>CM074182.1:36692615-39092615 GCA_037179385.1 Holothuria scabra | reverse complement strand
GTTGATCACACTTTTTCCATTGCACAGTCCACAATGCATACCCTGCCAGCTTTTCTAAATTTACTCTTTCAGAGCAAATTATGATAATATGCAAAGACTAAAGAAGTCTGATGAACACTGAAATTGCATTTTCTGAGCTACTGTACATCTATAACCAGAATGCAAAAATGCATTGAGGTTTCGATGATATATAAATTTTCCATTTCAAATAATGCCATCATGCACCATTATCTTCACAGTCAAGTGTTACACTAGCATGTTCAAAAAATAATTTTGTTATTCCAGATGACTTTTGACCTCCATTAAAGACATACATAGACAGACAAACATGCAGACAGAGAGAGACAGACAGCTATCTTGAAAGATCACATTTAAAAAGGTTTCAGACTTTGATCCCCCAGCTGACCCCAGATGACCTTTGACCTCTGCCAAAAACAATGGGGACCATCTCCTGACTATAACGCATCTACATACCCAAATATGAAATCTATCCAAGCTTCCTATCGTGGGATATCATGTTAACAAGATTTTCAGACTTTGACCCCTGGTGACCCCAGATGACCTTTGACCTCTGCCAAAAACAAGATGAAACCATCCTCTGACCATACGGCATCCATCCACATATACCAAATATGAAGTTTATCCAAGTTTCTTAGATTGAGATATGGTGTTAACAAGATTTTCAGACTATGACCCTCTGTGACCCCAGATGACCTTTGACCTCCACCAAAAACAACAGGGACCATCTCCTGACTATAACGCATCCATATACCCAAATATGAAATCTATCCAAGCTTCCTATCTTGAGATATCGTGTTTACCAGATTTCCAGACTTGGACCCCCACCGACCCCACATGACCTTTGACCTATGCCAAAAACAAAAGCAACCATCTCCTGACCATAACGCATCCACATACCAATTATGAAATCTATCCAAGTTTCCTACCTTGAGATATAGCGTTAACAATGTTTTCAGACTTTGACCCCTAGTGACCCCAGATGACCATTCACCTCCACCCAAAAACAGAAGGGTTCTTCCTCTCAATATGGTGCATCTATGTACTAAGTTTAAAAACTGTCAGACATTTCTATCTTGAGATATTGTGTTAACAAGCAACATGTCACAAACACACACACACCCACGCATACATACATACACACGAACGCCATTATGATCCCATTGGTTTCTCTTATCATCGAAACCAAAAATAAAAAAGAAAGCATTCACCACTGCACAGCTTTCCCAGTTACTAGTTAGGATATTGCAGATAAACATCATATGTATAGGAATAGGTTCACAATGTACATAGGCTAGCCTAGGCCTAGGCCTATGTGCTATACCTTAGGCAATGACAAAAGTGCCAAGACCTGCTGAAGAAAATTATATCGTAGAGAAAAACTTTAAGCCTTAAGCTCACAAAAGTATTGCACATTGTTGTATGAGGGACTATTACACACGCCTTGACAATATTTTAGATGTTCTTGGCCACATGGATTTTTATTGACCCTTTTCAGTACTCGATCCTGCTTTGTGAAAGGAATGTAGGCTACTGCTGACTAGCACAAACGTATGCAGAAAGTACTAACGTTAGCTCATTTGCTGAATCAAACCATACATTTTGGGCTTAAATTTCTCAGTTAAGGGAGGTAGACACTTGGTGTTTTCAATTTTTCCAAAAGCCAAGAATTGACACTGTAGAATATCGTTAATTTATTTACCTTTTTCCCCTTTTATAATGGCGAACTTTTTTCCGAGATTCCATTGTCGAAATTTGCGAGATCCTTTAGCTAAGCTGTACACACTGAGAAAGCAGTGAATGTGCCGCGAGTAGTTGCTGCGATTGCGCTTAAAGTATGTGATCGATCATTGGTGTATGGAACAATCACAATTTCCACAAAAATTTCCTGTTGAAGTTCACCTTGTCTTCTTGGCAGGTGTCGAATGTGCACTTCTCCTTCGTTATTACGTAGTGCAAAATATTGAAGCAGTTGCCAAACACGTCCGCCAAGCAAGCTATATTTCAGCATGCATCTGCTCAAATCTTATGCCATCCACATGTGTTCAAACTGCTAATTTTAGCTTTAGGCTTAGTGCAAGAGAATTTTGGGCCGGGCGGCCAATGTTTTTGTTTTTGTGCCAGGGAGGGGGAGGGGGGAAACTCCTCAGATTTTATCCTGGTTGTGCACCTGTGGTCAAAAACTGCTAGTGGAGAACACTGTTACCTAAAAATGACATTCATTCCAAGTTTCCTATCTCAAGATGTCGTAATAATTAGGTTTTCGGATTTGACCACTGGTGACCCCAAATGTACTTTGACCCCCACCAAAAGTTATATGGTTCGTCCCTTGACAATATTGCATCTACATACCAAGTATGACATTCATCTAAGTTTTCTATCTCAAGAAATAGTGATAACGATGTTTTCGGATTTTGACCCCTGGCGACCCCACATGACCTTTGACCCCCACCAAAAACAGTAGGTTTATTCTCTTGATAATAATGCATCTATATACTAAGTATGACATTCATCCAAGCTTTCTACCTCAAGATATCGCATTTACAAGGTTTTCGGGGTCTGACCCCTGGTGACCCCATACGACCTTTGACCCCCAATAAAAACAATAGGGTTCTTCCTCCCAATGTGGAGCATCTATGTACCAAGTATGGCATTCATCCAAGTTTCCAATCTCAAGATATCGTGTTAACAAGGTTTTCGGGGTCTGACCCCTATTGACCCAGAATGACCTTTGACCCCCACCAAAAACAATAGGGTTCTTCCTCTGACAATAACGCACCTACATACCAAGTATGACATTCATCCAAGATTTCTACCTCAAGATATCATGTTAACAAGGTTTTCAGAGTTTGACCCCTGTTGACCCCATATGACCTTTGACCCCCACCAAAAACAATAGGGTTCTTCCTCTCACTATGGGGCATCCATGTACCAAGTTTGAAAACATTCAGACCTTCCCTTCTTGAGATATCGTGTTAACAAGCAAAGTGTCACAAACACACACACACACATACATCCACACACACACACACACACACACACGCACATACACACATACATACACACACACGCCATCGTGAATGCATAGGTTTCTCTTTCATCGAAACCAAAAAGACAGCAATTAATTACCTTTAAAATTTATACTGTGGGTAGAGAATAAAAGCCATTACTGGCTTTTTTTTATACCATCCTGGGCTTGCCACTGACCTGGGAGTTTCAAGGCGACCTTTATCCCTGACCCCAACATAAACATCTCACCTCCCAAGGTGGTTTAAGAAGGTGACCAACCATCAACCCAATACTTCATCCATTTGTAGTTACAAATAGAGGATAAAACAACCAGCCAGGTTCAGTCCACAGACACTTTAGAGTTAGGGTAGCACATAAATCTCTTCCAACTGGTCCAATCTACACCACCATGCCCATGTGTGTTTATTTGCAGAGGTCTCACAATTTACAAGGGTCCACTGATTTTACTGAGATGGAAAGATCCAGTCCAAACAAATGGCTAGTTAATTCATCATCCAACATGGCCAAGCTCCTATCTGTGATTGAGGAAGAGCTCACAGGAGGTTGAAGGAATGGAACTAAATGGTTCAATAACACTGGGAAGATGAAAAAATCTAATCATTCCACAGCACATTTACTAACAAGAAAGGCAGCAACAACTTTAATAAAATGTTAATGTCTGCATAAATTTGATGATAAGTCATACTCAATTTTTCTTTTCCTGTATCAATGAACTTTCAGTAAATCAAAGTCAAATAAATGCATGGTTTTTTATGGCATGTTATGGTTTATTCTAGATATCTGAGTAAGTGAAGCTTACCAAATCCCAAACTTTTGTTTATATTCCTATTTTTTTTTTTTACTTCCCACAAGTTTCCAATTGTCCCTGCAGCTCTCTCAACAAGCCTTCTCAGTTGTTAATACTGACTCTCTCTAATTTATGGAACTTGGAGGTGTGGAACACACCATTACCACTGCTGTTGCTTCATTTACACCCAAGGTGAACACATTCGCCTTCCTTGTATAAACATTAATAAAATGAGTAACTAATAATTTTAACAATCTTGATCCAAGACAAGGTTAAGGAGAGATCATAACCCAGGGGGAATACCAGGTAGCAACAAAAGCCAGGTCTTAAACAAACATGACATGATTTCCATGTCATGTTCACCATCTGTGAGCCATAAATCATTTCCACCTTTAAGCCTACAGTAAAAGCTATTATCCAGAGAAACATGCACACAAATTAGAACACTACTGATGTATTCACACTTCGCACATCCGCATCAGTGCTTTGCCTGAATGAGTAGAAATTGATAGGGAGGGAATGGGCAGTATTTGCAGTGGGGCAGAACAATATCAGTGTGAACTCTTCTCAAGAAATCCACAAGGAATTTCCTGCCCTTGTTGGGAAAACTGGTTGGAAAACATTTTTTTTTTGACATAAAGTTTATCAAGATCCCCCCAAAAGTTGCATCATCCCACAAATATTTTGGAAGGAAGTAAATTTCCCACTCAAATTTTGTGGATTGGTTTCGGTTGCAATGTCATTTGAGTTGAATTATCTTTTCCAAACAATAACCACACCTATCCTTCACACACCAGTGCCTTCTCCTCCTGTTTTTTTTTTTTTTTTTGTTTTTAATTCTTAACAATGAAAATATCCACATGTATACAACAACATGGTACCGATTCCTAAAACGTTCTGTAACTATCAATTCAAAATGTTTCCTTTACTAAAGAAGGAAAAATTGGGAACCTGAAATATATTCCACCTTGCTGGAAGGTTTCCTCTAAACTTACAGGTAAAGAGCAGTCCCCCCCAAACTTATTTTGAAGAAAAAGCTAAATAACAAAATTTTCGTCTTATTTTTCTTCAAAGAATCTTTCATTACATTTTATGATTTAACTATTGCATATTCAAGGTAAACCAATCAGTTATTTCCAGTAAATTTCACATTTGAAGAGAAAAAAACATTGTAACGTGACTCTCAACAGCCAATCATGAAACTGGACAGTCTACTACACTACTTCATTTTGGAATGACTGCTCCTGCCCTTTAAGTGCATTTCAACCTTGATATACTAACTGTAGGCCAAAGTATATATAAATACATACCAGCCAACATTATCATCTCAAAAAACAGAACATGTAGCAGATTATCCACTACGGGCTGCAAGCTTGAAAAGTATTAACTTTAATGGGCTCAATGATTTTGCCAAGGAGTTGGTTTGCAATTTTCTGATAACTTTAATGCTTGAAGTCAAATAATTGAGATGCTCTGGATTTTACATGAAGCTCAGTAAACATAACCATTCAACTTAAAACAGAATGGTTAGCAAGTATGCTCATTTCAGATGCGAGTCATTCCACATTTACAAAATCACTATTTTTTCCTGCTTTTCCACTTTTCTGTTTCAGTTATACTATGGCCTCCTTGATTTCCTAGTTTTTTCTATGTAACTCTTTTGAGAAAACATAAGTACATTTTAAAAAGCCTGTCATAACATGGAGAAAACTGTCAGGACAGTAACAAAACACCATCCCACACCATTCTCTAAAACAAATGGAAATCACATAGTAACAGGCATGGATATGTCTACTAATTTCCAGAGGTGAAAAAACTGTAAACACTCCATGGTATCTTGTACCTTGGAGAGTGCTTAATGACAACTAAACCACACCTATTACCAAGGTGCAGACAGCAAACCATAAATTACTGTACTCTGGTAACAATTGTTTTGGAAACAAAACAAACTTTTTTTGAAAAAGGGGACCTCACATTCAAAGGTTAGTAATTTTTAATGACAAAATGCTGTGATTTTTTCTTTCTTGACTTTAAAGAACCTTGACTGAAATGTTTGGGGACTTTTAAAAACATATGCAATATTTCCGTCTTTTTACCACAACAAAATGAAACTGAACAATAAGTCCACTTCTTAAAATTCCTCGACTTTTTGTAGGAACTTTTGAAAAATTGCTCCTTTTCCTGACTTTCTAGGCCTGTAAGATTGAATTTTATCTTACTGTCCAGTATTTCCAGGATCTGAGCAAACCCTGACATTGTGATGAATGTCAAAGACAAAGCAAATGAACGAAAATCTCAGTCTGCTTTTGTTATTTTTTCAAACTGGGTAGAGAAACCTGAAACTGGAAATGACCAATTTACCTCAACCACTAGATCTTCAGTTGTAGGACCAGGGGCACTTAAGCTCTCTGGATGTTGGTAGGGGCGCCTGTATGTGAAGGTGGTCCCAGCAAACTGGAATTCCCCTGGCCAGTCCACCATCCATGATCCTGTGAGGTAGTACTGGTAGCGAGTGTTTCTTAGGGCAAGATAGCTGTCTGATGGTTCATGTTCTGAGATTCTGATGTGCCTTGCCCCTGCTGGTATCTCAACAACTTCATAGTAATCTACAGATGAGAAATATTAGATATGTGTTTAAGTGTACAGGAGTTCACTGCTTATACCTCCTTTGAAGAGTGGAAAGGGGAGTCAAAGAGAATATAGTTTGCTCTTTTGAAGAGATGCCAACCATGAGGTACACCTGTATCATTCATAGCTCACCCTATTTCCAAAGTCCTTAATCCCACAATTTCAAAAAATGTTACTCAAAGGCTCTTGCACTAAAGTAAAATATTCCTAGTTCATTTGAAGTTGCATCCATGAAACCTTACAACCTACTGAAGGATGGCAAAATAGCTTCTATCGATGGTGATCAAATTTTCAGGACTGTGGGGGGAGGGGGGGGGGGGTTTGTGTTGGGGGGTGAGATGATACACTAAAATACATTAATGCAATGGCAATTTTTCATCTTCGGCAAGGATTTTTCCAGCTTTCTCTCCACACCTTCCCCCACCTCCCATGAACCCTCTCTGCTACAGGTTTTTGAAGTATTTCAAATGAGAAAGGTGCAATGAATATAAGGCAGAGACTAATATCATAAGAATATATACTAGGAGTCATATACCAGGAGTCATAATTCTGATTTGGAGGGACTCCATTGTACCATGGTCCTACATGCACTACCTTAAAGAAACAAAATGAAAACAAACTAATTCATAAATGAACCAAAAATAAATAAAAAAAAACAAAAGAAACATGAATGTTGGACTGAAGTGGTTACCATTTTGAGTAAACTGCTGAGTAAAGGTACCAGTCACAAATTCACACGTTGAATTGTCTCCTTGGCAGACTCCACATGCATCTGGCTCAGCCTGGGATCCAAGAACATAATCACAGCCAACATGCTGCAGAAAAGGCACAAAAGGACAAAGTTACCATTACAGAGCACCCATCTGGAGTTGATCATTCTTCAATAAAATATAAAGACACAGTTTCTAAGCAATATTCTAGTAAGTCTATTAAACTATCACCTTACACGTCTTGAAATTTAAGAATGATTTAATAAATAGGTTCTCTAAATTCTTCCTTCCTCCCTTTTGTTTCAGTTTTCTTGGAAGGAAATCAATTTATGAGCTCTGGAAATGCTGTATATCACCCATGAGAACTGTCGACTTTGTTATTGCAGAAAATATAGGGAGAGTTTTTGATAAAAGAATCAGCCTCTGAGGTATCAATTATTGATTCCAAACCCATTTCATTACATACTCCAGAAAATTTGATCTTACCTCACATTTTCCGTTGACACAGACATCCCTGGAATTTGACTCACATTTTGTTCCATCGATGACTTTGGAAGCCAAGGCAAAGTAGAAAGCAAATCCATCTGCAATGCAGTACAGCTTACATCGTTCTGATTCTAGAGGAAGAACAGAAACAGAATTAACTCAATACCAAATGGATTTTCTACGTGGATGAATTATTTCATATGTACTCTCTATGTGAAAGTAAAGCTGCTATTAAAAAAAATATACTCCCAGAATTCAGTTAACCCTATTTCTTTCAATCAATGCCTTCCCACCTGGTTCATCACCTCTATTTCTTCTACCCTACCATATCCTTTTTATCATTACAGATGTTAGCAAAGTAGAGGTCAGATTCCTGAAACTTTCTGATCCAGGACCGTGGGAAGGGGGGTGAGGTCTATGGAAAGGGTTCCACTTTGAGAAATTTTCACATCAGGACAAAATGGTGCAAAATGTAGCTCTTTTTCAGTTTTTCAAGTATGTTTATAAAGTAAAAACTGCATTTATGTAATAAGATTCTCACTAAACCTAAAAACAATTTGGCCATTGCCATTGCAACCATAGCAAATCTTCTGTCTAGCAAATCCTGAGAATTTTTTTCAAAACAAATTTCATGAAGTCAGGAAATTTTCTGAACTCTTTATATCACCTCCTCTGCCCATCCCAACTACAAACCCTACAGTTCCTTCTTTCCCAGCATGCCATTTTACTGTAAGATCTGTTTCACCCAAAGAGCAAAGGAGTATGATTGGAGGTATGACCATCATTTGATCTGTAGTCTCCCTTCTAACATGTACTTACTGGTGACATGTGTGTATGGTTGCCATTCATAATAGAAACCTCGGAATGGTCGACTGTTGTACATAGCACACTGCTGTGCTCGGAAATCAGTTACTCCTTCAGGACAGTCCTAGAAAAAAAACCGAAGATCTTGTAACAATAATAAAAATTGTGCAGAGAAGATAAACAGTTGACAAGACACCAGTCCCAACCTTGCCCTTCCACCTGTCAGGGAATGCTGTGCAAATAGAGACTGTTGTTTGAAGAGAGTCTTGAACACCCATTAATAAAACACACCCAAATAACCACCCCACATAACCTCACTACCAAGTCTTCAACTAATTAGCTCTCACCAGGCTCCCTAATCACCCCCCCCCCCCCCCCCCCGCATCTCTACCCCATATCATTTTCCCTGTTAAGGATTTGCCTATTTCACATTATTTAAAATCTTCTTACAGTATACTACTCATTTAATCTCTTCCTGGAAAATAAACATTTTCCCCAGTCCTTTTGTTACCATGTATCATAAATCTACAGTCTTGACACTGAATATAACATAGAATTTTTTTTTGCCATCTTTTCAATGTACAGCCTTTTACCAAAGACCTAAATGCAATGCTGCCGTCTTCCTCACCTGTGTATTGCACATTTGGTATATTTTGCTAGCTCCTTCGCAGTACTTTCCTCCATTCTGTGGCCGTGGGTTGTTACATTCCCTGATCTTAAACTGTACTCCCCCACCACATGTCTTTGAACACTCTTGAAAAGGTCCATAATCAGACCAGTCTCCATCCACTGGGGGAGGACCCTTCTCTCCCCTGGGTATGCACTCTCCCTGTATACACCACACCCCTGTGCCACATGGGGTTCCATCTGCTGCTGGGAGAAATTTGGTCTCACATCTCCTTTCTCCTTTATGGCACCAAATAGATTTACACAGTGACTACAAAAGAAGAAAATAACATGTATTTCATCCAACATTGCAGACCAAAAAAAAAATGAACCCAGAAATGGGCACTTGACACATTTTACTGTTGAATACAAAACTCAACCAGACCTCATTAAAGGGGCACATTGACTTTGATGTCTTTAATTTGCAAAAAATATTCAAGATTACCACTGCATGACAAATGCCTATAAATAGTATAATTAGTCAAGTTTCCTCTCCAACAGTGTTGCAAAATGTCCACATATTAAATTGTTTGTATCTTGGCTTACAATAATTTTGAACATAATTTGAAAAACTGTCTTGTCTCACATTTCTATTAAACAAAGTGAATTGTCAATTGGTCACTTTTACAACATTTATTTGTATGCTGGATATGGAGATTGTCCAGGTTGACCATTGTCATTTACAACCTGAAAAACAGATTTGGTAAATTTTGGTGAATTTCACAAACCAACCAATGTACCACTTTAAGCAACATTTAGTGTCATAAAACATGCTATATACTTTTCAGTATGCTATGAAGAAGTCAAAATCCCCAAAAGTCCCTGGTTTGGGGATACTTAAGTTTCTTTATAAAGACACCCACTGACAACATTTTTATTGGATTTTTTAGGGACCTTTGGTCCCACCTATAATGCACGCATGAATGCATGTCTTACATAAGAACAAAGCACTAATGGACATATCACAAAGTATTTATGAACATGGGAAGGAAGGTCAATGCAGTTAACATACTATTATGCAAAGAATATATGGGTTATGCAGACATTCTCATGGACTTAATGATTATGGTTAAAAGGAACAATTTTGAACATGTCACAAACTTTTAATAGGATCAGGACATATTGTAAGGCATGCATTGTTTTCTGCGGATGCGGGAGATTAGGGAAAGAGCAGTACAGCTTAGAGCTCCATCAGGAAGGTTTGTTATGACATTAACAATGGCAAGTATTATCATCACTTGATGAATATTGTAACAAGGAAACTTTTGCTAATATGAAGTCTAAGATTGCTAAAATAAAATATTAAATATTTCAGCAAAACTTTAAGACCATTTTCAGCCATTATTTTCAAGTGTTTATAAATTTTTTAAACTGTCATGGACAATACTTTTAAAAGCAGTCTCTGCTCCACTGAAAAATTTTGCAAGAAAACCTAAACATTGATTTCCTGCATTTCAAGTCCAGAAATATTTGGTGGAGACCAGCAGCCTTATGAATGTATTTGACACAAAGTTTATCTTCATAGCAATAATTGACTGAAAACCAAGACCTTATTATTGTACAACTGGGGCCATGTTTGCTTGTTAAGGGGGTATGGGGAGGGGCACTTTGTAATGCTCTTCAAGACCAAATAGATATTAAGTAGGCATTGGCAAAGGTATACAAAGGGTGATAGGAGCTAGGTGAGGAGTGAAACAGACTGTCCCTTTAATGTAATGTGGCATGAAAATCACAACATAAAATGGTCAGATAAAACAGAACGCACATCAAATGCATTGCGAATTTATTTTCTGGCAATCCTTAAACAAAGGATACAAAAGAAGAAAAAGGAAGTCTAGAATTTAAAATATTGTAATGGAAAATGTCTGGAAAGATACAGATTTTTTACTTCAAAAACCATTTTCTACAAACCAGAGAAAAGGCCTTAGGGTATTTCTCTTTGGAAACATTCAACATAACTGTTCAACTGATAAAAGGCAAGAATCATCAGTACTGGTAGTTAGTAGTTACCAGAGCAACTACATGTAACATCCTCTCTGCCCAACCCCCTTCCCACCTGCTGTGCATGGGCATGTATATAGCAGGACATTAAATGGCTTACATGGCTCTACCTTTCCAAAGTTGAAGGAGCACAGCCGGGCCCTAGGACCAAACTGCCATTGACACTGTTGATCTGCACTGTACAGCTCCCCTGGCAATCTAGTCGGAAAAGCATACTCTTCAGTCGGCTGAGGTTCATTCTCTGTGCAGATAGCCCGTGTCGTCCTGACAACAAGTAAAAAAAAACACAAAACAAAATGCCATTCATTGAGAATGTCCAATGTATGAAAGGAAATTTTACTGTAAAGTATTGTTAGGTATATTGAGACAAATAAATATGCTATTTCCTAGATAGTTAGTTAGCTGGTGAGATGGAGTTTTACAGCCCAGTTTCCAACCAATTGGTTCAAGTCCAGCTGGCCACAGCTTTTTTTCCAGTTGTGGCTCACTGGCTTGTTTTCCCTACTCCATTGTTCATGAGGAGCATCACACACAACAGCAGTAGGTTCCTTTTTTAGAGTCCTAGAAAATCTGGTCACAATGCAAATGTGATGTACATCACCCAAGCAACAAAACCTTAAAATGAACAATGCAGAACTGATCTATTTTACCTAAAATCAGGATTACAATAAAATGTTAAATTATCTTTTTTCAAATTTGACCATTATCCATTATTTTCATCAAAAATAAAACTACTCTACCTATTCCAACTATTTTTTTATTACTGAAATACTTAAAATGGTGAAAGGCAATTCTCAAAGTTGCCACTCTGGATATCCCCTATGAACTTGAGCTATAAGTGTTTTACCAGATGGTCACACTATAGACAATCATGGTATATATGTAAACAGAGGGAAAGGAAAAGCAAAAAAAAAAATCTCTGATTGTTTTTCATTTGTGCTCTCTGCCATGAAAGTACTCACTGTAAAAACTCATCCAGGTAATCTCCACTGCAATGTGACCAGCTAAACCTTCCTGTATGGCCTGACAATGTTGGTGACATAATGTTGCCTCCATGTTTGCGACAGTCATTGCCATCACCATCGTGAACCATGCTGAAACTAAAGATGGCAAATACTCAGTGACACAATCCTCTTGATTGTTTCAAAATTCATATGCAGAAAGAAGAAAGGAAAGGAAAGGAGGGAGGGTGGGGTAATAAGGGAAGGGTGGGACAATATTTCCTCCCTCTTTCTGCACCCATTATGAGGATACAGTGAATATTGTGTTCAGAGCCATCCCAAGCAGTTTTATGATGTAAAGGGAGGCGGGAGGCTGTTGTCAACAAAAGAGGTGGACTTTGTTCATCAATCATAAAACATTTGAGTGTTTTCCCTGTGTGGTTGCTATGTAATAGCACCTCCTTCAGTTGCTGTGTTGTCAGAATGAATAATAAAGCACCCTTTTGAGATCATTTCTACATACATGCACATGCAGATCCTTCAGGATTAAGCTATGGACAAACTGACTCTTCCATACTCTAAGATCATAATTGCCAACATTGTCATCCCAGAAAAGGAATGTGGCACATGGTCCATAAGGCACAATGCAACCCCAGTAGCATTTGCCTCAATGAAGGGAGTCCAGTAGTCAAAACTCCTCTTTAGAGCTAGCCCCACACTTACACGGCTTTGCACACCGCAACTCAACTCGATCCCTGGATCTCCAATAGTCGTGTAATGTGCATGAGTTTATGACTGCGATTGGCAGCTTTAAGACCATATTTAAGTTGCGCCAACTTCAGTCAGGAAGAACCAACATGTTGGTTCTTCCCGACTGAAGTCAGTGTGCTTAAAACTGGTCTTAACAAAGCCAATCACAGTTATAGCGATGATAGAGTTGAGTTGCAGTGTGCAAAGTCCTGTAGTGTGGGGCTAGTTTAACTCTTTACACTTTAAATGTTCACAAAATATGAAAAATCACTATAATATAAATACAAATATTGATGTCATATATCCCAGGTCATTGCTTTTTGTGATTTTTCTGATTGTTTTCAGTAAAAGTATATGTGTTCACCAAAAGCCAGAAAACGGAAAATTCTCATTTTTATTGGTTTCAAAGCTTAAAAAAGAGTGGTTGGCCAGTATCTAGCATACATCATGATGAACATCAATTCTAACGTGTTTACAATTTTAAAAGAATCAAACTTCATGCTTTAGCAGGTTAACATAAAAACACTGGAATGTCACTCTGATGCTAAAATTAGCCAACAACATTCCTTTTGTATGTAAACTTTTACATAGCATTACCACTCCGTCAGTTGATACAAATATGCTTGAAATTCTCAATTGACTGTCATCGTCATGTCAAAAACACTTTTTTCTCATTACAGGGGCACCACCAATTTC
Organism: Holothuria scabra; assembly: GCA_037179385.1. Lineage (NCBI taxonomy): Eukaryota > Metazoa > Echinodermata > Holothuroidea > Aspidochirotida > Holothuriidae > Holothuria > Holothuria scabra. The sequence goes on along the minus strand of CM074182.1, from coordinate 39,079,098 downwards.
CTGATAAAACATCTATCTTTCCCACTATACATCAAATTGATCTGATATCTTTCAATGTTTTCAATTGCATAAAAATTAAGTTTTCATGAATCAATTACAATGTTTTACCATCTGTAGATGCACCGACAGAATCATTGCTATGACAAATTTTCAAAAGGCCAGTGTTCTCACAAGCCTGGGAATGATAATTGGGCATCAAACATCGATTACCTACAACAACCTACTTTTGCATTTTTTGAGGTATTGTTAATATCTCCTCTCAAACACTTGTGAAAGTTGCATCATTCAGTACAACATCGGCAATACACCTGTACGTATCGTTTTATTCTTCAGGTCAGTAAACTTACATTTAGCATCACTACACTTCAGCTACACTAAATGTTAACTTTACTGCTCTCTATAGCTCAACATTTAAAAGGTACTAGATGGAATTTTACACCAATTTTGGGATAAAATTTTTCCTCTACTGGAAACTTTGAACCATCTATTCATATCTATCAGAATATAGCATTCCAGTTTTGTAGCTGATAAGGTTGGGGGCTCAATATACTGTGTGAATCAACTGCTTGCTTGTTAAAATTTGGGAATTTATACCACAAGTGCTTAAGCAATATATATTAGAGATATTCAAATTTTAAAAAGGAAAATGTATTCTCTTTCCAAGGACATTCCTTTTACACTACTTTTTTTAAGTTTTTCCTCCATGATCCAACAGGGTAAGTTGATCTATTAAAACTAATAGTTTGAATTTTTTGTAGAAAATGTCACTACTGCATTTTACCCTTCTAAAAACTTTCTTTTCTGTGACCATCTGGGCCACTCCACAATCTTGCAAAACAAGCAAATGGAGCACTACCCCAAAATATTCTTATAAATGTTCATTCACCTAAGCACCTAAGTAAGGAGTGCTCCTTACTAGCACAACCCGCTCTCACATTCAAAACACAGCTGAAAATAAAATCTTCCATTGAGATCTTTCAAACTTACCTATGACCAGATTCATGAGCTATTGTAAAAGCCAAACCAATTCCAGTGTCTTCATTGATGGTACAACTCCTATACTTGCTACACATTCCGCCAATTGGTGCATAACCTAAAATGAATAGGACAAAAATGTGCCAACACATCTCTCCACAACTGAGGACTGCAGGACACAAGAAATACATTCCATATTTTGCTCCAAACTTAACTCGGCCTATAAAATGTCTCAGTCCAAATACTGGGGTCTAGACAATAACACTTACGCCCATACAGACAATTTACTGTAAGGAATAAAAGATAGCTATTCTATTTCATCCCCAATTTATGACATCCCAATAGCCATAGCCCATAACCATTTCCTCTCAGTGGACAGCGACAATTTCCCCTTCCTCTTAATAGCCCCATCACTTCACATCATATAGGCAGGCAAGGATAATAGGTGCACTGTCCCACTCCTTCAATTTTGACAATCTCCGAATTGTGCCAGAATACAACATTGCACAACATTTGCCTACAGGCAAGGCAAAAAGGTACAAAAAAAGCTTTACTTCCTCTCCATCACCCCCCCCCAAAAAAAAAAACAACTCCCATACCCACCCACCCCCTGCCAAAAAAAAATCCCTAAAGTTTCATACATTTATGTCATGATAAATTTTTTTCTGTCTCTTACCTAACGTGTCACAAGGCTCATTTTTCCAGGAGCATATATCCTTGCCAGTCAATAAGATGGCATGGTCATGTCTTGTCCCATTTTGTGTCATCAAAGAGGACTGCCACTGACAAAAACTATTAAGGGAGCGATCTGCATGATGTACAATGTCCAGGCCAGCCTAAAGATATAAGAGAAGATGAAAAGCATGAAACTTCATCAAAGTAAGTACTCAACGGGCAGACCTGTACTGATGTTGAGCAAAAAGCTGGCCAAAAGGAAAAAGTCACCTGGTGACCTTCAAACCTTACTTGCTTCACCCCTTTCACTTCCACCACTTTCCCTCACCCTCAGCAAAACCAATTTTCGCTCAGAAAACATACCACCTGGACCACATCCTACCCGCAAATATTCATCCTTTCCCACTACCCTTCTCCACACAAGGAACATCCAAGGATGTATTTAAAGGGGGCACAATATGATCCAAAACTTTTATTGACCCCAAGAATGGAAGTAATACCTCCTAGGTAATACTTCCATGCCCCAAGCACCTCTTCCCAACCATAACTTTGAGATGGGTCCATGCAAGTGACCTTCATGTAAGTCCAGATTTTGCAAACATGGCAGCTATCAACAGCCTTCCTCTTTCTCATCTCTCATTATAGCCTTCCCTATTCATTTCCAAACCTCACTTTTGGGTTTGTAGCTGGACCAGTTTCAGTGGTGCAGTAAAAAAGTCTAAACACTCTGGATATATTTGATCACTGGCGTACTATGTCATCACTAAAACCAGGAAAGTACTACAAAATGATTTACTATTTAATTCATCATCCCAAAACCAATTCAAATCAAATGGCTTAGGACTGTGTCAGCACCATGTTCAGCTGCAACAGGATCATTTGTCTCATTCACTACAGAACATTACCCCAATGGCATCTCCCCTTCGCCCTCACTGTAGCTACAATCATGCCCCCTGAAAACACAACTTCAAGAGAACTACAGTATTAAGAAAATTCAAAAAGAAAAAAAAGATTTCACAATATTATCTGTAAAGTTGCCTAATACTACATGCTCTACGTCTCCAAATTTTACAACTTTCACAGGATAGTAAACTACGTGTATAATGAGAGGAACGAAAACCACTACAACTGAATGGTTTCGTTAGTGGGATGGAGTTTTACATCTGAGTTCAAGGTCAGACTGGCCACGGCTTTTTTTCCAGTTGTGGCTTATTTTCCCTACTCCGTTGCTAAATATGCTGAGCACCATGCACAATGGCTATAGGTTCCAGTTTTGAAGTCTCCAGTATAACCGGGCCTCACGTCAAACTCCAGACCTTGCAACTGCAAGTCCAACGTTTTAACCACTTAACCATGCAGCTGCATCGCACTACATTCCTCTGTCTTCCAACGGTGGGATGGTCTGGTTCAATTACCTTGTCATATAATACCAAAGGATTTAAAAACGAAACCTGCCATTGTGTGAGATGCTCCTCATAAGCCTTGAATGGAGCAGAGTCAAAAATCAAAGGACACACAACTGGAAGTACAAGCCTTGGGTACTGCCAGATGAAACAAGATCGGTTAAAAGTTGAGGAGTCCAATGAACCAACCCCCAAACCATGGTTAAATCTCTTTCAGACAACTTCAACTGAGGTCTCTAAAATGTTAGATTAAAGTGAATTCACCAACTAAAGCATTTAAACTTAATATCTTCCAACATTATCTGAACCTTCCCTCTTGCCCCAAGAATCCTACCTACTGTACTTCATCGTCAATCAAATTCCGTTTATTTGAAGAGAAAGGAGATTCTTCAAATTTCTTGAGGGGCCTCATTCATTATTTTATCACCCATATCTACACTATCAAAAAGAGAAAGAAAACCTTCCTCCCTCTCAAAGTTTGGACCTCTCTTCAATAGTCTGACTGATTTACCTTTCTTATCTTTTAAAAGAAGAGTGACAAGGTGAAGGGCTAAAGGGACAGTGTTGATGAAACATTTTATGATGTCCTGAGCAAATCACTGACCACATTGGAATCGTAGGCTTATTGAAAAGGTGCCGCAAAATAATGGACTCTTGATTGATAAGTCCATTACAAAACTGGCCCCAGGATATAAAACCATATGGTACAAGGCCATACTTCATAGGTGGTACTGCAGAGAGATTGTGTTGCTTCACAATATTTTATGTTTTTATATTTTGTCATTTTCTTTTAATCTGAGGACAGCTGGTAGAAATGAAAGGAGGGTCTCATTTTGCTCAGCTGCAGAAAATCACATTCCTTGAATAAAACATAATAGACTGCATATTAGACTAGGATAAATGCTGCATCTTTTGTCCAATTTTACATTGTCCCAGCCTGTCAAGCCAGCCATAGTCCAACCTCTTCCTTGGCCTTTCATGTTGATATACTATATTCATCAAAACTCCCTGGTTTGGACTTCTGACAGAGAAAAGAAATGACCTAAAACATATCCTCCTATAGTACTGTACCTATGTTGCAAAGAAATACCTGGAACCCACTCTGTAAGGGCGAGCTCTCTCTCACACTTCACATTGGTCCATACATGGGTAACTTGACAGTTAAATTTAAGGGTATGTTATAGCTTCTGGCACCTAAAGACAACCATTTTGATACTAGAATACAATTCCCATGGACACATAACTGGAATGCTCTCTTCAGGGCAACTATTTGTTTCCTATTCTTCTGGAACCAAAAGAGCATAATATCATAACACATACCTTGTTTGTAAAATATCTGAGTAGATATTGTATTATAGTTTAGCAAAATAAACCAACCAGGTACTGAATAAGCCCCCTACCCTCCCTCTTGCATTTAACAAAAACAGCCTTTTAACCTGCCCACTGGCCTGGCTTTAAGGTGAGCAAGGCATAAATGCCGCAGCACTGAGGCTGTGAAGAATAAAACAGCCAGGGACCCATTTAAATTCTCTGGTCAGAACAGATGGCTTTCGGCTTAGGGGAAGAATTGAGATACAATAACAAATTCCAGCATCATGTCTTTACAAGTTGGGACAATCATTTACCAACATACATTCTCACAGCAATTACATTTTTCATTACAATATCTTTTATGCTGACCTTAGCCCACTTCTGTAGGGTGGATCAAGTGGAATTCTAACCAAAACAAACAGGAACTCTTGGACATGTGGTAACAACTTCATAATATTTATGTTACACAGACTGCATGCACTTTTTCTATTGACATGTTGCACTTTTTTGTACACTGCAGTGAGGAAACCAGAATCCCCATATACTAGGTGTATCATGTACCATATAGACCTGTGCATGGCACCATATACATTCATAATTGCAGCACAATTTGTAAGTTTACCTTAAAGGTAAAGGGCCACCCCTCTCACCCCAAAGTGCAATTTTGGTATGGGGTACCGAAATTCTCAATTGGCTCAGCTCTAGCTTTCATTGACAGCTAATTCAAACAGTGCAGAGAACCAAAGCTCATATTACGCAGCATGAATGGTACTGAGAGCGTTTTGATTATATAAATTGAGATTTTCTTTACTCACCTTGAAGCAATAAACTGAGATTGTATCTGGATGAGCATGAATTTCAGACAATTGAGGGAGGGGCTAAGGTAAGAAGGTTAGGAGAAATGGTACTGCATGGGGTAAGAGAACTGGGCCTTTAAAACCATGTTGGATCAACATGTTTGGTTTATTTTAGGGCGCTTAGCCAAGAGGAATTTTTGCCATGTCACACCCTATAATCCTTGCCAAGATGCAAATCTTGCTATACAACTGGTGTTATACAATCAACATGCTGTTGCATCAAGTCTTCTTCTCTATCTGGCTCAACTTCAAACAGTTGGTTGGACACTGAGCTGAAAAGCTCCATCTAACATAACCTAACCTAACCTATCCTATCTTAAAGTCAACCTTCTTAACCCCCTCCTGATAGATATAAACCTTTACTACATGACAGTGACACACTTTTCAGTAACTCTTAAATAGGATACATACTTCTGAAAGATTGGTGGGACTGTTTTACAAAACAACACTTTCCTAACCATTTGCACATAATTACAATCTATATTTTACAGGCATTAAAGACTCTTTGTTTAGAGATAGGGGCATAAAAGTCCACACCTAACAACACATAAAAAAATACTAAATCGATATTTTTCAGTGGAGGAGAATAACACGGATTTCCAGGGAGAACTGAAAATGTTTAGAATTTTCTATTTTGTTTTAAAAAAAAATTCCAGTATGAAAGGTGTGAGTATGCTAGCAGTTTTAAATAAAAACAAAGTATCATTTCATAACATTTACTCAATGATTAACACACTATGTGTTTACCTTTAATAAACTACATGACTACATGTGGGCAAAAGTTAAGAAACAGTAAAGTTATCAAATGATTTTTCTAATTTCATGAGAACTTACCACCGAAAATTATGTCTCAGTACAATGCAACATATTAAACTTGATATATGAGGTGTCAAGAAATTTAACACTAAAGACCATGTTACTCTTCTCTTCCAGTGATTTTCTAACTTTGATATTGCAACCTCTATAATTTTTCTGTTCTTTCTCATGAATGTGTTGTTTGGCCACAATACTATCAGTTGCCGACAGAGGGGTAACAGATGAATTTTTTAACTCAAGTCAATTTATTGTGCCATGTAGGTATTTCATTGTGTAATAGTTTAAAGTATGTTGTGTCCATCATTAAGGATGACATAGCACATTGTTTTGTATCTTTTTTTTAATCAAACCTTGAATCACCTTACGTCTTAAGGTCTCTGAGAATGGGGAAAACTTGAATTTTCAGTGAGCATTTTAAACTGCAATTCAAACTTCTAGAAGACAACAATCCTTCTAATCTATAAAAAGTATCTGGTTTATCAATTGATGTCTGCTTTCGAAGTGCATCAAGTTCAATAAGATGGCAGTGCAATAAGTTTACAATGACATAAGCCACAAATTCCACAATTATATCACTGGTGTAGGCGGTCTCCCCGAATCAGGACTTCCATGCTTTCATGCAGGTGTTTGTCTTAACCTAGCGCAGAGCAAATCTTCTGTGCAAAACTTCAAGCTATTTATGACCCCAGCATGTTCTAAAAATAACATATTTAATACTACTTGATTGGTGTAACTGCAGCAAGGATATGTGTTTTCCTCGTTACTCAGGGATCCAAACTACGCAAATTTACAGAGATTTGTACTATCTCAAGTAACCATTGGAATACAACATACCTCAGATACTTCCATGATGCAACCTTCAGTACACTGGTCTGCCTACAGCGGCATACATTCACACTATAAACAAGCCAATGAGCCACAACTGGAAAAAAGGCCATTAGCTATCCAACTTTTAAGGTCAAAAGCAGTCCCCCCACAACCACATTTTGATGCAACAGCTAAATATCACAATTTTCTTCTAATTTCTCTTCAAAGTAGGCCTACCTTTCATCATAATGTATTTAATGACTTAAGTATTGCATATTCAAGGTAAACCAAACAGTTAATTCTAGTAAATTTCACATTTGCAGAGAAAAAATATCACATGACTCCCAACAGCCAATCATAAAACAGGACAGTCTATTACATAACTTCAAGTTGGGATGGCTGCTCTTCCCCTTTAAACCAATTGCTAAGAAACTGAGTCTTCATCTGACTGATTACCTATATTCACTCTTGCGGCACAGCAGGTGTTATCAGGGAAACTCTTGTCTTGTGTCTTAAGGAAGAATAAGGGGATAAATATATCCCCTCCCTTTCCAGTCCCCACCCAGCCCAAAGTACCTCACTGTGACATACTTTTGGGGGTGGGTCCAATAACTCCTTCAGTTTTCACACTGTGACCAAAGCTGCTTTCAAAGTCCATTATTTCCATCTTTCTCTCCTAATTCTCCCCAGCCCTCACATCACCTGTTTTCCCCCCAACCACATGGAAATACAATTCATATAGGTGCCCAAAGCATGTTTAATTCATGCAACTACTGTAAGTTCTCAAAATAAACAAACCTTTTAACTTCTGAATAAAATACTTATGGGCCTAATGAAAACAGGAGACTTTAAAGATTAGGCATATGTTGTACTAGTAAAATGTGGCCACGACCTACAAATATTCTTTTTGAACTTGGTGCCACTTTTTGACAAAATTCTGCTACAATAGAGGATTCAAATCAGTGTTGCCAAAGAACAGTCTAACACTGCATATTTTAAGGATCCATATCCTATGCTAATGGTACCAATTTACCAAAACAGTCATGATAGTTTTATCTGTTCCATTTTCAACTTCAAATAAGGCTTAAATGATTGAATGTTTTCAACCAAGTCTCCAAGAAACCACCCACAGAGATGTGTATCTCCTAACTATAATTTTGAAAGGGTCTTATATGTTCTAACTTAAACTTCAAATATGGCTGAAATGATTGAATGTTTTCCACCAAGTCTCCAAGGCACCACCCAGAGAGATGTGAATCTCATAACTATAACATTTGAAAGAGTCTGTCAATGAGGGGATTATATCTGGCAATGAAACTTTTCAACAAATTAACTGAATATACATAAATAAAAGAAGAAAAACCTCAACATATCAACTAATAAATAATACTCAGTTCTCTACATTCATCATTTCTGAAATCTTCTCAAAAATATAAGGTTCCTTTAATCTCCAAACCTTAGGGGGGATTGTTTTATCATAGTGCCATCTATACTGGTATGTTGTCCTGCAGAGATATAGTTCTTTTTCTAAATGACCCATAACTGATCTATAACTTGGGACATTTGACTATAATGGGCCGGTCTTTAAACATCTAACCCCACCTGCAAGGCTGATGTCCTTTTCCCCATCATCTACAAAAGCAGATATGTCACACTGTTAGTTGCACTGAATGCACAAATGATGAAGCAAGAAGTATAGCCAGTCTGGCAGACATGCTACTTGAGATCAAGTACTTCAAATATTTGGAAAACAGCCCTTTAGGCAAAAAAAAATCCCTCACCACATTTGCAAATATTCACCTCTTTTCTACCAAAACAAAATGACTACGCAGATGACAAGTTAAATCCTTATCAACATAAATTTAAATCACACAAAACTTATGGTCTGGTCCTTACACACACACACATAGGGTTTACACACTTAAGTTTTCTATTTCTTATTGCATACAACCAGGTAGTCCAAGACAAACTAAAACTAACACTTTTAATGTTCCATCTTTCCACTAGTCTAATGATTTGATATTTCCTGCACTTCCACATTTTTGACAACCCTGGAAATGAACCGAAGCCAATTTGCCTTATCTATGGAAGTATCGAGCTACTGTGCTAATCCTTGGAAGTATACTACGGAACTTGTGGGTAAAGGCTGCAAACATGCAGCCATAAAGCCCTGCACTTTAGTGTTCTTCTTGAGGTGCAATGTGCATTTTGTACATGGTATGTCCAACAGAAGTTGTAAAGGCATCCTGCCAAATTCTGCAGCCATTTATGCATGGTGTTAACCTTGAAGCTTTTACACAATATTTACTATTCATCCAGCAATTCTTTTTTATTCAAACATAAAAAAAGAAAAGCTTGAAAACCAACTAGGCCTACCTGCACCGATCTGTCAGTGTATGAATAAGTACAATGCATAACTTGGATATGTCAATGACCTAAGAATCAGACAATCCTACTTCCAGTGTCTTAATCTGTCAAAACCTATGAAAACAAACAATGGAGTCCATACAAAGACCTTTAGGAACTATTTTATGGACAACGCCTCTTGACAAAACATAAAACAGCAATCAAGTTTTTCAATGTTCCTGTGCCATACCCATCACTGAATTGCTCTTTTACTTCTGCTTCAGCGGACTTGTAACTGTTTCTCTACCACTCAAGTTTACTTGACGAGGCCATCTGGTTGATTCATTAAATTTCCTTGTTAAGGTGATAAACAGACACAAGTTCTGTGGTCATTTCACTTGAAGATTATTTCAAGTAGGGTACCGAGGAAGGAAACTGGAAGAAGTTGACGTGATTCCTTTAACTGGAAAAACAGGTAAGTGTAGGTCTTACAATGGCGTGCCTAGGTAGCGCTTCCATCCTTTGATGCAGCTCTTTACACAAGAGCCGATTCTAAACAGAGCCAACCAGGTGTACCAACAATTTTCAAGCTTTTTGAATGGAACTAAAGAAGTGTATTACTTCCTCTTACATATCCAGGGTCCCAAATCAATCACGACAGAACAAGCAAATGAGTGTCACGAACATGTGCTTAAAAATTAAACAAACATGACAATGCTATGATAATTTAAGAGTTTTCTATTGAAGTAGGAGTGGAATGATTTCAAGTAACTAAGAGATTGCAAGTAAGGAGGGTGGATGAAAGAGTTGGAAATTGTATTTTAAAAGGGGTGACCTTCACATCAATCTTAACTGGTAGAGTGTTATTTTACCAAAAGTTTTTTCATTGGAATATTTTAAGTAAGTGTAGGTATACTATAAATGGTATACATAGGGTGATAGGAGGTGAGGACCCAGAAAGACTCTGATGGCACTATCCAATGCATCACTTCTTCCACTTATTGTAATTTGTGAAAACAATGTTATTGCATAAACATTCAATACTATGAGGTAAGAAAGCTAGGGGAAAGAAGTGCAAAAGGTTATGGTGAGTATAGAGGAAAGGGAGAAAAAGGAAACAAAGTTTCAACTAAAGCCATAATTTAAAAGGTCCATAAAGACTAGAGGGTTGTACCGACCACCGGTGTCTTCCTCCCAGATCTTCTCTCTTAATTCTAAAGATTTTTTATTATATAGTCTAACAGTTTTAAAATAAATCTACTCCTTTGGAACTAGTGCCAATCGAACATCTTACTGGTCAATAATTCCGCTCTTTTACTGATTTATGAGAGACAAATCTTTCTGCCTTTGACACAGCAAAAATTACAAGTGACCGATTCCATGACAGGCAAAACAAGTGACAGAAAGACCAGTAAAGATTGAAGGGCAAGAGCTGTTGCCCCAAACTTATTTTGAAGCAGCACCTACATCTCACAATTTTCTTTTTATTTCTCTTCAAAGTATCTTTTATAATATTTTTGGAATTCAACATTTCTTATTCAAGGTAAACAAAGCAGTATTAAACTCCTAGTAAATTTTTGAGGAGAGAAATACAATCACAATGAATGGAACTGAAACAGTTTCCAGCAAAATATTAATATAGATAATACAAGTAAGAGGCAGGCCTAAATGCCAGAAAAGGAGAAAACAGAACTTTTTAATAGACCTATTTCCGAATAGCAATTACAATGAATTGTGGAACAGAGTTTTGGGTGTACGTCAATTTTCACCACAGTAAAATGCCATTGACAAAAATGACAAACACCAAAACTCTATCCCACAATCCTTTGTAATTGCTATTTGGAAATAGGTCTATTATTTCCCCATGTGTTTTACACATGACTCTTGAGAACCAATCATGACACAGGATGGTGTACTTCACTACTTGAGTTGGGAAGACTGCATTTTCCCCTTTAAATAGGCATTAAAAGTGACATGCCAAGCAGGCTACCTTGGTGCTACAACATACATTTACCTAAAGACATGATTTTTGCATCAGGTACGTATGCTATGTAGGGTTAGGTTTAGGTAGCTTCGGTGGGGACCCTTAGGTGGACCCCTGGACCGCACACCTTAAAGGGGATCATTGAGTTGATATCCATAAATTAATGACAGTGTTAAAGGGTACATGAAATTGCTTATAGTTAGCATAACTAAAAGCATTACGCATTAAGCATAACAAGTCAAGGGACATTTCCAATAGTTACAGAAAAAGTTAAAATTTTGAATTTTGTGGTGTCCTGACTTGTAACAGTTTGTGCATAATTTGAAAAAGTGTCTGGTCAGAAACTTTTGAAAACCAAACTGAACAGTTAAGTACTCACTCATAAAACAGTCATTTGCATGTAGGATATGGGAATTGTCCAAGTTTGACCATTTCTAATTGGTATGTGAGGAAAAATTTGTTGAATTTATGAACGCACTCAACGAGCTGCTTTAAGGGTGTTGGGATCAAGCTGTGATGTAGATACTAACATTGTCATCATCGCCTTTCTTTATTTCTGCTGAGGGAGCCAATAACTTCTTCAATCTGTATTCATGATTTCCTCTGTCACATTACAGGTACCACTCCAATCTGTCTTCTCTGTGTGCATTGCTGTTTTGTCAGTGCACTCTCTATGACCTTTTACTTAGTTTCCATCACTATTATAGGAACTGCTTTTATTACAATTGTAACCCGATTAAGTGATATCCTTCCTAGGAGGTAAGGGGACAGGCAATGCAGATTTCCATTTTAACTTTCATCTCCCCTGGACCTTACACACAGAAATTGCCCAGCTCCAGACCCATTTAGTTTACTAAGTTGTAAACAACACGAGACACAAGTCTCAACTTAGTATTGCTAACATCCTGCTAATTTCAAAAATAACATATGATTGAAGGGTCAGATGTTACACAAGAGATCCTATGGTTAAATGTTACTACACCAGACACTAAATATAGTAAATAAGAGGAAAGAGTGTTAATCAAATTTTTGACCCATCATTCTCTTGAACATCAATGGAACTAAATTGCAGCATCATAACTGTCACAACATGGATGCAGTCATACAATACTTTAAAGCTTGGAAAACTCAATGGCACATTATGTACATTATGATTTGTGAATATTTCTAATTTCAGAAATTGAAAGCCCCACAGATGCATTAATGAGGCTCTTACCTTTTTTCCTTCTTTGAGGGAGGGGGGGGGGGCTTCTGCTTGTTGCTACCATAAAAAGATAAGAAAATCAGCACAGGCTTTCTTCATCAAATACATGTTTCACCATTTGGAAGTACTAAACAATATGAAGGTAATTAGGTAAGACTTCTTGAAGGGCAAAAGCAGCCATCCCTACTTTTATAGGAGTGTAGTAGACTGTCTTGTTCCATGTTTGGCCATGAAAAGTCATTTTTTTTCTCCTCAAATGTGAAATTTTCAAGAAATTACCCCTTGGTTGAACTTGAATATACAATATTGAAGCCCTGAAATATTATGAAAGATACTTTGAAGAGAAATAAAATGAAAATTGTGAGATTCAGCAGTTGCTTCAAAATGACTTTGGGAGGACTGCTCCTGGCCTTTACAACTTAAAAGAACTCTGAAAAACGAAAAGGCTACAATCCCCTATTAATACAGCAGTAGAGGTCTCACATGCCTGTATAGAGGCATCCAATATTTTGGCAAAATGCACCTTACTCATGGGGTGCAATATCATCCATATGGATTACTAATTGGTATGTGCAACCACAACTTTGACATAAAAAATTACAATTTTATTCTCAAAATAATGTCCATGGATTAAATCACATGCAAAGCAAATAAGTGAGGTCCAACCATCCAACTAAAAGTACCCTTTATAAAGGCAGTGTAGACTATACTAATAAATAAATGGAATGGCAAATAATTTGTTTTAACCATGATTCCAGCAGCCACAAGCACTGATCCATTCACAGGTAGAAATCCTCAGGAAATATGGATCATACTCACCGCCCTCCACATTTTGAAAAATGCAAAATGCTCCCATTGACTCTCACTTTTTCACATCCCACACCCCCTTCCATGCAAATCTTTCATACTTGACTATTCCACCTCTCCAAACCAAAACAGTCTGGATTTTAATAATTTTGTCCATAAAAATTTTTTTTCAATTAACAATTGTTTTTCAACAACACTACACTGTTGTAAAAACTGAGAGATGACTGTTCTAAAATTTGACCCTCATTTCCTATTATGACAAGTTTACTACTTATCTGAAAGAAAATACAAACACAGGAAAGACTGTAATCTAAAAGATTGTGATGATGACAAATCTCTCAATACTTGGATTCCTATTCATGTATTAGTAATGCATGTCTTTCTACGTTCTAAACAAAAATCATTTGCAAAGATTTCAACAGGTTTTATAGGTAAGGATGTGGCCACTTTAACTTTTAACACTGCCTTTTGTTTTAATTACCCTGCTCCCCACCGAATAATAATTCAGTATAAAGCAACTATTGTTATTTTACGCTCTTTTCTCAATTCTTTGTTACAAGGTCACATTAAATGATAATCTGAGGGGGGGGTTTACCTAGACCATTAGCCGTGTTCCCATTTGATCCAGGGAGGTGGATCTTGATCTACCGAGGTGGATCAAACACTAATGGGAACGCAGATCAACAACACTCACTCAAGATCAAGATCCACCGATTTTGATCGACCGTTCGGGGTAGATCAAGATCCACCGCGCTGGATCAAAGTTTGTAATGGGAACACATCGGTAGATCAAGTGACCCTGGATCTCCGGTTACACTCATGTATGTTTTTGTGATACATCGATACGAAATGCATGGCAGGCCGACTTGTAAACATTGGTGACCTTTTCGCGCTTGCGCAATGTGTTCATAAAACACGTTTGATCTACCGCGCTCACTCAAATGGGAACGCGGATCTCGATCAAGGTAACTGATGTTGATCCACTTCGGTAGATCAAGATCAACCTCCCTGGATCAAATGGGAACACGGCTATAATGATATGTGTTTTTTTATTATTTCTGTTACGTAGTTCGACTACTCCATCAGCATCTGACTGAAAAAATTATTAAACTAAAAGGAGTACGGTTACATGAGGATACAAAAAGGGCAGGTAACACAAGAGAAAAAGAAAGGCAAATTATGAAAAGCATGGAAGTGGGAAGAAACTGAGGTTAACCTAGCAGTCTAACTTATGAAATTGTGTAAATGGAAGGTTTGGAGCAGAAGTTGATTTAGGTATCTAAAGTAAGTTTCAAAATTGCCTAAGTAACATACTGCATGTTGTGATGTCTGATATAAAATGTGGCTATAATTTAAAGGGCAAGAGTAGTCATCCCAAACTTACTTTGAAGCAACTGTTAATTCTCACAATCTTCTTCTCACTTCTCTTCCAAGTATCTTTTACAATAATTTAAGACTTCAATATTACATATTCAAGGTAAACCAAAAGGTGACTCCTAGTAAATTTTGCATTTGAGAAAAAATTACTGTCACATGACCCTGGAGAGCCAAAAATGAATCAAGATAGTGTACTGCACTACTTCAAGTTGGGGGGACTGCTCCTGCCCTTTAAGCTCAATTGGTAGAGTAATGAGGCCCTACAAGTGAAATATGGTGATGAAGAAAGAGATGGACTAACCTTTACCTAAAAGTAGTGAAACATTTTTACAGAGCAAAAGTTGAGGAATCTTCAGAAAAGAAAACAGTAGGTCTGGAAGCATAGCTTAATACACAAAGGGATTGAGGATCATTTTGTATGACCTCCCCAAACCCCTTCTGGATGATCGAAGGCATGTCAAAAATGTATACCATTGATGGTGACTCAACATTTAAACTCCCTACATGAAATGGTGAAACCCCCCTTCCCCAGCTCACCCGAACAAATACCTGGGCAGGGTGAAATACATATTGTGTTGAATAAGTAGCAAAACCACAATTTCTTGATCAAATCCGTAAGGATTGAGTAAATCACAGAGTTGTTAATGGAAATTATAAGTTTTTTAGTTAAGTTATTAAAATTGGTGAACTTTAATTCAGAAATGGTGTATAAGGTTCCAAATCTTCAAGTGAGAACTGAGTCATTTCCTTCTCCTTCACGCAAACTCTTAATGGGAATATACGACACAGTTTTATAAATTCAACTTTTGCACATGTACAGTATGTTCACAGTTGACATGTTAATTTCTTTTCCCAATAAACTATGCCACTGAATGGAGGAGTTAAAGGACAAATGCAGCTGTCGGAAAAATATTTTGGAAACAAAAAAAAACAGCTACATCTCAAAATTTTCATCTTTTTTCTTTTCAAAATATCTTATATGTTTCAAGACTATTCAAGGTAAACCAATCATTTACTCCAAAAAAATTTCACAACTGAGGAGGAAAAATATTGTCATCTGATTCTCAACAGCCATTCAAGAAAAATGATTGCATACATCAGTAATTCAATTTGGGGTTATTGCATTTTCCCTTTAAACTGACTATATCAGGTGGCATAAACCAGAGAGATAAGAGAAAAGTGAGGTTGGACACACCATTGGTTGAAATATCCCCACCCTCAATTAATTGCTTGAATATTAGGTGGTAACAAGAAGAAGCTAGACATATTTATAGCTGCAACAACAGCAAAGGGGAAGTCATATTATGTTACACTGGGGAAACATGTGCTAAATACTTGTTAATTGATAACTGAAAACTACCAAGGCAAGAGAGGTCCTAATCAATTCCTCAAACTGTATGTCTAGGCAATATAGTCAGGAAGTATTAAACATTAAAGGACCAATCTTTTCACATGAAACTACAACTTTTGTAGTCCACAGAAATTCTCAAATCGCACAGTCCTTAGATTGACAGCAAGTTCAACAAATGCAGAGTACTAAATTTCATATTATGCAGCATGTACTGTACAGAGAGCATTTTGATTACACATTGGGTTCTTGTATTCTCAACCTGAAATTTTGTCTGGATGAGAATGAATTTTAAACAGTTGTGGGAGGGGGATTAACTTACGTAAGAAAGCTAGGAGAATTGGAGCCGTTTGAAGTGAGAACATTGGGCCTTTAAGATTCAAAACCACATTATCGAAGAAATTAATTTGAGATCAGAGTCCCTCTAAATTGAATTGGCATGACTTGTGATAAACTATTAATATTTAATGGCTACTTCCTTTCAGTCAACCTATTTGTTCGTTCAACTCAGTGAGTTGCTTAACTTTTTATTTGTTGCAGTTACATTTCAAAGCATCTTCAGAGATACTCGTAAAGCCAAATATGAAAATTTCTGCACATGTTTGATGATTTTCTTGTGGCATTTTTGGGGACTATTGACCAGGGTCCAAAAATAGGGTGCTCTGGTGTCCTGCAGTAGGGCATCTTGTCTAATGGCTTAGACAACAAAATCATTAAATGCACAGCAGACCATGCCAGACTGGGCACCTGAAGTCTGGATCTTAAACCACTGTACTTAGCACTGTACCCTAGCAAGAGCTTCATCTCCTCAAAACATTATGCAGCAGTCCAGTTAAAGGAAGCTGCATTACTTGAAGTTTGGATTGTTTGAGCAAACAAATTATTTTTCACTGACAATAAACTGAATTTCTCTTAATAAGAAGCTTATTTCTTGAACAGGAGGGCACTGTATGACCTTACTTTGAATAATCTGACAATGTGTTTCAAAACAAAGTTGAACTTCAAAGTATGAAAAGTTTCTGTAAAACAAATGCAATATTTTCCTTTTTAATGGAATTGAACTACATAGCTGGAAAAATTATTATAATGCAATCAAGTAATAAAGTACTAAAGAAAAGAAGGAACCAAAATGACCACACAAACTCATGACCTAACTTCTCTTGAGGTGTGTGCAACTAAAACCAATCAGAAATTAATTTCCATAACCTCCCAGGTAAGAGAGAGGAAATGTAGATTGCAAACTGTAAAATTGTTTTGGTAAGGTCATCACTAACCTATTGCTGTCTCTATCAGAAGACATTTGACTCAAACCATTTGGTCAATGACCTCTTTTTTTTTTTTTTTTAAGACGTGTATGCACCAGGAATTGGCAAGCCAAGGTAATCGAAGTAACGAAGTGTAATTAATTTTTAGGGCACAGATATGGCCAATTGACCATACTTTTCCTTCCTAACACAGAAATGTAACTCCTTCAGCAGAAGTATCTTTGATTTTAAATTATTAGTGTAATGCCAAGGTCACTTTTTTTTTTTCTTTTTCTTTTTTAATGGTTATTATGTGATCTCAAACTGTAAATTGACTTACCTGAGGTCAGTCATTTCCTGTTTAAGCTACACCTGTGATTTCAAGTTCACAAAATTCTTAAAAAGTATCAATGACAATCATGTCTTCCAAGCAGTACTGGTGCAAGAGCTCAAAATATTCAGAGAAAATTTACCATTTCCACCACTTTGGAGGGATTAACAATTCCAGACAAATAGTACAACATTAACAGTGCAGGAATGTCCTGCAGAAATGTTTTGCATGTGGAACTTGAGCATTGCAAGCAAGAGTCCCCTAATCCCACACCATAGCACCAAAACTGCTCCTAAGTTTCTTACTCACCCCTGCTTCAACCTAATTTACATCCAAGCAAAGCAAGGCATAAAATAACCAGCTGCACAGACTGCCACAGTCATGATACTCTTACAACTCAAGGATAAACAAAACTAAGTGACCCATTTTTCCTCCCCCACCCCCCACCCCCTTTTTATTTTTTCAAAATTTCACTCTAGAATGTATTCGCAGTGTAATCTTGAATGAAAACTTTTGACAGTTTTATCTAGGTTTTACAGTTCTTACTCAGGGGAGCAAGGAGAAGAACTGGATGTAAAATGAACTCCATGGAGATTGAAATTTACACTGAATGATGCAGTTTGTACCCATATCAAGTAACACTTGTAACTAACCCCTGATCACTTCTCCGAATCAACCACTTTAAAAATTTTAAGTGCAATGTGAATGTCACGATAAAATTGATAACTTACCTGATCTTCCTCTAACAATATTAAGTTTATTAGGACCATGTTGATGGTATTTCCTAGTGAAGCATCCCTGTATAAATTTGCAACCTGTTGGAAGATGAAATATTTATTATTTTTTTAAGTGCTATTTTAATATTCTAATAAAAAAGAATTATAATACCAAGGTTTAAAGTTACAGTCACAACCAAACTTCAAAAGACATGCATCTCTCTGCGATGGCTGTACTAATTAAAGCACCGCAAACACCACACCCAACATCCACCAAACCATTTCCCAGAGGCCAGTACCCTGTACCATATCTCACTATCAAGTTGGGGAATAAGTACCCAAATTTTTAGGCCAACTGTGAAAATCAAGGGAAAACCACAACTGTCTGTGTGTGTGGGTGTCTAGAAAAGTGAGACCCTGTGAAAATTCATGATGCCATGGTCACATCCTGTAACACATATTTCAGACTTCTGACATTTGTATTGCACTATCTTTGAGGGTCTTGAGTTTCAAGGTCTTTTAATTTGAGGTCTTATATTTCTAGGTCTTATTTATCTAGACATCTGTCTGTGTGACTAAGAATTGTATTTCAATGTACCAAAGATTGAGATGTATCATTCCATGGTAGTTCCATATACCTGTTCTACAAAGGATTTATCAGCAGCTACTCTCCCTGATTTAAACACAGAAAAAGTAACAAAGATATTGGCACATGTAGCCATACCTTCATATGGTCCATTGTTAATTTAAAGGTAAAGAGCAGTCCCCCTAACTTATTTCGAAGAAAAAGCTAAATAACACAATTTTCATATTATTTCTCTTCAACATATCTTTCTTTCCTTTTTTTGGCTTTACTATTGCATATTCAAGGTAAACCAAGCAGTTATTTCTGGTAAATTTCACATTTGAAGAGAAAAAAACATTGTCACATGACTCCTAACAGCCGATCATGAAACTGGACAGTCTACTGCACTTTTTCAATTGGGAATGACTGCTCCTGCCCTTTAAACTGAGGGACTGAAGTTTCTAGACTTCAAAGAAGAATTGTTCTCCTATGGGTTTTGAAGCAACAGCTTTAGCAGATGTCATTTGACACAGAGGGATGACACCAATAGTGGTCAAAAAATGTTTGAAAGAGATAAGAAAAAGAAAACACCAAAGGGATGATTGAATTTGAGTCAGAGATCAGTACAGGAGAGGAAACAGGATGAAATACACCCCTGGTTTCTGTAAAATGTTTAATCTTGCTATCAATAATTGCTGGGTAATTTAGTAGCAATCCAAAAAGGTAATATAGAATAATTACACCCATCAGGGGTGAGGAAAGACCATCTCCATATCCTGAGGTCACCATGACCTACAAGGTTTTCATCAAAACTAAATAATCATTAAATGATAAACCATTTGTCTATTGACTTCAAAGGTCTCTGTGGACCTACTTGTAACCGGCAGGTGGAATATTAATTTACATTACAAGGCCAACCTCACGTAGGCCATCTAACTGATTACAAGAAGGGTACAAATATTGTTCTATGTTTCTTACTACCTTTGGTTCATTGTTAGTCTGATACTACAAATACTTTATGCCGTGTCGTTTGAAAAAAAGAAGTTCTTGGGGCAAAGAGCAAACATTACTTTTTTCTACAAAAAAGTTGAAATTTAGAACCAAGTACACTTCAGATATCCTCCAAGAAGGGAATATGTACCATAATTTGAGAAAGGTTTTCAATAAACAAAATAGACAAAGGGCTATTTTTCACCTATTTAAGATAGTCCAGTACTATATTCTTAATGTTTGGTCAAAAATGTAAGCATAAACTTCTTGTGCTGATGTAATTTCCCTAGCTGAGAGCTTGAGCATGTATGGTTTATCTTACAGCGTCTCCAAGCTTCCACTTTCCAAAGCTAAAAGGGCAAGAACAGTTGCCCAAAATTTATTTTGAAGCAACAGCTAACTCTAAGTAACAATACATCTAGTTATTTCTCTTCCAGGTACCTTTCATTTCATTTCAGGATTTCAATATTGCTTATGTGAGGTGAAGTACTGAGTTCCACCCCTAAATTTCACAATACAGTGAAAAAAGCACTGTTATTAAATTTTCAAGAGCCAATTATGAAACAAGATAGCTACTTGATTATTAGAATTAGGGAAGAGTGTTCTTTCCCTTTAAGTTAACTACATACAAACTTTGATGGTACACACCTGGTCTCATCATGTCTCATGTCAGTAAAAGAGGTTGCATATTATTTTCTAAAATCACAAAAAGGCATAGTCTGTGGTACCATTTATGGAAGTTAATCATAAAAACCAATGGTGATTTTATAATGAACAAAGGGATTAACTAAGTACTACAACCAATCCCTGCAATGAAAATAAACTGTTTCTATTTCAAGGATGATATTTATAACATGATACTAAAAATTTTGTTTTCAAACTAAATGTTTTGCAGATTATGAAACAACATTTAGTCTCAATCTCTCGATGTGGAAAAACATCATCAGTTGCAATCCTTGAACCAAACAGGGAGAACGCTGTCTGAAATCTTTATTTTAAGACTATTCAGTGAGGTTTTCATTGGCAAATTCCTTCAATTTTTAGCATAACTGCATCAAGTGACAATGAAATGCTCTGTGATATACGCTACATTCCCA
Organism: Holothuria scabra; assembly: GCA_037179385.1. Lineage (NCBI taxonomy): Eukaryota > Metazoa > Echinodermata > Holothuroidea > Aspidochirotida > Holothuriidae > Holothuria > Holothuria scabra. The sequence continues at coordinate 39,058,245 of CM074182.1, read as the reverse complement.
TTTGAGTGAGAGCAGACCATTTAGTTGGTAGATCAAAATTCTAAAGGAAATGCAGATCAGCAACACTCACTCAAGATCAAGATCCACCAATTACAAATGATCCACCAGATCAGATCATGCACACAAGATAAAAATTAAGAATGTGAACACAATTAGGAGATTTTGATAAGTGACCCAGGAATTTCTGACGTTGATACACACAGTGGCAAAATGACAAGCTGACTTGTAAACAGTGGTGACCTTTTCACGCTTGTGCAAGATGTGCGCATCTGTTGCACTAACTCACATGTAGAGGTAGCTCTAGATCCAGCAAATTAACACTGACGATGTATGGGGCAATAAAACTATGGTCCACCATGCTCACTCAAATGGAATACAGCCAATTTCATTCCACAGTTGAGACTGTGACAAAGTAAGATGCAATTAAGATGTGGCAAGGGGTAAGTCAGTATGTCAGCGATGTGAACTGACTGGTTGCTTTCCTTTTAAAGGTAAAGAGCAGTCCCCCAAACTTATTTTGAAGAAAAAGCTAAATAACACAATTTTCGTCTTATATCTCTTCAAAGTATCTTTCATTACATTTTATGACTTTAGGATTGCATATTCAAGGTAAACCAAGCAGTTATTTCTGGTAAATTTCACATTTGAAGAGAAAAAACATTGTCACATGACTCCCAACAGCCAATCATGAAACTGGACAGTCTACTACACTTCTTCAAATTGGGATGACTGCTCCTGCCCTTTAAGGTGGTTTAAATGGATTTCTCTCTCCCCATTGAAAAATGACAACTACTGTAGCATGACGGCAACTTCTGGTGGCATGAGTTGTGCCTCCATCTGGATCATGGTATCTAAACAATTTGGACAGACTGGGACTGAGTACTCAATATTATACATTATTATCAAAAAGTTTTGCAAGCCTGTTTTAGATTAGTCACAAAATTCACTTATGGGAATATAATGTATTGAAATCCTGCATGCTGCTTTTCTTCACACTTCATATAGGTTCTGCACATGACATATTCCTTTTATTTAACTTAACCATTTGAGGACCTCTTTCCTTTTTTTCAATTGCTCTGACATAATTCTTACCCCTGTTAATCAAAAATTCTACCCTTGTAAAACAGTGACTGACAATTTAACACCTAATAACTTTATTCCCAATTCAGGCCACAAAATTAGGTTTGTTCGAATTGTCTGATGCAAGGTTGTGTAACCAATTACTGCTTTATCAGTAGCATCTATTGAATAATTCAGAACCAACATTGATTGGCAGAAGATACATGAAATTATCTGAGCTAAAGGAACATACCTGAACTGTTGCCATAGCAACTGTAAAAAGAGAATCTTTATCTCAATATACTGCCAAGTGGAATTACCTCAATTTACTCCTAGTAAAAATTTATCTGATTTGGTTTTATTACATTAGGGAAGATGTCAGGGCTCACAGGGAACATTAAAGTGTTCTATAGTGAGTTGCCAAATGATCACATATCCAACCCACATAAACTTGTCCAAACTTATTCTGGGGTATTCTGCATGTTCAGCAAAATTTTAGTCCATGACCTATCAGAGTTACTTTGAATACCTAACATTAGAATGACAGCAATGAACTGGTAGACTACATAATATAAGTACGAGTCTGGGAGGTAATGGACATGCAGATTGGTAGATTGTGGGATGACTCCTAGTCACTGGGAGAATCAACCTTCAATGTATTCACAATCTGGAATAATTTGATATGACATGATAAAATGCAAGAATTCCTACAATATTGCCTTCAAGTGAAAATACAAATACATTTTTTAATTCATTATAAAACTGCAATTTTTGTAGCTTTCGTTACCTCCCTCCTTGGACCTGCCATATCCTTCCAACAATTCCCATTCTCGAGATTATTCTAGGACTTTCTCCCTAACTAAAAAGAAATGTTCCTGTCTCCATTTTTCACTTTCAAAATATTGTGCCAAACAAAAAGACAAACTGTGCCTTCTTTTTTTTTCCCTCTTTGTTGTAAAGTTTTATGAGAATGCCTCACTTGTTCTCAAATATTAGATTTAATACTTTGGCTTTCAAGAAAAAACTAATCACATCCAGCAGCATCTTGTAAAGGTTATAAACCAACTGATGGGATTTTTATGGATCTGGCTGGGTTCATCAACCTACCCTACCCCTCTTACCCACGTAAAAACTCCCACATAATCTAGAAACAAGACCCATACCACAACGACCACCAGTGCTGAGAACATGATAGCAAAATAATGTCATCACCCACAGGCAAAGCAAGATCTCATCTATTTGATGTGAGAACAAAATGGTGTTATGACAACAGCAGTTTAAGTGTAGTGGTTCTAACATTTTTGAGTTAAATAGGCTTCTTCCTTTTGAAGGGAAGAAATATTGCAGCTGTGAACCCTCCAGGAGAAGCAAGTCCACCCAGTGGCAATAAAAAAGAGGTTCCTTCTTGATAATCCCTCATAACCTCTTAAAAGGAAAAACAGTCTAAACACCCCCTGGCCTGACAGGAAAAGATCAAAATAAATTCAATTTACAGATAACAATTTGATAACAAAGAATTGTGACAATAGCTCCAGATTTTAAAAAAGCAGTTCTGTAAGGAGAAGCCACAGGACACAAACCAGGAACTTCATTACAGTTTCTAACACAGTTTTCATCAGTTTCCCCCGTCTTCAGTCAGATGAGATGTATTCATGATCATGATCATTTACTAACTATGAGTGCTTTCACACTTAGTGTTAAGCAGGGGATGAGATCCAGATTTGATCCACCCCTCATAATCAAGTCTGCAGTGTGAAAGCTCTTGCACTCAAGATCAGATCCTAAGATTTTGATCCTAATAGGAGGGCAGGTCAGATTTTGTTCAAGGAATTGAAACCAGTATTTGAAAGCTCCGAGGGTCAAGGTGACCTGAAATCATGATCATGATAACCTATGATGCAACCTCCCGAGGGTTCATTATGTAATTTCTTGAACATGGATTCGATTCACCACCATTATCTAGTCAATCTCTTGAGATCAGTCCTCAAGAGTGAAAACTGCCTATATATTACAAGCGGCTACAAATGTTGTCTTTCTGACTTCCACAAAAGAAAAAAAATTGAAACCTTCATAACATTGACTAAGTCCCTCCAGAACCAAGCAGGGCTACAAGCCCACAGGACAATGCATGTCTGCACTAAAAAGTAACTAAGGAGGATGAGGATGGAGCTGATAGGATACAAATACCCCTACACCAGCAACTATGCCAGATAAAAGAAAATGTATCAGCTAAATCTCACAATTTTCTTATTTATTTTGAAGTAATTTAATCACAGTTTATGACTTAACCATTGCATATTCAAGATAACCCAAGCAGTAACTTCTACTAAATTTCACATTTGAGTAGGAAAAATATTTTCACACAACTCTCAACAGCCAACCATGACACAGGTCAGTCTACGTACTACACCAATTCAAGTAGGGATGACTGCTATTGCCCTATAAAATAAATACAGATTACAGGTATACAAGGAGGAGCCAGTACTTGACTTACAGTCAGTTGAATAAAACCAGGGCACCAAGCTTTTCAGGTATTGTAATTCCTGCCCAATCTCTCCCCATATTTTTCCTGAGAATTTTCTTTTTTGATGAGAGGATTGTCATTTCTCCCACCTTTCCAGTTAGACAACATGTTTCGTCTAACAGTAAGAGCATCTGCATCTCACCCAGAAGGCCTGGGTTCTATTTCCAGGTCGAGTCATACCAAAGACTCCAAAAAAAGGAACCTACTGCTGTTGTATGTGATGCTCCGCATAAGCAATGGAGTAGCTCGACTTGACCCAGTAGGTTTGAAACTGGGCCGTAAAACTCTAAAAAGCCACCTTTCAAGTCAAATGTTTTAAGCTATTTGGGTATGGAACAAAATGAAGCATACAATAACTTCCTTATTTTGGGTAATCAAATTCACTGATATTTTCCTGCTCTGAAGCACTTTTTGGACAAGTTCCTGGACTCTTTAAGGACAGCAAAATTGGGATCTCATCTCCCAGCTGTTCAGTTACTTCCATTTTTGAACACTGTAATTACAGGGAAAATGTAGTCACCTAAATTTGAATAAGTGTAGTCTACCCTATTTCATGCATGGCCCAAGAGAATCATGTGACAATATTTTCCACACTGAATTGTGAAATTTTTGAGAAGTGATTTTTTAAATTGGATATGCAAAATTGAACACTAAAAATACACGGAAATAAGAAGAAATAATTGAAAGTTGCATTCTAGTTTCAATATCCTTTTGGTGAGACACATGCAATAGCTTTTAAAAGACTGGCATTGACAAATATGTTTACTTACAATATCATTTCTGACACAACTGTAACAGTTGCATTTTCTAGTAATCACATGATATTGAAATTTATCATGTGTACCACCACATCATACTTACTATGTTAAAAACACTGAGGACATACGTTGCCACCTTCTCACTGGTGTGGTTTTTCACCATGGTTGGGTCAACAACAATTAATGTCTCCACGAACCTATTTTGATGGATGTCTCCCATCAGAGACCTCCTTGTACGATTTCGCATACTTGCATATTCATCAGCAAAGTAGATGGGTTCTTGAGGAGGATGCGGTTGATCTGCAAATGAAGACATGAAAAAGAAAAACAAATGTAAATTTGATTTGCAAAAACTGCATGGCTATATTGGATTCTTCACAGACAAAATTCATTGACTTCTAATATGGAGACAAAGTTTCTTTCAGGACATGAAAACTAAACCTCAATAGCCTATAAGGAGTGGGAAGACACAAAATTTTGAAGCACTAATGCAAGTTTTCTCAAGATTAGGCGTATTATGGGATGTCATTGTGGCAATTACTGTACATTATTTTGATGCCACAGCAATTTTGTTTCCTGCATCCTACATGTGGTACAGGGTAAAGTTAGATAAAGGGAAAACTTACATAACTATTCAAACATTCCAACGGTAACAAATTTCAAGTACAAACTGCACAATACATGTAAAGCTAGCCGCACACTACACGACTTTGCATGCAGCGACTCGACTTGATCGTTGCTACAACTGTGACTGGCAATGTTATGACCGGTTTTAAGTTGCACCAACTTCAGTTGGAAAGAACCAAACTAGTCTTTCAGCTGCCAATCGCAGTTGTAAATTCACACACATTACACGACTGTTGGAGATCCGACGATCGAGTTGTTTATTGCTGTGTGTAAAATCGTGTAAATGTGTGGCTAGCTTAAGACTATAAAGAAAACCAGTATTAATATTAGGCAAAGTGTCTACATTTTACATAACTTTCTTTGGCTTCTCTAAAAAGCAGAGGCATTTCTTAATAAAAACATTCCATCTTTAAAGTGAGATATCTGGAGTTAAGAAAAGGGTATTGAGACATAGAGCTAGGACAAAATTGTTGGGACATGGTTTGATAGACATGGTCTGGAATATTGTTGTTTTTCTTACTGGACCAAACTGAAACGCCAGTTAACTATGCCTATAATTTTGCAAAGTCATTATGCCAAATTACCTCTACAAGCTCAACATACTGTATTCTTCTAGGCTTGTCCAATCATTATGTTTTCAGAATATTATGAAACCTTTAATTACGAAGGTTGCTAAAAGTCCTTGACTCCTCCTAGAAGTAATGCCCGAGCTCAATTTTCCCTAATCTGACCCAATTAACAAATTAAACAGTTAAAATGTTTACCATCAAATTCATGTAAACCTTGAAGTAAGGTCTATTACTGTATACAATTTATTTTTTATCTATTACATTTTCCTGGATTCCACTCTGACATTGGGACAATTAGAGCTTCATGTAAAAGGGTCATTACAATTAAAGATGGAATGTCACCTTGGACTATATCTACAATGGAGCCCTGCACTAAAGATGAAGGTAAAGGGTTGTGAATTTCAATCACTATACATTGCCTCTGATATTTCCTAGAGAAAACACTCCTTTTATTAAGATCAGGTGTTTAAATCGTAATTTCTGCCTTTTTCTGGTAATTTTGAGAAATTGTAACAAGGAAGTATTTACATTGATAAATTAAAATGGAAATACCCTTTGCTTCTCTCATTTTCAATTCTTTCCCATACATGTATCACCCTAAATATTTTAAATTTCTGTGAATTTCAAAAGAAATAAAACAGTGTCAATAGTCTGTCTTCTAATGTTTCTTTGATGCAGCCCTTCACTTCAATCACTGAACTGCGACATTGCCCTGAAAAATACCCTTTTCTGGAAATTTGAGTTGCTATTGTAGTATAGCTCTTGCAATGCATTGACCAGAATAAATTTTGTAACATGCGGCCAGGTTTTTGAAATCATTACTTATGATTCAACTATGAAAGTCAAAAGTTTAGAGGAAATCAGAAATGTATATGCACTGTATGCACCATCTATCACACATAGCAGTACACTCAGCAAAATCCATCATGAAGAAGCTTTGAGCTAATAAACCTATGCACTTGACATCACAGTACTGAAAAACTGCCCTTCAATCGAAGCAATTATTGCTTTTACATACTTTTACGCTTGCATGTGAAATTTACTCATGTAGCAGCGTACTTCATTACTATGCATCCAAACCATTGCCATGTGATGTCACATGCAGAAGGTCTATATCTATATGAAGTCCAGGTCCTTTGTTCAATAGGTTTAACAGGATTACTACATATTTTCCTTCTTACTAGAAGTGATGGTTAACTCCTCTTTGTACTCCTTTTTAGGTATATACAAACAAAACCTAAAATGTATAAATCAAATATTTGCAACAGAGAGGTATTTCCTTCACCTTTGACCCCCTATTAAAATATATCCTGTCCTCCATTATTCTCAAACAAAATCCCCAACAAAAGACCGACCAAAACAATTATTTGCAGTGTCTTCCCAAAAGGGAAAGTTTTCTTGACTTTTGTTTAAAAAATAAGACTCAATCCAGTACACAACTATACTAGAGCTCTTTCATGCTCTCAACTACATTAAGATGACAAATACTGATCTGTCAATGTACAGATGCAAATCGATTCACCATAAGAGATACCAGTCCGAGATCTGACCCCGTGACCTCAATTATCTTTCGACATATGCACATCTCATTATGTTTGAATTTCAGCGCTCGATACGAAATAAACCTGAACATATTTTCACACACGACAAATTTCAGTTAAGAGCATTTTACTCACATAGAATCCACAGTCCAAAAGAAGACAAACCATCACGATTATCACTAAAGTTAGGAGTCAATCCGACGAAAATCATGTCAGATAGCGACAGAAGAATCATCCACGTCGACCCAGCATTGAGTTATGTTGGCCACGAAACCTTACGAAATATTGGCCAAAACCACCTTTCTAGATCAAATAAGTGAAAAACATCCAAACACACATAACCGCTAGGTACTTTTATTTGAGATTCCGTGAAATTTTGCATGAAAACTACTCTAATACGCTCGTTCACAAAACGTTTTACGACCAGAAATTCGGTGCCGCATGAACGTGCGGCGGCCATCTTGAAATACAAAGTAATCTTCATACACCAGCCGTTTTCATCAACCCAACAAAACCATTGCGGAACCGGTTCCCGTGCCATTGGGTAGGACAGGGAAATTCGACGAATCGAGCGTTCAACAAGCTAATGCGGTATAGTGCAGTGGTGGGAACAATGTTTGGCACAGGGCGCTATGCTAGTAGTAGGTTCCAATGTCGAGGGGAATTTGAAAGGTTAGGATGGATTTTTAAGAGAGAACCGTGGCCACGGAGGGGGGGGGGGTATACGTACATTCTTCTTTGGGGCCTCAAAAGGGAAGGCTAAAACTGTTTTCTGGACTGGAGGGGGAAGGGGTGTCAAAAAATACAGGGACTTCTGCTCTCGTAACCACGGTACCACCCCACCTTGCAGCATGCAAGTTTGCTCCCCTTTCCACCAGTCTGAAAGTTATACCCCAAAACTGGGTTTCAGGACTGAAATACATGATCCATGGGATTGTTGTATGGTGTCATCACTGCTGAGAATGAGGGCTGCTTTTGCGATCCCCCCACACACTTTTTCTGTTGTGAACATTTTGAGCTGTCTTTGTCCAGTTTAAAGGCATATTTTCATCACCCAAGCAGTTCCACAAATTCTACCAACCTACTTACTTCTAGCCTCTCCCACATTTATCTGAAACTCATCTTTATCCATACACAATCCTAGTTTATAGCTTCATGGCATGTCCCGCAGTGGGAATACAAGTCCGCAATGTGTGATCAAGACACTTTCAGCGCACATGCTGAGTAATATAGCTAAGCTGCATTGTTTGAATTTGATGCCAGTCAAGGAGCTGTAACAATTGAGAGTTTTGGTGCAGGGGCGAAAATCTCTGTTTGAGAATTGGGGGGAGGGGGGGGCGGGGGACGAAAGTGCTTATGATGTGCCCATGAGTACTAAACTGTGCACGCTTGGCGGGCACCAGGAGCGCGAAGCGCGAAGCCCCAAAGGATTCCTGGTGGGATCCAGGGGCAAAGCCCCTGTGGGGGTCCAGGGGGCAAAGCCCCCGGAAGCTCTTGTGTTCTGGCATTTCCAAAGCTTCAGAAAAACTGTTTTCGAATGAAAAAAAACGAAAAAAGGTGACCATATTTTTAGGTCTACTCAAATTTTAGGGGGGGGGGGCTAAATTACGATTTGGCCCCCCCCCCATTTTTTCACTTGAGGGGGTGAAGGCCCCCCCTTGTCCCCCGGGATTTGCGCCCATGTTTTGGTGTATGCATACTGAAACTAGTTTGTGGTGACGAATGACTCCCTTTAACTGGAGAACATACGGTTTTCCTTTGTGGAACATTTGTGGGGACTTGGATGTGGTTTAACCCCCCTCACTTATAAGGCTGCAGCCCCTTCATGAGACTCACATACCAGTGAAGCTAAAAAATGGTCCCACACTTGGCCAGGCGCTCAGTAACCCACCACCCCACCCTGCCACTGTAGCACTACACCCACACCTCCCCCCTCTGTAGTACACCACTAAGGGCATACTTGTCGAACCTCTATGTACTCAGTCCTTTAAGGATTACCACACAAACCTCAAATGTGCCAGGCTTACAATTGACTCGTCTGACGAGGCGATCTTGATCATGGATGATGAAGATTATTAATTTGTGGTGGGTGCAAACTTTTCAGGAGGGGGGGGGGGATATGGTGACTGTGAATCCTTTTGGTGCTCTGGGCCACAAAAAACACAAACATGCATGTCGGCTCCTCAATTTTACTGAAGTGTAATCAACCTGCCTTATTGTGCACCTGTCGGGGCCAATTCTTGACTATCTCTATCCAAAACCAGTGTAGCACTGCAACTGCTATAGTACGAGTCTTCCTCCACTGGTTGGAACTAGCTAGTTGGCCTGTCTTGAATGTTAAATTGATCACAAGGTCCTTCCTCTAAGTTCCCATAAAAGCAATCATTTTTTCATGGTTGAAAACAAATATGAGAAACATACTGGTGGCTGCTTCAACTGTAATAATTGAAATTTATGCTGTTATATTGACATTTGAAAGTTTGGTGGTCTTCAGTTTTGTCTTAAAGTGTTTTGGGGAAAAGAAGTAGGGAATATTTCATTGGTATATGAACCAAAATTCCAACAAATCCACAATTTCCAACACACCTGTTGTTTCACCCATTCGAACACCTCAAAATTGAAGATTCGGAATTTTAGGTGTCCATGGTGTTGAAATATAGTGGTGTTGGAACAAAGGACAGCAACCATTTAACCTGAGTGGTGGCATGGGGTATTGAGTTAAACACTGAATGGAAGGGCTAATGGAAAGGGGAAATTTCTCTAGTGACACTTCTCTTTGACCACTATCTAATTCAAGGTTGGGAAGTTTTCTTTTTTATTGAAGGTAGCTGGAGAGGTGAATGGACAATAAGAGTTGCTCCTATTCCACAACTAAAAAGTGCCCACCCATCTGGGGGTGGCATGGTTTGTGCTCATTACATTATTGAGAGGGGGAAACATTTTTAAAGTGTACCTCGAGTCAAAAAATTCAAAAATATATACTAAGCAGTATGAGAAATGAATTGTACCAGTCAAGAAAAGTGTTCGTATGACCTTAAACTTCACCGCAAAAGAGTAAGAGTGCTATCACAATTCATACAGTACAGGTTGCATTTAGGAAAACAAAAAAATGTAAAGATTGTAATTTGAGTAGTACAACTATGAAATCACAAATTATTGCATAATGTGCCATTTTAATTTGAGTGAATTAACTTCAACATTCTATATCTCAGCACAGGAATGTCATACGAAAATGGGAGTTGAACTGTAAAAATTCATTTTCATGCTGTGTGATATATACATTTTTGAATTTTTGTCTTGAGGTACACTTTAAGGGATGCCAGAATCACCCTACATTGTTTGTTTACAGAACTATGGGGAATGATGTACTTTAATTGCATGATCAAAGAATAACATGAATATATCATTTACTATATTGCAAGTTTTCCACACTTCCTTTGAAAGAGCATAAGCGCAATTCAGGGTTTGTCCACTGTTTCCATGTTATTCCTTCATTATACAATCTCACTAGACAAAAGTTTACTAGAAAGAGGTAAACAAAATAAACAGTGTTTCTACTGTTCAACATTTATTGATGATTCCTTTTGTCTTTCTGGACTTTACATGAAATACTGTGAAATAAAAGCAAATAATAACAAGTTTCACTTTTATTGTACAAGGCATATGTAAACTTAAAAACGGAACTACGTGTACTGAAGCACTGAAAAGTTGTAATATTATAAGTAACATTGCACCCATTCATTTCTCATAGCAAGACCCCCTGTCATCTGTGCTGTTTGAGGGGAATGAACCCAGGGTGTTTTCTTGAATCTTGTGTCTCTGACAATATGCAATCTAGCTTCCTAAAAAAATAAAAGTAGATTGTACTCAGGGTTTCCATCAAGGGGGAAAAGGGGGGATAGGGGGGATTTGTCCCCCCTTTCCAGAAGAAGGTGGGTAAAATCACCCGCTTTTCATTTCCATAAAAATTAGAAAATTGTCAATATCTTGGTTTCTTACTTCAAAAGAAGACACTTTTGCAGCAATGTTTGAACTCACACAAATAAATGGCCATTAAAACCTTCAAATTGCACCTTACAGCCGGGGTCTTGAAGCAAGCTTTTGTCCCCTCTGAACCCACTCTGTAGCTTTAGCCTAGGACAGCATCAATTTGGACCTGAGGTTTAGCAGTTATAAATCCTCCCCCCCCCCCCCCTTTTTGTGTTTCTGGTGTAATCCCTGGTACTGGTTGTGATTACCAATGGCCTCTCATGAAAGACCTTAAATAACATGTCACACAAAAGAAAACACTATAACTAAGTAAAAATATGCTTCTTAAGCAATATCATAGAATGTCATCCAGTATAGTATCTATAAAACAGTTACTCCCAGACCATGAAACTCTGAAAAGAAGCACCTCAATGGCTGGGCGCTAGGTGAAAATACAAATTTTGCAATAAAGTATTTACAATATACTTGATAAAAAAAAAACCAACCATGTTAAGTATGAACGGCCGAGGTATTCAAGATGAAAATTGAACGAAATGTTTGGTGTACACACAAAGTTGAAACTTTTAGCACCTATAACTGTACATATAGTATAAAATGGCTGGATGAGAAAAACAAATTTTTCTAACAATTTATGTGAAAGTGAAAACTTCCACATATTTACACTTTAAACGAAGTCTTCTTACTGTGTCATCTATGTATATATTAACATAGGAAATCTTAAAAAGGGGCAAGGTTACAAGAGAACATGACTGGAATATTCACATATGTAGTACAGTTAATTTAAGCACAAAGCTGCAGCAGAAAGTACACTGTATTTACTTAGTATTATGTACTTCACAGTACTTCCTTTAAAATCAATATTTTAATTTGGCATATATCACTTTGAATACTGAGGGAAAAATGGCAAGGTATTAAAACAAAATTTGTTGGTTTCTTGTGAGGTACAATGAAATTAAGTCAAAAGTACTGAATTTTTTTAAAAGGAAAGCACCCAAGTTGATGTACTTATCAACATATTCTTCAAAGTAACCATACTGTACCATTTGCATTAGTACAGTACTTTGACTTATATTTCTCTGGGGAAAAAACCACACTGGCAAGGTAGCAAGTGAAAGAAGTTTGGACATTTACAGTACACCCACACTGCAGCAAAATCAAGCTTGAAGGACTGTAGCAGAAAGCACATATTCAAATTACCTCTTTATAACTTTCAACAATAATATTTATTGTTCCATGTTTTCTTCTCTTTTTCTTTGAAGAAAAAACCTTTACCCAGCAAAGTGGTAACAGAAAAAGGTAGCAAATCAATATTGAATAGTTTTAGCTTAACACATTTGCCTCCTCATTTCTAAAGAAGGCTCAACACTGCAGGCAGAGGATTACCCTCTGACACTCCTCATCATAAATGCCCGTTTAAAGGGTTATCATAAGACCACGTTTCCCTCAAACAGAGCAAGACCCTGTAGGTCTATGGGGATGCAACACTTTGCATGAACTTTCTTTGGGCATATTGACAAAAGTTACTGTGCAGGTGAATGAATACAGATCATGCAAATGATATGCACAATAAAAGGTGAATACATGCAACAATACTGTATAAATGGAAAATTAGTTTTCATTCTGTATAGAGCTAGTGTAAATACTGAATTATGCACCTTGTAAAGTATTTCACAAGATCTCAAATTGAGTTTGCTAACAATTCACTGTCACAACAACAGTTGCTGTGCTGAAAGGATAATAGTATTCAGTGTGTAGCATACTTTGAATTGTTGGGTAGGATGTCAAGGGATATGACTTTGGACCCACATCTGAGTACTTTACTATACACACCTTATTACAAATTACGTAGAAAACAGCTTGACTCTCCTCAAAACTGATGCTATAGTCATGTTCTAATTTTGTTTAGCAAAAATTGCAGTACTGTACTTGCTAATACTAAGGACTCATTGAAGATTTGTTAAGTGAGTTTTTTGCTAATCAATTCACTAACACTATTTCGTCCCTTGTTATTGGAAACTATTCTGGTTTTTATTGTAGTTGAATTTACTGTATTACTGTTACTGGATAGGGATTAGTGCTGCCAGGTCAGACTAGCCCTTGAACAGGGCTGTGTACTGTGTTACGTTACATGGCCTAAGCTCATTACACTCCACATCACATGATGTGGAGTGTAATTAGCTTAGGCCACATCACATGATGTGGAGTGTAATTAGCTTAGGCCATGTAACGTAACACACAGCCCTGTTCAAGGGCTAGGTCAGACCTACCTGTCGCTTATAGAGACACACTCAATGCAGCAAAGTACACTCTAATCAATAATCACAAAGAAGACGTTTATAGTGATTCTCCTCAAAACTTATGCCACAATCCATAATTGTGGGTTAGCTACAATATTGTACTGTACTGTACAACCCCTTACACTGTTACAACTTACAGGCTACACTAACCTTTTATTAAAAGTGACGTCATCATAAAATACATGAATATGGGTAAACTTTCAAGTGGTGATTGAGTAAACACTGGTTAATGTATAGGCTAGGCCTAGCGTAGCAACCTACACTAAGTACTCACTGTAATGTACACCCCCTTAAAAATATTATTATTAATATCCAAGGACTCGGTTTGCTCCCAGTCTCAGTCTGGCCACCCAAGTTTACTGAAACTGTGAAAGAGCAGGCACAGATTACACTTGTACTAATGACTAGGCTAGATTAATAATAATGCATAAGCTTACTGGTACAAAGTGTAACTTTGCCCTAGGTTTTGCTAGGCTAGGCCTAGACTATGCCCTAGGATCTAGGCCTAGGCCTTGGCTTTAGGCCATATACTCTATATGAATGACTCCCTGACTCTGCTGACTTTCAAATAGTCCATGTAAACGATAGGGGGGATGTGAAACAAATTTTTAATCGGCAGTATCTAGTTGTTGTTACAATTTATAAATTGTACAAATTCAGAATTTTTGTCATGTCCTAATCAATCATTAACGACGTTTATGATTATGATACAACGACTACTGTTAGGGTTGTCGCACGCACACAGAATTTTTCTCCAAAATTCTCGCGGAACTACTCACACCCAAACACGAAGTCGCTAAAACAGTGTGTTTAAAAACTGAATTTACGACACTCAAAATTGTCAAAATTTTGCCTGCACTGTAAAATTAGTACACTAAAGACATATTTCTACTATAATATTTCACCAAATAAGCTTAAAAATAAAAAGAAGAAAAAATATGTTACAGTTTCTAACGATCTCTTTGAAGCATCGTTGCAACGGTGACAGTCAAAAGTGCGTTTTGGTCACACGTAAAATGCCACACACAGCCATCTTTGACTTGATCGTGCATTGGGGCTGAACCTTTGACCCCTACAACCCATATATCATTAGAAAGAAGAAAAGGAACTCTACATTTTAATGGAGGGAAGCGCTCGCCAAAATAATATTTCTTACCATTTTTTGGCTTAAAACATTGGTGACATGGTTACAATGGGTTCCAGAAAAAATCTGCAATTGCTTCCAGGTATCATTTTGTAGCGTTTTTTATGATCTTTCCATTTCGAAGAAAAAAATGAATTTTTGCTCAGCCCCGATGCACGCTCGATTTAAATGAAACAGCCCAATGAACTCCGCCTACATCTTTTGTACTGAGCCGACATTAATATGTTTATGTATGAATCCATTGTTCAACTTAGCAACAAGGGATTTCCCGCCAATATGCTTACGTACAGTACTGCATTGTATATACCTGTACGTGCAATACCGAAGTACGGTTAGTAAATTACGTACTTGTGTACGTGTGCGTAAGCACATGTACGGATTGCTATAGCATAGACTGTGTGTAAGCAGGCTATGTGCGACTTGTTAATGCATGTTACGTACACAGAACGCAAGCTATCATGACATGGACGCGTGATCACTGAGTGTCTTGCCCAGTAACGTTGCATATTCACGCCGGCACATCTGGTGTACGTAACACAGTGATGAATAATCAAAGCGTCTGAGTGAGCAGTTACGATGCTGTTTTTGACCAACTTCTGCAGGCAGATCGTAACACTGAAGCATACGGCGATTTGGAGAAATCGTAAGGATTATGGAGACATAAAATCGGCTATATTTTGAAAAGTACTGGTCGGATTTTGATAAAATTTGGCATGGTTGCTTAGAAAAGGGTACCTAACAATGTAAATCAGTCAAATTCTTCAAGTTTGATATTTTTCGTGTAGTCGTATTTTTAGTGCGACAACCCTACTACTGTGTGGTGACTATTACAAGCCTAACCTGTACAAAAGAATAGTACCAACTTACACACAGTACATATACTGTGTTAGGTTCCCGGCACTAAGACAAATATAAAGTTCAACGTCGAAAGCCAAAAAGTGGTGTCAAAAGTTGAAATAAATTTATCAGCCTTAAGTATGATGTTAACATATTAATATTACACCCCTCCAAATGACTTTAAACGAAATTCGTCGCTTAATATAGGAAATTACCGTAAAAAACCAGAGCTACTCGGCACTCACTTTTGCACAATCCTCTAAGCCAAAGGTGTGCGAATAAACTTGGTTTCAAAGTCGTCTGAATTCGATATTTGCCGTAAAACCCCGGAAATCCGACCTTTAATATGTTCTCTTTCAGTCAATAATAAAAGTAGTACAAAGTGTGAATATATAAATATTCAGTAGACCGAAATACTCCGAGAGTGATCGCCGGCAACTACACGAATCGTCAAGGAAAAGTTACGATAATGAACACTTCCGGTTGAGGTCACGATGTTAAAAAACACTGCACTAACGGCTGATATCAGAGGTCAGATCTCGCACTGATACAGTGGTATACTTCTCAGTGGCAGTATGCCATACAAACACTGACAACAGATCGTCAATCTTCACCATCACCAGAATATGACACATACTTGAAATGGTTAGAATCCAAACCAAGCAGTTTGTGCCCAACTTTAAAGTTATCATGCTCTTTCTAAAAGCGTTGCAAGGTATTAGGCCTACTGTGGCAGGTCTGAAACCAGGGGGGTGGGAGGGGACAAAAACACCGCAGTGGGTAAAGTATTCTGTAGGACTGTAGGAGAAATAAAAAGTACTGTAGGCATTTAGTTAAACATAATTACAACAATTAAATCTTTCATATGGGGACTTCAACCCCTTACCTCCCCCTACCAAGTTGCAGGCTTTGCCATTACTATCAGTTCATCAGTATTACTGGTGTGATGAACTTTGAGTTACCTTGTAGGCTGTATGCCAGTTGTACTTCTTGGGTCTGTGAATAATGGCATCTTGGCAGGCATTTTCAACAAGCTTCTAACACTGCCTTTTTAACTGCCTTTTTTTTTTTTTGGGGGGGGGGGCATACTTGTAGGGCTTAAAAACAAGATGAAATAATTTGGTATGGTTTACCACAAAAGACAGCAAGGCTACACCATGTCTACCACCAAGATTTGATGAAAAAATCATTTTAGACTGTAAGCAAAGTTAATCTATTGGCCTTGTCATTATTCATACGTATGGGTGAAACTAGGTGGCAGACAGGTCAAAATGGGTCTAGCCCCAATTTTATCCATTTCCTTCTGCACGTTATGGTGACATAAAGTCAAGACTGGTCACAGGTCTCATGCAATGCTTAACCTCAGTGCCAAGTTTTCTGACACTTGCCAAGCTAATTATCTAACTCATTGCCACCCTTATTTCCTGCCTTTTCAAAGAAATTCACAGATTTGATACCCAGCTCTCACACATTCTGTTCTTAGCATATGTTACTTCTATCACAAAATTCTTTGAAAGAGGCAATTACTGTAACAACTTACCGGATCTAGGGGTTGTTGGGGAGGCCATGCAAAGTTGAACACTTGTTAGCCCAAACCCCAATAATTTTTTAACAATTAACCAGCAGAATAATATGCAAAAAAGTAATAAAATGCAAAAATCAACACCCTATTCAGATTGGGATAAAGAGACAGGTTTCCTTAGCTATTATTGATGGCACCAATTCTGATAGACCACTAATCATTAATTATGTTGGTTCTGCTCTTTAAGCAGCATTGAGTGGCCATCTAATTGGAATCAATTTGTCTGCTGACAGGACAATAAGTCAAAAGGATGACACTCTTCAGAGAAAAGAGGAACATTTTACTTTGAATGTTATATGGTGCATGAACCTTTGCCCCCAAAGTACATTGATGAATGTTTATGAATGACAACCACAATGACATGCCATAGTTCAGGAATGGGTTGTTATATTTCAAAAAGCCAATATCCAGTCACTTTGCTTCTCAATATCCACCAACACCAATAGTTCTATTAGATAATTCATAACCAGAGAATCCACCACGACCTCAAAAGAGGGTGGGTGGAGGGGGGGATTTACCACTGCTAAGCTGGGAGTCCAGATAGATGCTGCCCTTGGCCATGATTTAGTTGGGTTTGGGGTGGGGGACTTGCTTCAAGGCAGGATCCTATCAGGTGCAATTTGATGGGTTTTAAAGGCTATTTACTATGTAAGGTAAGGCAGTTCTGCAAAGGTGTCCTCTTCTTCAATAAGGAACCAAATTATTGACTTTTTTTTATTTTGATGGAAATGAAAGTGGGGGATTTTAACCTCCTTCTTCTGGTGGGGAGAAATTTCCCTAATAACTCCCTCGATGGCAACCCTAATACTGTAACTAGAGGCTCTTGAGCACAAGCATGACTGTGATCATTGGCTATTTTACTGGTTTAGTGCACAGGGGCTGGTCTTTGCTTTGACTTCTTATTTCCTACGCCACCATTGCCAACATACCCCGAAATGTTTATATTGAAGTCAGTGCAATAGAGAGGGTTATGGACACCTTTACAATGAAAATAGAGAGAAATTAATCAAGAACTAAAATCAAAGCTGACATTCTACTCTTAAAAGGAGAGAATCACTTTTTATTGACTGATACTTTTTCTCCAACTTTAGACTGGTCCTTTTCACTGTGAAAAAGTTATTTCTGAGTCTAAAGGATCCACCATTACAAGCATAGGTAGTTACATTTCCCAAGTATACACTAACCATGGGTAAACCCTTCTAGAATAGGGATATACTAACGCATAAGTTTTTTCACCAAGTCTATTTATCCCTTCTTCCACTCTCCCCCCCTTCCCCTTGCCAACCCTTTAAACATTTTCCCCAAAAAATTGCTGAGTAATGTGCAAATACAAGGGTGTAATAATTCAGATAATAGCATTTATAAAATAAAAAGTGAAATTGTTTTATGTACATAGCCCTTAAAGCTAAGTTGATCCAAATATTCTGTCTTTTAACATGGGTTTGAAAGCACTCTATGGAGGGGAAATGTGCTCAAACAACCTTTATTCTGCCTGCCACATGTCACATTTTGTCTACCTGTGTTGTAAACTTTCCATAATCCCAACAGCAAATGAGTCATTTTTTTTTTAAATCATGATGAAAAATACCAAGGTACTAATGAAGGGGGGGGGGGGGTGGGGAATGAAAAGTATAGTGTTCCTAATTCAGTGTGTATATACCTGTACTGAATATCTGGCAAAAAGATTAGAGCTGGCTTGGGAGGCAAAATTGGTTAGCCTGCTTTATCAACCACTCTCAGTCAATTGACTGATTGATCAATAGTAGATCAATAAAACTAAACCCAAAATCAATCACATCCTAAAGATATGATGAGCAGATATGGGATGCAGTCATGCTTAGAGACATAACAAACAGAAGTACAAGTGACCAGAAGTTTTCTACTCCTAAACAAAAGAGCCTATGTGGCTATAAACTGGTTCGTTACCCCCACTTGCCACACCACACTGCCCGTGGTTAAACACATCGAATCATACACAACAAAAGACTTTATGATTTAAGTGTGACAACAATGGCAATAACCCAAATTTTATCACAAAAAGTGCAATTGTTCATTAGGTCAAAGGAAGTAATTAACCTCTATTTGTTCCACCTGTTTACAGTATCTGGGTATCAGGAACATGAAAATGTTTTCTCAAACTACACTTGAACTGTTAAGCAATGGAAGAAATGATAGCAGGATCAAGTTGCAGATTTTCCAGGCATTTACTTTATACTTTGCCCTTCTTCACTAAAGATGCTTACTATAAATTTCCAACCACCTACAAAAAAATGGTTTATGACATGCACAGTTTGTTTTCACTGAAATTGATCAAACCTTAAAAGTTGCTTCCAAGAAGCCTGTTCATCAGGAACATTTCCTCTCAGATCACATGACTGGGAAGACACCCAGATTCTTCTCAGAAGAAAAGTTCAGTCAAGCAAGCATGACTGTTCCTTTTTGACCCCATCTTCCTGAATGTATACTAGTTTAATGTCACTGTCCTTTTCACATATCACACTCATTTATAAACATAAAATCTGCAACCTTGACAGCCAAGTAGTTCTAAACCATCCCTTGGTGTACTTTGGGAACTTTTATGTCTTGCCAAATCTCATCACAGGCATTTCACTTTTCAAACCCAGTTGATCAATGGAGAGGATCACTTACTTCTGGGCATTTAAAAACAGAACACAGTAAAATACTTTGCAGTCCTGGCTTTCCATGTTCAAACCATCAAAATAATGCATTTGAAACTACAAAAAGACTGCACAAATATCACTTGAAGAAGTAGGAGGCCTGAAAATAATCAAGGTAGATGTTTTAGACAACCAGCAAAGTGGTAATCAGCTGCTATTCCATGTATGTTGCAAAAGTACAAAAAAGTCCAATTGTTGACAAAAATGGGTGTATAATAATTTCAACAACCATTTCTATTGTTTGCATTTACAATATGTTACTATTCTCTACACTAGAAGGGTCCTGGTGATATCATGGAGCTGCTACCATGGTAACATCCACATTCCCAGGTCATCCACCTTGTCAATTTGTCATTTTTCATAAAACTTAAAAAAAGATGCAGTCTGGTAATTTGAAAAATGGTACATTTTAATGCAAGAAGGAGACTAAGGACAATTGTGTGCATTTCATTATTAAAACTGGGCCATAAAACTTCAACTAACTGGCTAACTTCATTATTGATAAACACACCCAGGGGCTAGGGACATATATGAGAAGTTTGATGCGATCAAATAGACAATCTCAATGAAGATAACAGGGTTTACAAAGCCACCCTTTGTAAAAGCAATGGAAGCTCACTAGCAAAAAGTACAATCCCACCAAGTGACTCCCTGTACCCTGGAAGCATAATAACTAAAGATGAAAGAATTATAAAAGATCAAGTTGCCCCAGCCACTGAACCAAGACTGACATGGGTGTTGAATGGAACCATCTCGCAATAAAATGTCATATCACAGACGGGTTGTATGTTATGAATGTTACAATGAAGGTGATCAGAATGAATAGGAAGAAGGAATTAAGAATCTTGAAACAGTTAGGGTTCCAGTCAGTAGCATGTTTAAAGGGGAGCAGCAGGGGTGTAGGCCCCCCATCTATGAAGTCAGCCAGGGGTAAATCACTCAGTCACGGGCAGAAAAATGGTTATCAAAGCCAAAAAAAAAGGTCATAAAAAAAATTCAGATAGCACAAGTATACAAGCATGGCGACATGAGTCGGTTGCCAAGTGCAGAAAAGCAAACCTGTGCCAGTTGGGGGAATCACAGGTTGTGTCCCCCCCCCCCTCAAAATCCTGCACACTCCACTGGTTCATGTAATGTTGATTTTTATACGTACCAAGCAGTCAGGAACCACTACACTTTTGTGGTTTTTCTCAATGTTAAGGTTATTTAAGTTTAAAGAGGGACTTATTGAATCGAAACTAGCTTCAAAAGTGTACTTCTCCACATGCTTTACAGATGTAGCTTTGTCTAAATATGAGTGAAGTGGGAAATAATTTCACAATTACATGATTTATCACTCCTTGAGGCTATGTTTCACATAACCTTGGTTGAAAAGGAATTATGACAACTTGCAGTGTACAGACCAAACATGTAAAGGTGGCTGACAAGAGAAACCAATTGGGCTGTAAAAAGCTTCCCTAGTCAAATATTTCCCTTTCATTACATGTTCTGCAACCTTTAACATCAAAACATTTTTTTTTTAATTATACCACTTACCAAAGAACCACATTTTACCTTTAATCTATTTAATATACAGGTTGCACAAGGTACTGAAGGTGCGGGGAGGGGGAGAGGAGAGGGAAAAACAATGAAGGTAGGGAGGGCTGGCAAGACAATGAAGGTGGGGGTTGGGCTTAAAGGGAGGCAAACCATCTGGTATAGGCTGGGACAGGATAAATATGACAAGATGTATTTATAGGTTGCAATAGTTTTTATATTCTCTAGAAGGAAATTACAGATGTATAAAGGAGGTTAAGAGGGGCTAAGGATATTGACTTGTTTTTTTTCTGGCTGCCCTCACTGAGTACCAGATAGCACTCGGTAGCTCAATGCCACTAAGAAGCACTGGATTAAGAGATGATGAGCAGACCTTCCCCTAGTATGTCCTTTATGTAAGCCAGCCTCAAACTGAAGTGAATAGATATGTAGATATCAACTGATCCTATATTCTTCACTCTAGGCTATTCAGCCTATTCATCTCTCTTCAGTGGTCTATTCATCACAGTTTGAGGTAGCCTGACATGAAGTATCTTCCCTTTCCCCTGCCCCTTCCATAAAGCATGAAAGAGAATCAATCCCAGTAAAGTGCAGAGATTTGAGAACAAATTAAAGCCCCTGGTTACAAATAGGTCTATGCATTGTCCATTGTTGTAGCTTAGGTTAAGTTAGATAAGATTTTACGGCCCAGTTTCTAACCAATTGATCAGTAGCTTTAAAACGCTGACAGTTATGAACAACAGAACTTGCCAGGCCGAAATGGAGGAAAGCTTCCAAATACCATAGATTAGATTTATATAGCCACACATGAATTTCTATGAAAGTATGTTTTTCTTGAGTCTACCTTCTTTTGAGAGAAATCACCAAGTAAAAATATAAGAAACCACTTTCTATAGCACCTATATACAAACAATTACAATAACTCAACTATTCCTGTGATTCAAATTAGAAAGGTAAAAAATGGTAAAAAAAAGCATAACCATGAATCATTAATTGAGCCAGCTCCCCATGAAAAGTAAAAAATACTCAATACCATATCCACCACAACCCACCCTGCCCATCACCACACCACCTCCTGACATAAAAAATATCAATAAGTCTCAAGCCAAAAGTTAATTACCACCCTTTGCATAGTGCACGCTCCCTTCACCCTGAGGTTTAACCTGCAACATTTTTTTTAAAGAGGGCAGTGACTTTTGTAAGCACAATATGGAGATGTGCTTCCGTATTAATTAAACATGAATTTACCAGTGAGATCGAAGAATTTAACTACAGGAAGATTGTGACCTCATCTGGTGCCAAAGTCAGCCACATATTACATCAACTATTTTAATTGCACTTTCTTGTAATTAGGAATGTGGTTGATTACACAGTGGGGTATTTGGCATCAAATCAAATCTTACAGTTCAGGCAAAAGGCAGGATCTATCCTTACCCTCTTCAAAAAAAAAGTATACAATCCAGTTATTTCTTTTCCTTAAAAGGAAAAAAAAAAAATCTCAATGTGAACCATTTCTCTGCAGAATAGATGTTATATGCTAAATATGCTTTATAGGCCTATGGCCATTGTACTTAAGAATTTTTTCCTGAAAAATTACAATTCTATTTAAGGGATTGCAAAACTAACTTGAAATTAAACAAAGTGATGTTACTCAAAAATCTGCAGCAATGGAATGTGCTGAGTGATTACTACACAGCAACCAATATCGTATAGCCCCACCACTGGAAGCTGGAAGGCAGGTAAGATGTGATTAGAAGGGAAAATCATATATTGCTCCTTTGTGCGCATCCCACTTTCATCAACTGTGTGAGAACTCCTTCCTCAACAAGAAGTCCCTATCCCACAGAGATGTATTGTACTGGATACTGAACGATATCTTGTTGGAGGCTGAATTTGTAGAGGTCAAAGGCAGAAATGATATTGGTGGGGCCACTCATAAAGATGTCTAGCCTACATCTTTTAGCAAATTTAAAATTGTTTTTCCCTTAAAACCAACTTTTCAATTACAGATGTTTACAATCCTTATTTCCCAGTGTGGGAAATGAGTTCTGGAGAAGTTCTAATAATTGGGTCATACAATGACCCTTGAGAAAAGTTATAAGCACAGGTATTGACCAACTTCCTACATCTGTCAAACACACTTAATATCCTTCCACACTCCCTTACCTACTGATAACAATTTAAAGTTATTCTCTGTGTTTGAAAAAAGGGAAGTATATTACATTTCCAACTTTTCACAGAATATTTCAAACAGCCAATATGAATAATCCGTCAAATTTTGTTCAATTTCTTTAAAAAATTGAAGGTTTCTCAAACTAAAACAAATTAAACTTTTCTCCGTATTTCCATTCCTCTGGATACTTTAAACTTTTCTTGTTTAACTCACACAGCATTGGTCATCAGTAATACTACCATACGATCACTCAGGCAAGCAGTCAACCCAAACTTTCACATTTTTCAGCAAGAGCTAAACCTCACAATTTTCTTCTCTTTTCTGTTCAAAGAATCTTTCATAATATGTTTTAGGGCTGTAGTAATTGCATATTTAAGGTAAACCAAGCAGTTACTCATAGAAAATTTCACATTTTAGGAGGAAAAATATCGCCACATGACTCAGAAGAGCCAATCATGAAATGGGACAGCCTACTACACTACTTTAAGTTGGGGAGACTGCATTTACCATTTGAATAATTTTGACATATATGATTGATTTAACCATCCACTGCTAAATAAAATGATGGACAGACTTAACAATAACAAAAGGTGAAAATTACCACCACACCACAACATTCAAAACAGAAACAATTAGAAGGCTAGCCAGAAGGAAAAAGGAATCTGTTTTTGTTGACTTGCCACAGAAAAAAAATTCTGTGACCAGAGGAATAGTCAACCGCAATGACCAAAAGACAACGCTGTATTTACATATTGTCTTCCAGACTTTTAATAATAATTTCAGGTGTCCTTCATTAGGTCACACAATTTCTTTTCCATAAATCACCTGAAGCTGTGTTGCAATTTAAGTGGACAAGGGAAGTCTTGGATCAAAAATATTTACAGGAAAAGAAAATCAGGGAGTTTCAATTGACTTTTTTCAGAGTATTTTTAAAATAGGAACAGATGAAAGAATTGACAGGTGGCAGATGCTGGCAAAAGTAACTAAGTCAACATTGAACACTATAAAAAATACCTGTACCATACTTCCATGGAAGTAGAACTATGTCATCACTATCATTATGTCATTACATGGGTCATCAAGAAATAAACTATTGTCCTGGAAGTGAATTTTACTGATATTCCCCAAACCTCCCTTGACTGGGAATCTACAAGACCGGATACACACCTCACATGCGACTAACCCTGGTAAACCATGGCTCTGCAGTGCTGTTCTATGTACACCTTTGGTTGAGGACAACTCAATCCCCTTTGTCCTCAGGTATTCCCCTTCCCCCCCTCCCCCACTTGACAAAGTTACCCCACTGTCATCAGATTTCCAAGCCATCTCAAGCACCTTCAGTTAGCAAGTCACTAAAATTGTAGCATTCAACAATCTTTTGCCACATCCTGCGACCAACTGTAAGTTCACCAAGTGAGAATAAGCATTTGCTTGAAGTAGGTGACGAGACCTCAAAGAGGGTCTCAAGATTTCGTTTAAAATCTTGAGACCTCTTGCAATCATGGCTTGTGAGCTACAACTTCTTGGGAACTTCCAACTTTGTTAGCAGCTGCTAACAACTTCTGTAGGTTGTATTGGGGACAAGAGCTGGCAAGCATTGGTCACTAAGTGCACAACCAGATTGAGAAGTATTCATGTCTAAGTTGCTTAAATCATTTAATACTTTTGTGTATTACCAGCCAACTTATTGACTAACCAAGGGTGGAAACTTTTCTTCAGAAACAAAGGTAAAGCTTCAACTTGCTTTGGCAGTTATCATAACAGATAAGGAAGAGCAACACATAGACTATTCTGTTTCAATAGACTTGTTTCCCATTCATCTAAGGACATTGGAGAAGGCTTGAAATCTTGAATCAATTTGGACATACTTTCTCCTTATTTATGATTATGCAAAAGTTGGATAACAGTGCAAAATGGGGACAAAGTGAATTTCTTGCACAACTGAAAGCTATTGAAAGCGTGCACAACTTGCAGTAGAATTTGTGACTGCTTGAAAAATATGACTACTTAGAACTGAAACCATAGCATCCTTTTTAACTCCTAAAAGGTATGTGATGCAAATTAAGGAAAAGGTTGCAGGCCCCTACAGCTTTGCACTTCTTTTGGTTTCAGCTTTCAACCTTGGATATGTACAACATTACAGCCACAAAACAGTTTGCAGAAGTAACTATATAAGCAGATAACCAAAGTTGGCAACTAATACATTCATGGTTGATGCAACCAGCGAGTGACCTTGCTGTAACCCTGAACAGAACACACTACCCTGGGAACTCCTCAAAAGTAGGTCAGGTGAATCTTCCTGTCATTACATATCTGTGCAAGTCCAGCATGACAGGAAGATTGAGTTGCAGTTGTAGTGCAATATTGTGACAGAGAGGATCCTGGTTACAAAAACTGAAAATGGCTCAACAAAGGAGAAAATGACAATATTTAAGTGAAAATTTGCACCTGTTTATTAACAGAATTAATATTTTTTTAAAGCAAATATTTACTACCAAAGAAAAATAAATCATCCAAATTGTGGCAGACCTGTACTTGTTTCCTAGGAAAAAAAGTTCCTTACATATGAATCCAGCTACTTGCTGGTGAAGAGACATGTTCCCCCAAAGTCCCCCAAAGTTTGAAATATTCAAATGATGCAATTTCTCCTGTGATTCTTCTCACATGTCTCTTATTTTTCGGAGCTTAGAGGACAAACGCAGACACTCCATTACACCTGACTGAGTATGTACTGTCCTGTTTCCTGACTCACTTTCGATCATGTGACAATATGTTTACTTCTCAATTGTGAAATTTGTTACTCCTAGGAGTAAGGGTTTACCTTGAATATGCACTACAGTTACTAACATATGACAGACACTTTGAAGAGAAATAAAAGGACAACTGTGAGATTTAGCTGTTGTTTCAAAGTAAGTTTAAGGTGACTGCTCTTGTTCTTTAACTTTTGCTGCCTACGTCAAATTGTTGAGATGAACTGGTTTGTCAGATAATGGCTTGACCTGTTTCTTTGCATGCCTTATTGGTGCATTTTAAAATGCACCCTTTAAGCTGACCCAATAAATCTGGAAAAAAGATACCACTGGTGCTTTACTGTAAAAAAAAGGGTGAAGGAGGGGAGGTGTTAACGGCAAAAGGGGGCAGCATGGAAAACAGTTAAATAGGATAGTTACCAGCATTTTAAATGAGAGCAAATATAAGGAGTCAATACAAGACATTATGCGAAAGAAAGAGTGACCAGACAGAGAAAAGCTAGTTTATTGGGTGAAAGAACATTCAGACAAATTATAGTCTACCTAACTCTCAGCTCATACTGTCCTTCTCTAGTCTTATTCCTGAGTTTGTTCCAATATCCCAGGAATCAAGCCAATGTCCATATTTTAAATTCACCTGAACAGAGACCTAGATGAAAACCATGTTAGTGTACTAATTAAATTGCCCCTTATACTTACCTATAGTAACAGGTACTTTCATGACTAATAATACTAACTTGACAATGACAACTTCAAACTTCCAACACTAAGACAGTCCATAACAAAGTACTTCTCATCTAAATTATAGGTCATTCTTATATTCAATAAGTTTTTGTCCACAGAGAATTCATCCCAATTGATTGTGCTCTCATGCTATCACTTACAAACATAAACCTCTTGTGTCCCAATAATGAGGGCATTATAACCTGAGGAATAAGCCTTGGGAACCAGACACTCTAATTCTAACCCTCAGGAAAGTAAAATCATCTCATCTAAACAAAGACCAAGTGTTTGATCACCACTTAAACAACTGATGAAAGCTTAAGAGTTTTTGGAAAAATCAGGTCAGCATAGAAGCAGACAGAAAAAATATGCAAGACAGACAAGAAGATCTGAAAGCTCAACATTTGATAGGGGGGAAAATTATTTCATCCCTTTCATATCTCAGCTGGGTTGTCCTCAGAGACTCTAGCTGATTACAACTGAAATTATATCCCACTTCTCTAGAGCTTGTGAAACTTAAACCCCAACCAGTCTCTTGTGAAGTTGGATTTTAAAGTGCTTTGTAACTTTTGAACTTACAAGCAGCTGTATCTCTTAAAAGGACAAAGGCTGTCACTTCAGGTTTATTTTACATAACCAAGGTTGATGGAACTTGCAAAGCAATAGTACATTTTCAGTCTTTTGAAGTATATATTTTTAATCTCAAGGGAGATAACACAAATCTGGGTTTGTAAATCTCAATATACCTTCACTAATTTACCACCGAACACATCTATGGACTGAACGATGTAACACATTTCAGTATCAGAATGATGTCTCCAAAACAAATCAAGAAAGTTTGTTCAAAACATCATTCACATCTGCATCTTAAAAAAATATCCAAACTTTTTTCAGATGTGCCCCTTCCTTTCTATCTCAACAGTCATGAAAAAACCTTGGTCACTGCAATTTCAAACCTTGTCCATGTCGTCAGAATGTCAGATCACAGCACTGACTTTTGTCACAGTGCACTGCTCACGCTATGTGTCAGGATACATCAACTTGTTCAGGATGTCATATTTTGAGATAATTAAAAGTAATCGTGTTTTCTCCATCACTGCCCTGACAGGTAATTTTGTTTGCCTGCAATCACTGGCAAGATGGCCATATAGCTGTCTATGATGAATATGGTATAGACTTATGTATCATATTAATGGCACCCACTATCAGTCTATCATGGAATGGATTTTGCAGTTACATAGTGTCACATAGTACTGCAAAATGAAACATTGCTTACAATGTACTAACATGACACATTCAGAGATATCTCATTCAGTCACAACACATTCCACTCTAACAGAATTGCTTTTGATCCCCAAAATGTTGTGCATTGAGTATACTGTAGGTGTGGCCTTATTTTTTAATTTTGGGTAAATACAGTTATATTAATGAGCTACAAATTTGGTTGTGTATTTCCTTCCAACACAGCCTATGTCTTTACACTATAGTGACCAAGGTGCATATCTACATTTCTCATCTATCAAGTCCCCGGAGCGCTTCTGTAACTGCGTCCCCATCATGGGTCTATTCCTGAGGTAGGCAGTGCTCAATACCTCAATCTTTGCAATGCAAAACAGGCTTACACATGTTAAAGCTTCTAATTTAGATGGAAGTCTTGAACATGGAGAGCCTCTTTCAAACAATGACAACATTCATCAAAGAGTTGGTTTAAAAACATTAATCTTTGGTTGAAAAGTATTGAACTGTCTTTTCTCATGGCTGTGAGCTCAGTTTTTAGTAATTAACTGCTGTACTGTGTGTGTATATGCTTGCATGGTACCATACAATACCAGTGTCGAATAACATCCACCGCTGTGACTCCGTGTAAAGTTGTACAACGGTACAAGGGTTGGCCTGTTAAATAAACATTTCGTACCTTGCTTCAACCAATCCATAAAGAGCTTCACCAATGAAGTTTGTGTTCAATTTCTACGCAAGCTGAAAAGATTTTGGCTCCAATGCTGGTGGACCTTGGTTTTTCGTAGTGATGAGCTGAACAAAACGATTTTATCCACTTGTCCTACCAACAATTTCCTGTGCTCAGCTTTTCTCCTCACCCCCCCCCCCACCCCAAAAAGGAGAAAAAAAGTCGGCAAGGCTAAATTGCCACAATTAGGAACTATGATCCTCTCAACCTTTCTCATGAAAACATTTTGAGTGTGCGTGTCTTACCAGGGCCACTCCAGCCAGGGCATTTGCAACGAAAAATATATAACAATACCATCACAAATGTGTAATTGGAATTACATTTTCAAAAGAGACATGGTTTGTGCATTCAAAAGAGTGGAGGGCCATGTCCCCAGTGCTTGTCTTCCTAGTTCTATTCCAAAAATTCAAATCATTCAAAGCCAAGCCACACACTGTCTCAGAGTATGGCAGGTTAAAATAAGTGATCGAGACCCACATCAATTAACATAAGAGATTTCCTGGCATACGTGTTACTGAGGGTCCTTGGTTCCATATTTGTTTTCTTTTTTCTCAGAACCTATATGTGAAATGGTGCCAGGCTCTCTTTGTAAGAGAATTGGTCTTTAAAAGGCCAAATGCCCTAATCCTTTAACCCAAAACCACTCCTTTTTTGTAGTAGTCTACAGAAATTCTCAATTAGCACAGTTCTTTGAAAAACAGCAAGTTAGATGCTGATCACTAAAGCTGTACTGAGAGTGTTTTGATTATGCATTGGCATCTTCTATATGAACTAAAGCAGTAACTTGAAATTGTATCTGGATGAGGATGAATTTTAGGCAATTTTGGGACAGGCCTAAGATAGGTAAGGAGAATCTTTTTGTGGTGAGAACATTAGTCCTTTAAGGTTTAGATGTAATGGCCTGTGTAGCCAACTTTTTTCTTTTTTAGGAGGGGGCATGTGCTTCCACTGTAGAGGCACATATAATATTCACCATTGAGGAAAATTAGTGGATATGTCAAGCTATCATTAAATCTTATAAAATACACCACCAGCAAGCTCCTGACCATAGTTTAATACCACTCTGGAGTCATTTATTAAACAATCTGAAGATAACATGTCAAAATATATTAACTGCAGACTGAAGTTTGATGACAACCCTCTTATAATGTGGCCCAGTTTTATGAAGACTTGCAAACACTTCCATTTGTTTCTTGACTGTTGTAACCCAATTATCTTGTTTCCTTAAAAACAGATCTGATGTGTGGCTTTTAACTATTTACAATTGTCCTCATCAGCAAATAACACCCTTCTTTTCTGTCTGCCAGCTAAACAAACAAGCTCACTTTGAACTATTCCTCCCTTCGACACACACCTAGACCGACAAGGATCATCAAACAATCCCGACTGGGGCCAGGACAGAGATCAGCCATTCTTTGATACATGGAGACTAAGATTAACATCCAATCCCTGTATGAACAAGTTCTGAAGGTACACAAGCCTGTCTTCATGCTTCAAGTTGTCCGAGAGGCCAAGGCAAATAGATTCTCTACAATGGAGCCATTATGTTACTTATCTTCTTATCTTTTGTGCCCTGCACAAACACAACAACCAACATTATAACCTTTTTTTTAGGAGGAAGGTCCACTTCAGTAAATACAGACATACATGATCATGTATATGAGTCACTGTTCCTCTCCATCTCATTGGAAAGATTCTTCAATGCAATAGAAAAATGACAACAGTGTGCAAACTATGGACATCTTTGACTTGAAACAGAGCATTGATGACAAAATAGAACCTTCAAGCAGGAGTTCCATTTTTTCCCTCAGTGCTAACTTTGCAAAAAACTTGAATATTATGACTGAGGGCTTAGAGTCTAACATCATGCAAAAGGTAGGCAACAAGGAGTGAAGTAGATAAATTCATGAATTCATGAAGTTGCTGAACTTCATAGTTGCTGAACTTCATATGAACTCTCTGGTTAGAGAAACACACAGTACATGAGCACTGAATCTAACAAAGAATAATTTATGGGATCAAATGATTTGTACTTACATTTCTTTCGCTTTCCACAGAAGTGTTGAGCCTTTTGATGTTTCCTTGAATTGGTGTGGTTGTCATTCTGGTGTGTCCCATGCAACGTTTCGTTGTGTGCTGAGACCGATGTTAGGGACCTCTTGTATATAACATGAGGTCTACTTACAGGTGAGGTAGTTCTGTTGAATGATTTTTCAAGGTGGGCAGGCAAGGGTTCTATAAGATAGTCATCTGTAGCTGTTTGTAACAAACCAACCTGAGAAAGAAGGACAAAAGGTCTGATTTGACACCAGTTTTAAAGGAAGCTTATGAAATCCATTCAGTCACCCTGTTTGTACACCCCTGCCACCCAAATGAGAAAAATCCTTCTTTATCATATGACAATATTTTTCTTACTAGAAAAACTTTTAAAATCATGAATAACCTTTTCAACATTTGCACTGTAAATGACCATTAAAAGACAACTCTTAAAGACAGTCACTTGTCAATCCAAACTACATTTGTCATTGGGGTTAGCAAAATTCTTGATTGGTTTTACTCTTTGATTGACATTAGATTTAAAGATGCATTGAATTATAATGTATTACACAGCATGATTTAGTGTTCTTGTCTAGTGTCCTGAATACATATTGGGCCTTGTAAACATGCTCACAAGCAGTGCCCTCCAATAATTCAATTTTGTCCCCAGTGTTCCAAATATTGAAGGCTAGCAATGATCACTGTCTTTAGCAAGCTCCCTCTTTGGAAAATGTTAACTAAAGTCAATAATGAATGTAACATGGACTGCATTTGCTTGCAAATATGCAGAATTGTAGTGCGTGTAAGGCATGTCCTTGCAGTTACTAGAGTATGCCAGTTTTAATATGAACTTTAGGAGACTTTGCTCATGGTGGAAAGAGGGGCTGTTGTTTTGGTTCGGCCACTCCTCTCAGCCCTATTTCTTGATAGTAAAAGGGTGGACCAGTTGCCTCCCAGCTCCCTGGCTGGACGCTAAAAGAAATGATAAAAGAATGTCCAATGATGTAAATCCGGACCTTCTATGCTACTATAGAATACGAGTAGTCAGTCACTGCCTTTGTTTTGAAGCACACTTCCCAACACTGAAGCAACTGC
Source organism: Holothuria scabra (assembly GCA_037179385.1). NCBI lineage: Eukaryota > Metazoa > Echinodermata > Holothuroidea > Aspidochirotida > Holothuriidae > Holothuria > Holothuria scabra. Next base: position 39,026,359 of record CM074182.1, on the reverse strand, counting down.
TGAGTAGCCTACTTAGCCATACGAATGCTCTGTCATGTTGCTTACTCCTGCCTAAACTGATTTTTATCAGTTCTCTCCTCCTCTTTCATTGTTCTTTATGTTAAATAATGACACACCCTCTCAAGTTCTCCGACTGCACCGCTGCATCACAACTTTCACTACAGAAAAGTTCTCCTTCTTACCTTGTACATTGTAACATTATACTCTGTGCTACCATTAGACACGCATAGCGGGCAGAGTGGGACTTGCGAATGACTTTCTTGCAGAGCATGACACCCAGTTGTTGTAATACAGATATACCATGGCAGTGTTTCTTCCATGGTTTATATGCCGTGCTCATGGACCACCTACGGGGAAGGTGCATGATGTATAGCTGCAGCTAATACAGTAACAATCAAGTGACCCTAGATTGTTGAATGTAGAGAATATAGCTTAGGTGTGAGAGGCTTGGTGCAAGTCGAACTGGAATGCTAAAACCAAATCACATTTCACTGGGATTTCTAGGAATTTATCTGCAGTATTCTTTCATCCAATTCACTTGTAAACCTTTCTTGTAGTCACGGTATTTCACTTTATTTTAGTCTTTATGCAATAACCATCATGGATCGACTCACTGTTGCTGTTTGAAGGTCAAGCATGAATACTTGTACAAACTAAATTGTGAGCCATACAAGGCTTGGCAAAAGAAATTATCAGTTGGCCAGTAATGACAAGATTGTAGTGCAGTGCACTGCAATAATTACACCTTTATTCAAAGATCAGGAATATTTGTGATATTTGTATTATTATCATTACCCAAGGTTAACAATGATATTATTACTGTTTGCTCTGTTGAGAGGTTTCATATTGATAGCTTTTTTCCGTGCGGTTCACTTTTTGTTCCGGTGGCCTATTTTTGGAGATGGGCCTCAAAACCCCTTTGCAAATTTTCATGAGTTCAACACCAGTACAAATCAGCTAGTGGAGAACACTCACAAGGATATCCTCAAAAGCAACCGTAGAGCTGATTACCCTACTGAGCGGACTCCATTTCCTCAGCTCCTCAGCTTCCAAAACCACTGTCCCCGAAAGCCAACAGGACTGTGTCCAATTTTAGGCTCAAGCTTTATTACAATACCATGATTTATTCATGTACTCTTTTTATGAATCATGATATTCTTTTTGAGCGAGTGTGTTCTCATGTGGTCATAAACTGGGAGACTAGACTGAAACCTGGGATGCCCTATTATTATTCTGATGCATATTAAGCAATGTGTATAGTGAGTGCTTCAGGGCGTGGGTATTACAATGACATAACAACTCTGTGGGTGGCGGTCCCTACTACACGTTACCAGATGACCAGTCTAGAGGCAACATGTCTATGAATATCCAAAGGACTTTGCTCGGTGTTCACTTTGACAGGCGTTCGGATATGACTGAGCAAGGAATATGCAGTACAGTGTGCTATGCAGCTTCATGAAAAAATAAACTAGGATTATGTCAGCAGAAGAAGTTTTAAGGCTGTGGGAGGGGCTAGGAATAAAAACATTGGGAGAATTTAACTGTTTGAGATGAAGAAATTTGGCTTTTCAGAAAAAAGGGAGAAAATTTTTTAAATTAAGAAGATTGATTAATTTGGCTTGTCTACTTAAACTACTGCTTCAAAACCTTTGGAGTTAATCCAATGATAATTTGGATTGGTCAATTACACAATAGTTTGTATAAACATCCTTTTTGTACATCTAACACTAGATGCTTTTGTTTACTTTAGAAATTTAAATGTTTACATGCCCTTGATTTCTTTATTCTTCCAACACATTGAGAGGGTTACAAAGTCAATTCAGTCTATAGCAATAGTAGAATAACTACAGTTTTTGATTGGTAGTGTTAATGAAAACAAAGAGAATACTTTGAACAGTTCACGAATGACATGAATAATTGAAAAATATACCACTTTCAACAGTACGCTAATCATATCCTGTGAAGCATTTGTCATTTTTAAAAAGCCAACAAATATTTTGTTTTCCTTTTCTTCCTTCCTATTTTTCATTTTTTTTTAAATTTTTTATTTATGCACATACTCAAATCTGAAGGACAAAAACTTTGAAAAAAAAAAACCACTCAATCTTCACATTTTGACACAAGGTGTCAAAGTGAGGTCTGGGGGCATGTATACCATGTCTGACCATTATGCCTCAAGGTGAGGTTATGAGATGAGGTTAGGTTTAGAATGTTATTTTACATGATATAGTGTGAGGATTGGGTGCTCAAGTGATTAGTTGGGTCGATGAATAATTCAAGCTACAAAGCCTCTGTGACTGCTCTCCTCCCCGCATTAAAGGTGGGACAAGGAAGGGGCTCTTGTATTTTTCAATCCATGCTTAAAACATTCAATATGTATTGTAATGTTGTTTTGTGTTCAATTTAGGGGGAAAAGGGTGAAGAGGAACAGTAATCTAGCTGTCAACTCTCACAATCCCTTTCTCTTTCAAGCAACCAAAAATAAAAACAGTTCTTTTTATGATCTAGAACTAAACCAAAATAACCTTTTCTATCCTAAAAGTAACTGAGTTCCAAATTTAATAATTACAATACCTCAACTGAGATTTTATTTTGTACTATTAGGAAAGTATTAGTGTCTCATGATTTTTTTATTTTTTTTCTTCTTACCTTTATGCCTACAAGATCAAAAGAGCAGTACAACCCACTTGTCATTTTCAATGCAACTTTGCACAAATTCAACTTTGGTAGCTTGACCTTTTGACCTTTAATAAACCAAATTTTATAGCCACACCCATTGGATGGTGCCTTACTGTCAGCTTTTCCACCTTTTTATGTCAGACATTTTCAAACCACCATGTTTTAATTCCGCTTGCATATGTGCAAGCAAAAGAAAAGTCCTTTAGCCTGAAAGTAATTATTCTCAAGACTAGGCCTATTCCAAAAACCATTTTATGGGAGCATTATGTGGTTTGATTGACACAGGAAAGATGTCATAAGGATGACATTCAAGTCTAGGACAAGTTGGGCAACCACATTCAACTCCCAGGAGATCACCCCATGCATTCTCTTCCAGATATAGAAACCTCAACCTTCCTAAGAAGAGTTATTTTAGGAGGCATGATGAAGACTGACCAGGCAGTACAATTTCATCAACCCCCACAATCCAATTCTGCAAAACCGCATCTGTTGATTTAACTGTTTTGAGACTTCTATACTAATTAATACAAAACTCACACAACAGTGCAACTGGCCTTGTCTGAATAGCTGCCTTTATGCTATCATTTGTTAGCTCAATGGCGGCAGCAGGGTACTTTTTTACCACTTTGCTCCGCTAAACTCCAGAGACAACAGAGAGGAATTGGAAGGCAAACAAACTTGCTGATAGGGTTTGATATTATAGGCCTATTTCTCTTTCTGTGTAAGCAAGCTTTGCATGGGATTTATATAGGTCAAAATTCCGAATGTCTTTTTGTAACAGTTGTTACTTTTTAAGTTCTTTCATTCATGAGTAAATTAAGAGTGCATGAGGCACAATGATTAAAACAGCTGAAGGGAATGAACAGAGGTACTAGTGGGAATGAAAATTTTTTGAACAAAGGGCCAGACTTAAAAAGAAGTTATCATGCAATTTTACAGATGTGACCAGGTGGAATAGTAAAGGCCTAACCCTTTGACCCCAAACTACAATTTTTGTAGAAGTCCCCAGAAATTCTCAATTGGCACTGCTCTTTGACTGACAGCAAGTTAAAAAAATGCAGTGTACAAAAGCTGATAATACACAGCCTCTACTGTACCAAGAGTGTTTGGATATCATATCAGGGTTTAGTGTACTCACAATGAAGCAACTGAGATTGTGCCTGGATTATGATAAAGTTTCAAGTGTACCCCAAGTCAAAAAATTCAAAAATATTAAACAGCATGAACAATAAATTCTTTCAGTTCAACTTCCATCTTCATAGGATATTCTTGAGCTGAGACATAAAATGTTAAAGTTCATTGTGCAATAATTTATGACTTTCTTGTTGTACAACTCACATATTACCTGCTTTGTTTTCCTTTAAAATTAAAAAGTGTTTTATGACCTTGAACACTTCCTGTTGCTAGCATAGTATGTTGTACAAAGACAGATTAATTAATTACATCAACCCATCAGAGTCAGGGTGCTATCACACCTTGGTACAAGGTGCAGTTAATTTCAGAAAAACAAAGAAATACAAAGATTGTAATTTTAGTAGTACAACAATGACATCACAAATTATTGCGCAATGTACCATTTTTAAACTTGAGTGAATAAAGTTCAACATTTAATATCTCGGCTCAGCAAATAAACTGAGCTGAAAGACATTGGAAGTGCCATCTGGGATGAATGTTTTTTTCAAAATTCGTATAAGCTCCATGCTGATTGTGTTACTTTTGATAAGCTAAGCCCCCACATGATCAGCTTCCCACGACACATCTTTCTCTGGCTACAAGGGCCCTGTTGAGGAATGAGAAACTAGATCTTCTCAGAACTACTGAATTTAAAAGACAAGAGTGCAGTTGCCCAAACTTTTTCGACGTAACAGCTAAATTTCACAATTTTCTTCTTATTTCTATTCAAAGTATCTTTTACAATATTTTAGGGCTTAAATATTGCATATTCATGGTAAACCAAGCAGTTACGATTCATAAAATTCACATTTGAAGAGAAAAGATCACATAACCTTTAAGAGCCAATCATGAAACAGGACAGTCTACTACACTACTTCAAGTTGCAAAGACTGCTCTTGCCATTTAAAGGCACAGGTCTCTGACCCCAAACAGTACCAATTCTCCTAACCTTCTTACTTAAGCCCCTCCTACAATTGTCTGAAATTCATCCTCATCCAGATACAATCTCACTTTATTGCTTCAAGATGAGTACAGAAAAACTCAATTTAAATAATCAAAACACTCTCCGTATTGTTCATGCTGTGTAATATAAGCTTTGGTACTCTGCACTGTTTGAATTAGCTGCCAATCAAAGAGCTGAGCCAATTGAGAATTTTGGTACCCCGTACCAAAATTGTAGTTTGGATGCCACCTTGTTCCTTCTTGAGAAACATAGACATCCCAGTAGGTCAAAGGTGGTATGGGGTGTAACTAGTATCTGTATTTGCTACATGATCCATGCACTCAAAGGAGCTATGCTTTCATTGTGTTTACACAGCATGAAAAACAATCAACACATGCTTGACTGGCCTGTTAGCTAACAATAGTAATAATACAATGGATTTATATAGTGCCTTAAATAAACAATCACAAAGCGCTTAACAAAAGATAACAAAATTAGTTCTAACGTAATTAGTTCTAACATAACTTTTTGTGTAGTTTAATATATCTGTCACTGTCAATCACATGTGTGTGCAGTGAGCTTCATTTCCTCCCTGATACAAAAGAGGAAATTAGAAAAAAGGAGGATGTAGCAAAAGTAAGAAAGAAAGTTTCATCATGAACTGCCCCCTGAAATTTCCAAATCATAGCTTGACCACCGGCTTACTGATTGGTGGTGCTCTGCGAAAAGCAGTGTTTCAACTGCCCAACCCCAGGGATTTTGTGCACACCCCAAGCTTGGGTGAAAGGGAATTTGTAAAAAACATTCATTTCCATGGAAACAACCTCCCAATCAAAAGTAATTCCTGTTCATAGTCCAAATTTTACCATGGTAATAATGATGGTATTCATGTATACTGCATCACATCACAACAGAAATACTGCAATAACATTTTTTATTTACAAAGCCAAAAATTAAAACAAAAAATCATGCATTTGTCATGCAATAAGGTTAAGTTAGCTAAGATGCTGAAGTGCAAAGAGAGTCATGTCATTGAATCTAAGAAATTAGATCAAAAGTTTGCAATGCTGTCTGTGATAAGCTTACATTTTATTAACCAATTGTGTACTCTACCGAAACTCTCTCTCCTTACACACTGACTCCAGCCAGATATATGGATCCCTAGTAGCTGCTTTTGTCTGCAAGACTGTGCTGGGTATTTCCTGACTCTTCTCTGTTTTCATTCTCAAAGAGAGTAACAGTGTTCTAGACCACTTAACAGGAATACAATAGTCTGTCTTTTTCCTCAATAAAAAAAATACACGCTATTGTCACCTCCCGGCCACTATTGACTGACCATTAGAAGGAACACACACAGACAATAAACTCGGCCTAAGGCGATTCAACTGGTGTTCAGGGAGGGAGAGATTTCAAAGGCTGAACAATAGTGAGATGAATAGTAAATGGGATGTGAGCGGTGGTTTCTAAAGGCATCCTCCCCATTTCAGTCATAAACACTACAGATAATGCACATAGCTTGTAAACAATGGTCTTTTATTTCCTCTTGACTGGTAAACAATGGACTGTTATTCTGTTTTGTACACAATTGGCTCTTATTCCATCTGACTGCATAGAAGGAAAAAAGTTTCCGCTTGAAAATTGGACTTACTGGTGGCTCAACAGACCTTACAAAGACCTGGAATTATGGAAATGAGCAAAACCACAGTTATTGAACTGTAGTCCACTGGCTCCACAGATACCTTGTGGTATGATAGATATACAGGCCTGTGTTTAAACAAATTGTCCATCTAAATAGGAGGGTTGATTCTTTTTCAGTCAAGGGAACTGATAAAATATCTAAAATTTACCCAAAACATACCTTTTTTGTGAACCTATTTACATCACCTACGATGTACTACTGTTGGATAGTCCATCTATCACAGAATGATCACTTGTGAATGTAATACAGTGGCACTGTGCCACCTCCTGCTGGAAGGTAATTCTAACTTACCCTTGTGTCATCAACAGCAGAATGATCAACATCTTTGTAGAAGGCTAATAAGCTTTAAATGAATTAATGTATGCCAATGCCATCTGGAGAGGGCTGTCTGTCTAAGGCTGGCCAACATTAAAAAATATTAATCAAGTGATAAGTCCTCACAATACATTTTCCAAAAAATCTTTCACTTTGACTTATCCTGGATATAGCTATTTGGATAATTCAAAATGTTATTTGTTCTAGTTGTAAAGACTGATATAAATATCGACATATATGGTATTCAACTCTGTGGTATGAGGGAATGTTCCTTCCTACTTTTTGTTACATTCTCATTCTTTGCCTGATTACCTCTTAAGCTCAATACACACTCACATGATACAATCACCGTGACTACCACATTTCACATATTATCAATTGATTGAGAATAACACATATGTTAAAACACACACAGTTACGTAACAGCTGGGGACAGTTTCGATAGGCCAGTCAAGCATGTATTTATTGCTTTTCATGCAGTGTGAACAAAATGAAAGCATAGGTCATTTCAAGGCACAGATCATGTAACAAACTCAGATATTATTTACACCACACAATGCCTTTGATCTACTGGGGTGTGTACGTTGCTTTCTCATGAAGCAACGTCACGGTATGGGGGAAAAACCCAGTTTATATGTTGATCAAATTCAAATGTTAATAAATTTCCTGCATGGAATTGATTTCTTTGCAGGTGTCGATAATAATGTTTGGACACCACTTTGAACAGATTCTCCCACAAGATTCCATCATGCCCAATTACTGTGTGTTTAAGTCGGCATCAGCACTGCCTAGACTTTTGAACCTAAATCTACTGAACTTCACAACACATTCTGTACGGTTCCTGATCAACCCCACAGTGGGTGACCAAACTATTACTAAACACAGCAGGACTATTCTAGACAAGGGTGGATCTACTCAACTTTCCCAAATCAAAAGTATAAAATACTGGGACTTTCTGTGACACTTATCATAAAAGATGAAGTACCAAACAAAATTGTAGTACAAAATTGAAATTAGCTTTTATCACATTTAAACTAAAGTTTCAATACAACCTCCCAATTTATTACAAACATGTTGTATCCTTGAATTTTTGAAAGCTTGGGTGAACAAATTATTCTTGAACAACAAACCATGTTTACTTTCTTGCTGTGGGCAATTTATTGCTGCACATAAGGCTACAATTTTGTGTTAATTTAAAGGCCAGGCTCTCTTACCCCAAACAGTACCAATTCTCCTAACCTTCTTACTGAAGCCCCTCCCACAATTGTCTGAAATTCATCCTCTTCCAGACACAATCTCAGTTTATTGCTGGAGGGTGAGTATAGAAAAACTCAATTTATAATCAAAACATTCTCAGCACTGTACATGCTGTGTAATATAAGCTTTGGCACTCTGCATTGTTTGAAGTAGCTGTCAGTCAAAGAGTTGAACCAATTGAGAATTTTGGTACCCAGGTCCCAAAACTGCAGTTTGAGGTGAGAGGTTTGACCCTTTAAATAATCTCTGTCCATTCATGTTGGTTTTAAAAGTATGATATTTTCTGTAAAACAAATGAAATATTTACCATTTTGTGACCATGATCCTTCCAAATGTCTCCCCCTCCATTTCAAATATTATTGAACACCAATTTTGAATTAATTTTGATCTGTAAGTGGCTGATTGAGGCAGCTACAAACATCTATGGATACTATTTCTGAAAATCAAGTTTTTTTTTTTTTCTTCTGTCAGGATACACAAGTCATTTGCAGGTCTCACATTCCAGCTCTAACATTTCACAAATACTTTTTAATTTGCAAAACATCAAGAACACAGGAGGAATCTTTTTATTCCTCCTTTTGAGGGACTGACCAAAACCTGATTTCAACCTATCCCAAAAGCCAAGTTGCCAAACCTTTTCAAGAAATCAAACCAAGAAATGAACTTCTTCCAACTCCAGGAGACTAAATGCAATCACCCCTTGGATTGCCATCCCCTTTTATTTCCACCCCTCACCCTTCGAACTAACTCCTAGACTTCAAAAAACAGAACCAACTGCCATGGTCTTGGTGCTAAGCAAAAGCAATGGAATAAGAAAAACAAACCAGTTTGCCACAACTGGAAGAGAAGTTATGAAAGCTCAACTTGAACAAATTGGTTGGAAACTGGGCTGTAAAACTTCATCTGACCTAACCTAGCCTCATATGGCATGATATAAAGGGTAAATATGAGGAAAACAACAGATAACTGATGGAAGTAACTGAAGTTTGTCTTTCCCATATGGCTATGTGAACATAGTACGTTCCCTTTAATATGCGGAGTATACCTATACCTGACCAACATCATAAGTACTCAAGTTTCAGATAGGTACCTATTGTGCTAATCTGTGACTGACAGAATGACAGCTGTACATCACCAAAGGCACAAGCCCCCTTGAAGCACTGAAACTGGGTTATCTCCAGCTGCCATTTGACTTAAAGCCATTTCTAATTCATTTTAGCAAATTGTAGAAGTTTTCCAGTCAACACTCTCCTTGTAGTAACATCCAGAGAGATCAACGCTGGATGGGGGACCACTAACAACTTAATCCTATTTCCATTTATCAATACTGGTGCCCTGCTCACTTTCTCTTGTCTCCTCAATCATAGCGTAACAAAAGAAATCAAAAGCCCCCATCTAACGATTACCCGACCTATCACTCTGTAGCATCCTTCATCAATAAATAAGTTGGGCCCACACAAGGAGGAGGATATTTAGCCCAAGGAGAAGAGCAAATCCTCTTATTGTTCAGGTCAAGTTAGCTGCTTTTAAAAGAAGAAAGGAACAGAGAATTCTCTCAGCAGACCTCAGCTACCTGAGGGACCTGTTGCCTACATCTACTTTGCTATTCTCTTTGCCAATACAGTTTTAACAGTCTGTTATACAGACCACACATACCTACATCACTTTTGTTTTTTAAAAGCATGTTAAGTTACCATGACCAAAAAATAAACTTTTGAAAATCAAGTAGCTTTTTGTCCATCTTCAGAATTCTTCCCTCCCTCCTTTTAGCCAGGGTGAAGTTAAGGTAAGCTGAGCCAGAAGTCACTTTCTCTCAAAAAGCATTTCCTGGTCCCCTTGTTTTTGTTACAAACAAGACATACTTTGTGTTGACCAGGAGCCTAGTGACCACTTTGTGATAATGTTTGCAAGTAGATCATATTTAAAATGACTGACCTTCTGTCAAAAAAAAAAGATGGTCCTTGATAATATTTGGGGGCAGAAGGGTCTAATGAACATTGTGTAGCATGAAATGGACATCAGACAACCCCAAAGCACAAGATTTACCTTACCCCTACCCTTTACATATCAACATACAAATCCAATAAACTGCTGTACCATAGAAAACTGAAAAAGTTTGTTTACTCCTATAAATGCCCATTTGAACTCTAACTACACTACATCATTCAGATGATTTTGTTGCAGAAGAATATGTTCCAACCTTCCAACCCAATAAAAGCAAATAATACCTCAAATGTAACATAAGTGAAACTCAACATTTTTGTTAAAATTTCTTATAATTGTTTGTTATTATTTTTTTCTATTCTTTATGGATGGAAAGTTTACTCCACAACTCCTAAAAGATGGCACCCCTTAAGTTAACTGAAATACCTCCAGAATCACTATAGTATATTCGACCTTGAAATATCTCTAGAATCTGTGTAACTCTTTTCCCCTATATACATTAGGTGACCTCCCCTCCCTGCCATCAGTTTTTTGTTTGTTATGTTTTTCTATCAAACTTCTTCATTCTCCTCTCATCCAGCAAACAGAGCCTGAACATCTCATGTCAATCTCAAAAAATTTCAAACAGTGTATCAGGCCAGGAGGTGATCAGATAGATTTTCCATCAATTTACCAAACAACTCACTTATTAGTAACCCCCTAACAAGATGACCAACCAAAGCAGCAAGAGGTGGACCAGAGCTCTTCCTTGTCCCAAATGACTGCCTCTTATCCTCAGCTTACATCATTCCAAGTAGAACAAAAAGTTTATTTTAATCAAACCTTTTGTCTATTCCAAATTACAATGGATCATATTTGACCCTGCCATGGTAGGAAGTCTGCCAAGGACCGTTTTGGATAAAATGAAATTATCCAGGATGAGCCATTTCTCATCCACTTCATATTTTTACAGGTGATACCTTCATGGTGAAACAGAAAACCCTGGTCACCCCTGTTACTTTCATCTCCCAGCACGTTCAGAATTAAAACGCTGTCTGGTTTAAATTAAATTTTTTATCTCTTCAGGTTTGAAAAAGTAAAGACCTAACCGTTAAAACTTAACTGTATACACAAATTTACCAAAACAGTATCTGAATCCACTAATCACATTCAATGAGTTTAGTCAAGTTTGGACAAATATTTAAATAATTGATTAAGTTTGTAGCAGATATTATTAAGTTTTCTCAAGTAGGTTTTGGCTGATTTCTAATCCATGTGCAATTTGTCAGATTTCACCGTAATTTATCTGGGTAGCTAATGGGAAGTCGAATATACTTACAGAGAACTGAAAAAAATATAAAATATACCTACCATGTAACTTTTTTTTGGGGGGGGGAGGGGGAGGAGGAGGGAGGCAAGGGGAAATGCAATCACCTCAACTTAAAGTAGAGTAGTAGACTATCCTCTTTCAAGATTGGCCCTTAAGAGTCATGTGACCACTGTTTCCTGTAAGATGTAAGACAAGATGTAAACCCCCTTTTTTTCATTTTTTTTTCCACAAGCATCAGTACGTCAAATTGACAAGCAATTGCAACAAAATTGTGTCATAGCAGCTTAGCATAAACACTGCATGTGACAGTATTTTTTCTCCTCAAATGTAAATTTTACTGTAGAATAAATGCTTGATTTACCAAGATGCTTTGAAGAGAAATTGAAAACTGTGAGATTTAGCTGTTGCTTCAAACTAAGTTTGTGGTGACTGCTCTTGTCCTGTTCTTTTTTTTATGTGCATGCAGCCATTGATAGACCAGGTTTAGCAGCATTATCTTTACTTTTTTTCACCAATCAAAAAAGACATTCCTTCTGCAAAGATCACACTCTTGATAAAATCTGGCCAATGCATTGTGTTTAATGCAACTGACAAGTGGCCTGTTGTAGCTGGTTATTGGAATTCAGGAGTTAACTTCTTGAATACTGGTGCTCTATTGTCAGCTTAGATAGAAACAAGGTCTCGGCACCATTCATTATTCATCCATGAAATAACCAAAGAATTGTAAGCAATCTTATGAAAACCAAAGAAAGACTGTTCATATCCTCATCTCAAAAGATTTGACGGGTATACCTTTTTTTAAGTCTTTTCTTCTTCTTTGTGATCTCCCTGTTAGATATAATCTTCATCAGATACCACAAGTTGTCTTATCTTTGCTGACTGGATAAGAATCCTGTGAAATTTCCCTCTCAAAGAAAGATCTGATAAAATTTGTGATATCCTTTTTAAAGTCTTTTCAAACATGACTAACTTTTAACTGAAGGAAAATGAGGATTTATCCAGCCTTTCTTTAAAAGACTGGTTTAAACCCCACGCAAGTCATCTACAGCAAAACCTCAATACTCTTTCAATAAAACCTTTCAACATTTGAGGCCTGCTGCTATTCTTCTGTATCCTAATTTTGATATCCTTTTCATTTATTTGGGAGGGGGAGGGGGGGAATAAAGAGTACCACCAGAAAATTTGGAAAAATATAGATACCACCATTTCCAAGATAACTTTGGAATAGCAGCTCATGGAAGGGTGGGAAAGGAAATTTAAAGGGAAAATGCAGTCACACACTTGCCAACATTGTCATCTCAGAAAACGGAACATATGTAGCAGATGATCCACTGTGCACAGCAAGGGCACACATGCTTAACCTCAATGGGTGGGGTCCAGGGAGTGAAACACCTCTTTTCCACTGTAAATGTTCACAATTTATGTGGAAATCCCTTAGTTGTGTGCAAAGAATGACTTCGTTTTGTTGCTTCACAACTTTACTGATCATTTTTACTATTAGTAGATTTTTAATTCTAAAAGTCAGAAAACGGAACATTCTGATTTTTACAGGTTTTAAAGCTCAGAAAACGGAACGGTTCCGCTTAAAACGGAACGGTTGGCAAGTATGAAGTCAACACAATTTGGATCAGTATAAAAGACTATCTGATTTCATGGAAAGAGTCTTGAGATTATTACTGGGCAATATTTTTTCATTAATTGTGTAAATTAAGGGGTCACTACTTTTCATATGCAATATTCATACATTTAGTCCTTAAATATAATGAAAGATACTTAGAATAGAAATAAGGCTAAATTTTGTGTGACAAACCTGTTAGATCAAAATACGTTTGAGGTGACTGCTTTCAACCTTTAACTATATTACCCATGGGACTTTATGGGCAATTAACTAATTTATCAGCAAGACTCCTTCCTCTCAGATTAGACCAGCATAAATTACATCTGAGATTTAACTTAGAGTAAAACTAGCTACCTGTAGGTGATAAATAAGCAGGAGGAATCCTATACACTTCCCCACCCAAAAGTTCTGGACTACTTTTCCTTTTACCCAAATGTCCTCGGTCATGTCTAAGGTGTGACAAAGTGACAAAATTAACTCTCTGGTTTAGGCATCTATAAGGGTTGAAATGTAGTTCCTATCACCCTATACATGTATACCAGGAGTTTATATCTAAACTTATCATCTGGAAAACTACTGTAATAACACTGTGGCAACCTTAACCTACAAGCAAATGAAAGCTTAGATGAAAATAAATCCATAATATCCAAATAGTGGCCAGACAGCTTGAAACACCTTTTAATGTAAGCTAGGCAAAACGGAGAAGGAAGTGTAGGGTACCCTCTGTTGGTACGGCTGTCAAGGTGTTATAAGGTTTGCCATTTTAGGTATAAATGGTATACAAATGGTGATAGGAGGTAGGAGAGGATCAAAATAGACTGAAAACTTTGGAAAGTCGCCCACATCTTTGAAAAACATTTTTAAAATGTGTTACTCCTGTCTACATAATCTAAAATCCTTACTATGAGGAGGGCCATTGGACACCATGTCCATGAGAAGGATTTTTTTAAGTCTGGTACTACCTCTAGTGTCACCATTGAAAAGATTAGTGTTACTAATGTGTGGGAACTATCTTGCAGATTCCTAGCAACTACAACATCATCCATGCCTTCTCAAGTTCTCACAGTAAGAGAATAATTTGGAAAATGCACATCCTTGCTGAATTCAGCTCCTTGCCTTGAGCTATGAGCTATGTCCTAGGGGTTAGAAGTGAAATGGTTTATCTTTATATATCTTGAAAATTGGAAGTGAAAGGTCGACCTTCAGATAGCAGCACATGAAGAGGATGAGTTACATGAATAGAATATGATATAGTTCTTATACCAACAAATGCTGCTTAAAGAGGTTGGCCTGCATTTGAGTGGGCTCCCAACATCTACTAGAGTGTGTGCTGAATTTCAGTCACCCAAATTTGGATAAATATAGTAGATTTTATTCCATGAATTGCTCTTGAGAATCATGTGACAATATTTTCCCTCTCAATTGAGAAAATTATTGGAGTTAACTTCATGTTCTAAAATATCATGAAAGATGCTTGCATGGACAACAAACAAGAGGAAATTGTGAGATTTAAGCATTGTTTCAAAGCTCGGTTTGAGAGACTAATCCCCTTTAATGCCAGACATGATAGACCCCTCCATGGATAAACTCATTCATCATGAGCTTAGATGTTTTGGTTTTCAAGGACCACTGACTATCAAAAGCCTTCATGTTTCACTTTGATGATTGCAAGTAATAACCAAGGGAAACTGAGAACAACCACTGCAACATCAGCCAAACAGTAATTATTATGTCTGGTTAAATAATAACAATGCTGATTTGCACCAGCCATTAAAAAAAAAAAACTGGAATGCTCTTAATAAGTGGACCCATCATACAATGTTTTGATGATTCTTTAGTAGACCACACAAGTAGCAGAAGCCAATCATCTAACTCTATAAATATATGTGTATCTGATTTTATCACAGGGTTACACCACATGACTAAGGTGTATTGGCGTACCAGACTTTAAGAGGTGAGACAGTTGGGCAAGAGTGTGTCCCTCTCTGCCAATGTGAGCAGGTAACAGATAGCTTCAGGCAGGTGGGCACACACCTGTACATGAAAACAGATTCAGAAGAGAAAAAGGGAAGACCCCCAGACTGAGACTGGGAGCATTAACCCCTCCCTAAGGAAAATTTGCCAATTTTGTCAAAGGACCAGTATTGTAAAGTTCCTCAATAACAACCTACTATATTGTACTCAAATGGAAAGTCAATTCTGCAATAAAAACTGACAAATTTGCTCTAATAAATACCTGCATGATAGTTTTGATTTCAACCAATATTTTTCAAATTTTCTTGCACAAAATCCTAACTTGAACTTTTCCTTTCGTTTCGTTTAGTGAGGATGCCCAGGTTTATCATCCCCATGGGAAACCAACTGAATTTGTTCTGTTTCTTTCATTGCGCCACCCTTCCCCCTCCCCTCTATTGAGAGCTCAAGTCCCATTGGACAAATATTAACACCAACAATTTCAAGCAAACTTGAGATAATAAAGGAGGAAAAATGAAGTTACTTAACCATGTGAAAGAGCTTAATGAACCTAACCCTGCCCAGCCCCTCTGCTCTCTCCTCCCACCATTTCAAAGAAGTCCCATACAATTCATTATGGCGAGCAACCTCATAAAGTTTGAATTCCACCTTGCAAATCTATCATGGCCCAGTCTGGTTCCAACAGTTCAAATTCTATTTCTCCTGATATAGACATCACTACTTCAAAGGCAGCGCCGCCCATAGTTATACCCGGCTTTTATGAGTTAAAATGAGACGGTGACAGCTTCCTGTTGTGCACTTACCTTTTCAACTTTAGCTTCCTGCATGTTCACAAAACATGAATTTTTTTATGCTGCATGTATTTAAGGGCTATCTTTCGTATATACACATTGCAATTTGCTTCCAGTAAAAAACAAGCTATCCCCTTGTCACTGACTGGATAAACTCCAGAACTCTCAATGTGAGACATTCATGGACTATAGTATGTTAAGATAAATCATCAACTCTGACATACATTGAACAGGTCTAATACCACTCTAAGTAAACAAAATAGTTTAACAAAGATAGGAGTTTAACCTCTTTCAGTCACTGGATATAAAGCAAAATCTTGGACTCATTGCACAAGCAAGCCTGGAAGAAAGGAGATGAAAGGGGGTAGGGATAAACATAAAAGAATGGAATAATAATTATCACTATGCTGTACTCCATTCACTAGAAAACACAATCTTGAGAAAAATCAGCAAACTTTTGCAAATCTCCCGTTATGCCTATGACATGTACCTCTCAACATGTTTTTATATAAAAATTCCGTTTACAAAAAAGGGGTTAAGTAAGGATTCATTTTGCATGGCTAAAACCAATCAGTGACAACCATCATGTGTTACATCCACTCCCTTAATTAGTATGACAAGATGAGCTAATTCAAATGGGAGGGGAAAACCTGCATTTTCCCTTTAAGGTAACTTAAAAGCAGAAGTTGCTCACTGAAGTGCTGCAGTAGTTAGTTTCAACTTATTTGAAGAGCAGCAGTTGATACTAAATAACAACAAAAGGGGAGGATGGGGCTCTTAGATAAAAATACACCAGGTGACAGCTCCCCTACCCCCTCCTATTCAACAGCAACCCCTACACAGAGAGGAAAGAAAAATGATCTCAAAATGTTTTTATATAAAAATTCCGTTTACAAAAAAGGGGTTAAGTAAGGATTCATTTTGCATGGCTAAAACCAATAAGTGACAACCATCATGAGTTACATCCACTCCCTTAATTAGAATGACAAGATGAGCTAATTCAAATGGGAGGGGAAAACCTGCATTTTCCCTTTAAGGTAACTTAAAAGCAGAAGTTGCTCACTGAAGTGCTGCAGTAGTTAGTTTCAACTTATTTGAAGAGCAGCAGTTGATACTAAATAACAACAAAAGGGGAGGATGGGGCTCTTAGATAAAAATACACCAGGTGACAGCTCCCCTACCCCCTCCTATTCATCAGCAATCCCTACACAGAGAGGAAAGAAAAATGATCTCAAATGTTACAATAGTCATGAACAGTTACTCCCCTAAAAATAATATTCACTAAAAATTATAAATGGAGCTCCTGTTCTCTGGTCAGGAAGTCTCCATATTACCTATGGGCTGAACACTTCATGACCATTTGAAAAAGGTACTGCAGTCTAGTACATAAAACAGGCCTTTAACTCTGATGGCAATGTGCAGCTCAACGGATAGCAATGCAGATAATCAGTGGTTTCTATCATTCAAGCAAAATACTTGTTCAATTTGTCTCATGTTTACAGCACTTGGTCCCCTGTTAGATGGAACATAACTAACTGTCACAACAAATAGCAATTAGATTGACACAAAACAGACTCACACTATATCCACCAAAACAATGTTCCAATCACACATACAGACATTCTCTCTGAGATCATTATGATACCTGAAAAAAATACTGCACCTTCTGAATGAAAGGGCTTACCTCACTGCACTTTGTTATCCCTTGCAAGAGTTATCATGGTGGGCTAATCAATCTTTTGAATCATTGGTACCTGAGACATAATGACATTGTTAAACTGTTTTCAAAAATTGGTATATTTATTATCAAATAGGGTGATTTAATCACGAAGCAATAAATCTTTCAGGTCCCATCGCCTCTCATGTTTGCTTAAATTCCACACCAGGAAGTTGCCATGGAAACCATGTGCTTTCTTCGTGAAACCATCATTTTTTAAATTACATAAAACTATGACTATGCTGCAGCTCCTTAATTCTTCACTATGCAATCAAGTGAGGGGCGTTTCATAAAATTATAAATATGTGGAACAACTCATCTGGATCAAACGGCTGGATTCAGCTGTGGAGGGGTGGCATGTGGGCATACCCCTTCTCCCCCCCCCCTAAAAAAAACATAAGTATGGTGGCAGCAACAGCATTGACTAGTCCATATTTTTCTACATAGGAGAATAGCACAACCCTGCCAAAAAATCATCTGATAACAATTTTTACAAGGGCAAAATTTTGAAAGAGGTGTTTCAATGGGGTAAGGCAAGATGCACAAGAAAAGTACTTTATGAAAAGACTTTGCAAAGTCTAAACTGTGCACAGTTAGAATCACTCCAGGAGGAGCCACAGTACAAAAGGGTTAGCTGTAAATCCTTCATTTGAACTAGACCAACAGTAAACACCATACAGACACCCAGGTTCCTCTGCTTCAACAGATCCTACTTCACAGCTTGTTTAAGTTTCTTTTAATTATGTGATACCTTCCTCTGGAGGCAAACTGGCGGCTCCAGAGAGATGACACTCCCGCTCATAAACAGGACTAACAAAGACACAGTCTCTTTTAAAACACCTGGAAGCAGTGATAAAATACACTTCAACTTCAGATGCTTTTTCTTCCTCCTCCCAAAAAAGAAAAGGTGAACAAAAAACCCCTGTAAGGTTCTATGCTTCCTTCATAGTAGTTGAAATAACCTACAAGAAGATGCACTGTCAACAGGTTTAAAGAGATCTATGGTCAACCATGATGAATGGCTCAATCCTTACACAGGATCTGTAAATGGTATTTTGTAAGAGCCTAGAAGGCCTTTTTCATATCCTTATTGCAACCAAGATAAAGGGAGACCCACATTATACATCAAAGAAATCACTCAAAATTTGTGTCATATTTCTTTTAAAAAAACAAAATGTTTGTAGGAAGGAAAGGGTTTTAAAAGACGTTTTTTTGTATGTTGTGGAAATATATCAAACTTCCATAAATTTGCATGACACCAAGGAATTCTTCAGGAAGAAGTCTCATTGCTATGTCAGAGCTATTACACAATACTACTACAGAAATAACTGATAGTGTTAAAGGGCAAAGCTCATCATCTTAGTTCTCATTGGCTCAACTAGTGCAGAAAAGTGGAAGCTGTACCAGTGGTGGGGTGGTTTGGGGGGTAAGAACCCCCCATGACTCAACTTGCAATGCAAAAGACACCTAAAATAGGGATTTTTTCTATCCTTAGACTTTTCCCTCATGTCATGGCCCAATACCCCCCCATGACACCAAATCTCTCCCCATGACACAATCCTGGCTACGTGCCTGAGCTATACTGCACATCTTTTGAATTGTTTAAACTTGATGTAAATCAAAGACCAGCTCCATTCACCCATTCAGAGTTTAACAACCTCCCCCCCCCCCCAACCAGAAATAAAGTGATGACTACTGTCTTTCTTTCAAATTCACGAGGAACCAGTACCATACGAAACTTTAGCATACAATATGAACACTCACCATTCCGTCGCACAGACTGACTGCCACCAATGATGACGGGTGTGACAGTAACTTTCCATGGTAATGGCAATTGTGCAGTTGTGGAATGTACTCTTCTTTTATACTCCTGTCCTTCCACCATCTCTGAATGGTGAAGCCAGGTGCCAGAAACTGTTCATTGGAACGCAGCTCCAAGTGAAAGTTTTGGTCATCGGCTGTTAGTTTATAATGGACAGCAGGAGGCTCTTGGCCATCCTCTAGGCTACGTTTCCTCCTTGCCGGAGTTAAATGATGAGATACAAAGCTTCCTTGGGAATCTACTTGAACTGGTACCACGATTGAAAAGTCTGAAAGAAAACATGGAATAAAGCTGATTTACCTTTGCACAACAGTTCACAGATTGATATGGTTGAAGTTTCAAGTACCAAAACTCCTTTGGAATAAGTCAAAATATAGGTCCTACAGCATGTGGCATTTCTCCAGGTTTGAAGACTCTGTAATCATCATCAAAATAAGTAACCATTGATCAAAAATCAAGCAAAGAAGTGCCAACAATAGACCTTATGAACTGACAACACACTGATATTATCCTTGGGGGCAAAACAATGGAACACGTAGCCACACGCATAAGGATTTGCCCTGCATGTGTAGCAGAGAATGCACCTATTCGGGTGGTTGACAAATCAGCTGTCTGCATTTATTGTTGGTTTGTTTTGCCCCCAAAGGAGGGCATAAGTTTTGCTCTATGACATCAAATGCTAGGTCTATTGCTGTGGTTACCTGGAAATGTGCAGTTATCTTAAGGAGAAATTCCCACTAGTTCTATTTACTTACAAAAAATAAATATGTTCCATTTACTTCTGCTCAGCCGCACACAACACTAAGAGCAAACTAACCATATCCAACTAGCTTAATAAAACAAAATCTACATATTGTTAACCATGTGATTGGTCCTAAGATGGACATCGTGAAAAGTTCATCTACTGATGTCACAGCTCATGTGAACATGCCAGTATTACCCCCATGCTATGTGTCTGGCAAATACCGACTTGAAATTAGGAAATACTCCTTCATACTGCATATCTCCCCTGTCCAAAGAAATTGAGGCAGATTTTTTTCCCTTGCTTGATTAAGGTTCTACTTTCCCCAGTGATCCATAGGCCACAATCAAGCAGCTCCAATTCTTGGGTCTCCTGTTGACGTAATATGTATTTTTGTCAATTTACCAGTTAAAGCTATCAAATGCCCTATAATTCTTACTTAACAGTCTTAGATCAGATGGTTACATCTCTGTATTCAAACATCTCATATGTTCCAACAAATGGCACCAAAGAACACTTTGATGGTGCCAAAGTATATATTTTCATTGGCACCAAAGTACATTATTGTCGGAACATAGATGTCAGAACATAGGGATATCCCCAGCTTAGATAGTGTTGACTGTCATCTCCCCTAACTTTCTCCCTATACCTCTTTAAGTCATATGAATATTCATATTCTGTACCAGGAAACATCAAGACCACTCAACAGTTGTGAAATAAAATTCAAGTAAGGCATAGATGCATCCTGCATCAGCCTGATGAAATTGGCCATATGTGGAAACATTGGCCTTAAAATTAATCTTCTTAATAACATTGTCTACTGTTGCCGGCATAGCAGACTGTGGGGCATATTCCTTGTTCAGTCATATCCTCATCAAGTCTGCAAAAGTGAACTTCCAAACAGATTCTTTGGATATTCATAGAAATATGTGCCTCGAGACTGGATGAATGTTAGTGAATATTCACAAGAAGGCAACATCTGGTCCCGTTTAAATCATGCTGTAGCGCATGCCACCCACAAAGTTGATATGACATTGTAAAGCACACTTCCTGGTAGTACCCACTGGACAGTTGGTTATGCAATGCAGTGGTGATTTGATCAGGTTTCATTCTAGGCCTTCAGTTTACAACAACAAGAATACATAACACTCGCTCAAAACAATAGCATAAAAAATGAGGCAGGACATGAATAATCATTTCATGGTAATGAAGTTTGCATCTAAAATTGGACCCAGGCCTCTTCGTTTTGGCTGACGGTGGTTTGTGAAGCCTTAAAAGGGGGAGTGAACAAATTGAGTCCGCTCCGCTGGGTATGTCTACTGTTGCAATTTCACAAGTATTCATGATACAGGTAAACAAATCAAAACTGAATTATGAAACATTTCCCCAGGGGATCATGAAAGGCATATTCTGGAGGCAAAATTCATTAACTTCAAGGTATGCACAAAAAATTTCTTTTTTAGGAGGCGCCGAAAAGTTCTTCTCAATAGCATAGTGTTTGGAAGATACTTTTGATTTGGTGCACCATGTATATCTGTGATGTCATCATGGCTCATTAATTTGACATTACATTCAATTTTATTCGTAATTTTGATGTCGATGGATTAATCAACAGTGGTGGTTGTACTCTAAGTATGGTGAAGGGTAATGCTTGTTCTACAGGCAAAGATATTTCCACAGTATCAAATTTCAAGGACAAAAGGATTTTAACCTATAAAGAAAAACAAAAGAAATGTGCCCACCCTACACAACTTTAGTGGCTGTGTTGAAAAACAGCAGTATTTTTTTAACAAAAATAACCAATTTTTAAAATGAGATATCTTGAGTAAGGAGAAGGAATTGCAACAGGGTGAGAAGGACACAGTGTGGAATCATTTTTTTTTACAGAACTGCGGCTAAAAAGGAAATGATGTCTTCCCCAAGGTGCTAACACATACGCCTTTCTTCTGTAAGCTTTCTCTCAGCTTCTGTACATTCTAAATATCCTTTGAAACTCGATAGATACCTATTACATAACTTGCTGGATACCAATTATGTAACTCAATGCCAAATGAAGGTTAGAAACATTTCAAAGAGGTAAAAATATTTCTCTCGTCAAAAGTTGTTGTTCCTCAAAGTTTGAACTATGAAGAAAAAATCTGTTATCATAAAATGTATTAAAAGAATTGAACAGAATCTAAGAATGAAGAGTGTTCAGGTTTTTTTCTTCAATTGCAATCAATACAATCTTTGTAGAAACAGAGCACACAATTGCCCACATTATAAATGGTCTCGTACGGCTGAGTCATCAAAACCAATTTTCGTCTTTGGCTTCAGACAATGAACAATTATGTAGTCGCGTAGTATTGGTGCACTAATGTTAAGAAAGTAGGTCAGCCATAGCATATGCCAACACTAAAATGCACGATCCTACACGTTTTGCAAAAGTCTCATCTGCATAAGTCCATAGGTTTTCCCTTTTGGGAGACCAAAAAGGAAAGGTTAAAACTGATGACCCCCATGATATGGCTGACCATTACAAAGGTTCTTCTACACAGTAGAAATGAATGAGCTGTCATTTCTTGTGAATGCTAGAATCATATGCAGAATGGTAAAAGGTATGTTTGACACCTGGTGTTGCTTGACCTCTGCCCCACCAAGCTCATACAGGTGACTTGAGATTTACCCCTCAACTGATCAGTGACTCTTTTGAGAACAAAACACACTCCCTCAAAGACAAGAAGTGCTTTTCCTAAAAGAATAACAGTCTCCAGTTGGCATGAAAGGCAAGATGTTGGTCAAACAATCACTGCTTGAAGATTAATCAATGCAGCCCACTCTGAGTGGACCCTAAGTAAAGTGGTCTTGATCCAATCACCAAACAGAGGAAACCTTCAACACAGATGTTCATACAAGCTTTCTGGACCTCCAAACTAGATAATTTATACATGCACAGCCGCTTCCCTTTGAAGTACCTACAGTCCTAGGCTGTCCTGGATAATTTGTCTACACCAGATGTGCAATGGGCAAACCTTGTATTTTGTTTTCAGAAATACTCTAACCTCAAAACAGGTGGGCCTAAAGGAGATGCTTTGCAAAGATTAAGTGTTTGATAAGAAATGCAGTAGTTGTGACTTAATCCTGGATTAATTAACAAGATATCCAACCTCTCCATGGCTTAAGAGGTTAACGTGTCACCTATAACAAAATTAATGACATCAATTTAGTCATGAATTCCAGTGTCACCAAAATAGCAACAGATTTAAAAAAAAAACTAAGTGATAAAATTACACAAGGAGCCTGATAAGATTAACACCATCATGTTGACTCACTCAACTGATTACTCCACCCAAACCATTCTCCTAAAGTCAGCTACTTCTGTCTATGTATACAGTGCATTCTAAACTCAATAAGAGAAGGGCATGCTCAACATGACTTAGCTTATTTCAATTCAATGATTGAGGAAGGAGTGATGAAGGGAGTGATCAGATGTCTGAGGGAAAAAAGGTGATAAACACAAGGATGTCATATGCAAATTTGTCTCCCAAAATACCTCTTCTGCCCCTCCGCCTCCCCATATACCAACTATCTTGACATATGGGCTAAATCTATCTACTTCTGGAAAGGGAATGTCCCAGTGAAATTGCTTGTACCTTACCCCAAAAGAACAAAGCCCTAAAAGTCATTGGGCTATCCCATCACTTACTCACCTTCATATTGGATTAACTAAATCAACTAAAGAAACATACTTTCACCCATGCTTCTTTTGGGCCCAAACAGCTGTTTATAGCTCCCTGACATGAAGAATCATCCTTTAAAAATAAGGTTCAACTATTGAGATAATTCTTGCCTCCCATTGTGATAATTTGTTTAGGCCTAAAACTAACCCCTATGGGGAATAAACTTGACCACACACTTGTTAATCCTACAAAGTCTCAATACAAGCAAACAAAGTTTGTCTTTTTAAAGGAAGAGCAATCTGCTTTTCCAGGATTTTCCTCTAGTTCAGGACAATCACTTGTCTGACAGAGAGCTAAATAGCCTTCCTACAACTTCCTGGAGGTGAATAATAAAATTCCCAGGTAAGTCTATTGAACTTTCCTAACCCTTCTCTTCCTATTCATACCATTCAGCCCTAAGTCTTCTGTGCTTCAATCCTTAGCCTATTTTCTGATAAATGTTTGTTTTCTTATCCTGTTTGAATCACCAATAGGTACCTGTGGGCTTCCTATTAGGAATGGATAAATGTATAGGGTCAGAAGACATTGTTCCTTAAATTTACTTGATGGAAATTAACAATTACACCCTACAATGAAACCCTTCTAGGGCCTAAAGCCCTCAAAAAAGTTTTAGTCATGAGATATCCGACCACTAATTATTTTTATTGACTTTCACTCTAAATTTGGTCAGTACTCTAACCTCTGGAACTTGATACATATGCATAAGAAACATGAAACCTTACAAGTATGCTTTTTCAGACTGATTATAAAATTGTGTATGAAGATTCTTGACATCAGTTTGAGGCAGGGCAGCTTGTATAACCAGAAAGCCAAAAGGCTTAGTGATTCCCTGCTGCTGAAATGCCTTCCTCCTTTCAAATTGACAGTGTTTGATAGATTTTTCTTTACAATTTTGGCACAGAATTTCAAGGAATCATTTAACAAAGATCAAAATTCTCTTATATCATGTTGATAACCTACAGATCCCAACAAGCACTGACCCCCAATGACCCCAGATGACCCCAAATTAAGCAAATCAAAAGGGTTCTTCGATTCTCACACCTCTGAAGAACTGACGTGACCTCTGGTCTGTACCAAAAACAAGAATGTTCTTATGGTGTTAACAGGCCATTTGAAAGGTTTTTGTAGTTTAATCTCTGGTGACCTAAAATGACCTTTGACCTGCACCAAAAACAATAAGGTTCTCCCTCTCGACATTGAAAACCTATATTCGAAATTTTATCTTAAGGTGTCGGTCACTCGTATCTTGAGATATGGGTTTACAAACCACTTTTCAACTTTTTTGCAATATTACCACTAATGACCTCAAATGACCTTTGACCTCTACCAACAACGATAGAGTTCTTCCTCTCAACATGATAAACCTATATTCCAAATATGATATGATAGGTATCAGTAACTCCTTCCTTTCTTGAGATAATGTTTACAAGCCATTTTAGATGTTTTTGCAATTTAACCACTAGTGACCTTAAATGATCTTTGACCTTGGCCAAAAACAATGGGTTCTTTCTCTAAACATGAAAAATCTATGACTCAAATATGAAAAGTGTCGGTCACTCTTAACTTGAGATATCGTGTTTACAAGCCATTTTCCATGATTTCTCGATTTCACCACCAGGCACCAGTGACCTAAAATGACCTCTGCCAAAAACAGTAGCGTTCTTCCTCTGAATATGACAAATCTATATACCAAATATGAAAGGTATGGATCACTCCTATCTGGTGAAATCATGTTTACAAGCCATTTTTGATGTTTTTGCAAATTTACAGCAGGTGACCTCAAATGACCTTTGACTTCTACAAAAACAATGAGCTTCTTCCTCTCACCATGACAAATCTATGTACCAAATATCAAAAGCGGTGGGCATTCCTACAAACACACAAATGCATGCAAACATCACCATTGCATGTATTCCTTGCCTGCCTATGGCAAGTTTCCTACGGGAAAGTGAGACCGCGTGTTTGGTCTAACGGTAGAGCATCCGAATTCCACGCGGAAGACCCGGGTTCGCTTCCCAGGTCGAGTCATACCAAAGACTCCAAAAAAGGAACCTACTGCCGTTGTTGGTGTTGCTCCGCATAAGCAACGGAGTGGGGAAAACAAGCCAGTGAGCCACAACTGGAAAAAAGGCCGTGGCCTGCTTGACTTGAACCAATAGATTTGAAACTGGGCCATAAAACTACATCTTACAACCCTACGGGAAAGTGACACTTAGCATGAGCCTATAAAATTGATGACACAGCAATTAACCACCACTCATAACATTAGTTTTGGTAAAACCAGTTTATAGGCCTATATTTAGCAGTGCGACGTTCATACTGATTTCAATGGTTTAATTGACTGCGTGTTTGGTCTAATGCTACAGGATCTGCCAGGAGCTCATGCAGAAGGCCTGGGTTTGATTCCCAGGTCCAGTCATACCAAAGACTCTAAAAAAGGAAACCACTGCCTTTGTACATGGACATGATGCTCTGCATAAGCAATGGAGTAGGGAAAACAAGCCAGTGAGCCACAACTGGAAAAAAGGCTGTGGCCAGCTCAACTTGAACCAAGAACTAACTCAACAGATTAATTGCTTTTGTGTGGTAAAAAATGACACAAATTGATTCAGATTTTGGGTGGTTGCCAAATTTGCCAATAAATGCATAATTTACAAAAAACTTCTCATGTTGAGTTTATACATGGTAACAATGTAATTTTGAGTGATGAGCAATTATTTGATTCTCTTTTAACACCATCACTCTTCTTATTGCCAGTCCAGTAACAAAATTGACTAATCATACAGCATTTCTGCAACAAACTCATGAAAGTGGAATGAACTTTTCAAGCACTTAGGTCACATACAAACATATCCTAGACAATCATCAAGTAAAAATGTTCTCATTAAGTTAAGTAAATTTTGTGAAAAAATCCTTAAAACCTTTCTTTCTAGCTAAGTAGGCCTTGTTACCCCTTTACTTATTGTTTCTGGTGCCTTTTCTCTTTCTCTTTTTGTGTTTTTGTGTGTTCTGTTTAAAGTCTCACCCCCTTTCCCTTATTCATTCCTCCGTATTATTGTACTAAGACTTGGAATTTGTGTTTGGTTTGTCTTTTTACTTCTACTTTATTTTATTATTACTTTTTTTTCCTGTTTTTTGTTGTTACCTTTTCATCTGTTATCCTGTTAAACATTGTTTGCTTTGTGTCTCTGATGCCTCTATGAGGTGGTATGGAGAAATAAAAACTGAACTGAACTGAACTGAACAAGAGCAAATTAAATGCAGAAATTAATCCTTAATATTTCACCATTCTGAAAACTTTTTAATTTGTTTAAAATATTATTTAGTGACCAGTACAAGCAATCTGATATGGCACATAGGGCCCTGAGAGGAAGAAATAGAAGAGGTCCAGCATGGTCCATGTAATATTAGATTTTGTTTTTCATTTTTATTACAAAGGGGCTTTTATACTGGAAAATCCCAAAGTTCATTGCTCTAAAGATAAAAAAAATACATATAGCAAACATTGACAGATTTGCCTAAAGCAAAATGTTTCCAATGCTAATTTAAAAGAAGTGCTAGAGGAGAGAATCTCATGTCTAATATCAGTGATGGAAGATTGTTCCAAATAACTGGGGCAATTTGACAGAAGGCTTGTTCATAAACACCCTTACTAGATTGTGGGAAGTGGTCAGAGAGAATCTATCTAATAGAGTTCGCAGATATGAACTAGTTTCTAAAGCTTCTGTCAGGAGGTACTGCACATATGTTGCTTGTAAGAATTTTTAACTTCATGTATTACAAAGAAGCCAGCATTTAGTGAAAGAAACGATCAAAAAAGATCCCAGTATGTAGTCACTGCCGTTTGAAATGATACAGTTAATTAGATGGAGTTTTCTGGCTGTTTCCAACCTATGAAACAATACAAGTTATATATTGCTTTGCAACTGAGGCAAATGCTGCATTTGTTTACATAAACTGGATCCAAACAGCAAAATCCAACTGGGAAACAAAAATGGGCTTGTATGGTAGGCTAATTTTTGACACAAACTTTGATTATATTGAAAGTTGGAATTCATGGCATCCAGTATTCTCCACACTGAGCTAAAATTTTTGTAGTAGTCCACAGAAATTCTCAATGGCACAGCTCTTTGACTGACAGCCAGTTCAAAAAATGCAGAGGACTGTAAGCTCATATTACACAGGATACACTGACTTCATATTGGGGTCTTGTATATACTGGCACCCAAAAGCAGTAAACTGAGATTGTGTCTGGATAAGGATTTATGTTTTAGACAGTTGTGGGGAGGGGGGCTTTAGTAGGTTAGAAAAATTGGAAATGTTTGCAATGAGAGTTTTTGGCCATAAAAGGTCACTTTTAAGTGACCTCACTCCAAGCTCCAATTTTTGGATCAGGCCACAGAAATTCTCAACTGGCACAGCTAGCTCTTTGATTGACAGCAAGTTCAGAAAAAGCAAAGTACCACAGCTCATAGCATGTGGTATACTGAGTATGCTTTGATTTTACATCAGGGTCTTGCATATACTGTACTCATACTGAAGCGTTTCTTCATGAGGATGATTTTCTTTCATTTTTGGGAAGGGGCCTACTGGAATATTTAGAACATCTAAACTCCACGGCCTCGTTACGAACATGTATTTTACAAAATCGCCAGAAAGACCAACCCTATTCACATGCACGTACAAACACACACATTCAAATGAAAGACATTCCACTATCCTTGTTCCAACCAAACCATTGGAAACCACAGAGTCTTTTTAAATAACTTTTCTAACCCTGAACACCATTTTCTGAGGGAAAGGTCACTGAGAGGTTTCAAGGCCCTTTCTTTGCACATGATCTAGCAATCTGTGACCCTTCCCTTCACCCTCACACATCCAAATGCATCTTTTGAAAAGGCCATATCAATGTGCTATCAATTTCACACATATGTAGTCCTGGCTATAGGCCTTGTTAAATTGCTGGTTGTTACCGTGGAAGATTTCCGAAAAAAGGATCAGTTGAAAGGGATACCTCCATCCCATTTCCTTTCCACATCTGTCGGTAAATCCTCCCCTTCCTTCCTCCCCACCCCTTTATTCCAAATTGTCAAAAGAAGAGATTGGTCCCACCTTCAGTCAATATTTACAAACTACCCATGAAGGCAAACATCTTACTAGTTAGGAAGATACCATCAACAGCAGGAGGGGTTCCATTTCAACAAAGCCTCTCCTTTGTACTTTCTGATCACTGGTACCCTAATTTTGATAAATATTTAAAGAAAACCCTGACATTTAATAGAGCCCCACTTCCTATATTAACAAAGATAATTTACACAAACTGACACTTTCAAAGGATTTAATTCAACATTTAGCTGGAGTGTTTGACAATACAGACTCGGAACACAATATCCCATTATAAATGAAGTCAACTGCACATTTCAAACCAACCTTCACAGAATTTCTCTCAAAACATTTGAGGGTATTGTAAGTTGGACTTAAAGTGCATTACCCACTATCCCAAGGTCAGGAAGTTACGAACTGTACTTCCGATTTGCAGCTTTTTCTAAATGCAAAAATCTTCTTTTATTATACGGACGATGAAGGGATGACACAAAAGGACCAAATTATCAGGTTTTTAGAGTTCTTGTGAAAAGTTATTTATTCACAAGGTGCTCTGGACTGTGACAGCTTAGGGTAAACCATAGGCTATGACTAACTAAAGAGCTTGAATGTGGTTTAACAAAAATGCTCAACAGTTTTCACACACTGAACACTAAATTAAATCAAATACAGAATTTATACAGTAAAGTCATTGTAGTATTTTAAAGGTTACACACTGATGCTTATAGTCCGTCCTTTCTTTTATGTGGGCATATAGCCACAGGGGGCATGATGGGACCCATGCACCCACCCCCTCCCCATTTTCCAGTCCATGGTCTTGCACTTAAAAATAAAAAAGAGTGAACATTACCCCATAACATAACAACTACCATTCAACCTTCAAGATTTATAATCCTGTTTAAGCCCAAAATCTCTCACCATTTGGTTAGGATGGCTACAGGTCTGCTTTTGTGGAACTACTTTATCAAGCAGCTTGGCTTCTTTGCAATTTACAGCTACTATTTACAGGTTCAGTCATGGCTTCATACCTGCAATTATTTATATTGCCAATATAGAGCCATCATAATGAAATGTGAAATCCATCCAGGCCTAATGACCAGGTTAGTTGCTAGTTAACAGCCAAGTGCTGTACAATACACCCATAGAACCAACCCGAAAGGTGAAAAACGGTTTCTTACTTTACAGACAAATCTGGACAGATTGTGATGGTTTGATTTTAGTCGACCATGTATGGGGTCCATTACAAATTCTCATATTCAGTGAAGCTGAGAAATTTAAAATACTTTTCAGTGTACAGTACAACCATCCATGGAACAGGTAAGGATGAAAATTTAAAGATTAAAGAAGATGGACCCAAGTAATGGCTGACTAAAATCAGACCATGACAATCTGTCCAGATTCATCTTTATGAGACCATAGCATAAAGGACATAAGCAGTCAACCCAAACTATTTTAAAACAATGGCTAAATCTCACAAATTTACTCCCATTTCTCTTCCAGGGATCTTCCATGATAATTCAAAACATAAACAGTAACATTACATATTCAAGGTAAATCAAGCTGTTTATCTAAGCAGTTAACAAATTTCACAATTCAGTGAGAAATATATTGTCACATGATTTTCAAGGGACATTCATGAAATACTAGATTAATTATATTTGTGCACAATGCCACGCTTATTAAATTGGGATGACTAAATTTCCACTTAAAAGAATAAAGGGACCACAAACTAAAACAGGCCACCTCCACACAAAGAGATATGCCATGATATTCCTGGTAAAAATACTACACTGCTTCAGGTTGGGGTGACTGCTCCTTTAAGGAAAACATTCCATTAGCTCTATTTACAGTAAGCAAGTCCAAAGGGACATGACCTATTTGGTGTATGTACAAGGTGAAATGCTTTTGGACTACTAAAACTTGATTCTATTCATTAAAGGATGTCTTTGTAAATCTCAAAGACAAAGAGTGTATAGTATAAGAAACCATTACAAAAGATGATTGAGTTCTTAAATACTATAAACACTTTAAAAAGCCCTTTGGGAAAACCAATTCTTTCATTCATGAACTGTCAATCATACCAACCATGAAGGTAATCCTCGATCCTCTAGGCTTTTGCTTCTCTGTAGCCATGAATCATCCTTCTATCACACAGAATACAACATTACTCATGTATTGTGGGTTTCAGGAATTCCCATTCTAAGGTCCTCACAAGAAATAAACAAAAATGCATGGTTACCACAATCACCAGGCAAGGCCCGGTGTTATGGTTCACATAATTGTGGTACCTATTTGTGAGGGTCCTGGTATTGGTTGCACATTTTTGTAGGGAACCACAGTAACAAAAGTCTGGACCGAGTATTAAGCAATTTATATGGAAACTATTAATGAATGGCATAGCTCTGCACTGGAATCTGAGGTAGATACAATACCAAAGCATGGCTAACTTGACTGGGGTACACATTCACATTGCCATAGGAAGATTTAATTTTGCCACCCCTATCTCACAATCAAAATAGGAATATTTCCCATTGAAAGTGCAGAATTTATTTGGTCAAATTTCCAAGCCTATGAAGAATTTTGCTGATTCAACCTAGTTTTAGTACTGTTCAAAGAGTCTTCCATGTGAACTTAAAAATAACAGTAAAGCTCCCTCCAAAAATTTGCCATGGATGTTTTCCTCACTAACAACAAAAGAGAAAAAGGTTTAAAGGGCCAACACTCTCACTCCAAACTATGCTTCTTGTATGGGGTAACAGAAACTTAGCTCTTTGATTGACTGCTAATTCAAACAATGCAAAGTTACAAAGCTTATGTTACACAGAATGAACTGTGCTGAGAGTGTTTTGATAAATGTTGAGCTTTTCTATACTCACCCTTAAGCAATAAACTAAGATTGTGTCTGGATGAGGATGAATTTCATACAATTTTAGGAGGGGCATAAGTAAGAAAGTTGGTACAATTGATACTGTTTGGGGCAAGAGAATTGGCCTTTAAGCAGACACTTTTTCAGGCAACAAAGGGTCAATTTATTTCCTTTATCCTTTTCAGATACCCATAATCTTTACTGGCACATTGCATGAAGGGTTCAAGTTCATAGAGAGTGCTTGCTGCAACAACATGTAGAAACTGTTCTCAAAAGGTCAACATATGTTATACTTGAGACTGATACAGCAGTTACATCTCTGTGTCACTACATCTCAATGTTCCAACATCTCTACGTTCCGCCAAAACTGCACCAAAGTAATTTTTTGTCGGGAATAAGATGTCGAAACAGAGACACAGGAATACAGAGGTCGTCGAAACATTGAGATGTTGGAACATGGGGACGTCAGAACATAGAATAATTCCAGCACAGGCCACAGGGATGTCCTGGACACAGCACACACCTATGAAAGGTGCAATGAAAACCCTTTGAAGAAAGACCTGCTCAATTTTGACAGCTAGGAATTTGTCATGACACACAGTGAAATTTAATATTTTTAAGTTGTTGAACATCGAAACAGTCATGGAGAAAGGTTGAATCTTTTCATCCAATGGCATAGTACTCTAAAAGCTGAATGCACAAAATAAAAAGGAAAATTAAAAAAAGAAATGAGACCAAACTAACAAAAGGCGACAAGAGGTAACGTTAAGCTATATCTGTCTCCAGTGGGCTAAAATATGGGATTTCATTTCTATAAAGAGTGCTCTTCAACAGAGTAAATTTGGTTACAGTATCATGAAGTTGTGATCCAAAGGCAAAGCTACAATATAAATGGAATAGTTGTGAAACTGAACTCTTCAAAAATACACTTTCCACTTTGCTGGCCATGTTGGTGCATTTTAAAAATAGTATTTCCCTTTAAGTGAATGATTTGTAAAGGTGAAACACTAAGAACATAAAGAATGAGAGACAACGAAAATAACTGGAAAAAAATGGGTCACATGATTTTAATTGCATAGTCAGGTGACACATAACTGCAAATCTCAACCCCCAATGATAAAACTGTTATTCAAAGCTGTGTGAAGGAAAAAAATGTCCTGTTATTTTTGGAAAAATTATTTATACCCACTCCTGTAACCCAATCCACCTTTTGTCCAACCTATCCCACTACACTGCCTCCAGTCAATTCTATTTCAAAAGATATCTGTGTACCATAACATTCTCTGAGACAAAACAAAACAAAGGATAGTTACAGGAGACCCCCAACTTGCGGAAACCATCAAACGATTGAGAATGGCTATGTTTCTTTTTTGGGATCACCAGACTTGCAAGCTGTAAAACAGGACGGTGATAAATATTTTCTGTGTTGGTCATTAGCAGCCACATAAAACAGAAAAGTGTTACAGATGATGCTGTGAAGAAAATGTGAGGGCAGTATAAAATCTGTATGCAAACGATAGGAACTGCAGTAAGAAGTCAAACCTACAAATGAGTGCAGTGATGCAAAATACTATTAAAGCCATGTTCTAAATTTCCAAAATTTAGGAAAACACTGGTTTTAACTGAACTGCATCACAGACAGAGAGCTTTGGTTAATAGTGTCCAATAAGAGTGTACTATCTTGCAGAGTGAAGTGAGGGCAGCAGACACCTCTTTTACATATCATCATAAAAGCTATACCTCGAGGTACCATGATCTAATAATGCCAATAGTGTAGTGTTTATACTAAAATGAATCAAACCCTTAATTTGATTGCTTCTGCTTCTGGCTAGATAAAATACAAATGATGTAGACTGTACAGTCCTTTAAAAGTGTTAAAAATGGGGGAGATACCATGACATCATTATGACTTGAGGCAGTGAACCAAGCCTTTGTCACCAGTGTCTCTGACGTTTACTAGTAAACATAACCTAATTTTCATGATTCTTCAATTTCATTAACAACATTAAGTTACTTTCTGAACAAAAGTATCACATATTTAAGGTACAACATGGACTTCACTGTTCTGCAAATTAATTTTAATAGGCCTATGCAGGAACCAAAAATTTTGACACACAGTTGAATTAGGGTGACAGGTTGTACAAATTCAAACTTAGGTGACTTCATTTTGCCAAACCCCCAAAGGACAGTCACTTCTGACAAAAGCTGGACTGTAGTTCTTTGGTCGTCTGATGGTATACTGTACATTTATTTCAATCTTTTTTTTTTTTTTTTACTTCTCATGAAAGTCTTTCAGCTTTAAAGTGGAATGGTTCAGCATTTCCTTAACATCAAATATGGCCCTTCCACTTTTCCCATAGAATAATGTTCTCTGTTAAACTGTGATGTTCATCAACATCAACCCTCTTCCACCTCCCATTCCCTCCTCCGCCCCCCTCCAACTTTTCCCTTCAATAAACAAAAAAAAGACGTCACCTACTGATGATTCCAAAATTAATATGGCAAGTTACTGATCACACCTACCTGTTTAACATTATTTTCCTTCTAAGGCTTAGACTGATACCCTCCTCCTCTAACCTCCCCCTTTATCTTTTCGGCTACCTACCTATGAACTCAAATACATTGCTCCAAAACCTTCCAAGCCCCCCCCCCCCTCTCTCCTTCAACATTCTCTACAAGTCAATGTCAATTTCCCCAACTGCTGCAAATCTACTTCATGTTTTCATATTCAATAATTAATAGTGCCCCACTGATTAAATTGGATTGGACAGGACACATGATATGTGTTGAATATCATTACACTGTCAAATGACTGCTGTGTCTTAACCTAAAGCTAGTACACTACAGTTTGGAGGCAGTAACTAAGAGTAACCCTATTTCCTTACTTTTACTGCAGATGGAGAGCTGTCTCCTCCAGTGATGCAAGTAGTGAGATGAACTTGTCATGTGTCATTCACCACATCTAAAGAAAGATGATGCCATTCAACTCATGTCCCCAGGGCTGATAAGACAAGGTCAGGCCATACAATCCCTCCAGCCCCTGTTCTGTACCCATTGTCAATATTTTCATTTTGCTTTATGTGCCATGGCTCTTGTCATCAGAGTAACAGTTGCCAAGAAAGTCCTTCCAAGTAAATTGGGTCTCTGTCTGAGTGTATGGCACTGTCCAGGGTAAACTGTCTGGAGAGAGAGAGGGATGTATTCCATATCAGCCAGCTGGTGGTGATACTGTGTATTGAGACATTGACATGTCCGCCTGAGTGATAAATATGTTTGAACAGCAACAAAGGGTTCTATGACTTGCCTGAAGCACTTGATAAAAAAACTTGGAGGGAAACATATACACTATTTCTGCCTCCCTTTCTAAAGAAGAGGGTTTCAATTATCCTAAAGGGCAAGAACAGTTTCCAAATCTTATTTCAACTAATCTAACCAATTTTTTTATTTTTTCATTTCCCTACAAAATATCTTTCATAGAACTTAAGCACTTTTCATATTCAACTTTACTACTAATAAATTTCACAACTGAGTAATAAAAATATATTTACATGATCCTCAAAAAGCAATCATGAAACAGGAGAGTCTACTACACTGATTCAAGTTGGGGATTTCCCCTACAAATAGTGACAAAAAGCAGCAGACATTACTGAAAAAGCTCTTGTGGTTAACATGTGTAAAAAATGTTTCCAGAGAAAGTGCTCAACCCCCTACCCCCCCCCCCCATGCACCCATGCAATAGGCCAGTTCAAAGTTTCTTAGCAGCACTGCACAATAGATCAAAGGTCAAAGGGTAACCCTTGTGTTTACAGCTGATGGCAGGATGTAGACACACATAAAACAGTATGCTATGCTCAGCCAGCGCTAAGATGTTTTGTTACTGGTCGACCTAAACCAAAAGGTCAATCTAAACCAAAAGGTGACAAACACATGCACAGATATAAACTTTAAACATCTCTAAAAGCAGGTCTGTATTCCTTTGACTCTCTGGGCTGAAATGGGAGAAACAAAGAGGTACTTGTACATCCCATGATGACTATGTCATTGCTAAGTAATATATGAGAGGTATTTATGGAATGGTGATAGTTCAGAAAGCACAGAACAGCAATTAATTCATATTTTTAAAAAAATCTCCCTTTTTAAAAACTTCATTACAGCCCTTTTACATGATTTAAGTTGTTTTTGGAAAGAAACAACCATGAGCCAGCCCTATGGAAAAAAATTAAAAGAAGATTGTTTCAAATCAATCTGACTTAATTACTTTCTCAGCTGCATGATAGCCTTTGAAGGACAGTTTACATTGCAAGCATTTCTCCAGTCTCCTTTACTGTGTTTTAGTAGGATGCTCAATGAAAATTATGAGGTCACTTTTGCAAGTTATGGCCAGCTAGGGTACTTGCCAAATTGTTTCAAATGAAGCTTATAGTCAATGGTAAGTCAAAGAAGGGATAAGTCTTCAAACAGAACCCAGATTTTGGACTCCAGTCTCCTGCTATGAAAATCTTTCGAAGTGGCAATGGTTCATTGAACTACAGGTCACTGAACTTTCAGCAATATATGTTTAACTGTAACTGTCATGGATAATTCAGTTTAGGAAGATCTATATCTACAAGGCCCTCCTAGAACTTCCTTGATTCAATAATATACAGAAGATGAAGCTAAAGCAGCTTTAAAGGGCCAAACCTCTCACCCCAAACTACAATTTTGGTAGGGGGGTATCAAAACTGTCTATTGGCTCAGCCCTTTGATTGACAGCTAATTCAAACAATGCAGAGTACCAAAGCTTATGTTACACAGCATGAACAGTACTGAGAGTGATTTGATTATATAAATTGAGTTTTTCTATACTCACCTTGAAGCAATAAACTGAGATTGCATCTGGATTAGGATGAATTTCAGACAATTGTGGGAGGGGTTTAAGTAAGAAGGTTAGGAGAATTAGTACTGTTTGGGGTGAGGGAACTGGGCCTTTAACAGTGGTTAGTCACAGCTACTAATCTAATGTGGTCACAACACAACAGCAAACTCAGGGCTAGCCACAAATAAATGTAACAATGATCTTCACTCCTTTGTAGATGTTTGGGAATTGAATCTATTCATAAAGGTGTATAGGTATTGTATAAGTAATGCACCAGAAAAGGTCTAAAATATAAATGAAAGAATGTCCCCTCACTTTTCATCAATTTCCCTCAGATTATACTCTTGACCTACTGCCTGCTCCTCAAAGTGCTATGGCTGTACAATTTTGTTACGTTGTGATCATCAGAAGAACCAAAATAATACTAACCATTTTGGTAATTAATTGTCAGTACCTACACTGTTGAAAATGAGATTTTACTTATGCTCACAATTTTTTAAATCTACACACTGCAGCTTGCATAGCACCTCTGTGGCTGCAGCGGCATTAGGCTGCTGCCCCTCAGTTGGGCTAGCCACTGCTGGGGGTTTATGCAAAATTCTGTACTTGTACTCATAAAAACTCAAACAGTACTCAAAATCAGAGTCACTTCACATACGGTGCATCCACCCAAAGCCAAAATCTTCCATATTTGAAGTTAGGATGCAGAATTTTTATCTCAACACAAATAACTGTCTGGGGCAAACTACCAAAATATTTCCCATCCC
This sequence comes from Holothuria scabra, assembly GCA_037179385.1. Classification (NCBI taxonomy): domain Eukaryota; kingdom Metazoa; phylum Echinodermata; class Holothuroidea; order Aspidochirotida; family Holothuriidae; genus Holothuria; species Holothuria scabra. Next base: position 38,989,066 of record CM074182.1, on the reverse strand, counting down.
CTTAGGGGAAAAATCCCTCCTTCATAAGGCAGCAGAATCTGTTACTTGAACTCAGCTTTTAATACTTTCACATAACAGTGTACTCAAAAAAACTTCTGCTTAATTTTTTTTATTGCACACAGTTCATGACTTAGTACAAAATTCACTGCATCCAGGGTGCTAGCATTTTCATGCTGACTGATTTATAGACAAGGTCCTCATAGCGGTTTTGACTGGATCACTGTCTCTTTATCAGATGTGAAAAGGTCTGCAGGTTTCACTTCATTCTGGGTTTCATTTGCTCGGCAATCTATCTCCGGCTGTAAGCAGCACCCCCTTTGTGTCAATTTATCTCTCTGTGGGAATCCCCATAGATGTCCGTAAGTCCGCACTTGGATGGCTTCCTGTTCCTTAATTTCAAGAGAACAAGCAACCCTGACAGAAGTTGGGTGCTTGAGTAACAGGTACTTTTACGAATGGTAGTAGTACAAGAGAGCCAGTATATATCATACTCATGGTTTGGGGTTGGAAAAAATGCCTCCACATGGTTTCAACAGTTGCTAATGCACTGCATGTGAAAATGTCTTCACGATGCTACTAATGTAGCCTAGTTAGTGTTGAAATATATAGGAATGTGAACATCTGAACCTAGAGAAGTCCAAACAGGGAAGGATATCTATGAAGAACAAATATCATTTTTCTACTGCATCTATATTTAAAATCTTGGAAGGTATGGTTTGTTTTGAAGTCCTGACTGAATACGAAACTGAGGAGTGGAGTGTTGGGTAGGAAAAGAGATCGGGAGAGATATACTATCTTTAATATATATTTATAGCTGTGTTGGGATTAAGTGCTTGCATTCATTAAAACTTTCATCACTGAAAATGAAATCTTATGTATTGGTTACGATAAGAATATGGAATTTGGACTGAACAATTTCAAAATTTCTAATGGACCCAATTGTATCTATTTTGGAAACTGAGGTTCCCCAAATGCGACACAATGGAGTCATTATTTACAAATAAGTCAGCATTCACCATATACTCAAAATGAGGAATGATTCCCTTGAACTATACCCTGAACTATACTTCAGTATACTTCTCATGGCCCACATGATCCTCCCACCGCCCTGCCCCCTTTTTCCTCTCATTTTCGTTTTACAGTACGATTCAGAATGGAGATTGAGCTTTAACTCACCTCATCAAATGCCTACTTCCTTGCACCTTCATAAAGTCACACTGACAATCTGACAAACTATCTGCCATTGTGAGTTTCTCAAATGTCCACCAATCCATCCTATTTCTTTTCATCATTTTGAAGAATGCAAATTTATCAGTCTTCAGATCCTCTCAGAATGCTTGGGTCAATATTACTGAAGTTCTTGGCTCCCTTGTAAGCCACTTGATACAAGTCAATTACCCCACAAACTTTATCAATGGGCCATTGGGCCTCCACAAGTAATACCAGAGGAAGGTTCTCCAGGAACAAATGCTTTTACAAGTAAACCACAAGAATGCGACATGAATACTGTATGAATTCTTTAGTCTTAAAAAAGTCACCAGGCTAGAGGGTGAGGTTTATAACAGGAGTTGCAAACTTCTCGATAAATCATTGCAATGTGATTCTTCCACGACTAAGCATTGTCCTAAATTTGATATCCCTATTTACAGTTAGAACATGTTAATACATACAGCTGCAAAGATTCCTGAACTTTTGAGGAAGTAAAGTAGAACGGTCCAACCCCAACACAGAGAAAAGAAAGTCATGGTGACTCTGCATTCAAAGCAAGCCTGTGCTACCTCCTTCGAAGTACTCATTATGCCAAGCAGCTACAGTATGATGCAATAATAATAAGAAAGCAATTACCCAACAAATACTTTTTACACATTTTATGCAACTCTACTCACAATAACCACATGAAAATTTATAACTGTTGTAAATTAACTAGTGTGAGCAACAACTATAGAAATCTGGTTAGGTTTATATGTTCCGAACTCTCTTTGTTCTGGCAAAACAGCAGCAAAGTACATTACTGTCAAAGCCAAAGTATATTATTGTCCGCGCCAAAGTATATTATTGTCCGCGCCATAGTACACTTTGTCAGCACCAAATCCCCCCACCTTACTGGTGTGTGTATTCGCAAGTGACTATCCCTTGCTACATCTAATTTGCATTATGAAGGCAAATGAGGCCAATTGTTAGCCCAAGATGATGGACATAGAGGGCCAGTGCTAGAGCTATCCGGGGCAATGTGCGAAGCACGAAAAATGCAAATAAGACGTAACAAGGGGAAGTATACATCTGCGAAGTGAATGTTCATTACTGTCAGAACATGGAGATGCCAGCTACATATAACCTATGCACTAGGTGTCAAAGGTCCGAGGTCACACTACCATGACTTCCCACCAAATAATGTCATCCATCCAACATGTCTGCTAGGGTCTTGGCCGTGTGAACACCTCCATGTCTAAGGTTTTTCATATTCTGCTGGGTCATAACCTGTCAGCCTGATTGAACATGTTCAATCATAGTTGCATGAAGTCATCACCATTAAAAGTGCAGGTTACACCCGAACACTACCAAAGAAGTGTTTACACTTTATGCAAATTTTCTATGACAGAGTCTTTGGTAGGTGTGACAGTGTGACCTCAGTTAAACAATACAGCAGCATGTCCACCACACTGCAGCCAACCTGACAGTGACCACAACAAGCTGCCTAATTTTATGTTTGGTGTACCTTATGAAAGACTTCTTTAAAATGAAACATGCTGGTGACTTAATTTAACCAACAGTGGCTAAACTAACAAAAGGTGGGGGCCTGCAATCTGAATCCCCTGCAAAGATAGTAGATTTGTTTGAGCTCTGTTATTAAAATACATTCCACCTTTTACTTTACTACTCCTTTTTTTCCCCTTTTTTTTTTTTTTTTGAGCTACTGTAATTACAAAATAATGTCAAGAACAAAGAGGAACAGAAAAGGGAAGGTACATCTCATGTAAAATAAGATTGCAAAAAAAGAAAGCACGGATTTTGCTGTATAAAAATTTAAAAGTTATTTCATTACCTTAGATTGCAGGTGAAGATGGTAATGTACTATTTCCTCTTGTTATACTAAACAAAACAAGGAATTAGAACTTCAAAAAGAAGGCTTTCAAAGCTACCATAGGCTTGCAAAGGCCTCTGATGTGTTAATGCAACTGTTTCCCGAAAGTCAAAAAGAGAAGAGCATGTGAGGTACTGAATTAATACTGTATAAGCAAGGAGGAGATTAGTTACATAATATTACAAAACTGGTAATTTTGTTTAACAGTGAACCTTTCTATTTTGAAGGAATTAATTGCTTACAGTTTGTTGTTAAGTGATTAACCATTGCTGAAAGTAAAAGCTATTCACAGTTGTTGGTTTGATTGGTTAATTAGCTCTGACTCCAAAGTCCAGGAAAGTCTCATTAACAATTTACACACGAACATTATATGGCAAGTAGCCCATGTTACTATAAGAAAAAGTATAAACAGGGAATTGAATGCAACATCTCTTATGCTCCTTAAATGTAAAAAACTATGCTGTGAGCTGGGTGAATTTCCAAAATCTCCTCAATCCGTTCTGTCATATCACATCACATTGCTACTGGTGTGAAAGGGCCTTATGAATGGGCCCTCAGATATTGACATGAAGAGCTCTATAACCTGCAGGTTATGAGCAAGTACCATATGGCAAACATACCCGTGAACAGGCACCCAGTCTCTAACCAAACCGAGGAAGGACTCAGCAGGGAGCTAGTGCATAGTGAAAAGCAATGTGCATAAAACATGAGAAAAAAAATTACAGTTTATTTCTTCCAGCTGTCTCTAAGATTAGGTAGTCTTACCCATTCATATAAATCTAGATGTTTTACAGTATTCCAAACTACTGACTTAAGACAGCTGGATCTTACAAATATGGAGAAATCTGCTCTCTTTTTTCAATTCCTTGAGAGTTATCTTAATTCCAGGGGTATTTTCAGAAAAAATAGGACACATTGTTGATGGATTTTTCTTCAGAATTGAAAACGTGGTTCTTCACTGTCAACACCAAGTATGCAGCTTCAGATTTCATGAAATACATTGATACAATGACAAAGATTGAATTAATGGACCCCTGAGGTAACCATAATGATTACATTTACACTTTCCATGGTATCCCAAGGTGGCCTTTGACCAGGCTAAAATGCAAACAGAATGATGAAGTCCTACCATTTCCATATCTTGACCTGTCATGTGGTTCAGTGGTTATAATGCAGCAGGGAACTGATACACTGGTCAGTAAATCTGCATGGTTTGACACGTACATGCTAAGCAAATTAGGACAGCCCCAGTTGTATTCACACAATCTAATTTAATCAAATTAAGAAAATACCAACAATGGTTGGTTAGGTTTCAAACTAAATTCAGTCATTTTCACACAAATGTTTTGTTAAAATGTTACACTTGTCATTTATCTAAATATATAGACTGGTCCAGTGGCAACAGTGCAAAACTTCAACAGTTCTAAGAATCGTTTTGTACAGTTTCTTATTAAGGGTAAGGTATGGAATAAACAGGTTTAATGGTATCACACAGAGGGAGAGCTAACAATCACTTCTTTAATGGAAAAATCATGCATACCCTAGCATATTTCCAATTTTACTAGGCAGCAGGTGATCATATCGCATCACACCATGTAGTGGAAGGCCAGGGCTTAGTGGAGCATATTTTTAAATTAGAGGCACTTTCCTAAAACCTGGTAAACTTTTATCTTTTTTTTGTTCAAAACGTCTGTACAGAAATGGAGTAGATGACAGAAAGAGAAGGGCTCAAGTGGGTACACCACTTGTGGAATGATCTTCCATCTTTTGTTAAGAACTCTTCTTCTATCGAACAATTTAAAACTAATTTGAAAACTCATTTGTTTACTAGGCCTATTTTATATTGACTCCCTGTTGGGCAGTCTTCAGCGCTTTGAGACTCTTTGTGTAAGCGGCTTTATAAAAACTATATTATTATTATTATTACACCTTTCTTGTTCACTGCCTTCCAGAAACTGTGCAGGTGCCCAGGGGTATGCAGGAAGTTTCAATACAGGCACCAGTTTTGGTGAATCCCAGTCATGGAGAAGCCAAAGGGCCGTATACTGTACTGACTCATTTCACAATATTAGCCTGTATGAAGGCCAATAGACTAGAGGCCAATGCATGCACCTGATGTACCTACAGTATGCCTGGATCTGCCACTGCTGTGTAGAACACTGAAGAAATGTTTGATTAATCACATCTGGAGGAGGGGAAAGGAGGCATAGGAATGGGGTAAAATGTAGACAAATGATATATGCAACCTCAAGTCACATCTCTTACTGTTGAATTTTAACTAATGTTAATAAAAAACTTCAGGGAATCTCTGACTAAGGTACAGTATGTGAAGACATACGTAACTTACTACAGATAAGTGTCAAGACTGCCTGTTTGGTCTAGAGGTAGAGCATCCCCCTCTCAAGTGGCAGGCCCGGGTTCAATTCCCAGGTCAAGTCATAACAAAGACTCTAAAAATGGAACCTACTGCCACTGTGCATGATTATCTTATAAGCAATGGAGTTGGGAAAACAAGCCAGTGAGCCAAAACTGGAAAAAAGTCCATGGCTGGCTTCACTTGAACCAAAAGGTTGGAAACTGGGCCAGAAAACTTCATCTAACAACAGATAAGAAAGGGCTACAGGATAATAGGTATGAGAGGGTCATGTAGATTTCCGAGACTACACATGCAGTTTCTTGATCTGATCAACAACTTTTTAGCTAGTTGATGGGATTACTATACCCACAGAAAAACCAATTCAATGTTTTATACTTGTATGCAAGTCACATTACTAGAAATGGAATTACATCATATATACCAGATTATTTTGGTTTTAGCAGATGTGTACTTCTTTTGTACAAAACTGGCAACATTATTCCTTGTTATTCTCATGCAAAAGATATAACCATGGCCTTTGGTAAGATAATGAAGAATTGGCTAAGTCTTCCCTTCAAAATTTGAAATATCAGACACTTTGCACTTTCAATCTGTGGCTGGGAGTTAATTGCTGAAGGTCAACTTGTCAACCAATCATTAAAACTGGACAAACTTTATTATGATTGTCCAAGAAAACAAATACCGAAGATGTACACATTAGCACAACTACACACAAATATCACTGAACATATCCTGAAATATGGTGATAATAATGTATATCCCTTTAATTACTATGACTCTTTCAATTACCTTTCCCAACTTGACTGCCGACCCTTGCAGCTGATGAGCCTGCCTGTTGCAGCTGAAGTTTGGGGAGACATTAATTGCTCCAGACAGAGATAGATCCCCTAGGATATATAAAGAAGCTATTTGAACTTTTTGAGTTAATAAAGACTGAGCCAACCACACACAAATCTTCCCAATAATTGCAATTTCTTTTGATCAGTGAACTTGACGAGGCCTTGTCTTTGTAATTTGATTGCCTCACTTTCTAAACCAATTATTTTGATGTAAGTGGAGACACATAACATAAGTCAATGGAAAACTAGGCTTTCACTTAAAAGAGCCTTAAATTACTAACACAAGAAACAAAAAGCGTGTCTACCAAGAAGGTTGTAATTTTTGTGCTACTGCAAGGACAAAGTCACAAAATTTTGCAACAAGGTCTTGTCATTGAGGGAAAATCATTGCCTTGTTGATAAAGAAAACACAACTGAACCTAATTCTAAGTGGAAAATCTTGCACTCTTTTGCATAAGGCTCCTTGAAATGGGCAGAATTTGCACCCAACCCCCTCTCCTTTAACTCAGGCAACCCAAACACTTCAAGTGAAGCTCCCAAATTGGTCATTTCTGCTATGCAATCCAGGCTCAAAGCTTATTAAAGAAGGATAACCAGTCCATAATTAATACAGAAATCAAGCTCCTCTAACCTTACAACAGATCTCTCAGCTGTCCAACCCCCTTTCCCAATTATTAAAATCATTTATTATAATTGAATCCTAAATGATGCCATCACAAACTATCTGCTTGAAGAATATATAGCCAACAGCTTTCAGTCTAATGAAGAAACTACAGCTCAATGACCACAGAGACAAGTATTTCCCATCAAGTATTAACTATATAAGCTAAGCCAAACATTTTCCTTTTCCTTTTCATGACAGAAATATGAAAATTTCCTAGAGTTTGTACTTTCTCAAGAGCAGCCATGAGCCCTCCCCTTGATTTAATAAAAGCCAGATAATCTATTTTCTGCCAATTTCACAGCATCATTTGGAGCAGCCTACTCTTCAGTGTCAAGTTATTCTCGAGGGAATTCAAAAGTTTACTTACTTTGAGTTTCCTGTCACAAATTGTGTCAATTTTTTAAATTTCATTTTCGCACTTTTGGTTAGGTTCGAACTAACTTCATGTCTTCAGGATTGTACATATGGTTTAAAATAACATTACATGAACTCTCGTAAAATTACTCAATGGCATAGGTTGTGCCTTCTAGAGATTTCAAAACTTTTCACTATTTATGGATTTATAGAGACGAATGTGTAAGTGACACTGTATGTGCATTATCTTTTAAGGGCAAGAGCATACAATCACTCAAAACATATTTTGAAATAGGTGTCACAATTTTCTTTCATTCCTTTTCAAAATAGCTGATGTTTTAGGACTTTTGCATTACATATTCAAGAAAAACCAAGTAGTAAATTTCATATTTATGGAGAAAAAGATTGTCACCAGGGTTGTAGCTATAAAGAAGCAAATTGCATCAATGACTATCAAAGTATCAGCGCCATCATAATAGCATAGAGTGTTCATAAAAACAAATTTTGGCTTAAAGAAATTGGTTCAGATATTTGGTAGTAATTTGTACCCATTTTATGGTAAAAGCTGGAAATTCTGAGAGTTCGAGGAGCTTCATTTTAGCCAAAGTGTGGGTCATTACCATCCCTTGCCAACCCTTGTAGATAAAACCATGATTGCCACATGACCTTCATGAAAATGACAGTCATACTGTGTGACAATTTCAAGTTTGGGTGACTGCATCACCCCTGTAAAGCAGCCTATTGAGTTGGTTCATGACATTCAACAAAAATCTCCAAACCTGATAAGTTTTTCTTCACATACCAATGACTAATGGTCAAACTTAGGTAATCCTTAAAGAAGAATCCGATCACCGCTTGTGTTTAGTAACTGTAGGCCACCATAAGTGGGGTCCATTAGCCTTAAATCATCTTCATTTATTGTCTACATGAATTTCAAACACTAATTATTAGTGAAACTGAAGGAATCAATAAACAATTTAGTGTACAACCATCCATATAAATACATTTAAGAGAGAAAATTGAAAGATTGAAAGGTGACGGATCCCAGTTATGGCCAACTAAAATCAGACCACTCAATGACATGGGCCAGAGTCTAAATCAAAACCTACCAGCTGCAAGTCAGAATGCTTTAACCAGCCAAACCACTTAACCAGGCAGTCAGTATAACAACTATAAGATAAGAGATTATAAGGAATGGCATGTAACTTTGGTATTTAAGGTAAAATTTTTCTCATACTAACACCAAACTGAAAAGTATATGAACACATGCCCAACCTAAATGTCTTTAATCCGTAAGTCCAACAACAGAGCTGTATGTGACCAGGGAGTTGCTAGAGACTCCCTGATATGAGACGACTCACAACACACCAACTATCATCACTCCTTCATTCTTCACTCAACATTCTTGTCATGTCCCAAAGGCTACAAATTTGGGCTAATGTGTCAGCCTGGTGGGACACTTAACACCTGCTGTTGATTTCAGGGCCAATATATAAATGCAACTGGAAACAAGAACTGTGAGGTTGAAAATTGTGTCCCCATTAGGTCTTCCTCTAGAGAGAACTAATGGGGACAAAATATTAAGATAAAAGAGAGTAAGGGCAATGATTGGCCTAGCCTATGGTTATTTGTCACCAAAGCTGTCTTCTAAGAGATAAAAAGTGTCAGAGTGGGGCCCAAAACTTTCACTATGCTCATTCATCAGTATCTCAGAATAAAATGAGTAATGGGAAATCATAATGGTTGATGGCATCCTCAGCAGGATCCTTGTGGACAATGGCACTGAAGGGTTTTAGAAAGATTGTGCCATAGTCTAGCACATATTGCATACCTCTATTAATTATTAGAAAGAATATGAGGACTATGTACAACTTCAATGAATATAGTGTTACAATTTAGACAGAATAGCTCTGCTACAGCTACAAATTAGAGGAAGTTATATTTAACTGCATTAATTTTTTGTGTGGATTGATGTGTCACAAGTAAAAATGAATAGAAAGAGATGGGAAATTGGGAATACTTAGGAGGCTCCTGTCAAGAAAATTAAGCTAGAGGATATGTTGAAGCAACTTTTGGCAACTATAAAGGATAATTATTAAATAACCAGAAAGCCAAAAGGCTTAGTGATTCCTTGCTGCTGAAATGTAAGGCCTTTTTTCACATTGACATTGCTTTGCAATGTTTTTCAATTAACAGGGCTCCATAATGTGCCCACAAAGTACACATGCAAGGCATCGAATCTTCCTACATTGAGATCCCCGTTGCCCATCGTGAACCCAAATGACATTTGACCTCCACCAAAAACTTCTGGGACCATGCATTCACTATGTGCCATCTACATGACAAGTTACAGGACCCTACAAGTGACCTTTCTTGAAAGACTGTGAAGGAAAGCTTGTCAGGCTTTGAACATGCTGACTCCAAATAAACTTTGACCTTTGGGAAAATCAATCCACACAATAAATGTGAGGTTAGTCACAATTACCCTTCTTGAGGTACTGTGTTTACAAGCAATTTCTAAGGAATTTACCTTTTGACCTCTCGTGACCCCAAATGACCTTTGACCTCCACGAAAATCGATACAGGTCATCTACTCAATATGACCAACCCACACACCAAATATGAGATTAGTCACATGTACCGTTCTCGAGTTATCGTGTTTACGAAGTTTTCACCTTTTGACCTCTCATGACCCCAAATGACCTTTGACCTCCACGAAAATCGATACGGATCATCTACTCAATATGACCAACCCACACACCACATATGAGCATAGTCACATGTACCATTCTTGAGTTATCGTGTTTATGATGTTTTCACCTTTTGACCTCTGGTGACCCCAAATGACCTTTGATCTCCACCAAAAACAATAGGGATCATCTACTCAATATGGCCAATGCACACACCAAATATGAGATTAGTCACACTTACCCTTCTTCAGATACCGTGTTTACAAGCAATTTCTAAGGAATTTACCTATTGACCTCTGGTGACCCCAAATGACCTTTGACCTCCACGAAAATCGATAGGGATCATCTACTCAATATGACCAACCCACACACCAAATATGAGCATAGTCACATGTACCGTTCTTGAGTTATCGTGTTTACAAAGTTTTGACCTTTTGACCTCTGGTGACCCCAAATGACCTTTGATCTCCACCAAAAACAATAGGGATCATCTACTCAATATGGCCAATGCACACACCAAATATGAGATTAGTCACACTTACCCTTCTTCAGATACCGTGTTTACAAGCAATTTCTAAGGAATTTACCTATTGACCTCTGGTGACCCCAAATGACCTTTGACCTCCACGAAAATCGATAGGGATCATCTACTCAATATGACCAATGCACACACTAAATATGAGCATAGTCACATGTACCGTTCTCGAGATATCGTGTTTACAAAGTTTTCACCTTTTGACCTCTCGTGACCCCAAATGACCTTTGATCTCCACCAAAAACAATAGGGATCATCTACTCAATATGACCAACCTACACACCAAATACGAGGTTAGTCACACTTACCCTTCTTGAGATATCGTGTTTACAAGCCAAAGCGTCACATACACACACACACACACACATACACACGACATCACCATCGCATAGATTCCTTGCCTGCCTTCGGCAAGGAATCAAAAATACAGAGGAGGTTATGCAAAAGGTACCTCCTTCTCATGAAATAAACACTTGATGCAGTCCTGATGATGAGGTAGATTGGGTGAGGGAGTGTCTTAAAGTGAGATAAATAAAATTAATAGGAAATAGATTGGAACTTACTTACACCTTGAATTCTAAATTTTAAGGGCACAGCCATTTTGGCTTCAAGGATCAGGGCAAATCTAGGGAAACCACAGCCAAATGGTAGGGCAGCAAAAGTCAAAGTTTACTTTATTGATACTTGGGCAAGAAGTTCATATACAATTGGCTTTAATAACTGTGCTTTAGGTTTTCTGCAGAATAATCACACTCAAGCAATTCAAAGTTCAAACCAACTACTAAAAATGTCCTTTGCTCATTTCTATTCCATGAGGGTCTTTTCTCCCCAACCCCAGTCTTTTCTCCCCAACCCCAGTCTTTTCTCCCCAACCCCAGTCTTTTATTGGGTGAAAGTCATCTTCTCTGTTCAGTTTACTGATAGCTTCCTACAAAAACATTGAAAAAGGCCAGCTAATTCACCTTTCCATTTCTGCATAGGTTAGAATTATTTCCATAGGATTAACTTAACATTTGACATGGTCAGTGAGGGTAAAATTCACAAAACAGTCCTGCAGGCAACAGGTGGGTGATTCTTTTCTTTCATCTTTCCTCATCAAAATCCAAAGAGGATCTAGCTGACAGGTGGAAAAACTGATGACCTTGTCAAAGCATAATCTCTATAGATGAGAAAGCCTGCTGTTGTCATCCCACTATTCAATACCAGGTACTCAGTTTGCAAAATGGCAACAGACCTGGATAAAAGAACAGACTTCACTGGGTATGGTATTTGGATGACAATTATTGAAAAAAAGTTATAAAATAAATGAATTTATAAAGAAGACAACTGACCCTTTTAAGATGTGACCTTCTTTTGGCCAGTTTGGACAGATGATCTCATAATATTAGCAAAGGCAATACATTGTCCAAAAGCAATGGCATCAACCAGAATTTAAGTTTGTGGTTTACTGTGTGCAACCTATGCATATGCTGTGCAGGTACAGTAGCTGCACTGAAAGTGCAACAAGGCAGTAACTATAACAATTGTGTCATATGTGACCATGGTTTTCTCAATTCATATACAGAAATTATACTCCAAAATCCTTAAAAATTTTTAGAAATGCTATTACTGATTTAATGATATGTATCAACCATACTGTACCTCGATATCAGTACATAAGCACTGTGTGGTAGAATGTATGTGAAAAACCTTTGTCACTTTACGCTGCCAGTTGACGGATAAATTATGTGTTAATATGCAGCTTGTAATGGAGCATGGTAATTAGCCAAAATAACTTGTTGGGACTGGAGAAGTTGAGACAATATTAAATGACTAATAACTATCATGTTATGTCTCTTCTCAAACACCTTACAGTGTTTCTGAAAAGAAGGAAGGGGAACAGGGATTTTCCCCCAACCTTTCTAAAAGGAGGGGAACCTTTGACCCATTCATTCTAATAAAGATGGAAAAAGTGTCAGTACAGTATCTTAGTTTCTTATTTAAGAGAAGGGCACTTTTGTAACAATGTTTGAACTTGCATAAAAAAACAGCCTTTAAAAACCTCCAGATTGCACCTTAATAGGAACCTTGAAGCAAGCTTTTGCCCCCTGAACCCCCAGCAACTTTGACAATGGGCACCATCAATTTAAACTTTAGATTTGGCAGTAATAAATCAGTCCTTGAGTTTTGACAGGATCCCTGCCTTATCACCCACATCCCAAAAAGATTTTTTGGTTTACTCACCAACTAAGACAACCCGTACTTGATGTCAGTCAAAATTATTCTTTTTTGCACCAATGATTCCCAGGGTCCACTATTTCCACTAAACCACAATCCAAAGACAGTTCCAGGGCACCTATAATAGTGACTCAATCATAAAAAAAAAAAAGTAGTATTTGAAGAAGTAAATTGGAACCTTCTTTTGTTAAAAAATTCACAAAAGGTTTTGTAGACAGAAAAGCTCTTCTGACATGTATTCTGGTATTATATTAAGTTCTTTTGTCTGGATTTACCCAGGTGACCCCAGAAGGGTAACTGGTGTGGACTTTTCACAGTGTGAATCTTGTTTCTCAGTGATGAAGAATGCATTTCCCCACCAAGAGTGCAAATAGAATTTTGTACTTGACTTTAATTAAAGAACCAATGTTTTTAGCCAAACTGTTTTATTTTCTCATAGAACACCCCATGATGCAAACAGAAGGACCACCTGAGAGACAATTTGTAAATGAAGCCTGTTTGCCATTGTCAAATAAAAAGTGTAGATTAAAAAGAGGGCCCTATTGTAGCATCTATCTATTAACACCAAAGTTTTACTTTTGTAGTCTTCAATACAGCAAAATAAAAAACCACAAAAGGAGAAGTCACTTTCTTCACTGTAGAGAAGGCCTTTATAGCTCATGGATATATATCAAATATTCCTGCTACTTCACAGATAACCACACTTACAACCATCCAGAGAATTTGTCCAGCATTTCAATCACACTTTACAGCACTGTGCTTGTGTATATAGTCCATTATGCGAGATTTGACCAACATGTTTTATTTGGAAAAGAGCAAAAGGTAGCAATCATAAAATCTGACAAGTTTCACACTTAAAACCTCCTTTGCAAATACTGCCCAGACTGCTTGAACTTCTAGAATTGATATTTGCTGTTGTCTTCCCAATATGTGTCCTATAGTTAACTGGGTGCAGTGGTATAGCCACAAGTGTGATTTTGGGGGTTGAGCCCCTCTCCCCTTCCCCATGACCCAACCTTGCAATGCAAAAAACACCTAAAATAGTCATTTTTTCTCCCCACCCTTAGACTTTCCCTCATTTGGTAGACCCCCCATGACAAAATCCTGGCTATGCTACTGACAAGGTGGGTTGGAGGAGGGGAGGGGGTATCTATTGGCATAGATTCTCTAAGCAGTATGTCTGCCTGTTGATCAAGACTGAACCAAACAAGTACAACAGTTATACAAAATAAACAGTCCAAGTAAATTTGATGGTCAGTGGTTAGGTAACAAACAAAAGAAATACATGAAGTGGCTGGGAGGTGGGGTGTGTGTAGTATGTGGCTGCCTCACATGCCCTTGCTGTGATGGCTTCAGATGGACCAATAGCAATAAGACTGCCATACTTGTAAATGTTTAACAAAAGTTAATACAATTAAAGCCAAGATCCAGAAGTGTTAGAATTTAATATTCAAGAAGGCTTCTGTACTACGGTACTCCCTAGTCTTTCTAAGGTCACTTTGTTCCATTGGTGTGGTTGAGTGGAACAAATAGAATCACTTTAAAATGTGGAAAATAAAATGGGAGAGCCCATTTTAAAACATGATAAACATCTTTGCCTGGGATCAAAGTTTCTTACTTCCTACATTCCTGGAATACTGCCCAAACCTGTCCCTCCCCCTCCCCAACTACTCCACTTGCTGGTACCCACACAAGCAGACAATTTCTTTACTGTACATGTAACATTTCTTTGCAAAGTTTTCACACTGCCAGGTTCTGGAAAAATGGGTCAGTTAAATGATAAAAAACAAGAAATGGGAATTGTGAAAAGCCAGGGTATTGCTAATCACACTGAAGAATTCAAGCTCTTATTTTCAGTTTAGATTCCTTTCAATTATTGATTCAAATTCAGATGTATTGGTATTGGTATAGATGGGCTAGCTTGTAGGTGTTGCTTTTAAACTGTAACTTGTGTTTATTGTAAATCTAACCAGAACCTTCTTGTGGCAACTAATTCAATTTCACAGTCCAAATGTAGGTCAGAGAATAATATACTAGAATAAAACTCGGGAATACTGTAGTTATGTATGCGGTTGTGATTAAACGTTTTAAAATCGCTTGATAGAGTAACAAGCCAAAGGTATGTCACATAAAGCTGTTCATCTCTGCCACTAATGTGCATTCATATGACTGCCTAGAATAGTTATAGGGCTCAAGCTTCCTTTGTATGACATATTAATCACTTAAGCTCTAGTATATGATCTACCTAAATGCCAGTTATATGGATCACTGGCCTGCTAGGTTCAGTTATCCTTGGCACATTGTCCATTGGCTAAAAATGTAGGGCAGCTAGGGACAGGTAGGGGGAGAAGGGAAGAAGGATGAGCACTCTTCAGACAGGTCACACCTAGTCAAGTTTCTAGATTCGATTACCCTGCGGTGCAGACTCCGTTTGTTCACTCTCACTTTAAGGCTTCACAAACCACCGTCCGCCAAAACGAAGAGGCCTGCGTCCAATTTTAGACGCAAACTTCATTACCATATGACTTATTCATGTCCTGCCTCATTTTTTATGCTAATAGATTGTTTTCAGCAAGTGTGTGTATTCTTGTTGTTGTAAACTGAAGGACTAGTTTGAAACCTGATGGGATCACTACTGCATTGCATAACCGTCCAGTGGGCACTTGGGGTAAGTGTGCTTTACGATGTCATATCAACTCTGTGGGTGGCATGGGCTACTGCATGATTTAAACGGGACCAGATGTTGCCTTCTTGTGAATATTCACTAACATTTATCCAGTCTAAAGGCCACATATTTCTATGAATATCCAAAGAAATCTCTTTGGTGTTCACTTTGACAGACTTGGTAGGGATATGACTGAACAAGGAATATGCCCTACAGTCTGCTATGCAGGCAAGGGTTATTAGATGAGCCTGAATGTAACCAATAAAAGAACTTTACTACTGGACTACTACAAAAATTGTAGTTTGGGATGTGAGGTGACTGCCTTTATGCTTTTAAAATGTGTATCTCTTTAAGTAAAACAGTGCACATCTATATCAAATTAGTTCTGTAATAATAACATACAGATACATGATCTTCAATTCGATACTCATTTTCTTTTAAAAACATGCACAATTCCTTCGGGGAAATTCTACCCTAACTGAACGCTACAAGCATATGTGTGACATGTGCAGCGTTGATGTTGTTATGAGTCGTATGGTATGTCTCTTGGAGTCTGGGCTGCTTCCCAGTACTTTTCACTCCTTTCTTCTTTTTAGGTCAAGGTACCTCTCAAAATGTGGATCTTGTAACTTGATAATTATTTTCCCAAACAATTCATGACTGAATCAAAGAGAGAGCTAGAGAAAGCAGTCACAATATTGGTACCCTCAGTCTGCCAGCACATTCCCAAGGTCATTGTGACATTATCCTGGTAAAGTAAGGTAGTTAAAGCCTGTATCATAGTTTTTGGATTTGAGGTTGTTCTTAATTCCATTATGAAGGTGTTCTTTTTATGTAAAACCCTTGAGAGAATCATAATATTTTGGTTCTGGTATCAAGGAATTGAGTACCCTACCAAGAGGTTCTATGAACTTTCCACTCCACAGTACTGTCAGAATTTGTTTGAAAAAGCCACATCTCCACTACCACTGTTACTGCAAACTCTTATAGAACACCAATAGTAGTAGGGGAGGGGGGAGGGGGCGCAGATATTACAATAACATTTTTAGATGCTGTAATTTGCCTCATTTATGCAAACTATTTTTGCCCTTACTATTTTTAACCTTACTCTTCTCCCCCCATCCCCCCTCCCATGAGTGAAGTCTGACAGATTTTGACAGCTGCACCTATTTTTCCAAACCCAGCTCCTCCACCAATCATGGCAGTACCAGTGGGGGGGGGGGGGCTACTACCGTACTTGAGCAAACACTCCCTGGTACCTTCCATGCACTGACTATACCCCTTTACACTTGGCTGAAGCATTTGGTTTGAATGCAACCCCCACCACACAAGGAGTAAATGACTTTGAAGTGTCTTTTGTTGGAATCAATCATTGAAAACCGTGATCATTCAGAATTCCAAGCATGGAGTAACCCTTTTGAAAAGGTTAAGCTGCATTCTCCCCCCAAATTTGTCAGATCAAGACAGATTTACCTTTCAAAAGGCAGAGATATATTGCAAACATTTACAGTATTGCTTTCCAGTCATCAGGGGTTTAACACTCTAAATAATACTACTAGGGCTGTTCTTATTATAACTCATGAGTGTGTGTGTTAATACATCCTCTAGCCCCCTGCGTTTCCACTGAATTGTTGTAAATGATGGTTCGGAATAGGATGGCCCTTTTTTGAAGTCATGTGTAAGTCATGACGTATAATGCTTCAAGGTTCTGGATTAATGCTTTTTGGTTCATTCATTTTGTTCAGTGGTAAATAATCTACCATCATCCTCATTTACATCATAATGGTCTTGCAGTAAAATGTTTACTTGCAGTAAAATGTTTACATCTCAGTTTAACTGATCCTTTTTCTCTGGCACTGAAGATCGGCACCTTTAAGTATGTAGTTCAGAAACAATTAACTGTGTTACAAGTAGTTTAATGAAAACAAACTTCAACAGTTTAACCTTTAAAATAAGACCTGGTATCATATTCACTTAATGCTGCTCTTTGATGTAAAATAATTTCATAAAGAGTTTCAGTAAACACAGTAGAGGTCAGCACTGCTACATTTGAATCTGTTTATACTTACAGCACTTAACCTCTTTTCAAAAGCTATTGCCATAAAGGCCCAGTTCTCTCACCCCAAACACTACCAATTCTTCTAACCTTCTTACTGAAGCCCCTCCCATAAATGTCTGAAATTCATCCTCATCCAGACACAATCTCAGTTTATTGCTTCAGGGTGAGTAGAGAAAAACTCAGTTTATAAAATCAAAACACTCTCAGTACCATTCATGCTGTGTAATATAAGCTTCAGCACTCTGCATTGTTTGAATTAGCTGTCAATCAAAGAGCTGAGCCAATTGAGAATTTCGGTACCCGGGTACCAAAACTGTAGTTTGAAGTGAGAGGTTTGGCCCTTTAAAATGATCATAAACAAAACATTTAGAGGGAAAATAAAGCTAATACAATATGAATTATTATACTGTATCTAGGTAATTTAAGTCATGAATGATCAAGTTCATTTTTGTAAGGTGACATTTTTGTGACCTCTTGATGAATCTTGAAGATTTCACAACTTGAATCACCTTTGAAAGGCAATATGCCTCCTCACCCTGGAATTGCTCTCAGTTGGAAAATTAGCCAACTATTGTACTGCTAATCCCTTCATATTTGCTATACAAGCACTCCAGATGATTTGTTTGGACAAACTTAAACAAAGGTAAAGCGAGGAAAAATTTTCCATGAGCTTAGAAAATAAGTAACAAAAATAATTGTCACATGATTGAAAGGAGCTTAAAGCTCCCATATTGGTATGACAAGATACACTTCATTAAATGGAAGAAAGGGGAGGGAGCTGGCTACCTTTTTCCCTTTCAAATGTGCAATATTTCCATTAAAATTAACTTGAAAGAGAAAATGGACTTAACAAAATTCATTTTTTAATATCAAAATAGGCTATTAACAGTTTATCCTCTTTTTAACAATTTGCCCTCTTTTTAATGTGGAAATAAACTTGTCAAAAACTGGGACAGGGAATGGTTTGATAGTGGAAAGAGAGTTCCTGGTATATGGATGTACTTCTTGTACTTCCTAGCAACGATGTCACAAAAAAACAAGAAGTAAAGCCAAGTAATGCGCACTCATTGCAAAAAACTAAGTAGCAACGAGTCACATCCTAATTATGTTTAACAAAGGACAACAGGAGTGTAATATTCCCCCCCCCCCACCTTACTAGGGTGGGTGTTCACCAGGGATCATACTTAGTACTTACCCTTTGCTATACCTCAATTGCATTATTTGTGCCATGCCTGGGATACAGTAGTTCTAGCACCGTGCTTCCTTTGTCCACCGCGTACCTTGGAATAACTAACAACCTTATCAAGTTTGCCTTCCGCACATTTCTGTAAAGCTTGTGAGGCTAATATAAGTCCATTCTAATGAAACCAGCACACTCCAAGGCTTATTTTCCACAAGTTCTCCAGCCTTTACCCCTCAATAACATACCCTCCCCCATCCCTGAGCCCCCAAAAATTTCTAACAGCACAGCATATATGTATACTACACCTGACCACAGTAATATATCTAGCCAACATGGACACACAATTGCTACAAACATATCCTCTCGGAAATACTGGCAGCACAAACCAACTAGAAAGGTCACAGAAACATTTCAATACTCATCCCCCATTTTCCTATCAGTCCCCCTTGATAGAATTTCTGGTCAAATTTATTGCTGTCCTTTAGCCATTGACATCAAAGGGAAGTCCCGCTACCTGTACATGAAATAGCTCTGCAGATGGATTGGTGCTACTTATAGCAGTCAATACCAGATTCAGCCAACTGTTGACTGATGAGAAACACATGAATGCGTTAGTTATTGACAAATTGATCTTCTCATTACTTCTAGTTGACATTTAACACTCCCTTGCAGCAGGACACATCCTAATTTGCACTTTTCTTCATTATTTCTTTCAGAGGGGCTGTAGCACTTCCACAATTTAGGCATAGAAGGTATTGTATGAACATGGAAGCCGAGGTAGTACTTCCATGGTATGAACTAGATGAAACAAGACTAAGTTTATTGAGCCACAATCACAGCTACCAGTACTGTATACAAGTAGTCTTCCATGTAAAAAGATCTCATGGCAGAATTTTCATTGTTTCAATGATTTTATGAGTAAAAATGTGATCAGGGTGAGGGGGACTATGAGAAAGTTGCTTTGTTTTGTGCGATTCAGGTGATCAGATGTACATCTATAGGTGACACACTTGGTAAAGCTTGAAGTAAATGTGTGGGCTACTCTATTTTAAGCACTGTCATCAGTTCCGAAGGGGGGGGGGACTACACTGACCATCTCATGGTAGCAACAATTGAAGCCTCCTGACTAAACCAATTTCAACAGAGCAGCTAAAGAAATGTAGCATTTAAACTAAGTAGTACACTAAATTAAAGGTCCCATGTGAAGTTAATGTCACAAGAAAATGCAGCAGTAACAAGCAGAAGTACTTGAAGCATTAAGACTAGACCAATGTCCAACCACAGCTGAGAAAGTTAATGTTTCCTTCAAAAGTAACATTTTTCATCATTTCAAATGTCACACCTCAATTCTGATTCCCTCTACACTCTTCCATATAACCACAGACACCACTGGGTCTTACAAGGGTCATGAGTCCTCATCATAATTCAAGGGCAGCCTGAGCATGACTTATAAACATGCAATTTTTAAAAGGGAAATATTGCTCTGGAAAGTCACTTTAGTCAATATCAAGCCTTTCAGTCTCACCAATAAACTCTAGCAAAGGTTACGTGTTAGTACAGGAGGCATATTATTTGGATTTCTGAAAGTCTGGGCAAACAAATTATTCCTGGGCAACAAATAACTGACTTTCTACCTGTGAGAATCTTATTTGTTGAAAGAAAGCTACAGTGCTACTGCTACCTTAGTTTGAATAATATCATTATACTAGAATAAATTTTGGTTTTAAATTTAGTTTTTCCTGTAAAACAACCCCATGTTTCCCTTCAACATAACAGCTTACTAGGATACTTTCATAAAAGGTAGCTCAGTGCAAAGTTTCAAGCATGTCTACCCTTTCAAAAAAAAAACCCTTAAATTCAGCTAGTCATGGCAAATTTTCTGTAGGCCAGCTCCCAGCTTCATACTGAGTTCTTTGCTTACAGTACAAGTTACAGGAACTAGTGTACATGAATAAAATGATTCAGTAGCTGACAATACAAAACAAAGGAAACGGTATACATCTTGTGTCTTTGAAAACTGGAAAGGTCAAAAAATTGATTTGCCTCACATAATTTGATTTTAAAAATGAGATAACTAGTATAGAACATGTGGACTCATTCATATTTACAAACAAATGATGTCATCATGGCTGCTTGGCAACAGAGTTGATGTGGTATGCAAACATTTCATCTCAATGAAATATCTACATTCTGTGTGCAATCACGAGGTCACAGCACATCCAAAACAAAACATGCACACATATGTTCCTACGCATGTTCTTTGCCAACCAGAGCCTACCAGTGACTTCAATGTGAATCAGTCCATAGAATACTTATCCCACACAGAATTATCATGACACATAGTTCATTACCTATGTAAATAACATCATAAGCCCTTTACAGAAGTTATTAAGAGATTTCCTCCCATACTGTATTTCCCCTTCCCCTCCTTCAAGAGTGGTGGGTGGTCAGCAAACAATGGAAGAGGCAGCTCATGACTGGTTCAAGATTTCTTGTAGTATCATTCTCCCTGTCTCCATCTTCAGAATGAATACCCAATACTCCAGCTTCATCTCCAAGAATAAGTCATATCCTCTGAGGGCTTTAACTTCCAATCCAACTTTTCAAACTCATAAAATGCCTTTAGGAAGCTAAGTTGTTCGCACCTGGCCCTATTGAAATGATTGCATCCTAAATTAATTAAAACTGTCTGCAATTCACTGACGACTCATAAACTGGAGTACACTGAGTATTTCAATTTGGCCACATTGCTACATATCCCCAGCTACAATACAATGTTCAGCTCTTTGGTTGTGGCGGAAGCCACAACACTGAACATATACCATGTACTTAAAGTCTTTGTTTGACTGGTAAAAACAATCCCACGGAAATTAATCTTGTATCACATACCCTACTAGTTAAATGAGAAATCCTTCCTTGAGGAATGAATCAGAACATTTCTATATGATATACAAATAACATAATGACAGCCTACCAGGGCATGGTGATTTTTCAAGTCCTGCAGTAGTCTACACTATAGTGGCATTGCACCCTAGCAGGCAGTAGCCAACAATTTCCACTGTACGTGTACAATTTACTTAGCCTAAGTACTTGGCTAGGGAAAGGAACAACTTGAGGGTCCACTGGGGTATTGCCTCCATCGCCCATTTCATTTTTTCTTCACCTAGCAATATATGGCAGAAATGCATGTCTTTCTATAACTTTTTAACTTTTTGACTTAAAGTACAATCCACCAAGCTTATCTCAAGGGGGCCTGCACATTTATCCTTACTGAAGCTTGTAAGCAGTAGTTTACAAACTCATGCAATACAAAATGAATCTCTGGCTAAAAGTACAATGCATGTAAATGATGTGTATATGAGGAGCAGCCTGACAGAAAATTGTCTCACTGAGACTTCAGTAAGCTCCTATAATTCAAACCCATGTGTAACAACTCTAACATTGCACCTCAATGCATTTTAAGATGTCTATGACCTGTCTAGGCCAATATGAATGTTTAGGCCAATAGTACAGGCCACATCACCCCAGACTGGCAAACACCACAATGACCATTTCGACCTTTGTCAAATATTATCCACACATATGGTGGACAGCTTCCATAAAGGATATTAATATTAAACCAAATCTGTTTGTTGTGTTTCAAAACATTTCAACTTAAAACTGGGGGTGCCTCCTTGCTGGGATACTGCATGAGGAATCCATACCCATGAGGAAGAAAAAATAAGGAAATTTTTACTTTTAAGGGAACTTTGGACAAGTGGGGAAGGGGCAGTGCAGGGACTTTATTCTTTCCACATAAAAAGTTAAGCAAAATATTCATGGGTCTTAAATGACAGTCAGAAATAGAAATTTTTGAAAGCATAGATGCATATCATTCTGCATTCTGTTCAGTTAGTTAGTTCTAGATAGAGTTTTATGGCCCAGTTTCCAACCTAATGGTCATTCTGTTCAAGACTGATGAGCACTGACTATAGCAGTTGCAGATAACAACACTTACTTGGTATGTGCACCTTAATAGTCCACAGCTGTACTTGAAAGTATGTTGTTTATGAAAGGTATCCTTAGCATGTGACCTGAAACTTCATTTCAGAGCTGATTTTTGTTCAAATATTAGCAAATCAGAAGGAAAACTTTCATCTACTTCTTAGCAAGGAATATCATTGGCATAAATAACATGATCATGAGCTTCATCATGGGCATCAACAAAGTGATGGTTTAAGTAAAACACTGATTCCACAACTCAGTAAACAGACTCACCATTGACATTCCCATGGTTCCATGACTTTTTTTCCAGGAAGGACTGTACAAGATCCTGTGGAAATAAAAAAGTAAATTTCCTGATTAGAGCAAAATTCTACAACCCTGTTAATTGTACATTGTAAACTCATTACTCTAAAGGTGAAGGCAGTAAAATAATTAGGAAAAGGGAGAAAAAAATATTCCATTGATACCAGTAGTGAATTCTAGTTCAAGGAATGATTCAACAGTATCATGGGATTACTACCAGGCAATACAAGATTCTGTGTAGGGCATTCTCACTGAACATTCTCCTTTTGTCCCCAGCCCACCCCATGCTTAATTTGGATGATGCTGATTCATACACCAAAAAGAGTATCAGACAGAGAAACAAATAGCAATATCAGCACAGAATGCCCAAGGAATATAAATGCACTTAAAGGCCTAGTCCTCTCACCCCCAAACACTACCAATTCTCCTAACTTTCTTACTTAAGCCCCTCCCACAATTGTCTGAAATTCATCCTCATTCAGATACAATCTCAGTTCATTGATTCAAGGTGAGTACAGAAAAACTCAATTTATATAATCAAAACACTCTCAGTACCATTCATGCTGTGTAAAATAAGCTTTGGTACTCTGCCCTGTTTTAATTAGCTGTCAATCAAAGAGCTGAGCCAATTGAGTATTTCGGAACCCCCGTACCAAAATTGTAGTTTGGGGTGAGAGGTTTGACCCTTTAAAATTTAATTGTATCTGTGTATCACTTACAGTTTGATTTTACTCGCACTAAATTTTTTATCGTTGAAAGTTGATTCAAAGTTAAGTTGCAGCATCCACACAGTAATCCATGTTCCAAATTACTAAAACAATAAAATTAGCTAATAGTACATCAAGTATTGCAACATTTAACCAACATCTAACCAACTGGTTTATAGGTCCAGCTAACCGACAGCCTTTTTCTCTCCAGTTGTTGCTCACTGGCTTGTTCTCACTACTCCAATGTTTATGTTGAACACCAAGCACATTTGGAGTAGTCAGGAAATAATTTAGCATTCAAACTTTGCATAGCAGTTCTGAAGATTTTTGAGATCTTTCACACATTATTGGTGAAAATGAAAGGGTTATACACACAAAAAATTGCGACACAAGTTTTCATTTGCGTAGCAACTTGGCCTGTTTGTGTAGCAATTAATTGCGATGCAATACTGGATAAATTAATCCCTGGTAGTTGACATTTTGAAAGTCTTCAGTATGACCCAACCAGGCCAGACCTTCAAACTTGCAAGCGGTACGCTCTAACCACTTTACCATGCAGCCTTCCTCGCAGGTTTGTAACATAGGCTATGCCTGTAACATAGGCTATGCCTTGGAATATTAGGCCCAAGGGTTACGTAACAGAGGTCGTTTGGGGCCATGCATCTATACTGCCAACCATTTGGCATTCACAAAACCCAACATATTAGAAGTGTGGGAGATTGGGAAGTATCAGAAAAGAGTCCAATATATATCATCAGTGCATTTTCTGCCATGGATGGGGCTGTTCATATGCATAACAGATGAAATTAGTGGGAGTAGAATAGATTAAAGGGATACCAGAAGGTCATTTCTCACCAAAATCATATACCAAAAGTTTTGAATTTTTTAAGGAAACAAATTTATGGGAAACACAACTGCTAAGTCACTCAGTCATTCCACTGAATTTTTATGTGATATTATGTATCATATTAGGATTGTAAAATAAGCCCCAAAGGTTTTGTTACCCTTCGGAGTTTTGTTTTATAATGCACTAATGTTATCAGTAAGATCTTTGAATACAACATTTGCTTTGCCAATCACTGGCCCATTTGGAGTAACTGTACTGGTCAATGACTGTGCAAACAGGTCAAGTATTTTCCGTGCATTTCTTACAAGCTGATAACAAAATATTAAAACCTTGCACCCACCCACAGTACCAAGCAAGGACACAAAAGACTCATTGGCACTATACTGGTAGTGGGTGGATATATCTGAAGTGTGATACAATGCCCCTTCCATCCTTTGCATTTGGAAAGCATCAAAGTTAGTCTCATCTGTTTCAAAAGAAAATCAAGATTTCCGAGATATGGTTGAAATGGAATAAAAAAGTGACAAAAACACTGTCCTTGACTTTTCCACACATGGATAGCAAATTTGGATGGAGAACATCTATAGAAATTAACTGTCTTTTGTTTTCACCACAACTCTTTCAGAACATAAAAGCATGATGGTATTAGTGATATCAGTTGAAGTGAATGTCTCTATAATTATGGCACTCAACCCTTTGCCAGCTAATGATAGAATGTCTGTGTGCATGAGCACTGCATGCAAACAATGGAAGTATTGTTGATGTTACAGTGTAACATTAGGGAGCTGCCTGGTAATGGTACTATTGGGATAGGCAATATCCCAGGTAATATACTACAAACTAGGCTGCAGTGTTTAAATTGATATCATGTATCTGTATTATCTTCTCTTTCCTCTAAATTTGGGTAAGTTAGACTTAAAGCGATGCTGTGAGTTTACAAAAAGGAAAAACATTAAATTATACTTTATCCTATGTTTCTTTTTATCCATGAAATTGCAGCGAGTGCATCGATGTATTGAAGAATACAAATCGAAACTGCAAACTGATAGTTATAATGTCTGGAACTAACCTAAACAGCTTAAATCGGTAAATTTTTGAAGGCCATTTTTCAAACACAGCCCTCGTTATAAACCGTTAAATAACTAACCTGGTGTTGAATATGCAATAGTATCGCGGTGCCACATGGTTAAAAACATTCCATACCACTCAGACTTGATTATCCTCACTGTGCATCAGGCACTCCATAACACTAACTTACTTGTGTACTCTCAAAATTGCTTTCCTTTACTACTGAAAATGTCACTGTCTTCCACTCCTTGGTACTCACTGCTAACACTCTTCTATGTTGCACAGTCATTGTGAGAAAGTACGACGGCAGGCACGGTACAGTGTGTATATACAGGTAGTTGTGGTATAAACGACCACACACTAACGCCAGGCTTGTCTTGTTCACTTGTGTTCGTTGTGCCAACTCAATCAGCTGTTTACACCTTCGTTCTGATTGGTCTGTTCAACAGATGGCCCATGAGAGTTTGAATAATGTTTGTGTGGAGCACATTTTCTAATTCCTCAAGTTTAGACGTTATTTCCGCGAGAATTTAAAGGCTGATGCCGGATTTTTCAGCATAGACCTTACTTTTTCTCATTTATTGTTCAAATGGTCGTCTCAGACAAGTGAATTAAATTTTAAACTAAAATTTTTAATATATTTTCCTTTTTGCAATCTCACGGCATCCCTTTAAGTCATTCTTTTCCTGACTCCAGAAAAAACTTTTTCAATTCCTGTGTGGGTTATGTTCACGTGGTGTGCAATGAATCAGTTTACCAATGAACCACAACTTCAGAAAGTCTTGAACAAGTGTCCTGATGTGTGTTTGTGTGTGTTTATTTGCGTTTTTGACAATTGAATAATATGTGTTGACCTTTGGTGCATTAGGCATAAAGTTGACAAAACATACACATTTCATGTAACAAATGCACAGCCAAGGAATTATGTATCACCTCTAACTTACCCCTTTTAACACTAAAATAGAAAAATGATAACATACATTATAACTTACAGATAAATAGTGGGGTTTGTATGTCTTCAATTGAATATTAATCACTTTCCACATTTGTACACAGTTCTTTTCTCTTTTTAGTCAAGATTAGGCTTACAATTCATTATCTTCACTAGCATGATTTGTCTCCTGATTAAACTTGATTGGATGAGATGTTTGGGCATCCTAGGCCTTTCCCTTGCACAATTTTATTCCTGCTTGTACATATAAATTGTCTTGCAATGGGTAAAGTAAACTCTCAAAATCAATTACCTCCAACCAACATCTCATTACTCTATGTAGACCTATCATCTGAGGGATTTGTCCTTGCACTTGTGCATTAAAGGCCTTTCATTGTGGCAAAAGTTCATACAAAAATTAGGAAATAGAGAGAAATATGGCCCTCAACTGTCTTCTGTCAAAAATGAACTTTGCCCTAATAAATACTAGCCCAGTCCAGCCCCAGCCCATCTCACCTGCTTTGTACAATTACAGCTTGTACAGTTGTGTCATGTTCACAACAGGTGGCAATGTAAAAATCATCACCTCTAACACAGAGCTGTCAATAAATGTAACTACATTCTTTCTTCTGTCAATCCCCTCATTCTCACCATGGTGTTATCCCCCATTGTTCCATTCAAACAGTTGTTTCTCACACAACACTGTCAAATTCAACTCTTTACAACCTTCAAGTGTTGTTTTGTGAAGTCAATCTCTCTAAGCACTGGCATGAGAGATCCCCTTTTCCACATGCCATAAATTCATAAGCTGCTACCAACTCACCTCCAAACATGAAATGATAAATAGGCTAGCCTCTCTCATTATATTCTCAATAATTCAGCAGCCCGTAACTGTTGACACAGCTACCCTATTCACCCCTCTATTGTAACCTTTCTCTTCAACACTCCATGAGAACCCTTGTGTCTAACACAGCAGAGAAAACAAAGCCAATCAATTACATTCAAGATTGGACAAGTTCTACAAGTGTTGTAGTTCCTCTTTCACTGTCCCACTCCTCTCAAAAAGGTTTTTTTTTATCTGGTCCACTAAAGATTTTCTTCAAGGCCCACAGAGTGGAGGAAGTACAAATTGTATTGGGGCAGGCCATTGTTGTCCTTTTCGACCAGTTCCGAAAGAAAAACAGGCCTTTGAGAGGGTACACCATTTGAACAAACCAATGTAACTTTAGTCAATAATAGCCTGGGGTACATCTTCCACCAAACTAGTTTGAGTATGACCCATACTGCAAGAGGGGCTGTCTGAGTGTCTGGGCCCAGTAATGGAACAATGGCTGCTTGTGAGGCATCTGAATAAGGAAGTTAACACTGTATTGTAAGGTGAGCAAAATAATCAAAACAATGGCAGATTTTGTGTGCCTGGACCCTGGAAGTATTGACCATGATAAGGGGGAGGAATTGTAAGTAAACTCTGAGTGAAAACACAGAATAAAGAAAGATGGAATGGATGACTTTGGGCATCATCTGGAGAGGCAGACCACCATCAGAGGTGAGGGTAGAAGGTCACACCCCCTTGACACTTGATAACAATATATTCTTTCAGTCTCATATACTGTACACATACAAACAGCGAAGTTGCATTAACTGCCGAGGAGAGTGTGAATGAAAAATCCTTTAGGTCCAAAACTCCCTCATTGGGGAGTCTATGAAATCCAATACCTACAGTACCTCCTATTTACCTATGTATCATTATCGCCTGCAATAGCTATCAGGTGAAAGCCTAATAGCATCGTGGTAGCCCTACCCATCTAGGACCCTACTATAGGTACCCTAAATCCCCAAAACTGCCCAGTGTGGAAATCTATGAGCTCCCATACCTACCTCCTACAGTATTTACCTATGTATTTTGTTACACCCTCAATAACCATCTGGCCAAAAACCAATAGCACCTTGGTAAGCCTACCCATAGAGGACAATAGTTGATCCCCTAAACTACTTAGTTTTTGCCTCAAAATGGAAACACATGTCAAATTGAAAAAGAGTGAATGCAAGAACTACTACAAGGAATACAATAAATACTAACTTTAACCATTGTTTTCTGAACAATGAAATGGTTCTGACTCATCTTTTGAGTCCCTTTTGTAACTGCATAAAGTAGGAGTAAGCACCAAACCAAAGAGTCTCTTTCTTACTTACATTCATCATTTAAGGTAATTAAACATAGTTTACAGTCAATGGTATACCCATGTTAGGTACATTAATACTATTCACTCTGGTGCCACATGTGACACAGTGCCTTTAAAAGTATAATTTGTGCTGAAAAATATTTATTTACTTCTTGTTAGGAACTAAAAAAATTTTCCTTTCAGAAGGGACACGACTGAATGTACCCTCTCCCCCCCCCCCTCCTCCAACTGTGTCACTGTTAACAGTTTTTCACAGAACTGAAAGTAACCAGGACTTTGCCACTTTTTTCAACTAGCTACAGCTGAACAGTAGTACAAAACAAACCAATCCTCGCAGAGAGAAAAATGTAGTGAATGGGACTAAAAGCTACTGCAACTAGATTTACAAGACTGGTATCTCTGTTTGCAACTTATCTCAAGACTTACGTTTAAGAACAAATTAATGGCTTTGATACCACTTATCTGCATTGACATAAAACTGCAGTATCTGTAGCCAAGTAAGCTACCTGACTCCTCTGAAACTGACTTTTGCCAGATAAGATAAATGGAGGTTACCCTTGGTATACACTCAAGGCAAAGATATGGATGGACTCCACTCCAATCAGCAATAACCCCAACAAGGATTTATTACTCAAAGTGACAATATTATGCCCCGTGAGTAACCAGTCTATCAGTGTCAAAATGGGGCAAGATATTAGCTCTTAAGTGAAGAATTTCAAGAATCTGTGGCCGATTTGTCTTCTTCCAGGGCAGGGCTCATTTTGGTATTGCCCTGAAGATGCAGCTTGGAGAAATTTATTGCTGATTGATGAGTGAGCTGTGAAAGAGGCAGGGACTGCTTTCACAGATATACTGCACCGGGTACACTTCCCCTAAATGACAATATCCTGAGTGAATCTATATGGTATAAACCAGCCACATAGCCGAAGGAAGGGGGTAGGAGCATGGAGGAAAGGGGAGGGGAGGAGAGGAGTTCCTACCAAACTTACACTGAGGGATAAATGAGACCCCAATAAACCACCACAGGACGACCTTCGAGACTATTTCAGCCAAAGTTGAAAACCTTGCATTTTTTGCATTTTGGTTCTTTCTATGTAGCACCCCCCCTCCCCGCCAGTTAAACTTAAACACTGATGTCCCTTCCCCCATCCAATTTGACACACTGGCTACAGAGCTGGTATTAAAGGGTAGGATCACTTTAAACCACTTACAAAGTTAGGCCTATATGAGTCCTGGAAGAGCTCATGGTGGGCTTTTTGACCCACAGCCACTTAACAAACATCCTCTGAGGACATGAGTTATATAGCTAACTGCAAGAATGAAATAAAGAGAAATTCCAGATGTTTTCAGAAACTGATGGTTCACTTCATAGAAACATGTCTCCCTAAAATTTAGGTTCCATGTGTGACTTTCAACAATATCACTTATCAAGCACCTTTGATAAAATAGACAGTTACCATATACACGTCCATGTTGTGAAGCTTCAGTACCACCGGGACCATTAATCAATTACACTCGCAAGATAAACGGTTAATGTATTAAACATGGCCCCAAAGACTTCACTTGGGAATCAAATTATTCCTCTTCAAAATAAACATTCATCTACTAAATTACAACTTAAGAGATTGTATTTAAGTTGCCTAGGAGAAATGGTCCATGGAGTACACAGTAACTGGCACTATTAATGGACTTTAATGACACCTCAGCTGTATAAAAGCTTCATCTGACATCATAAAAGCAAGATAACATTAACAAAACTTGATCAAAGGAGTGCCTTCCTCAGCCAGCCAATCTAAACTGACCTTAATTTGCAATACCATTCATGAAGCCCATTCAGGGTTTCATTCATAACACCATTCACAGTTCTATTAACAAGTTTCCAGTTTCATGATTGATTCACTGCACTCTTTGATGGATTGGAAAACATTCCTTTTGCCTACATTTCTTCATCAGCTATATGACTGATTACATTCGCCAACAATATCATGCCCTCATCAGTAACATCAATGAAAGCAAGGATTCTCCTTTGCAACTGGCAACACCTACAGCCAACAGGAAGTGTTTTACAAGTATGTGCATGATGTAAATGCAAGGTGCCCATCTAGTCCCATTTGTGTTCTTGGTGTTTTATCTGGAGAC
Organism: Holothuria scabra; assembly: GCA_037179385.1. Taxonomy (NCBI): domain Eukaryota; kingdom Metazoa; phylum Echinodermata; class Holothuroidea; order Aspidochirotida; family Holothuriidae; genus Holothuria; species Holothuria scabra. The sequence continues at coordinate 38,958,239 of CM074182.1, read as the reverse complement.
AGGGTGTCTTGTTGGTGATGCCAATAAATTCAAATGTCTGGATCATGACTTTTATATTTTTACAAAGCATTCCATTTGTTACCTGTAAATTACACTAATCAATGAATTATCAAAAATTGTCTCCATTTTTCAAAATTTTTTTGCTGACTAATCAGAATTGAATATACTACTGTATTTACTAAACCCTTTTCTCACTTGCTGCAAGAAAATTCCCCTTCATTCACAGGTCCAAGGAAATGGAGAGTGACGCACTGTATCCTGATGTATAACATGTCTAACCGATACATTCAGAAATGAACTGTAGCACACAAAAATTTTGACAACATGTAGACTCTAGGAGACATGAAATTTAGCTGTTACATGGTCAATCTATCATTTTACAATGTTACCTAGTACAACTTTTAGATGATGACAATATTCCTCATGTTACCAATAGGCTAGTTACCAATAAGAGGGAAACTATGGCACCATAATTGGGTTTAAGACATTTTAGAGCTATTGCTATGGGGCTGATCTTGCAAACAACCTGGTATTTGTGGGAAGATTTGTAGATTTATTGTCAGTTACATAGACAGTCCGTGCATCATAGAGGCATAATGTACTGGAAGGATTTTTCTTCAAATGTCAGTTAATGAGCAAAACTTTTGTCAATTAATAGACAGCAACAGATGTCTCATCCATTAAAATGAAAGCCATTTCTTTTACTTAAGACACATTGCAATTAAAAGCCATTCCAAATTCCAGAATCACCTTACAATATGTAGGCCTAGTGTGCTGAAATGTTGATCTTTTGATGACAAATTAATATACATGCTGGACAAAAGGTATTATAAAAGGCATAAATTGCAAGCAGTCATCTCAAACTTAAACTTGAAGATAAATATCATGAATCTACATTTTCTCCAGTTATCTTTCATTTTAATTTTATGACTTTAAATAATACATAAAATTAATTTATTCCCTCATAATCTCTTATTTCATAACAGAAAATATTGTCACATATTTCTCAAGAGTCATTCATGATATAAGGTAGACTAGTAGTATACTAATTTCAATTGGGATGACTTCAATTTACCCTTAAAGGGCAGGAGCAGTCATCCCAAATTGAAGTAGTGTAGTAGACTGTCCAGTTTCATGATTGGCTGTTGGAAGTCATGTGACAATGTTTTTTTTCTTTTCAAATGTGAAATTTACTAGAAACAATTGCTTGGTTTACCTTGAATATGCAATAGTTAAATGAAAAAATGCAATGAAAGATACTCTCAAGAGAAATAAGACGAAAATTGTGCTATTTAGCTTTTTCTTCAAATTAAATTTGGGATGACTGCTCCTGTCCTTTAAAGTTACAAATTTCAATGGAGCTTAAATACTGCTTTATAGATCAGAGTTACCATGAAACAGGGTACAAAGTTGGCAGGCCTTGAGTGTTAAAGATTTCCAGGTTTTTTAGAAATCACACTCCTCAGGAAATTACGGGGTGTAATAGGTGTGCTGTTATATAGAGATTTATGAGCTCCCACTCTTCATTTATGAGCTCCCATTCTACATCTAAGTGTGCAAAAAATCGTACTCCTCACAATAATTTGAGGCAAGTGGTGGTGTGTGATAGCACTTGCACGCCTCAAAATTCAGAGCCTGAGTTGATGCATCATAGAAATGTACAATTACACAGTTTGTGGAAGTCCTGCAGCAAAATCATCAACGAAAATAGTTTACAAGTATAAATGCATGTACATGTCTCATTATCAGAGCAGACAGGCTTGAAAAGCACAAAGTTCTAGATTTACTTAACAAAAAGTGATCATTAGTTTTATTTATATTGTAGGTAATGTTAATGTCACCTTTGGAATTCCACAGGGTGCATATTTCTACCTGCCTAAAGGTGATATTCTAACCACAAAGGAAAGGCTAAACAAACATGCTCCCTCACATAGAAAGATATCGAAGTTTGTATGGTACAAAAATCCTTTGAAAATGAAGAGATCCAAGATGAATAATTTACTTTGGTAGGTTGCAAACTTCTGATGCCAATATCTGAATATTTCCTTTGCAAGAATCAGTTTTTAATTGGCCTTGGGAGTCCTAGGTGTGTAACAACTGTCACAAACACATTAAATCATGTTTACATTATCTCATGTCAAATCCTTGCCTGACTTAATAAACCAGACCAGTAAAGGGGGAAGGGAAATGGCATGAGGATTTAAGATTTTATTCCAGATGATCAATTTTCCAACTTAATATTTTCCTCCAGACATATCTTTGCTTATATCTGGGTTTTTTTTTCAAAGGCCAGAGAACCCTGGAGAAAGTATGCAACTTACAGCTAAAAGAAAGTTTCTACCCAACAGTTTTCGTACTTGGAAAATGCATCAAAATTCCCCACAAAACATCCATATTTACTGGAGAGGAGCCTCTCAGATTCCCAACTTTTTCCACCCATGATAAAGCTATGTATAGTACCCTGACTGGTCACAGAAAACTTCAGTATGTATGTATGTATGTACGTATGTATGTATGTATGTATGTATGTATGTACGTACGTACATATGTACGTATGTATGTATGTATGTATGTATGTATGTATGTATGTATGTATGTATGTATGTATGTATGTATGTATGTATGTATGTATGTATGTATGTATGTATGTATGTATGTATGTATGTATGTATGTACGTATGTATGTATGTACGCACGTACGTATGTATGTACGCACGTACGTATGTATGTATGTATGTGAAATTTGTAAGGTATGACAGAAAGTTCACAATCATACAAAGAACCTTCAAAGCACCACAAAAGGAGGCCTGCTCATGGAACTCTCTTTCCAGACACGTCAACAACTTAATCACCATCAATTTGCTATGAAACATTTGCACCTTTGACATTAATGTGAACTTAGACATGCAATAAATTTACTGCAAGAATGTCAGCTCAGAACCATCTGCACAGGCTTTTCACAACCAACTGTTAACAGCAATTGACATCATTGGCACCATAACCCATTATCACTTCCTGCTCCCAGGGCATGACTCACACATTACCTGAATTGACTGAACAAGTTGAGTGAGGTGTAAGCTTGCAAACCCTCACCACCTGAAATTGATTTTAATGGCATATTCTGGAGACAAAATTGGTTACCTTCAAAATAAGCAGAAAAACTTTCTCTTTCAGAAGGTGAAAACAGCATCTCGATAGCTTATAGCATTCAGAAGATACAAATTTTTAAAGTAATCCAAATTTTTCTTTGGATTTGATGCATCATGGGAAATCTGTGATGTCATCGTGGCACAATAATTTAACATTGCATTCAATTTATTTATAATTATGATGCCACTGCAGGCAATATTAAGCAATTTTGTTGGTTGTACTCTATGTATGGTGAAGGGTAATGCTAGATCTACAGGAAAAGATATTCAAACATTCCAACAGTATCAAATTTCAAGGACAAACAGGACCTTCAATTATAAAGAAAAACAAAAGGAATTTGAAGCAATGTGCCCACATTACCTAACTTTTTGTGGCTTTGTTGAAAAGCAGAGTTATTTTTTAACAAAAAATAACCAATCTTTAAAGTGAGATATCTTGTGTTAGGAAAATGGCATTGTGATAGGGTTTGAAGGACATGGTGTGGAATATTTTTGTTTTTCTTACAAGACAGATGTGAAAAGCCACCAGAACATGCCTTTAAGCTTCTCTTTTTGCAATATTTTCCCCTTTTCTTCTTAGATGCATGCTTGAGTTTATACGCATATATCTAATTGCACTCACCTCAAAGCAAAGAAGGAAAGTGCTATAGACCTTGCAGTTAAAATGCCTTATTGAATTCTTTCTCCATATCAAAAAACATCGTGACCTATTTATTCTTCTTGAATGTTAACATACTTCCCCCAAGAGACCTGGGAATGTTCTCCATATGAGCGACGTGACTAATAAAGTAAAAATTACTACACGCCCTTTCAGAACAGAGCAAGACCTACTATCAAGAAAGTATAGTGACCTTCATTAGGTATGCTCATTTAGATTTTTACTACTTCAAACCCACAATACTTTCCACCTATATTAAGGAATGACATCTCCAAAATCTACTGTTTTTTTTTGCCAAATCCTGCATGTTGAGAGGACTACAGAACTACAGTACCTTCCTAATATTAGAGTTGCCAAGTCGTATGCATGCCAAGGGCTGAGTGGAAATTTATTGTTGCAGTCAAACTCTCACCCTCCCCCCCCCCCACCCTTCATATGTTTTCTACACGGTGGATGACCAACTTTCCACTTAAGATCTCCTCCTTTGGGCTGGGGGTTTTAGAATATGCCCACGGTATTCCCCACCAGTCGTAAGAGGGGACTAAACGGGAGGACTTGAACAGTATTTGAACAGTAGACACTATACAACACATTCCTGTTGGTGTGTCGGTAAATCTTATCTTACTAACCCACTTTAGATCCTCTTGTGGGCTGGTGGCTGTAAAATATGCCCACGTGGTATTTCCCACCTGTCATAAGAGGCAACTAAGCCAAAGGATTTGCACCCTATTTGAGCTGTGTTATAAACTGTACTTTTAAACATTACTTTTTTTGATGTCATGTTGATGTGTCATTAAATCTCATAGATTTAACAAATAAACACTCTTTAATAGATCAATCATTACTATTTCCTTTCTTAAAGACATTAGAGCAAATAAATATCTGCCATTTTTTCAGTCATTCTATTACAGTATAACATGCTCCATCTTCTGTACTTGCCACAAGTTGCCAGGTGTGTGTGCAACCCATACAAACATTTATAAAACCCTGGGCTGGATATAAACTTAAATTAGAGGGCTAACCTCCATATCTCTGTCAGTGCCTACTCCTCCTACTGGTGTTTTTTTTAGCCCCTTCCAGAACCGCTTACCTTCTTTCTACATACTCCATATGCACATACAAACCTAGTTTCTCTAGTCTTGAGGGCCCAAATTCAAAATAATATGCATGAAGAGAGTTTTTCTCACCTTTTGAATGCGATGTAAATCAAAGACCTCAGTCATCAATCAGGAACTTTTCTATTCTGGGGCCCTAAGAAAAACTATCTGTTATTGGTGTGATAAGTGGCTGTTCCAAATTTTGTCACAAATCATAAGCCTGAAATCCAATTGAAAGACCTAGGTCCCCCTTTAATGGAAATATGACCTAGAGATGTTTCCTAGGGAAGTCTTTCTATAATCTGATTCTGATCTGCAGCACTGACATGGGTTTCCCTAGGAGGATGTGATCTATAAGGGATTTAGAAATTTATGATATCATCTGAAGTTAAATTTCCAGGATAAACAGCAAAGTTGAGACAGGTCTACATTACAACAGAATTGCACAATGTTTAGAATTTTGTGACCTCAGTCTGAAAATAAAGTCTTAAAAATTTTAAAACAAGTTTTTTTGTTAGAATATACATGTACAAATACCTAAAGATGAGCAAATGTTTTACAATTCAAAATTAATTAAGAGAATAAAGGCAACAACAACACACCAGCGATGACTTGAGTCACAACTTCCAAAGTTGCCTGACTAGAAAGGTTCTGGCAGATTGGCAGATCCCCCCCCCCCCCATCTCACCACACTGAAGCAACATAGTGACTTGAGTCATGACTTGCATCCCTTGAATGTAGTTGACTTGACCTAACAAAGAGTGTCTTGGTTACAACTCTGCCCTGTACAGGCTGGGCTGAGTATAAAGGCAAGTCTTAACTTGTCCTCATCCACCTTTTTTGACTGTCACAAATATCCATCTAACCTCCCCCCCCCCCCCCTTCCCAAAATTTTGTTAGCATGAATAAACTTGAAATCTGCACCTTAGTTGGGGCACTGTTTAGTCTATCCTCTACTTTGCATTAAACTATGGGACAGAATGTCAGCATACATGTACTGTAGGCTACAGTTCAAGTACATTACAAACCTTCTGCATGGTGACCAACCACCACATCAATCAGTATTTCTCTTATAATCCAATGTTAAAACTTAAAATTACACTTGGCATGAAATTTGGTACAAATCCAGCACCTGGGATCCCTTTCATGAGAAGAGTACAAAAAAATGTTTGCATAATAAGAAAATAATGCCATTTTCCTCAGATTCCACGCACAACTGGCTGTTGCCATGCAAACCAAGCATCAAGATCAACAAAAGCTGGAAATTGCCCTACAAATTTTCTTTTTTATGCCACTCATCATCCACTCAATTTGTTAGCATAAGATTAACCTCCACTTAACTTCAAAATAAATACCATGCAAAAACTGCATTACAAATCACATTGCTTTTACATGCATACTTTTATACTGTATATTTGGACTAGTTCAGAACAAACTCATCGTGGTTTTGAATAACACATACCTCAAGTTTTCACTTCAAACTTAAATGGGTAGGCCTACATTAATGTGACTGTTGGTGTGGGGGTGGCAATCCACAGTAATACCCTGAAAACAAGTTCATCTGTATGACTATGAGCCAGTACTGTGTCTAACATGCATGCAGGTATGGAAACTATGCTATACTTATTAACTTGCTTCATATAAATCCAAAGGCACACATGTAAGTAGTCATTTCAAGGTTACATTGAAATACCAATTGACCTATAAAATTGTTGTTTTTCTTCTTACCTAGATGACCCAGATAGTGTGTTTGAATCAAATATGTTACAGAGAGATGCAAGAAGAATAGTTATAGATCCACCTTTTCATGTCAAAGGAACACTACAAACCAAAAAACTTCACCAGGGCAGCCCTTAATGAATAGGGAGATAAGACTTGAACAATTGTTCACTTAATTTAATAGGCAAAAATTATTATAAAACAACAGCCAGAACCCTTAGATTTCTTGGTAAATGTTTCACTTCCAACTATTTTCCACAATATTGCAGGAGGGACTAATAGCACTGAATATTTGTTGTACAGGAAGAGTCATTTATCCTGGGCAGTATGGGCAGTTGAGCAAAGGAAAACCATAAGTGACTTAACTGCAGGTTAGACAAATGACTCTGTCCTGAGTCAATGAGTAACTTGCCTAATTTTCTTAATTAAGTAAAAAAAATATTATCAAATAACTCTCATGAGCCAATCATGAAATATGATAGACTATTACACTCATCCTTGCATTTCCTCTCCTTTAAATTTTGAAGCAACACTTCATCACAAATTTCTGCTCATTTCTAAATTCAAGTACCTTGTAAGTAGAGGCGAACCCAGGAGTATATTTCCGTCCCAAATTTTACAATTCTGTGAGAAAACTATTGCCACATGACTCTTAAGACAAATACATGATATTGGATAGACTAATACAATTTAGGGAGACTGCATATATCCCTTGGGATTTGTCTCAAAAGCCATAAGCCTACTTCACATTTAATAATGGTATAAACTTAAAAACCTAAGCGTCCACCAAGAAATTAATCAGAAAACACAGTCACACCCAAAGTTGAGTTAGTGTAGTAGAAATCCTAAGTTTATGAATGAATTTTTGAAAAACATGACAACCTTTTTTCCTTCACAGTTGCAAAATTAACCCTGAATTTATGCAATATTTAACTGAAACATCACAAAAAATACTTGGGAGAGAAATAGGAAGAAAATTGAGAGAAAAGAAAGCTGTTGTTTTGTTTCAAAATCAGTTTGTGGCAACTGCATTTCCCCCTCAACAAATTATTTTAAGCTTAATTTAAGTAAGCCTGGATGAATTATGGGCTGGGGGAGGTATAACTTATGATCATGGTCATCCTATAGTCTGTCATTTTACTGCTGAGTCTTGTTGTCAGCACAGCAACAGGCCTATCACATTGCTATTGACTGCTTTATTTACCTAGATAGAAGCAGTTGACAATTTAATGACTGTAGATGGCACCACTTCAAATAATCAACATAACAGTAATCATTACAGATGGTAACAGGATTGTCTGGACAGGCAATACTACATTCTTGTTGCTTGTCGCCAATTCCTATTGCTTTATTATAGTTACATTGGATTATTGACCAAAGCAGGAAACTCCTCAACAACAGCCATTCCTCCCACTGAATAGCAGACAGAATCTTACTATACCAACAGGCACTTTATGACCAATGGACCACAGCAATTGTCAATAAGGGTCTACTGAAAATCTTACAATTAAGATGCTGATTAGCCCTGATTGAGCAAATGGGAATGCAAATAAATATTACAGTACCTATTCAGTTGTGAAGTATTCATGCATTGTTAACACACACTCCACAACTTTTAAGGTACTGACTTGGCTATTTCAAACCAAGTTGCCTTTTAAAAGTTTGCTATTATGTGAAGGTACATTAATGAAAATACCCTCTCTCTTCTCCTCTCTCCCTCATTGTTATTGTCCTTTCTTTATTCCACACCCACCCCAACTCATCTACTGCCCACCCTATGCACACAATACTAACACATACACTCACACAACTGACCTGCATTTTAAAGTAATTTGAACTTGCTCCAGCTCAAAATGACATCCTTCTTGATATTACACAACCGGATAAGGAGGAGGTATGTGGATGCAAACTCTATAAATTGTAAATTTTCTTAAACTTTTTGGCAGGGTGCACACATTTCAACTACCAAAGGACCGACTAAATGGTTCAGTGGTTATGAGCATCTGAATTGCAGTCTAGAGGATAGGAGTTCAAGTACTAGCTGGGTCATACCAAAGACTAAGAACTGAATGTACTGCCATTGGGCTTGGTGCTCAGCGTAAGCAATGGAGTCGGGAAAACAAGCCAGTGAGACACAACTGGAAAAAAAGGCTGCTGCCAGCTCGACTTGAACCATTATGTTGGAAACTGGGCAGTAAACGTCTATCCAACAAACTAACTAACAAAGTTTTGGTCTCTCTGTCCCCACCGATCCATTCTGTCAGGCTGTATCCAAAATATTTTTAAAATTGTCACCTCTGAGCACATAACAATGTTGTTTATGCATCTGTTTATTATGCTAAGTCATATATTCCAATCCTTGCGATTTTCAACAAAAAAAAAAGAAAAATTTTTCATTTTGCAGCTTGAAATCATATGCTTTCTGGTAACACTGTTGTTTTTGAGAAACATGACAGGACTACATGACAGTTGCAGAAGTCAAAAAACTAATTTATCAAATTTTTGCTTCAAGTACAGATATAGTTCAATAAAAAACAATGTTGGCGATCTATTGTTACGTATTTTTAGACCTAGATACTCAGTATCATATCAAGACATACTGTAATCCTTCCCTAAGTACAGAGTTCAAATTACCTACTTGATGTTATTATCATGCATGCAAATATTGACAACCTACAGTGTGAATTTTTTGACCACAACACAAACTTAAGTGTTTAGTTTAAATGGGGCTTTGAATTAAAACTACAATGTAAACTATTCCAAAGAATTTCTGTCATAGCAGTATGGTTCCAGTACAGCAACTTATGTTAACATCACTAACCCATTGTAACACCTTAGTTATAGCTGTCAGCACCACTCTGAGAAGGAGCTGGGGAAAAGGAAGCAATAGCACTGTATGAGCAGAATGATGTGGTATGGGCACACAATCAATTGGTGTAAAGAAGACTTGTACACAGATTTTGGCAAAAACATGCTTCCCACACTATTAGCAAAAATTGGCCACTCCCTACGTTTTTTTTTTCTCAGTTTATTACTGAAGCAGTAATATTTCATCAGAGGGTAAGTTAGGTATTACTGGAAGAAATTTGGTAGTTAAGTGCTTAAAGGGCCAAACCTCTCACCCCAAACTTCAATTTTGGTACAGGGGTACTGAAATTCTCAATTGGCTCAGCTCTTTGATTGACAGCTAGTTCAAACAATGCAGAGTACCAAAGCTTATATTACACAGCATGAATGGTACTGAGAATATTTTGATTGTATAAACTGAGTTCTTCTTTACTCACCTAGAAGCAATAAACTGAGATTGTATCTGGATGAGCATGAATTTCAGACAATTGTGGGAGGGACTTAAGTAAGAAGGTTGGGAGAATTGGTACTGTTTGGGGTGAGAGAACTGGGCCCTTTAGGTCCTGGATAGTTCATGGGGGGATTTGTGACCGTTGGAAAGGTTTCATTTCCTTTCTGTAGAAGTATTCTTCTCCAAATACCAGCTTTGTTTCTCTCCATCCTTTGCTGATCCTTGGAGCTACAATCCTGCAAGGCATCACCAAACTTTTCATTCTAGGGGTTACTGAGAGACACAACAATTTTGCAGGCGGCACTACTAGACCCAACTCAAAGTGCAAGAGGCGTCACAGTGCCACTGAACCCAAAATGTGTGGCTCATCAGGTGGGGTCCAGGGACAAAGCCCTGGTGCAGAGGGAATTTAAGCCCCTGGATGCTCCTGGGTTTAAGGGTGTTTGTGAGGTAGTTGTTATTTACAGGTAATTCTATTGACTTAAAACTGGTCTAAATACTGACTCCAAGGTAACTTCACATAAGACTTCTGGTAAAAAATATCTAGTGAAACTATAACCAAAAGCTGATCATTTTGAAAAAAAGAAAGATGAACTATACAGAAAGAAGTTGATAGGCAGTTCAATGCAAGTCCCATTTGGGGTCCACCTGTCCAGTGGGCCAAGCTCCTAGGTTTCAATGTGTTGTGAATTAAGGTAGTAATTTATGGGTTTAAATTTTCTATTGTCTTCATATTGGTCTAAAAAAGTTAGATTTTATTGGAAACAAATCTAGTGAAACTACCACTAAATACGGATCCAGCTGACATTTTGAAGAAGAGGAGCTGAACTAGAATGAAAAAGAGACAGCAGTTGATGGGCAGTTAAATGTGATTCTCTGATGGAAAGATGTAGGCCTAATCCTGTCTGAACAGTCACCTGAGCTGGGCGCCACCCACAATTGAAGCTGTAGTGCAGAAAATTTTAGAAAAGCCAACCTTTCCGATGTCCAGAAATGGCATTTCCCAGGTGTTTTGAAGATATCTTAACTTAACAGAACATGAAAATTACTGCCTTTTCTTTTCAAGAGAAAAATACACTACTATCACATTTTTTTTTTTAAATCTCATGCCCTCTAGCACCCTTTGGTGATGCCACTGCAACCCTGGGTGGGATGTCTATTCACATTTTCATGACAATTTTCGCAACATTTAAAAAACTATCATTTAGGTCATAAGCCTTGGTACCAAACCATAGAAATTTAATCAAGTTGCAATCTTGAAGTTCTACTATGCTAGCTACTGCATAAAATGTGTGCAGTTTGTCATTCTCCAGTTTGACACATTCAACACACCCTTTTGAAGTGTTAATATCCATGTGCACTGCACAAAAACACACATTACAATACAATTGCTTCTTTGTATTGGGGTTGAACAGAGACCTGAAGTGTCATACATAACCCTGCAGAATATCAGAGTGACTATGACCTGTAAATCACAGCCAGGTGTATGCATTTCATAAGAATTTAACAGGCTGAAGTATGTGTGCAGGTAAACACTCCTGAATATAACGGGTAAACAAATACAATTAAAATATTTCACCTGTAATAAAAACCCACCTGCCCTTAAAAGATGTCACTATGAAAAATCTTGACAAGCTACAAATTAATTATGCCATGAAGTTTGACCAACTCATTGTCCTGTTCTTATCAAGATGAGTGTATGTATCATTAACAATATAGGCAAGCACTGTTGTATAAACTTTGCACCACACAGTGCAAGTAAACTGCAATGCATATAAAACTCCTTAGACTTTTCAAAACAGGTGAGAGAGAGAGAACTTCATTACCATGAGTTTTCACAGGTATAGCCAGGATATTTTGTTGGAATTGGCCATCTGCGGGGTCTGATTGCATGTCCTGAGGGAGGGGCCTATAGAGGTGTGTTCCTCACCTTTTGAAAAAAAATTTAATATTGAAGTAATTTCAGATGCAAAGTAATGTGACATTCAGCATTATTTTGAAGTTATTTTTTATTGCACCTTAACAAAATGTTTTTCTTTTTCAGTGGCACAATCAAAGGGGGAAGGGTAAGGACCCCCGGTTAAATGCTTTGTGCCCCCCTCCCCCCAAATGGAATTTGAAGGTAAACACATTTACAAAAACTTCCTAAACACCCCTGGAAAAACAGATTTTAGTAGTATAAAAGAGACTGCACAAGCCATTTCCAGCAATCCTGGAGGCATTTTTGCCAAAATTTCCTCTAAACCCTAGGGGCCAACCAATGGTGACGCTCCACTCAAATGGTGTTTCTGCTTGCCCTGCCACTTAATGGTTTGAACCTCCTCGGCCAGCCCCACATCATTGTTCTTTTCAGAATCCATGAAAATGATGGGGGAATGGCCTTTCCTCTGGCTTTGCCAATGGAAGTGTAGGTCCATACTCTATTCTTTATCCTGAAGGATGAAGGCTTGCTCTGAAAACAAACTTAGAGCAACACATCTTGGTGTCTTCACAGTGTAATATCCCTCCCCTACAACAATGGCATAGCTTGGGGGTCACCCCAATGTGCCAAGCCAAAAGAGCTGACTGCAGACGGCAAACCTACCTCTGCATCGTCAAGTAGAATTTAGTGGTTTATTCCGACTGCTGCTCACTTAGGTTTCTAAACAAGTAAGAGTTCCACCCCACTGTTTTACTCTGGACACTGGACACCAAGGCTTCTTCCAACTTGGCAGGGTTACAATCATGATCAGTTGGCTGGCTAATGAAGTCAGTATACTCAGTTGTGGTACTAACTGAGGCATCCTTGAAAGGCACTCAGTTACTGTGACTCAGTAGACTACTAATTTACTTACCATAAGTGTCATAAGTGCAGATACAGTAGTTTCATTGCCTCCTGTCTACATTGCATGTCCATTATTTACACATGTGTCAAAACCAACTTAGGACGGAGAGCCTACTTGAAAGCTTAAATCTCCATGGGCGATTCCCTCTCCCTTACTCTAGTCCCTGATGATTCCCTTTCTTGTTTTACTCTACACTTCAAATAGATGTTTTGCAAAATAACTTCTACAGGTCATTGTCCTGTTCCCCTCCTATTCCCCAGCATTGCAAACATGAAAGGTGGATGGTATCTGGTATGTGTGGTCTTCTTCTTCTTCTCTGAGGTACTCCATAGTGTCCCAGAAAAAGAGGCATTAGTTTTTAGGATATTTGGTGTGCAGAGTGGGTTATTGGTGCTAAAACCAGTTATTTATTGCCTTCTTGAAGGTGGTCTCATTTTCCAGTTGGGCTATGTCTGGGGTGAGCTTATTCCAACTGGATATGGTTCTTGGAAAGTAGGAATTGCCAAATGCACCCACAGTGCAGGTAATATTTTTGAAAGACTGTGAATTTGACCTAGTGTGACTGGAATGGGAAACAAAAATGTTCTCAGTGAGGACACATATGACACCCACACAGGCACAAGGCCTGGGCAGAGGGATAACTGCCTCTGTTGGTTTTAGGGGGCGGCAAGTTTTCATTCAGAACAGAAGAAATTATTACCATAAGGCATAAATATATATATCAGGAAAAAAAACAACTAGGAATAACAGTGTTTGTTTACAAGTGCTTATATGGAGTCTTTCTGGTAGGATTACAACTTACATATTTTGTGCCAAGAATAATCCTATAGCCTTAAGTTTTTACATCATCCCACACCGGAAAGTACACTTGCCATACGCCAAAGAATAATGCCAAGGTAGAGGTGTTTGTAATTATAAGCCACACCAATTGTTGGAATTGTATGCCAACTGTTGTAATTTTCCCTGTAGCAGCCTGGTACGCCGTACGCCAAATTTTTTGGCATACATTTCCAAACGCCAAAGATCTAAGAAAGGCCCTACTTTCCAGTATGGACATCATGTGAAATTACATCCATGTCCTTTTACTCATTCTCTTGAACTTACAGATGTGTCTGCGTTTGCAGAAATCTGACAATATACCATTTTCTAGCAGATTCAGTTCCACCACCCTCTAGCAAAGGGGGAAGGGGAATCCAGATGCCTATAGACATTCAGCCAAGCTGCTCCAACCAGGGAACAAAGTAGTTTCCTGCTCCAAGCATAACTCAAGCAGTACTAAACCCCAGACACTCAAGATGCACCGTTTTCCATGGCACAATTTTTTCATCCCGCTACATGCAACCCTCCTAGGCTAAATTGGTTAGTTTAATAATACAGTCCTATGACAAAGGAATTTTATCACTAGATTGAGGATTCACTCCATTAAAGGGTCACTAGACAGAAGGTTTGCTAGACCCTCGGTCTCAGTCCACTTTAACCTATGCATAGCCTATAAACCTTGATCTAGAGAGTTTGTCACAGCCATGAGTATGACCCTAGAAAGGACTGTTCAATGCATGGTATCAAGACTATAATAGAACAATGGCTGTGAAAACCATTAATTACCATTTTGTCAGAGTAATTCAGCAACTATAACTAGGCTAGGCTTGAGCAAAATGGAATGACTTGCATGGAATAGCCAATCCTCAAGAATAAGGTTAGGCCTAGTATAGAAAATGAAATGTATACATGCCTGAATGCTGGCACACTTTACAGGGTTGACTTGAATGAGTAACAGTTCTGCGAGAAAAACAAGTGATGCTAATCTTCTTAGTATTCCTCTGCTTCGAACATTTCTAGAGGAGAGCTTTCCAAGTTTGGCAGTACTTTTTGAATGAAAAGGACACACGTCGTTTTGCACATTTCCCTTCCCATCTGACTGCGAACAACTGCTACGGTATCCCGTCATTTCTGTAATGATGAAAGTTCTTTTACTTAGCTCGAATGAAAGCAACAAGGCTACGATAGGCTAGGGACTTGACAGAATTAGTCTTTGTAAATATCGGTAACAAAGGTTGCAAGTGAATCCTTTAGATGTCATACTTTAAATATCCACAGGCGCGTAGCTTCATGGCATGTCGCTGAAAAGTATCCAATGTTAGGAAAGGAACAAAAAGAGAGCATAGGCTATTAGCCTAAAGTAGGCTACACTACAAGGCAAGTGCAAAAAACGTACGATAAGTTCAAATAATTATCTTTGATTCGCGGTGTGACGAAGATAAAAACCTGAAGGGTTAATGAGCATGGATTGTAGAATGTTACAGCAACGAAAATCCACAAGCGTCTAGATTCACTGATTAAGTTCTACAGAAAAGCAAGAGAACCACACTGCACTTCGACACTGCAAAATCATGCCCATTGATGTTTGATTGCTAGGTAAACGAAGGCGAGCCCGTTTGTTTGGCGCATAGATCCGTTGCATGTACTACAGAGTCCTGGGAACTTGCTTTGAGCCCACATGGGAGACTGACCGGTCACAAACCCCGGCCGGCGAAATAATACATTGTAGTTTTCGTACAGTCAATAGGAAACAACGCAGCCATGTGTAACACAATACGCAGTGTATTACCAAGTGTGAGAAAAGCAGAGCCGGTTAGCTGTGTGAACAGTTTTTGGAGCCACGCCTCCAGACACAATAAACCAATCAAAGAAGTTAGACGATGAGATTGATTGAAAGTGCACACACGAAAACGTCTCAGTGGGCGGTACACTCGGCAAATCGATCCTGGAGCTGTTTTCAGACTCAAACCCAGGAGGTAAATGGAAAGTGTACAATAGATACGGTTGTTCAGATGTTAACACGGTGTAACGGTTCGCACTTCTGCAATGTATTCGTAAATCTCTTACATGAATGCCATTCAAAAAGAAGTCGATACGTGAAGAAAGGCAGTCTCCATCGGAACTCTAAAGATATAAACTTTCACTCTTCCACATTTTCACGGGGTCTTAAAGATTATTGAACACTTCAGATCCATTTCTTTGTTGGAATCGATGCATCTAACATCCCGGCATTCAAGAATAAAAATTCTTCAATACAAATTCCCTTCAATAGGCATTTTCCACACCTAACTAAACACATTGGTAGTTAGTGTACAGGAAAGAAAAAATTTTGACATTACACTTCGTAACGTGGTGAGACACTTGTAAAAATGGGTCCAACTGACCGAACATAATAAAGTAACGATACGAATTACCGAGACTAATACGTATTAACACAAAAATGGTGTGGCTACCAGCGTATATTCGGCGATGCTATTTCCTTCTGTTTTTTGACGTTCTCTTCAAATCAGAAAAGCCTCATATAGCAAAACGGATGTACATCAGTATCAGGTGCTTCATTGCCAGATTGTGTCCCTTCCATTTAAATTTTTCATATAACTTGCACTTGAAAACATTTAGGCCAACATCAATCCTTGAAAGCGGCAAATTTTCTATAGAATCTGAATATATTTATAAAATTAAGCTAAAAGTGAAAGCATTTTTCTGAAAAAAATCTTGTACCAAAATATACTCAGTACAGATAATCTTGGGCATAAAATAAATAACTGGGCGTGAAGAACAATCTCCCAGTTGGTTGCCAGATTAACCCAATTTACTACGAAAGTTCTGTGCAGGTGCATACTAGCCAGGATTGTGTCATGGGGAGGGTTTTGGTGTGGGGGGGGGGTAAGAAATGCGGGAAAATTTTAAGGACATAGGGAGAAAAATCCGCTATTTAAGGTGTCCTTTGCATTGCAAGGTTGGGTCATGGGGGTTCTAACCCCCAAAACCCTCCCCGTGGCTATGTCGCTGGTTCTGTGGTATTATCTTGGCATGAAGTGTTCCAATATGTGCAACATTTGTGCCTCATTGTAAGAAAGTTGATAGTGATCACTCTTTTGTAAACTTTTTGCTAAAATTTTGTTTCCCAAGCTTGGGTTTTGGGGTAATCCAACCCAGGAAGGTTGACTAGGCATCAGATGTTTTATCAACACCGTCCATGGGTCAATTGCAATGCCTTCAAAAACTACAGTTGCTGTTTAAAGTAAATCCACTGTAAACCTTCTCCAAAAGTTTCCCTGGTAAATTTTCTCTGCAAATTGCAGTCATACCTGTACCATTGGTTTACATCTTTGGAGACAAAGTTCCTCTTCTACTGATAATACAGCATGATTTCCAGTGATTGAATTTTAAACAGGAAAGGTACATATATGGACCACAGTATCCAGCATGATTTTAGCATGGTGAAATGAAATTGTGATCATGGTGAATATGATCATATGTTAAGTGCACCTCAAATGCTAGGAACCTAGGATAACTTTAAACATTTCAGCCAATGTGGAAATCTGTCACCAGCTAGGCCAGTTAAAAACTGGAACAGTTCCTACCTGCATAACTTCACTCAAGGCAATTAAGCTTTAGACAACCCCCCCCCCCCCCCCCAAGAAAATTTTGAATTGTTCTGGAAGAATTAATTGCAAAAGGCATCTTCTAATCACCAGCACAGTTAGCCAATGTTTGTTAGGTACACAAGACATTGCCACACCCTTCTGTCACAACCAACCAGGTCAACATGCATCATGATGCATGCGGCTCCCAGTAACACCCAGAATATAGCGAAGGCAGATTTGGTGTCTTTGTTGATCACGTGACACCTGGAATATCGTTTTACTTTCCGGGGGTAGACCAAACGGCAAGTAACCGAGCCACACGCGTAATGACAGTCTGCTACATGTGAGGGGCGAAATCTTATGCGTGTGGTTTTGCATTGTTTTCTCGCAAGGATAATGTCAGTGTGTCACCGATGCGTTAGGACTATACACTCTAGAGGGACATGTCAGCCCCATGTTTTGGTAGGTACTATACATTCTCTGTTGGTATCCCAAAATATACCCTGCGGTTCACTTACAGCTAGGACAGAGGTCCATTCAAAAGGCCAAAATTCAAATGGGACCACCAGTCAAACAATTTTCAGGGGAAGAACATTTTGATTCAAACTTGGTAGAAAACAGCGACACTGACATGTACACGTGGCAATCAATGTCTTCTAAGCTTGCCATCTATGGTGTTAGTGTAAAATCTGACTGTGGCAGCTTGTAAAGTTTTCATCACCTTGTGTCACTGATTATGTTTTGGTCAGATGTTAACATTCAGTTTTAGGACACAAAAGGCCTCTCAAAGATTATGACAAGCTGTGATATCCTTGTCAGGGTTACCTCTCCTCATTCAATACTACTTTCACACCCTTTCAAGCTGCTACTGTTAAAAATTTAAATACAAGCAAATTCATGACCATATGTCATAGCTGATTGTGGTTAACCACATCATACATTCAACAGGTTAATCTCAAAAGTTGCTTCAAGTTTCACCCTGAGTATAAACCCTTATTCCTTCAAGCATTTTTCACTGCAATTCATCAATTTCTTTCCATCCTTAGGCACTTTCACACCTTCATTCTTTTATTTCATGTTACCTTCGTAGCAGGTGCTGAACACGTGTGACTCTTTGAATGCACCTTTTGCAGCAAGTTCAGCTAGTATGTGGAGCAGGAAAAAGTGTATGTGTGCCAGGTAGGCAACCTGGTCAGTAACCAGAAGAGTCATTTTGTCAGTCTGTCTTGCCATCCAAGGGAATAGTATATTGGATAGTTCACATTTTTCACAAGATGTTACTCTCTTTAGAGAAGGGAAAAGGGCTGCAAAGTCACTTTTTTGGAAATGAACACAAAATATAACATGACAAAAATTCAAAGTGTTTGAACATAATTGAAATGGTCTTTCGATCTTGGTCTTATAATCTTATTATTTCAACATTTCTTTCATCTATGGCTGTTACCCTTTTGAGCATGCTTATCATTCTCACACAGGCAACAAAAACAATCATATTGGGACCCTAAACCTTTGAATCTGTTTGAAAATGCCCAGTTCCTTTATTCAATATGCCTTAAGAGATCAGCACTATATGCCCCCACACTGCTAGGGTTAAAATTTTTAGGGTCGGTGCTTTTGTAGACTGTTTCTTTGGTCCCCTGTCTCATTGGTTCCCCAGAAAGATTGATTCATTTCATTAATCTCCCAACTCAGTCCCTTCCCTTAGGTCTGGGGTTAAATTAGGGGATATATATTTTTTTTCTATAGTCCTCCCAACCCTTTGGCAAAGGGCTGTTTGGTGAAACCAAAACTTTCACACTGCTTCCCAAAGAAAATAATATGTCCACTGAAGGACAATATGTGACCAACCTCATAGCCACAGCCCTCAGACCATTTACATCATTGATCTGTCATGTATGGCTCCATTCTAGACTGGATGAAAAGAACAGATACTATACATGACCTTAGCCAAAAGAAAGTTAGGGGATAAGGTAAGGGAAAGATAGGGGACACTGGCAAATAAGACTTATTGGATGGGAAATCATTGAGACAGGGAACTATAAACATTATCCAAATTTTTAATGCAAGAAGTAGATATGATAAAGCACAGTCTCAATAAGGCATGATGACTGATGATGTACTTTGTGTAAAAATTCATGAACAAAGAATTATCCCCCCTACCCCCACCTGTTTGATGGATAACAGAAAAATGTCAAATTTGAGTACCTAGGCCAAGTATAAGGTGCAACTAAATTCAATAAATCATAATCCATGACAATTTGGTTGTGTTAATAACTTTCTTTCTTATCCCTTCCATCCCTTCACTTTCTTCCCCAATCTACATGTAGTCAATTATTTTGGGATGCCAGCAAAGTAAGTTAGGTATTCCCCCTGCCCCCTAATCCCCTCCCCCTCCCCCTGTACACACACCACTTTTCCCTCAGAAACACTGAACACCAACAAAAATTAATTTTATGTCATTTATTTGTTTCATTGTAACAAACAATAATGTAAAATGTTTTAAAAAGTTTTGTAAAAATCAGTTCAAAGTTGAAAATTATGAATTAGTTAGTTAGTTAGATGGAGCTTAACGACACACCAACACGAATGTGTTATATAGTGTCACCAAGTTAGGCTAAGTTACAACTGGGGTATAAAAACCCAGAAAAGAGAAAAGTGACGGTAAAAAAGGTAAAACATGGGGTTAAATTCAACTAAAATGGTTACGAAGCGGGAGTGAAAATTACGAAAGGAAGTACTCTGAAAACCTTAGAAGACTATGAAAAAGAGCACTCCCTTCAAGCCATCCAGAATGGAGAAATGGTGAACATTAATCTAGACAATACACAGTGAAGATAAATAATGTTGATAGTGCATAAATATGTTGATTATTACTAAATGTCTTTCAATCAGTAAATTAGACAAGAGGATCAAGGAAAAACTGGTACTTTGCATGAAATAATTCAAAATCAGCACATTGTAACTACAAAAAGGAAACAGGGAGTTTTCTCTTATAACTGGCCTGTAGGATTAAAAAACTCAGTCATTGCTAGGAGGTTGAGGTTGTGAGTGACTCTAGTTGTAACCAGGAAGTTGTTTTCCTCAGAGAATGGGTACATACCATTCTTTTCCCAAAAATATCTTTGAATGGAGTCTTTTTCTCTCATTTGTAACCCAAATTACCCTCCCTAACAGTTCTGACAGGTTTCGTTTCAATTTTTTTTCTGTTCACATATTTCAGATTTTTTAAATCTTTTGGACTCTATTTTCACAAACAAAAAACTCCTGCCTTTAACTGATTGTAAAACATACAGGTAATCATCTTGCTGCAACCAAAATATTTGTATCAATAGCTGCTAAGCTAAAGAAAAATGCAAGAACATGTCCTCTTTTTTAGGTTCAAACTAGGTCTGGGTAGCAAGAAAAACATTGTCATTTGAACTTGATACTGTTCATCAAACTTTTAAATCCGCAACCTTTGATTTTTTGTAAAGATGAAAATAATTAAATGTGAAATAAAACCCATCCAAGCTATATGCCATCTGATGACGGGGTAACAAAATACTATTCAAACTAGAACATGGTAATGAAAAGGGAATTACCTCTGTGTACTGAAGGAGGCAAACATTCTTTATTTTGCTCTCTCGGTTTTTCGTTTTTTATTTCACCCTAGCCTTTCAGTACCCATGTTTGTGAAAAAGGTTGAACCCTTTGCCAGATCAACTCCTCATGTTTAGATCAGGGGTTCTCTTAACCAGTATTAGTGCAATAGTTTACGATATCTATGCATGGCTGACTCTTGAGAATCATATGACAATTTTTTTCTCCTTAATTTTGAAATTTTCTTGGACTATTTGAATTACCTGGAATATGCAATACTGAAGTCATGAAACATCACAACAGATACTTGGAACAGAACTAAGACAAAAATGTGAGATCTCGCAGTCACCCTTACTCATTTTGAAAAAACAGCCCGATCCCACAGATTTCTTTTTATCTTCCTTTCAAGCTAAACCAATCATTAACTCATCCTAAATTTCACAAATTAGTGAGAACATTGCTTTCATGACTGACAAGAGCCATTCATGAAACATGGAATCCAAATAGGGGTAAAGGCATTTCCCTTTATTCACCCTTGGAGGAACTTAAGGTAGGGATGAATTAAATTTCTAACAGGAGGGCAAATTTTGGATTTCATCCTAACAAAATGCAAGCAGTGGCATACGGGAGGGCCATTGGGCCATGTCTCCCCTCCCCCCTCAGGGACCATTTTTTTTAAAATTTTTTTTTTTTTGATCCTTAAAATTTGTAGCTGTACTTTACTAACACAGATTTTACTTCAAAAGGTAGCATATTGCATATAAGGACACCCCAATAATTTTCAAAGACGAAGGATTGTCTCTGCAAGGCCTCTCAGTGATGCAATTTTTTTTAATTCCTTAAAATAGGCAAATTTTGTCAAATTACAAATTTTACTTGAAGAGGTAGACTTTGTAAAAACCTGGTTGCACTGATTGCCTCTGAGGACATCTAGCTTTATAAGAATTCTGAAAAGGAGGGCCCATCCCTTGGACTCCTTCCCTGGTCGGCATAGACTGTAAGTGACGGGGGCATGGAAGTGGAGGGTTCAGGTGCGGTGAGCAATAGTTTGCCATTTATCATGCAAGAGATGTAAGAGGTAAAACCATTAACACTCAGGAGTTTAAGCAGTCACAGACAATTTCATCAATTCAGTGGATCTTGAATTTTGTCAAGAGTCACAATAGAGAAGCATTAGCATATTTTCAATTCAGTTCATTTTATGTGGTGATGTTCTGATCACTTAGCATGTTGCTGATATTTTTGTATTGATAACAAGAGTGAAACATAAAGATTGTTCAGATTCTCTTTCCAAGCATGAAAAGGCAATTTTCATACATGCAGTTCATAAAAATTATCACCTTTTTCAAGGAACCACATATAAAAAACAGATCATCTATTTTGGTTGTAGGAAAAAATCTCAAAGCATGATTTAAGCTCTCAGGCGGTTCGGAATACTCCCATACAAATGTGGGATTACTGTTGGCAAATTTTGGGGGCATGTCAATATTGGAAAGGCTGAAGCTTTTTCCTCAAAATTTTTTAGTTTGGCACAAATTTGTGGACAATATAAAATCTATGGATCAGCCAGTAGAAAGAAATTGGTATACTATCAGAATATTAAGGCAAAAATAATAACAATAAAATACCTAAGAACATATTTTCCCTTTGCACTTAGAGGTATACATACACATTATTTCTATGGCCCCACATATGCTTGTGTTTGTATGTATAAGTTGGTATACATTAAAGTAATTGCATTTTCTATGTATATATGGGTATATGGGAATTTACCATGTATTCTCATTGAAAATGTATGTCAAGACAGATTTTCACCCTATGACCACCTTAATCAATAGACAGCAATACATATAATGCATATTTCTTGCCTTAAGGTGAAACCTGACAGAATATATCCTTCATCTCAAGGTGAAATAATAAAACACAAAAGCTTATGTTTCCTCTCAATATTTCCAACATACAATCAACATTATTTCAATGGCTTGCCATCCATATGTGTTAACAAATGTCTGTAAATTTGTTGACATATCACAAAGACTGATATTTAAGGAGAACATTACCATACATGTTACATATTACTATAGAAAAGGTGTAGGGAAATGCCTAGGCAAAACCAAATTTTCTATTTATTTTTCACCTACGGCTAACTTTTCAACAACAAATTTTGCACGTAAGTTCCAAATTTGTGAATATATAAACCAAAACTGGAACTATGGAGCAAATCTGACATATGAATCCAAGTGCAAACTCAAATTTCTTAGTAGGTGACCAACTTGTGTCAAGGTGAGGGAGCTCTGCAAGAACGTAAAACAACTGAGACTGTTTCTGCTCCTCCTGCCTCTTTGGTAAATATTTTTTTTTTTTTTATTTTTTTTATTTGTCCCGTCATGCATATGTTCTGAAGGCTAGGGACCATCCTCCAGGGCATGTACAGTATTATAATAAATGTGCGGTGGACTAAACAGTAACCGTTATGTACATACAGTGATATATAAATATATACAAATTGGGACATTTTAACGAAAGGTGAGAAAAAAAAATGGTGGAAAAAGTGCAAAAAAAAAACATCCAAAATACAACGCAATTGGTGCCCATTAAACAGTTAAATATTTTACCAAAAAAAATAATCCTTACAACTGCATGCCAATGTCCACAATGTAGTACACATTCCAGGTCTGTAGCAATTACTGCTCTCAAGCAGCAAGACCATGACATTCAAGAGCAAAATACACTCATCCCAAACTTTTATTTCAAACCAGCACCCAAATCCAACAAATTTCTTCTTACAGTAGTATGGTACTGAAAATTATCTTTCAAATTTCGTAATTTAGTGAGAACAAACATTGTCACATGACTCTTTAGTCTTGAAGCCAATCATGAAATATGGAGACACTTCAAGAGAGTGACTAATACACTAACTATTTCAAATTGGGATAGCTGCATTTCCCCTTAAAAAGGTAACAAGCAGTCCCCCCAAATTTATTTTGAAGAAAAAGCTAAATAACACAATTTTCATCTTATTTCTCTTCAAAGTATCTTTCATGACATTTTATGACTTTACTATTGCATATTCAAAGTAAACCATGCAGTTATTTCTGGTAAATTTCACATTTGAAATTAAAAAACATTGTCACATGACTTCCAACAGCCAATCATGAAACTGGACAGTCTACTACACTTCTTCAATTTGGGATGACTGCTCCTGCCCTCTAATTTTCCACTTCAATCCATACCATCAGGTGTCTCACCTGTATTAGGCTAAATGTTTCAGTCTCTTTCAGGCAAAATTGATTTTGCTACTGTATCTTTTAGGTTATGTCTTTACAGAAATTTGTCATTGGCCTGCATACATTTTGGGTTAGCTTAGATGGAGTGTTATAGCCCAGTTTACAATCAATTGGTCCAAGTCAAGCTGTGAATGGCCTTTTTTCCAGTTATAGCTCACTAGATTGTTTTCCCTGCTCCACTGCTTATGCTGAGCACCAAGCAAAATGGCTTTGTTCCAAAGGTTTTCTTTTTAAAGCCTTCGACCCAGCCAAGACTCAAACTCCCAACCTCCTGACTGCAAGTCTGATACCATACCCACTTGACCATGCAGTCAATTGCATACATGTTTGGAGAATCATGGATGTGAATACTTTTGCAAGTGAGGGCTTAACATTCAGGTAGTGTTGGATTAAAACTTGGTTAAATATTTGTAACATGTGTCACAAACTGTTCCCAGTGGCGTCACCAGACATTTCATTCTGGGGGGCACTGAGGGGGCATAATGATTTTATTGGGGGCATATAGACTCCACTCATGGCGCTGGAGGCACTACCGAGCGCGAAGCGTGAGGCTCAACGGGTGGGGTCCAGGGGCCTGCCCTAGGGCCCCTGGTGGGGTACAGGGGCAAGGCCCTAGTGGGGGTCCAGGGGGCAAAGCCCCCGGAAGCTCCTGGGTTTTAGCGTGTTTGTGAGGTATTAAAGACGTTATTTAAGGGTAATTTTATTGACTTAACACTGGTCTAAAAATTACCTCCAGGGTAACTTCAAGTAAGCCTCTCGGTAAAAAACCACTGATTCAACTACCAAGAGCTTATCCAGCTGACATTTTGAAAATGGGGTGGATCATCTATAGAAAAAAAAGTTAATGGGCACTTCAATGCGAATTTTGGTGGGGGGACAGGGGGCGAAGCCCCCCGAAGCTCCTGGGTTTTAACATGTTTTTGAGGTATTAAAGACGTTATTTGTGGGGTAATTTTATTGACATAACACTGGTGTAAAAGTTACCTCCAGGGTAACTTTCAAGTAAGACTTTCGGTAAAAAACCACTGATTCAACTACCAAGAGCGGATCCCGCTGACATTTTGAAAATGGGGTAGATGATCTGTAGAGAAAAAAGTTGATGGGCACTTCAATGTGAGTTTTGGTAGGGGTCCAGGGGGCGAAGCCCCTGGAAGCTCCTGGGTCTTTAGCATGTTTGTAAGGTTTTAAAGTTGTTATTTTAAAGGGTTGTTTTTACACTGGCCTAAAAAATTACTTACAGGGCAATTTCGAGTAAGATTTTATTTTTGATAACAACACAAACATTAGTGAAACTACTCTCAAGAGCGTACCAGGCTGACAATTTGAGGAAGGTGAGCTGCACCGTGACTATAAAGAGAAAGAAAGGCAGTTGATGGGCAACTAGATGTGATCCTCTGAAGGAAAAATGTAGGCTTAATCCTGCTTGAAGGGTTACCTGAGCTGTGCGCCACCTCCAATTGACGTAGTCGGGAGTGTGAAGAAAATTTTGAAAAAAACGTAACCCCTCAGACAGCTAGAAATGGCATTTCCAAGGTTTTTTGCGATATTTTCATTTGGAAAACATGAAAATTTACTGCCTTTTCTTTTCAACAGAGGAATCGAATCCTAAAAAATTCATAGTCACACTTTGACTACAGAAGACATATTTTTTTTTGAAAATCTCAAATCTCAGTTGGGGGGCACACGGAAGGGCACACGATTTGTAAGGGGGGCACGTGCCCCCCCCCTTGCCCCCCTTGGCGACACCACTGACTGTTCCCTCCAACAGTGTATACTTACTTTATGAACAGCAGCCAATCAAAAAGGCCAATCAGATCCAAGGAAGAAGGAAAGGGAAGGTAGCACAAACGAAGGGGAAAGACAAAGGTGGCACCATATTTCCCTTGTTGAAGAGGGGGGCACATTTTTCATTCAATTTTTTTCAGCCATATAACACCTTTGTCATAGTAATTCAAGTTGTGAACTCCAAAACAAGAATATCTCCTGAAATAAGCAGCCCCTGGAAGCTTTCCCCTTTGTAAACTTGCCTGGCTACAGCCCTCTCTACTGTAGGAAAGCTGGTTCCCCATTTCAGTGGTCCTTCTGCATTCCTGGAAAAAGGTAATTAAATAGAAGAGATCACCTGTAGGACATTACTACAAATTCTACATGAGTGAATGAAATTAGCTAAACAGTAAACATCCCCCCTACCAAAAAAAATAAGTAAATGCCACATAGCAAGATCAGTCAGCAAACAGTTAACTAAGGTGATTAATTTTCTTTTGCCCCTTTTAGAGAGGCATTCAAGAAATCATTCAACCCATCCCTGCTACAATCTTTCCCTTACATAGATAAGTTGCTAGCATGAATTTCCAACCCTTATCCTCTAAATACTGATTGCCAAAATCAATTACAATTCTGATTAGTGCACTCTTTGGGATGCTTTTCCACCCTTTCTATTTCCGAAGTGCTCAATTTGTTGTAAGGAGTGGTCAATGCCTCTCTATCCTTAGACTTTCTCCTCATATCCTGCCCCCAACCCCTCCACCGCCATGGTACCAAAACCCTCCCCATGACAAAATCCTGGCTACATGCCTGATCCTCTCACACCCAACTAAAATTTTTGAAGTAGTCCATAGAAACTCTTTGATTGACAGATCCAAAAATACTGAGAAGCAAAACTTATAGTACACAGCATGTACACTACTGAAAGTCTTTTGATTAAATATCAGGGTCTTGCATACTGGAACCCTTAAGCAATAAACTGAGATTGAGATTGTTTCTGGATCAGGATCAGTCTTAGACAGGTGTGGGAGAGGCTTAAGTGAGTTTAGGATAGGAGATTGGAAGCTGCTTGAGTGGAGAGAATTAGGCCTTTAATTCCATACAGCCAAGCATACCACAAAACAAGTCTCAATTCTTTTAAATAATAACATTAAGTTGCCAGGCAAGGACCATCAAACTTAATACACTTTAATGGCAGTTTATCTGTGTTACATGTACTAAAAAGAATTTACTAAACACTGTTTGATTTAAGAATCCATGACCCATTGATACTTAACTCGTATGAAGAATTATAAGCGTTAATTGCCTCCAATTAGCAAAGTGCTAAGTCGTTATCACGAGGGCTCCCTACACTCATCCTTCCTTTGTTGCTAGGTCTTGAAGGCCACACAAATGTAAATATTTTAAAGGGTAAAGAGGGGCTGCCCTAATTTTGAAGCACAGACTTGAGTTACTGGATATGGACAATACAGTGGCATGGTTAGACTTTTTCCAAGAAGGGGGACAAGCACCTCAAATTTTTTTAAGATTTTTTTTCTAGAGTGAGCCATGACTGCATTAGGAAATACAATTTGCAGTGCATGAAGTGAACCTTAACATTTGCTATTGTTAGG
Organism: Holothuria scabra; assembly: GCA_037179385.1. NCBI lineage: Eukaryota > Metazoa > Echinodermata > Holothuroidea > Aspidochirotida > Holothuriidae > Holothuria > Holothuria scabra. The sequence continues at coordinate 38,930,841 of CM074182.1, read as the reverse complement.
CAAATAATTATAAAACATGGAACTTGCACTGGAGAAAATTTGACATTTTATGAAAGGAAAGTACAATGTAGTTGCCAAGTGTCACTTCATAATCTGCATGATGTGACACTTTCTGTGACTCTTCTTCTTGCGAATGCAACACAGACACCCCAGTAGATCTGATGGCAGTGTGGGGTATGTGTAACTGATATCTGAGTTTGTTACATGATCTATGCCCGCAAGTGATCTATGCTTGGGGTGATGCGCACTGTTTGACAAGAAATTTCCTTACTGGCTGACAGTAGCCCTAATCCCTAATCTAATCCTTAACCCCAACAAAGAATACAATTAACAATTTAATTAACAGTGCGCATTTACCCCTAAGCTTTCATTGTCTTCACATTAAAGGGCAGGAGCAGTCATCCCAAATTGAAGAAGTGCAGCAGACTGTCCAGTTTCATGACTGGCTGTTGGGAGTCATGTGACAATGTTTTTGCTCTTCAAATGTGAAATTTACCAGAAATAACTGCTTGGTTTACCTGGAATATGCAATGGTAAGGTCATAAATTGTAATTAAAGATACTTTGAAGAGAAATAAGATGAAAATTGAGTTATTTAGCTTTTTGTCAAAATAAGTGTGGGGGACTGCTCTTTACCTTTGAGTGAAAGCAAAGTACACATACTTGACTGGCCAGCTTGCTAACCTCAAATGTTGCATAACTTTTTGTTTATTTTGATATATCTGGTACTGCTAGTCTACTACTAATAAGATGTGACAACTGCTTATATGAAGTCCATATGTAATGTGTTTCATTTTCTCCCTGAGGCGTTAAGATGAAATCATGCACAGAAAAAAAATGTTTCACCAAGAAGGAAAGTTTCATCATGGTTTCACATGTGGCAAATTTCCAACTTTTTCAATATCCCTCTCCCCCTCCCCCTCCCCCAACACATGCATGCTTTACAAGCAGAGTATAAGCAAAAGTTTTGGCATACCAATTATTTTTACGGCAGCAATCAGAGTAAGTTTCTCTTTTTTCTTAACTTTTATTATGTACCACATGAGTACATTGACCTAAAACTATTTAAAAAAAATTGATCTGTGATCATATTCAAACAGTGTGATTGGTTACAATGTAGTGAAGGCTGTCTTTTTTGAAACTGTTTTAATCTCTTTTTTTCTAACCTGACAAATATTCAAAAATTTTCATTCAGCAGTAATTAATACAACTGAGATAATGTTTCTTCTAACTTGAAAGACCTCTTCAATCTTTCTATATTCTGGTACATGAACTATCAGATCAGAAGGAAGAGCAAGGTGCTGGGATATATGATCAAACTGCCCCTTTAATCAACTTTCTGTGAGAATATTATATCTTGACAAAATGTTTCCTTACTTTCTTATTTTGAATTATCATCCATTATGTATGAAAGTTTTTTATTCTCCAGTAAAATATTATAGGAGCTTTCTAAACTTTTAGGCAAAAAAACCTGAGCATAAATGGTCTCTTCCTGGATTTCAAGCCATGCCTTTGTTAAATACCATCTGTCATTCAGTGACACATTTATCATTACAATCTATCATGATGTGACATTGCCTCTTCAGAAATCAGCATAGACACCCCAGTAGATCAAAGATAGTGTGGGGTGTAACTGATATCTGAGTTTGTTACATGATCTGTGCCCTCAAATGAGCTGTACTTTTATTGTGTTCACACTGCATGAAAAGCAGTGCACACATGCTTGACTGGCTTGATATGTAACCCCAAATGTTATGTAACTGTTGTATATTTTAATATATCTGTTACTATCAATCAATTAATTAGATTTGAAACCTGACTACATCAAACATGTTCCTGTAGTGAGTGAGCTTCATTTCTTCCCAGAAGAGGTAAGAGGTAGTCATGCAGAAAAGGATGTAACAAAAAGTAAGAGGAAAGTTTCATCATAATAGCTAACTGCAATAAAACAACAAACTCTTTTAACTTTATCAATCTCAAGACAGCTGAACAGGAAGCTCCCTGAAAAATTTTGGATTAAATTGGCCAACTACAGATGGCTAAAACTTGGTATATTTTTCCAGCATCAAAAAAATGCAATATTTTCCTTTAATGCTTCTCTTATTTTCTTTCTTTCTTTCTTTCTTTTATTTCTAGCAACCATTTTCTCAGTCATTCTTCTAGTTCAAAGTCAATTTCAATCCTTTTCCAGTATCCACTATGCTAGGCAAGTCATCTAAAGTTCAATTTTGAAAGATTCCTCTACCTTTTTTTACAGTTTACTACACAATTTATGAGAACAAAAGTTGGTGGTAATTTTTTAACGGACATTGACATTTTGGTTACATGTTACCTACCCTCCATAGGTCTTTGCAATGGCAGGGGTCTTTCCTTTCAATTTGGCACAAAACGGTCCCCTGATGATAAGAACCCTCCAAAAAGAGTAAAATGTTTCACTCTTTATGTGGCTCCTGCAACTTTCTCACATATTTGTGGTTCCAGCACTTCATTCTCCATTAACCACTGGCAATGTCACAAGGTTAGCTAGTATTGTGACCAAATAACCTTATGCACAGGATGATGGACCTCTCACAAGTCATCTTCTTGCCAATCTTGAAATTTTCACTGCAGGGACTTAAAGCAATGTTCTTCTGGACTTATTTAATAGAACATTCTCATGGTCTTCCTTAAAGAGATGTGTATAGAAGTTGCTAAAGGCAACTAGCTGGTGTCTTCATTACTGAATGCACTTCTCACCTAGCACTTACTACACTACTTTAAGACAAGGAATTTCTTTCAAATGTTTTTAGTTTGTCAAGGCTTTCTCCTAGCTTGAGTCTTATTCAGCATGCCAGATTAAAATCCTAGATTTTCAAACAAGTTTTAAAGGTCAAGAGCAGTCCCCCCAAAAAATTTTATTTGAAACAACAGCATCCTCTCAGTTGCCAATACTTCACAATTAGTCGCTTGAACTACTAAGCACAACCATTACAGACACTTTGCAATATTGTCCCAGTGCCTATTAAAATCAATAAAACTTTAAATAGCATAAATTTTGTAACATCACTCATTAATCTAACCAAGGACAGAGACATGTGGTACCATTTTCATTTGGGAAGCTCAGTGTTTTTTGCCCAAATCTATCTCTTTCATTTTTGTACCAAATGTCTTCTATATTTTCTCAAATTTGCACAAATTTTGTCTGAATTTCTATTAAAGAATTTTGACCAAATTTTTAGCTTACAATTTTGACCAAATTTTTAGGTTGTTGAAAGATTTACAGGTCACAATTCCTTTTCATTTGCTTAAGCAGAATGCATGAAGAGTGAGAATATAAATTTTAGGTGTCCAAGCATTACAGTCAGGTGGCAACTAGCCCTCATAGTCCTCATCTTATGGTTAATTTCTCTCTCTTCCCTTATGCTCAAACATACTTAGCTCAGAAATTTATCTCCATTGCAAGTAATCAATGCTCAACATTGAAATGCAATTTTTTTTTTATCACCTTTAACTATGTTTACTATGTAAAGGATAAATGCAACCTGACACAACTCTATATGATGGCTTATTTACGAGGCAAAACAGAACAACAGAACAGCAGCTCAACTGCTGTTGAGACAAAATGAACTGGAAAAGAAACCTGCCCTCACAGGCAAACAGCAGGTTTTTGAAAACTATCTAAATTTAATGGCAAGGAAGTCAGAATGAAACACCCACACTCACAATGTCTTAATTCTCCTTCCAAGCCTATTTCCATTTCCCACACACCCTCTTTAAGCTTCAAAGAAGTGTCCCCTCTTGAGATATCGCGTGCACAAAGTTTTCAGTGTTTGACCTCCGGTGATCTCAAATGACCTTTGACCTCTACCAAAAACAATAGGGTTCTTCCTCTCTATATGGGCTACCCACACATCAAGTTTGAGCTTCCAAGAGGTTTCCCTTCTTGAGATATCCCATGCACAAAGTTTTCATTGTTTGACCTCCGGTGATCTCAAATGACCTTTGACTTCTATCAAAAACAATAAAGTTCTTCCTCTCTATATGGGCTACCCACACATCAAGTTTGAGCTTCAAACAAGTCTCCCTTCGTGAGATATCGTGTGCACCAAGTTTTCATTGTTTGACCTCCGGTGATCTCAAATGACCTTTGACCTCTACCAAAAAGAATAGCATTCTTTTTCTCTTCATGGGTTTCCCACACATCAAGTTGGAGCTTCAAAGAAGTTTCCCTTCCTGAGATATCATGTGCACAAAGTTTTCAGTGTTTGACCTACGGTGACCTCAAATGACCTTTGAACTCTACCAAAAACAATAGGGTCCTTCCTCTCAATATGGGCTACCCACACACTATTTTTGAGCTTCAAAGAAGTTTTTTCTCTTGAGATATCGTGTGCACAAAGTTTTCAGTGTTTGACCTACAGTGACCTCAAATGACCTTTGACCTCTATCAAAAAAATAGGGTTCTTTTCTCTCTATATGGGCTACTCACACACCAAGTTTGAGCTTCAAAGAAGTTTCCCTTCTTGAGATATCGGGTGCACAAGTTAAGTTTCACAAACACACGCATACACTCGTGCACGACCGCATAGGTTTCTCTTTCATCGAAACCAATAAGAAATTGCCCTCCTGCTTGCCTTTCACACCTTGCAAACAGTGGCACATCTGGCCGGTATAATTCCGCCTTTGTTCACATCTTCCTCTAGCTGCCTCTTATCAAGCTTGTGATTTCTTGGAGCGAGCTTGAATGCAGGAAGCAGGAAGCAGGAAGTCTGGTTAATTTTGATTACCCCACCAAACCTCGCTTTTGGTGGGGACTCGGTGAAATATCTAATAGGGTAAGAAATTCCTCATGTAGGATTTTTACATTGTATACAACAATCTGTAAACCTGTTGTTCAGTTGATCATTCATATGTGACAGAAATATTCAAAAATGTGATTTTTAATCCCACTGAGTGGCAAAATATTAAATTTTTAAGAATGCTTAAAACGAGTTCTGAGGGCAAAATGAGTCTCCTAGGGAATGGGGAAAGTATGCTTAAAATGACAGGGTGGCAGGAATCATTCAATATTGAACCTGATGTTTCACATCCAGAGGTTAATTACCCACTGCTCCTTGCATTTCTCAGTTGGGACAATGCAAATCATGTGAACCAAACAAACATAGTGAAGAACACACTAATAGATCTCCATCATTGCCCTAGCTTCTGGCCATCTAACAGGCATGAGAAACATACACAGGTGAAGCATAGTGTCAGTTCTGTGAGCATGAAGATAATCTCACTTGACATATGCTCTTAACTACACAGACCACTGAGGTTATGAACTTCATATTTCCACACTACTACACAGTGCTTAGCCTGCTGAGTGGTATTCATACTGTGCTCATACAAGTACTAAACATTCACTTCATTGCTGCCAGAAATAAATGTCATACCTGCTCTGTAGGAAACAGAGACTTTGTTTGGACATCCTCTGCATAAGTCAGGTCATGCTTAGTGTTGTTATTCCACATCATGTCTGCATCTCTTGACACACTATGACAACATGAACTGCCCTCTTATAAAATATGATGATAAATGATATTTAAGGCCCCTGGGCACACAGTTAGTTATAGTTTCAATATAAGACGCAGGAGATCAGATGAAAATGAAAGGACATATGTATGGTTTGAAATGATCTTCAGACAACTATTTCTTCCTTCCACCTGGGAGAAGGTACATTCCCAATTCATCAAAAACAAATTTCAAAACATATTTTGTTTACTGCAGATAAATTTTGATAAAAACATACTTTGTTATAGGAAGAAAAATTTATACTTAAGAGACTAGATGAGAGGGAATTCAATATGACACACAAAAAATTTTACAGTGAGACAGACAAACCGGGCAATAACAATACCGTTAAAGGCAGTCATTCGTCACCCTGAACTACCGTTTCAGTATACATATATCAAAACTCTCAATTGGTACAGCTCTTTGATTGGCATCACATTCAAACAATGCATCATAGATAAATTACACAGCATGGGCACTGAGAGTGTCTTGATTACACATTATGGACTTGTATGGCCACTGGGACAAGCCATGAAGCAATAAACAAGGATTGTGTCTGGATAAAGATGAGTTTTAGATAAATGTGGGAGGGGCTAGCAGGAAGTAGGTTGGGAGAATTGGAACTGTTTGGGATGATGAAAATATGCCTTTAAAATGCAAAGGATAGAAACACAACGGATCCATTTACAAACAGCAGCAGCAATGAATTGTGGGATAAAGCTGTGGTGTGCATTGTTTTTATATCAATGGTATCCATAGGGTGAACATCTCTGTTTGGGTTTGAAAGTCAACATTTTCTTGTCAATCCATTTAATCCTGACTTTTGATAGATATTTAATTTGGGCACAGCTCATTAGGAAATTGTTTACCTGACTTCCTAAGTGCTGCAGGGACACAGTCATCATAAACCCTGCTCATTTCTCCAATTATTGGGCAAGAAACTTCAATAGCCAACCAACCCACCAAGCATGCAGATGAATTGTCATGTATTAATCGGGACACAGATGAGTCAAGATATTAGCTCCCAGTGATTTCACAAGCATTCTCAGGCAGGGCTTCCTCACAACCCTTACATGCCATTAACTATGTCATGAATAACCCCCACCAAAACTCAATCCCATAATCTTGGTGATTTCTTTTAGGAAAAAGCTCCGTAAGGTACTGCCTTGAAAGTTGAGAGGGCTTGGCAAGATGGTAAATGTTCTTATCCAAATTTACCTTCTAAAAGATTTGCATTGCATTGGTTCATGAAATTCCCCCGATTTTGTCAAATCCTCACAGTTCATGACGCGTTCTCTTCGAAGGGCACTGCGTTTGCACTTTCTGCTTGTCTTCACAAAACTGTCTAATCAAGCATAAGCTTTCAGTTAGATGATCCTATTTAATTTGTCCACAGTTCACTTGGCAATGAATGCATCTATACTGTATCAGTTTGCCAAAGAACAGCCCTTGTTTTGGTGAGAACAACATCTGATAAGAGATGAGCTTGTGTGACTCTAGACGAACTTGATCATAGCGCCATTATCTAATACTACAGTGTTTGACTCAGTATTGTTTACATCGAAAGACAGTCGGTCGGCAGTATTTTCTAGAGAATTCCACATCGGGGTCTACACGTAATGTTTCTTAACATACTGATGACAAATGGTCAAACTATGACAATCCCCCCTACCACCCTTTTCTTACATAAAAAGGAAATGTTTTAGGTGAGAGTAATTTACAGTTCAAGTCCAGAACCTTAAATTACACACACAACCTTACAAGTCAGTGAACAAAAACCATCCGAAAATTCAAACTATTTGCATTACTGTTGGGTGTGAAACTTGGCTAATTATGCTACCAATAGGCATTTCCATTTGGTAGTAGTACCCTTCAACACCCTGGCTAAGTAATCTTTATCAACTCAACATTCCCCTTTAATTTCTCATAAAAAGTTTTGACAACACCAGAAAAAGAGGTGAGAATAGTTGAATAATAAATTACAATAGGGCATCAAGTTATTGAAATCAGGGGGAATTGCAAAGGGTGTGGCATGTTTAAGATTTTAAAATTTAAACACTGAGTGACCCAACATCCCATCTCTCCCTTTCTTCCATTCCTCTTCCCATTATGATGTCTGTGAGCAAGTTTTAACAATAAAAACAGGCTCAGTAAATATGAAAAAAACTGCACTGAGTTCTAATACACCTTTACAGCAATGATTCAAAACAGTGAGGAGTTGGTATATTCACACTCTGTGTGCTTTTCAATTTTTCAGTTTCTCTGTTTTGCTTTTTAAAAGTGCATTGAACTTCTAACCTGTTTGAAAATGACAGTTCACTAGTTGCAAGTACATGTCCTTTGAGTTCTGAGAATTTCTGTCACATGCAGTTTCTTGAACATGCATTTTCTGCACCATACAAGATTTAGTCAGATTTTAAAATTTCCAAAACTAGTTGATCCGAAGAAAAAACAATGGGACAAAAAAAACCCACTGGGGAAAAAAAAAAGAGATCAAGTATCGAAGATGGGTGAATATTCTTTGTAAATTAATGCATTTTTTACAGAGAATTATCTGTAACTGAATGTTGAAGTACAAGTGGAGATTGATGGCAGAAAATCCATCGATATGCAGGTATCGTTAATTCCCAAATTTTGCTTCAAAAAAGTGCAACAGCACCTATGACACTTTAGGTATGACTTGACACCACAGGATATGTTATTAAAGGGACTTACTGTGAAAAGAAAAAATCAAATTTCTCTCAAGGTTATTCATATCTTATGTTTATGCTTTGATATTGCATTCAAGTGATAACCCTTGCTCCTTCAAAAGTGTGTATATAAGTAACGGAAGTAACATTTATATTAGCCTAGCAACAGGAAAAACACAAGGGAACCATCCCATCCATTCTACAAAGGGACATGAGAAGAAATAAAAAACCTATAATGCCATTAATTTAAATGACACTCATTTCCTTGATCAACTTGTAGGGTCTCTTTAAGTTCTGGTAGGTTCCTCATCATAAACACATCACTGAGTCAGCAGATACTATTGTTCATAAAATTAAACAAGAGCAGAAAAAAAATTGTAAGATTACAGTTTTGAAGCTTATTATCTTATTGGGTTCATCAATTTATGGGTCTATAGATTTAGGGCAAAGTGTTATCATACCATATACTGACAGACGAATCACACTCCTGTGGGAAATGTGAGATAGAACTTGGGGAAAAGGAAAAGGAGTTGAAGTGGGATGGGGGATAGTTCATAAAAATTTAAGGAAAAACATGAATGTTGAGTAACAAAAGAGAGATGCCTGTGCACTCAGGCTATTCAGATGACACAGAAACCTCTCACATATATAGTATCAGTGAAAACAACGGACACATGACTTGACGACCTGAAAAATTCATGCAAAGACACCAGCTTGCTGTCAAAGGTGCAGGACTGAAAACTAGTAAATTTTAAATTTGAGGAGAATTATTGTTCCTATACATACAATACATGTTGAATTTTCCTGCCTATAAAAACCCTGTCCACACCTTTTTGCTTCAGTGAACAAAGGTAAAAAAAAACTAGAAATTGCCCTACTGCTTGCCTTTCACACCTCACAAACAGTGGCACATCTGGCTGGTATTATTCAGCCTTTGTTCACATCTTCTTCTAGCTGCCTCTTATCAAGCTTGTGGTTTCTTGAAGTGTTTGAATGAGTGAAGCAGGAAGTTGGGTAAAATTTGATTACCCCACCAAACCTCCCTTTTGGTGGGGACTTGGGTAAAATATCTAATATGGTAAGAAATTCCTCATGTAAGATGTAGGAACCATACTTTTTGGAAGCAGTATAATAGTAATATAAGGAAATTTCACAAAATTAGGTCAGTATAAAGAAGTGGAAACATTAGGCAGGCAGTCACAGGGGTATGTACTAAATGTAAAAGTCCCCTCCCTAAATTTTATGTTATCCTTCTTTTTCATAAAGTTTTGGTGGACATATCCATCATGTGTTTTACAATTGACCCATAAACTTGGCTCCCTTCCCCACTGACAAACAAATGGAAACCTCTGTGCTTGTTACTTTTTGTGCTACAACTTCAAGTTGAATTTATTTTGGACATTCAACTTGGCATGCCATAACTTAGTAATAAGAAATCATAAAGATTTTCTCTGAATGGTACATTAAAGTATAAAATATGAGCTTTTTAGATTATGAGTGTTGGAAGTGGGATGAACTTTTGAACCTAGTGTTTAGTTGGCGGTTTCCCACAACATGTTAACTAAACACAGCTTTCACCAGATTTAAAAATCTTGCTTTGACACTTTGCATGTTGTCATTAATTTACTTTGAACTGGAAATGAAAAAGGATAAAATCCTCTTCTAATTGAGATATAAAAGCAATATGATTGGTCTAATTAGAGACTGAGACTTTAACGATACAACCAAAGTTAGTTTCATAAAATTGAATGGGATCCTGCAGTAGGCCCTACTCTTTACATACATTAACTATGTAAACTGGAACAATACAGTAGATGCTCTTGGACAGGGAAAACTGCAAAGCTTCCTGTGTGGCTAGCAGCAAGATTTATTTCTCCTGTAGGGACTACAATTTTGGTGCAAAAGTTTTCATATCTGAAGATCCCCAAAATTGCAACAATTAGACATAGCCTAACAAAGATTACTTAATGACCTTCAATTCTTGTTTTTTATCCCCACTTTTAAATTATGAACCTAAGTTGTCAATTATATTATCTAATCTCTCTCAAGCAGGACAATATACAATCTATGGCTTCATAGCTGATATGGGTCAATACCCCTCCAAATAACTTAGCTACATATTCTCTTACTGCAAGCCGAAGTTTACCTAATTTCCATCAATAATCCTGTCTATAGAGCTTCAGACTCATATCCAGTAGCTGACTTCAACCATTAAAAAGGTATCAATTGGTGACAAAATGATCCACAACCACCAGTGGCAATGTCTTTCTCTCCATCCTTTAGCTCAGATACATCCAGAGTCCTGGTTCAAGGTCAAGGCTAAAGATGACTCCCTCCTGCAGTCAATACACAAAATCAGCCTAAATATATACAAATCAGATAAGAAAGAAATATCGCTTGAAAAAGTAAAATGTCACTTCTTATGTTATGGGAGAGAGAGTTTGCGGTAAGGAAGTCTGGACCCTCCATTTTTGTGGCCATGACCTTGAAGTGTTGCTGAGTAGTACAGACACCCAAAGTGTGATAAGATAACCTCACAAGAAACCATGAGCACCACATTTACTTTTTAACCTTAGTATCCTGACACTGGTACTTTTTCCATGACACTGTTTCAGTCACAGTTTGGAATGCAGGAAATGCATTAGTTTTCAACTAAGGTTCTATTATGGACATAAACTTTAAAATATTTGTAAATGTTCCAAAATTACTGACATATTCATTTTGAGTTAAAATACCTACCTGTACCCCTTTGAGAAAAAATTGGCAGAATGAGCAGTCTGTACAAACTGGCTTCTGTAATTATCTGTGAAGGAGCAATGATAACAGATTTTAAAGGTAGTCACTCATCCGTGTACAGATGAGCCCATGTTGAGACTTGAACATTACATTCTCGGACAGCATTACATCCTGGAACATTAGTTAACACACTGACCAAAGAATGGCTTCGAATTACCGAAGCAGCTTCACACAGTCACATAGAAAACAGCCCATTTACTCGGAGGCTCCTGTGATGAAACAGCACTTTCAAGAGCAAGAACTGTCTCCCCAACTTGAAGAAGTGCAGTACACTGACCTGTTAACTGGAAGTAACTGCTTTGTTTACCTTGAAAATGCAATATTGAAGTCCTAAAATATTATAAAAGATAATTTGAAATTTATTAAATGAGAAGAAAATTGTGAGATTTAGCTGTTGCTTTAAAACTGCTCTTGCCCTTTAACTTGTACTTATGCCTTGACTTTTCATGTCACATCAAACTGAAATTATACCCTAGGTAACAAAATTATCAATTTGTACAGCTCTTTGATTGACATCAGACTCAAACACTGCAAAGTAGCTCATACTACACAGCATGCACTGAGAGTGTTCTGATTACACAATAATGGCACTGAATGCTGAATTGGGATTTGCTGTAAAGCAATAGACTAGGATTGCATCTGATAAGGATGAGATAGACAGCTGTGGGGGGCTAGAAGTAAGTACATTGGGGAAAGTTTATGGTCTGCCCTCCCTCACCGCCACTGCCTCAAATAACATTGCAAAAATTACCACATTACCAACTCATCTGCTTAGAGATCCAAACTCTGGTTTTGGAATCATAAACTGTGTATCTGTTACCAGATCCAATTAAATTTGATTTCTGTGAACATGGCTGATTTATTCTCAGTGAATATGAACCCTTCTTTGCGTAATTAAAGGCTTCCTGTTAATAATGTAAACAAAAGGTTAACTCTGCAATCACTGGACATTTGAGTGACTTATCTGCTGTGTTAATAGGTTGTGTAATCAACTGGAAAAAGTTCTTCACAGGCCAGGGTTTAAGTGCTATTCTAGAAGTGATAGTGGTTGTTACAACAAATAAATGAACAGATAAGGAGGATTTTATTACACCCGACCTCCCCTTTGTGAGGTCTGGTCAGAATGTCCTTATTTTTAAGCAAGTGAAGTCATAATGAAATTTGAAGCAAAATATGCAGATTAACCAATCATGCAATTAAATACTTTCATGTTAAGCACTTTGCTTAACCTTTTCAGTAAATGATTCCAAAAATGCACCTTAATGTAGCATCTAAGGATGAAGGACCTTCAAACACTTCCCCCAAAATCCACAGGGAAGGGGAACACACTCTCTCCTTTGATTCTTCACAAGGAGAAACCTACCTTCTCTTTCCCCACTATTAACAGAACAGCATTCTACACAGTGGCCGACACATTTCCATTTCCTATGAGGAAGGGAAACATGGGCAGCCTCCATAAAGAGTCTCAGATCTCAACCAGTCCTGTGAACAGTTGTGATCAGAGATATGTAGTTAAATCTGATAATAACAAAATTTGAATTTATGTTGTTTCATAAATAATGAACATTGTCTGATTTCTCTAAACTGGACATGAATTAAAGTAAGAACAACTCCATAATTTGCTCTGCCCAATCACATCACCTTTCGTCTTTCTTGTTCTAGGTTGGCATGACCAATCACTAAGCTTTAGCAAAGTTATCAAGCCCAAGTGCTGCTCATAATACCTAATTGAAAAATTTAATAGATGAAATGTGAGAAGTGGCATATTTTGCAGGATAAAAGGTCCTGAATTACATATGTTAAGTCATTAAATGCATTATATGCAATGAATGTCTACAGATGTTTGAAGTGTCAAACTCATGCATATCTGCTCTTGAAGCCATGCTGAAAAATATTCTGGTATGTCCCATGCCAACCGATGGTATATCATACTGCTTAGGTAGCGGACCAGTCAAGTCAGAAGTCCATACCACAACCATTGTGCCTGACAAATCAACATAGCACAGTAAGCCCCCCCCCCCACCCCTCCTCCCTCCATCCACACATCAAAATATCCTGGCTTGGCCACTATTTTACGACAATTTTGTATTCTTTTACTTTGGGCTATGATTGAACAGGAAAATGCTGGAAGCTACAAAAGCAAGGAAAATTGTTATTTAAAGTATAGCCGGAATTGGAGACAGATATGAAGCGGGAGCTAGCTGTTTTAATGCAATTGGTAATTGGTCACGAGACATAATGGGGGAACTATTTAAATGCAACCGGAAGTCCATTTTTTTGGCCCACCATAATATTTGTGGCACATGCTACACTTCACATCAGTGATGGAGTAGGGAAAACAAGCCAGTGTGCCTCAACTGAAGAAAATGCTATGGCTGGCTCCACTTCAAGCAATTGGTTGGAAACTGGGTAGTAAAACCCCATCTAACTAACTAAAAAACTAGCTACACTTTTGACTAGGAGACAAACACTTTTGTATTTCATGTAGTGTTAGAGCATCCCATTCTCAAAAGGGAAGCCTGGGTTCAATTGATTGAGACTTTCAAAATGAAACCTACTGCCATTGTGCATCATTATGCTCTGGATAAATAATGGAGTAGGCCTAACAATATTTCCACTGCCCCCCCCCCCGGCTCCACAACTTGCAAAAAAGCTTTAGGCACTGCTAGATGAAACCAGTTGCATCATAACTGTCTTATTATATGGCCCTTTAATAATGCCAAACTGGCAATTTAATTACAAAGCAAATTCTGGCAACTAAAACACCCATTGGAACAATAACTTATCCAAATTCAACTGATTGAAATTTAATTGTTCTTTGAAGTGTCCCTTAAATAAACACTGCTGCCATTCCCTGTGATAACACAACAATAAACAAATTCAATACTCCACTGAACTTGTCCAAAGTGCCTTTTCCTTTCAGCACAAAACAACTAACCACTGTTTACTTAAATGACGATGTATTTTCAAACTAAATAATTAACTTGGGCAGTCTATAATGAGGTTAAAATTTCTTTGATATATTTTCTAATAATACGTTTTGTTCTCTTCATTCCTGATAAGAAACAAAGTACTCTCAAAGCACCCCTAGAGTTTTAACCTTTCCATCGATCTAAAGTCTAAATTTCAATACAATTCATCATATATCTCTTTTACAATGGCACTTAAAATAATCCTGATTATGAGATTTGCAGGTCACTTTTGTCTTCACAGAAAACAAATCTTGTCCCAGCATCATACATATGGAATTCCCAAAACTCCCTTGTTTGGGAATCTGAGTCCTGATACTTACCCCCTGTTTACACATTGTAATCCCCACTTACCCACAGTAAGTCCCTGGCAAGCTTTAATAGCACAGTGGCCTCTGGTGACCTTGGCAAGAGGTCACCTGGAGAGGTCTGTATCCAAAAACTTTGAAGCAGTTTGGTTCCTGTGACAGGCGTACGGGAGATACTTTCTATGAGGGGGCAAGAGCAATTTTTCCCGAAATAATATCAACATTTATCATGCTTTACCCATGTTCTGCCCAAGTAAATGAACTGCTTTTGCCTGAATTGGAAGGGCTACTGCCCCTGCCTGCATCCCTGCCTCATATGCCTATGGTTCCTTTGTTTTCCAAAAGCTTAAGAGAGAGGGTTTTTACTGTTTTTCCTGTCATCCTTTCATATCAGGATCTCTTTCGACATATATTCTTGATATGGTGTATAGAAGCTGTATTTTATGTATGTTTTTATCAGGATGATTTTTATAACTTTTACCTGGACCCCACCACCTTAAATCCCATGGTGGTTTTGTGCATGATGCATGTATACAGCTTTGAAGTTGGTCTCATAGACCCACTTTTTCCCGAAAGGATTTTTAGTGCAAAATTTTTCAGAAAGCAGATTCATTGATGACAACTTCTAGGCTATGCCTTCCCCTATGGAATGTGATCAACCATTCCAATTTTCCATTACATATGGCCCACCACTACAAAAAGTTGGACAACCCTGGGCTAGTATCAACCAGGCACTCAAAAACAATATCAAGGTGGAGACCAAACTTTGGCACAGTATTTAATATACATAGAAATTATGAAAAACAAAGACTGTCATCTGAGCAGTATCATCACAAATTATCTTGCATCTACCCTTTTATATTGAAAGAATAAACTTCAGAATTTTATATCAACTCCACAGGATCTTCAGGAAAGTCCTGTGATCATTGGAGTAGCACCAGTGGGATTCATATTTCAAGCTTCGTACCATATATTTTTGAAGTTTTTGACTGCTGAAGTGACTCTCAATTTACATCAATTCCAGGAATACAATGATCATCATGACTATAGGATGTAAACAGCAGTTCCCAATCCTTCACCAGCCTATCACTATCCTCTAATTTATTTTGTCTGCCTTCTTCATATAAATTCAAAGCTGACGCCAACCAGTAACAGCCCTGTTAAACCTTGGTGTTTTTTTTTTTTTGACCAAAATAGCAGGCCCCCAGTTTTGCTGTCTCATTTTCTTACTATGTCAACTAACATTTTGCTTTTAAAGGGAAAATGCAATTCTCCAATTTGAATTAGAGTGTTATCCTGTCATCCTAATTCTGGAATGGATCATATCAACCATGTGACAATACTTTTGTCACTTATTTTTTTAGATTTACGCCGAGTACCTCCTTTACTACAGTATAATATAGTTTGGAGCTCTTTAAGTAAACTTATACTAATTTCAAATCTTGCATATGCATACCATCAAGATTCTGTTAAAAAAATGGCAGTTATGTTAACCTTATGGAGAAATGTTGGGGGTTTGCCTTAGATTTCTACCCAAGGCTCCATTATAAAATTTTTAAATTGTACATATATTGCCAAAGTTTCAATATCTGCTAAATTTCTGCGTAAGTCTTTACCAACATCCAGGGTTGTTAAGAGTTGTTCACAAAGATCCATTACCTTGTTTGAAATACTTCTACCATACCAGGTTTAAAATAACCTGCCTCGCATTTTACTATGAGGCTATACATGAGGCTTTTTTCCAAAAGTCCCCACGACTCTCTGGCGAAGAGCCAAGGGGCGAAAACCAAACGATTACTCCCGGAGGGGTTCTGCTCCCTTAAGGAGCTTAACGTCCCAAATGGACAAGTACGCCCTCCAAAGGGCAAACACTGAGTGGTCCTGCTCTAGACTGGCTGAATAGAACAGAAGCCACAACCTGGATGCAGTTTAACGAGGCTATACATGAGGCTATGTATGAAATATTTTAACTCTACCATCCTCAGATTCAAAGTTATAACTGCTACAGTGTCTTCTTAGTGCAGAGCCCAAATTGTTTTGTAAATGGCAAGAATGAAATGTATGACACAACTTGTAATAGTCAAAATGGTATAATATAAATTTCATACAATTATGTAATTATCACCCTGGATACTGAAAGTAGGATTTGCAGGTGACCTTGACAACTGGAAATGTAAAGGGAATTCCTGTTTCTGTTTTTCCAGACCTTCAAAAAGTGGCCTTTAGTTAGTTTCAATAGTACATAAATATGAGGGAAATTTCAGTAACACAACCTGAGAGTAAAGCCTTCTATTGGTCAAATTTCAGGAAAATGTGCCAATTTAAACAACATAAATGCTGCATTAACTTTCCAGCCCAGAAAACTTTCCAGTAATGTTGGGAGGAAAGCTCTTTATGATCCATCTTCCCATCCACTTTGTTCTTCTAAATATCTTGAGAAAAGTATCTATCTTGAGAGACAGTATTCTTCCCTCCTTTGGGATGCATTTAGTTAGTTAGTTTGAGTTTTACAGCCCAATTTTCCAACCCATTGGTTCAAGTCTAGCAGGCCACAGCCTTTTTTCCACTGGCAGTTGTGGCTCACCAGCTTGTTTTCCGACGACTACTCTATTGCTTATGCAGAGCATCATGCACAATGGCAGTAGGTTCCATTTTTAGAGTCTTTGGTATGACCTGACCTGGGAATCAAACCAGGGCCTTCCCCTTGAGGGGTAAATGCCCCTAAAAGTTTGACCAAACACGCGGTGTGTACAAAAAAATTTGCATAGAGTAACGTTCCTTCATGCACAAAAATTCTACAGCTCTGTCAAGTTCAAATATAAAATGATGGCCATTGGGCAAGAAAGTTTTTATGATATACTAAATGTGATGAAGTTAATGAGGGCTGTTTTCATTAGCCAGTAAAATATATAACCTCAAATACATTGATCAGTCCAAGCAATCCAAAGTTTCACTTGTGCAGAATATAGTTCTTCAATTCCTTCACTCCCTGTATACTTAGAAGGGAATCCCCACAGCCACTTGTAGTATACTATACTAATCACTTCCATTGGAAAGCAGTATCTAGAATTTGCACAAAGCATTTTTTAAATCAACATATAGCTCCAACTATTTCCTTATGTTATTTTTCAATATTTTCAGTGAGATCTGCGACATCTGGAGTTACATTTACCATAGGATATTGACAGTATGTTTAGTAATACATACCCAAAGAGACAAAAACATAATATTCAGGCTGTAACATTTCAAAAGTCGTATTTTTCATATTTATGCAGTCATACTACAGATGCATGTACCAAACACAGTCATCCCCATACATGAAATCAAGTTAATACTTTTCTACAGGCTGGACCATGCTCAGTAAACATGAGACGGCCATAATACAGTTTCTTATTGATAGACCATTTAATATAAATACAAAAATCCCTTAAGGCCTAACTGACTCACATATATACAATCCACAACCTAAAGGCCCTTCCCCTCAATCCACACCCTCCCACTCAACACACACCCTTTTCATGACAAATTAATTAATATTATTTTGATGACACTTCAGATAATACAACTGTTAATAACCAACAAAACTGGTTGCTTCTACTTATCAGCAAAATGGAAGACAAGAATAACGTAAAAGCTTTTCTAAACTCCAATTCCAGTAACCAACAATGTGCATGATCACCCAAGGTCTTTCTCCATTGTATGCTAGATTAGTATCAAGTGTTTTGCTGTGGGTGGAAATTTACATAGCCCAGAACAAAGAGAAACACAAAAGAAAAACGGAAGCAAAAGGGGGTTGTTTGTGGAGTACAATTTGCCTTTCTTGTTTCGCTTCCAATTTCTGTTTAAAATGCTTCCAGATTGTAAATATTCAAACAGGAGTTAAGTGGAGGGATTAACATCAATTGGATCGATAATCCTCTTTACCCCATACCCTGGATCGAGGACAATTCTTGTTTTACAAGTATGCCTCCTTTGTCCATTGTTTGAACTAATGAGCTCTTATTCAGGTGTGGCTATTCACAATTCCAGTGGCACACAAAAAACAATTGAGATTGATGATAAGGCAATTAACAGGTAAACACTTGATGTACAGGTTGTTCAATTAAGGAAAGGGATGTTTGTACCTCACTCCCGGCTCTCTACAAATTCTCTCATACTATCAAAACATAATATGTAGGACGTGATTGTTAAAGCAGATGTATGCCAGGACACTTTGAAATACAATTACCTGTGACAGAGAAGAAAACCCAGTCTGTAGAAAGGAAAAGACAGAAAAATTAGGAGTACATACTTAGAAACCATGGTAAACAGCTCAGCACATACCTAATGAATGTCTAATTGTTTTGCATTATTGTGTGACTCATTTTACTGAATTAACCACAATTTTAAACCAGTGGTAAAGGCGATGAAATGAATTCATACTACGCTTTGATTGACTCACAAGGTCAGATGATTGTTACAATCAACAATTAGTTTGAAGTTACAGAACTGAAAAAAACAACACAATGAAACTTAAAACCAAATTGTTAATTCATACCTTCTTATAGCCTTGCTTTGTGCACAGTTATTTTTTAGTTTTGCTCTTCTTTTTTATGTAATGGCACAGAAAAATTTCACACTGAGTGAAAATAATAAACAAAGGGTTTAAAATTGAACTTGTATTTTACTGCAATCTTTTCTTTTTTAGGTTTAAGGTTTCTTTTTTTTATCTTTTTTTCTTCCAAAGTGTTTTTTATGGTCGTGCAATTCCATTATTACAAATTATTCTCATGGGATGAGGAGACCTTCAGGTAAACCACAATGTTGCCAACACCTTACCTTCATAGAAAGTACATTTACTTACATACTCGTAACTGAACAATAATTAAGAAGAAACCATCCAATTTTCATTACATTTATAAGTCACAATTGGATAAATGAATATTCATATTGCACAACAAAGCTCCAGCCCCAGCCATCGAGTGCTTTCACCTTATGTCGCAATCGGTAAGTCACGCCTACTGCCTGGTAAAAATTAAGTGTTAAGCACAACGGTCACATGTAAGTCACCAGCTGCTTCTATAAGCTGGTTGCACTATAAATGCATACTAAACTAAATTTTACTAGTCAAAGGGGCAGGGCTAGTGAAATAAGTGAAAGCACACTATATTCTGGAACAAATTACTTTAATAGACACAGTAACTAAGTCAATAGGACTTCACTGTAATGACCACACTTTAAATTCTCACTTACTTTGGTTAAAACAGCATAACTTGCTTTCGGTAAATATTTTCTCGCATATTTATTCATTTATGATTAATACGAGCTCATATCGAATAGAGTGCTTTAACAATTACCTCACAAGCCCCACTCCTTTTGCCAAGTGACGGGCAAAAGTTGATGTAGTATGCTAGCTAGCTGAGAAGCAGCTGACATGTGTGACTGCTGCATTGAAAAACTGTTGATCTTTGCCTGGCAGTGGACATGACTAATTACCAATTGTGACGTAATGTGAGAGATTTTATAGTTATACACATTTTACACAGTTCAAAAGAGAATTCTAGTTAAAGTTCTTGGATGCTGGTATTACAAGTGCTGCCAAACATATGTGCAAGAGTAATGAACTACTCCAAGTGGGGAGGGGAGGGGGTTAAGACCTGGCAACAATTTTTTTCTAAACAGACACCAATTACACAACTGATGCAAAAGCAAACCATACATATTCTTTCTATTAATTTCATTTTAATTGCACATAGGAATGTTTTTGGGCAGTGTCATTTGAAAAGTGCAAAGCTGGAGTGTATTGCACTAAGTTACTGTGAAATAAATATGCTGTGACAATGCAATGAAGACAATGATGTGGGGTGTATATAAATGATATCTGAGGTTGTTACTGGTAGGCCTATATTATCTGTGCCCTTGAGTGATCTATGCTTTCACTGTGTTCACATTGCATAAGAAGCAATTAAAACAAACTAGACTAGCCTGTTAGCTAACCCCAAATGATACATAACTGTTTGTGAATTTTGACATATGTGGCATTGCCAATTAATTTATTAATCTGATGTGAAACCTGACGATATCAAGTGTACATACAGTGTTCTACATTTTCTCCCACAGGCAATAAGATGTAACCAGACAGAGAAGAATGGTGTTTCAAAAAGCAAGAAGAAAAGTTTCATCATGACACACATTTGCTGATATGAGACACCATTTTGCACTAAAATCTATGCATCTTCCTTTTCCATGCAGCTTTGTTTGCTTGAAAACTGGTAACAGCCATTGCTTTGTCAGGACTATACGATGCATGCCTGAAAAAAAAACAAAAAAAACGTAAACCAAAATGATGAAATTCATCTCAACACTATATCCATCTACATGCCAAACTGTTAATTACCCCTATATTGACAGAGACAGTGTGTAAAAGCAATTTCTTATATTTTAACCATTTGACCTCTGGTGACCCCACATAACCTTTGAACTTAGACATATAATAGAGATCAAATTACTCAATATGGGATATAGAGATCACAAGTATGATATCTTTCCAGGTTAATTACCCTTCTTGCTGTATCACACATATAGATAGAGTACAACACACACACCACATGCATGCATCACATGCATGGATGCCTTCAGCAAGTATGACTCAATCATTTGATGATAATTTTCTTTTTGTTATCACAACTTTTAAGCCACTCCCATACCATGTCATTAGTGCTGTTTTCTCCTTGGACATTGAAAAAAAACCACTCATTCTGGTCGACTATAGTCACTACTGTGCTGTTGAAAGGCTTCATGATCAACTTTATCTGCATGTTCCTGTGACATCATTTTAAGAGCCACAACTCCATTCAGTGGCAGTCTGGACATACAGACTGCTGTAACTTTTAAGTTTGCATTCTTAAACTGTTTTTATTAAGACTTATGTGTGCACATAATTGCCAATTGCTAGCTTTCTTTGAGGAAACCACCAAAAACCACAATCATGTAAGTTTCATAATCAGAAACAATATGGCTTCACTTTAGGCCTAATCTTCTCACCACAAACAGTTTCAATTCTCTGAAACCTACTTACATAAGCCCCTCCCACAACTGTCCTAAAATTCATCCTCATCCAGATACAATTCAATTTATTGCTTCAGGGTAAGTATACAAGACCCCAATGTGTAATCAAATTACTCTCAATAACTTACATACTGTGCAATATACAAGCTTCAGTATTCTTCATTTTTTTGAACAGCAAAGAGCTGAACCAACTGAGAATTTCTGTGAACTACTACAAAAATTGTAATTTAGGGTGAGAGGATTAGGCCTTTCATAACATTTTTAGTACAAAAAAGGCTTCAATAAAGAAATGGGTAGTATCTCTGTTAAGCTAAAAGGGGGTCAATTTTCTTTCCTTTATTTTCGGGGCAATTTGTTAGCCATTATAGGCCCTAACAGACTAGCCACAAAAATATTTCTAGCTTCATTAAAACACCAATCTATCATTTTCTAATGAATAAACCAGGATACATAAGTTGTTTGTTGAAAGTTAATTTGATTCTGGACTCTTGTTTATCAGAATAAAATTGAATGGATTATGTAGGATAACGGGACAAAAAATTGTGAGATTATGGGTTTAGAAGGAAATGGGTTGATAAAGACATGCAGTTAAAATGTGATTAATTGTAAGAATGGAGAGTGGCCAATAACACAAATCAACAAAACTTTGTTTTGGCTCAGTTCATAGTATCTGCAGGGTTCAACAATTTAAAGGGAACTAAAACATTTAACAGACATCTAGGTTAGTGACATAATTAAATACTGAAACTAACAAACTCAGCATTACTAAGCAATCTGAATCTGCGGTAAAGGGATATAGGTTTATGTCTGTACAATGGTAAAGATCAACACCTGCAATAATTCAAAGAATTTGCAGGTGATTTTCAAAAATAAGTAAAAGGGTTTTCCCGATGAAACAGGATGAAAGCAAATGACACCTCAAATGATGTTTGCTAACTTTGCAACCACACAAAACAGCAACCAGGTATGAAAACCATATGTAGAGTACACAATTAAAGCTCCCTAGAATCGTGCTCACCATGTTATTAACAATGGTCTGTCATTTTAGTTGAAAATTGCTGATGGGAGTTGATGTTGCAAAATTTCCATAAAAATTTACTGAAAAATGATGACTGGCATAAAATTGGTCATTGGAATTAAAGATCTTAATGATTTGCAACAGCAATGTGAAATAACTGTGTGCAAAATGTTAATGCCTCACAGGTCGAGTCATCAACCTAAAAACACTCATCCCAAACTTATTTTGAAACAAAAGCTTATTTTCACTAATTTCCTCCCATTTCTTTCATGATATATGAGGATTTAAATATTGCATAACCAAGGTAAAGCAATGGGTTCCTCCTCATAAATTTCACAGTTCAATGACAAAAATTTCTTGTCACATGATTCTCAAGAGCTATTCATGAAACAGGATAGACTACTATTGTGATGAACTGCATTTTCCCTTTCAAAACTCATACGCAAGTAAGGAGGACACATCTTAACCCTTTACCGTTGTGCTCCAATCAGGGCATATATTTGCGCGCCTTGGGAGTGGGCGGAAAAGCGGACATAGCACGCCCTGCATCAGCTTCCGTAGATTATTGACCCCGTGACCTTAAACTATTGTCCCCCTCGTTGTTCTGGCCAAATTTACGGGTAGCTACTCGCAGTTTCGAGGTTCATGTGAAACAGTAAAGATGGGTGACAGCCGCACTCTCTGTAGGAGTCCAAAAGGACCCAAACAACGGTAAAAGGTTAATACACACAGTTGCACACCACCAATGCCAACAGTGTAGGAAATCCTTGTACTGCTATAAATAAACAACCCATTTGTTAACATTGTGAATCCATGAAATCACACCTGCTTGCTTAAGTTCATTCTGCCTTAAAACTTTACAAAGTGGTAGAGCATAGGCTAGGAACAGGTATCCTATATCAACCCCAAAATGATATAAGGCCTACTCAACAACAGCTCAGCTCAATTGTACTAGAAAAGGCCATCCAGAGGTTGTTGCCCAAATATCCAGCTATGTACATCTTCTAATTCAATTGTTCTTTCCCATGGCACAATTTTGCTTTTCCTTCAAAATATTGATAGTACACACTTAATAAAAAAAACTGAGTAACATTTTTATATGAATTTAACAATTTGACATAAATTTCACTTGTCAGTCACAAGTTTTAAAAATATTACCAAATATTTCTGATAAATAAATATATTTGTTATTTGCAAACACTTTAACTTCATTATGAATATGGATCTTCCTAATTAATTTGCATCCAACTTGCCCATCTTTACTTTGGCTTTAACAATATAGCCAGTCTATCTCTAACTATTTATTAATTATTAATTATTAATATTCAGCTATGGAATGTGCTTAAAAATTACTTTTTAAAAAATTTTTAACAAGAATGAAGCATTTGAGTTGCTCCCCTTGAAATAAGTTCCGGCCTTTTGTTTCTTGTGGTTAATAGAACAATAGAGCCAGTTACAGCCAAAGCAACTTGATAACGATCTTGACCACACTTCTAAATTTGGGTACAAGACTACAGGAGGGCACAGTGACACTATTTGTAGGTAACACCTTTATACAAAGAACATTTGGAGCCAGTAATTTCACAAGTAAAAACTGTCCCCCTGTGATGAGC
Organism: Holothuria scabra; assembly: GCA_037179385.1. Classification (NCBI taxonomy): domain Eukaryota; kingdom Metazoa; phylum Echinodermata; class Holothuroidea; order Aspidochirotida; family Holothuriidae; genus Holothuria; species Holothuria scabra. The sequence goes on along the minus strand of CM074182.1, from coordinate 38,906,869 downwards.
AAACATTTCATTGTAGCTGGCAGTAAGAGGACAATTCCTACAAGAAACATCTGCAGACCACCAACCATGGACAGTCTTCACTGATGTCCCCATGGTGCCCACCAGAGAAGGTAAACCTTCTTAGTTTGGGGTAGGTCAGTGACAAGAAGGGCTGGGTGATAATTGTTACAACTGATACAGTATCTTCTGGTAAATTTTGTTTCAACAAATACCCGATAGCTGTTTCTACAAATCAGAGATAGTTGCTAAGTTTTGATTGGTCTGGACTGGGCCAGCTGCTAGAGAGAGAAGATGGGAATGAGATGTGACAGACATACTTAAAGCATCATAGAAGTTTTAAAAAAAAGAGGAAAATTTTGAAGCAAACAAGATATAAATGCTGTAAGTACGCAAAAGTCTTTTTAGTTAACAGTTTGCTACCTTAGAAACATTTCAAATTCTATAAATTTGGGTTTTTCATCTTTGTTTTTGACTTCAATTTTATTCATAAACAAATTGTATTTTCATTTTTTTAGTTAACAGTTTGCTTCCTTAGAAACAATTCAAATTCTATGAATTTGGGTTTTTCATCTTTGATTTTGACTTTAATTTTATTCATAACACAAATTGTATTTTCATTTTTTTATTTAACAGTTTGCCACCTTAGAAAAATTCAAATTCTATATATTTGGGGTGTTTTTATCTTTGTTTTTGACTTCAATTTTTTCATAAAACAAATTGTTTTTTCATTTTTTTATTTATTTGTATTTTTTATTATTTATTTAAGAGGTGAATTCTACAAATTAGGCAACTCAAAGAAATGAACTACTGGCAAATGGTGATATAATTTTCATAATTTTCTGATACAGCAATTTGGTGGGCTGGAGTAGAAGAGATCTCTCGTACTACTCCCTCTGTGCTTTATCTAATAAGTTGGTTGATCAAGATGACTTTGACTTCATTTGAAGACCCAGGACACCAAGGCTTCCACATGCAGGACCCCAACCACATGGTTATAGATTTAGGTAAGGTGAAAAATTTAAATCCTTTCTCCTCTCGGGGAAGAGTTCTTAGGAATAGAATGCAGTGCTGTTGCTTAAGTAAGTCTCTTGATATCCAATTCACCCCCCTCACCCACCCCTCTCCCCAATTTTATATTTCTATTTGTTCAGGGGAGAGGTAAAAATTTTCAAATGCTTCCACCCCTCAAGTAAAACTTGAGAAAAGAATGACAATACTGAGTGTTTCTCCAATCCATCTTCCATATCAGTCCCTATTCCCCAGCCTCAAAAATATTTCACTTTGTTCTACAAGCTATTTTCTCCCTTTGGTATCTCCTTCATCACTTGTTAGCCTATAATTTAGTTTAATGTCATGATTACCAATGGCAAATGCATTACAATGTTTAAATTGCCAAATTGCAAAGTGTATCCATAATAACATGGTTAGTATGGAGCTGCCATTGACTATATTTATTTTATAAAAATACATGAAACTCCATTTTGGACACTATCAGGAAGCATTTCACATGTAGTTAATTATAAGCAACAGTCCTCAATGGTAGCAATGACAAAAAGGGTTACCTTTGTTTGAGATCTGGGACAGTGTTTTAGGTAAAATTGAACAATATAGGAAAAATTAGTTTTCTGAAACCATTTATTGGTGCAAAGCCATCTCTGCAAAAAAAAAAAAATTCTATACAATTCTGCAATAAATACTTCATGACATAACCTGCCTGCAAAACAAGTAAGAATTTTTCACGACCCATGACCATGAAATATATCATAAATGACGACCAAATCTAAATATGTGAATCCTGCCCTGAACACACTACGATTGCAGCTTTAAAAGGAAAAATAACTGTAACCTTTTTAAACGCAAAACAGTACAAATGTTCACCTGTCTACAGGGTTGTAGTAGCCTTAGGCAGAATTAACTTTGTACTTCTTGAACTAATTTGTGTGTTTATTGATCCAATTTATAACTATGATTTTCCCCCTTTGAAAGGTCAACTCCTACTGTGGATCACACCCTCAATACTTCATAGTCCAACCACAATGGACCATTGAATCTACAAGGGTTCATTGATAGCTTTTATTTTCAATAATTCCTGACTTAGTGCTGCCCTTGATTCAAAAGCAGCAAAACATGACTGAGAACAGACCTTTCACTGTGGAGCATTATTCCCAGGAACCTCCAGAAAAATCTCTTCGGTTACTCAGGTGCTAAATTTCACATTTGTGGGAAAGATATTCCTACGGGGACTAAATATATTGCAATACTTCTTCATCTGTATTGTTAGTGTAAACTGTAAATTCATTAGGTAAATTTTTAAGCGTCTTTAAAGTAATTACTGTCACTTTTTTACCTTGTTTTGGTCCTATTGCTTCGGCATATACATTTCACTAGTTTCAAAAATCTTTCTAGCATTGTCATATGCATCAGATCATTGGTGACCCCAAGATTTCATCGAGATACTTCAAACACTTTTAGTATGTAACAACAATGCTAAATCTTGGAAAACTCATCCTATTTCTCTCACAAATATATTAAATAAATAATATTAAGCTGTACACCTAAACCCAATTCTACTTTTTATCCTGCATTCATTTAAAAGATTCAATATCAAGAAGGATGACCAAAAAAGCATAATTTAATGGGAATACCAGGCAGGGACATAGATCTGGCTTGTAAATTTGGTGGGATAAAAATTTTCCAGCAGTCAAAACATCAGGTTGTGTCCATGGCAGGACTCCATCTATAAAAAATCTTTACACGCACATACACAAAAAAAAAAAATGCATACACACTCTTATTGACATGCATATACACAAAACATAGATGGCATACTAATGCAGCATTATTGAAACACAGGTACACATTGACGTTTTAGAAGCCCTAGTGTTGGATATTGAGTGGTACGGGATCGAGTGCCAGGCGGAAAAAAGATAGGAGAGTTCAGTTGACTTTAAAATATTTATTTGATGATTTTAGTTCCACAAAAAGATGATTAAGTTGAATTAATTATTCTGCCAGCCTAATACATTTCCTAAGATATGTGTATCCCTCTGCGTATACAGCACGAGTGTCCAGCTCGCAGGCTCAGTCTTGTGAATCGTGCGAGCTCTGAACACATGCAGTCCCCCTGATTGGTCAAAAGCACCCATATAAATAATTATTATGATACAAATGACCAATAAGGAGGCTGCAGGGGAGGAAATTGGCCACACCTCGAAAATATGGGTTACAGTGTGCACATGGAGCTACGGTAATGTGATATGTCACGTCCACTGGTAACACGTGACCGGAAACAGGAAGGGCCCTGGGAATCTAGAACAAAGGGAGCGTTGCTCGTAAACAACAAGATGGCGTCTGGTTAAGGTCATGAAGAGTGCACCATACTACATGACACTAGAGTCATCTGTACACCACAATGTTACCTTTTGTTTATTCTGTTTTCTTTTTATTTGGCCTGAATTTTTTATTGGGGGGCAAAATTATGTTTACCCTCTGCCATATTTTTATTGGTGGGCTAATTGACCCCCCTTCCCGTCCCCCCCCCCCCCCGGATCTGCATGCCGGATACTAGGATATAAAGATTTATATTGGAATAATAGTATTTGCACTTTAAATTTCAGCCACTCTGGTACCTATCAAGGAAAAAACATGAAGAAAGTATTCCATCCTGACACTCTCCCCAAGATAAGGTGAGACCACATGCAGATATTTCTAAAAAGGTCAAGTGTGACTTAAATTAGTGATTCCAAGAAGATAAACCACCTTTTCTCTCATAGCTTTACAAAGCCATGTGTGTCCTGAATCGGTTGAACTTTGCTTGAGGTATTTTCAAGTTCACACAATGACAGACAGGCTTAAATATTGTCATAATATTATACAGATAACAGAAGTGAACTGTCCAATCAACTTACAAATGGCCATTTTTCTTGCAGATTATAGCAAGCTTGGATGCAGAGATGGCCTTACTAAATTCCCTTGAGACAGACAAAAAGGGGAAGAGATGTGTGAAATTTTTATCCTAAGATTTTGAACTATCTGGAGCTGGGAACTAGTTCACCTCTGATATATCTTAAATCACTCCTACACATCTTTCCAAAATTGATAAAGTGTTCTTTTTTCAACTTGCAAATCATTATAGCTAATGATACATGCCTTTATACCAGTATTTTGCTCTATACCGATTCCCATAAACAAATTAACCCATATTTGCTGCATATTTTACTCCATATGAAAAAAAAAGTTTTAGGAGACAAACCAAGAGCATCAGCAACTTGTTGAAATGAAAACTTGGGGGTAGATGAACCTACCAAACATCCCTGAAAATAAAGGATGTGAATATCTGGGCTGTTAACAGTAGTAGGAAGGCCAGAGCTATCTGCTTTGCAGTGACGTATTGACAAAACTCTATTTAAAGCATCACCTGATTATCACACAAATCCTGGAAGATATTCTGGGCATAATCAACGATCTGCAAAAATTTGAAGGCAAGGTGATTTGAAGAACTTCTTCCCATAATTTTAAACTATATACGGTCATTTTCAATGTTCTGAGTTTGGTTTGTGTTCAATTAGCATATATTGCAGGCTCTGGATGTTCCTTTTATTTCTGCTTGGATCCCTTACAAAAGTGGGGGACAATCTTCTTCATCATCAGTTTTGGGAGGGGGAGATGGGGGCTATTGAAACTAAAATAGTAAAAACCAAGGTTTTTCTACTATTAGCATTACTTAATTTCACCGTAGTTGTGGCTACATGGTTATACTGAAGAGAATTGTAAAGCTTTAGGTGCATACCATTTAGTGAATAAAATTTACACAATACAGCTAGGTTTTAATGGCTAAGGAATTAATGTGGATGAAATTGTTGTCATTTCCTATGGGCATTTAATTAAACATTACATTCCTATCATAAATATCAAAATTATGGAATTCTGCCATCTAAGAAAGAACATTATACTGCTCAGTGAAGTACTACCTCAGAGGACTCATAATGTGAACCTCACATGACATGCAAGCCAATTCTGCAGATCTAAAACCCCCCAAAATTTTTCCACTAAAGTACACAACAAGGTCTCTAAAGGCTTGTCAAAGTTCAAAGCTATTGTAGGCATCCACCCCCCCACCCCCCCCCCCCCCACACACACACACACACAAACATCAGGGATATGACAATCATGGCAATAAAAAATGTCCATGCCCTGATCACTGGATGAATGATGATGACAAAATTTTGTATAAACCACAATTAAAAGTACTATATTTTAGGTGAACATTTGACATAGATAAACACTACTAATAGGCCTGCATGCAGTGTACGTCAGCTCTCTACTGCCGGTCAGTCAGTTACATATCTAAAAACTGTTAGACAAAGTTCTTAAGGATAACATTCTGAAGTATCTGAGATAGTAACCTTTTGATGATTCTGTGTAATCATATTAAACAGATCTAATCAATCACTCTGACTGCCTGCATTAACACTTATGTTATCATAAGTATGTCCATTATATGTCCCTGACATAAAGACGGTAATTGACATTGATTAAACAATCACTTACACCCATTCTCAACAGGAATTCTGATAATATAATGTGGGACAAATTATAAATGTGTATCTGTCAAATCAATTCACGCAGATATTTTGTGATACTTCTTTCACTGCTGTATCAATCATTTTTATAGCGGCAGTCCAGTCAATCCAGGATATTAATTTAATAAGGCTCTCTACTTCTTAAAAGAAGCCTGCAGAGGGATATTAAAGCTATGATGAAATTAGTATTAGTCATAACATTTAAACAGTTAAAGGGTAAATGTGGGGTGCACTTGCCATAGGTGGCCAGTGGAGGATGAATCAAGTTCTGAACTTATCCAAACACTTTTTTCAAGTTCTAGAGATTGTTTATGTGTGAATCATAGACAATGACCACCCACCAATCCCAAATATACTTGAGAGTGATAAGAAACAAATGAAAATATGTATTATGTTATGTAGATGTGTATTCAAGTGGTACCATCCAACATAATTATCAGGTTCAATGTCACCTATAAATGGGCAAGTATTTAAGTATTATTACAGTGCCTGTCTGAAATTTGCAACTTCAGTGAATTATATTTTAATAATGTTACAATGTTAGATGCCTAACTGCATGTTCATGTAAATAGAGCATACCTAACACAAACATACTCTCCAGAAGGGATACAAAAAAATGAATGAGTGTTACACAGGATGTCCCTGAATATAGATTTTAGTAGAGTCAACAAGAATTCTGCCCTTAAAAATGGGCATCATGACTTGACTGACAGCATCATGAGGGACTGATTTTTTAACAACAGAAAACCACAAATAAAAAACTGACCTTGGAATTTCTACCAGGAGTTTTGTCATAGCCCAAACAAAGACTAGAGGGTGTACCTTATATCTGAAAATATCACAAAATAATGCTTATTTGTAATTACAACACCCTTTTCATTAATTTTGGGACATGAGTACTTAAGGGGAAAACACCCTCCCCTTTACCTCCCCCCCCCCAGGACTGATCAGTGGTGCATTATATCAATAAACTTTTGCAGTTTGGTGTTTCAGAAAATTTAATCGAGGGAGCCTGCTACAAGTGTAAATACAAATCCATCCTTAAAACTTTTTGAAGGTGGGTGCCCAGTATCTTAGAAGGAGGGTCATTGTCATATCAAGTTTCCATATGTTAGAGCTAGGGGGTACTTATTCTAAGCATTTTGGCAGAATTTGCATTGCAATGCAATGTGTGGTTCTCAAGATATAAACAGGTATTTGTCACATTTCAACAATGAGTGAACTTGAAGCAAGCACACATGACATCAAACTGTCACATTAATGGGCTATCTTTTGTTTTTCTTTAAACGTTACAGCCAATTTTCTCCTCAACAATCCCATATTATCAAAATGTGGTTGCATAAGTAGCATGAGAAATTTAAACTTTGCTTTCTCCACAGAGAGGTCCTATTCCTATTAACTTTAAAGGCAGTCATTCGTCACCCCAAACTACAGTGTAAGTATACATATCTCAAAACTCTCAATTGGTACAGCTCTTTGATTGGCATCACATTCAAACAATGCATCATAGCTAAATTACACAGCATGGGCACTGAGAGTGTCTTGATTACACATTATGGACTTGTATGGCCACTGGGACAAGCCATGAAGCAATAAACTAGGATTGTGTCTGGATAAAGATGAGTTTTAGATAAATGTGGGAGGGGCTAGAGGTAAGTAGGTTGGGAGAATTGGAACTGCTTGGGATGATGAAAATATGCCTTTAAGGGCACAACATGTCTCAAAAAAAAAAAAACAAAGCAAAACAAAGCATCCTAGCCAATTGTATCAGGAAATAGTAAAACTTATGAAAGCTGCCCTTAGTCCACTTTAGAACACAAATCTAGTGAACTCATTTAATAATATTTTGCAAGATACATCTCAGATTTGACTGGAAGTTTCACTATACTGTGTGGATTTGGTTCTTCTTTCATATATGAAATTTAAACTTTCCCTTAAAGGTTAACTGCAAAAATATGTCACTGACTGTACTGCTGGATTCAAAAGTCAAGGTCAAAGTATAAATGTCCAATGTTGAAGGGAATTTTCTAAAGCATCCATTTCACATGGGCATCTATCAAGACACAATTTTCAACTCAGCTAGGTGTTGTATTTAAAGGTAAAGGGCAGTTCCCCCAAACTTATTTTGAAGCAACCAGCTCAATATCACAATTCTCATCTCATTTCTGTTCAAAGAATCTTTCATAATATTTTATTACTTCAATATAACATATGAAAGGTAAACCAAGCAGTAACTTCCAGCAAATTTCACATTTGTGGAGTAAAAATGTTGTCACATGACCTTCAACAGCTAATCATGAAACTGGAAAGTCTACTACACTGCTTCAAGTTGATGTGACTCCTCCTGCCCTTTAATCTGGCATTATATAGGGGAGAGAAGGCAGCATCCAGAAATTGACTGAATGCATGGACTGTATGAGTGAAAGAATATAAACTTGTGTGTCACTCTATCTTACTTTGTCATGTTATATGACAATATGGTTTATTATATCTCACTTTGACACATTATTTTATATCACACTTTGACACATTATTTTATATCACACTTTGACACATAATCTGCGGGGAATCAATGTTCATTCTCAACTGTGGCTAAATGTTAATCATATAGAGGGCCTGGCAGGGCCATATAGTCTGGAGGGTTGGGGAAAACTGCCTTGTGATATTTCAAAATCACATACACTATGTGCTATGCTAAATGATGGTGCAGGTGCTCTACATATAGGCATTGTTTGAACTGCCCCCATCCTCCACTTAAGTTAATGGTTAGGTTATTCCATAAATCACATATACCAAACGTATTGACCCCACTGTCTCAATGTATGTTACCTTTCCTAAATTCATTTTACCCCTTCTTGAAACTAACTGGAATTGGAACATCCAAGCCACTAACTGGTTATGACTAGCTTTAGGTGGCCATTAGATATAGGTAGCAAATTTTAGGCATGAGATCAAAGACCCCAAAATTTAAGACCTGATGTCTTTCACAGGCCATAGCCAAAGAGGTGCGGGGAAACTTTTTTCCTCAACTCCCTTTACAGTTTTCAAGTTGCCATTATAATAAATTTTGCACATGTATTGTGCCCCCTTACCCCTCTCCCCCCAAAGAAATAAAGAAATAAAATAAAAAAGTCACCCTGTATTTCTTCCTCTTCAGTACCTCTTCTAGCTATTTTTCTAGTTTTCCAGGGCCTATAGCTTGGACTACTAGTTTCATGTTCTGACAGCTCAGTTAACATTGCAAGTTTTCAAAACCATTTTTCTGCAAATACTTTCGTTCATCAGATTTTCTGACCTTTTGTTGTACTGGCATTGAGGATGTCAGGATCAATACAGATATGAGACCACGATCATTTAAAAAGAAATCGGAAACATCTCATCCTGCAAGTAATCTTGTTAGTTTGGCCTCCCAGGGACTTTATTAGTTTGCAGTATTAATACTCACATATCTGGAAAGCTGGAAGTATGCAAAACAGGCTTAAATACTAGGATACCATTCTAAGTTGTCTCCACTAATTACAAAATTTATTCTTTTTTTCATCGTCGGCAAAACCACCCTTTTGAATTTGTTGTTATGTGAATCTCCACCGACCTTGTCAGTGGGACATGGCCTACTCATGACGACAAGTTCCGCCACAAGATTAACTAACAAAACTAATGCCAATTTTTAACAAAGAGGAGACAGGATATCTCAGAAAGAAGTCACTTAAATTCCTTTAACCCATAAATTTTATAACATAAAAAATAGATAAAATTTGTCATGCACAACATATGGGATGGCTTAAAGGGTGAAACCTCTCACCCCAAACTACAATTTTGGGACGGGGGTACCAAAATTCTCAATTGGCTCAGCTCTTTGATTGACAGCTAATTCAAACAATGGAGAGTACCAAAGCTTATATTACACAGCATGAACGGTACTGAGAGTGTTTTGATTATATAAATTGAGTTTTTCTACACTCACCCTGAAGCAATAAACTGAGATTTTGTCTGGATGAGGACGAATTTCAGACAATTGTGGGAGGGGCTTCAGTAAGAAGGTTAGGAGAATTGGTACTGTTTGGGGTGAGAGAACTAGGCCTTTAAGATCTATGCCTGCTCTTATATGAGCATCATCATACAGTAGCTTGGGCACAAGTAAAAGGCTGTATTAGTTAGGAAAAAAAGGAAGGAGCTAAATTACATCAATTTACACTTTTGCTATCATGAATAAGGGAGCCGGCCAACAAATGAAACCATTACGACACAGAAGAACTGCTTTTCTTGAGGAAAAGGGGATCAAGAGAGAGGGATGAACATTATCCCTACATAGATTGCACTCGACATATTAGACAAACAATAGTGTAACTTTCTGCAAACATTTGACATTTTATGCATGGTTTTTGTGATCGAGTTGAGGATGGAGAACCCAGTGCTTTTCAGTGACTGGAGGATTTAGCACTCCCCCATCCCCTCCTAGACCTCACTGCCTGTTTGCTAGTGATAGAACTGGTTGAGATTTAGGTCCTCTCCTAAGTAAGTTACTGTAGTTAGTTAGATGAGATTTAACGACACACCAACACGTATGTGATATACAGTGTCAGCCAACTCGATAAAAAGTTCAAAGTTACATCCATTTCCAAGTATGGGTCAAGTTCAAATTTGGTTTCCCTTTGTTTGCCTCTCAGCTTACAACAGGCCTGAAATGCCGTGGGCATGTTCTACAAACTCCAGCCCACAGGGGCAGGTACCATAGCCATAATGTTACTCACTTCCACCTGAATTCCTTGTGAGTTCAAACTGAATGCTCTTGCAAACTGGGATATTTCTGTTAATATAAATGACTTCTGCTCATAAACTAATCCATATTTCATTCAGCAAACAACTAATCATATCCACCCCAGGCCACAATTTTCAGAAAATCTGTTGGTTGTCCTTTGGGCAATCATTTACCCATTTTATAAGCTTTCCTCAAGAAAATTTGGTTGTGCAATACATTTTTGACACATTTTCCAAAGTAACTTTTATGCTACATTGTTGCTGGAACTTAGAACAGTGTGTTTTGATGTATTATTTGTCTTGTCAGTACAAAAAATGCTCAAATATGAAGATAAAAGTTGAAAGAGTACATCAGTGCTAAACATAATGTCTTGAACCTGATAAAAGCAAGCTGATTTTTAGCTCTTACAAAGAAAAAAGGGGTTGTGAGTCAGACAACCAACTTTTCACTTCTGGTTGTCATATACAGTTTTAGTCATCCCACACAACTGGACAGCCAAGAAAATGCAGCTCTGGCCCCAGTTCTTAAGTTCAACGGTGACCACTTGATTTCTATCATTTACCTCTATATGCCAGATCTCTGTTGGAATATAATCTAAATCAGGTAAACTCTAATGCCCAAACTACACTGGAAACAATCCCTTTTTTCAAGCAAACATCTGGAACTGCAGGAACAAAATGTGCAATGGAAATAAGATCAACATTGTGAACTTAAAAATAAAAACATCCACTTTCTATTTTAAGAACTTGCTTTTCCTTTTTTTACCCCAAAAGATCTGTTTCTTCCTGCAATAGTTTCCTAATCCAAAAAGCAATAGATACAGCTGGTTATGTCTAGGAATGAGGGGCATTCCAGCATTTTATTGACATGTGCTCCACCAATGTTCAACCCTGATAGCTTCGTATGCTTTCATTTTTTAAGCCTGCTTTCAGTGCTTTGTCAATGTCAATCACATGACACACAGCAGCTTATGCAAATATCCTCAGGAAACTTACAATTCATTTCTATAAAACATGCTCCTAATTTTAGACTCATGGATGTTATAAAAAATTGGTCAATTAAGCCTCAAATTATTTATGAAACAAGGAAAGAAAGGAAGGAAGGGTTTCTTGTTATTGATTTTTAAATTACTTCTGCAAAGTCTCACTCTAATAATTCATGTAGACTGGCTCATCCACTTTACTTTTTCACCGAAGAAGCCTTTTCACAAAATCAGAAAACTATTACTATTAACTACACATTACAGTATTGTGCTATGGGCATGTTTAAAAATAGATATTGTATAAGTTATAAGAATGCATCAAACAATCAATAGGCCCTTTTCCAAATAGTTATGGGTTGGGGGACAGAATTTTGGTATCTTTCATTTCTTGTCACAGAAAATCACATTGTCAAAAATGACTGGTACCAACACTGTTGTGAGTCCCACAAATCTTTGTAATTGCAGGGCTATGTCAATGTTACTATAGTTCCTTGCTCCTGGGGTCGAATGGTCTAGACATTTGTGGGAATACAAAAACTTTGAAACCATCAGCAACCATTAAAATGATATGATGGGACATCTTACCCTGGGAACATTAAACCCTGTGCATATCAGGGCGGCCCTAACACTGCTATTTTGATCAAATATGCCACCTCCTTCCGACTACATGTCTGATTAAGCTGGCTCCTTTCTAACATACACACACACACATGAACAAATGATGTGAAGAAAATCTTTTTATAAACTTGAATAGCGTTCTTGCTTCCTATTTCCACTCTTATCCCTGTCCTTCTCCACCTCTCCACTTTTCCCTTTAACAGTAGGATCCATCCTCCAGTTTCCACTATTTCTCACATTATCTCTGCCAAGAATTTGCTTTATCAATGCTAAATACATAGGCATTCATTCTCCTGTAATTCATTCTTTGTAAGTAAACACTTAAATCACACCTATTACAAGAAGTCATTTCCATTAAGGATTATCTTTTGAAAAACAAAACAAACAAAAGATTAAAATTTAAAAACAATGACGGACTATCATGGAGATGGTTTCCTTTGACACTAGAAGTGCATTACACCTCTTAAACCTCTTATGATGACACATTTAAATCTCAGAGATCAATGGATACTAGAAGTAGGTCATATACCAGCGAGCATTCATCAGAGCTCACTAGTCGTACTGCTAGTTAGTCCCACAATGCTCAAATTATTTTGCTTATAGAAAGGTTGGGAATTCAAGATGTTGTTGTTCTTGCAATACCTGGAGATGAATATGAAAACCTTTTGTAGTACAAAAAAATCACAGCTATACTTCTCGGTTTTTTTTATTTTGTCAATGCAATTCTGTATTTCAAAGACAGGGAATATAACAAACCATTGGTTCAGGTATTTTATTATACCTTACCAACAGAAGTGTCTTCAATGATAAACCTAAATATTCAATATTTAGCATTTTCTAGTAAACAGTCCCTTTGGCTTTGGTGTCCCCCTTGATTATGAGGTACCAGCTGTGACATACAGACATACAAATTTGATTCATCTGAAAAGCATATTTACCATACACTGAGCTTTTTTTGCTCATTGATCATGGTAAGGATATCACTAATAATCATCATTTCCAAATATCATAATTACAGCTTCACCCAACTTTCCAAGCAAGAGGATAGAAAATGCTGTGACCAACGTAACTCTTTGGAATCCCCCTAGTTATGTTGGTTTTCTAATTTCCTTTTCATCATTGACCCAATGTGATCTTTCTCAGGTGGCAGAAATTTTCCTGATGTAAGATTTGGTTCAAACTCTTTCAGGAAGTAGCACAATTCTAAAGAAAAAATCATATGAAGCATCTTTTATGTCATTTTTAATAATCGGCACTATTTTGGTGTTCCCCTCATAGAGTTATGTTGGTAAATTTTGTTGCACTCTACCATTTACTCAAACCATTAAATTTTGGGGTCAATTTAGTTACATGAAAACATAGTCCCAGAAGGTTAACAGAAAACTTAATTTCATGACTCTTGACCAAGTATATTATTTTGATGAACATTTTGAATTTTTGGTGTCCCCCCTGCTGTCATAGTTATGTTGGTATTGAGAAACAAAAATTTAATGAAACAGAGACATCTTGCTGTATGTTTAATATTATTGCAAACTGTGGTTTATATTGTATTTGACTGTTTCCAGGTCAGCTTAACCTTTAAAAATTAAATAAGCACATTTCAAGTTTAGAGTAATGGGGACACAAAATCTTAAAAGTCCCCATTACACATGGTTCAAAAATAGAGGAAAATCTTTCAAATATAACATATTTCCATAAAAAGATAAAAAAAATATGATAAATCACAAGTGTAACACTCTACAGGTCCCAAAAAGGAAAATTTGTATACTTGAATAGCCTTTACTGTTTAAAAATACTAAATAGTCAAAATTGTCCAAAAATGCAAAAGTGGACTTTTTAACACCTGAAAGTGTTGACAAAAATGACACTCAATTTTTTTAAGTTTTGGAGAATTATTTCAAACTTCTTCCATAGTGTTTCAAGAAAGGACCCTAAATCACACTCAACTATGGTTTTTCAACCATCTAGGATTTTCTTCATTCTTTTAAGAGGCGATTAAAGACTGCTTTGGTATCCCCTGTTATGTTGGTAAATTTGATGGCATCATTTCTTTGAATGAATCCCATCACACACACAAAATGCTATTTGTAAAAATATTTGTATTTTTTGTAACTGCTGACTATACTCTACCTAGGGTGTAAATTTCAACCAGTTAAAATGTTTTTTAAATTTTGACCTCATGTCACTCTCTTGGACCCCTAGTTTATGGAAATACCCTTCTTGATATAGAAGCCACAAGGACTTGTAATGGGTTAATTTAAAATGGGGGCAGCATTGATGTTTCATTTTTGATCGATTTATTTTTTGGTGCTGAAACGTGATCCAATGTAAGACATAACAGCAATGCCTACAGGTGTAGTTCACTGTTAGAAACAGCTGGGGGACAAACTATATTAACAATTGGCGGATTCCCTTTCTTTGTGACCTGTGCTGTTTTTAGAAAGGATTTCAGGTTTAAGTTGGAACATTGAAACAAAAGTTGCACCCCCTGAAGTTACACTACATAGGCCCTTACAGGCTTGCTTTTGAAGTTCAAGGTAGCTAGCTTAGCAACATAAATGACTGCCTCAAGGCCTCAGACATTTTAGGTGTAATGAGCCATGAACAGTCCAAGGAGAAAATTCACGTTTTAGGAAGAGTGCATATCGAATATTAAATACAGTGAGCTCATGATTTGCAGTTGCATCTGGGCACAAAACTCCTAACCTTGAAGAGTGAAGGTGTTGCGAGAAATTAAATTACTCCTCACCATACCTATCTGGTATAGTATGTGTACTGATGATGGCCATGTGCACTAGTCTGCAAACTGTTTTCCAAGGTTGTCCTTACTGGATGTGACATTTTGATCACCCCAAAGTCAATCAAATGAAAAAATGTTCTGTATATTGATCCAGAGTAGGTCACACCTCTTTATAATTTACAAAAGTGATTAAAGTACATTGTGTTTTTCTGAACAATGAAGATGACAAAAAAAGGGACTCTCCAAACTGTTTGGATCAACTTAAAATATTAAAGGTTACAAGTAAAATACATGTAGCAGAAGTATTTTTTCAAGGATATTTTACTTCATTGTACAAGCCAAGCCAAATAGTGCAGTATGGGAACCAAACTTCAGAGGTACCCCCAGAAATCTGTTTCACTGTAAATTTTATGGGCTACAGAAACACATATTTGATTTTTACAAACATATAGCATGGAATCACACAAATATGTTCAAAACTTGTAACAAAGTGCATCCACAACATTGCTGGAGTAGACTAACCCTGTACAGTAAGATTTTCTAAATTGCTTTAGTGGCCTTTCAACCATAGCTAGTAAAGCTCGATTTTTTTATTTTTAGGCTGGCATTAAAGCTCACAAATCCAGGCTGACACTTTCACTTTTTGTTAAAGAGAGAAGCTTGAAGAAGCATACATTTTTTACAAATATACAATTTTTAAAGTTTTTAAAATTAGCAATCACAGCAAATGATTCATGGACATTTAGGACTGTCTCTTCAGCATCGTTTCACAACAAAAGGGTTGCAGAGCATTAGTCATGGTGCCGTAAAACTAGTTCCCAAAATGTTTAAAAAATTGCCACTTCTTAAAGCAAGTAAACATCACTTATCCACTTTTAGACAACAGTCTAAATTTAAACCATGCACACATGTACTAAACACATCTATGGTTATAAGAGCATAAGTGCAGAGGTGATTTTGTGATTTGGGGGGATATTAATTGGGATCATGATCTAATGCTGTTGGCTGAAGGGGGAGAAAAAAGATTGGGAATCCCTGCTTATGGGTTCCAACTTCAGAAGGCCATGTTCACTTAAAGGAAATTAAACAAATGTTCCACTGGGTAGAGGGTCAGTCCTTCAATCTTAAAAGAATGGTTAAGGTCACATCAAGTTTTTATATGTTACAGGGGCACTTACTCTAAGCATTCTGGTGAAATTTGCATTGAAATCCGATGTGTGGTTCTCAAGATATGAGCAGGTAAAGTTGTCACATTTTCAACAAAAAGTGAACCTAAAGCAAGCACCTATTTCATTGCATCCTCACATTGAGTCTTATGATTTTCTTAAAACTGAATAATGAATTTTCTCCTCAACAATACCATTTGTGATTGTGCTTAAGAAGCATGAGAACTTATCAAACTTTGCACACCCCACTCCTTTTAAGGTCCAATTTGCCTGAAAGTTTCACCACACTGGGTAGATTTGGTTTCTCTTTCACATTATGAAGATTAAGGTGAATGAAAGCTGGTCCCATGCTATAATCATGGAAGTACTACCTACAATGAATGTCACTTCACTCAAGAAGCTGTGATAATCTGGACCTGGAAAGTTTAAATGAAGCACGTACCTGCTTTTTCCAATGTTGAACTTTTTCAACAGTTAATAAACATTTTCAGCAGTGTTTGTCACATGCAGTGGTCTCTAAATTCCACTTAGAATTGACAGGGAGTTAAAAAACAATTGGCCTGGTTGGTTAATATAGACAAAAGCTATATCAAAAGCCTTTTTGAAGCATTTAGAATAGGAAATTAGATGAAAATGTGTCAAATGTGAAATCAGATTAAGGTCTGTCTTACCCTGTAACATGATACGTACAAAATGAACCCCTTGTGTTGTTCGACACTACATTGAATACATACATACTAAAATAGCAGTGTAATATTGTGGACTGAAGCCTTATTCTTGTCCCCAAGCTCTGAGCTATTCTGGGTTCCATTTCAAATAACCCTTTACCGTTGTTTGGGTCCTCTTGGACCCAGACAATAAGCACAGCTGTGACCCATCTCCAGTGTTTCACGCGGAGCTCAAAACTGCAAGTAGCTACCTGAAAATTTGCCCACAACAACAAGAGAGACAATAGTTTAAGGTCACGGGGTCAATATTGGCCTACAGAAGCTGATGCAGGGCGTGCTATGTCCGCTTTTCTGCCCACTCCCAAGGCGCGCAAGTATGCCCCAATTGGAGCCCAGCAGTAAAGGGTTAACCTGCAATTGTATGCTGTAATAGCCTCACCATTCCAGCCTTTTTGTTCAGTCTAAACACATCCTCTTTCAATTGTAAGAAGTTTTCTAACCCTGGACGTATGATAGTTATGCAATTATCATGTAGGCAATAGGAGCATATACCTGCATGGTAGGGCAACCTAACATTTGGAGGGGCAAAAGAATTTTTTTCACCACTCCTCCCTGTTGCAACTGATTTTTTACCTTAATGTCCAGTCCTGATTGTCGCTCTCCAACAGAGACAAACCTTCAAAGCTGGTAAGTTTATTAGGGGGCTTACATATATGTCTACTACACATTCTATATATACATCTTGCTATACACACAAAATCAAGCTTAACATGTGTGCAGTTGAATTAGTTAGAATGGGGTTTCAAACTTACCAAGTCAGAGTGTTACCCTATATTCTGTAATAAACGCTCCCCCTCTAATAAATGCCCCCTTCAAAATTTTTAACAACTGCGTAAGCCAAGGCCTCCCGCACTACAGGCCCAAACCACCATAAAGCTAGTGTTTATACTATTTTGTTTTGGGGAAAATAACCAACAATCGCGCTCATGGGAGGGGTATAATTTATACGTTTGTGCTTATCAATGCTTTCCGTTTTGGCGGAAAGGATTGAGTACGGTATTCACTGGAATTTTAACGAAATGAAGAGCAAGTTTCAAGTATATTTGTGCCCTTTTTTCAGTTTACAAATAATCGGTGGTAATGATGGGTTGAATGGCAGAATTTTACCGATGCTGATTAGTTAATTTTTTATTACAATGTACCCTCAAATAAACGCCCCCCTTTTCAAAAATGTAACGCCCCCAGGGGCGTTTATTAAAGAATATACGGTATATAGTATCAGCTTGATAAAAATGTAATACTTCAAATACAATTTCATATACACTTGAAATTCAGGTGCTCTGCCAAATACAGTTTAATTTTGTTTCAAGTCCATACCTTTTGTTGCCTCCTAAAACAGGCAGGAACTACCATGAGGGAATTTTTCAACCTGGTTACATCTCTATGTTTCGACATCTCTATTTCCCCACATCTCTATGTTCAGACAAAACGGCGCCAAAGTACACTTTGTAGGTACCGAAGTACATTTTAATCAGCATAGAACATAGAGACGTCGGAACACAGAGATGTCGGAACATAGGGATGTCCCCTTTCAACCCCTGTCCATAGTTGGTACCTATAATGTATGCAATGTGGCTGATGTGCATTGTTTAACAAGGTGTTTCATGATTTGCTGTTACCATTGTATTGTATTGATTGTATTTTGTGTTAGGAAATTAGGTTAGAGCTATTTTTAGCCAGTTAGGAAAATTCTTGTTGAAAACAGCCTTATTCTAGACTAAATCACTCAAGTTTTTATGAGAAAACGTCTTTTGAAAATTTGTTCCAGATGATGTCTTAATGATGGGGTTGTCTAAAAAGAAGAACCTAGGGAATGGCAAGTGACCTCTTGAGGCTTTTCCCTATCCAGTGGCATATCAGCTGAGGTAACTTGCCAGGGGGGCAAATGGACATATTTTCCCCAGTTACCCCACTCCCCTTCCAAAGTCATGAAATATTATTCGGATGCTATGAGTTAATCAAGTTTATAAGGAAGCTTTGTGGAACTAGGCCATTTGTGAAGTCAGTCGGATGGAATTTTCTCACCCCAAGCAGTACCAATTCTCCTAACCTTAATTGTCTAAAATTCATCCTCATCCAAGCTCACTCTCGGTTTATTGCTTCAGGGGGAGTACATAAAAGCTCAATGTGTAAAATTAAAACACTCTCAGTACAGTTCATGTGGTGTAGTATAAGCTTTGGTGCATTACATTGTTTGAACTAGCTGTCAATCAAAGAGCTGAGCCAATTGAGAATTTCTGTTAACCACAAGAACTGTAGTTTGGGGTGAGTGGATTGGTCCTTCAACGTTCAGTTTCTAAGCAGTCAGTTTAAGTTAGGCTGACAACAGCTTTTTTCGAGTCGTAGTTCACTGGTTTGTTTTCCCTACTCCATTGCTTTTGCTAGGTACCAAGCACAATATGGTAGTAGATTCCATTTTTAAAGTGTTCAGTATGACCCATCCAGGAGTCAAACTTCAGACCTGCTTGCTTCAAGTTGGATGCTCTAATTACTGAACCATGCAGAAAAAAAAAAGCATGCAAGCATTTAAATTGGGGTCTGATTATAATTCTGACAAAAATTACTTTGCAATGGAACAAAAAATAATCCCCCCCCCCTACCTCCAGCTAGCAACCAGACCCTTTAACAAATATCTTTGCTCTACCAGTATTCTTTAGTAATTAACTTATAAGCATGGAACAGAGAACATGGCAGTTATCCAATGTACAATTTTTCACAATAGGTGCTCCCCTCCTTAAAAATCTGAACACTTTTAGGCAACCTCACGAAGGGGGTGTTGGTTGTTATAGAATACTATTTAACCAGTTAGTTACACAACACATAAAATGTCATTTTCTCCCACTGCACCAGTAAATTTTTTATGGGTGGTAACCACAGGAAGTCCTAGACCATGTTAAATTGGGTTAGGTACGATAAACAGTCTAAATATGTTTACAAAAATTGGTTCTTAATTTTTAAGCAGGGAAATTCCTAATGCAAACCTTCAAATAAAGCTACATACAACAAAATTCAAAAAGAAAATGAAAAAAAACCTTTCAAACTTAATCTGACCCAGGCTGCAATAACTGTTTTTTTTTTTCAGAATGCTGTTTGCAAAATGCCCAGGGTAGCCTCAAACAAAACAGGAAAGTTGCAATTTCCTCTTCTTACAGGTGCATGGAAGTATAAGATGTTTAATAATCTATCAAATAGACTAGCTGAACACTAACTACCTTGTTATAGTTAGGTTTCTAGAATTATTGCACATAGTTTGTTCCACAAATTCTATTTCTATTTCATCAATTACATTGATCTGGGGATTAGTTGACAAAGTTGATTAACCTTTTCAGAGATTGAAGGATAATATAAAGGGATGATATCTAAATCTTTATTTGAACAGGAATGAACCCAGATACACAGTCTCAAAAAATATCTGTTGATCCGTCAAATTTCAAATATTAATCCTTTCAGGAAAATCAAGATGATATTTAAGGCATAGAAGAAATTGAAGCAGCAATTGAGGGGTCATAAACATAATGTCATTACAGAGCACCTGACAATATTGTACAATTTGATTTGATTGAACAGCACATTAAACTAGAATTGGTAAGAAAGAGATTCTGGGTGTCACTCTAGTTCAAATTTTTGTGTATTCTGCCAGCACTGCTTCAAATAACAAAATGTTTTAATTGGAACATTCAAACACTTAAGATGACCAAAAGCTTTGCTTGTATTTGAACTTGACATGAGCCTTTATAAAGGAGAATCGAGGAATTCATGCGTGGCGAATTGCAGCTCATCAAGCCTTGTCGGGGTTGACATTTTACTTTCAAATGAAAAGAAAGAAAGAATGGAATAGAATGTACTATCTCCTGAAAGCATACTTCACAGTACTAGAATTGAAGAATAGACACAGGCTGGTAATCAGACAGGAACAATTTCAAAAGGAACGTATTTCAGATATCCATTAATTTGTAAATGTGTTACTACGCTATTGGCTTCATATCATGAATAAACACTGTTATGACATGATTACATATCATATAATTATGTCGTTAATAATTATAATAGAACACTTTTATGGTGTGATTAAACAAAAGAGGACATGAAGGTATGTGAATTCATTACGTTGGGTGTATACATATGACCTTTCAACACAGCTAGTCACATTCAGCATACTTAGGAGAGTGTGGTGGCAGCAGCTAACAATTAGGAGATGTAATCTACCAACTCAAGCTATCTGTGGGCAACAGATTCAAGTAAAGAAGGAATTAAATAGAAACCGGAAAAAAAGAGATGATACTCATCTACTTAATTTTGCAAACACTTTGGAAACTGCGCCACTGCAAAATTGTGCTGCAAATTCAAGTTGAAGCTACTCGTTCGGAACAAATGCACCATAAGTAAACAGGGTGAAACTATGAACCCCTCGCAATATGAATGATAGAGGTTAGAACCAGAAACAAATCTTGCCAATATTATGATTATGAATTTTGAATGAATGAAAAAAGAAGAAATAACTATTTACTGCTTAAAGATTTAAATGAGTAAAGCAGCTATAGGCAATACTACAAATGGCCTGTTTACCCAGGTAGGCCAGCAAGCAGATTGTCTGTTGGACTGCACACACAAAAATCAAAAAGTCAAAGACATTACAAGCATTTTTAAAAATATAATTTTGCTGCAATTAAAATGAAGGCAAGTTCCAAGATTAACCACCCAAGGGTAAGTGTAGCTAAACTTCTGTGTAAATGAACTTTGCCCAGACTTATTCCACCTTAGACAGAATTGTATACACATGTAATAGATAAGGTATATGTTGTAGCCAAACAAATTAAATCTAGTGATCCAGTGGTGTTCAAATTTACCACCAGTTTGTCTCAACTATATGTCCTCTGTTCGAGCGGTCATATCTAACCTACCAGACAAATTTGGGCAAGATCCATGCAGGGATATGAAAGAGTGGTACGGCATGTCCTTAATTTATCCCAAAAGACCTTCTTAAGGGCATGGCAACATAAAACTCTGATTAAAAAATGATTTCTTTGCCTAAAAAAGACATGTACCCCCATGCCTTCCCCCCTTACCCACTGGATCCTGTCCAGGTCATATGGAAGACTTTGAAAACAGCACCTACTGCCAATGTTGTGCTTGGTGCTCAGCATAAGCAATGGAGTTGGGAAACTAAGCCAATGTGCCACAACTGGGAAAATGGCCGTGGCTGGCTTGACTTGAACTAATCGATTGGAAATTGGGCCATAAAACTTCATCTGTCTAACTAACTCATGGTTAGGTACTGTAGCACTCAGCTGATCTACTAAAACTCACAGTGAGGTCCTGTGAATTTAGTTCCTTTCTTTTTTTTGTCCTAGTAGAAGTTTGTCCTCCTCAAGAGTGGGAATGCATTTTTACATAAAGTTCTTGCATTTTTGGTCTCTTTTTGTGTGAGTCATATAGAGATAGTAAGCGTATGTCCTTTAGGGCATTCACTCCCAGCTGGTCGACCTAAATATCAGTTGAGAGTTAAGACGTGGGTAGGTGAACATCCCAGGCATGACCTTTACTCACTTTTTTCGATCATAATCATCTTACCATTATTACGACATGGGAGTGATAAGACTTCAACAAGTTCAATTATTTCCTCTCGCAACGACCCCAATTAATCTACTCAATAAATCAAGGATATTCTAAATCTTATTAATTCAATGAAATTAATAAAGCAATTCACCAGCTGAGATTCCTTCCCCAACTTATAGTTAGTTATGTGAGACACTTGCAATTATGGGGGGGAAAGTCACATTTTCAGTTATTAAATAAATGTAAGTTAACAAGAAATCATTCCATGAAGACATTTTATGGGTCAATTCCTCCTAATTGCCTTCTTTACTTCATAAAAATAACTGAATAAATGGTGCAGACACAAAAGAGTAATACTTCATTGTTATAGGTCACTAGATAATTGTAGGTATATAGAAGTTGGTTGTACATTGTGTGTGCTCATGGAAGAAGCAAACATTGAACCCTTATTATGAAAAACAGTTTCACCATTTGCGGTATGCATTCTAGTGAAATATAGGCTATCTAACATCCAACATTAGGATGTTGTTTATAAGCTAACCAAATAGCTATGGAAATTCAAACAGGAAGTCAAAAGAGTTAGGGATTCCTTGCCTCCTAAATAAATACATAGTTTCATACTGCAGTAGTTTAATCGTGAAAGACCAAACCAAAATTATTGTGTGCACATAATGATATCATATCACCATGGTCAAACATCCAATTCTTTAGATATTCCAAATTGTCAGATAGAAGATCCAAAGATGTCATATTCCATCTTGTAAAGTTGTATTGTCATACAACTCCAGGGTGACATAAACTGACCTCTGGTGACCTCAAAAAGAGTATGCCATGATGAAATCAAGCCCAATGCTCTCAATATAGCAAAAGTGTAAATAATGCTCTCATATCCCACTGACCAGTGGCCACTCTGCTTATTATTGACTGACTATACTGAGATAACAGAAAAAAGATCCCTTATGTAGTCATAGGCTATATCTTCATACAGTAGAGTCTTTTGGCACCCTACCTGCAATTACCCGGAAAAAGGCCTTGAAATCTGGGTTTTTAAAGTATTGGGCAAGTTAGCCTAATGCACTTGGTAAGGCCAAAAAAACATGCCAACTACCATAAGTTCAAACAAATTTACTTCTTGAGATAACATCTCCACAAGGTTTCCACAGTTTGACTCCTACTGACCTCAGAGTTAGAGATTATACCCCTACTAATGGAATTCACATGCTATGTATCAATTCGATTCAAATTTATATGCTTTACAAAAATAATAAGTTTAAATGAATCATGGATTGATGTGCAAACAAAAACATATTAAGGACACTAGAAAACAGAGAAAATAAATTATCAAAGCTAAATCACAATGAAACCATGCCTATAGGTCTAATAATGAATACCTACTTGTTAAAATTGTGTTCCGTCTGTGGAATTCAGCAGTATTTTTCAGTCACGGTCAAATAAAGCATTTCGTTTGATAGTTAAGAGAAATATTCACACCAATGCTTCCCAGCATGGCCTAGTTTTTACATTTTGACCATGACATCTGAGGACTATCTGAAATCTATCAAAAATATGGCTTACTATAAGGTTCCTCTTGTAAATATAATTTACCTATATGGTTAGACTGATAGAATAACATGCTTCCTAGCTTATGATCCTTTATGCTCACAGAGTATGAACTTTGGTGACATATACAGAATGACATTGACCTCCAGGAAAATAACTGCACACCAGGGGCGTAGCAAGGATTGTGTCATGGTGGGGTTTTGAAGCACGGCATGAGGGAAAAGTCTAAGGATAGAGAGAAAAAAATGCTATTTTAGGTGTTTTTCGCATTGCAAGGTTGGGGCATGGGGGTTTTTACCAACACATTCCAGATATGTATCCTTTCAAAACGTGCAACTCAAAGGAAAAATACCTCAAAGTGATGGGCCCAATCTGGTATTACCATTTCATGTCTCTAACTGGTTGATCTTGCAGAAAAAAAAATCAATTTTACTGGAATCCTTCTCGACTTTGTATAAATTCACTATACGGCACTGAGCTCTTTAAAATAGGGTATCCTAACAAAATTATCACTCCAAGTAGAACGGAATGAATTTGAAGCAAATTCACCACTTCATACCAATATCCATGTGGGCATTCCAAACATCTCATTCTTTTCCAGTCACAGGTGACAAATTCATTAAATATTGTTGACCTGTTTTGATTCTAAATGTAGGATCTAATTCTGGTACTTGGAAAACAATTATAAATCCATAACATCCACCTTGCATCAGTGCAATGACCATAAACAGGTAGTTAGCTAGACCAATTTGACTACCAAAATGGGCCTCAAGTTGAAAGAATTATCAGGTGTTTAAAGAAATTGCTCAGGGCACATTTTCCTCACAGCCAAAGCTTTGTTGCACTCTTTACCCCTCAAGACAAAGAAAAATCTAAGTAGAATAGCTGACACCAATAAAGTATATGGCCATCTGAGAGGTTTCCATGTCAAATGTCTTTAAAAAAGTACATTTTATAGCTTCAAATGTTTGAAATAATTTGCATGAAATATTTCAAGCAGTCTATTTAAATGAATGGTTGATATTCAAATAAAGAATTTTCATTGATATACCCCTATATATATAGGTAGTCTTGTAATGAGAAAGCTTTGCATGGGCCAGCACTGCCCCTTCTGTTTCAAAAGTTTTCACTCAGAATGCAATGTAAAGATAATTTTACATCTGAATGTTGTTAGGTACCTGTGTGGTTTTCAGTGCATGAGGTATTCCAAGCAGCTAGCATTTGACAAGTTTGGTTTGCATTAAGACACCACCACAGTGCACACCTGTGGTTCGGGGGGCTCAGTTCGTGGAGCAAAAAAAACACATTAGAAGAGCCGCCATCAGTTGAGGTGGAGTGTACAGAAAATTTTGAAGATTCATGACCCCTCAGCTGGACAGCCAGAAATGGTATCTCCCAGGTTTGTAAAAAGAACCTAAGCATTGGTTACTACAAGCTAAGCTGTTTGCAATGAAATTTCCACTTCAACAATAAAACCGAGCAAAGTGTAAAACGATCAGAAAATTAACAGATAGAATGTACCGGAATGAGCCTTAAGACTTCAACAAGAGGAAATGAACCTGTGTGAGGCAGACACAGGGGCTGGGGTCCAGAGGCCCCTGGTAGCATCGATGTCATTAGTATAATACAGATTCTGATTATCATAGAACTGTTCTTACAAGTTTAAATCCTGAGATTTAGCCTCATAAGACAATCATTCCCCAAACTTTGGGGTTTTTGGTGCAAAAAGATGATAATAATGAATTAACAAGAGGAAAACTTTAAAAAAAGAAGAGAAAATTCTCTAAAAAGAGGAAGTACTTCATGTCTGGATGTACCACTCTCATTGGATGAAATGCAACTATAGTTATTGGAAAATGAGCTTAAATGTGAGGTGGCCTCATAAATTAACATTAAAAATGTTTCTTCCTGTAAAAACTGCCCAAAAATTGTTAAGTTGAATTTTACATTTCACTGCCCTTATTTGTTTTTAACAGTCAAATTGTATCTTACAGAGAAAATCTTTGCTTAAGCTGCCTCTCAGATTGCAGGGAACACTTCTCAATCTTTCTTGATAGGCCTATTTGTCTCAACCCAAATAGTTTCAATCCTCCCAGCCTACTTTCTTAAAATACAGTTAGAATACTTGCAGATACATTTTCTTTAACTTTCCAGGCCGCTAAAGCCTCATAAGGTAAGAAAATTCTAGCAAATTTTACAGTCACTTTTAGGGTGTTCTGCCTCACTCTGACTAACCTGTAAAGATATGGTGAAGGCTAAAGCCCACATTGACTGGATTTAGTACGGGGGGAAATTTACAGTTTAAAATTTTTATATTTTTTAAAAATAAAGAGAAACTTGTGCTCTTTCCATTGATATATATATATTGAAGTTTGAGGGGTTTGGGAACTTTTCTGAAAAAAGGAAAAAAATTATTAAGAGAGGTTGACTGGAATAGTGTCACTTGGAACTAAAGAGGGTTAAGCCTCTCCCACAACTATCTAAAACTCATCCTCTTCCAGACAATACTACAGTTTATTGCCTCAAGGTGAGTACCGGTTACAGAAAACTGATATGTAATCAAAAGACTCTGAGCACAGTGTGTGCTGTGGAATATGAGCTACAGTACTCTGCATTTTTTAACTTGCTATCAATCAAAGGACTTTGCCAGTTGAGAATTTCTGGAGGCTAAGTAAAGTAAGTTGAAGTTTAGGGTGAGAGTTGACCGAGTTCAAACACACTTTGCCCAATATATTTTTTACCTTCAAAAATTTCATTTGGGGGGACAAGTAGGGAGCTAGGCACTTGACTGGGTGGCAGATCTTGCCTTCTGTCCCCTCCCCCCATTTGATTATTCTACTGTATTTAAGGAAATTTTAAGATTGTCCTTTGCACAATATGAAGCCAAATTCAGATTGTCCAATATATTTTTTGGTTGTCAGGGATATGCACAACTGTATTGATAAAAATAGAAATTTTGTTTATAATTCTAAACATACCAGCCTACTGTTAAGAAGTCATCAATTTACTTTAAAGGCTTGATCTACATAAAGCTCACGCGCTAATCCCCTCCCCCTAACAATCTGCTTTTCCAAATTGTCCTCAAAGATACAAAAAATTTGCAAAATCTATACGCTTATACAAATCTAACATTAATAGAGTTTTTCCCATGTTTCTTAGATTCACACGATTAGTCTGAGTCCTGCCTCTAAAATGACTTATTAGACATGAGTCACAACAATATGACTTCCCCAATTTTGACCTGTCACCAATAATGCCAAGATGTCTGCTCTCTCTTACAGTCTGATTTTCTCATTTATATATATGAGTAAACTTTGAAAATTTACACTGGTTTGTTACACGAGAGGACCAGTGGTTGAAATTGTTGTCTTAAAGGGCAAAAACAGTCGCCACAAACTTGGAACTTACATGTATTTTGAAGTTGCAGCTAAATCTCACAATTTTTCTAAGTTATCTTCAAAGTATTTGTTCAATACTTGAAGACTTCAATAAATTGCATATTCAAATTATACCAACCAGTTGCTCCTAGTAAATTTCACATATGAGGAGAAAAAAATTTGTCACCTGACTCTCAAGAGCCAATTATGAAACAGCACAGTCTACTTCACTACTTCAAGTTGTTGGGGGGACTACTCTTGCCCTTTAAGTGTCTGTAAGAAAGAATGCATGTTGTTTACATGTTGTTTCTGTCCAGTCTGTAAAAAAAATTCACTAATTGCAATCTGTAAAATGCAATTACATATTTTTATAGACATTTTCAGCACAGCAAAGTCAAATATTAGTCAACCTCCTCTGAACTTCAATAGCAGTTACTGAAAACTTATTTTGAAGCAACAGCTAAATCTCACAATTTTCTTCATATGTCTATTCAAAGTATCTTACATAATATATTAGGACTACAGTATTGCATATTCCATGTAACCAAGCAGTTATTCCGAGGGAATTTCACATTTGAAAAGGACAAAAATAGTGTCACATGACTGTCGAGAGCTAACCAGGAAACAGGACAGTCTACGACACTACTTCACATTGGGGTGACTGCATTTCCTCTTTATAAGTCTATTAAAAATTAAAAATCTACTGTGGGAGTCTAAGCCCTGGTCATCGTTTTGCAAATTGGCAACAATGGGCTACAAAACTATGAGTGCATTCAACACATCCAGAGTCCACATGAAAGGAAAAGAGGGGATTTGTCCATCCACCTACCCTCCCATCCCCCCCCCCCCCCCCAACAATACCCAAGAAAAAGTATAAAAGATTTGAAAAAATATTAAAAAGAAACACTTTTTATTAAAATCATCAAAATATCCTGGAATATCAGATTTCAAAACAGAAAATTAGATGCAATTAATTATAAAGCCTGGGAAGTGAATTTTTAAGCGATCTGGAATGCATTTTGGCCAAAATTTTGTTAGTGATTTCATTTGTACTAAACGATGATGGTACTGCAGCAGGTTGATTACAGGCATTTTCTTCCCCAATTATCCCAGCAAAATCCTGGCCCCTTGAAGGAAATTCCCTCCTCTGTGGACTAGAGGTTGTAGAATATACACAGGGTATTTCCCAACTGTCATAGGAGGGGACTAAAGGGAAACTAAATTTGAACTTTGACAATTCTGGAAAATAAATTTTAAGCTTTGAAATTTTTATATAGTTGACTGACACTTTATAACACATCCGTATTGGTGTGTCATTACATCTTATCCAACTATAAACTAACTAAAATATTGAGGAAAATTCCCCAATTCCTTCATACTTCATAACCTAAACAACCATCAGACGACCTCCATCAATACATCTTGATGTTACCCAAAGCAAGGGTAAGTTCTTCAATGAAATACCCAAATTTCCTGAGAGTTCTCCCAGAAGAATAATTTTTGTAAACCTGTTCAATAAAGCTCTCAAATACTCAGTATTTTTAAATTCAAGCAAAACTTTTTGGGGGCACATGGAAAATTCCTCCATCTTCATTGCTCTGGCTCCTCATTGTCTTTGTTAGGGCCTCATGATATTGTCCTCAGGATGAGGGACCTTGGCCTCCTATCAGGCAAACCTTAGCATCATCCTGTTAAGCTGTTTTCTGGGAGTAAAGAATTTCCATTGCAACCCATCTGTCAAATTACACAGAATTTTGCTTTAAGAAAATTACAGTTAAACTACAATGTATAAATCTGCCTTGAAAATTTGGTCAGTTTCCCCACCAAAAATAGCATAGTATTCTGGAGTTTCATGAAGGGATATTATTTAAAAGTAATGGAATGCCTAGATAAGGAGAGGCAATGAGACCGTCAAAATGAATGTTAAGGTTTGTAAATTATGTTAGTGTGGACTCCTTGGGGCAAATCCCTTAAAACCAGTAATGCAATAGGTACAGTTTCAGAAGAGATAGATCACACAGCATGGTAGAGAAATAAGGTGGTTTTGAAAAAAAGGACATAATTTTGACTCAAATGTTGGCAGTTTGCAGATGAAAAGTCCAAAGTCCTTGGAGAGCTACAGTTCACACATCTTTCAGGAAGCATTTCACAATTGAATTTTCATTTAATTTTTCACAGCTCATGAAGCCTATAGCTTCCCAAGCCATGTAAAGGGCTTTCAT
The DNA here is from genome assembly GCA_037179385.1 of Holothuria scabra. NCBI lineage: Eukaryota > Metazoa > Echinodermata > Holothuroidea > Aspidochirotida > Holothuriidae > Holothuria > Holothuria scabra. The sequence continues at coordinate 38,877,579 of CM074182.1, read as the reverse complement.
AAATTAGGTCATCATTCTGGGAATAAATTTACCAAATCATCATAAAGTGGTATGGTGTCCTTTTATTCAATCTTTGGTGTTTATTTGCCAGTTACTTAAGAACTAGGCTAGGAAAACAGATTGCTGTAAACAACCTTTGGCTGTCAAATGTCACATCTAACAGGAATGTGTGTGACAACTGACAAGCCAATTGAAGACCAAGATAAAAGTCAAAAGGGTATTGAACAAGTGGTCTTTGACATTTTGCCTGAATTTTCCAGACCCTATTGAAGTGATGTACAATAGAGACCACTCTAAAAATATCTCTCATTTAATACTGGAATTCACATACGCGTACATTGACTCGCACTTCAAAAGGAAACAAAAAGGAAACTTAGTTGACAATCAATGAAAGAGGAAGGAACATACTGCAAAACATGTTTTTTACTTAGTTATTACTTTATCAATCTGTTAAAGAGATACTCAACATTAAAGATAATCAAAGTTTATTTCACAACCTTGAGAATTCATATTAGTTCTATGTGCAACAAACTGATTACTTCTTCTCACAGCTTTCTCGAGTTTTCTTGATTCCTGATAACAGACAAAAGTTGCAAGATCATCTTGTCAATATAATTAACAGCAACAAAGCTGAGTAGAAATACAAGTTCACATTTCCTTAGTACACAGAATAGCATTCAAGATGTTTTCCCATTCAACGATATTAATATACCCGAGCTTTAAGGACTTAGACCTCAAGCTTAACCAACCCACTTCCATACTTAACTCAAACAGTGCAATGACTTAAAATTACGGCTGCTTTGGGAATTGAAAACAAGAAACACCACCTTTATTAGTACTCATATGGCACTTCAATTCCAACGGATAACACACTAAATGGAACACTTTGAAGGTTTTCCAATAAAATTATCTTATCATGCTCTGATATGAATTGATGAAGAAAAGATGGGTCAAGTCCATTGATATCAATAAATGGAAATGACTTCTTCCTTTTTCTTAAGGTAGACATCCTGATCTTTGGAGAGTACCTAACCTATGGGGCAAATCAATCGTCTACTGATCCCAATAGCACAACCAATACAGGTTTTGTGGTTTTAAACAAACCAAGACTCTGTGTACTTTCTTGTCAATTACATAAGATGGGATGTAGCCCAATTGGAACAGTTCTCAACAATTTTAAAATATGAAGAGATGAATTTAATTAAGGTTTGGGGGATGGGATACAAAGGGCTTTAATGGGTGAAGGAGATGGGAACACTTGAACAAGCCTATTACATGGACCTAAACGTGACATCCCAAGTTACTGATAGTAAGTGCTTATTACAGTTTTAAGGGCAATGCTTCAAACAGTATCAAGAGTAAGGTCAACGGAAGTTCACTGCCAAAATTTATGATCTTGACCGTGCTTTGTGAAAGAGTATCCATAACAGATGTTTTTCTTTTTCCTCAAAGGTTTTATGACTGAGTTCATTGAATTGCTTTAGCTGTGAGAGTACCATTGCATGGCAATGAAAAATGTGCCTGCTGTCATGCAAAAAAAGATTTTAAGTGCATGACAACAACTTGAGTGCCTAACCAAGGCTGAGTGGCAGGGAAGGGGTGCATGCTCAAAGGCTCAAAGTAAGAACCTCTGCCCCCAAAGGGCCCTACATCTGAACCAAATATACCTCCTGAAGTACACTAAAGCCTCAGAGCTTTGGAAGAAAAACTCACCTTAAGGGTCCAATTCTCTCACCCCAAGCAGTTCCAATTCTCCTAACCTTCTTAATTAAAGGCCCATTTTTCTCATCCCGAATAGAACCAGTTCTCCCAACCTTCTTAACTAAGCCCCTTCCACAATTGTCTGAAGTTCACCCTCATTCAGACACAGTCTCATTTTATTGTTTCAGGGTGAGTATAGAAAGCTCAAGGTGTATTATCAAAACACTCTCAGAACAGTTTGTGCTGTGAAATATAAGCTTTGGTACTCTGCATTGTTTGAATTAGCAGTCAATCAAAAAACTGAGCCAATTGAGAGTTTCTGTTACCCTATACTAGAAGTGTAGTTTGGGGTGAGAGATTGTCCCTTTAAGCCCCTCCAACAGTTGCCTACAATTTAGCCTCTTCCAGACGCAATCTCAGTTCATTGCTTCAAGGTGACATTAAAAGACCAATGTGTACGAAAGAAAACAGTCTTAGTACAATTTATGTAGGTTACTTCTACTTTGTTGGGAACAAAGACAGAATTTCCTGGCTGCAAAGTTTTGTAACCTCAAACAGCTGATCCACTCGACCATAGCACTCATTTATATCATCAAAGAGTGGTGGTGGTGGCCATCTGCAACCCTAGACAAAAATGACACTTTTGCCCAACTGTGACTCACATATGCATTGACTGGCTTGTCTTCCCAAATCAATGTTGTCCTGGACAAAATATACCAAAAATTTTAAGAACATCGACATTGAATGGAGGACCAGGGTACTGTCCCATGTATTTTTGTTCAGGATTGTAGTAGCTGATATGATGAAGGTTTACAGCAAACATGAACAAGAAAGGCTGATTGAACTAAAAAATTTTAATACTTCGTACAAGGCCAAACATAGTTTGACAGAGAATATAAACCTTTCCTTCCAGCACCTCGGTTTCCCTTTCAGAATTGATAGTTTACCAGAATTATAAAAACATTGAAGAGGTCTTTCAGCTCAAAAGAAATGTTACTGTTGTGCTAATTACTGTTGAATCAAAATTTCTGACTATTTGTGAAGGAAAAAGTTCCACCCAGATGCAAGACTAGACATTCTCCACAACACGGTAACCAATCACAATGTAAGGCTGTGATCATGGATCATTTTTTGTTAAATTTTAAGTGATACTTTGTGTTTAACAAAATAAGGAACATTACATTAAATTATTCTGACATACCTTTTCACAGAACATCAAAAACAGTCCATTTGAACAATGACAGGGTTTCCCCTGGTACTTAATTGCAGGAGTGGCCGCCTCTCAGCTTTTTAAGACTGCCTCCCCAAAAAATGTCATAATTACTGCCTCAAACTATTATGTCATTGTCAAATTCCTAGAATCACTCATTCGTTCTTGAAGAACCTAAAAACATGAACCAAAAGTTCATGAGGCATCCGTTTTCAATCTCTCTGTATTTGCGACTTCAAATGAACAAAGCAACTACACAACTCACAAAAATACTCACAAAACATTTTAACCTCATGCATACACTAGGGATTGGACAAATGTGCAATTGCTTTTTTTATGGCACAATTGCATTTTGGGGATGAAATTGTATTTTTTTTTTTAAACTTACAAAAGGGTCAAATTTTGCACCCCTTTTCCCTCAAAAAACATCCATATTTAAGCCCAAATTGTAGAAAATTCAACCAAACTAACAGATCGAGATTTTTACGATCTCATTTCTATGTTGACTACGCATTTGCTTTATAAATTTGGAAACTTAACTGTTTCCGTTCGTTTTGAAATGATTTTCATAAGGTTAAGTAATGAAAATATTACCAACAGCTGTTGATGTGACCGTTCGACCAGCCAACTTTTATACATTTAAGTCAATGGAACTTCTTCATTAAGAATTCCCAAAACAATGTCATTCCAACGATTTACACCTTTGCCAGTGTGCAGTGTGTATGGCTAACCTGGATTTAAATGAAAGTGCAAATTAAGCTTGCTGCACTGATGGTGCCTCTGTACGTACATTCATATGTGTAAATGCTGCATAATTATACGGGAGCATGTGAGGCTATTGCTGGGAGGGTGTGACACTATCCCTTGACGAATCGGGTGCTGTAACTTGATCTTTGCAAAACTTTCAGCCATGGCTGGCCACACAGTACAGGCAGTATACAGGAAGGGAAGAACTGTACAGGCATGCAAGGCTATGTACAGGTGCAACCATCACATACAAGGCACGACTTCCATTATCATTTTTGTTTTCCATATCAAGGTAAACTTATGCATTTTCAAAGCAAATAAATAGGTAGCTAGGCCTAGGCTAGGCTACATAAAGTTCGATGTGCAGATGTACCGCAGGTAGGCCTAGGCTCCATAAAGTTTGATGTAGATGTACAGCAGCTATATTGGCATCTTTTAACAGATTAGTTGTGAGGAATACTTTACAAATTGGGTGTGAAAACATTCCAAAAAAAAAATTCCGAATGGGACTTTTGAACCGGAACTGAAACTAGGAATAATCTAGTACGGCTACTTAAAGACCCAGTTCTCTCACCCCAAACAGTACCAATTCTCCTAAACTCCTTACTGAAGCCCCTCCCACAATTGTCTGAAATTCATCCTCATCCAGACACAATCTCAGTTTATTTCTTCAGGGTGAGTATAGAAAAACTATTAGCTGTCAATCAAAGAGCTGAGCCAATTGAGAATTTTGGTACCCGGGTACCAAAATTGTAGTTTGGAGTGAGAGGTTTGGCCCTTTAAGCAAATAACAGGTTCAGTCCCAAAGTTTTGTGATTGCTTTTCTGGCAATTACAAATGCATTTTTTTTTGCGTTTTTTCCAAAATCACCATGCATTTTTTTGTCTGCAGAACAGGGCATTTGTCCAACCCCTAGCATACACACATTATCATGAGTGCATACGTATTTCTTTCATTGAAACCAATATTAAGATCACACTTGATTCAAGGCTGTTGCCAAGTGTGTACAGAATATGTTTTAAAGTTCAATGGCTCTTATTTATGCTTGAAAAGCCAGACTATAAAAATGACTGCACAACCTTTTTCTATTTGGAATAACACCAAACTGCTATGGTGACCTACTTTAGACTTTTATTCTTTTTTCATAAATTAAACAGTATTCCACAAAAAATGGTTGAAAATACTTTTGTTGTCGTATCTACCTAAATCCACACTTGCATGCCTGTTGACAAGTTTTTCTTAAGAATAACAATAGGTCTTTTCAGAAAATAAATATTAATGGAATTCACATAAAGCCTTATTTCACGCTTTGCAGACCAGATTTACTTCCTATCAATTCCAATTAAGTGAGCTATTCCATCAAGATAGGACACGCTGAGTCTCAAGTGTGAAATTATACATAGTAGCAAACAACTTAGTTTGAAAGGTCTGTTAAGGCATACCTACGAATGATCCTTAACTTCCATTGGTCCATAAGGGTCAGCTGACCGTGTATTATCCTGCTTATAATCTCATCTTGGGCTATTCCATTTTACTTTGGGTTGCACTATTTTAAAGGGCCAATCCTCTCACTTCATACTAGTCCACGGAAATTCTTTAAACGCCCAGTTCTCTCACACCAAACAGTACCAATTCTTCATGTCGGAAAAAATACCCTTAGAACAATCTCGTCAGGAACTGTCCTCAGTACTAATTATATGCCCATTGAAGCATTTGAAAATGACCATGAAGGTTGGAATTTGATAGCACTGTATCTCAGATAAGCTGAAAGGGGATGTAGCCCTTCAGTGCACTTTGATTCCCTTTTTTCCAGCACTTATTTCAGGATTTGTTGTAAGTTGTTATTTGAACCCCAGAGTTGTTGGGCTTCTATTGTACCAGAATGGTAATCAAATCTGCTGCTCATTCAAGCAGCTAATAGGAGTAATGAACCAGTAGTGGTCAGGTACTATAATTGGGAACCGCAGTTTTCCCTAAAAACTGTGGTAGCCATGACTGATCTCCTAAAAGGCTTATATCACGTAATGTCTAACCTTGTTACTTATGCCCCTCCCACAATTGTCTGAAATTCATGCTCATCCAGATACAATCGCAGATAATTGCTTCACGGTTAGTAAAGAAAGACTCAATTTATTTAATCAAAACACTCTCAGTACCATTCATGCTGTGCAATATTAGCTTTGGTACTCTGCATTGTTTGAATTAGGTGTCAATCAAAGAGCTGAGCCAAATGAGAATTTTGGTACCCCCGTTCCAAAATTGTAGTCTGGGGTGAGAGATTCGGCCCTTTAAACTAGTTTCAAAAATTTAGAATACCTAAGCATATATTCACAGGGCAGGTACTATACTGAGAGTGTTTTGAGAAAACATTGGGGTCTTGCATACTTACCCTGAAGCAACAAGCTGAGATAATGTCTAGATGAGCATGAATTTTTGACACAGGGAGTAAAAGTTCCAATTTTACCAACCTTCTTACTTCTAGCCTTTCCCAAAGCTGTGTAAACCCTCCTCCAGATGCAATCCCAGTTTATTGCTTCTGACTCAGAGCATACCATGGTAAGTAAACAACTGTCTGTGGGCTCTCCCTCCCACACCCTAGAATTGATGAAACATGTGTAAGAATATATTCCAAAGAGTAAATTCTCAACTTTTTTATGTTTTCATTGACTTCTTAGGGATGAATATGGTTTCTGTAGGCTTAACTGTTGTGGCTGAGTGACTTGATGATAGGAGAAATTGCCTAAATAGTTATAACAGTGACTCTGGAAAAAATCTCTCTCGGTCTTTTGGCTAAGATCATGTGTAGTATCTGTTCTTTTCATCCAGTCTAGAACAGAGTCATTCATGACAGACCAATAATGTAAATGGTCTGAAGGCCTTGAGGTTGGTCATGTATTGTCCTTCAGTGGACGTAATAGCTTCCTCGGCAACAGTGAAAGTTCTGGTTTCGCCGAACGGCGGAAAAAATTGTTACTGTTTGATAAATGATCAAAGTGATTGTCTTGATTCACTCTATTATATAAAAAAGTCAAAACGCAAATTTTGTGCATCATGAGGTCAAAAGGTCACCAATATTGAACAATTCCCACAAAGTAGGCCTCATTTTGTTACAGTCATCTCTTCTATTTCTGAGATGAACAGAAGCAGGTCAATAGTCAAAAAGTGGGAAAAACTGAGTAAGGAAACAAAAGAATTCCGGAAATAACCATTTAAAATGTATTTCAATCAAACTGCTAAATATTTTGATATGAGATAATGCATAATTCCCTAAATTTTTTGCAACACCTCAGCCTAACCAAGATAATGGAAACCAAAAAATAGCCACCAAAATAACAACCATAATATAAAAATAACATGTCCTAATGTTTAATTAGAACATGCTCATTTTTTTTAATTTGATGTCAATCAAAGGCAAGACTGAGTAAGCTGCCAATGGAAAATTTCTACAGACTGGTGCTGGTAAATTGTAGTATAGAGTGACAAATGACTTCCTCTTACTCTAAGAGACCAATTCATATGCCAGTATTTTATCTTCATAGGAGAGACAAAACTTAGCCTAGCCTAACAGATGCAGATCTATGCAGATGATTGTGTCTGTTACCGTCTTATTGAGTCTGATGACCATTGTTACAGGTACAAACTTCAGAATGACATCAAGCAGTTGGGACTGTGGGCTTCTACGTGGGGCATGAAATTTAAGCCCCCAGAGTGTAGCGTTATTACTTTTGCTCAAAAAAAAAAAAATCCTACATCTTTTAAGTATGTTTTAAATAGGATTAAGCCCCCAAGGGTTGATACGATAGTATTAACCCTTTACCGTTGTTTGGGTCCTTTTGGACCCATGCGGAGAGCTCGGCTGTCACACATCTTTACTGTTTCACGCGGAGCTGGAAACTGCGAGTAGCTACCCGAAAATTCGGCCACAACAGCGAGGGAGACAATAGTTTAAGGTCAAGGGGTCAATGGCCTACGGAAGCCGATGCAGGAGTAGGACAGTATAGCCGTTTTCCGCCCACTCCCGAGGCGCGCAAATATGCCCCGATCGGAGCACAATGGTAAAGGGTTAAGCTAAAATATCTGCACCACTCGGCTAAAGGTTTATGTGCACACACGCAGAGACAGTGGTATCAGCTTTGCAGTAAACACACTCCACAGGCTTATTTTAAACCTTTACCGTTGTTTGGGTCCTTTTTGACCCATGTGGAGAGCTCGGCTGTCACACATCTTTACTGTTTCACGCGGAGCTCGAAACTGCGAGTAGCTACCAGACAATTCGGCCACAACAGCGAGAGACACAATAGTTTAAGGTCACGGGGTCAATGGCCTACGGAAGCCGATGCGGGGCGGGCTACGTCCGCTTTTCCGCCCACTCCCGAGGCGCGCAAATATGCCCCGATCGGAGCACAATGGTAAAGGGTTAAGTACCTAGGAATAACCATTACTAAAGATCTAAACTGTTAGAAGCATATCAAGAATATCTGTATCAAGGACAATAAAATTCTGGGCATTTTTCATAGAAAATTGTCTTTGTGCCCTAGAGATGTCAAGTTAATGGCCTTCAACCAGTGCTGGAGTAGGACAGTACCGTTTGGGACCCTCACCAGGTCTTCCTGCATGACAAACTTGAGGGCATACAAAATTAGTCACCTAGATCTATTTATTGCCTCTGACTTTTCTAGAGAGCCAGGATCTATGACAAGCCTCCTCAAGGAACTAAACCTTGTGCCTTTGACTGATAGACAAAAACAAGGTATGACTGATCCTTTTTTTTCTAAAGGTGTGTTTGGCCATGCTGTAATATCTGGTGATTGTCTCAGAGCTCCAATTTAATGCACAACTTCCATTTCTGCCTCCCATATACTAATTCAAACTGTAATAATTTAGTTTTCTGCCTCAAATCAAAAGCCTTGATTGGAATAGCCTTCTCTCCAATGTAATGAATGTTGCCTCTACCCATGAGGGCCCTGAAACTTTTATTATTGGGCATTTATTGACTTTTCGCCTCTCCACACATGCATGGTCAGTGAATGTCCTTTGGATGTGTCACCTTTTTTAAGAAGAAGAAGAAGCATAGGCTACACTAGCCTAGGCCTAACGTTATACATGCCAAGATGGTTCCACAGAACCGATGGTCATCAGAGTTGGCAACGGATTGGGAAAGTCTGGGAGATTTGCCCTTCACCAAAAGTTATTTCATGGACTTTTCAAGGTTGCCTGTACTGAGTATAGGCATAGGCTATAGCCTACTTTGGAACTTTTTTTTCAAAATGCTGCATAAATTTAGCAATTAGGCCTGGGGCCTAGGCCTGTTTTATCAATAAATTCAGAATCCAGGCCTAGGCTAGGCCTATGGAAAATTTACACCTTTCTTGGTGTTAGCCTAGGCTAAGTTTGTCAAGTTCGAGTTTAATGAACACAATAACTGGAGGGGGAAACGGACAGAGACAGAAGATCACAATAAGTTAGGCTAGGCCTAACTTTACACCTGTTGAATTAGATTTATGACTAGGCCTAACGTTAGGACTAACGGGCCTAACGTTAGGCCTAAGGCCTAATTTAGCCTAGCCTAGCCCTTGAATTGGGCTGTGTGTTACGTTACATGTGGAGTGTAATGAGCTTAGGCCATGTAACGTAACACACAGCCCTGTTCTTCTTCTTCAAAACGGTGAGACATCCAAAAGGACAATTTTACACTGCGTACGTGCCGTGTGATCGGTCAGGCCCTCAAAGAGTTCATAATGAAATCCACCGGCTTTGGGTGACTTATGACCCCCGCAATAAGACTCTCTGGGAGGTTATTCCAATCCCGAGTAGTATTAGGGACAAAACTGTACTTAAAACAATTAGTCCTAGCGGAGGGGGGGCGAAAGTGCAAAGCATGCATGTTACGAGAACAACGAGTAGGGTCACTTTGGGTATTCTCGGACGTCGGGTGTTCTCGGACAGTGGTATATAATTTAAGTCACTGACTAACGATAGTTTGATTGATTTTTCACACCACGCAGTTGTTTCATAGATATCTGTATGCAGTCTGCACAGTCACATCTGTAGTCTGTAGATCATGAAGCCTTCTCATTTTCAAGAAAATGGAACCTGATTGCAGCAATAAATTTCAGTTGGAAAATTCCTTGGCACATTTCCAAGTGTGCAAGACCTTGGAAATTTTCATGTCGGGCTGTAAATTTTTGTAGAAAAATTCATGTTATGAGAAATATGGTTTTTTGATTGCCACAAGTTTCGTTAAAACGTTAGTAAGCACAATACTGTGCTGTATGCCTTCACATGGTTTTACAGCACAGTTCAACTAGCGCTGTCTCTGTTGGGTGTTTTCGGACAGTACACAAACCTACATACATGTCTACACTAATATGTACACATACGTATGCCTATATGTGCATGCGTAGTGGAAAAGAATGACAATATGAAATCAGGCTGTTGGATTTCAAAAATCATGGGAACCCATTTGCGGGTTCCGTCATTTTTCACCATGGTTAACCCATTGTAACCCACTTTTCGGGTTCTGTTGAAAAATCATGGGGACCCAATCTGTGCATATTGAAAGTGAAGCTGGTCTTTTACAGGGGTTTAAGGGTTGGGTGTTCGTTTGGAAATTTTCCACTCTCAAGCTACTCTGGGTACTAACAATTTTCAAATACCTAAGTCTGTGAATCAAAACTTTTGTATTAAAATGAAGCTGCAGTTACTGAACACCTGCAATTGCATTTATATAAAATTTAAGAAGTACACGTAGTGAAGCTGATCAAGAACAGGTTTGCAATTTTTCTATGAACCACCGCCTAACCTTGTTAACCTTCATAATTGTCACACTCTAAAATTTAATAAACCAAAGCACTGTTTTGTGTATCGAAAGAAATTTAGTTTTGCAGTGTTCTTCATTGTGTAGTTTATTTTTCAAGAAAAATAACATAGCAGGCCTCTTGTGCTGACAGACACTTCTCAATCACCCTCGATCACTCCCCTGCATTGGATTAACTGAATAAATTGGACTGTTCATCATTGCCAACCAGTGAGATGATACATGCCTTCAACTTAAACTCAGTTGAAGCAATGGATATGCAAGCACGTAGATACCATCATTACATCTAAACCCCCCACTCCCCCCCCCCCCCCCCCCCAAAAAAAACGGAACTCAGGCGATTCTCATCGGATTTCTGCTAAAAGTTATCCAGCTCAAAATACATGTAACTTTTGAGCTAGCCTAGCCTAGGCCCATAGGAATTAGGATGTACCTTAATTATTCTCCAAAAGACCAAAACCATGTCAAACTGTATTTATTAAAGAGATACACAAACATTTTACCATCTATAATTATGGCAATTCACCCCTTAAATTATCAAAATCCTTCAAAGTTATGATCCAAAAAGGAGAAGCAACTTACTGAAAATCGGCAAAATTTTCTCGGTATAGGCTGCAATTTGCATATGGAATAGTGTGTTAGGATAAGTCACTCATACACAAAAGACTCCCACATGAAAATTTCCGGAATTTGACTATGCTTGAAATGAAATTTTGTCGAATTTTAAATAGTTAAAAACTGAAATTTGAGATATTTCATGGGAATATCTGTGGCTATGACCTTTAATACTTAGGCCTATCTCTTTAAACTAATCCTTGGCTAGGCCTAGGCCTACATACACTTGTGTAGGTACCGTAAGCATCTGAAAATGACCACTTTTTGAGAGTTTTAATCTGACCAGACTCTGATTTTTTAATCTTTTGGATGCTGATTCCATGGTTTTTGTAAAGTTGGCTGTGGGACCCTAATCGTATATGTACGTATAACTGGTATAACGTAAAGACTAGGCATGATGCTGCTGCCTGCCAATGCCCCGTAAAAGTGAATGTATTTGCATTGCATGCTAGCTAGCTAGCTAGCTAAGCTCACGGCTGCGTGAATCTGGGAATTCCCAGTATCACCGCAGTACCAACCAAAGAGCATACTTCAAACCGCCAAAATACAACACTTCTTCGCAATGAAGAGCTCCTAAATTTGTATTCGATCCCATTCACCTATCTTCCTTGTTTTAGGTAACAGTTTGTTCCCCTAACGCTAGACAATATGCCAGCCAAATCAAGATAAAATTTCTGGATAAAACGGAAAATGCCAGTCCCTTGATTATTAAGAAAGAAAGACAGCACATTTTGAGGTATGTGATCTGATTATCCCCCAGTCACTCACCAGTACCGCGGTATCGGCTTTTGTTATGCTAGCGTAGCAGTACATACCAAAATGACTACAGATGAATCCGCAACGACATTTTGTGTTGCAAAACATTTTTTGTCACAGGTTTTAGGTTACGTAAAGGTATGCTGTTCACACTGTGCTAGAACAGGTGTACATAGATATGAATGGGGATTGACACTAGTAACGAGTTTGTTTGCTACGTACAGTTGCGCTGGTCTACACTGCAGGTAAGATAGTCCAGTTTAGGCCTTGCGTAGTGCTTCGTATCGCACAACAAAAAACTTTATCAGGATTGACATAGGCCTTCATCTTCATTTGTGAAAAATCTTAGTAGTGTAAAAACTCATTAAAGTTGAAAAGATACACATGTCAGGTAATTTCCCAACTCTGACATTTCAAGATGAAATGTTTGGAGTTGGGATTTTTTTGTGGTAACCGATTTTTCGGTTCCGTGATTTCATTGTCACGGGAGCGACACGCGACCGGGAACGATCGTTCCCGTGAAATCCGACAGCCTGTGAAATGGTTCTTAAGAAAACTTAACTCAATTTTTTCAGACTAAATTTTGTGTTGGGACATTTAACAAAGATTAAATGGATAATATCTCCATCATTTGATGTGTATTTTCTGATATTTAGTAATAATTTTATTAAAATAGTAAAGCGTTCGAGAACACCCAATAGTGTCCGACAATACCCAACATACACATAACATTTTCTAAGTGCTGTGTTAGGTCTCTGTACGTATGCGTAGATCCAATACATATCTGGGGCACATTAGTACAGTTGTGCCTGTCGATGTATCAGGTTAGCATCACTGTAGTGCAAGTGTGTTGGAAGCTATAAAGATAAAACCGTCAACTGTCCGACAATACCCAAACGCACCCTAGGTTTACACAGATTAGACAGGGGGATGTTAGCTTGGCCATAAATACCTTTGGCAAAAATTATGAGTCTGCAACGTCTGCGGCAGTCAGACAAAGTATGCAGACCTAGATCTTTGAGGAGTGCGGTCACAGAGCCAACTTCACGGGAGTACTCGCCAGATATAAACCTAGCAGATCTTTTTTGTACTCCCTCCAATCTATCTTGGAGTGAAATCTGATGTGGATCCCAGACGGAACAAGCATACTCCAACAAGGGCCTTAGTAAACCTTTATAGGCCGCCAATTTAACATCTTTGGAACAAAATGAGAGGTTCCTGCGTAATAGGCCTAAGATCTTATTTCCCTTATTACAAACAAGTTGGATATGTTTGCCCCAGCTGAGATTCTTAGTGATAGTCACCCCCAGGTACTTAATTGAATCAACCCTTGTCAGATTGGCCCCATTAAGAGTATAATTATAGATTATTGGGTTACGCTTCCTAGTAACAGACATAACATTACACTTAGCCGGGTGGAATCTCATACCCCAAGTTTTGGCCCATTGGCCCAAGTTTATAATGTCCTTCTGTAACTCACTGCAGTCACTGGGATTATTGATGACCCTATAGCAAGGGCTAGCCTAGCCTAGGCTGTATGACTGTCTGTTCTGTGGAATCAACCTCTCATGTATGCCTCACCCTTTGCCTTAAAAACATTTTCTGGACGTTTATACCTTGAAAGTGTCATGTGAGCTCTAGGGACATTGATAGACATAGGCTAGGCTATATCCTATAGGCCTATCCTAGCTAGAGTAACTAGCCACTGCATCAACTAGTATACAAGGCGGAAGTAATTAGGCTAGGCCTAACGTTAGGCTGAACGTTTGTACAACGTTAGACCTAACGTTGGTAGGCCTGACGTTAGTGTTAACTTAGGCTAGCTTCATCACCAGCCCTTTGTTGTTGTAAACAATGTCAGTAAACAATAATGTAATAGCGTATTGTTTTTTGTAAGTTTAGTTACGTTATGCTTCGGCCTAATTGCGCCGAAAATTCTAACGTTAGTGCTTCTCCTTAATGAAGTCCAATACTCTAACGCTAGTCTTACCTTTACATCTGTGATCCTTTGTTTTGTAGCGCCGTTAAAGTGAATAGCAAATTAGTGAAATTAAGCCTCTGTAACTCAGTAACAACACTACATTTTGTCAGTTTGTATACCAAAAACTGATAAAGATCTAAAAAGCGCCGTAGGCGCAGACAGGTTGCAAATGTACGTAAATGGAAAATGTTTTCTGGGAAAAACCCCGCTCCCCATTTCGTAATGGTTTCCAGAATGAATAAAAGTTGTACAAAAACACTCGATCTTTTTCATCAACAATTGAATAAATGCTGAAACTGAAAACAAGATGAAAAATATGTGACAGTTACAGAAGTGTCCTTTACTGAGGACTAGGTCGATAATAATAATGGTGTACGCGTGCATTTTTCAGTATTGAACTACACTTACACTCGGCTATTTAAATTGCATTGTTTTAAATCATTTTTCAATTCATAAATTATGTCATGTGACTTTTAATTAAGTATGTCATTTTTTATCTCTGGTGATCGGTACCATGCAGCAACTGCTAGAACGGTTGGTAGCCTATACTAGTTCACTAGTTCACTAGTTAGGCGGACATAACGCCATTTAAAAAGTGACCTACAAATGGTTTGATCTAAATGCTACATTCATTTCATACCACATGCATATTGTTATACCTAGCATATTACTTATTAGGGATGTCTAAGAATTATAACTCAATTTGCCCCCTTACATTGGCATGAAATGTCTTCCCGTTTAAAAGAATCAATGTTACATCAGATGCGCATCTGCCTCATACTCATAGGTGAAACCTACCTCGGCTTGGTCTGCATGGTAAATTTGATGACTAAAATGAAAAATGTTCAAGTATCTAAGAGAAGACGTTCTTCGGGGCTCGATCAGTATTTTTGTTTGGTCTAACCCACACTTAGCCTTAGTGGTCAGCAGCAAACTCGAGGAGCCCAATTTCTCAATTTGAGCAGACGACAACACAAAACTTTAATTTACGAGGGCGCTACACAAAAATATCTCTTAAATTTCTTTGTGCTAGAGTTAACATTCAGAATTTTCTATTAGGATTGACAGACAAGTGGCGTAGCCACGGGGAGGGTTTTGGGGATTAAAAACCCGCATGACACCAAAACCCTCCCATGACACAACCCTGGCTACGTGCCTGTGACTGACAGTGGGATAACCACCGAGGTACGAGGGAGCAGCACACTCTGACCGTCGGAGGTGAAAAATATGATACATACATAATAAATTAAAGAAGTATTTCACCAAAAATAATTCAGTGGAATCATGTTGGTACGGCTGTATTATTACCAGGGGTGGCGCCGGCGGGGGAGGGGGGGGGGGCGGGGGCCATGTCCCCCCCCCCCCCCTTTTAAGACACTGTTTTAGTACATAGTTCATAGCTCTTAAACATAGTTCAAAGCTCTGTTAAATCTTATTACCTGTGAATTGTCCCATCTTAAATCCGTGCGCCCAAGGTCACCCATAACCAAGACTTGTGTTGCAGACCAGGGAGCTGGAAACTCCACGTGCGGAAGTAACCAAGGTGACACCAGCGGGGAACCAGGGGCCATACACTCTCGGGGAAGGCTGTCCTTCCCCTGTCGTTGAGAAGATCCAGTTTCGTCGGGGAGCCTTCATCTATAGACCCACGTTGAAAGGTGTAAGCCCGAAAAAGGTTAATCCCTGGACGATCTTCTTGATTTTGCTTTACTAGTTTTCCTTACAAACGAACGAGAAGTTGTTCAGCTGCATGGAGTGCCCAATGGTTTGTCATTTGTCCTGCCGCAACAGTCGAATTCGAGCAACGGCAATGACAATTGGCCAGGCCGTTTTCAGTTATACATAATGATGAACGGAAGTGTTGGAATGTCTCCTGCCCTGATAAGTCTGATTGAAAGACATAACTAAAGACATAAGACATATTTTCAAAGACGTCGGAAGTAAAATCATTTATTGTCGGGAGTTCAAATAGTCACATAGAAAATTTCATGAATTTAGTGGACCTTGCAATTGAATACAGCGAGGAGTCTCGAAAGAGAAAAAAATTCGATTGCACAATTTTTCCCCGAGAAAAATACATTTGTAGCGTTACCTTTTATCTAGTTTTCTGATCACATAGCAAATTGGGTTTTTTGTATAGAAGTGAAACTTTCATAAATAACGACTGCTTTATTTGTAATTACAAGTCTGGGAAATGCTGTCTGAGGGTTAGATTTTTTAAAAAGTTTCTCTACGCTTTGCGTCAACTTATGGTGGAGCTCCGCTATGATAATGTTTTGGTCAAACAGATTACTCAGCAGAACAATGCATGCTTGCAAATTAATCTTTGTTTGAGGGCAATATGAAGTGAAAATTTTAGAGCGAAAAAGAGCTTGAAATAAAGACTGCTTTTGTTTCTGGTTACGAGCCTGGGAAATGCCATTTCCGGCTGTCTGCGGTTTTCAATTTTTCAAAAATTTTTGTGCACTTCTACTTAGTTTTTGGGCAGAGCTACATTTTCCAGACAAAATAGACTAATCTGCCCCCTACCAAATTGAAACATTCCCATTCGCATATGTCAATATACAAAATATAAAATTGAAATATATGGGAAGCCAAACTTTTTCTGCGAGTAAAATTCCGATGGCCTTAGTCTCCATTATGTTATTAAGAAACCCTAACAAAACTACAAATCACCTCCTACTTGATTTTTCTCATAAGGGGGTCAAATTCTTCCATAAACCCCCAAAATCTGTCATAAAATTACAGTTCCACCAATATAACCTTCAGATTCTCTAATATTTACTAAAAATGCCAAACTATTTTTTTTTCGATGGATACTCCGTACAATAAAACATCCAAGCCAACGCTCTTAATCACTCCGACAATTGCTCTTGACAGGCATATCAATGAATAGAAAGCCCAATTTTTTTTCATTGTAACCTTACCCCCCAAAACAAACTTTTCCATATAATTCTAAAATTTCTCCAAATTTTGAAAAGCTGTTAATTTTCAAATCTTTGTTCAAAAAAGGGAAAAAGTTTTCGGGGAAATTTCCAGTGTCGTGTGAAAGCCTAAAAACCTAGGCCTAGTACGATGAAATGCGTAACCCCAAAAGAATTTAAGCTGTCTCCTGTGTAACGTTTTTGATTTTGCCCATATGAAGGACAGATTCTTCAATAAAGACCCCAACTTTTTAATGGTGCTTATACAAAAGCTAAATTTTGTTTAAAAACTTTCTCTCCTTAACAAACTCCAGACTTTTAAATGTTTGTTGAAAAAATAGGGGCGCTACGTGCGCTCAGATTCCACCAAGTCACGTCCCACTGGAACTAACTCATTGCCTTTGTCGTGGACCCGAAATGCTTGTCCCCCTGTCGGGGAGCTTGGCCCCTGTCGGAAAATCCTGGCGCTACCGCTGTGTATTGCATGCACTAGGCAGTAGTGTAAGGTCTTGATGTGAGGGCTGCACAATTTTGAGGGGGTGTCAGATTTCTGACGCAACCAGTTCATTATCTAAGAGGAGCGTTGCCATTAGTTGGAAAATGCTGGGAAATTTCAAGCCTCAGACAGCTTGAACTGCATTATGCAGGCCTGTGAGAAGTATCTTAGCAGTAGTTATTTTGAGCTTTTCTTTGTAAAAAAAGACGGCCCACTTAAAAATCGGTATAAAGAAATTCCAGATTACAGCTATCACTACCATGTACCGGACAAAATTCGAATCGCGGGCACTTTAAACGTCTGAACAAATAGAAATGAAACCTGCAGCTTACTATCCTGCTGAATATGCCACTATATCCATATTTTGTTGGTTAGAAATTAAGTTAGCTATTTTCGGTACATGGGTCATGGGCGGCAATCACCGGATGGGAGGGGACGGGGTGATATCCTCAAATACTTTTTAAGGTGACATCATATCGAATGTGCCACATATCTGAGGCATGAAAAAAGGTTATTTGTAGGCGATTCATTTTTCTGTTTTAGTTAGTTAGATTAGATTTAACGACACACCTACACGAATGTCTAACCGTATATAGTGTCAGTCAACTCGAAATGTTCAAAGTAAAAATTTATTTTCAATTAAAGTTCAAGTTCAAGGGAAAGTCGCCTCTTACGACAGGCGGGAAATACCGTGAACATATTCTACAATCCCCCTCCCCCCAGACCACAGGACGTGCTTCTTTTATAATTAGCAGGCTAGTCAATATGTTTTGCGATTGATGTAATGTCTTGAGAACTTTTTCTTAAATTACAAGTTTTCTCCCGCTATGCGCAGTTTTATCCGCAGTTGCTCTTTGCTTTAAACTGTTAAATTTAAAGCGACTCATTGACTGATTGAGTTGTTTCATGACATTCAACAATTTTTTTTCCAAACCTGTTAATTTTTCTTCACATACCAATGACAAATGGTCACACTTAAATAATCCCCATATCCTGCAAACAAATATCTGCTTTATGAGGGAGTACTTATTTGCTCAATACGGCTTTCAAAAATTCGTGACCAGACACCTTCCAAATTATGCACAAAACCGTTGCAAGTCAGGACACCATACATTTCAAACTTTTTAATTTTTCTGGAACTATTGCATATGAAACTTAACTAATCATGCTTATTATGAGCATTTTCATGTCATATTACCCACAAACACCTTCATTAATTGGTGGATATCAACGCAATAGGCCCCTTTAACGTAAGATTCAGATATATAATTGGTTAAAGTTTTTTTTTTTTTTTCAAAAATATCTTTATAAGTTATTTTACTGAAATACTATATCAAATTGATTAAAGTTCTCTTTTTGCTGCTGTTTGAAAAATTCTTTTTTCAGACAACCATCATGTTGTGCAGAAAATGTTAAGTGTCTCGATGATAGAGTTCAGGGTAGTGTATACACACAATTTTATGTGATAAATATACCGGATTTTCGAGTAAATTTATTCCGAAATTAGGTATCTCTACTCAATGTGGAAGAGTTTATCACTAAAAGATAGTATACTTACTCGCATATTATGTAACTTTGTAACTCACGAGTGAGTTTCACCAATTTTTACGCGATTAATACTCATTTACGAGTAAATTTATTCCATTCCTTGTTTATTTTAACCTCTGTAAAATGACTAAACACATTTCCTAGTATTTTGATTCAAAGTGAGTAAATGCAAACGTTTGTGAGTAAATAATTGTTTACTCACAATACAAGAAATTAGTTGAAGGCATTTTAAGTTACTCTCGATACAGTTCAAATGCACGCAACATTCTCAGAATGATTTAATTTGCATCATTTTACTCCAGAGGACTAAGATTACCTTAAAAGTGAATTCCACGGACATAGTTTATGCTTGCAACATGAACAGAGTGAGGCAATGCTGCAGGGAGACGTGAAGAGCTGAAGAGTCTGGCCATGAACGATGTTCTCTTGGATTTTTTTTTCGTTCTCTTTACTGAAATCTGATTTGAAATTAATTCCATGTTATAGCGTGGACTCAAGGAGTTCGTGTTGACGGAAAATATGGCTACATTTTGTGGCTGTATCTTGTAATCTGAATAGGTTTAGCTATGCCACAGAGCATAACATTTGGCGTATAGACTTATGCAGCCTACCAAAGGATACTAATGCTATGCATTAGCATAGGCCAACAATAAGTACACTGTAACGTTGGCCTCACACTGAATTAAAACATCAGTTCCACAGGTTTATTTGCCACCTGTATGCCACGGCAGGCTATGTAGAAAGTGAAACCAGTATGCAATTATTACAGTACATCCACATTGTCCCGGATGTGAAGTTAGAATTAAAGAGAGAACTGATAACTGAACTTCTGTTGTTCCTTTCATTTTTATTAAAACCTGTTAGATTTCATTGAAGCGTTACCCACTTTACAAATTTACTCACTACAGGTTGTTACTCATTCTGGAAACGGTTATCTGAGTAAATTTACTATAAATTGGTTTAATTTGTGATGGACTCTTATAATCACAAATGTGAGTATATTTACTCACAAATGTGGGTTAAATATGGGATGTAGATTTACTCACTGTTGAAATTTTCTTACCCGTATTTATTTTTGTGTGGAATTTAAAGGGGGTTATCCTCCAAGATGCTGTGCTTTGGCTTTCCCCAAAGTTTATTTTTAAGAGAAAACCAGTGAAACCAGTGTAATCAAATATTATGTAGGCTACATGCATGCTCCTCTGTATAATTTTGTGAACAATGTAATAGGATTCACATGTGCAAAAGAAACAGCTCAAGACAGTTTTAGGAAGGACAAGATGGGAAAACTGGAATGTGTCGTATAAGAAAGGGGAACGTTCTTCCATTGTTTGTTTTCTCAGCCAAATATTTTCTGTATTTCTTGAGCAAAC
Source organism: Holothuria scabra (assembly GCA_037179385.1). Lineage (NCBI taxonomy): Eukaryota > Metazoa > Echinodermata > Holothuroidea > Aspidochirotida > Holothuriidae > Holothuria > Holothuria scabra. Next base: position 38,857,411 of record CM074182.1, on the reverse strand, counting down.
TCCTAACTTTTTGACACGCTTCCTGTGTCCAAAATGTTTTGTTCCGGACATTGTTTCTAATCTTTTGATGCAGCTTAGTTTTGCTGGATCCTTGAAGGAATAGAGCTGTCCCTTGTCATGTAGTCTTTCATGACCCCTTCGCTGAAAACAGAAATTAGTCAAGTTGTGTTTGAATTGACTAACCACGTTAGTCACTCATAATTGACTAATCTGTAATGATATCTGACTAATATCTTAGTAATGGACTGGAAAATATCAGTCAAAACTTAGTCAAAGAGGCTTAATTTTCTTTAGAAACTAATTCAACTGGGTCAAATATAAACTAAATATTAGTCAATACTTGTTGACTAACGTAATAAGTCGATTCATGTACTTTCTAACTAATTTGTGTTTATAGAGTCGGTGAGTCTGCCAGCTGAATTTTTGGCAAATAATATGGAAAATAAAATTGTAAAATGGCTACATAATATTCTTCGTGTAAAAGACGCACAGTCGAAGTTGGACCAAGTATATGTTTATTAGGTCTAACTTTTAGCAGCAAACTTTTTCAGTCAAATCTTGGAAACCGCTCTAAGTTATTTTTCTTGCTTCAACACTTGGGGTTCATGTAGCAGTCTCCTTGACTACTTAACTAACATGCCTAACGCGATGACTGCGTGGGACTGATTTTGAACTCGTGCCACAAAATTTGAATTTATTGTGAAAAAAATCGTTCAAAGTAAAAACCCTATTATAACCATCTGTATTGAAGACTGACTCTGCCATTATATATCCTGCTCAAGGCATCATGCTGTATTGCAAAAAGGATGAAAATTGTCACAAGTACTGTATGAACACACCAGGATCGAGCCGCATCCACACCGCCAAGCTATTTAAGACAGGTTTAGGATATCATGTGATTCTAAGAGACATTGGTTATCGCAATTCCTGGTTATCAGAAAGTCTTTCATGAACGCACCTCCCATCTGAAGCTGATCGCCGCCCTTGTCACTGACCATTTACCAATTGATAGAAAATTCGAAAAGTCCTTCTTCATTAAACTTCATTAAACTTCTTCATTAAAGTCTAGGCTACAGTAATCAGACAAAGTGTCTACAGTACACAACAAGATTATAAAATTATCAGTTTAGTTTTTGATGTCATATTTTTTCCTACATTTTAGTTATATTTTATTAATTTTTTCTTTTAACAGTTAAATTTCATAGTTTTTTATTTCCGATTGGGGATGCTTGGGGACCGAACAGTTTCATGGTTCCACCCCCCCCCCCCCGGTAGTTACACCACTGTGTTTACTCCTAATGACACATTGTCTGATTACTTCAGCCTAGACTTAAATCAAGTGAAGAAAGTTTTCATAAGTTACAGATTCAGACTTCGCGAAGACATGATCTTCCGACTTTTTCTATCGGTTGTCATGACCGATGTTATTTCTTAGCAGAATTGATGCGCCCATGTACTCACAATAATAAAGAAGGCAGTGGTATATTTATGCAGTATACTGTAGCCTAAGCGTCCCGTTCTCTAAGGTACATGAATGATAACAGATAATATGGAATTTCAATGTCAAATTGAAACTCAAAGCCCTCTCTTTTTACAGATGAGCGACACAGTCAGTGAATGAACATTTTGAAAAATACAATGTTCTCTCAGAAGCACCGTGACTGATTCGCATCAAAATTTAAAGTAAATATAACAAAAGGTCCCTATATTTCTTTGAAGAGGGCAAAATTTTACGAGTTCGTGAGCATCAGTGAAAAAGTGGTACCATTTTCCGTGCGGACACTTCTATCCTTCAAAAATATCAAAAAGGGGTTTATACCCCACCCCAAGACGAAGTTACACCAACGGACAAGCCGGTGTCCAAATTTTGCTTCTTGGGACTTGGGAGCTATGCGACCATGATCAATTGAGTATGACCTCAGGCTCAATTTAAAGGAAAGAACACGTGTATTTATTGTGAAGTGACTGTAGTATCACATGACAGGCATTCGTGATATGTGGTTCATCGGTGTACATAGGTAGGTTCTGCCAGGTTAGTACTCTTTCTCCTGAGATAAGGAGTTCCGTTATAGTTTCATCTTCCTGTTAGGGAAGAGTCGTCCCTATGGAGGAAATAATCTTCAAGTCGTTGAAAAATAGAATGGGGGTAAAAAACTGGAGCATGTTGCTCCCTTCTTGCAGACTGAAAAGGTCGCAATCTTTCATTCAAGGGAAAATCCCTAGTTATCAATTCTTTGGTTATTTCGCGTCTCTTTTCCTTTTCTATTTTCACGATGAACCAACTGGTTTAACGGATTGGACATATGCACATTTTTTACAGTATTTACACAGTGTTTGGGTCACGTCTTGTTTACTTGGCCTCCATTACGTCTCTGCCTTTAAAAGGATTGGGATTTAACCTATGTAACTCAAGAAAGAGGCTTTAAGAATTAATTACTATTTTATGATGAAATTGGCTAGCTATATTTTTTAAGTCATTACGAAAATATGAAATTAGGCCTAAATATTTGTCGCATCACCCCACAGACGCTCTCCCTGAAGTCTATACCCAAGTTTTACAAGGAAATTCTTTTTGCATGGCCTAAGATTACCATGTATAAGTTACTCCATCTAGCGACAGGTCTGAATTTCTGTCTTTCATAACTATTTATAACGAACTGTTTTGGCAACGTGTTTTTAAATAACTTGGACTTTGTTGATGTTGTCATGGTATCATTGATGACAAAATTTGTGTTGTCTCCAGCTTAACCACTAAGGGGGCTACCCACCTTCTGTGTTATTGGAATTCTAACCATCCAAAGGTCGAATTATTCTGGTCAACGAGATTTACGGATTTTAATTTTCACAAGCGATGGTTACACGTCACTGCAAAGGACTTTATTCAAATTATGAAGCTGATCTTAGTTTGAAAATTTTACACAATATTTTGTTTATACATGAAAAGCTCCACAAGAATGTAATGATTGATTCTCCCCTATGTACCTTATGTGGTAGTGAATCTGAAATTTCTTGTCATCTCTTCATAGTCTGTCCTTTGGTCAAAAGTTTATGGAGTAAGACTCATCTTGAAATTTATTGATATTTTAGAGGTAGATAATCACAATACGTGGGTTTTCAACGAACTTTTGAAAGGCGGATTTGAGTCATTCTTGCTCGAAACGACTTTTGGTGGATTTTTGTATTTACAAAGCAAGGTTAATCCATCTTAGACGAGGACTTAGTGTTGGATATTGATAAGTATTTCTATACCTCGCTTCAGAGGAAAATCGAAACGATTTATCACGTTTTCAAATCAAAAGGAAAGTCGAGTAAATTCGGGTGCATTTTTGATAAAGCAAAAGAAATTGATTTCATCAGTTTTGATACTGGTTAACACTTCCAATAAAATTACACTAAGGGTAGTATTCCTATAATGTTCTTATCACTCGCTACGAAACCTCTGTTTGATCAATTTTTGTAATTATATACATAGTTACTAATGCATCATTAATATCTGTTAGTGAAACTGGTTATATTTTGTGCGTTTGTCCAGGGAGCTGTTACGGACAGTTCCCTTGTTTGTCAGACTCTACTGAGAAGAGGAATTTGTGAAAAGAGGTATTGTTCTTTAATAACACACAGTGAAATCAAAAAGTTGAAAAAGGCACTGCATATTCGTTATGTTCCAGTATGACGAGATTCATATGGATTTATTGAATTTATTTTTTAATATCTTATTAATATTGTAATTATTGCATATAAGGGCGCAGGCGCGTAGCCAGGATTTTGTCATGGTGGTTGGTGTCATGGGGGTATTGGGGCACGACATGAGGGTAAAGTCTAAGAATAGAGAGAAAAACCCGCTATTTTAGGTGTTTTTTGCATTGCAAGGTTGGTTCATGGGGGTTCTGCCCCCCCCCCCTCCCGTGGCTACGTCACTGTAAGGGCAAAATGCTGTAGAGCACTATGGTAAGATGTAGGTCGAAATAGCAGAAAGTGCTTAAATTTGCGGAAAACTCCGCGACGTTTTGGGTATAAACCCTTCATCTGTTCATCAGGTGACAAAAACCAAACCGAACAACCAACAGTAATCCAAATCCGAAACGGTTAGTGTAAAAACAGAACGGGAGAAAGTGTATGTTTGAAAACATGAGAGCAAATGGTGAAACACAAAACAAAAAGAAAAAGTAGGTCCTGGATGAAAAGGTACACACTAAAAACGAACACGGTCGGAAAAGTGAAAAAGAAAAGAAAAACTGGGACCGGCAAAAAAGTACACACTAAGAAAGAGCACGAACGAATAGGTGCCAAAAGAGTTAAAACTGGGACAAATGAGGGTGGATATTGCAAAAGGTCAATTCTAATATTAAGGGCGTATGGAGCAAGAGTACCAAGCCTCATGATAAGTCGGTTTTCAACACTAAGGCTGCCACGGTCAGAGCCTCGGCACATCACTGTGCACTAGTGCAGTATTGAACAAGGTGAAGGGGGTGTAGCCTGTGTAGCGCCTCTGTGTCTTCCGCCCCTTGAGCTGTTTGTTTTTCCCAGCGATGAGCTGAGCGAAAACACTTCGTTCGCTCCGCGGGGCAGAAGAAGGGTTGAAATATGCAGTCACCGGATATCCTTGGAAATTCTGTTTGATGGACCTAAAGGGTTCGGTGACTCGGTAAGCGAGGGGGCGGAGGCCCAGGCACGATCTCTTCATCATACAACGAGTTATGTCATCAAAATTGTTTCAAATAATCTTTGCAGACAATAGGCTGAAAACATAATATGAAGAATTCAGGGCCATGTGAAGAATATTGTTGCCATTTGTCGATTGTATAAATCCGCTGTGTGATGCTAGGATAGGAAACACGTACCTAACATTCCAGGTTTTCAACTTAGCTCAAAGTTTCAAATCTCATCAAAAAGGCGGAATTCGCAATGGGGTGACATGTCCATGCAAGTTTAAAAGCTCCTGCAAGCTGACAAGAAACTGGGGCCGGGGAAGAAACCTGTCGCAATGTTTAAGTCAAAGAGAAGCAAAACTAGTGTTGCGCTTATTCTTTCTTCATCATTGCTTCTCTTTGGCTTTATCACAACAAGAAATTTTAAATATCATTTGGAAGGACCACATCGAGTACGTCAGTTAATGAGGGTCTGATAGCTGCTTTATGGTCTACCTGAAGATTAAAATTTGCTAACACTTTTTTCGAAAGATTTTTTCAAGTATTTAAGGTAGCCCTTGAACTTGCAATAAAACATTGGATGACACACACACTAATTTGAAAAAGTAAAATGACCTCTAAAACACTCGCGCCTCTAAGTCATTTCGCGCAAAAAAACCTTACAGGTTATCCATTCTCACCAAATGGACTAAAAATAATTACGCTATATCTCCAGCTGGCGCTCAATTTAGATTCCGGACGCTTTCCGAATCTTTACACAAAAACTAATATATGCTCGTCTTTTTCAATCCCATCATTTCCTCAAAATTGCTTTACTTGACCTACATTTTAGCACCAGATACATTTCAGCCTATGAATTTTGATACTAAATTGACAAAAGGTCCCATCCTATTTAGTAACATATTGCGAAATTTGCTCTAATGTTCCCTCTTGATGATATTTTGGTAGGATAGTGTCGTGTCGTACATGACGAAGGCAATGAATAGGTGCAAAAAGAAAGACTTGGTCAAGTTTAGAAGAAGCACTCTATCTCTGTTACGAATCAGCAAACCATGCAACGGGGACAATAGGCCCACCCCCTAAGAGACGTAATCAATGATAAAAATAGAAAAAAAGCTTTCATTTTGCATTCGTCAAGTCATGCGTATTAATTACAGAACGCTTTCAACTAAAACCAGGAGTCGCTTTTGAAAGATATACAAATATGGCCTCAATATGATCAGAAGCCCCGGCTACGAATGTAGCCGGGGCTTCTGATCATATTGAGACCTTTCCAATCAAATGCTATTTACATTAAAAATGGAACAGTATTTATCTAAAAAATGGAAATGATTCAAAAATAATTTCCAAATGCCAGCCGAAAAAATTTGCGGAAGGGGGGAGGGGTATCATTAACCGAACTTCCAATGCAGGTTATATCGAAAAGCTTGTATATTAACCAATTGACCCTATGTAAACTAAAATTTTACAGAGGGTCATGATTAAGTAAAAGCCTCGTGAAAGCCTGCAGTCTAAAACCTCGCGATAAGCCTGACTGATGGGTTGTCGAATTTTTGTCGACAGCAACGGGTTTGCCGGAACGTTTAGATTTTATTTAGTAAATTTAAAAAATTTCACGATTTCCTTTACATTTTATCGCGTTCCGATGAAACTGGCAAATTTAGTCTTCCCAAACGGTCCTCAACCCTGTTACGTCCGACGATGGTCTTGTTAAATGCTCTAAGCAAATCACTAGAAAGCTGAAGATAACACTCAGCCACGGTTCATTCCTTTTTTAAGCGGGAGTAGGGGTGGCCTTTGGGAGTTTTGATTGAAGACGTAAGTGAAGACTTATGTTTGTTCCTTTAGTGGTTGTAGCTTCCTTAGGAGGCAGTTTCAAAGTTGGTTTCGCTGAACGGTTTTTGCCAGAGAGTCGAGAGGACTTTAGAAAAATTTATAAATTTGGTCGATTCGACCTACCGACTGACTTACTGCGGTGTTGGAAATCAGTTGGAATATATGTTTAACTTGTACACTAAGTTTGCAGCTTCACGACATACAAGTGAAAGTTCCGGAGCCTGAAAGGGATTCAGAGCAACTGAAACGCACGCCCCCTTTCTTCCGCACCCTAAATTTAACTATTGGTACCGCATGCTGTCCGAAACATGCCCGAATAATGTTGCAGTGCTTGAATGTCCCCCATTTTTCGCCAGTCATGAAATGTTGGTTTGTCATATAAATAATATCAAATGGAGCGCAAAAGCGAAGCAGGAAATCGTAGCTTTCTTAGCTAGAACTTTTCCTTTTCTTCTTGAGACATAATAAGTATGTCCGGTACTGTAAAGGTAGCGGGCCACTAACTGAAGGTCCCATTGACTTACACACCAAATTTGGCTATTTCCGTGCCCCTAGCTCCCACTTAAGTTTTTCAACCAGGACATGCCACCCCTCTGATCGAAGCTCACAATCACGGCTTTCATGGCATCTTCAAATTTTCATACCATGACCCTTGAAATTTTGATCTAGAGAGCCTTGAATGATGGGGACGTGTTTCCCGCCATAATAGCTACTCAAAAACGGTATTTCACAGAGCGGAGTAATACCATAAAAAATGGCACTAAAACTGGTCAGATTGCCTTGAATTTTGCACAATCTGTATTTCAACTCATTGTCTACAAAATCAAAATGCAAAAATGATCATATTTTGTAAGTAACACAGCCAGAAACAACATCCCATAAATTTTTTTCTGGCGCTTCGTCTGTCAGTAAACATTTTCCCAGGCACGAGTATTGGAGTTAGTGGTCCGCTACCTAAAGTGCGTAACCTCAACACCGGGGAAGCGCGAAGATTTGCGCGACAAGTCCTCATGGTCTGCTAAATTTGCCATAATTCGACTTAATAAAAAGTTTACCCCCAATTAAATATCGCTTTGGACAAAATTTCGACAACCCAGCGAGATATTAAAATATTGTTACACCGAAAAATATTGTGTGAAAAAAGAGTGCTTCCAAATAATTTTGGAAGTTCTTTCTAACCATGTAACTAATAAAACAGGATCATTTTTTCAATGCACATCGTAGATAATGAGCTGAAATATAGACTGTGCAAACTTCAGAAAAAAATTGACGAAATTCAGTGTCATTTGTCGATTGCACTGTGTAATGATGTACCTTTCAGCATCCACAAGGATGGTAAAACACGTAGCCGAGCGATCATCCCAGGTTCTCTACTGAGATGAAAATTTCAATGGTCATGAAATAAAGAGCGGAGCCCACAGTTTGAGTTTTAACCAGAGGGTTGGTATTTCCAGGTGTGAAAACTTGTACAAGAAACTAAAGGCTGGGGAAAGGGCCTCGTTTAGTGGTAAGTCCAAGAGAAATATAAAAAGTGTTGCATTAACTCTTGCTTTATAAATACTTCATTTCTGACTTTATCACTGCCAAAAATTTCAAAAATCTTTTAGAAGGACCAAATCCAAGAACGTCAATTAATGAGGGGCTGATGGCTGCTTTATGGTCTACCTAAAATTTAAAATTGCTATGCGACTTCTTTCGAAAGATTTTCTCGAATATGCAAGAAAGCGAAATTGCAATAAAATCTTTAATGACTTACACTCTAATCTGAACGAGTGAAATGACCTCTCAAACACTCGTCGAAGTTTGACAAGGTCGACGTCACCCTTGCGCAAAAAGCTGACAGGTTATCCTTTGATACCAACTCGATTTATTACAACCATGTCCCAAAGAAGTTTTGCTAGTAGAGCTCACTCATCAAACACTAGGCTGATATATGCTCGCCAGTTTTCAATCCCACAATTTCCTCAAAATTGCTTTAGATGGGCCACATTTTAGCATAAGAGACACTTCAGTAAGTCAACTTTGATATTAAATTGACGATAAACCCCATCCTATTTAGTAATATAGTTTGCAAAAGTTGTCCTAATGTTCCCTCTTTATAATATTTTGGTAGGATGACGGCGCATATTATGTTGAGACGGCAATAAGTACACAGAGGAAGACTTGGTCAAGTTCAAAAGAATCACTGTCTTTGTTACAAATCAGCAATCCATGCCACGGGGACAATAGGCGCCTAGGTGCTTAAGCCTACCCCCTAACAGTCTTAATGAATAGTTGCCATAGAAAAAAAAAGCTTTTTCGCACTGACGACTTATGAATATTCATTCCAGAGCGCTTTTTACTAAAAGCAAGAGTCGCTCTCGAAAGATATACAAATTTGGCCTCAATATGATCAGAAGCCCCGGCTACATTCGTAGCCGGGGCTTCTGATCATATTGAGGCCTTTCGAATCAAATGCTAATTACAGTAAAAATGGAATAGTATTTATCTTAAAATGGGAAGTTATTTAATTAAAAATCATTTATAATAGTCAGCAAAAACACTTTGTTGAGGGGGGGGGGGGTAAATTTGACCGACCTTATCATGTTAGTTATGTATGAAAACGTCCATGTTAACATGATTTAAAAGTTTAAAGCAGGTCATAATTAGGAAAAGAAAGCTTCGTGAAGAAAACAAGAAGCAAAAAGACAGTCGGAATGGAAAGAAATCGATAAAATGTAGGAGGAATAAAAAAAAGAAAAAAGAAAAATCCCCGTTAAAAATCGACAGTTCTATATTTAAAACACTGGACACAGAATTAACACCAGTGTGAAAAGATAACTGTATGGTTTTATCATGAACATTTTTACCCTACTTACAAATTGTTAAATGCTCTAAGCAAATCACTAGAGAGCTGAACATTACACTCAGCCACGGTTCATTCTTTTTTGAAGCGGGAGTGGGGGTGGCCTTTGGGAGTTTTGATTGAAGACGTAAGTGAAGACTTATGTTTGTTCCTTTAGTGGTTGTAGCTTCCTTAGGAGGCAGTTTCAAAGTTGGTTTCGCTGAACGGTTTTTGCCAGAGAGTCGAGAGGACTTTAGAAAAATTTATAAATTTGGTCGATTCGACCTACCGACTGACTTACTGCGGTGTTGGAAATCAGTTGGAATATATGTTTAACTTGTACACTAAGTTTGCAGCTTCACGACATACAAGTGAAAGTTCCGGAGCCTGAAAGGGATTCAGAGCAACTGAAACGCACGCCCCTTTCTTCCGCACCCTAAATTTAACTATTGGTACCGCATGCTGTCCGAAACATGCCCGAATAATGTTGCAATGCTTGAATGTCCCCCATTTTTCGCCAGTCATGAAATGTTGGTTTGTCATATAAATAATATCAAATGGAGCGCAAAAGCGAAGCAGGAAATCGTAGCTTTCTTAGCTAGAACTTTTCCTTTTCTTCTTGAGACATAATCAGTATGTCCGGTACTGTAAAGGTAGCGGGCCACTAACTAAAAGTCCCATTGACTTACACACTAAATTTGGCTATTTCCGTGCCCCTAGCTCCCACTAAAAGTTTTCAACCAGGACATGCCACCCCTCTGATCGAAGCTCACAATCACGGCTTTCATGGCATCTTCAAATTTTCATACCATGACCATTGAAATTTTGATCTAGAGAGCCTTGAATGATGGGGACGTGTTTCCCGCCATAATAGCTACTCAAAAACGGTATTTCACAGAGCGGAGTAATACCATAAAAAAAATGGCACTAAAACTGGTCAGATTGCCTTGAATTTTGCACAATCTGTATTTCAACTCATTGTCTACAAAATCAAAATGCAAAAATGATCATATTTTGTAAGTAACACAGCCAGAAACAACATCCCATAAATTTTTTTCTGGCGCTTCGTCTGTCAGTAAACATTTTCCCAGGCACGAGTATTGGAGTTAGTGGTCCGCTACCTAAAGTGCGTAACCTCAACACCGGGGAAGCGCGAAGATTTGCGCGACAAGTCCTCATGGTCTGCTAAATTTGCCATAATTCGACTTAATAAAAAGTTTACCCCCAATTAAATATCGCTTTGGACAAAATTTCGACAACCCAGCGAGATATTAAAATATTGTTACACCGAAAAATATTGTGTGAGAAAAGAGTGCTTCCAAATAATTTTGGAAGTTGTTTCTAACCATGTAACTAATAAAACAGGATCATTTTTTCAATGCACATCGTAGATAATGAGCTGAAATACAGACTGTGCAAAATTCAGAAAAAATTGACGAAATTCAGTGTCATTTGTCGATTGCGCTGTGTAATGATGTACCTTTCAGCATCCACAAGGATGGTAAAACACGTAGCCGAGCGATCACTCCAGGTTCTCTACTGAGATGAAAATTTCAATGGTCATGAAATAAAGAGCGGAGCCCACAGTTTGAGTTTTAACCAGAGGGTTGGTATTTCCAGGTGTGAAAACTTGTACAAGAAACTAAGGGCTGGGGAAAGGGCCTCGTTTAGTGGTAAGTCCAAGAGAAAGATAAAAAGTGTTGCATTAACTCTTGCTTTATAAATACTTCATTTCTGACTTTATCACTGCCAAAAATTTCAAAAATCTTTTAGAAGGACCAAATCCAAGAACGTCAATTAATGAGGGGCTGATGGCTGCTTTATGGTCTACCTAAAATTTAAAATTGCTATGCGACTTCTTTCGAAAGATTTTCTCGAATATGCAAGAAAGCAAAATTGCAATAAAATCTTTAATGACTTACACTCTAATCTGAACGAGTGAAATGACCTCTCAAACACTCGTCGAAGTTTGACAAGGTCGACGTCACCCTTGCGCAAAAAGCTGACAGGTTATCCTTTGATACCAACTCGATTTATTACAACCATGTCCCAAAGAAGTTTTGCTAGTAGAGCTCACTCATCAAACACTAGGCTGATATATGCTCGCCAGTTTTCAATCCCACAATTTCCTCAAAATTGCTTTAGATGGGCCACATTTTAGCATAAGAGACACTTCAGTAAGTCAACTTTGATATTAAATTGACGATAAACCCCATCCTATTTCGTAATATAGTTTGCAAAAGTTGTCCTAATGTTCCCTCTTTATAATATTTTGGTAGGATGACGGCGCATATTATGTTGAGACGGCAATAAGTACACAGAGGAAGACTTGGTCAAGTTCAAAAGAATCACTGTCTTTGTTACAAATCAGCAATCCATGCCACGGGGACAATAGGCGCCTAGGTGCTTAAGCCTACCCCCTAACAGTCTTAATGAATAGTTGCCATAGAAAAAAAGCTTTTTCGCACTGACGACTTATGAATATTCATTCCAGAGCGCTTTTTACTAAAAGCAAGAGTCGCTCTCGAAAGATATACAAATTTGGCCTCAATATGATCAGAAGCCCCGGCTACATTCGTAGCCGGGGCTTCTGATCATATTGAGGCCTTTCGAATCAAATGCTAATTACAGTAAAAATGGAATAGTATTTATCTTAAAATGGGAAGTTATTTAATTAAAAATCATTTATAATAGTCAGCAAAAACACTTTGTTGAGGGGGGTAAATTTGACCGACCTTATCATGTTAGTTATGTATGAAAACGTCCATGTTAACATGATTTAAAAGTTTAAAGCAGGTCATAATTAGGAAAAGAAAGCTTCGTGAAGAAAACAAGAAGCAAAAAGACAGTCGGAATGGAAAGAAATCGATAAAATGTAGGAGGAAGAAAAAAAGAAAAAAGAAAAATCCCCGTTAAAAATCGACAGTTCTATATTTAAAACACTGGACACAGAATTAACACCAGTGTGAAAAGATAACTGTATGGTTTTATCATGAACATTTTTACCCTACTTACAAATTGTTAAATGCTCTAAGCAAATCACTAGAGAGCTGAACATTACACTCAGCCACGGTTCATTCTTTTTTGAAGCGGGAGTGGGGGTGGCCTTTGGGAGTTTTGATTGAAGACGTAAGTGAAGACTTATGTTTGTTCCTTTAGTGGTTGTAGCTTCCTTAGGAGGCAGTTTCAAAGTTGGTTTCGCTGAACGGTTTTTGCCAGAGAGTCGAGAGGACTTTAGAAAAATTTATAAATTTGGTCGATTCGACCTACCGACTGACTTACTGCGGTGTTGGAAATCAGTTGGAATATATGTTTAACTTGTACACTAAGTTTGCAGCTTCACGACATACAAGTGAAAGTTCCGGAGCCTGAAAGGGATTCAGAGCAACTGAAACGCACGCCCCCTTTCTTCCGCACCCTAAATTTAACTATTGGTACCGCATGCTGTCCGAAACATGCCCGAATAATGTTGCAATGCTTGAATGTCCCCCATTTTTCGCCAGTCATGAAATGTTGGTTTGTCATATAAATAATATCAAATGGAGCGCAAAAGCGAAGCAGGAAATCGTAGCTTTCTTAGCTAGAACTTTTCCTTTTCTTCTTGAGACATAATCAGTATGTCCGGTACTGTAAAGGTAGCGGGCCACTAACTAAAAGTCCCATTGACTTACACACTAAATTTGGCTATTTCCGTGCCCCTAGCTCCCACTAAAAGTTTTCAACCAGGACATGCCACCCCTCTGATCGAAGCTCACAATCACGGCTTTCATGGCATCTTCAAATTTTCATACCATGACCATTGAAATTTTGATCTAGAGAGCCTTGAATGATGGGGACGTGTTTCCCGCCATAATAGCTACTCAAAAACGGTATTTCACAGAGCGGAGTAATACCATAAAAAAAATGGCACTAAAACTGGTCAGATTGCCTTGAATTTTGCACAATCTGTATTTCAACTCATTGTCTACAAAATCAAAATGCAAAAATGATCATATTTTGTAAGTAACACAGCCAGAAACAACATCCCATAAATTTTTTTCTGGCGCTTCGTCTGTCAGTAAACATTTTCCCAGGCACGAGTATTGGAGTTAGTGGTCCGCTACCTAAAGTGCGTAACCTCAACACCGGGGAAGCGCGAAGATTTGCGCGACAAGTCCTCATGGTCTGCTAAATTTGCCATAATTCGACTTAATAAAAGTTTACCCCCAATTAAATATCGCTTTGGACAAAATTTCGACAACCCAGCGAGATATTAAAATATTGTTACACCGAAAAATATTGTGTGAGAAAAGAGTGCTTCCAAATAATTTTGGAAGTTGTTTCTAACCATGTAACTAATAAAACAGGATCATTTTTTCAATGCACATCGTAGATAATGAGCTGAAATACAGACTGTGCAAAATTCAGAAAAAATTGACGAAATTCAGTGTCATTTGTCGATTGCGCTGTGTAATGATGTACCTTTCAGCATCCACAAGGATGGTAAAACACGTAGCCGAGCGATCACTCCAGGTTCTCTACTGAGATGAAAATTTCAATGGTCATGAAATAAAGAGCGGAGCCCACAGTTTGAGTTTTAACCAGAGGGTTGGTATTTCCAGGTGTGAAAACTTGTACAAGAAACTAAGGGCTGGGGAAAGGGCCTCGTTTAGTGGTAAGTCCAAGAGAAAGATAAAAAGTGTTGCATTAACTCTTGCTTTATAAATACTTCATTTCTGACTTTATCACTGCCAAAAATTTCAAAAATCTTTTAGAAGGACCAAATCCAAGAACGTCAATTAATGAGGGGCTGATGGCTGCTTTATGGTCTACCTAAAATTTAAAATTGCTATGCGACTTCTTTCGAAAGATTTTCTCGAATATGCAAGAAAGCAAAATTGCAATAAAATCTTTAATGACTTACACTCTAATCTGAACGAGTGAAATGACCTCTCAAACACTCGTCGAAGTTTGACAAGGTCGACGTCACCCTTGCGCAAAAAGCTGACAGGTTATCCTTTGATACCAACTCGATTTATTACAACCATGTCCCAAAGAAGTTTTGCTAGTAGAGCTCACTCATCAAACACTAGGCTGATATATGCTCGCCAGTTTTCAATCCCACAATTTCCTCAAAATTGCTTTAGATGGGCCACATTTTAGCATAAGAGACACTTCAGTAAGTCAACTTTGATATTAAATTGACGATAAACCCCATCCTATTTCGTAATATAGTTTGCAAAAGTTGTCCTAATGTTCCCTCTTTATAATATTTTGGTAGGATGACGGCGCATATTATGTTGAGACGGCAATAAGTACACAGAGGAAGACTTGGTCAAGTTCAAAAGAATCACTGTCTTTGTTACAAATCAGCAATCCATGCCACGGGGACAATAGGCGCCTAGGTGCTTAAGCCTACCCCCTAACAGTCTTAATGAATAGTTGCCATAGAAAAAAAAAAGCTTTTTCGCACTGACGACTTATGAATATTCATTCCAGAGCGCTTTTTACTAAAAGCAAGAGTCGCTCTCGAAAGATATACAAATTTGGCCTCAATATGATCAGAAGCCCCGGCTACATTCGTAGCCGGGGCTTCTGATCATATTGAGGCCTTTCGAATCAAATGCTAATTACAGTAAAAATGGAATAGTATTTATCTTAAAATGGGAAGTTATTTAATTAAAAATCATTTATAATAGTCAGCAAAAAACACTTTGTTGAGGGGGATGGGGGGGGGGGTAAATTTGGCCGACCTTATCATGTTAGTTATGTATGAAAACGTCCATGTTAACATGATTTAAAAGTTTAAAGCAGGTCATAATTAGGAAAAGAAAGCTTCGTGAAGAAAACAAGAAGCAAAAAGACAGTCGGAATGGAAAGAAATCGATAAAATGTAGGAGGAATAAAAAAAAAAGAAAAAAGAAAAATCCCCGTTAAAAATCGACAGTTCTATATTTAAAACACTGGACACAGAATTAACACCAGTGTGAAAAGATAACTGTATGGTTTTATCATGAACATTTTTACCCTACTTACAAATTGTTAAATGCTCTAAGCAAATCACTAGAGAGCTGAACATTACACTCAGCCACGGTTCATTCTTTTTTGAAGCGGGAGTGGGGGTGGCCTTTGGGAGTTTTGATTGAAGACGTAAGTGAAGACTTATGTTTGTTCCTTTAGTGGTTGTAGCTTCCTTAGGAGGCAGTTTCAAAGTTGGTTTCGCTGAACGGTTTTTGCCAGAGAGTCGAGAGGACTTTAGAAAAATTTATAAATTTGGTCGATTCGACCTACCGACTGACTTACTGCGGTGTTGGAAATCAGTTGGAATATATGTTTAACTTGTACACTAAGTTTGCAGCTTCACGACATACAAGTGAAAGTTCCGGAGCCTGAAAGGGATTCAGAGCAACTGAAACGCACGCCCCCTTTCTTCCGCACCCTAAATTTAACTATTGGTACCGCATGCTGTCCGAAACATGCCCGAATAATGTTGCAATGCTTGAATGTCCCCCATTTTTCGCCAGTCATGAAATGTTGGTTTGTCATATAAATAATATTAAATGGAGCGCAAAAGCGAAGCAGGAAATCGTAGCTTTCTTAGCTAGAACTTTTCCTTTTCTTCTTGAGACATAATCAGTATGTCCGGTACTGTAAAGGTAGCGGGCCACTAACTAAAAGTCCCATTGACTTACACACTAAATTTGGCTATTTCCGTGCCCCTAGCTCCCACTAAAAGTTTTCAACCAGGACATGCCACCCCTCTGATCGAAGCTCACAATCACGGCTTTCATGGCATCTTCAAATTTTCATACCATGACCATTGAAATTTTGATCTAGAGAGCCTTGAATGATGGGGACGTGTTTCCCGCCATAATAGCTACTCAAAAACGGTATTTCACAGAGCGGAGTAATACCATAAAAAAAATGGCACTAAAACTGGTCAGATTGCCTTGAATTTTGCACAATCTGTATTTCAACTCATTGTCTACAAAATCAAAATGCAAAAATGATCATATTTTGTAAGTAACACAGCCAGAAACAACATCCCATAAATTTTTTCTGGCGCTTCGTCTGTCAGTAAACATTTTCCCAGGCACGAGTATTGGAGTTAGTGGTCCGCTACCTAAAGTGCGTAACCTCAACACCGGGGAAGCGCGAAGATTTGCGCGACAAGTCCTCATGGTCTGCTAAATTTGCCATAATTCGACTTAATAAAAAGTTTACCCCCAATTAAATATCGCTTTGGACAAAATTTCGACAACCCAGCGAGATATTAAAATATTGTTACACCGAAAAATATTGTGTGAGAAAAGAGTGCTTCCAAATAATTTTGGAAGTTGTTTCTAACCATGTAACTAATAAAACAGGATCATTTTTTCAATGCACATCGTAGATAATGAGCTGAAATACAGACTGTGCAAAATTCAGAAAAAATTGACGAAATTCAGTGTCATTTGTCGATTGCGCTGTGTAATGATGTACCTTTCAGCATCCACAAGGATGGTAAAACACGTAGCCGAGCGATCACTCCAGGTTCTCTACTGAGATGAAAATTTCAATGGTCATGAAATAAAGAGCGGAGCCCACAGTTTGAGTTTTAACCAGAGGGTTGGTATTTCCAGGTGTGAAAACTTGTACAAGAAACTAAGGGCTGGGGAAAGGGCCTCGTTTAGTGGTAAGTCCAAGAGAAAGATAAAAAGTGTTGCATTAACTCTTGCTTTATAAATACTTCATTTCTGACTTTATCACTGCCAAAAATTTCAAAAATCTTTTAGAAGGACCAAATCCAAGAACGTCAATTAATGAGGGGCTGATGGCTGCTTTATGGTCTACCTAAAATTTAAAATTGCTATGCGACTTCTTTCGAAAGATTTTCTCGAATATGCAAGAAAGCAAAATTGCAATAAAATCTTTAATGACTTACACTCTAATCTGAACGAGTGAAATGACCTCTCAAACACTCGTCGAAGTTTGACAAGGTCGACGTCACCCTTGCGCAAAAAGCTGACAGGTTATCCTTTGATACCAACTCGATTTATTACAACCATGTCCCAAAGAAGTTTTGCTAGTAGAGCTCACTCATCAAACACTAGGCTGATATATGCTCGCCAGTTTTCAATCCCACAATTTCCTCAAAATTGCTTTAGATGGGCCACATTTTAGCATAAGAGACACTTCAGTAAGTCAACTTTGATATTAAATTGACGATAAACCCCATCCTATTTCGTAATATAGTTTGCAAAAGTTGTCCTAATGTTCCCTCTTTATAATATTTTGGTAGGATGACGGCGCATATTATGTTGAGACGGCAATAAGTACACAGAGGAAGACTTGGTCAAGTTCAAAAGAATCACTGTCTTTGTTACAAATCAGCAATCCATGCCACGGGGACAATAGGCGCCTAGGTGCTTAAGCCTACCCCCTAACAGTCTTAATGAATAGTTGCCATAGAAAAAAAAAAGCTTTTTCGCACTGACGACTTATGAATATTCATTCCAGAGCGCTTTTTACTAAAAGCAAGAGTCGCTCTCGAAAGATATACAAATTTGGCCTCAATATGATCAGAAGCCCCGGCTACATTCGTAGCCGGGGCTTCTGATCATATTGAGGCCTTTCGAATCAAATGCTAATTACAGTAAAAATGGAATAGTATTTATCTTAAAATGGGAAGTTATTTAATTAAAAATCATTTATAATAGTCAGCAAAAACACTTTGTTGAGGGGGGGGGGGTAAATTTGACCGACCTTATCATGTTAGTTATGTATGAAAACGTCCATGTTAACATGATTTAAAAGTTTAAAGCAGGTCATAATTAGGAAAAGAAAGCTTCGTGAAGAAAACAAGAAGCAAAAAGACAGTCGGAATGGAAAGAAATCGATAAAATGTAGGAGGAATAAAAAAAGAAAAAAGAAAAATCCCCGTTAAAAATCGACAGTTCTATATTTAAAACACTGGACACAGAATTAACACCAGTGTGAAAAGATAACTGTATGGTTTTATCATGAACATTTTTACCCTACTTACAAATTGTTAAATGCTCTAAGCAAATCACTAGAGAGCTGAACATTACACTCAGCCACGGTTCATTCTTTTTGAAGCGGGAGTGGGGGTGGCCTTTGGGAGTTTTGATTGAAGACGTAAGTGAAGACTTATGTTTGTTCCTTTAGTGGTTGTAGCTTCCTTAGGAGGCAGTTTCAAAGTTGGTTTCGCTGAACGGTTTTTGCCAGAGAGTCGAGAGGACTTTAGAAAAATTTATAAATTTGGTCGATTCGACCTACCGACTGACTTACTGCGGTGTTGGAAATCAGTTGGAATATATGTTTAACTTGTACACTAAGTTTGCAGCTTCACGACATACAAGTGAAAGTTCCGGAGCCTGAAAGGGATTCAGAGCAACTGAAACGCACGCCCCTTTCTTCCGCACCCTAAATTTAACTATTGGTACCGCATGCTGTCCGAAACATGCCCGAATAATGTTGCAATGCTTGAATGTCCCCCATTTTTCGCCAGTCATGAAATGTTGGTTTGTCATATAAATAATATCAAATGGAGCGCAAAAGCGAAGCAGGAAATCGTAGCTTTCTTAGCTAGAACTTTTCCTTTTCTTCTTGAGACATAATCAGTATGTCCGGTACTGTAAAGGTAGCGGGCCACTAACTAAAAGTCCCATTGACTTACACACTAAATTTGGCTATTTCCGTGCCCCTAGCTCCCACTAAAAGTTTTCAACCAGGACATGCCACCCCTCTGATCGAAGCTCACAATCACGGCTTTCATGGCATCTTCAAATTTTCATACCATGACCATTGAAATTTTGATCTAGAGAGCCTTGAATGATGGGGACGTGTTTCCCGCCATAATAGCTACTCAAAAACGGTATTTCACAGAGCGGAGTAATACCATAAAAAAAATGGCACTAAAACTGGTCAGATTGCCTTGAATTTTGCACAATCTGTATTTCAACTCATTGTCTACAAAATCAAAATGCAAAAATGATCATATTTTGTAAGTAACACAGCCAGAAACAACATCCCATAAATTTTTTTCTGGCGCTTCGTCTGTCAGTAAACATTTTCCCAGGCACGAGTATTGGAGTTAGTGGTCCGCTACCTAAAGTGCGTAACCTCAACACCGGGGAAGCGCGAAGATTTGCGCGACAAGTCCTCATGGTCTGCTAAATTTGCCATAATTCGACTTAATAAAAAGTTTACCCCCAATTAAATATCGCTTTGGACAAAATTTCGACAACCCAGCGAGATATTAAAATATTGTTACACCGAAAAATATTGTGTGAGAAAAGAGTGCTTCCAAATAATTTTGGAAGTTGTTTCTAACCATGTAACTAATAAAACAGGATCATTTTTTCAATGCACATCGTAGATAATGAGCTGAAATACAGACTGTGCAAAATTCAGAAAAAATTGACGAAATTCAGTGTCATTTGTCGATTGCGCTGTGTAATGATGTACCTTTCAGCATCCACAAGGATGGTAAAACACGTAGCCGAGCGATCACTCCAGGTTCTCTACTGAGATGAAAATTTCAATGGTCATGAAATAAAGAGCGGAGCCCACAGTTTGAGTTTTAACCAGAGGGTTGGTATTTCCAGGTGTGAAAACTTGTACAAGAAACTAAGGGCTGGGGAAAGGGCCTCGTTTAGTGGTAAGTCCAAGAGAAAGATAAAAAGTGTTGCATTAACTCTTGCTTTATAAATACTTCATTTCTGACTTTATCACTGCCAAAAATTTCAAAAATCTTTTAGAAGGACCAAATCCAAGAACGTCAATTAATGAGGGGCTGATGGCTGCTTTATGGTCTACCTAAAATTTAAAATTGCTATGCGACTTCTTTCGAAAGATTTTCTCGAATATGCAAGAAAGCAAAATTGCAATAAAATCTTTAATGACTTACACTCTAATCTGAACGAGTGAAATGACCTCTCAAACACTCGTCGAAGTTTGACAAGGTCGACGTCACCCTTGCGCAAAAAGCTGACAGGTTATCCTTTGATACCAACTCGATTTATTACAACCATGTCCCAAAGAAGTTTTGCTAGTAGAGCTCACTCATCAAACACTAGGCTGATATATGCTCGCCAGTTTTCAATCCCACAATTTCCTCAAAATTGCTTTAGATGGGCCACATTTTAGCATAAGAGACACTTCAGTAAGTCAACTTTGATATTAAATTGACGATAAACCCCATCCTATTTCGTAATATAGTTTGCAAAAGTTGTCCTAATGTTCCCTCTTTATAATATTTTGGTAGGATGACGGCGCATATTATGTTGAGACGGCAATAAGTACACAGAGGAAGACTTGGTCAAGTTCAAAAGAATCACTGTCTTTGTTACAAATCAGCAATCCATGCCACGGGGACAATAGGCGCCTAGGTGCTTAAGCCTACCCCCTAACAGTCTTAATGAATAGTTGCCATAGAAAAAAAAAAGCTTTTTCGCACTGACGACTTATGAATATTCATTCCAGAGCGCTTTTTACTAAAAGCAAGAGTCGCTCTCGAAAGATATACAAATTTGGCCTCAATATGATCAGAAGCCCCGGCTACATTCGTAGCCGGGGCTTCTGATCATATTGAGGCCTTTCGAATCAAATGCTAATTACAGTAAAAATGGAATAGTATTTATCTTAAAATGGGAAGTTATTTAATTAAAAATCATTTATAATAGTCAGCAAAAATCATTTTGTTGAGGGGATGGGGGGTAAATTTGACCGACCTTATCATGTTAGTTATGTATGAAAACGTCCATGTTAACATGATTTAAAAGTTTAAAGCAGGTCATAATTAGGAAAAGAAAGCTTCGTGAAGAAAACAAGAAGCAAAAAGACAGTCGGAATGGAAAGAAATCGATAAAATGTAGGAGGAATAAAAAAAAGAAAAAAGAAAAATCCCCGTTAAAAATCGACAGTTCTATATTTAAAACACTGGACACAGAATTAACACCAGTGTGAAAAGATAACTGTATGGTTTTATCATGAACATTTTTACCCTACTTACAAATTGTTAAATGCTCTAAGCAAATCACTAGAGAGCTGAACATTACACTCAGCCACGGTTCATTCTTTTTGAAGCGGGAGTGGGGGTGGCCTTTGGGAGTTTTGATTGAAGACGTAAGTGAAGACTTATGTTTGTTCCTTTAGTGGTTGTAGCTTCCTTAGGAGGCAGTTTCAAAGTTGGTTTCGCTGAACGGTTTTTGCCAGAGAGTCGAGAGGACTTTAGAAAAATTTATAAATTTGGTCGATTCGACCTACCGACTGACTTACTGCGGTGTTGGAAATCAGTTGGAATATATGTTTAACTTGTACACTAAGTTTGCAGCTTCACGACATACAAGTGAAAGTTCCGGAGCCTGAAAGGGATTCAGAGCAACTGAAACGCACGCCCCTTTCTTCCGCACCCTAAATTTAACTATTGGTACCGCATGCTGTCCGAAACATGCCCGAATAATGTTGCAATGCTTGAATGTCCCCCATTTTTCGCCAGTCATGAAATGTTGGTTTGTCATATAAATAATATCAAATGGAGCGCAAAAGCGAAGCAGGAAATCGTAGCTTTCTTAGCTAGAACTTTTCCTTTTCTTCTTGAGACATAATCAGTATGTCCGGTACTGTAAAGGTAGCGGGCCACTAACTAAAAGTCCCATTGACTTACACACTAAATTTGGCTATTTCCGTGCCCCTAGCTCCCACTAAAAGTTTTCAACCAGGACATGCCACCCCTCTGATCGAAGCTCACAATCACGGCTTTCATGGCATCTTCAAATTTTCATACCATGACCATTGAAATTTTGATCTAGAGAGCCTTGAATGATGGGGACGTGTTTCCCGCCATAATAGCTACTCAAAAACGGTATTTCACAGAGCGGAGTAATACCATAAAAAAAATGGCACTAAAACTGGTCAGATTGCCTTGAATTTTGCACAATCTGTATTTCAACTCATTGTCTACAAAATCAAAATGCAAAAATGATCATATTTTGTAAGTAACACAGCCAGAAACAACATCCCATAAATTTTTTTCTGGCGCTTCGTCTGTCAGTAAACATTTTCCCAGGCACGAGTATTGGAGTTAGTGGTCCGCTACCTAAAGTGCGTAACCTCAACACCGGGGAAGCGCGAAGATTTGCGCGACAAGTCCTCATGGTCTGCTAAATTTGCCATAATTCGACTTAATAAAAAGTTTACCCCCAATTAAATATCGCTTTGGACAAAATTTCGACAACCCAGCGAGATATTAAAATATTGTTACACCGAAAAATATTGTGTGAGAAAAGAGTGCTTCCAAATAATTTTGGAAGTTGTTTCTAACCATGTAACTAATAAAACAGGATCATTTTTTCAATGCACATCGTAGATAATGAGCTGAAATACAGACTGTGCAAAATTCAGAAAAAATTGACGAAATTCAGTGTCATTTGTCGATTGCGCTGTGTAATGATGTACCTTTCAGCATCCACAAGGATGGTAAAACACGTAGCCGAGCGATCACTCCAGGTTCTCTACTGAGATGAAAATTTCAATGGTCATGAAATAAAGAGCGGAGCCCACAGTTTGAGTTTTAACCAGAGGGTTGGTATTTCCAGGTGTGAAAACTTGTACAAGAAACTAAGGGCTGGGGAAAGGGCCTCGTTTAGTGGTAAGTCCAAGAGAAAGATAAAAAGTGTTGCATTAACTCTTGCTTTATAAATACTTCATTTCTGACTTTATCACTGCCAAAAATTTCAAAAATCTTTTAGAAGGACCAAATCCAAGAACGTCAATTAATGAGGGGCTGATGGCTGCTTTATGGTCTACCTAAAATTTAAAATTGCTATGCGACTTCTTTCGAAAGATTTTCTCGAATATGCAAGAAAGCAAAATTGCAATAAAATCTTTAATGACTTACACTCTAATCTGAACGAGTGAAATGACCTCTCAAACACTCGTCGAAGTTTGACAAGGTCGACGTCACCCTTGCGCAAAAAGCTGACAGGTTATCCTTTGATACCAACTCGATTTATTACAACCATGTCCCAAAGAAGTTTTGCTAGTAGAGCTCACTCATCAAACACTAGGCTGATATATGCTCGCCAGTTTTCAATCCCACAATTTCCTCAAAATTGCTTTAGATGGGCCACATTTTAGCATAAGAGACACTTCAGTAAGTCAACTTTGATATTAAATTGACGATAAACCCCATCCTATTTCGTAATATAGTTTGCAAAAGTTGTCCTAATGTTCCCTCTTTATAATATTTTGGTAGGATGACGGCGCATATTATGTTGAGACGGCAATAAGTACACAGAGGAAGACTTGGTCAAGTTCAAAAGAATCACTGTCTTTGTTACAAATCAGCAATCCATGCCACGGGGACAATAGGCGCCTAGGTGCTTAAGCCTACCCCCTAACAGTCTTAATGAATAGTTGCCATAG
Source organism: Holothuria scabra (assembly GCA_037179385.1). NCBI lineage: Eukaryota > Metazoa > Echinodermata > Holothuroidea > Aspidochirotida > Holothuriidae > Holothuria > Holothuria scabra. The sequence continues at coordinate 38,833,693 of CM074182.1, read as the reverse complement.
AAAAAAAAAAAGCTTTTTCGCACTGACGACTTATGAATATTCATTCCAGAGCGCTTTTTACTAAAAGCAAGAGTCGCTCTCGAAAGATATACAAATTTGGCCTCAATATGATCAGAAGCCCCGGCTACATTCGTAGCCGGGGCTTCTGATCATATTGAGGCCTTTCGAATCAAATGCTAATTACAGTAAAAATGGAATAGTATTTATCTTAAAATGGGAAGTTATTTAATTAAAAATCATTTATAATAGTCAGCAAAAACACTTTGTTGAGGGGGGGGGGGTAAATTTGACCGACCTTATCATGTTAGTTATGTATGAAAACGTCCATGTTAACATGATTTAAAAGTTTAAAGCAGGTCATAATTAGGAAAAGAAAGCTTCGTGAAGAAAACAAGAAGCAAAAAGACAGTCGGAATGGAAAGAAATCGATAAAATGTAGGAGGAATAAAAAAAAAGAAAAAAGAAAAATCCCCGTTAAAAATCGACAGTTCTATATTTAAAACACTGGACACAGAATTAACACCAGTGTGAAAAGATAACTGTATGGTTTTATCATGAACATTTTTACCCTACTTACAAATTGTTAAATGCTCTAAGCAAATCACTAGAGAGCTGAACATTACACTCAGCCACGGTTCATTCTTTTTTGAAGCGGGAGTGGGGGTGGCCTTTGGGAGTTTTGATTGAAGACGTAAGTGAAGACTTATGTTTGTTCCTTTAGTGGTTGTAGCTTCCTTAGGAGGCAGTTTCAAAGTTGGTTTCGCTGAACGGTTTTTGCCAGAGAGTCGAGAGGACTTTAGAAAAATTTATAAATTTGGTCGATTCGACCTACCGACTGACTTACTGCGGTGTTGGAAATCAGTTGGAATATATGTTTAACTTGTACACTAAGTTTGCAGCTTCACGACATACAAGTGAAAGTTCCGGAGCCTGAAAGGGATTCAGAGCAACTGAAACGCACGCCCCCTTTCTTCCGCACCCTAAATTTAACTATTGGTACCGCATGCTGTCCGAAACATGCCCGAATAATGTTGCAATGCTTGAATGTCCCCCATTTTTCGCCAGTCATGAAATGTTGGTTTGTCATATAAATAATATCAAATGGAGCGCAAAAGCGAAGCAGGAAATCGTAGCTTTCTTAGCTAGAACTTTTCCTTTTCTTCTTGAGACATAATCAGTATGTCCGGTACTGTAAAGGTAGCGGGCCACTAACTAAAAGTCCCATTGACTTACACACTAAATTTGGCTATTTCCGTGCCCCTAGCTCCCACTAAAAGTTTTCAACCAGGACATGCCACCCCTCTGATCGAAGCTCACAATCACGGCTTTCATGGCATCTTCAAATTTTCATACCATGACCATTGAAATTTTGATCTAGAGAGCCTTGAATGATGGGGACGTGTTTCCCGCCATAATAGCTACTCAAAAACGGTATTTCACAGAGCGGAGTAATACCATAAAAAAAATGGCACTAAAACTGGTCAGATTGCCTTGAATTTTGCACAATCTGTATTTCAACTCATTGTCTACAAAATCAAAATGCAAAAATGATCATATTTTGTAAGTAACACAGCCAGAAACAACATCCCATAAATTTTTTTCTGGCGCTTCGTCTGTCAGTAAACATTTTCCCAGGCACGAGTATTGGAGTTAGTGGTCCGCTACCTAAAGTGCGTAACCTCAACACCGGGGAAGCGCGAAGATTTGCGCGACAAGTCCTCATGGTCTGCTAAATTTGCCATAATTCGACTTAATAAAAAGTTTACCCCCAATTAAATATCGCTTTGGACAAAATTTCGACAACCCAGCGAGATATTAAAATATTGTTACACCGAAAAATATTGTGTGAGAAAAGAGTGCTTCCAAATAATTTTGGAAGTTGTTTCTAACCATGTAACTAATAAAACAGGATCATTTTTTCAATGCACATCGTAGATAATGAGCTGAAATACAGACTGTGCAAAATTCAGAAAAAATTGACGAAATTCAGTGTCATTTGTCGATTGCGCTGTGTAATGATGTACCTTTCAGCATCCACAAGGATGGTAAAACACGTAGCCGAGCGATCACTCCAGGTTCTCTACTGAGATGAAAATTTCAATGGTCATGAAATAAAGAGCGGAGCCCACAGTTTGAGTTTTAACCAGAGGGTTGGTATTTCCAGGTGTGAAAACTTGTACAAGAAACTAAGGGCTGGGGAAAGGGCCTCGTTTAGTGGTAAGTCCAAGAGAAAGATAAAAAGTGTTGCATTAACTCTTGCTTTATAAATACTTCATTTCTGACTTTATCACTGCCAAAAATTTCAAAAATCTTTTAGAAGGACCAAATCCAAGAACGTCAATTAATGAGGGGCTGATGGCTGCTTTATGGTCTACCTAAAATTTAAAATTGCTATGCGACTTCTTTCGAAAGATTTTCTCGAATATGCAAGAAAGCAAAATTGCAATAAAATCTTTAATGACTTACACTCTAATCTGAACGAGTGAAATGACCTCTCAAACACTCGTCGAAGTTTGACAAGGTCGACGTCACCCTTGCGCAAAAAGCTGACAGGTTATCCTTTGATACCAACTCGATTTATTACAACCATGTCCCAAAGAAGTTTTGCTAGTAGAGCTCACTCATCAAACACTAGGCTGATATATGCTCGCCAGTTTTCAATCCCACAATTTCCTCAAAATTGCTTTAGATGGGCCACATTTTAGCATAAGAGACACTTCAGTAAGTCAACTTTGATATTAAATTGACGATAAACCCCATCCTATTTCGTAATATAGTTTGCAAAAGTTGTCCTAATGTTCCCTCTTTATAATATTTTGGTAGGATGACGGCGCATATTATGTTGAGACGGCAATAAGTACACAGAGGAAGACTTGGTCAAGTTCAAAAGAATCACTGTCTTTGTTACAAATCAGCAATCCATGCCACGGGGACAATAGGCGCCTAGGTGCTTAAGCCTACCCCCTAACAGTCTTAATGAATAGTTGCCATAGAAAAAAAAAGCTTTTTCGCACTGACGACTTATAAATATTCATTCCAGAGCGCTTTTTACTAAAAGCAAGAGTCGCTCTCGAAAGATATACAAATTTGGCCTCAATATGAGCAGAAGCCCCGGCTACATTCGTAGCCGGGGCTTCTGATCATATTGAGGCCTTTCGAATCAAATGCTAATTACAGTAAAAATGGAATAGTATTTATCTTAAAATGGGAAGTTATTTAATTAAAAATCATTTATAATAGTCAGCAAAAACACTTTGTTGAGGGGGGGGGGTAAATTTGACCGACCTTATCATGTTAGTTATGTATGAAAACGTCCATGTTAACATGATTTAAAAGTTTAAAGCAGGTCATAATTAGGAAAAGAAAGCTTCGTGAAGAAAACAAGAAGCAAAAAGACAGTCGGAATGGAAAGAAATCGATAAAATGTAGGAGGAATAAAAAAAAAAGAAAAAAGAAAAATCCCCGTTAAAAATCGACAGTTCTATATTTAAAACACTGGACACAGAATTAACACCAGTGTGAAAAGATAACTGTATGGTTTTATCATGAACATTTTTACCCTACTTACAAATTGTTAAATGCTCTAAGCAAATCACTAGAGAGCTGAACATTACACTCAGCCACGGTTCATTCTTTTTTGAAGCGGGAGTGGGGGTGGCCTTTGGGAGTTTTGATTGAAGACGTAAGTGAAGACTTATGTTTGTTCCTTTAGTGGTTGTAGCTTCCTTAGGAGGCAGTTTCAAAGTTGGTTTCGCTGAACGGTTTTTGCCAGAGAGTCGAGAGGACTTTAGAAAAATTTATAAATTTGGTCGATTCGACCTACCGACTGACTTACTGCGGTGTTGGAAATCAGTTGGAATATATGTTTAACTTGTACACTAAGTTTGCAGCTTCACGACATACAAGTGAAAGTTCCGGAGCCTGAAAGGGATTCAGAGCAACTGAAACGCACGCCCCCTTTCTTCCGCACCCTAAATTTAACTATTGGTACCGCATGCTGTCCGAAACATGCCCGAATAATGTTGCAATGCTTGAATGTCCCCCATTTTCGCCAGTCATGAAATGTTGGTTTGTCATATAAATAATATCAAATGGAGCGCAAAAGCGAAGCAGGAAATCGTAGCTTTCTTAGCTAGAACTTTTCCTTTTCTTCTTGAGACATAATCAGTATGTCCGGTACTGTAAAGGTAGCGGGCCACTAACTAAAAGTCCCATTGACTTACACACTAAATTTGGCTATTTCCGTGCCCCTAGCTCCCACTAAAAGTTTTCAACCAGGACATGCCACCCCTCTGATCGAAGCTCACAATCACGGCTTTCATGGCATCTTCAAATTTTCATACCATGACCATTGAAATTTTGATCTAGAGAGCCTTGAATGATGGGGACGTGTTTCCCGCCATAATAGCTACTCAAAAACGGTATTTCACAGAGCGGAGTAATACCATAAAAAAAATGGCACTAAAACTGGTCAGATTGCCTTGAATTTTGCACAATCTGTATTTCAACTCATTGTCTACAAAATCAAAATGCAAAAATGATCATATTTTGTAAGTAACACAGCCAGAAACAACATCCCATAAATTTTTTTCTGGCGCTTCGTCTGTCAGTAAACATTTTCCCAGGCACGAGTATTGGAGTTAGTGGTCCGCTACCTAAAGTGCGTAACCTCAACACCGGGGAAGCGCGAAGATTTGCGCGACAAGTCCTCATGGTCTGCTAAATTTGCCATAATTCGACTTAATAAAAAGTTTACCCCCAATTAAATATCGCTTTGGACAAAATTTCGACAACCCAGCGAGATATTAAAATATTGTTACACCGAAAAATATTGTGTGAAAGAAGAGTGCTTCCAAATAATTTTGGAAGTTGTTTCTAACCATGTAACTAATAAAACAGGATCATTTTTTCAATGCACATCGTAGATAATGAGCTGAAATACAGACTGTGCAAAATTCAGAAAAAATTGACGAAATTCAGTGTCATTTGTCGATTGCGCTGTGTAATGATGTACCTTTCAGCATCCACAAGGATGGTAAAACACGTAGCCTAGCGATCATTCCAGGTTCTCTACTGAGATGAAAATTTCAATGGTCATGAAATAAAGAGCGGAGCCCACAGTTTGAGTTTTAACCAGAGGGTTGGTATTTCCAGGTGTGAAAACTTGTACAAGAAACTAAAGGCTGGGGAAAGGGCCTCGTTTAGTGGTAAGTCCAAGAGAAATATAAAAAGTGTTGCATTAACTCTTGCTTTATAAATACTTCATTTCTGACTTTATCACTGCCAAAAATTTCAAAAATCTTTTAGAAGGACCAAATCCGAGAACGTCAATTAATGAGGGGCTGATGGCTGCTTTATGGTCTACCTAAAATTTAAAATTGCTATGCGACTTCTTTCGAAAGATTTTCTCGAATATGCAAGAAAGCGAAATTGCAATAAAATCTTTAATGACTTACACTCTAATCTGAACGAGTGAAATGACCTCTCAAACACTCGTCGAAGTTTGACAAGGTCGACGTCACCCTTGCGCAAAAAGCTGACAGGTTATCCTTTGATACCAACTCGATTTATTACAACCATGTCCCAAAGAAGTTTTGCTAGTAGAGCTCACTCATCAAACACTAGGCTGATATATGCTCGCCAGTTTTCAATCCCACAATTTCCTCAAAATTGCTTTAGATGGGCCACATTTTAGCATAAGAGACACTTCAGTAAGTCAACTTTGATATTAAATTGACGATAAACCCCATCCTATTTAGTAATATAGTTTGCAAAAGTTGTCCTAATGTTCCCTCTTTATAATATTTTGGTAGGATGACGGCGCATATTATGTTGAGACGGCAATAAGTACACAGAGGAAGACTTGGTCAAGTTCAAAAGAATCACTGTCTTTGTTACAAATCAGCAATCCATGCCACGGGGACAATAGGCGCCTAGGTGCTTAAGCCTACCCCCTAACAGTCTTAATGAATAGTTGCCATAGAAAAAAAAGCTTTTTCGCACTGACGACTTATGAATATTCATTCCAGAGCGCTTTTTACTAAAAGCAAGAGTCGCTCTCGAAAGATATACAAATTTGGCCTCAATATGATCAGAAGCCCCGGCTACATTCGTAGCCGGGGCTTCTGATCATATTGAGGCCTTTCGAATCAAATGCTAATTACAGTAAAAATGGAATAGTATTTATCTTAAAATGGGAAGTTATTTAATTAATAATCATTTATAATAGTCAGCAAAAACACTTTGTTGGGGGGGGGGGGGAAATTTGACCGACCTTATCATGTTGGTTATGTATGAAAACGTCCATGTTAACATGATTTAAAAGTTTAAAGCAGGTCATAATTAGGAAAAGAAAGCTTCGTGAAGAAAACAAGAAGCAAAAAGATAGTCGGAATGGAAAGAAATCGATAAAATGTAGGAGGAATAAAAAAAAGAAAAAAGAAAAATCCCCGTTAAAAATCGACAGTTCTATATTTAAAACACTGGACACAGAATTAACACCAGTTTGAAAAGATAACTGTATGGTTTTATCATGAACATTTTTACCCTACTTACAAATTGTTAAATGCTCTAAGCAAATCACTAGAGAGCTGAACATTACACTCAGCCACGGTTCATTCTTTTTTGAAGCGGGAGTGGGGGTGGCCTTTGGGAGTTTTGATTGAAGACGTAAGTGAAGACTTATGTTTGTTCCTTTAGTGGTTGTAGCTTCCTTAGGAGGCAGTTTCAAAGTTGGTTTCGCTGAACGGTTTTTGCCAGAGAGTCGAGAGGACTTTAGAAAAATTTATAAATTTGGTCGATTCGACCTACCGACTGACTTACTGCGGTGTTGGAAATCAGTTGGAATATATGTTTAACTTGTACACTAAGTTTGCAGCTTCACGACATACAAGTGAAAGTTCCGGAGCCTGAAAGGGATTCAGAGCAACTGAAACGCACGCCCCCTTTCTTCCGCACCCTAAATTTAACTATTGGTACCGCATGCTGTCCGAAACATGCCCGAATAATGTTGCAATGCTTGAATGTCCCCCATTTTCGCCAGTCATGAAATGTTGGTTTGTCATATAAATAATATCAAATGGAGCGCAAAAGCGAAGCAGGAAATCGTAGCTTTCTTAGCTAGAACTTTTCCTTTTCTTCTTGAGACATAATCAGTATGTCCGGTACTGTAAAGGTAGCGGGCCACTAACTAAAAGTCCCATTGACTTACACACTAAATTTGGCTATTTCCGTGCCCCTAGCTCCCACAGAAAGTTTTCAACCAGGACATGCCACCCCTCTGATCGAAGCTCACAATCACGGCTTTCATGGCATCTTCAAATTTTCATACCATGACCATTGAAATTTTGATCTAGAGAGCCTTGAATGATGGGGACGTGTTTCCCGCCATAATAGCTACTCAAAAACGGTATTTCACAGAGCGGAGTAATACCATAAAAAAATGGCACTAAAACTGGTCAGATTGCCTTGAATTTTGCACAATCTGTATTTCAACTCATTGTCTACAAAATCAAAATGCAAAAATGATCATATTTTGTAAGTACCACAGCCAGAAACAACATCCCATAAATTTTTTTCCGGCGCTTCGTCTGTCAGTAAACATTTTCCCAGGCACGAGTATTGGAGTTAGTGGTCCGCTACCTAAAGTGCGTAACCTCAACACCGGGGAAGCGCGAAGATTTGCGCGACAAGTCCTCATGGTCTGCTAAATTTGCCATAATTCGACTTAATAAAAAGTTTACCCCCAATTAAATATCGCTTTGGACAAAATTTCGACAACCCAGCGAGATATTAAAATATTGTTACACCGAAAAATATTGTGTGAAAAAAGAGTGCTTCCAAATAATTTTGGAAGTTGTTTCTAACCATGTAACTAATAAAACAGGATCATTTTTTCAATGCACATCGTAGATAATGAGCTGAAATACAGACTGTGCAAAATTCAGAAAAAATTGACGAAATTCAGTGTCATTTGTCGATTGCGCTGTGTAATGATGTACCTTTCAGCATCCACAAGGATGGTAAAACACGTAGCCTAGCGATCATTCCAGGTTCTCTACTGAGATGAAAATTTCAATGGTCATGAAATAAAGAGCGGAGCCCACAGTTTGAGTTTTAACCAGAGGGTTGGTATTTCCAGGTGTGAAAACTTGTACAAGAAACTAAAGGCTGGGGAAAGGGCCTCGTTTAGTGGTAAGTCCAAGAGAAATATAAAAAGTGTTGCATTAACTCTTGCTTTATAAATACTTCATTTCTGACTTTATCACTGCCAAAAATTTCAAAAATCTTTTAGAAGGACCAAATCCGAGAACGTCAATTAACGAGGGGCTGATGGCTGCTTTATGGTCTACCTAAAATTTAAAATTGCTATGCGACTTCTTTCGAAAGATTTTCTCGAATATGCAAGAAAGCGAAATTGCAATAAAATCTTTAATGACTTACACTCTAATCTGAACGAGTGAAATGACCTCTCAAACACTCGTCGAAGTTTGACAAGGTCGACGTCACCCTTGCGCAAAAAGCTGACAGGTTATCCTTTGATACCAACTCGATTTATTACAACCATGTCCCAAAGAAGTTTTGCTAGTAGAGCTCACTCATCAAACACTAGGCTGATATATGCTCGCCAGTTTTCAATCCCACAATTTCCTCAAAATTGCTTTAGATGGGCCACATTTTAGCATAAGAGACACTTCAGTAAGTCAACTTTGATATTAAATTGACGATAAACCCCATCCTATTTAGTAATATAGTTTGCAAAAGTTGTCCTAATGTTCCCTCTTTATAATATTTTGGTAGGATGACGGCGCATATTATGTTGAGACGGCAATAAGTACACAGAGGAAGACTTGGTCAAGTTCAAAAGAATCACTGTCTTTGTTACAAATCAGCAATCCATGCCACGGGGACAATAGGCGCCTAGGTGCTTAAGCCTACCCCCTAACAGTCTTAATGAATAGTTGCCATAGAAAAAAAAAAAAGCTTTTTCGCACTGACGACTTATGAATATTCATTCCAGAGCGCTTTTTACTAAAAGCAAGAGTCGCTCTCGAAAGATATACAAATTTGGCCTCAATATGATCAGAAGCCCCGGCTACATTCGTAGCCGGGGCTTCTGATCATATTGAGGCCTTTCGAATCAAATGCTAATTACAGTAAAAATAGAATAGTATTTATCTTAAAATGGGAAGTTATTTAATTAAAAGTCATTTATAATAGTCAGCAAAAACACTTTGTTGGGGGGGGGGGGGTAAATTTGACCGACCTTATCATGTTAGTTATGTATGAAAACGTCCATGTTAACATGATTTAAAAGTTTAAAGCAGGTCATAATTAGGAAAAGAAAGCTTCGTGAAGAAAACAAGAAGCAAAAAGAAAGTCGGAATAGAATGAAATCGATAAAATGTAGGAGGAATAAAAAAAAGAAAAAAGAAAAATCCCCGTTAAAAATCGACAGTTCTATATTTAAAACACTGGACACAGAATTAACACCAGTTTGAAAAGATAACTGTATGGTTTTATCATGAACATTTTTACCCTACTTACAAATTGTTAAATGCTCTAAGCAAATCGCTAGAGAGCTGAACATTACACTCAGCCACGGTTCATTCTTTTTTGAAGCGGGAGTGGGGGTGGCCTTTGGGAGTTTTGATTGAAGACGTAAGTGAAGACTTATGTTTGTTCCTTTAGTGGTTGTAGCTTCCTTAGGAGGCAGTTTCAAAGTTGGTTTCGCTGAACGGTTTTTGCCAGAGAGTCGAGAGGACTTTAGAAAAATTTATAAATTTGGTCGATTCGACCTACCGACTGACTTACTGCGGTGTTGGAAATCAGTTGGAATATATGTTTAACTTGTACACTAAGTTTGCAGCTTCACGACATACAAGTGAAAGTTCCGGAGCCTGAAAGGGATTCAGAGCAACTGAAACGCACGCCCCCTTTCTTCCGCACCCTAAATTTAACTATTGGTACCGCATGCTGTCCGAAACATGCCCGAATAATGTTGCAATGCTTGAATGTCCCCCATTTTCGCCAGTCATGAAATGTTGGTTTGTCATATAAATAATATCAAATGGAGCGCAAAAGCGAAGCAGGAAATCGTAGCTTTCTTAGCTAGAACTTTTCCTTTTCTTCTTGAGACATAATCAGTATGTCCGGTACTGTAAAGGTAGCGGGCCACTAACTAAAAGTCCCATTGACTTACACACTAAATTTGGCTATTTCCGTGCCCCTAGCTCCCACAGAAAGTTTTCAACCAGGACATGCCACCCCTCTGATCGAAGCTCACAATCACGGCTTTCATGGCATCTTCAAATTTTCATACCATGACCATTGAAATTTTGATCTAGAGAGCCTTGAATGATGGGGACGTGTTTCCCGCCATAATAGCTACTCAAAAACGGTATTTCACAGAGCGGAGTAATACCATAAAAAAATGGCACTAAAACTGGTCAGATTGCCTTGAATTTTGCACAATCTGTATTTCAACTCATTGTCTACAAAATCAAAATGCAAAAATGATCATATTTTGTAAGTAACACAGCCAGAAACAACATCCCATAAATTTTTTTTCTGGCGCTTCGTCTGTCAGTAAACATTTTCCCAGGCACGAGTATTGGAGTTAGTGGTCCGCTACCTAAAGTGCGTAACCTCAACACCGGGGAAGCGCGAAGATTTGCGCGACAAGTCCTCATGGTCTGCTAAATTTGCCATAATTCGACTTAATAAAAAGTTTACCCCCAATTAAATATCGCTTTGGACAAAATTTCGACAACCCAGCGAGATATTAAAATATTGTTACACCGAAAAATATTGTGTGAAAAAAGAGTGCTTCCAAATAATTTTGGAAGTTGTTTCTAACCATGTAACTAATAAAACAGGATCATTTTTTCAATGCACATCGTAGATAATGAGCTGAAATACAGACTGTGCAAAATTCAGAAAAAATTGACGAAATTCAGTGTCATTTGTCGATTGCGCTGTGTAATGATGTACCTTTCAGCATCCACAAGGATGGTAAAACACGTAGCCTAGCGATCATTCCAGGTTCTCTACTGAGATGAAAATTTCAATGGTCATGAAATAAAGAGCGGAGCCTACAGTTTGAGTTTTAACCAGAGGGTTGGTATTTCCAGGTGTGAAAACTTGTACAAGAAACTAAAGGCTGGGGAAAGGGCCTCGTTTAGTGGTAAGTCCAAGAGAAATATAAAAAGTGTTGCATTAACTCTTGCTTTATAAATACTTCATTTCTGACTTTATCACTGCCAAAAATTTCAAAAATCTTTCAGAAGGACCAAATCCGAGAACGTCAATTAATGAGGGGCTGATGGCTGCTTTATGGTCTACCTAAAATTTAAAATTGCTATGCGACTTCTTTCGAAAGATTTTCTCGAATATGCAAGAAAGCGAAATTGCAATAAAATCTTTAATGACTTACACTCTAATCTGAACGAGTGAAATGACCTCTCAAACACTCGTCGAAGTTTGACAAGGTCGACGTCACCCTTGCGCAAAAAGCTGACAGGTTATCCTTTGATACCAACTCGATTTATTACAACCATGTCCCAAAGAAGTTTTGCTAGTAGAGCTCACTCATCAAACACTAGGCTGATATATGCTCGCCAGTTTTCAATCCCACAATTTCCTCAAAATTGCTTTAGATGGGCCACATTTTAGCATAAGAGACACTTCAGTAAGTCAACTTTGATATTAAATTGACGATAAACCCCATCCTATTTAGTAATATAGTTTGCAAAAGTTGTCCTAATGTTCCCTCTTTATAATATTTTGGTAGGATGACGGCGCATATTATGTTGAGACGGCAATAAGTACACAGAGGAAGACTTGGTCAAGTTCAAAAGAATCACTGTCTTTGTTACAAATCAGCAATCCATGCCACGGGGACAATAGGCGCCTAGGTGCTTAAGCCTACCCCCTAACAGTCTTAATGAATAGTTGCCATAGAATGAAAAAAGCTTTTTCGCACTGACGACTTATGAATATTCATTCCAGAGCGCTTTTTACTAAAAGCAAGAGTCGCTCTCGAAAGATATACAAATTTGGCCTCAATATGATCAGAAGCCCCGGCTACATTCGTAGCCGGGGCTTCTGATCATATTGAGGCCTTTCGAATCAAATGCTAATTACAGTAAAAATGGAATAGTATTTATCTTAAAATGGGAAGTTATTTAATTAAAAATCATTTATAATAGTCAGCAAAAACACTTTGTTGGGGGGGGGGGGGTAAATTTGACCGACCTTATCATGTTGGTTATGTATGAAAACGTCCATGTTAACATGATTTAAAAGTTTAAAGCAGGTCATAATTAGGAAAAGAAAGCTTCGTGAAGAAAACAAGAAGGAAAAAGACAGTCGGAATGGAAAGAAATCGATAAAATGTAGGAGGAATAAAAAAAAAAAGAAAAAAGAAAAATCCCCGTTAAAAATCGACAGTTCTATATTTAAAACACTGGACACAGAATTAACACCAGTTTGAAAAGATAACTGTATGGTTTTATCATGAACATTTTTACCCTACTTACAAATTGTTAAATGCTCTAAGCAAATCACTAGAGAGCTGAACATTACACTCAGCCACGGTTCATTCTTTTTTGAAGCGGGAGTGGGGGTGGCCTTTGGGAGTTTTGATTGAAGACGTAAGTGAAGACTTATGTTTGTTCCTTTAGTGGTTGTAGCTTCCTTAGGAGGCAGTTTCAAAGTTGGTTTCGCTGAACGGTTTTTGCCAGAGAGTCGAGAGGACTTTAGAAAAATTTATAAATTTGGTCGATTCGACCTACCGACTGACTTACTGCGGTGTTGGAAATCAGTTGGAATATATGTTTAACTTGTACACTAAGTTTGCAGCTTCACGACATACAAGTGAAAGTTCCGGAGCCTGAAAGGGATTCAGAGCAACTGAAACGCACGCCCCCTTTCTTCCGCACCCTAAATTTAACTATTGGTACCGCATGCTGTCCGAAACATGCCCGAATAATGTTGCAATGCTTGAATGTCCCCCATTTTCGCCAGTCATGAAATGTTGGTTTGTCATATAAATAATATCAAATGGAGCGCAAAAGCGAAGCAGGAAATCGTAGCTTTCTTAGCTAGAACTTTTCCTTTTCTTCTTGAGACATAATCAGTATGTCCGGTACTGTAAAGGTAGCGGGCCACTAACTAAAAGTCCCATTGACTTACACACTAAATTTGGCTATTTCCGTGCCCCTAGCTCCCACAGAAAGTTTTCAACCAGGACATGCCACCCCTCTGATCGAAGCTCACAATCACGGCTTTCATGGCATCTTCAAATTTTCATACCATGACCATTGAAATTTTGATCTAGAGAGCCTTGAATGATGGGGACGTGTTTCCCGCCATAATAGCTACTCAAAAACGGTATTTCACAGAGCGGAGTAATACCATAAAAAAAATGGCACTAAAACTGGTCAGATTGCCTTGAATTTTGCACAATCTGTATTTCAACTCATTGTCTACAAAATCAAAATGCAAAAATGATCATATTTTGTAAGTACCACAGCCAGAAACAACATCCCATAAATTTTTTTCCGGCGCTTCGTCTGTCAGTAAACATTTTCCCAGGCACGAGTATTGGAGTTAGTGGTCCGCTACCTCTAAAGAACGAACTGTTCAGTGGTCAAAAGTGAAATGGATCTGTTTGACTCAGATAGCGAGGAGGAATTGCCAGCAGGTTGGGAAGAGAGAAGCACAGCTGATGGTCGAGTTTTTTATGCGAAGTGAGACTTTATATGTTGGAAATAATGCTTCCGATTATGCATTACAGGAGACCTTGGTGAAACTACATTATTCAACGTATTGTAAGGATGGTCGTAGAATAGCTACCAATTCATATGTATAGTATAGGGAGCAATTATGCGACCGTCTGTAGCTTACATAGTCAAGGTCAGGCCTTTAGACTAGTAAGTAGTAGGTTGTGTATAGCCTATATGTCCTAAGTACACTAGAACTCAAGGCTAGGCTAGTAGGTGACCTGTAAACCCACAGGTCGTCCTAGCGTTATATAGTATATATAGTATATATATATAAAAAGGAAAAGGTAAGTCACATCACCTCCGATTCAATGCTAACGACAGACTAGATCACTCTTCTCCAATTCATGACGTCGCATTACGTAATGGGAATTGCCCTGTATGAATCCGGTTCTCCCATTGGATAGTTCGAACTGCTTTCAAATCTGTCAATGACCAGACTGTAATTTTTTTCTGCACGGGGAACCTGAACAAGAAATGGAAAACGTGCGGCTCAGAAAACCCAGCATACAAAAACGTGTGCCCTGCCGCAAGTACATGCAACACGTACAGGTATGTACTGTACCGTAGAATTCCCCTAGCTGTCCTACGAAAAAAAAACTTAAATGCGGCATACGTGCGGTCTTAACGTACAGCATGCGTTCTCAGCATTTACATACACTGGCTCAACGATGGGAGAACCGGATTCGTACAGGGCAATTCCCATTACGTAATGTGACGTCATGAATTGGAGAAGAGTGATCTAGTCCGTCGTTAGCATTGAATCGGAGGAGAAGATTTTTTGCATTTGATGTGAGGTTTTTTGTTTAAGACAACTTAAAGTTTGTTGTGTTTCTTCAGAAGAAGATGATGGGAAGGTTCTCAAGAGATTTGAAGGGGTAAATGTAGTATGAGGTGAGAAATCATGAAGAGTTTTGTGCGAAGCACTGTGTTGGTGTTAGGCGATGTGACTTACCTTTTCCTTTTTGTATATATACTATATATACTATATAACGCTAGGACGACCTGTGTGTAAACCATACAAATACTGATTGCAATAGGAGCTGAATAATGATGGAGACTCATACATTCGTAATACTATCAAACAAACTTTCCTTTAACCTACTGGAAGTTCTCTCAACTTACAAAAAATTTTGGGAGCCCTCTTTTGAAAATGCCTCAGAAGGGAAATCATTGACACACAAATTTTCAGAGTTCAACATCCCATTTTCACGACTGTAATCATGTAGCTTAGAACATTGGGAAGGGCTGTTTTCAGCCATCTGGGGGGTTTGTAAAGGCCAAAATTTTCTGGTACGCTATGCGCCAACCAATTGTGGCGCTCCGCTTAGATAGTAGCAAAGGTTGTCCTCCTTTTCTGTCATGAAGGAATGGACACCCTACATTCCATTTAGTTCTTGAACTGGTGGGGTAAGGAGTGTTTCATTGCACTTCATGAACTGGGAATTTTGGAAGCAGCTTGAGTTCAAAATGGCAGATGCAGTGAAAGACAATAAACACTCAAAGAGTTCTTCGTATTCAACCCTTCAGCCTACAAACATGATACCCAGTTGGTGTAAGTTGTAAATGCAAACAAGGGAATCATATTTGGGTGACTGATTCTGTTGAATGTTATTCACAAAGACTGTTTCACCATAATTTTGATGATTTGCCTGTTCTTCCAACAGTCTCAGATGTGTCGAATGTACAGGCTATGTTTAATTGCCACCATTCAAGTGTGATATTGGTACCGGTACTGTAAAGTACACAGGACACAGGTATTGAGGCATGACCTGTGCTCAGCTCTTGGGTGGGAAGGAACCTAAGCCAGTGCGCACGACCCCCATGTTATCCTGCACATTAGTACAGCTGGGTGTTTGATTGGGTTAATTACAATGCAGGAACCTCTGCTCTGACTTCATTTACCACATTTACAGTCATGTACATTCATAATTAATACTCAGTAACTCAGGTATCCCATCTCAACCTTTACAGTAACCAAAATATATCTGTCCATTTCTACTTCGATCAGTTCCAACATTTTTTACACACTCGAATTTTTAAAAAGGAGGATAGAAGTATGTCTTGCAATTACAGGCCTGTCAGTTTAACAAAGATGTAGTCAAGTCGCTCTTTCCTCGGCAAGTCAAGTCGACTGCTGCTATTTTAGCGACTGGAGTCAAGCCATCAACTGAAGTCCCTGTGTTATTTTAACAGGAGAAAATTACCCCAAAATTTCCATACCTGTCACCTAGAGTCAGAGGGTTAGGACTCGAGTCGCGACTTGACTACAAAGTAATGGAATCTTTAATTAAGGATAGTTTACTTAAGTATCTTTTAGATAATGAGTTCCTTAATCTGTCGCAGCATGGTTTTCTGCCAAGTAGATCTTGTGTTACTATCGTAATGAGCTTTTTTGAAGATGTCTCAGTATCTTTTAGATAATGAGTTCCTTTATCTGTTGCAGCATGGTTTTCTGCCAAGTAGATCTTGTGTTACTATCGTAATGAGCTTTTCTGAAGATGTCTCAGTATCTTTTTGATTCTTTTAGATAATGAGTTCCTTAATCTGTCGCAGCATGGTTTTCTGCCAAGTAGATCTTGTGTTACTATCGTAATGAGCTTTTTTGAAGATGTCTCAGTATCTTTTAGATAATGAGTTCCTTTATCTGTTGCAGCATGGTTTTCTGCCAAGTAGATCTTGTGTTACTATCGTAATGAGCTTTTCTGAAGATGTCTCAGTATCTTTTTGATTCTTTTAGATAATGAGTTCCTTAATCTGTCGCAGCATGGTTTTCTGCCAAGTAGATCATGTGTTACTATCGTAATGAGCTTTTTTGAAGATGTCTCTACATCTCTCGATTCTGGGTATGGCATCGATGTCATTTACCTTGACATTTCAAAGGCCTTTGATAAAATTCCATTACGTAGGCTTATGGTTTAACTGCAAAGGTGTTCAGGTCAATTGTGCTGATTGGATAAATTTGTGGCTCCGTGGAAGATCTCAGAGAGTCGCTGTCAATGGTAACTTCTCTTCTTGGAAAGAAGTCACAAGTGAAGTACCACAGCGTTCTGTTCTTGGCCCACTTCTTTTCTTAATTTTCATCAATGATATTGACAGCTCTCTTACATCTTGTATAGCTAAGTAAGTTTGCAGATGATACTAAGCTTTATAGGAAGATAAGCAATTTGGATGATGCCTTACTGCTGCAGAAAGATTTGGATAGGTTATTTTCTTGGTCTTAGACTTGGCAAATGTCTTTTAATGCTTATAAGTGTAGAGTCCTTCATTTTGATCTTAAAAGCTTTAGCTATGATTATAACATGAATGGTAGTGTTTTAAGTAATGTCACTTTCCAGAAAGATCCAGGTGTTGTAATTACTGGAGATTTAAAGTCATCAAGGCAGTGTACAGCTCCTGCTGCACAGGCCAATAGAGTGCTTGGATTGATCAAGAGTAGGGCTGGAAAAAATGTAAATTTCCCTGCAAGCAAATCCAATTTCCCAGCAAGCAAATCAAAATTTCCTAAAGATTTCACAAGTTTACATACAAAAGAACTTAAATTTCCTTCCAAATACCAAAATTTCCCTGCAATGACATTCCCAAATTGCTGGTTTTTTCCAGCCATGATCAAGAGGAATTTCATCAGTTTTGCAAGGCTTGACATTAGGAAGTTAAGTTTCTCCCATAGAGTTGTCAACGAGTGGAATTGTCTGCCAGAATGGGTAGTTAACTCCCTGTCAGTACACTGCTTTAAGGTTAACAGTTCGTCCATGACTGTGGTAGATTGTTTGGGGCTGCTTGTTTGGTTTGTTGGTTTGACTTTTGAATAGGGTTTGGACCTCAGGGCATCTTATGGGGCTCTGGCCCTCCTTTGCCCTTCAAACTGTTATGTTATGTTATGTTAACCGTGTGTATTAACATACAAAAAAAAAAAAACTACTGCAGCACGATACAGCGAGTGATTTGACTGTACAGCAGAACTACGAAGCTTACCAAAGTTGGACAGTTGGCTTGGAGGTTGTGACTCTTGAATAATTTTGAAAATAGGAACCTTGAGTTACTGTATGATTGTATGGGACATAAACAGTCACAGTGAGACTTTAGGTACAGTAAAACTTGGGAAGAAATCACAGGAAGGAACGATCCCATAAACTTAAGGAATAATCGCTTAAACTAAGGATTGTTCATTTTCCTTGGCGATAAAGAAGTCTCTGCCTGTGTGTGCACTGTTTAGTGTATACTGTATATGTGCAAGGATATGATACTGGGACACAAACATAGGTAGTCCCAACATTGGTTGGGCTTAAATGTGACTGTGACTTGTAATTTCATGACTTATTTTTCATGCTGTGATTTGGGTACATGCTGGTCTCTACTTTTGCATTATACATGTTTGCCTTGCCTTTTGCATTCCATGTTAGTTGGGTACAAACTGTTAACGTTAGTTACGCAGACACCAAAACAGGCACCTCGTAGCATTTATGCACCAAAACTTCAGTCAATAATGTAATTTGATGTGAATCATTTATAAATGTGTTGGAAAGCAAATTTAACATGATTGTAAACTACTATTACCTAACATTTTGCAATAAGCAGCTGATGCGGAAGTTTAAATGCAAATTTAACATTGGTTAGGAGGAAACCAAAAACAGGACAAAATGGTGTCTTATGTAACTAACGAAAGATTTGGCACTTACATGGTTAGGCATGCAGAATGTGAGGATCTTTAGTCAAGAGATATTAATATGTAATATAAACAAATCTACAGTTAAATTAAAGCAAATTTCAGTTTTTTAACTTTATTTTTGGGACCAAATCCTGCTTTTGTGTCTTATGTAACTAACAAAAGATTAGAACCAGTTTTTGTAACATAAAACATTTTGACATCTACCACAGATGTTGTTTTATATTTTGATGACATTTCCCAGCACAGTTATCAAAAAATTTCAGCAATTAAATCATCATTTGTTTTTATTTTTTGCTTTAGACACAAATGTCAGAATTTTGTATCCCAATATCATATCCATGCACATATAGCATTCCATGGGCTGATATAAGGTGATATTGCAGGATGGAAATGGGGATAATTTAATTTCAGTTTCTAACTGGGTATAAATATTTTAATCATTCACACATTCTAACAGTTATTTTTGTCAGCAAATATAATGAGCACTGGTAATTTTTTCAAGTACCAGTATTTTTTTCAAGAACCCATATTAGTAACACACCAAATATCTTCCTTATTTTCATTACCTGCACCTACTGGTATTGATGTCAGTACTGGTATACCACCCAACCCTAAATGGAACGCTTCTCACAAGTTGTAAACTGGTGCAAATGCACCACTTATCCAATTCACCATCTCAATGGAATGTGGCATAACAAGTTAATGACAACTTATTCTACTGTAGCCATACTGTAATGCAGGCACAGATCTGAGGGGGGGGGGGGGTATGGCCTTAGCCCCTCCTTTTTCATCACATCAACAACAACAAATATGCTAAAATAAGCATGTTTATCTATGAAAATATTCAAGGGGGCTGTTTTTGCCCCCTGCCCTTTTAAAATGTCTGGATCCATGCCAAACAATGCTAGGCCTAACAATTGGGCTAGATGTTAAGCCTTAGGCCGCATCCCAAAAATGTGTCTTGCTCTACTCGCTGCTTGTGTGGCAAAGCCGCCAAATGGGGTCAAAGAGCTGTTTGTTGCAACCAGTGTCAAAGCTGCCAGTACCATGTTGAAGGGAAATATTGCGTTTGTTTTTTAAGAAAAATTCATCCTTTTGAAACTAATATTTATTGACACAGGGTGATAGATTATCAAAAAAAGGCAGTATGGTAGCCTTCTTTTCACAAAATAAGTTTTGCACAGACAGAAATTCAGTTGTTTGTTGCTCAAGAAAAATTTGTTCACCCAAACTTTCAACATTTCAAATGATGCAAAGTCCATGGTTCTCCTTGTGCAAAGTATTTTGAAGAGATGTAGCTATTGCTTGGTTTTAAGATTAAGACTGAATTGTTGAATAGTGTCTGGGCCATTTTCTATGTACTTTGTTGGAGCATTTTAAACACAATATTCCCCTTTAACTGCACTCACATGAACTCTGCTATGCACCAGGGCATGGCAGTCAGTGCAATGCATCTTGGATTTGCTGCCAGTGTGACATTCTGAACTCTTTAAGCTCTCTTTGCCATAACTCTGGCACCCTACTGTCCGATAGTTTTAGTTGCCTCTGCCCTGATGAGGTTGGGCGGTACTTCCAAGTATGCAGAGCTATTATTGTGGACAGTACTGGTTAACTCACATGGGGAGTATGTTTCATTCATGTTGTACACAGTGACTAACTCAAGGTACCAACCAATTACAGTATGGCTGTACATTATACTTACTAGTTTGGATATTTTTTCTAGGAAAAATCCTGCAACTTGGCTTATTGTGGAATTAAGGTTTCAGCAGGGCAAGGCCATTTCCCCCATTAGTTTTAAGGGCATGTCATGTGAACTGAGAGGACACCAAGGCCAAATAAGTGATTTTGAACTGACCACAATGTAATCTCACAGGTAGGACACAGAGGCCAAATGACCTTGATTGTCATTAAATTTTATAGGGCAACAAGGCCATTGCCTTGAAATATGAAGGCCATGGCCTTTGTGGCTTTGGATTAATTACAGCCCTGGGCTTATCTTTAAAGTCAACTGTAGTCACCTTTATTTGCATTTGTGTAGTAGAATACCCTTTTTCATGAATGACTCTTTACAATCATGTGACTACAGGATATTATTTACACTCAATTATTAAATTTTAGAGTAAGTGACATCCAATTACTGCTTGGTCTACCCTGAATACAGTGTGTTTTATTCATGTCGTGAAATTTTATAAAAGATATTTGGAACAGAAATTGAAGGAAATTTGTAAGATTTCGATGTTGTTTTGGCATTTGAAGCGATGAAGCTAAGCAACCGGGAGGTCTGGAGTTTGATTCTTGGCCGGGTCAAAGTAAGGTGAGTTTTTCATCCAAGAGCAATCTATGGTTTTCCCATCTGATCTGACCTTCCCAAAAAATAACCAAATTTGATCCAAATTGTTGAATTGGTTGCCACCCGACTTGAAGTTGTAATTATAAGCCAATGGCTTCTCCCAAATTCGTGTTCGCTTAGCGTCGTAAAATAACTGCCCTTCCAGGGCTGATTATTTAAGTCTGGGTGGATTACTTTGCAGTTTAAATGTTGGTCCACCACCTCAATACATGTATGTAGTGAGTCAATGGGACTTCTTCCTGCAATATTTTCAAAAGACCACAAGCTAAACACACACTGACAACTTTCCTATGCCTATTGGTGAGGTCACATGACTTTTCTGTGTGTCTGTTGCAAGGTCACATGACTCTCCTTTGCCCACTTTGAGGTGCATGTCATTTACAGTGCAAAAGCTAATCCCTGAACCGGGTGAGATGGGTTGTTGAGTGGCAAAGTCATCTATTCCAGCTCCTGTGTACCAATATGTTTCACTAGAGCATGCGTTCAAATCCTGCGTGATGTAGTTGGTGTTTTTCTCCTGGTACTTCTGCTTTCTCTACACTTGGCAAGGGCTTGCCTCTAAAATCAAAGTCGGCCAGGCAAAGTATCAGAAAAGTGTCTCTGACTTTTTTATTTTCACAAGTTAATCATTAGGTACAGTATGTGCATGCCAGACTGAAGCATGTTCTGGTGGACCAGTTAACTAGCCGACTTTGTATTGCCTGGTGATCACTTCCAGATGCTAACAAAAATGTGAAGCAAGAAGGGTTCAAGCCAGTTGACTCAGGTTCTGTAAGCTGTTGCTTAGCTAGTTAGAGTTCTAAGGAGCAAGCCCTTAGAGTCTGAGATAGTAGTTGACCATGAAGATTGTGATGCTTTATGAGAAGCTTAGGATTGCAGTTGCAATGACTGTGTGTGATTTATAAATGTAATGGTTTTGTATCTTTAAGTGATCAACAAGTGTAATATTCTTGTATCTCTAAGTGATTAACATTACATTTTTTTATCTTTGCAGTCATCAGATGCAAAGTACACAGTGGGCACACCCAGTAACTGGAAAAAGAAAGCGAATTGCAGGAGGTAAGTTCTGTAGATTAAACTTCAGGGTCTTTTATGCATTTATAAAAAAACAGTCTCTGACTTATTTATTTCACAAGTTAATGATTAGGTACAGTATGTGCATGCATCCAATAGTACTCTACTTTGAAAATAAAACTCCTTTCCACACACAGACTGTCATGCCTATGCATATATGCACACACAGATGCTTGTAAACAACAAGACTCTTGTACTTGGCCTAGTGTGAAACACTTCAGAGTGAGGGAGTATAGAGTAGCTTTTTCTAGTCCCCAGCAGTGGGCAGATTTCTGCTCAACCCATTCTTCTGAATATTCTGAACAGCCCAGCGACCAAAAGCAGCTCCACTGGGCAAGTTAATGGGGCAGCCATGGGTAGAGGCAACAAGCAGAAAACAAGTCCTTCATAGCAACCAGAGTGAATGACAGAGCAGTATAAATAGCAGATTAGCTGCACATAAGAATGGCTTATTGTTTGGTTTATTCTTAGAAGGACAAGAGATCTTTGCAACAATGATATCAGCATTATCTAAGCTATGGTAGCTTAGTCAACAAAGCACAGCATGAGGCTCCTCCCACTTTGCATAGAGTCCCAGCACAGCTGCAAAGCTCATTTCATGGACTAGAAAATGCCAGCTCCTTAACTGAATTTGATTTTTTCACTCTCACAGCCCCTAAGTTACTCACATACAATGATCAAGTAAGGGAAATCAAGTAATTTTCAGAAAAATTGAATTGTTCTACCTCTTCACTTGACAGCTAGATCAAACATAAATAATTGGATTTGTAACAACACAGGCACACCAGGTAATTTTTTTTTTGAGGGGACAAAAGCATTTTTGCCTGAATAATGTCACCGTTTATAATGTTTTGCCCAAATAAACCAACTGCTTTTCTCCAAATTGGTACCCCACCTCGTACACCTATGTGTAACAGGTATAATGTTTGGTTTTTGAAAAGTTTTGGAACACATTGCTTAATTTCATTGGTCAAGAAAATGTACAAAACTCTGTCCAAGCAAAATTAAGGAATGTATGAAATGTCTTCATGATAGACGCAGTGCTTAGGTGAAGATATTTTTGTGTACCATTCAATTTCAAATTTCATTTGAAAATAGAGGAAAACTTTTTTTTCTCATCAGAACTTCCATTTGGTTGGACAAGTGATGTTGATGAAAAAGGTCTTCTGTTTTACATTGAGTAAGTAAATGTTTTTAGTAATTTTAATGCTTCTTCTAAATTTAGGGGAGTACTTCACACAATCCGACAATATTGAGTAAGTATGAAGTAAGATTAACTCAAGGATCCATTTTTTTGTCATTTCTGGAAGAGAATCTTTTACAATTTTCAATCAGCTGTACATTTCAGAGAGTATCCATGGTGTTGTATATTCCACTATTACATTAATCTGGTTAATCGAAGCGAAATATTACACTTGTGAGAATAGAATACATGACAAATTTGCTCACCCAAACAATTATGCTTGCAAAAGCACACCTTTGTTACCTCTGGTTCTGGTTCAAAATCCACCAATTGCATCATTTGTATTATATTGTAATGTCCCCTTCAGTATGTGCAACACTTTTTTGTGAAATACCAACAAATTACTGGCGGTTATTACTGCAATAAATGCTGCACTATTTCTGTGCTGACCCAAGAGTTGCTGTTTGGCACATGAATTGAACTAGATGTTAGTATCTCTCTCTGATATTATCTGTAGAATCTGTGAGAGAATTTTTTTTGTTAAATGAAATTTAAAATTGCAGCCCTTTGGTGTAAGCAGGTTGTTTTGCTGTCAGAAAAGAAGCATGAAGAGTTTGTTGGTATTTCAACAACTGTTGCCATTGATTAAGGCCCTAGCAAGTAGAAAATTAAAATGTTAGGAACCTGTGATGCCTCTCATCAAACAAATTATCCAGAATTCTAATTGTGAAGAAATCTTCTGCAGATGACAGCCCCACATTCTTACTGCCCCGTCCTGCCATAATGAGCAACAACTAATAGCACACATTGTGAACCAGTAAACAGAACCGTAGCTCCCTGGGTGTGTTCAATATATCACACAGTACAGAACATAGTGGTACAGACAATGTGAAGGATAATGTGAAGGTAGTTTGTTGAGAGGGTCTATCATGTTGTGTAGTAAGCAGAATTTGACTTACAATAACTGCTCTTCCTAATAAAGAAGTACAGGTAACAATTGGAATGTTGCATGGGGTGAGACTTATCATTTGATAATGAGCCTGTTTGATGAGGAAACTAGTGCTTCTTATGTCAGTCTTTCATTAAATTTATGTTGACCTGCAGCAAGTTGTTTGTGATTTATGTTTGGAAAGGGTGTAAACACTGCAAAAGGATTGCATTTGTATCTTTTTGCCATAGTGTTAAAACACAATGCACCCCTTTACTGTACATTGTTTTTGCAAATGCCTTAAATGTGGTACAAGATGTTTGTCCATGGTAAAATTGTTTATGTTAAATTAAAGAAAAGGATACAGAAAATTGGTAAGTGTTTACGGTGAATTTATTGTTGTTTAATTATTATTTGATTCATTTTAGCCATCTTAACAAAAGGACAACTTACACAGACCCCAGGTTAGCATTTGCCGTGGAGGAAAGTGGGAACCCTAAGGAATTTAATCAACGATTTGATGCCTTCAGTACAGCCAGAGGAGTTTTACAAGGCCGAGATTTGAGTGATAAATATGCAGTCATCACTGGTGCTAACTCAGGAATAGGTAGGTTGTACATCATATTCCATTAAATAGACAATGTAATCCCCTTTTAATTAAGCCAGTTGGTGCAGTAAATTAAGTAGTAATGGGCTTTTTTTAATCATGGTCCAGTATCTATGTTCACTAACTGCTTAAATGATGCATAATAACTACCCGGATTTCCTTAAATACTCGATACTTATGTTTTTTAAACAACTTGGAACTTTACTTTTTTCACCTAATTCTTTTTTGTTTGGGAGCCTATCTTTCAACTTGAAATATGTAGTAAGTATAACAAATGATGGCAACATTGCTGTAAGCCTTAAGTTTGCTCTTAATTCCAAATTCTTGTTACTCAAGGTTAAAAAACTGCATGATTGTTGGAATTATTAATAGCTTAAAGTACTTAAATGTTTTCATAATGATAATATAACACTTTTTATATGGCGCTTTTATACACAAGGAGTCTCGAAGCACTACTGTAGATTCCCTTGGAAATCAAACTAATTAAATCAGCGGGGCAATTTTGTGATAACTAAGCCTATCATTTTGCCACAAATAACCAATAAAATCTTTCAATGAACTTTCTGCTCCTGGAAAAGTTTCAGTAAAAACCAGACTGTTTACACACTGCACCAATTCCTACCTTTGGTTTTGAATGTGAAGATTCCCAGGGAATGCAGTGGCAGATCCAGGCAGGTATGCAAACCTCCTCTATTGGCCATCATGCATGGAAAAAGTTTGTGCACAAGCTGAAGAAAATGTTTCAATGATACTGTATTTATATCAAATACAGCACCAAACATCTCTGCCCTCTTTCTTTTTCCAAAAGTAAAGTTTTTCATGAGGAGGATAGACCTATTCCCCTTAACCCCCCTCCAGGGCAGCAATAAACCAAGCCTTCTTCCTTCTTTACCAAAGATTTTGTGTCTGCCCCTGGAATAGCTTCTTACACAAATATGCAACCCCCACAACTCTAAGGACAGTCCATCCTTTGCATTCAAAGGACAGACCAACCTTTGTTTAAAGAAGTATAAACTTCTTTCAACACAGTAGAGGTGCTGAGTAAAAGAAAGCCAAATAAATAAATGTTTTATTTGTTTTGGTCATCCAGTCATCCAGGGTTTCCAAAATGTAGAATTTCCCAAGAATTTGCAAGATTATCACACGAGGTCACAAAAGGTCATAAAGCAAAATTGCGGGAATTTCCCTTAGGAATCACATAGCCTTTTGGCTCTCTGGTTCTACCTAATATTTTTATTGTTGTTAATCTGGTTTTGATTTCAGGTTTCGAAACAGCTCTTTCACTTGCCCTCCATGGTGTTCATGTAGTCTTAGCTTGCAGAAACTTGAAGAAAGCCAATGCAGCTGCAGCAAAGATCCGTGCAGAATTGGTAGCAGCAAAGGTTGATGTCATGTACCTGGATTTAGCTTCTCTCCGTAGTATTAAACAATTTGCTGAGAACTACATCTTACGGCAGTGGTGAGTGTAAATCAGAGTGACAGGTGGGCTCAAATGCTTTCAAGGTTCACTGAGGATTATTCAGCAGGTTTGGTAATTTTGCAATACTTTATTAGAATAATTATAATGTAATGTGTAATATAAGTGCCTGTATAATTCATCATTTTCTTGGGATTGCTAAGGTGTGGTGAATGGAAACAGTAAATAGTTTTAGTACTTTCTGGTGAGTAAGGTGTTGACTGGAAATGAGTTTTTGAATGTTGGTTACTAAGATGAGGTTTTATGGCTCAGTTTCTAAACCAAGTGGTTTAAGTTGGCCCTACCAAGGCCTGTTTTCCAGTTGTAGCTCTCTGGCTTGTTTCCCTACTCCACTGCTTATGCTGGGCACCATGCACAATGGCAGTAGGTTCCATTTTTAAAGTTTTTGGCATGACCTGGCCAGGGTTCTAACTCCAAACCTCCCAGCTGCAAGTTATTGAATGACACAGCAATGCCATTTGGAATAAAAAGTGACTTTATAAGCACCTATTTCTTCTGCTGCTCTCCCCCTCCCCCCCCCCCACCACCCTTTGGAATATTTTTATGCAGAAGGGATGTCTGAGGGGTAGTTCTCTTGCATTTGTAATCTATTAAGTTCCTTGCAGGAAATGTTGGTATAATATTGAAATATGTACAGATGTGGAAATTTGACTGTTTTGTGCATGAAACCATATAGAAAATTTCAAGAAATTTTATTTCCTTGCAAGGAAGTCAACATTTCTTCCAGCCCTGATTGTGTTGTGTGGGCAATAGTCCAGGATGTGAAATGTTCAGGAGGAAGCTGTTGAGATAGAATGTTGTGTGACAATTGTGTGGAGGGAAAATGCTCAAGTTGTCAAAAAATAGGTTCCAAGAGATTTTTTCTAGGACTAGTAATTTAAGATTGAGAAAAATTAATCTTTTTGATGTTATA
Source organism: Holothuria scabra (assembly GCA_037179385.1). Lineage (NCBI taxonomy): Eukaryota > Metazoa > Echinodermata > Holothuroidea > Aspidochirotida > Holothuriidae > Holothuria > Holothuria scabra. The sequence goes on along the minus strand of CM074182.1, from coordinate 38,806,708 downwards.
ATTTCTTTTAAAAATATTAAAAGGTAGGAAGGTTTGATATTGCTGTTATTTTTTCCAGGCCAGTAGACATGCTAATATGCAATGCAGCTGTGTTTGGCATTCCTTGGCAGTTGACAGAGGATGGCTTTGAGACCACATTTCAAGTCAATCACCTTGGTCATTTCTACCTCATTAGACTTTTAGAGGAGACACTGATCCAATCAGCACCCTCTAGGATAGTGGTGGTGTCATCTGAGTCACACAGGTAAGACCTTCATTCATGTTAATGGAATTCTAGGCTTGGTCAGGTACATAGAGTGCTTTCACATGTCACATTTGGTAGGCCACACCTCCTGCCAGACAAAAGTCAACAGGGTTTTGGTGGAACTGTCACACAAGGGCCATCAGCTGCTTTCTAGCTACAATCAGGGACAAAAAGGTTGAAACATAACTGCTACATCATGTAACCCAATGGCAGTTCAGCTGGTAACCTGCAGCCTGCCACCCCCATTCAATGTTACTTATTCTGTCAAAATTTCTGGAAAGTCTTTCACAAGCAACAATGAATCAGGGGACCAAGGGCTCGTTCCAACTACATTTGTCGCTAATTGTAGCTACCTTAGATGCACACTACACTACATTTTGCGTGTCAAAAGGGGTAGACTTGTGACATCAGTGAAAGCACTCTATACTTGTAATGGGTGTCACATCCTTCAATTCATAAACACTTTAAAATATAAAACATTTACAATTAACAAGACAAGGGGATGGAGGAGGGCTGGGAAGCAGAATGCTTTTACCAACAGTCCCCCCTATAAACATATAAACAGAAATTAAGTATCAACAGACAAATAAAGAAGAACAACAGAAACAAAACATAAATGTAAACTTTTTGATGAACATAATTACAAATGCAATTAAACACCTGTGAACAGTTATCAATGACAGAGATCATCTAATGTAATATATTTGTGAGCCCAATTTGAAATAACCCCTTGACTGATTGCACAATGAAGCTTCTCACTGATATTTTGTAAGTCAATAGGATTTCTTCATTGGATGAGGTTTAAGCTAGAGAAACCATGCACAAAAGCCATTGTAATAAGAGTTTCTTTGCTAATGTTTTGGTTGAATATTTATTGTTTGTTTTTATATATATATGAATAGTCAGTCAATGACATATTGCAGTATAGTGAAATGGGAGCACAACTTTAGAAGCCAGTGTTTAGAAGTGGTGTAGGTCTAATATGTATATTAACTTTATGTTCATGAGAATGTGCTGTTTACCTCTCGAACAGTTCCATTTTGTCTTTTTGTGAATCTCATCAGTTTCTATCAAGTTTAGAATTTCAAAATGGGTTGGGTGTGTTTTTCTTCCCAAAAGATTCAAATTCATCCACTATGAAATCACCTTAGCAAGACATATAAATGTTTGTTTTCCATCCTGCTTTAGGTTTATAGACTTGCACTCAAACAAGCTAGACCTGAATACCCTCTCAATGAAGAAATCTGATTATTGGCCAATCCTGGCCTATGGAAGGTCAAAACTGTGCAACATAACGATGAGCTACGAGGCCAATAGAAGACTGAAAGATAGAGGTGTGACATGTCATTCTCTCCACCCTGGAAATATGATTTATACAGGAATTCAAAATAATTGGTGGCTCTGGAGGATTTTGTGGTTTCTTGTCAGACCATTCACAAAATCATTGGTAAGAAACTTGAATTATTTCTCATTTGGTGAGCATAAATTTATGTTAAAAAAAATTTAATTTTGAGAGGATATTTGATTGAAGAGAGTAATATTTGGTGTTGGTAGTGGTAGAATATCCATCTTTCACGTTGGGATTAGGGTTCTATTTTCAAACCAATTGTGTCATACCAAAGTCTTACAGCAAATGGAACCTACTGTTAATGTGTGTAATGCTCTGCATAAGCAATATAGGTGTGGTTATTTCTTGTCTCTTGATTCTTAACAGCTAATAGGCCTAATAAGAGCAGCTGTGAGGTGTGACCAGGTTTAATTAAGTGGCAAAGGCCTGCCAAATAACAGGGTCTTGGACCATATCCTCATCAATGCAAACACATCCCCTGATAAAACATTAGAAGTTGTTAAAACCACAACCTTTTTACAAATAAGCAGCAGTTACCCTTTCATGCCATAATGAAGTTGTTTTTCATAAGTCCCTCTACCCCCCCCCCCCCCTCCTTCTTCCTCCACTATTCTCCCTGCTAGCTGTCTGAAGACTGGTGAGTTGGATAATTTGTAAATTTCCTGCTGTTGTACCAGTTTACTTGAATGTTATCAGTGGCTTATTACCCAGTGGGCCATGAGGTCATGCCCCTCCTCTCTGATGACATATATTTTCTTTCATGTGTTTCTGGTCCCTAAAAATACATAACATATCTTAACACAACTTTTTCCAAGAAAAAGTAGTACAAGTGGCATGAGACTGGGACACCTCATTTGGACCCTTTCCCATTAATGTAGCAGAAAATGAAAGGTACTACTCAGCCTCCTTTGAGAGAAATTCTGGTGATGCAAATGCCTGTAATTCAGGAATTTATTGATTTGACACAATGTGGGCTTGCTTTTATAGTTAGAGCTGACAATTAGGAAGTCTGGTTTTGTCAATTTCATAAATGCCATAAATGAGACAACAGAGGGGCATGCAACTATAAACTGTTTCAAAGAAGATGACACTGAAGGTCCATTCTGGTACTACACCAGTACTCTTGGTGGAGAGGAGGGTACGTTCTGTGATTTCTGGCCTGGTAAAAAGTGTCCCTTGCTCCTTTGAAAATTTTTGAACAATTGAATTTCCTTTTATGGAATCTGCTGTCACATAGCTTTCCTTTTGAAGAAAAATTGTCCTTTAAATATTTTAGGTATTGTTAGGAGCAAATGGATGTAACTCAAATTGATACTGGTTTGATATGGTATCTTCCCAGCAACAAGGTGCTGCTACCACAGTCTACTGTGCCACGGCCCGTGAATTAGAAGGAATTGGAGGTCTTTATTTTAACAACTGCTGTCCTTGCTTGCCATCTGATGAGGCTGTCAGTGAAGAAGTTGCGAAGGCCGTCTGGGAGTACTGTGATAATATCATCGAACAGAGATTGAGTGGATATTCATTGTGACACAGATGAGGTCTTAACATTGTTAGCTGTATTATTTCATAGGAATGATGCACTGGAATGAGAAAAGATGCTTTAAACTACACCGGATAAGTGGAAAGAAATGTGGGACTCTGCATTGATACATACTGAATGTGTGAAGACATCTTTTGAGAATAATACCCTCCACTTCTGGAATGAGCAAAATGGAGAAGTCACACGGCAAGAAAGAAATGTGCAGGGGTAATGAGAAATTGTACATTGAACTTGAAAATTAGTTCAATTTGAAGAAAAAGGAAACCAGTCAGAGATGAATCGGGAACCCTGCTTATTTGATAAATGGGAAACCCAGTTTGGTATTGCACACAATATGTGAGGCATTGCACTCGGTATGACAGGCATTGCACACAATATAAGTCCTTCAGATGGTTGACATTCTCCCACAAAGGGAAGCATTACTCATAATTTTATAACAATCCAGGGTGATAAGAGATCTCTTTTTTCAGTGAAATATACAAGCTTGAATTGCAAAGGTCAAGGTTAAAGGGCAAGAACAGTCACCCCATCTTGAATTAGTGTTGTAGACTGTCATGTTTCATGATTGGCTGTTTAGATTCATGTGACAACATTGATTCCCTTCAAATGTGAAATTTAATGCTTGGTTAATACCCTGAATGTGCATTTTTAGAGTCTAAAAATATCATGAAAGATACTTTGAAGAGAAATAAGATGTGATGATAAGCTGTTGCACCAAAATAAGTTTGGGGGGGGGGGGGGGGGGAGACTGCTCTTGACCTTTAAGTGACCTTTGAATGCAGAAATTTGCCAGAATACCATAGCCATATAAGATGAACAGAGTACAGTTGGTTGACTTGGTAGCACCACTCAGGAAAATTTGGAAGTATTACAAGTCACACATAAGCTTGCCCAAGATGTTATCCGGTTTTGTTGTGAATCCATGCTTGCTTCTCAAACTTGTGAAGAAGCTTGAATGTTGGTGTATCATAAAATTGCCATGATGATCAGCTAGGGTTTCATTCGTAGAATACAAAATGTGAAATAATTTCACAGTTCTGTTAGAAGATTACCTTCAAATTTTTTAAATAATCCAACAAAAATGTTTAATGTATTCATTAGAAACCTTTGCTCTTTAAATGGTTCTCCTCTTAATTTCTTCCTCACCAAAAATTTGCTTTTTGAAAGACAAAGTTGGAAAAGGCAAGAACAGTATAAGGTAGATGTTTTTTGCCAGAAATACATTCCAGTTTAAGAGAATACTGAGTGCATTTCCTTAAACTGTAATGCTATAAATGTGACATAATTCTTTAGGGGCAAAGCCAATTGTTTTTAATTCCTTGAAGGTGTAATGCAAGTGTCTATGGCACAAATTTTAAAGTATTTTATTTGTTTAATAGTCTGTTTTAATTTTCAAAAAGAGAAAGTTATAAAATCAGTTGATATTATGTTGGCAGTTCCACAGATATCAAGCAGACTTAACTGTTGTTGAGGGTGGGCTAAGGATCCATATACCCTTTTTGAAACTGTAATGAAAATAATACTTAAACACCAAGTCATCATTTTTCACTCTCTTTGAATTAGGTGTTGGGAAGGGTATGTAACAAATGTTATATTTGACAGGCTCGTGCAAGAAATGGGAATGATGTATCTTATTTGCAACCTGGTTGGTACCTCTCTGTCCATGAGGCAGTAACTTTGGACTTGGAATTGAACAAATGTTATATTTGACAGGCTCATGCAAGAAATGGGAATGATGTATCTTATTGGGAACCTGGATGGTACCTCTCTGTCCATGAGGCAGCAACTTTGGACTTGGAATTGAACAAATGTTATATTTGACAGACTCATGCAAGAAATGGGAATGATGTATCTTATTGGGAACCTGGTTGGTACCTCTCTGTCCATGAGGCAGTAACTTTGGACTTTGGCCCTTAGGCAAGATTGGGTTGGCTGCCCTCTGACAATTGCAAGTTTAAGAATAATCATTGGGGCCAAGCCAGCCAGGTGCCTAGAAATTTGCCCTCTAACCCCCCTTCCCTCCCAGTGCATAGGATTTGTGCCACTGCCGTGAGGCATCAACAATTGCACTGAAAAGCGAGTGGACGGACAGGTATCTTCATACTTTAGCAAGCCTTCACTGCTAAAGTGCTGTGAGGTGCAGGTCACACTACAGCGGTATCAGATCCCATTTTTGTGACTTTTAATTCAAATCTTCACCACCTTTGGTCTGACAGAAACAAAAGTTTGCCAACGCTTGGAAATATGCAATTTGTATCCCAGGACTACAAAAATCGAAATAATGCTTTTTATTCTGTGACCTCACATCCACAGACAGATTTTATCTGATATGCGTAGTCCAGTAAAAGCTGTTTGTCAAGGTGACATCACAAAATTATTTGTTGACATTTCATTTTCATTGTCCTCTCAAACGTATCACACATTTACACAGAATAAAAAACTGTTGGTTATTTCCTTTAAAGGATGGATGAGATTTAAATTAAAACACACAAAAATCAGACCGCAACCCGATATGATATCGCTGTAGTTTGACCTGCGCTTTAGGTTCATTTAACTCTTCACATTTGCAGTGACAATGAATTAGTCACACCTGGGATCTAGGTTTGCTTTACATGAAATTTATCACAGCACAGTATTGACTGATTGTATCTACCATTAACCTTCCTTGGTCAGATTACCTGGAAAAATTAACAAATTCATGATGCTAAATGCATTTTTGCCAAATTTATTGAAAGGTAACTGGCAATTCTAAATGTTTCATCATCTTCTTTGGTGCAATTTATGCAATGTGTGATAATGAATATTATCTGTATCTATCACATGTATTATAAAAGATCTTTGTATAGGTAGAAATGTTGAAATACTAGTTTTCTTTTGCATTGTAAGAATGTCATTTTTATGGTCAGTTCACACTGCAGCAATTTTCAAGCTGATTTTTTTTACTTCTAATTTTAAAGGAGGTTAATGTTGCTTTTCATTTTGCATCATAAAGCCTTTATGCCCCATTCTACTACTGAAATACCAATTTATGTCACAATTGCAATGGCCACACAATATATCAAAATACAAAATAAGGACAAAGTGAAACCTCTTCTGGAACAATACAGTCTTCCCTTCTTTTATTATAATAGATTATCCTCCCTGACAAGTAAAATGTACCAAGGCCAGGCTACTTAGAAAGTCACAAAAGAAAAAGAAATGGGGTTTATGACAACAAAGAAAATTGATCAGAATCTTGGGACTTTGGACCAATCTTTTACAAAACATTCATCTAAACATTTACAACTGGGGGCTGACCAGTAACACCATTTTAGATTGTTACAACATTTTAATGCCTCAAATCCCAATGAAGTGTAGTTGCATACATCACTTTCAAAAACTAAAGCTGATTCATTAATAAAATAGGACAGACCGCATAGACAGTGTAATGATGAGCTCAACTGATGATGCTACCACCCTTCCGCCAACAATGTGGAAGGGTTATGCCAATGTTGTTATTTACAAAGCCAGTGAGGATTACAGAGATTGACAAGAGAGTCACAATCAGGATTGGTGAAATTTGAACCTTTGATGCATATGAATGCTAGCAGAATGCCTATTGAGAGTTAATAACTTGGCTCTGCTACAGCATTAAGGTAAGGAATTAGTTTGAAAATGTAGCTAATGCCAAAGCTTGAAGAAGGTATAACAAACACCGTTGGTAACACAATTGTGTCATTTCATGAATTTGAAAAATGTCACAAAAGAAAGTAAAAAAAAAAACAAGATAATCTCACCAGTTTCTTACAGAATTTTAAGCAAACAAGACTGAAAACTAAATGGCCATCAAGGCCATGAGGAAACTTATGGATATTGTAAAAAGAATAAAAAGAAACCTATACTGAAATCATCATTGATATTCCCACAAAAAAAAAAAAAAATGTAGATTGCAAAGCCTTGCACTATACAATTTGCAACAAAAATTACTCGACAGAATAAATTATAGTTAACAAGGAGTATATTGATACCAAGCTACAGAGCCCCCTGTTAGTAGCTTCAGCAATCATTCCCCCTCCCTGCTGTATCCCATATTGGTAGCACCAACTATTGACTGAATCATCAGTAAAGCACATTCTGATACCTGCTTCTAAAATCTTGTCCAAAACCCCATTTGTGTCAAAAGTTAAAACCAATGTAAGAATATCAAACAGCCAAGTACAACACATAGTCCTTGTGGAGTAACTGACATACAAACACATATTAACTTGTGTTTTGCCATCCATACAACTGGGAAATACCATTCCATACCAGTTTTCTAAATCCTCAAAGCTGGCTCAAATGGCACATCAACGAATCACATGCAAATTTTTCCTTGAGTGCAATGCTCCCTTAATGGTCCTCATCAATATTCTTAACAGTATTAATAATACTTTAACACTTATTCACAGTGCATACTGCATAGCAGCTCAAAATTTTACTTCAAAGTATTGGCAGTGGTCTCCTCCAGTGGTCTTGTATTTTTGGGATGCCATCCTTGGCATCAAGACAGAGGTAATCTTCATGACAAACACATTTAATTTTAAGTTTATGACAAATGGAAAATTACATTTAACTTCATCTGGAAATACATCACTTCCATTAGCAATCACTTTCATGTTAAAACAATCATTCTACAAAGAACAGGAGTTTCTACAATGAATATTCTCCATTGTAAATAACAGTTACCATAATACGCAGATACAGTAAGTAAAACGGAGTCCACACAATCACTTATCACAATTAAATGATGCACTTAAAAGGATACCTCCACAACAAACATTAAATACCATACCCCTATTAATTCAAAGATTGAGAATTGGATCCAAAACTCTAAAATACCAACAGGATTAAGAAAATCATCGTAAAATAACATGACTCACTGCTTTATATCAATTAGGCATATGTACTTTAGGGGGTGAAAGGGCTTATATTTTCATTTTTTTTCATCAACAGCCCTGTAGAAAGAAGTAGGATTTACAGACCTTAAATCAATGGGTGCTTTTGAAGACGCCTAATTATTTCTGGTAATGAGCCTTTTTATAATAAAGCTCTGTAAATTTTCTAAACTTTTGTATATGCTCAGCTAAATGATATGAATATTTATAACAATCAACATTTACATATTGCATAGGGTAAAAGGGACAAAACAACTTATCACTACGTATCATGCTTCAACCAAAGGTAGAAAGGATATACTAAACAAGACCGGAAGAGTTTAGAATAGACGCACAACAAGGAGATAAAACCATGTATTGCAAAGGCTATAGGCAATGACTGTACAGTGTGTGATGGAGTCGGTCTATAGATGGGACACCAACCGATGGATTTTTCCTTTTTGCTTATTTTTTTTTTTTTTTTTTTGATTTTACAGGAAGCGCAGTTCTTTTGTACATTTATCTATGCAATGTAGTAAGATAAAACCTCTTTGTAACATGGAAACTTCAAAGAGCTTCAGAACAGGGTTTAGTTTAGAACATGCAGATCTTAAGAATATTCATTTCATTTACAAAGGAAAAACACTGCCTCCAACTGACTATTAATTTTTGGCTTTAGTAAAATGTCATCATGTAAGAAGCCAGACTGCACTGTGCATCTGTCCCCTTCCCATGACATATTAAGCACCTACAGTTTACAGAAGTTGCAATATACACAGCTGCAGAATGTTTAAAATTAACTAAGTGATTACTCTGGGGTTCATACAGACAATTTAGGAGTAAGTGTATGTATATGCTAATACAGAATGGAACTTAATGTGAAGTAGTTGTATTTCCTCTGCAAGAGTCTGGGTCACATCCTAAAATTTAATGTCACCTGTCAGTTACCATGCCTTTTGATAAATCTTTGTTCATATAACTCCTCTTTCAATGCTTGGACAATCCTTGTAAATAAAATATTACATCCACCAAGTTTTGATGGATTTATTACCACAAGCAAACAAACAAACAAATTAGGTCAAGAGATGCCTCATATAGAATGATCTTTCTATTAACCAACAATTTTAGAGTCTCCATCTCTAGAAACTTCCAAGTAGTCATGGTGACCTGAAATCCACATACTTTATGACTTGAACAGGTCAAAATGGGAGTTACTATGAGACTCCAAAGCACTCTCAGCTCTAAAGTAAGTAATATATTTTAAGCCATCCATGGTCATTCAACTGACCATCATAGATCTCCCTTGCACATGAAAATCCCTCACCGAATTACATACTACAATTCTAGTTCACCAACCCTTTAAAAAACCCAGTTTTTAATTATACTTTTCCAACCCTGCATTCTGGAAAATATTCTGGTAAATCTTCCTTTCATTTCAGTTGTTTTTAAGGGGGACGTCACCACTGATACACAGACCTCACTCTTGTACCGACCTTTTTATAACCTTTCTATCTGACAGTCCACGGAGTTCCATCCATTCGTCTTTAGAAACAGAACATTGCTACAGAAACACATCCACAAGTATCATTTAACAATAAAAGTAAACTTTCAGGGAGATAAGAAGGGAAAATATGCTAATGAGAAAATAGGAACCACATGGTCTGAAATTGAAACAGACTCTGTGATGAAACAAAAACCTTTTTTGTAAAATTTTTTGCTCACCTCCAGGGATGGAGAGAACGGAGCACAGAATGGGATAAATTCTGTTTGGATTAGCAAATGTACAATGGGGATAGAGGGTGAACACTAGAGAACAAGTTTACCAAGAACAACACCAAGAATGAGTGCTACCACAATGAATGCAATGGTTGTTACACTGAAAGAGGAGGAGGATGATGACTCTACTTGTCCTTTCCACATTCCAGCCTGGTGAAGAGAAACACAAAAAGTAAGTAATAAACATAAGATTTGATTTTAACTTTACTGAGGTCAAAAAGTTTATTCCATCTCCAAGGAGAGATTGCATATAATAAAGCAATCATCCCAACACTCAAAGTAAAAGAATTAAAGACCATTTGAATTCTGGGCAGATAAAATAGCAGGAGAGGGAAAGTGATAAAAAAATTCTTTCCATAATCCAGTCCTAATTATTACCAAATATTTTTTTTCTCTCTTTGTATTTCATTGTCTGTTCAACAATAAAAAGTACAATAATCTAGCAAAAATAACATAAATCCTTTTTACGATAAACTGAATAATACCTTACACAGTTAATAATTTAAGAACAGAGTAGTTGTATAGTGTTCCTTGAGCATTACAATCACATTTAAGTATACAGAGGAATACATATATACAATTCACTGATAGTTACAGTACCATAATTCAGTATTAAGTTGAATGTACAATGTATGATATATACAGAATAAATACATGTTCGTTTCATTTTTTCAAAAACCTTGCTTTGACTCTACTTATACAAGTAACATGAGTTAAAAAGAAACTCCAACCTTGAAAATGCTAAAGGCAGCTTTAAGGATGCTACAAAAAGATTCTGTAGTATATTTAGTCTACATTTTTATCCACTGCACAAAAAAAATCAAAAGAACTAAAGGCAAGTTGCAGATGACATAAAATGAACTACACAGCCTTGATGTGACTTTTAAACAAAACTTCCATAATAGTACAAGTAGATCACTAACACGCACATCAATTGGCAAACTATCGAAATTTAACTTGCACAAGGAGAACGTTTGGAGGAAAATCATACAATCGCCCTAAATTATTACCAAATGAATGAATTAAAATAGTCCCTGTAATCACCCTTCACAACAATTACAAACTTCAAAGGCTAATTTTGAATTATAATACATGATGTGAACGCCTTAGGAAAAATAACAAATTAAAACCTCAGCCACCAAAATACATGATACGAATCACTTTACTCTTTACAGACAGTCAGAAGTTTTACAGCTCAATTTCTAATTTAAGTCAGGCCAGCCTTGGACTGTCTTCCAATTGTGGCTCACTGATTTGTTTTCCCTACTCCATTTCTTATGCTGAGCAGCAAACGCAACAGCAGAAGGTTCCATTTTTAAACAGTATGACATAGCCAGGTTTCAAACTCTGGAGCTCTCAGCTCACTTTACAGAAAGGCAAGACAACGAACACATGCACTCTGCCCAGTACAATTACATTCTACTAGACTAAGTCACAGAACTTTTTATCGCCGACTTTGAAGCAGAGCTTCAAAATGGAGTTAACAGCTCACTCAGGCAGGGAATTCTACTCATTCATTGAAAATATGTTCTTCAACAGTTTCTACATCTGAAAGTATGAATATTCATATCATACTGAACTCATACCAGCAACAATATTCACTGTGTCTCAGACGATGTTATCTCCCCATCTTTTAACAGCTAATGTTCTTCAAATAATTTAGCGAGTCATATTGATGTGTATTTACTGTATTATAACCTTCAACTTAAAGTAAATGCATATTATACACAGATGCAATGTTTATGCTAAGCTGCTATGATATGATTTTGATGCAATGGCTTGTCAATTTGATGCCGTGATGTTTGTGGGAGAAAATGAAGAAAGAGTTTTGAATATTTCCCCCATTTGATGTGTGTACAGTTCCAGAAAACTGAAATTTCTGATGAGTCAAATTTTTCATATTTAGTGTACTGACCCCATGTATAATTGCTTGGAGGAAACAACACACACAGATGGCCTACATGGTAAAATGTTGCATGCCTTTAGTTTCTTGCAGGCTTTTTGACTAAAGTGCTTGCTTAATTTCAAACAACCTGCAATGTTCTGGTTTTTTTAAGTTAATGTGCCCAATTCCTCTAGGACCTCTGAGTACAGGAAACAAATCCTACAAGTCCTCACACCAACCCCCTTCCTTATGGTTTCTCCAAGGGAATCCCGACATTGTCATGTATTTCTTTCTTGTCAAAACAAGTGTATGTTCTTGGACTTAGCATTTGTCATAACTGTGTTTTTGCTTACACAGAAATTATTTTCTTTTCCTTGACCGGCTACAAACTGGCCAAAAAATTCAAACCTGATAAAAAAAAAATGTACAGGAAAGGCAAACTGACTTCCCTTTTGTATGCTACAGTACAGTAGTTAATTGAGACTTTGCAGGGCCATGTCAGTTATTTCATTGCTATCAAGCAGACTCTGGAAGGCACTTAAATGGTGTGCATGTAATAATATACACCCCTTAAATATTAACTGTATTGTGTTTCAATATTTTACAGTTCTACATACACCATATCAGTAACGTAATATGTACACATTAATGCTTAACATCCCCCACAACAACCAGTGCAAATCTGTCACTTAAATTTACTTTCACTGCAAGTTTTCTATAAGACCAGTCTTTTGACAGCTACCTTAAAGACAATAACTTGTCATCTCAAACTTAATTTGGGTAGAGGGTTTACCAAAATCTCATATGGTTTTGCTCTTTGACTGATATCACATTCAACAAGGGCAGAAACACTGCAGAATCACCATACTTTTTGAATGTTAGGAAAACAAAGTTTCAAATAAAGTTTTAGTCCTCAAATAAACTTCAATATATTCTGAGGGGGGTACATTTTTTCATCACAAGATAAAGACACTTTGATTGTGCCTCATGGAGACATTTTGTGCCCTAACTCAATTAAACTGTAAATCAGCCTGTTCCTCTCAAGATAATTACAGGGCAAATATCTGCCACAGAGCAAGAGCCTTCAGCTGCAGTCAAACTAGGCTAAATAATCTTGCATGTACTTTAGGGTTGATTTAGCAAAGTGTGATTCCAAGCTTCTGAGGTTTGAGATTTCAACCACAAAATGTAAACCCTCTCAGTATAGGTATCTGGCCTAGCAACCATAGTGCATTGTGTAAAGAAATGACAGCTTCTTTGACAACTGAAGAGCTTTGTCCCTAAAAATTTGGCAAAATAACTTAGCAACACCTAGCAACCATCACTTTTTTCAAATCAAAATATACAACTTCATCTGCCCAAAATTCAAACAGCACGATCCCAATCACTGAAGAAACATTGATCATAGATCAAGTTCCATTGTGTTGCTTTAAAGATATTTCAAGTTTCAACCTATGGCTAGTGTTAAAATATCTCAAAACATGTTGTGCATTAAGATAAAAATGCTGTGTACTTCATGTTGCACAGCATGCTTAGGCATTGTTTTGGGGCCTTGTATGCTCATCAGTGTATATCCCTGAAGCAATATATGCTAGAACTGCATTTGCACAAGGAGGAGTGAAGTCTCAGGAAGAAGCTCGAAGTAAGGGCATCATTATTTATCTAACTGGCAGTTATTTGTCAAGTCACTGATATAACTCCTGTGCCCAACTGCCCATATTGGCCAGTTTGAGAAATGACTCTCCCCTAAAAATTAGGTTGGGAAAATTGCAACTGTCTAAGGTGATGGGTATCACGATCTCCTATTAAAGAACACATTTCATAAAGATAAGTCTAAAGCTGTACCACAGTTTTTAAGTTTCATTAACAACACCCATTAGGCTTCCATGATACATATAATATCATGATATCATCAATTTACTTTTCCTATGGTGATGTTTTTTCATGATGTGATATCACATCAGAATGAAATGAATAACTCGGACTTGCCAAAATCTCTTCTTGTCCAATTTCAACTTCTTAACTTCCCTAATGTTTGATCTCAACATGTAAGTTTTAAATGCTTGTGCATATTGCAATTATAATTCTGTGCTGATACAGGGGACACATGGTCGATTGGGGTTCTGTTCAGTGTAGGCACTAGACATAGTTGTAGATACTGTCACTGACAAAGGACAATAATCACAATATGGTTTCTAACATGATCTGGACAAACATTATGGCAAGAGTGTAAGCTACAAGATATCATGACATTGTCATGGAAAAGTTGGCAAACTAATAAAGGGAATGTAATTTTTGCTGGAACCCTAAGTACAAAACTAGTTAAAAGAGAAATTGTTCCATACCTTGAGTTTCTCATTTTCATTCCTTAGTTTTGTCACAGTTTCATTCAATGCTTTCACCGTTTCACTTGAAGTTGATTGCTCAGACTTGCTATCAGAGAAGGTGCTCTGGGCTGGTGATGAGGAGCTTTCACTCTGTACAAAAATAAATTTTCATGTTGAAAACACAGAATTTAAAAAGCAAAAATATATTAAAAAAAAAAAAATCATTCACACCATCATATTATCCATCATTGCAATCATTCCATATATCATCATTACCTGCAAAAATTCATGCCGAAAAGGTAAGTTATGTCATTATGATTTAAAATCAAGATATCATTCAAACCTTGGGTCACCAGCTACAACTACTGTATTTTACATCTTTTAATTTCTGCTGGTAGCTGCTGAGGCGGAATGAATGCAGTATATGCAGTATATGAATTTGCATTACAAAGTTCTGTTTGCTACATTCAGTATTTAGTGCAAGTCAAACCATAGGTCTGGGAAAAACTTATGATGATACATGGCCCAAAAATAGGTTACTTCAAGGTTTGATGAGGTTTTGTAGCTCAGTTTCTGACCAACTGGTTCAAGGTGGGCTGGCCATGACATTTTCCAGTTGTGGCTCACTGGTTTGTTTTGACAACTCCATTGCTCATGCTGAGCACAAAGCACAATGGCAGTAGGTTTCATTTTTAAAATCTTCGGAATGACCCAGCCTGCAGCTGACCTCCAGACCTTTCAGACACAAGTCTGATCTTCTGACCACTTGACCATACCACAGGTATGGAACAAACACCCAAGGCCAACTTTGGTGTCTCTCTCTCCTCCCCCAAAAGAAGGGTTCATCCTAGTTTTCTTATCATCCTGGTAAACTGAAGTTGGCAATGACCCTTGCCAACTAGTATTAACAACAATTCACTTGACTTCCAGCTGGAACAAAAGTCAATGTAAATTCCATAGGAAAAATCTAGATTCCTTGAGGGAAAATTTGGGAAAACTGAACTGTGGTTGACTAGGGTCAATTTAAAATGCTTGTGAATTTTTCTTTCCTAAAATTCCTTATTTTTTCCAATATCAGCTTCTGATTTTCAAGCATTTTTCTGAAAGATGGTGACATAGTTAAGAAAAATGCTTTAATACTCAACAGAGATCTTCAATCTGTAGGCCTCAGATAACATTATGTTAACCCAACAATCTTTGGTGACACCAAAAAATCTCTGATTTTGATTAAAGGAAAGGTGGATTCTTCAATAATGCCCACACTTTTCAAACTCAGAAACCCAAATTTTCTTTGAAAGAATCCAAAATATTCTTCCACACAAGCTCAAGACTTTCTAATATTTGTTCAAAAAACAGCAAAATTTTTAGTGCACTTTACAAACCTCAAATTGCTTTCTCAATTATGTGAATGATCACACCTGAAAAGGACTGTAACACAAAGGTTTTTGCCAACCCTGCCCCCTTTCCAACCTTGAGAACAATAAAAAAAGATTAGCTACACCACTGCTCTGACTCCTGACATAGCAATGCATGCCATGATACTCAACTCTTGCTGTTATAGAGTCTCTGATGGGTTTAATGTCTTCCTAGACATGAAATGTTTACATTAACAATAATTTGCAAAATTACAAAAAGTTGGTGACCTCATTGTAATGAAGAATTTTGGTAAGGATCACAACCAACTTCATTTGAAGTGTGTAACATTAGACACAGAGAAAATTGATACCTACTTCATAAATTACTTGAACCAAGGACATGCTTTTGGGATCTTTCAGTCAGGGACACTTCTTCTGTTCCTTTTGGTCCGTAGCATCCATGCTAAAACCAAGTTCTGCGACATGAATTGGACAAAAATATACTCCCCCAGCGTAAGATGACAGTCTGACATCAATGGATAATAGCAATGTCAAAGCTAGTAGCCATTTTAACCTGGGTGAACTGGATTTCAGAGTGAAGAGTCTTGCCCAAGGACACAACCCAACACTCTAGAGGGCTAGAACTCACAATTTTTCAATTGACAAACTCAAAATACCATCACCACTAGACCCACCTTCTCCCTTTTCCAATAGTTCAATCTAAATGCAATGTGTTTGTCCAAGATTTGCTGAAAAAATGTTCAGTTCAAAATATTGAGTTTAAACAGCTTAAAGTCCTCTTTTTTTTATGTCCCTCAAAATCCCCCCTTTTTTCAACCCCTTCCCTACCCCATACAACAACCTTGTACTTACCTGTACAGGTGCTGAAGCTGGCCAGTCAAAGACACACTTCAGTTTTGTATCCATCAGATCACTAGGGTTGGCATTTTTCCACTGAAACAAGGAAAAACATGACGGTCAACCAAAGGTTTCATTTTCAGCTTTTGTTTCTGAAATGGTATTTGTACCTGGACTTTTTCTGGAGGTCACCATATCTTTAATTCTTTTGCAATATTTGACTTTTTTCTACAAATGCCAGCACTGACATTCAGTGTTAAGCAGCATTACAGAAATTTACTTCACATTTGGGTAAGACGGAAAAGTAAAGGTCAT
The DNA here is from genome assembly GCA_037179385.1 of Holothuria scabra. Lineage (NCBI taxonomy): Eukaryota > Metazoa > Echinodermata > Holothuroidea > Aspidochirotida > Holothuriidae > Holothuria > Holothuria scabra. Next base: position 38,790,168 of record CM074182.1, on the reverse strand, counting down.
GGTGGGCCTGAGCATGAAAACCAAAGCATGAGAGTATATCTTTATTCCTTACCCCGCTAAAGGGAAAGTGCAGACATCCCAAACTTATTTTGAAACAGCTAAATTTCCAGATTATTTCTCTTTCAAATGTCTTTCATAGGAAGGTGTGTTGTTGTCACATGAAAACAAAATTACCTTTTGTACAAACAAAAATCTTTTCACACATTCCGATAAACTTTTTGTATGTTCATGTTCACAAAACTATAGTAACGTTCAGACATTTGAAAAACTTTTGAACATTTGAAAATCTCTTCGTGCATACCAAAAGATTTTCAAATGTATGTAAAGTTAATTTTTTTTACGTAACAACAATACCCTTCTGTACTTTCATGATGAAGTCAGGACTCATACTGCTTATGGGTAAGTCAAGCAGTTACTCTTACAGCAGAAAATTTTTCCATTAAAATACTATCACATGATTTTCAAGAGTCATTCTTGAAACAAGATAGTCACCTGGACTAATTTAAACTGCATTTTCCCTTTAAATCAGATATTTTCGCAAACAGACAAAAATACTGACACAAGATTTAAACCACATTGGCAAGACTTGCATGAAATTTGACCTGTATTTATTTCCAATCCTTTCCAATCCTTCAGATATCAATAACGAAATACAGATTGTCCCTTACTGCCTTGTTAATACAGACAAGGTTCCTGCATCTTAAGCATAATGCAAAAAACAGGTCTTCCCAAAAAAGATGAAAAATACACTTATCATACACATTTCATTGATTATACAGTAGATATCACTGTTGGCATTAGGAAACAAAATTTTGCAATTTCCTAACACAATCCTGCCAGTTTTAAAATCAGAGGCAGAGAGTTTGGTGACCTGTTAGAGATAAAAGGTGACCATGTGGGATGCCAAAAATCCACCTTTAAATCAAACTCACAAAATATTTTTATTTTAGAAGGGGAAATTCATTTAGCCTCCACCAGTGAGATACTATACTGAATAAAGTAACTTAAAACAATTAAAGGTCAAGATGGATTGAGCACTGGAACATGGTAAGGCACTATCCGTAGATTATTGCAAGTGATGCACCCTCCCTGGTTCCATCCAGCAAAAGCACTAACTCTCCAATTGTGCATAATACTGTTCTAATGCACACATCTGCAACCCTCAACAAAAATACATGGGACAAACCCCGCTACCCTCATCAATGTTGAAGTTTCAGAACACCTTGGGCTGTCACAACATTGAATGGGAGAGTGGGGGGATGGTGATCCATTCATTGCTTGTTTTGTTTGCTTTGTGCCATCATTTTTGTCAAGGATTGTAGATTTTTTAAACCTCATCCATTCAAACACAATGATATTTTGATTTTAAAAAGACAGAAAGAAGCAAAATTCCATTTTTAAATAGCCACATTAAAACAGCACAAACCTGAGTACAGTGGAGTAGCCCAAGATGACCGTGCTATTCATTACTAAGTGATTATCATGGGATAGTGCACCCTGACCACAACAGACCAACAGAAGTTATTTATACCAAGTATGAATGAATGCATGTTTTGCTGCAGTAACCTTAGAGGTGGCCTTACCACATCTATAATAAAATTGAAGTAACACATGTGTTAATGCACCTAAAATGAGAAGTGTAACACTTACCACTGTTTCAGGATCAGCTGAAGAACTTGGAACCACGATGGACTGAACCATGAATTTGTGCTTGTTCTTTTCATTGGGGTCAAAATCGAATGGTTGTAACATTACTGGTGAAACAAACAAACAAAAAGTTGATCAAATTAGGTAATTATCATCAAATACTCCTTTAATTCTCAAGGACTTATATTTTTGAAAAATTAAACCTAACATGAGAATTAATTGTACTTGAATGTCACTGAAAAGTATCTTTTCTGTGTGACCCAAGCTCTCTATCTTCATTTTTTGAATGCAAACAGCACCAACCAGCTGAGAAATTTCATATTCTGCACTAAAAATGTATTTAGGGGTGATGATAAAATGACTTTAAGTAGATAAATGATCCTTGCCTTTAGTCAACAACAAAGACTGACATACTAAGCATTTGCAAGGCACTTTGCTACCAGAGAATCTGCAAGTTCTAATGTTGGCTTTTTCTAGCAATATGGCCTGTACTAAACAATATTGGTCAATATTTTGAAAGTCACATTTTTCCTTGTTTTGCGTAAACTAACACTTGGGAATGTGCAAGGCTATAGTGTTTTCCTGTTTTTACTATGCAGGAAATCTTTTTTTTTAATTTATTTTCTTTTAACTGAGCGTCATACTCTTGAAGTTATCATGATACGGTTGGTTGAGGTTGGTTAGTTTAGGATAACATTCTACAGCTCAATTTCTATTAAACCAATTGGTTTCATTCGAGCCAGCCACGACTTTCTTCCAGTTGTGGGTTCAGTGGCTTATTTTCCCCACTCCATTGCCACAGGAAACAAAATGATAATTGTCTGTACATACAAACTAAAATCTTACGGTAAACTGCATTGCCTGTGAATGTCTGACTCTCCTACTGTGGGGAATGTACGGGTGATTTGAAAGGTCCCTATTCAGGAAACCAAAAAGGACACTTGGGGCTTAAACTATACTGCTGCATTTAAAACAAAATCAAATAATCACTGGACGCAACTTAGATAAATATACTACCCTAAATGTTTTTCACATTTTGCATTTGATGATTAAGGGCAGCAGATTGCCAAAAATGGCAGTATACTACAAACTATCGTCTGAAGTTAGACAACACATGCTTTTATAACCTTTTGTTTTAATAGAATTCACAACCCAGGGTGCCAGAAAAAGGTTCGGGTGAGCAGTTCCTACACAACTTTGAATTTAAAGGGTAAGAGCAGAGTCATTTATCTAACAGACAGTTATTTCCAAATCACTGTCACTCTTCCTGTGCCCAAATGCACATACTGCCCAGTTGGATAAATGACTCTCCCCTAAAGGCAGTCATCCAAACCCTATCTTGAAACAACAACTAAGTCTCATGAATTTCTTATTTCTCTACCAAGTACCTTTCATGACGGGACGGTCTATTGTGTGTCTTGTTATAAAATATGTGTTTAGAAAGTCAACTTTTTTCTTGGTATTACTGGTAGGGCAGTCAAGGTGTATGATATCCTAATATTGACTTAAAGGACATGCATGAGTACAGTAACAGTACTATAAATCAAAAACCAATCACAATGTGCAACATACCTCATACTCTTTAACCCTGCTCTGCACTATGCTACAAAGGTCATTTACTGACTTGTACACAAGACAAGGAACTATTTTCTGTGAATCACTGAACTTAAGTCACTCACAGGTGTGGGGTAGTTACTGTACATAGCAAAGGGTAGGAGTGGATATTGCTATTTGTTTAGCAATCTACAGTATTTGAAAGGTAGGACATGCTTAACCTGTACGTATGTTGACAATGATTTATTGGAGTTACAAAGCTTTGTACAGTATTCCCCTGATGCAAAATTCAGGTTGGCCAGACACTGGCAGGATATCAACCTAGTTTTGTAAATACATGCAAATGAAAGGTAGGCAAATATGCTTAGTCAACCAGTCATGGTTAATCTACAGTAGAGTTCTATTGGGAACTGCTTCTGAGTAGTCAAAGTCAGCATATCCAAAACCCAGGAAGAAGCACCCTAATCCCTTAGCAATGGTTCTGGCAAATTAATGGGTAAAACAAAGGACAAACAAAATGTTACACAGAGAGACTCCAATAACTGCAATACAAGTACCAATGTGCATAAAACCCCTAGGCAGCCTGGTTGTACAAAACGTCTTCAGAAAGTTTAAATGACCAGCAGTAACATACTGTACCCAAAGAAAGTACAGTATTTTGCTTTGAAAGGGTAAACCAATATGACAGAGAATACTGACACTTGGTTCCTGGAACACCACATTTTCCCTTTCTAAACTGATTGTTTACCAGAATATACTGTAGAAACATTGAACATGCCATGCATTCATTTTGTATTAATTCCAGCTGAATGGGAATTTCTGAATATTTGTTGAGTAAAAAAATTCCACACAGATGCAAAACTAGTACAGCATCCTCTACATTGTAACCAATATCACCTAAAAACCATTAACACAGATTACTGTAGTTTAATTGTTAGTTTTAAGCCAATGTACAAACATGGTGAAGAATTAAAGTTTTGAAAAACTTAGCAAACCCTGATTGCTTCTATAAGAAATTCCTCAGCAGGCACAACACTGCATTGGTCAATCCATACTGTTTGAATACAGAACATGTGCATGTACTGTATATCGGACTTCCACTTTCTACGTCACAAATCACAAAATTCAATTTTACCTTTCAAAATTCTGTGAATTTATTTTTCAACAAATACAAATCTCCAAATTTTCAGTTTTCATAACATTAAAGCATACTGTGTATGGGCAAATTATCTCAAAAAATTGTCTTGCATACACAAACTGGAGCATATACAGTACCAACAAATTTTAGCTGATTATAGACAAGTTGCTCTCCACTTTTCTGATCAAAATAATTTTGATAATTTTACTGGTAAATAGACACCATTATGCAGCCAGTGGATTGTAAGATATCTCTTTGACAAATGCAGACATTCATTTGACATGGTTTTGGCAAATAACAGCTCTCAGGTTTTCTTCTGCAAAATTTCATATATTTTGAGCTGGATACTTTTTCTAAATTAAGTGAAATTAATAGCATAAAAAAACATCAATTGATTTCCTCTTTTTAGTGTTTACAGAAAATAAACAACCCTCCAGATAATGCTAAACACAAAATTTAACCGTTGATTTCCCCAAACCACTCTAAAATGTGGAGAATATAAATGGCTGTTTTGATATCTCCTCTCTGGTCACCAATTAATATTTTGCAAATCTGATTTTTCTTCCGCTGGTCATGCTTCATTCTGATCGGCTATTTAAAGCTAATGTGACATTTCAGCAAAATGTCTTGACTTTACCTGCCAGATATAGTAGGGAGAAAGCTTCCCTGAGGAAACATCTGTTGGATTTAGAGTATATGTTGGCATATTTTATTGTTCTCAAGATATTTTGTACCTCTTCAAAGTATGAATGTTTCTGAAAAAGACTTCATGGCAAAAATAACGATGTGGAATGCTGCACAGTGTTAACATTGTTTTTAGGGGTTGCCACTCTATTCCTACTAACCTGATAGTAATTATTAAAACCAAATACACAAATGCCATTTCAGACTCTTTCTTGAATTAGATTACAATACAAAATTTCAGCAACAACATAGTCCTTATCAAGTCTTGTTACACACTTTAGTCTGCTATACATAAGGTTAAAATTAAAACAGTGCTATTGTTTCTGTATGGTTTTCAATACAATATAAGTGGGCAGTAAGTCCTCTACTGAACATCAGGTATCTCAGCCATGAAGTAATTTATTTGTACTAACTAGATCTAATTTATAGTTTAATGAGTGATAATAATGATTTTTAAGGATACAATCTTTTGACTTAATAACAAAAAGACCCTACGGACATAAACTACAGTAATGTTACAACTGTCTTTGAAATGACTATTGCAAATACAAATTGATAACGTGCCATACAGTACTGTACATGGCACATCCCTCCGTGAACTGCACAAGATTGGTATATCAGTCACTGCTCTGTAAAGGTGAATTTCTGATGGATCTTGATGGGAATTGCCACTATTTTCTAAGTTTTCAATACATTTCACATCAAATACCAAAGTGTGTCATTTTCATGTCACTAGACCATTAAGCAAAGCACAACACAGCCAACAACAAATATCCTTGCTTAACAAGCATCACCCTGTATCATCAAAGAATTTAATTTTTAGGTTTGACTTTTAGCATAGCTACCTTGCAATTGTCACACATGATCAAAATTGGCTTGTACTTCTTAATAAAAAGATGAGTGAAAGTTAAGCATCTCAACTTGACTTTTAACTGGAATACCCGTATGTTGGTTGTGGCCAGCAGCAATATTACTATTGCTAAGTTGGAGATACTGTAGGACTCCATCTGTCATTGCCAGAAACTTGATTTCTCATAAAAAAGAAAGTTGGATTCACCTTTACAAAACATATTCTCCACAAATTAATTTTTTGCCAAAGATAGAAGGCCATTTGACGCATGTCTCCCATTTCTTCAGCATCAATGATTTTGATTACAATTAAATTCTGGTTTCATCAAGAGTATGGCTCAATATCTATTTGATTAGGTATCAATATTGTATTTTGTATTTCAGTTGAACATTTTCTCAATTTCAAAGAACATGTGAATTAATTTATGAACTCTGGTCAAGAAGTTATACAGTGTGACCTCCTCATACTCATGTTGATGAAATCGCAACAAATTGATACTGAGTGACTGCTTTTTTGAGAGTATACAGGCATTCTATTTCCATTTTCAAAATTTCTAATTTGTTCTCTTACTACACAATACGTATTTTTTGTGAAGTGCTAAACATGACAATTAAAGAGTTAGATTCAACTTCAGATGAGACGAAATCTTAGAAATTCCATGCAGCTCACATGTATATACCTAACCCCCCCCCACACCACCATCCCAAGAGTATACTCTAAAAATTAACAACTTTTTCAGTTCTAGCTTTCATTCACAAAAGTTTTCTTTTTTTGGAGAAACTAATTGACAAAATACTGTAGAGTTGTTGCAAAAGAAAGTAGAGTAAGTCAGGGGTCTGCAATGGGTACCATGTATTAGACATACACCCCTCCCTCTCGGGGGGGGGGAGAGTGGGGGGGCTTGGTCTCCTATGTGTCATCAAAAACTTTCCAGGTACTAATACTGCAGGTAATTAATAATGACATTAGGAGGTACAAGTAAAGAGGGGGCAAGGTAAATTCACTTTTCAACAAAAGTGAAACCAAGTGAAGTTTGCTTAAAGAGCCCATGAAATGACTTAGTAACAATGATTTAGGGTCATTCTCTGACACTATCTATCAACAAAATAGCGTTCATTTTAAAATATACCACCCCTAGAAAGAGAAATGCTCAAGTGAAATGATATCCCTTCCAGCACAACAGCTGAAAAATGTGAAAGTGCGTTGAACCAAGAATGACATCATCACAGGAAACCAACTTCACAGTGTGTGTACTTTAGTGCACGTGGAGTATACCCTGCTCTGTTGATGTTACATGATCTTGCATGTATAAATGGCCTAAAATGATTGATATAATCAACAAATTATCATTACAAAACCTAATCCTAAGTTTGCTTCACAAAACTACTGAAAAAGGGGGTTTCAACACCTAGGAATATTCCCGTTCAACAGATGGAGTTTTGCGACTTCTCACTATTCCATGAGCCAACTAGCAGGGAAACCTGTTTGGTATACATCATAAAAGTGTTTGGAAGTTCCCTGGTAAGAGGTTATACACACAGAAAAATACCTCAGGCTCCTGGGGGATGTAATTGCATCCATTTTTCCACCAGTGTTATGTAACTTATATTTTTATTGGGGAGGAAGCAGTGATTCTCTCATTACACTGGCCCTTATGCAATACTGTATACCATTCTGTGCAGTGGCTTAAATACTCCCAACAAGTTCTGTGTTGTTTTGGATGCAAGTCCATGCAATTTGGCTTGGTTCAAAGAAGAGGAACAGTGATTATAGTGGGAAAAAGACTAGCTGATATTTTGGTTATTTCAGGAAGTATTCCTTTTTTATCAAAAGTTGGCATGAAGTTACTATTTCAACTTCATGCATTTTGAAGTCTATGCTAGTATAGGATCCACTGTATGATTTCCACATTAATGTTTGTGACAAATTTACTTGGAAGGGATGTCTTTCAAAGGAATCCGGGTGAGATATCAACAATCTGATTGAATGTGAGTTAAAATGTTTTCTTTTCTGGTTGAAAGAATTGTTGTTAAGTCATAGATCGACTAGATTGCTGGAACCAAAATTTCAAACTGATAGGCCTAACATGAATGGGACAGCTTGAGTGAATAATGACAAAATTCCTCTTTTAAGGAATTGGGAGTGATTATTTCAAATTTTGATTGATATATTTTTGGCTTTATTCTGGGACATTCTTCAGATATATTTGAGAAATTGTTTGGCCAGTACCAGTCTCATGCTACCTAATCTGTGTGCAAAATGTCACTTAAACACAGCATTATAATACACACACTGTGAAAATGGGTTCCTGTGATGATGTCACTCTTGGTTCAATGCACTTTTAAATCTTTTTTCATTTTTCAGCTATTGGGCTGAAAGGGGTACCATTTCACTTGAGCATTTCTCTTTTGTGGGGCAGAATTTTTTAAAATACATGCTTTTTTATTGATAGATGGTGTCAGAGAATGACTCCAAATCGTTGTCTTGAGTCATTTCATGGGCTCTTTAAGTCAACAGATTGGAAGGTACCAGGTCTAGTCAAAACAAAAAAGTTTACAGCCACTTTCCTAGTTTCTTTTCACCCTTCATACAGTATTGACCTACAGTCACATTTATGACAAAATTTAAAGCCAATTACACATCACCCCAAACTTCTTTACCACCTTTCTTCACCCTGTGTATACCAAGCTTTTCAATTGGCACAACTCTTTGACTCTAGTATCAAATTCAAAACATGGAGAGTACTGTAGCTAATATTACACAGCATGTACTGAGAGTGTTCCGATGAGTCATTGTGTGCTCAACAGGACATGCCTTAAAGCAATTAACAAAGTCTGTTAGTACATTTGGAGAACTGTAACTGTCTCAGGTAATGAATACATGTCTTTCAATTTGACATTAACATGGGTAGCATAGTGTTAATACCAGTGGCAGCTCGTGGCATGGGCATCTTGGGCACTGCCCCTCCAAGAAAGTTCCAATAATAAGGATCAAATGTACAACAAGCCTGAGTGAAAACATTGCTTACAATTCCACTATTTTTACTATCTTTTTGGCAAATCCCTTTCCACTCCAACAAAAGGTATGTTATACTGTTTGTCAACACTCTTTGCCAATTAAACCAGGGAACTGCTACTGAGTAGCAGATAACTGTTCTACCAAACATAACGTAAGATAGGCAGATTGCAATCTGCCCCACTTAACATGTTGTGAGCATGCGCACTTACATTTTATCTGCTGAAATGGTGAAAGGTGAGTGGCCAATTTCTTTGAACTAGGGGCAGCTTTTCACTTGCCCTCCCTGGTCTCGCCTTGTCATGCTGTTTGCAAACCCCGGTAACTATGCATACACCTGTAACTATGAACGCGTTACTCAGCCATGTGTATACAGTAGCAGGGCCTATGTAGAAACCTATACTGTGGTCTAACACAATGTGAGTCAAAATGCTAATTGCAGCTTGTGTATACATGTGCACTCAATCATGCTCTGGCTGTGTGCTAAGTTTTATCTAGCTCCCGAAAAACCCTCTCAGTGTGAGACATGAATGCAACATGAGTGCTGTCGAAAGTTTACGCACTTGTCCATTTTCGAAAAGGAGCCTTGAAGGAAAATTGTAAATCAAACGATTAAGACCACATACAGTAGGCCACACATACTATCTGCATCATCTTCACGTAGGTTTTCACCTGGCTGTTACACCGCCTCGTGACAGTTGTTAGACTAAGTTCAATAAAAAAAAAAATGGTGAAGTTATGTATTTTGCATTCAGTTTAATGCTCATCACATGCCAAGTGAAGACAGACAAATGCTTCTTTCTAATACATCCCGGAGCTTCCCGGGGTTTCGTCCCCGCCATGGACCCCATGCAGTAGGTGGGAACTCTTCACGCTCCCACAGTGCCTTCGGTGCCATTGGTTCATTAGGAAAATAGCAATTTGCCCCTCCACATATTTAGACCACAAGCCCCCACTGTTTAATACTTTACCTTGTACTGCTATCCTTTGCTTAGCTTGTAGGATTCCACTATTTGGTCTTACGCAGTACCGCTTAGGAGCAGTCGTCTTTATTTTAAAACATACATGTTTATCTGATGGATTATTCAACGTCAACTCTGATGATACAACCTGCGTGAAAGGACCTGTCAAATAAACAAAAATGGAAGTGTTACAAATGTAAAGATCCATAGAAAGGCATGAAATACTTGGATTTTTGTCACAATTTGCCAGGAGGAAGCCTCATTGGAAATCAATTTCAGTTAAGCTCTGTAAAAAATGCAAACCAATTTTTTCTCATGTTATACCATGCAATATTAGATTTTAACATCAAATGAAGTTACTTCTATTGTAACCATTGCATCAGTTACAGTTGCTTGTTTGAGAACTGTTCTCACCAATTTTCTTAATTACTTTAATTTCTATGGGAACTAAGAGAGATACATAGTTTTTGTTTGCATGGGTACCAAAAAATAGGAACCTGCTACCTGATTGCCAAACTTGTCAGTCAGATGTATTGGAGTGGCTGTATTGGAGAGTATGGTGTCCATTCCTTCATGAAAGAAAAGGACAACCTTTGCCACTATCTAAGCGGAGCACCACTATAAGTAAGCGCATAGTGTACCAGAAAACCCCCCAGATGGACAGAAACTGCCCTTCGGGGTGTTCTAAGCTACATAATTACAGTGGTGAAAATGGGATGTTGAACTCTGAAAATTTGTGCATCAATGAATTCCCTCCCGAGGCATTTTCAGACTCTGGGCCGGTCCACCCTGCATATTGTTGAGAAGTTTTACAGTAGAATTTTCAAAATGGAGGAATGTCAACGTCCAGCACCGTGTGAGCCCGAACTGAGGAATGGGTGCTCAAAAGCCGGATTGTCCGGCAAAAAGCTGGATGAATGGACACCCTATTGGAGAGGTAGTGATCACATGTTCAACAGCACTTGATTTGTCATAAGGTTTTATCCTCTTGTTCTGTTTCGAATCAAAAATTGCAAAGAAAGGTTACAGAAAACAGACAAATAAGACTAGAGCAGCTATGCTGTAGAATCTCAATACTTTTATGCATGATCAATGGTAATCATGAAGCAGTGGAATGATGTGTTATAAGTTTTTCATGATACAACAGAAAAGAGCAAACATGTATCATTTTAGTGATCAGGTACAGTACAGGTTGGTTAAACTATTGTGGTTCACTGTTGTCATTCAAATATTTACAGCAGCGATTTATAATATATATTTTTATGCTAAAAATTGAAACTGTTATAAATTAAAACCAAAAAATCAATAATGATACTTTTACACTACAAAAAATCTTTGTAAAGCACACTAACACTACAAAGCACAAGTAATTATCCAGCTAGATGCAGCCCTTGCAAACAAGATACTGGCTACGGCAAAAAAATTGGTATGGTACTGTACTGTAGGTAAAAGAAATTTGTTTCAGAAGTTCTGGAATTCCATTGATGAAACCAACAAAGTCGCTTTGAAAATTTTTCCCATATAATTATGCATCAATATGTTTAAACGGCTGGTTCTTTAATCCTAAGGTCATTGTCTGCTGTGTCACATTCATGTGTCAAGTGCAGCACTACTGTGTGCAGTTATCACTTCTTGACAGTGGTGAGTTACATACGTTACATAAATACCGACTGTTGTGAACTTTTCAATCAAGAATTTCCATTAAAACTTGAAAAACTGAAGCTGTTTTGTTTGTAAAGAAATAATACTAAATACATTTGCTCAAATTTCTATCACGGAGGAAATTTTTTATCACATTACGACTTCTCTTCAAATCATTACTCAAAGCTTAGGCCTAATTTTGAGCCATAAATTGTGCAAATTTTGTACCATTACATTCATGTACAATGTCGCGCAATCTATCACCTTGGCAAAATTTTTGCTGATGTCCAATTGATTTGCCTCAGCATTAACTTCAGCACTGCCGGATGCCAAGGTTATTTGCCAGGGTTGTAGATGGAGATCGGTCTTAAAAGAAAAAAGTCTTAAAAGAAAAAAAAAATTTCTAACCAGTTCCAACAAAACAAGTTTTCCTACTACTACTTTCCTACATAGTTTTCCTAACATCAATCACATATCTCTTACAATCTCACTGAAACCTCTTGGTTTAGAAACTCTTTAAACAACTGCAAATAAATTTCTCCATCACAAGACAATGGCTGGGCAAACATCTTAGCTAGACCAGACAAAATCATCTTAACAGTTAGATGTTAGAAGTATTAACACACTAGGTGATGATAGCAGGATTGCGCTCCACATCGATCAAAATTTCAGCATCAGGAAAAAATGTACATACAACTTGCAAACTTAAACAAAATTTTTAGGTGCTCTTTTCATTCTCAGTCTCTGACAATATTTACCAAATTTACCAAATTTAGTCCATTATCAAGGGCAATGGCTTAAATGGAGTGATCCTTTTGCATGCCATATTTTTTGAGAATTGGGTAGTAGATTTTTGAATCACGTAATATCTGGCTGGGGGTAACCCGTGCACACTAGAGATAGTGGTTGAATTTCACTGCCTACATTCAAAATGAAAGCTGATTTTGAAACTGCTAAGCAAACTGCTAAGCAAGATCAAGTAACTGCTAGTCACTTTGGATTTTGACAAGAAATTACTGACAACCAATTCCCTCACTCTATATTGTCCCTTGCAAGGAGGAATAAATATTTTGAGCATCTAATTTTAGGGCATAATTATGAAATCAAACCGTGGTGAAAGTATATCACAGTACTGTGTCGAGTCGGAGCTGCATGCATAGCATGGTATGTGCCCATGGGTTAACCTATAAGTGATTATGTTATCGGCATGTTACTGAACAGTCAAAGACAAGATATGAGTAAATTCTTGGTACAAAAGCTTCCATAACATTACATAACAGGAATTTTGCCATGAAATCAAAAAGAGGGTATTTATTACTGCTAAACCCCAAGTACAGTGATGCCCTTGGAAACATAAAAGGGGGGGCAAATGTTTGCTTCAAGGCCTTTAATAGGTGCAACCTAAAGGGTTTAAAGGCTATTTATCTATGAACTATGAGTTCAAACAAGGTGGCCGCTTTAAATAAGCAACCAAGTTACTGACATTTTTCTATTTTTTTTACCATCAATCTACTATCCCAGTCTTGAAAAATATTACACACCAAAAGAACCACCCTCTTTACATTACTGTTCCCTAAAAAGACTGAAATTATTAGCTAATTGTGTAACTATTAACACAGGCTGCCAATGAGAAGAACGCCTAAAAATTATGTTCAAGTTTGAAAGTTGTTTGCACTTTGTTTGGACTTTTTTTTGAGAGGATGCTGGGATGTGGATGCAGAGTTAGTTTTTCTTTTTCTTTTTTATCTAGATCCATTCCCGATGGTCAGATGGGTAGAGCAAGATTACAAAATGAATACAGCATTACAGCAAAAAAGTTTAATTTGAGAACAAGTCATTGTAATCCATTCCTTAAAGACCACCATCATATTCTGGAGTGGAAGCACAGGTAACATTTCACTGTAAACTGGTATTTCCGCACGCACCTGGTATGTATGGGCACTAGATGGGTACCACCCACTTTGAGGTAAGAGAGGAATGGTGCAGACCAGTACTCAACTATAGGGTGAAAATCTTTTCGCAAAACTACTGCAACTGAATGAAATAATACTAAAATGAGACTAAAAAACCATTTGATAAATGCCTTGTGTCTTTTAAACATTTCAATATAACGAGGGAATTTTCACTTGATAATCATTTTGTCACAAATTCCCCTTAGGAATCTCAGAAATTGCTGTTTAACATGAATTTTGCAGAACTAGCACTTCCCACACTAACTTTTGCTTCTGGGTCTGGCTCTGGTTCTGGTTGGATACTAAAAGCAGTTCTTCGCAAACGGGATGTACGGTTGTAGGTGTGTAACGGCTAGCGGGCAAGCAAATTAGATCTGATTAATAGATAATTAGATCGGATTAATAGATTCAGATCTCCTCCTTTCTTTGGACATTCTGCACAACCTCATAACGATCACTACTCATCAAAATTTGCATACAATAACACACAACATTATGTGAGTTAGAAATTTGTTGCATGTTAGCAGACAAAGAATCATAGCATTGCAAGCTCTGACATGAACGTTGATTCGAAGATTTCTTTCTTTCATACAAACGCAAGAATGTTCTTTCAAAAATTTACACAGAAAGCAATGTGACTTAAGGCACAGTAAATCCTGCTCAAAACAGCGGCACGTGGTTGGAAGGAATAAACTCACTTGCTTTGGTATTGTTAGTTACTAGAGAAGTGTTATTGTACAACGGATTGCTGCACAATGCATTCTGTTAATTCAAACATGTAACACTTTAAAAAGAGTTTTGATAGTGATAACTTGGTGAGAAGAAAACTTGATAAATCATCAGTATTTATGGAAACAATTTAGTACAGTTCTACTTAATAACTTTTGGTTATAATTTAGGAGGGCAATATTGTCATTATTTTTAGAAATTATTTTTGAAATCTACACTACAACTCTGAGTGCCCTTGCCATCTTGTTGGACTCTACAGGGTGAAATTGCAGTGTAAGGCTGATTTAGTCTCTGTCCTGTGTTTATGGGGCACTAATTTGCAGAGAGTAATTACCTTTCTTGTTTTCTGATTTGTTGAGTGTGGGGTGACTAAATGTTTTGAAAAATGGTGAAATGGGAGGCAGGGATTATCAGAAAGCTTCACTTATGTCAATGCATGGTGTTTTTACTGATATTTGCATGTGCTAATCCTACTTTTTTACTCTTCTGGTACCAGTACCATTTGTGGCGGTACTGACGGTACCAATTATTAGTGGTACCGAGAAACCCTACGGTGAAAAAATGAAAATTCTTTTCTTTCCTTTAACTGCATGCAAAGCACCAGCCTAAGCTGTGGTACTCTTTGCAGACCCAAATGCATTGTTTTTGTTCACACTGAAGCAAAAACTGGTCGGTACATTATAATCTTTCCCAAATTAGTTGCTTTTATCTTCAGTTCTAGAATGTTTTTGTATTTTTTAAGTTGCATGCAGGAAATTCCACCTGTGCATGCTACAGCCAATGACCACAGTCTTAGTTCAAGGGTCGCCCTGTATTTTATAATTGTGCCATAGAAAGGACTGTGTACAGCAAGTTATGCAAAGAACCAGTCTTTCTTTGAGGGTGGAGTTGGCTTGGTGGTCTGAGCATACTGCCTTGCATTAGGGTTGTCGTACTAAAAATACGACTACACGAAAAATATAAAACTTCAAGAATTTGACTGATTCACATTGTTAAGTACCCTTTTCTAAGCAACCATGCCAAATTTTATCAAAATCCGACCAGTACTTTTCAAAATATAGCCGATTTTAAATCTCCATAATCGTTACGATTTCTCCAAATCGCCGTATGCTTAAGTGTTACGATCTGCCTGCAAAAGTTGGTCAAAAACAACATCGTACCTGCTCACTCAGACGCTTTGATTATTCATCACTGTGTTACGTACACTAGGGCTGTGACGGTTAATCGGTTAACCGGTTAACCGACCGACTCGTCGGTTACTCGTGCGTCATTCCTCTTCATAGATTAACCGTTTTTGTATTGCCAATAACTCAGTCGCCGCGGGTGGCTTTGTTGGTAAACTGTTACACAAACATCGCGCAACAAACAGTGTCAGTTTCTCACAAATTATTGCTCGAATAATAAATGTAAAAAGAGTTTTAAAATCGGCCGTTCGATTGAACGGATTAATTCCGTGGCAGCCCCCCGAATTAAGTACATTATGATGAGTGACAAGTGGCGCACCCATTGTTACTTTCGTTGGCAGAACTTCGTGTGCTCGTCTCCTAATCCCTTCAATAGCAACACCCAAGCACAACTTTAGAAATTAGCGGCATGTTTCAGAGGTTACCAAGCGAAAAGAAAGCCACAAGACAAGCAGGGAGCTGTAACAAAAGTTACCAAGCCCTGTATTTCTATGGCAATAAAACCTCCGCGAGACCATGATTAGGGCACAAAAGTATATTTGAATAACTCTTCCCACTGTAGCTAATCGAAATATTTTATCATGCTACACCTCCGTAAATTTCATTATTTTTCATTGTTAGTAGCAGTATTTGGGAAAAATTTAACCCGTAAAAATACGATCGTTAGCACCAGATAATTCCCGCCATTTTGTTGTTTGCCCAATATCATGCAAAATGGAACATTCCATGTTGACTTTTATGAATAAGCATACGCAGTTCTTTGAACCGACTGGGTTGTAGTTGCGATAATGTACTGTACTGTAGAAGTCAACCCTACGATGCACGTAAAAATAATGATCTAATTTTTAGCGGTCTTGGACAGCAAAAAATGGACTCGATTAACGTTATCTTATGGTTTCTTTCTGATATAAATATCCCCGTAATTTTTCCACTTCTTGTCCAAACTTTACCGTCTTGTTTCAAAATAATCAGCAAATGAAATGCACTTAAGTCAGACCCCCGAAAAAAAATCCAAGTACGCAGAGATTTGTGCTGCCGTTTCTTGGTGAATTTAGCACGGGGCTTGGCCGGCTGCACAGACGGGCTATGTAAGTCTGGGAAGTGCGATCGTCATAACGCAAACTCAATGGGGAAATTCGTTCGGAGGTCTGGTATTTTCACACACTAAATCCCAAAGTCAATGGCGCGAGTTGTGATTGGCTGGCTCAGAATCAACGTATTTGAACCAATCACATTGCAGAGGCAATTCAAATTTTGCAATAGATCGTGTGCATATGATGTCACCGAGCAAAACATGGTCCCTTGTTTAATGGTAAAAACCGATACGCACGCAAGTCTACTGCATGCATGGGACCACGTGCGTAATTGTTTACGTTCGTAACGACGTCATACGATAACATTCCATAAGTTCCATAATTGTACAGGTCGCTACTATGACACACACGTGAGCGCTGAACATGTATTGAACACCGCATCGCAAGCAAGCTGCATCAACAACAGCGGTGTGGGAGTGTTTCATGAAATAACTGACAATATAACATAGGGTCAGGCGGGAATACAACAGTTGGTGGAATGCTAAAAAGTGCACGTGGTCTGAAGAAAGCTTCAGTAAATGCGGGATGGGTTTTTACTGTGAAAAGATGATATAAACTCAGCGCAAAATACCAACATTTTTGCCACATACTTACATGTGCGAACATGACTTACGGCGCCATTTTAGACTTGCACTTTCCTGTACAAAAGTGATGGCGCTCTTTGGAAATGTTGACTTTTTGTTGTTGTGTGAACATTACGTCATTTTCGGTTAAACGGTTAACCGCCGGTTAATAAAATCGGTTAAACGGATAGTGAATTAACCGAATATGCACAGCCCTAACGTTCACCAGATGTGCTGACATGAATATGCAACGTTACTGGGCAAGACACTCAGTGATCACGCATCCGTGTCATGATAGCTTGCGTTCTGTGTACGTAACATGCATTAACAAGTCGCACATAGCCTGCTTACACACAGTCTATGCTATAGCAATCCGTACACGTGCTTACGCACACGTACACAAGTACGTAATTTACTAACCGTACTTCGGTATTGCACGAACAGGTATATACAATGCAGTACTGTATGTAAGCATATTGGCGGGAAATCCCTTGTTGCTAAGCCGGACAATGGGCTCGTACATAAACATATCAATGTCGACTCAGTACAAAAGATGTAGGCAGGGATCAATGGGCTGTTTCATTAAAATCGAGTGCGCATCGGGGCTGAGCAAAAAATAATTTTTTTTTCTTTGGAAATGGAAAGATCATAAAAAACGCTACAAAATGATACCTGGAAGCAATTGCAGATTTTCCTGGAACCCATTGTAATCATGTCACCAATGTTTTAAGCCCAAAAATGGTAAAGAAATATTATTTTTGGCGATCGCTTCCCTCCATTATAATGTAGAGTGTCTTTTCTTCTTTCTAACGATATGTGGGTTGTAGGGGTCAAAGGTTCAGCCCCAATGCACGATCAAGTCAAAGATGGCGGTGTGTGGCATTTTACGTGTGACCAAAACACACTTTTGACTATCACCGTTGCAACGATGCCTCAAAGGGATGGTTAGAAACTGTAACATATTTTTTCTTCTTTTTGTTTTAAAGCTTATTTGATGAAATATTATAGTAAATATAGTAATATGTCTTTGGTGTACTAATTTTACAGTGTAGGCAAAATTTCGACAATTTTGGGTGTCGTAAATTCAGTTTTTAAACACCATGTTTTAGCGACTTCGTGTTTGGGTGTGAGTAGTTCCGCGAGAATTTTGGAGAAAAATTCTGTGTGCGTGCGACAACCCTACTTGCATGCTGAAGGTCCCTGGATCAAATCCCGGTGGAAATTTTGCTTGGAAATTTTCAGTTACCTAAAAATTAGCTTGTTCAGCATAGCTGTTCACAGTGATGTTTAGAGGGTTTAAAATCAGTGAATTTTACATTTACATATATTTGGTTGTTCGACAAAGGAAGTTGTCTGCTTGCTTGATTCAGCTGTTGAGCAATGGTGCAGAACAAGTAACCTCCACCCCCCTCCCCCAGTGGCTAAAGACTGGGGATATGCTCATGTTGGATGGGCACATTAAATGGCGGTCCCAGGGGCAGGACTGGGAGCGATGAGTACACACCTGACTTGTTAGCCGGTTGGTTTTATTGGGGAGTGATGGCAACTAATTCATGCCAAAAGAGTAGCCTAGCCTAGGCACAAAGTTAGGCTAGGCTAGGCCAAATTTTTAGTCTCTGTTGTCTGTAGGCTAGTCATCAATGAATATCACCTTTAACATTACACTTCAATCCCATAATTTTCAATTGATTTGAATTTCCAGTGCCAATTCTTAAAGATTGGCACTGACCTTGCGCAACAGTTTCAACAAAAACGTTTTCTATGTTGTTTCGCACAACCACTACGAAGGTAAGGTCAGGTTGACATGAGCACTAATCTTGATGCTGCATATCAATTATCATTGAGTCTTCTGTTAGGCTATCGTACTTAGTATACCGTTATGCACGTTAAATGTTGGGCGCACTCTCTGCACAGACAGACAGATTGCAATATTTTACACTATTAAGACCTCACCCTGGAAATGCAGTTCCGTTGGAGGATTTATTTCCAAAAGTTGAGTGGCCTTCGACATATTGGACAATGAGAGCTTTTCCAAGTATATTTTAGTTAAGCCAATTAGAACATCCGTCAGAAATTCTTGCTGCGGTCTCCCAGCACTAAACGTACGTAGCCTAGCCCACAATTATAAGTGCTACATAGTGCCAATGCGATATCATTAGCTGGCAGATTTGGAAAGTTCGTTCAAAAGGTCATGGACGTGTAAGAGGGCGCCAGTCTCCTAAATATATGGCTCTGCCAGTGACCAGAGCCTGTCCTGGAATAATTTGGGTGAACATTATTTCATAAGTGATGAAAACACGACAGAAAGTTTCTTTCATCGGTGTTGTACTAAAATTTTAAATCATCAGGTTCTGCTAAGCTGTTTCTGAAACGGATACCCCAGATGACTTCCTATCAAGGGACCATTGTTAACGTTCCTTTTGCACCTGGGATTTATATGGGAGTTTTCCCTGTCATCTTGTCAGAATGATAAAAGACCCGTCTATTTGGTATATTACACATTTCACATCGTCGTCCCTAACGTTTTGATCTTGATGATATTTATCAAGACGCCGCGCAATCCGTTCGGCATCCGTCAAAAATGACCATTTCACGTCTGGGCATACGAGGAGGGGTAGTGGCAGACTGCCCCCAAATTCCTGCAAGATCTAAAATTCGAGCACCAATTTTTAAGAAAAAAAAAATATATACCGTTAAAGTCCAGCAAAGGGCCGTTATCAAGACACCTAAGTGGTACACATCCAGACTGAAGAAGGTTTCATGATTGACGTACCATGAAAAATTGAAACTTCTTCCTTTACAGAAAATTGATAGACTATGTTATAAGTATAAAGTATTAACTCCAAAACCTCCGAGTATAATATAAGTCTTCCTTCTTTCCATCAACTATTCTTGATTGGACCAAAATACCTGACGAGACTGATAGTGAATTTGCAGACCCTGTGCTCCTTAAAGTGTCGTCTGATATCTTGCTGGTCCCCTTCTCCTCCCATTCAAGGCGCTTGTGCGTCCCTTTGGGACTCTGTTTCCGATAATGATGACGACGACGATGATAATGAAGAAACCGGGTGGCAGGACTTTGAAAGAAATATGGAGAGACATTAGGAGTTTTCAAAAATGTGCATTGAAGTTGCAGAGCCTGCTCCTCGACGCTCCTGAAATCTTAAAAGGGTATGCCGGAAAAAAAAATAACATTGTAGTGACGGTAAGATTTTCATTAAAAATGAAGGTTACCCCTTGGCTTACCGTGAATGTGCAATACTGAAGCCCTAAAATATATAAAAGATACTTTCAAGAGATATAAGAAGAGAAGTGTGAGATTTAGTCGTTACTTCAAAATAAGTTTGGGGCAACTGCCATCGCCCTTAAAGCCAAAGTTCACTCGCTTTTCACGCAGTGCTGAATAGCTTTAGGCCGATTAGTCTGTAAATTTCATGTATTTCTATAGCGCCATCACCTAGCACTAGATGGTGGGTAGGCTGGGCTAACTGGTCAGAAAATTAACTTTACAGTCAGAAGGGTAGATGGTAGGGAAAGATCAAAAGATTAAATTATACCTAATTATTTGAGGTTTTCATTTTTTTTTATTTTTGAGGGCGAGGGATGCGAAAAGTTGTTGAAAAATGTTATGCGTGAGAGGTAGCATGTATTCAGTGACATGTTGTGTTAGTGGACCCTACTAGAGCCCCTGCTCTAGTAGGAGGGTTGGAACTGGGAAGTCACTAGGGGTTGAAGTATACCAGGAATGTGATGTACACAAATTACAATTTTCCGGTCAAAGCATTAAACAAATGGCGCAATGTGGATGCAGATTAAATTCATATTCCTTACAATTTGTTAATAGTGAAGTACGGATGGTCAATTTTAATGCCAAACGGTGCACCTGCCTGTGAATCGGACAATTAATGATGGTCAAAGATGCATGGGACTTCAAAACAAATAATACCAGCCCGTCTTGTCCGTAACCAGACATTGAAGGGGCATACCACACTGTAAAAAATCACCGTGGATTTAAAGAACAACAATAGTAGGAGATAAATAATGATTACAGAAAAGATCTGAAAACTTATGAACAGAACTTTTCTTTAATCTTTGTTTTTCTTTGATTTTATTCTGTGAATTTAAGGCAATTCGAGGCCATTTTTACAGTGTAGCATGTGGAAACGAACACTTCTCTCGAGCAAATAAAAAATGCATTTAGGCCATGGTAATTTTTCTGTTTTTCTATTTTTCTATTTTAGATGTGACAATTTTTTCAAATCTTCACATTTGGTTTGTAAGGTGTTACATTCATCTCTCGAGAGATGTATATCATGCCTGACATCACGTATTGTAGCTTAGGTTAGGGTTAACAGGCTCAAGGCTACGTCCGTATATAACATAATTTTGTAACGGGCATGTTCGCGGGTTTGCACCAACCTAGCCATTTTTTCATTGTTATGTTAAAATCAAACAGCTTCATCGGAAGCTATGACATGTTTGAATCATTAATCTGACTGTGCATCTTATAAAGATCCGCTTCCTTCTGTAACTCTGCCAGGGGTCCAACCCCGAATCTTTGGGTTGATAAGTTTCTTTGCTTCAATTTTCAATGCCATCGCTTGGTGTTCATTCACTCGGTTATTCTTATACAAGGTGTCCATACTGCCGTATTATATATACATGCCCTTTATGGAACTTTAACATGAGATTCAAGTGCACTGATGAGCTCATCCTGTGAAATTAAGAAGAGAAACATCCGGCATTTATCTTCATGCAATGTATTTTCACCTTTACAGAAAAGCTTCCTAAACAGCTAAAGGCTGCCGTATGCATGTTGTCGAATGGGGACAAACACTTCGGAACACCCGAATAAATCTGGGCTTTATGGGGTCATCAGACATGGCGAATCATTTTCTTTCGGTAGAGTGGCATCGCTGCAGTTGTGGAGCGACTTAAAGTGTGCTAAAAGGCCTTAAACCGTCCTGAAATTTGTATCGGGCCCCTTTCCTTTTGGGCCTGTGCCAATCTCTGTATCCTATAGTTCGTTCCTCAAGGTCATTGACTTCCATGACCATTCTATAACATTGTGCATGGCAAAGGGTAATGAGTTGCTCATATACAGACATGTATCTGTACATCAAGAAGTAAAATGAGTCTGTGTAATCTATAGACCAAGTCAGGTTCCAACAGGAAGTTGTAATCCCCTTCAAAACAAAAAATCTTCTTTCAATGATGAAGTTATTAATTCATATTCTTTGTACTAATATTAGTCTAACAATAAAGTCCACACCACACGTATTAAAAGTTACTAATTAAATCGGAATTGCTCACTTTATTGTCACGTGCATATGGCCTAATGCTAAAGTTGTTTTTTTATATTTTCGATCTCTATTTTGTTGGTTCGATTCAGATTTTTATAGGCTGGTAAGTAAACATGGACAGATAGCTGATTGTCGAACACGAACAGTTAGCATAAAAGCCCCTTGAAGGTTGTTCGAGGTCTTACTAGGTGCCCGACACACGTGCCGGCCGATATATTGGAAGTAATGACAAGGACAGGTGACAGGGAGATTTGCAAAGCCATTTGCCACAGCTCTTTTGTGCACGACCGTAAATGGCGGGAATTTTGGCTACATTTGAATAAACTCGTGATCGCCGCAGCTGCAGAAATTAGAAAGTAGAATGAAAAAGGAGCGAAATTCTTTGCGACAGCATTTTACCACTGGTTGTTGTTTGTAGAAGTATTACGTAGACATCTTAAAGCAGAGGGGAAATGGGCAAAACATGGGCCATTGGCTGTTTTGAATCATCTTGATCCGAATTCTAAGCCACGCCACCTGCAAAGAGCACATGCGTGTCTTAAACGGCAGGTGGAAGCAA
This sequence comes from Holothuria scabra, assembly GCA_037179385.1. Taxonomy (NCBI): domain Eukaryota; kingdom Metazoa; phylum Echinodermata; class Holothuroidea; order Aspidochirotida; family Holothuriidae; genus Holothuria; species Holothuria scabra. The sequence goes on along the minus strand of CM074182.1, from coordinate 38,767,293 downwards.
ATTTTTGGCGCGAACCTTAATCCTGAAGTTTGTCGTTTTTTTTTTTTTTTTTTATTTTGTTCATTCCTGAAGGTCCGTGTATCATTGTATCTGGCTGCAATTAGTCTCTTCATTGACAAAATAAGCCCAAATAATGGGTAGGATGTAGGCCATATAAGATAAATGACGGATATTTGCTGCATGAAGGGAGTGGTCTTCCCTTCGGACAGTCGGAATTACTAGGTTACGAATTACTTGTTATACTTATCGGGTTAACACAAAGAGAGATCAATTTAGGCAGTTTCGGTCTCGATTTTCGATTCCTACACGCTATAGGATTAAGTACAACAATAAACAATACAATAGCCGTCAGTTTCACTCTTTAAATTTACAGCGTAAAATTTCACTTGTTACAAGAGTGAGAGTTATACAGTTCACTCTAAAAGGACGGAAATTTACTCTAAGAAGAGTGAAATTTACTCCAAAAGAGCGAAGTTTCACTCAAGATGGAGTGCCTACATGAACCACTCTTAAAAAAGAGTGATCACTGAAGCACTCCTTAAACAGAAAATTTTCAATATTCTTGGAGTGTATTTCACTCTTGTTCGAGTGAGTATCACTCTTCTTGGAGTGACTTGCTACCCATGGGGTTAACCTTTCACTCTATTAGAGAGTGACTAAGTTCACTCTATTTTTAGTGTTCTTTTTCAGCTAATATATATATGTTTCTTGGAGTAGTGAAAGGAGAATGAAAGAATGGTCATGAGATCCTCGTTTCAGTCTAACAGACCATGAGTAAAAAGGGCAAAGTCGAAACACTAACATGCTGAAATTTTCGGACAAAATATTCTCAAATATTTGGAAAACAGCTTAATTACCGAAATTTAGCAAAACGTAACATATGGCAAACTATGATTTGTAAATATGCATTTAAAAGATATTTCGAGAATTACGACTTCACATGTTTACAAAGTAACAGATTTATTGAAGGAGGCAAACCTATCAAAAAGAAACACATGCCTAATCAGGGACGGATGTCGGGGTGTCGAGCTTCTTCCCCCAAAATGTTGAACTTTTTGAACAATGAAGGCTCTAAACCAACTAAAATAGGCATGTGTGATGTGCAATATCCACTTAATAACACCCCTCCCATAGTATATCCCGAGACTCCGGACCTTCTTCACACCAAATACTGCTACCGTCTCACTTGCACTTTATTAGGCTAATTTACGGTCGCTTTTTTATTTTGGTATTGATTTAAATATTTCATTGCACTGAAAAAGAAAGTTCATAATAACGACTGCTTAAAGCTTAAATTCTGCCTACAAGCCTGGTAAATAAGATTTCCGGCTGTCTGAGGCTTGCCATTTTCCAAAATTTTCTCTGCTCTCGGTTCCAGATAATCAGCTGGCGCTTCTCTTCGGTACTAGAATTTTTCGGGCAGGATTGCATTTTTCGGACAGAAGATCTTCTCAAAATTTTACATTTTTATTTAGTCATTGCACGTAAGAGCCAAAAAAATTGCACCATTTTTCATATTTTGTTATTCGGCCGTGTGTCGGCCGGGTGAAGGGTTTGCAAAGCCAAAAATGTCTTGTTCGCTCCGCACCAACTAATGGTGGCGCTACGTTAAGATAGTCCCTCAACGCTGGCCCCAATATTTATTCAATCCCGCCACAACTCACCTGAACCCCCCCCCCCCCCCCTTCTAGCAAATCCTGGATCCACCTCTGCTAATGCACTTTTCAAACAAGGCTTCAGATTTGCTCAGTCGGGGTTGAATTTTAATTTACAGAGAGTGATATCAACACAATACTCTGCAGTGTGTTCCCTCCAGGTGCTCTGGGTACCTGGATTCATCTGCAAACAGCGCCCCTCGTGAGCCAACAGCATGGCCCCAAATCAATGTTAAAAGCCCATTTAGCTGAAACGATTCAAATCTCCACGTCGAGGTATTGTCATGTACGGTGTAAAAGTAAGTGACACCTCCCATTCTTCAGCGTTAGTGTGGTTGGGTTCTCTGAATCTCGGGTCCATTGACAATGTCATTTTGCTTGTCACGGTTTCTGTCTGCTCAAGACATTAACGGCCAATCGGAAGGATGCTATTGTTCAAATTTATGTCAACCAGAGTGAATGTCACTAACAGAAGGTTACGGTATTTCTATACAGATACACTCAATTTAAGGCAGTTATATTACTGGCCAATCGGGTTATTTCGATTGAAAAATCCAATCAAATTTTTAATCTTATTTTTGATATTTTCAGTCCAAATCCGAAATTTGTCACCGATTGATTTTCAATCTAAAGAATTGGTGAGGACATGCTAACGAGATGGAAACTAAAGAGTACCTCAAGTCTAAAATTTCAAAAATGTATATTAAAGACCATGAAAAATGAATTCAAACAGTTTCACTTCCATCTTCATATGGCATTTTTGAGCTTAGATGTAAAACGTTGAAGTTCATTCACTCAATTTGAAATAGTACGGTACATTAGGCAACAATTTGTGATGTCATTGCTGTACTTTTCACATTACAGTCTTTGTAATTTTTTTTTTAAATTAACTGCACCTTATACCAATGTGAAACAGCACTCTTTCTCTTATAGGGTGATGTAATTAATTAAGCCCTGGCCCTCTCTGCACAACATGCTGTGCAGGCAAACAGGGAGTGTTCAAGGTCATGAAAAAAATTTTAATTTTAAAAGAAAACAAAACATTTGCACAGCAACAAAGTAACAAACTATTGTGCAAAGGACTATAATTTGTTTTAATTGAATCAATTTTAAACATTTAATATCTCCACAATGGAACGAGCTACGACAATGTGGGTTGGATGAATAAGATTCATTTTTGTAACCTCTAAAATATATACTTTTAAAAATCGAGGCTTGGGGTACTCTTTAATATTGATAATATTGATGTCATCACTATACCGTACATCTAACTAATGTTCCGTTTGAAAAATTTGTCAGTCTAAGCTGTATTCCCCTTTAATACCTCACCTGACCATGGGCCTGAACACTGGTTATTTCCTCGAAACCTTAATTAGACAATGTACCGAAGGCCAAGAGTGACATACAATTTCAGTTAATATATATAAAAAGGGACGATATTTGAACGTTTCCCCCAAGGAGAAATTTCTTCCTTCAACGCAGCTACACCGAACTGGCTATACACGAATCCGGACAGCAAGTGATGGTCTGATTTCAGTCGGCCATAACTGGGGTCCATCACCTTTAAATCTTTCGATTTCCTTGCTTACCTCTATCATGGATGGTTGTACACTAATTTGTATCTTAAATTCTCCAAGTTCACTGAATATGAGGGTTTGAAATCCATGAAAACAATAAGTAAAGACGGTTTTAGGCTGAAGGACCCCACTAATGGTGGCCTAAAGTCACTAAAAGCAAGCGATAATCGGATTCGTCTATACTGGGTACTTACTGGTTTGTATGCTATATTCCTTCTGGTGTAACTTCAGATTTTAGACGGTGCATCCCGAACCCACAAACCTATAACTGTTCAAATAAACTTATTAAGATTTTAAGATACACACAGATTTTGAACATGGACTAAAGTGTCTGTTTGTCTAACAGACGAACAGACATACAAGACTTAAGCAAACAGCATAGGGCTACACATTTTTTAAGATTTGCTTTCCTCTATCGTCATTTAATGTTTCAGCTATTGTAGTATTGACAAACACTTACCAAACATATCATTAAATAATATTCATACATGTTTTCATCTTCGAGTACCTGTTAAAGTGAATGGTAGACTTTAGTTGCGGTTTATTTGTACAACAATAATAGATAATAGTGATGACGCATTTCTTCTGCGAATTTTCCCCCACCTGTCGACAAGAATGAAGACTATACAAAACAAACAGGCACGATCAAGAGATCTAAAATTGATAAAGTACCGACCATCTATTACTTCATCACCTGTGCAACTTAACACCGTTATCTACCTTTGTTGTGCAGCCTACATTCGCGGAGTCAATAGGAAGCTTAACGGAGATTGGTTGCACACTATAGTCTGCAGGACAAAGCCGAGATAGGCTAAATCTTTTTTGTAAAAGTCATGTCCCAACTTATTCAATTGGTTGAATAAATACACATACACGGTCATTTACTGGTCAAAGGAACTGAACTGACCACATGTTTGTGAAGGCGGCAAACAAATGAAAAAAAAAATGGACTGTTACACAGAAATAAAAGAAAAAAGACAACAAATTTCGTTAACACTGACAATGTAAGAACCATAGAAGAAAAGTGAAACAAAACAAAAAGTGGAATTTCCAAATTCACATATTTTTGTTCTTAAATGTGAGCTATAAAAATAAATAACAGACAAATGGAGAAATACATACGATTTTTACACAATATACAAGAAACATAAAATATTTAAATGCAGCAACAACAAAACACTGATAAAGGGTAAAAAAAAATAGAAGAACGGTATTTACTTCTTTCGTTGTAAGATGATACTCAACAGAAATAACAACAAATTCTCCAAGTTGTTCCTAAATTTATTCAATAAAATTTCGTTAATCAATCAAACCATTAATTGTTGCCCCAATGTCCCGGTATAAGTGTTTACTGCGTTGTTTTTTTTTTCAAGAATTTCTCAAGTGTTTCCCCCAGCAAAGCTAATGATTTCGTTGATTTTTTCTTTCTCAAAAATTTCAGTTTAATCATCAGCTTACACCAATAAAAAGAACCCTGTGATTGGGGGTCCGGGTAGGAGAATTGGTTGGATGGCAAATAGAAAGGAAATTTCTGTAAAGAACACACTGACAAGAAATTCTTCCGTTATTACAACAGAAATACAATTTTTCGAGCTAAATCTGTAGAGTTTACGCCCGTTAGTAGCCAATACAGTGAGTATTTTACAATACTTAGGCCTATGGTATGCGTGAGGAAGGAGTGAGTGAGTAGCCTCCTATTTAAGTGAACGTTTCTTGGTCCATTTTCCTGATGTTAATCAAAATTTAGAGCAACCAACTGAGGCAAAACTTAATATTGTCTTATGTAATGCATGTTACAATATATCGCCGCTGAATTTGTCTCTTGGAAGTCACCCACCTCGTTTACGGCCGTTGCCATGTCTTGTTACGGGCCTGTTTCTATTGACCTTATGATCTTATACACAAAGGCAGGGGCATGTCAGTGTACCTTCGAATAGCAGGGACCCGAGTAGCGAACAAAGCAAGACTTTTCTTTCACTGTTTGTCGCGAAAAACCAACTGATGAGCAGCAGTCCAAGGGGTGGCAACCCCAGAGGCATTGCACAGGTCAAGTCTCCCCCCCCCCCACCCCCGTAGGTTATGGTAAAGGTTACAATCTGTGCTGGCGATTAATCGTCCGCTCAGTGAAGTTTTGTACAGTTCCACAACTGCCCTTACTTAAAAGGTGTAAAGTTTGGCATCAGTCCAACCAAATTAGACATTTTTGTGTTTCTTATATAAATGTTCAGGAGGGCCAGCGACTGACAAAGAAAAAGTTCACAATCTTGAGGTCTTTTTTTTATAAGCAAGCCTATAACGCCCAGTCCAAACGACTGATTGGAAATGAATCCAAAGGCAAGCAAATCCACATCATGCCAAATTTTGGCGGGCCGTTTTTTACACAATAACTTTAATTCGTTCTCTCCCGCTGTGTTTTACAAGCAAAAAGTTTCTTTTTGCCCTTAAGAACCCTCATCATGTACAACTGGTATATATAACGGAATGTGCCAAGAAGGTTGGACCAGGGTGTCGAGACAGCGTAAATCTACACAATGAACGCACGTCGTTTTATCGAAAATTCTTCTTATTATATCCTAAGCGCCTTTCCTTGTCAAACGCCTAAATGTTTCTTGAATAACTTTAAATTAAGCCTTGGTTTATTCGCGAATCGCATAACAAGAAGGTCGACTACTTACACTCATGCACTGAGTAAACATCGTAACCGACGCACGTGGCGGTATTGTCCCGTTCTGCTGGCCGCACGCGCCGGGTTCTTTGTCCTTGTGTGTAAGCATTGTAGCCTCCTTGCAGGTGCTACATCAGCTATTGTCATATCGAACGAGAAGACTACAATGGCCTCCTGATGGTTTTGAAGACGATTTAGGGGTTCTCGAGTGTGCAAGTCTCAACAAGTGTCAAACAAAGAAGGGGACCGATACCCTTTCAAAAAGGGCGCGAAATTGTTTTACTATCAGTACAAACATTCCTATACGCAGCAAACAAAGTTTGGTTTTGTGTGGTCACAGAACACATTTTATAGACGATCACGATCGAGACAAGTAGTTTTACATTATTTTGAAGTGTTTCAAAATGTTTGGATCATTTGCAAAGACATGGTGCAAACAACTGTTTCAATACATTTGAAGCATACGGTATCCTAAATTCATTAATTAATGCCGTTCTTAAATTTCAGGACTCGGAAAAGGTTTGCGATAATGAAAGTTCGCACTTACGTTTTGATACATTTGGTCCGTTTTCAAGAAGCCTTGCAATGTGTACAACTGATTAAAGACGTTACTTGAAATTATTAGGCTGTCGCATATAGCCAACATCAGACTTCTCCTCACCTATCCGTTCAGGCTGCCATGTTATTAACGAAATAATGTGGGCAGATAAGCTAATTTCACTAATTTCTTCTCAGTTTCTCTTCCAAGTACCTTTCTTTACATTTCAGGACCTAACTATTGCATATCTAAGGTAACTTGCAAAAAGTTAACACTCACAAATTGTCATCATTCAGAGAGGAAAAAAAATAATTTCCAATTATTCTAAAAAAACTATTCGTGATATTGAATAGGAAGCTAGACGATTACAGTATGAGAGAACTGCTCTTTCGGTGTAAAGAAAGATTTTCATGGATAACCCTCCCTAAGATTCCGGCTTCGCGCGGTCACGCCTTACAAAACACAATTTCTGTAACAAAAAGGTCGTGGTGCCGCTTGGTTAAACCAGAAAGTTAAAACTTGCACGAGGGATAAAATTCTATATTACTAACCACAAGATGCAACATCCATCTACAATTCCATCCCTGAATAGAAAAATTTTACTTCGGACGCAATTTCACGGATTTTGGAATCTATTCATTCATTCATCCATCCATCCATCCATCCATCCGTTCATTCATCCATCCATTCATTCAATCATTCTTTCAGTCATTCATTCAGTCTTTCATCCATTCATTCATCTATTCATTCATCCATTCATCCATCCATTCATTCATTTATTCATGCGTTCATCCATTCATTCATTTATTTGTTTTTCCATTTATTTATTTACAGCCCTCAAACTTGAAGATTGAATACTGTTCATTTTTTATGTGGTCAAAGTGAGAATTTGCTATGTGTCTGTTTTGTGCACATCAGATAGCATAAGGTAGGCAATGTTCCCGTCCGCTTCCCGTCATATGTGGCCCAGTCAGCTCATGCTACCTCTTTCTCTCTCTCTCCTATGTGGTCTTTTCTCTGGAAATTTTGTCTTCAAATGTGAAACCGCTGGTGCACCCAATGGGGGGGGGGGGGTTCAAATCTTTCTGAGCCAACAGGAGGGGGCCTACCGAGGACTTTGGGTTGTTTGAATTCCAAAATTTTCTGACACGCTTAGCGATCGATGATGGCAGTCCGCTTTGATAGTTTCCTCACAATTTTCAGTCACAGAACTCAAAATTCTGGATGTAATACTGGCAGACTGGTAGATACTGCCTTATTTCATGCGAGCAAGGGTAGTACTGTATATAACTTATCACTTGAAGACTGAATAAAATTAAAAAAAATAAATTCATTGGTGAGCCATGGAAGACCCGACTGCTGACAATCTGATATGTTTTATTTTCCTGACAAAAAATAGAAAGTGTCCGACTTAGATGGTCTCTATGTAAAATGGCCACCACTAATTTTTTAAAGGCCTTGCGTATCGGAGGACCTTGATCAAACGCTTCATTCTAATTGTTTCAATTCTTAACATGCATCACGTCTATACTCATTCAGCTGGACGTTGTTCACCCTGCAGGGTCCTGGATCACAAGTAGGTATCGATTACTGGGGAGAAGTCGAATCACTTCCCCATCCGTTCCCTATCATGTAGTCGAAAACATGCTCTTCAAAAACATACCTTCCCATCTAATTTCTGCGAAATAAATCTATTTTATCAGTGGCTTACAAGTTTTGTTATTACTAGTTAAGGAAAACCCAACACTTACATGCTGCTAGGTGACAAGTTTCTTCACTGGGACTGAAAAACGCGACCCGGCAGAGAAGAGAGTGACAGACCCTCTTAAATGCTATCAAGGTCCTGGAAGTAAGTGTGACCAAACAAACCTTGGACGTCATTGTAGCTCTTCAACCGCCTTTTAAGAGGCAAGTGTATGTTTGGAAAACACAAAAGGAAAACCTCACTTGACCCCATCACAGGACTTTCATGTGTTCTATTCGTTGATTCCTCTCTGTTTTTCAGCAGGTGTTTCAAGTTGAGATGTTGACAGACCATACACAGAGACAACAGAGACGCTAGGGCTAGATGGCAAAGATTTTTGGCCTCTTACGTGGAGACAAGAAGACGATCTATAAGATAAAAACCAGAGAGAAATGAATGTTTCCTTTTCAAAGAGTTGTGGGGTCGTTGTCGTTGTTCAAACGTTTGGAGTTTTGTGGCGCAAAATATACATGCATAGAAATCCCTTGGACTTCTGTTGAAAAGATCGGAGAAAGTAGTATGTCTCATTTAACTTATTAAAAGTTAAGTTGAATCTACTGAGCTCTCTCAACCACTCGATCAAGGGGCTGAAAGCTCCTTGCCTTGATGATCCCGCATACTCGTATCTAAAAATAAAACGTTAAAAATAAATTTCACCTTGTAATTACTCATATTAATGATCCCAATGAAAACAAATTGAAATGCTACCGTGACTGTAAGGCAAATTACATAGATTTGTCAATATTTTTAATTTGTTTACAACATGAGCTTATTTGAATGTAACGTAATGGAAAGCGATATTTCATGATAGAACCAGGGACGTATACTTAACGATTGTTCCAATATGATGAATAAAAGTGATTTTTCGGTGGCTAACAATCAATGTTTGCATTTAAATGCAAATTTTCGATGCAATGAATAAAACTTTAAATACATTTTGAATTTTAATGGTCAGACTCAGGTTATAAAAACGTATAGTCTTCCATTAAGCTTTTTTAATTTTGCAATCGCGATTTTACTCAAAATTAAAAGAACGGTCGTTCTCACTCTGTATTTTATTTTCCTCCGAGAATGGTCGCGGTCTTATTTTACCTATGGATATCGGTAAGATCTTTAAAGAAAATAACCCAACAGGAAAACCGCTTGGAATAAATTCACATTATATATACACCTGTTTTTTTAACAAATATGTCCCCCTTTTAGAACCATATACTGTCCAATTTGTCTGACAAGTCCGTCCTCTCTGAAAATACACAGGGAATGGAAGAACTTTTCATCCAGTTTTGTGTTCTGGTTTTAAAACGCCCTCTATTCCTGCTCTTCTTTAATAAATAGACCTCGTGAACATGACGTAACAGAGCGGAAAGTACGCCCTCCTTTGGGGGCAAAACAAATCAACACCGACAAATGCAGACAGCTGATTTGTCAAGCAGTCGAATACGAGCATAGTCTGCTACACATACAAGGTAAATTCTTAGGCGTGTGACCACGTGTTCTATTGTGCTGCCCAAAGGATGACGTCAGTTTGTCGTCAATGCACAAGGTTTATTCCAACTTGATAACCTCAAAACAACACTTCAATGTTTCTAACATATGTCTTTTTCTAATTCACGGTCATGGTCAGTGGGGGAAGGGAGAAACGAGGAACGGGGGAGAAGGAGTAGAAAAAGAGACTATATCCTTGAGACTTCATTCTAAACATTTTAAATAGACTTTGCTATGCGCCAACCTAATTTTCTATCCCACGTGGATGTACCGGCTGCGATGTTTTCGTAGGATGTATGGCGAAGGAAAATTTATGCCAATGGACGAATCAGGTTGTTGAAAATTTGACCACACACCTAATTCCAATATTAACAGATTTTTTTACCCCTTTTCCGTAATTTTGACACCGGTTATGAACGAGTAGGTCTAGTATCCCTATTTCACGTAGCCTGGCCTAGCCCTAAACCAGACTGACCCTAGAAGTGATTTTGAAACAAATTTAAACTTTTTTTTCGGAAGTGACTCGGCTACCATGCCTTGGAGGGGTAACATGCCACGTCCTAACACCTTTTTTATTTGATGAGAATTTTTGGTTGAACCATTTCGTCTATGGACTAAGAAAACACCACTTAACATCTTTCATAAAAAATACATTCTCTGGAGTGTACGGTACTATGGTCACTTCGAACGTCACATCCTTCACATACACCTGGACACCAGCTGCATAACCATGTATTGCGATAGTCCACACTGTTAAAAATGCCTGTAAAATTACAGTAACAAAATAACAAAAACAAAGAAATATATGTGAACCCCTGCTGCATCTGCAGCAGGGTTTTTTATGTATTTCTTTGTTTTTAACTGTAATTTTACAGGCATTTTTTTTAACATTGCACGTAATTATGAACTTTCGTAATTGAAACATTCACCTTAAATCTTTCCTAATGACAGCGTCAGTTTTCATTCTCTACTGAGGAGGATTATCACCAACTCCACTTAAGTCCCATCCCACGGAAGGAAAGGGTAATCATGGAGGGGCCCTGCTTAGTGGCAACATATGCGTTTTAGACAGTTAGATAGCTGGGATCTCGATAGGAATATCCGCCAACCCTTCCTCAGTCCCGTCCGTCGAATCGATGGTTACAAGTTACACTATTCAGGAAGAAATTCATGTCATAGTCAGTTTTTTCACAATAAATGAGGGAAATTTCAAATCAAACACCAGATTTAACCATTGCAGATGTCTTTTCATTTTCCGAAGTTTCGTTCACGCTAAACCGACCGCTGCTTTCATAAAAAGATACCGGTAAGCTTTCCGTTCGCACAGTCGCATATGTCCTACATGGTGTGGTTATGACCGGCAAAATGCATATCAGCTATCCATCCATTTTAGTTTGAAACATACGTATATGCTAAAGTTTACCATGTGGATCTTAGCGAGACCTTTGGACAATTAGAATGAGGCGCCAAAGGTCGCGTGTTCACAGTAGTGAGATGTATTGGGGACACGTGACCACTGTCCCCTCAATATCTTTCCAACGAAACTTTTTCTAAAATAGCACACGATGGAGTGTGCTCATAATCTAGAGGGTTTGTTCACCTTATCTAGAGCAAATCAAATTTTATTGGTTGGTCAACACATATGTCTACTTTAAACTCACGTAGTTGACGGTACGGCCGTGGGCTCAAGTAAACTGCGATGTATAAATTCGGGTTAACATCTGAACATACAGACTAGTCTGTCGTAATAGTCAATCTATTGGTCTACGTGGTCTTTTAACGAAAGTCTTCATTATGGCCCATAAATTTTGCGTAAGAGTGAAAAGTTTGTATTCTCGTTGAAAATTAATAATCTAGTGTGATATAAACAGGTCTCATATTTATCTGGTCACGTGTTACCATTGTCTATAAGGAAAGTATGTATTCAGATCAAAAGAAGTATAAGCAAGGCTGAAAATGGAAGTATGCTGTTTTAAAGAGCCAATCCTCTCACCCCAAACTACACTTCTTGTAGGGGGTACAGAAACTCTCCACTGGCCGAGCTTTTTGATTGACTGTTAACTCAAACAATGCAGATTACCAAAACTTATATTACACAGCATGAACTGTACTAAGAGTGCTTTGGTTATACATATGCATATAGAGCTTTGCTATACTCACCCTGAAGCAATAAACTGAGATACTGACTGTAGATAAGAATGGATTTCAGACAATTGTGGGAGGCGCTTAATTAAGAAGGTTAGGAGAATTGGAACTGTTTGGGGTGAGAGAACTGGGCCTTTAAGGGTGATTTATCTGTTTGTACTTCCAGGGAGCTGTATAACAGCTCCCTGGTACTTCCAAGTTTCTACGCTCTGCATTACAGTGGCCCGAAGAGCATTTCTCTCAAGGTCAGGACTGTGTCATCGCCAGCCAGGGAATGTCTAAAGGTAATTTCCCTTTCTTGGGGGATCTTTGAAGAATTAGGTGTCCTTATACGTAATTTGGGTGCAGCAACCTTTGAAGTAAAATTAACGTTATAATACGTTTGCGAATTGTTTAAGGAATTTAGTATTTTAAGAACTTTAACTTGATTGACGTAAGTGAGTGGAGCATGGGCCAATACCCGCTGGATACTCCACAGGCTATACAGCTAAAAGAGCAGTAATATAGTTGTCCATTGCTAACCTGTATACATCATTTACCAGGAAGCTGCTATTTTTAATAAGAGTAAACCAGAGCTGAACAGTGTTCAACATCCATAGTAAATTTACCGCATCATTCTGAAGAATGAGTCGGTCTTAAATATACAAGGGTGTTTTGACTTGTTTCATACAGCAATTTTATAGAATGACTTTTATATAAACCGTGTTTAGTTAACCAAGGAGGTTCTACGAGGATTTAACCACGTACGAATTAATGTACATTGGTAGTTTGGCATAGATAGATTATCACATTTGCCAGTTTGTATGAGGTCAAAAGTTGAAAATCCGACTTGTTAATAAACACTTAATTACGATAAAAATATTTTCGATGTCAACTTTTGAAAAAAAAAGAATAAGGTGCGGCACAGGGAGAGAGGGCACCTGTACTTTACAATCCACTCGACAAGTGATCTCTTCGTTCGTGCCTACGGGGATTCCTAGGCGTCAGTGCGACATCGCATGTCCTGTACCGATGAGTCACAGCAGATCCCCTCCGGACAGGAATTCCGTTGCAAACGCGCAGGTTGACAAAGATAAGTTTCAGAGTTGGCTAGTGATATTATAAGATATATAGGTATACTTTTAATATTATTTTGTGGTTTTCAGGAGAGACTTCTTGTAAAGGAGACATCAACCTATAAAAATATTGGTCGCCTTTGGGGCAGGCGCTGGACGGGACGAATGAGGAAACATGGATCTTGAAATAATGAACACCCTCCGATTGCCGCAGGACCTTGCCACCCGGAAAGTGGCATGGAAACCGAACGAAACAACGGGTCGACCCAAAGGACAAAGGTATTTAGGAGCTGTTTCCATTGAACGATCAAGAAAAATATTAGAAAACTACCGTAAGGAGTATGTTCTCACACATGAAAGAGGCTTAAACTAGTTTGTATAAAAAGAAAAAATATTAAAATGCCTGAATGAACACTACATACATAACAGGAAGAATAACCAAGGGTTTTAGTATCCGGATACCAACCCTCTGGTTGAATTAACATGAAGGTAAATTTCATGTCATTTTTGGAAACAGTATACAGTATCAACGTATATCAGGTACATTATCTCTCACGCATTACAGAAATACAAAGGATTAAATGCAAATAATTTCTTAAAGGACCAGAGCTGTCATAGAAATTGAATAAGGACAATAGTCTGTTCTTTTTCACAAATGTCTCTTGAGAATCATGTGACAATGTTTTCACACTGAAATGTGAAGCTAAGGAAGCTTAGGTGAAGCTTTAAACGACAAATGTATTCACCCTCACGATTGTAATTTACCTTACCTATCTGCCTATATATAGCCTGGGTATCACAAATACTGTGTGATTTTCATTGATTTGTGAATTTGTGTGGTATTTTCCTCCATGATTAATGAATTTTATTAATAGAAGCCATTGTCTCGCTGTGTGTTTATCGTGTGATACTATTCAGCTATTTGTAATGCCGTAGGAACTGTTTCACCAATATGTGGTACAATCGATTTCTAGTGTAAAAAATGTAATCGCACTTGATCGTTTATCTCACCTCACCATATAACAGTGTATTACATATTATTACATTTTTTCAAATCAAATCACGCCACAGGATCACAACACATTTTAGCATCACATCACATTACTGTGGCTCGTCTTACTATGCTGCACTTTTCCTGGAACTGTGGACTCCCAGTCGAGAGGTCTGAAGTTCGAGTTTGTACAGGTCATACTGAAGACTAAAAACGGAACCTACTGTCATTGTGCTTGGTGCTCAACAAAAACAATGGAGTAAGGAAAACAAACCAGTGAACCACAATTGAAAAAGGCCGTGGCCGGCCCCACTAAAACCGATTGGTTAGAAACTGGGCCGTAAAACCACATGCGAGTATAGATAGGGTCATTCTACTGTCGTCCCAAAGCACGGTCGTATGTAGACTGCGCAGCTCCTCTGTGGTTGTTATCACTTCAAAGACTGTCACTTGATTTTTCGTAATGAACGAAAAATCTGCGTCTGTTCGGCGGGTTAGGTTGTAGGTGCCCTTTTGTGGACGGGTTATCAGTTGAGTGGATATCGATACCTTAAAGGCATATTCTGGTGGCTTTTTACATGGGGCTTGTAAGAAAAACAAAAATATTCCACACCACGTCCTTCGAACCCTTTCTCAATTCCCTTTTCCTAACTCAAGATAACTTACTTCAAAGATCGGTTATTTTTGTTAAAAAATGTCTAAGCTTATCGACAAGTCACAGAAAGTTATGTAATGTGGACACATTGTCTCAGATTCCCTTTGCTTTTCTTTATCATTGAACGTCCTGTTTGACCTTGAAATTTGATACTGTTGGAATGTTTGAAAATCTTTTCCTGGAGATCTAGCATTACCCTTCACCATATGTAAAGTGTACTACCTACAATGTTGTTTAATATTGCGTGCAGCATCATCCAAATAATTAATGAATCGAATCTTATTTCAAAATAATGTGCCACGATGACATCACATATTTCCCATGATACACCAAATAGTAAGAAAAAATTGCATTACTTTAAAAATTTATATCTTCCGAACGTTGTATGCTAATAAGATGTAGTTTTCACCTCCTGAAAGAGAAAATCTTTCTGCATATTTTCGTCTCCATGTCTTTACGAGGATTTTGCAGGGTACTCCCACATGACAATGCTTATTATTAGCATAATTAGGCAAGTTTCTGTTGTAACAGTTACACAAAAAGTTTTAATTTTTGATTTGTTTGAATTCTTGTTTGTAAATATTTTGTGCATAATTCATTTGAAAACAAACTAAATTGGATTGTCAATTACTCACTCATGAAACACTCATCAGTGTGTAGAATGGGCATTGTCTAAGTTTGACCATTTGTAACGAAGAAAGCGTTACAACTTACATGTTCGGAAAATGAGGCTACCTATTGGCTCTATAATTTGGTATGAATTTGACTCAAAATGTTGGTGAAGTTCACTCTTCGGCCGTGAATTAAGCATTTTTAGAGGGTATGGACCACTGAAAACGCTCATTGTGATATCAGACACGATTAACTTTAGTTAGCTTATGGACCCATTGGCTGATATAATTACGTCAATCTTCTGCGTGCTAAAACTTGAAGGCAGTCATTCGTCACCCCAAACTACAGTTTCAGTATACATATATATCAAAACTCTCAATTGGTCCAGCTCTTTGATTGGCATCACATTCAAACAATGCATCATAGCTAAATTACACAGCATGGGCACTGAGAGTGTCTTGATTACACATTATGGACTTGTATGGCCACTGAGACAAGCCATGAAGCAATAAACTAGGATTGTGTCTGGATAAAGATGAGTTTTAGATAAATGTGGGAAGGGCTAGAAGTAAGCAGGTTGGGAGAATTGGAACTGTTTGGGATGATGAAAATATGCCTTTAAAACTTCGTCAACGACTTACCAACATTCAATTCGTTAAACTACAGGCGGGCAGGCAGGGAGTGTACGTTTAGATAAACCAAACCATGAAAAGAATATCACTACTATCCTGCACGTCATAATCTGCTGTGTACAATGACGCAATTGATCAAACATCCTTAGTTTCGAACAGGACAGTAGAGAGTATTTTTCCACAGGACCACCGGGTAGGGGCAGTTGATCAATTTAAGTGCACTCTATAATCTGGTGAAACAATAATGAATGCCCTCGTGTAGAACGCCCCATCGGGCGCATTGGCAGATCGGTTTTGGTCATTAGCACTCTTTTAAAGTATCATTTTACCACGTAAACAATTTCAGGGGTATAATGGGTAAAGTCGTGGGGTAATCTTTCATCGTGTGAGCCCGAACAACCGGTAGGAACATCAAAGTTGGCCTAAAAATGAATTATCACGAAGTAAAAAGACTGAAAAGAATTACGCTGATTGAATAAAATGCCATACGATGTATTCTGCATTTCAAGTGTAGGTTTGTTCCAATAACATGTCATCAGTTTCCTTACGATTCAATGGAATGATATCCGTTCATTTTATAGGTATACTACAAAGACAAAAACATGGAACTGTGTTAGCTCAAAAAATAATTAGTGTACCAATTTCGCGACATGACCCTTCCCGTCCCACTGCATAAGCTAATAGCTATAACTAATCACCTTCAATTGGACTGCAACTCATCACATGCTGAATTGCCCACGGGAATGAGGATTCTTCCATAGTAATTACTTGTATATTAACTAAAAGTATTGCTAGGCAAGTGCCATATTCATTCAAAATTGTTATCACACACCGTATCATAAACGATAAAAGTCTTTGTTTTACTAAAACGTCACGAAAGCAAGTTTATTCTATGAATGTGAAAACTTTTTTATTTAGATTATCATAAAGGTATATTATATCTGTATCCCTTAACCTTTGGAAGGCCCGCTCTGACAAAGACATGGCAACTTCATGCCGTCGGGCGAGATAACATAGCACTCGCCCAGTCGGCGCGAACAGCGTCGCCCTCATGACCTATGCACTGCGTGAAGTAATTGTGTTCTATTTTTATTGTTAACAGATCTAACTAACATCGGGGACTATAAAGTTTCAATTCCTGGTCGTTATAAGTTTAGAAATGAACCAAAGATGGAAAAAAAAAATGTCGAGTGATCACATTATCTTTCCGTCGCACCTGTTCATTTCAGACTTACGGTACTACTTTTTCTTTCCTTGTTGGCTGTGCTGTAGATGCTTATTTTTGTGAAAGGGGTACTTCAGTCAACGTGCCGGCGAACACTCCTCTATTGAAAGATCACTTGAATGATTCGGTTTTAATGAATTTCAATTTTATTTATTGATGATGTGTTTTTATGAATTTCAATTTTCCTTATAGACTAGCATTTGAAATACTTTAATACGATTCGCCATTGTCCTGTCAATATCATTCTACATGTGTACTTATATGGATAAACTTTTGATGAGGTCGACGAGGTCCTCCACTTTAACAGATAATTGCCCTATTTCCAGATTTTTGACTTGTAATGTTGAGTATATGACTGTTGAGAATATAGGTTTTTGATATATTTACTTTGTGAAACAGACGTGTATTTACGGAGAAAGGTATAGTTCAACACTACATGACCCCAAAAGACGACAATGTCCCAAATTAACAATTAACAATACTCCCTTTTGTAAAATACGGGTATAATTTTGGAATCATACAAAATGTATTGTGTTTTCATTTTTTCGGCGGGTTTTGCGCTCACATAGGCCTATGTAGTGAATATAGTTGACACGGGTATTTCTATATAAATCGTGCACTTAGACCAAACCAAGTCATATCCGTATTTGTATATTCTAGTTGTGTAAGCAATTAAGAACATCTCAGTTATTAGGGCCAGACTAGAAAAGCTTGCAAGCTTCATCTGGTTCCTTTTCTACTGTCTTCATACTCACGTTTCTTGTAAATAGTATTACGTATTGTATAATAATGATAATGATAATGAATGTACGTTTGCATGTAGTACAGTTGAAAAATAAACAATAAACAATAAACAAAACAAAAAAAATAAACAATAAGTAAGGAAAACCATAATATCATTCCCTTCCCGATAGGTGGTGTAATAATTCCAACTTTAACGTTTGAGAATTTAGAAGGCCAATGCAGTTAATTGGTTTATCAAGGATACCGTAACAAAGTATTATACCGGATCGAACTATTTTTACACCATTCATATTTCCAGACGATATATTTATTTACCAGTGAAGTAAATGTGGCGGTATTGTGATTCAAAGTGTTACAACCTCAAAAAGGAAAAACGTCAAAAGTAGGTTAAATCCTTATATCAAGGGAAACCATTGTAGCTACAGTTTTAAATAGCTTATTATAATATAGTTTAGGATATAAGTGTATAGAAGTACGGTAGGTAATCCATGCAGTGAACCAGAACTAGTTTACATTTACCTTTTTTTAACTATGCTTATCAACCTGATCTGGTGAAGTAAACGGTATATAACAAAACAAATTTTATAATAAAACTGGCAGGTGAGTTTCAGAGGTATAGACAACAGGTGCACTGTACAGGACAAATGGAACTTCGTCCTTATCTTTATACATAAACACCTCTTGAGTACTTACTTGTTCAAGGGAGTGTAAAGACATTTATTGTGGCAAGTGGCTGTCAACTTTGGAGGAAGAGGTGGGCAGATGGGTGGGGCTAGAGCAACATGTAGTCATGACATTTTGTAAGACCGAGGAGATTATTAATATGATGTCGCAAGTAATGCTATCTAAATCTAAAATCACGGATTTAACATTTTAAGAGTAAATTTTCTCAGGCTTAAAGAGGAGCAATGACTCTTTTCCGATTGAAAATTTCCCTGCAAATGTACATGTGGTCACTAGTTTCACTCTGACGTAATGATTTTTTGTTCTAAAGGTTTATAGGGTATGTAATACCTTCTTATTATAATTGCAATTGGAAATCTTTCTCTGTTAACCATTTTGGAATTGAATCCACCCCTTCATCGACTGAGGCTGCAGGGTTGATGTGTCTTTCTACGGCTCAAAGAAACGAGTTGCTACGTTGTATGGTTAAGAAAGAAAATACTATGTATATGATCACGTGAAAGCTTGTATACCTTTTTTCGCAGTTGAAAAAAGGTTGCGACAGAAAACGTTTATGGTTAATGCTAGGCAAAAATCAAGTGTTTCAGTGGGTCGTCAACAGTGCGTCGTCAGCGGTGGGTCCCCAGCAAAACTTCTGGCAAAGTTACATAAGCTAACGTAGGTAGGCCTACTTCACAGGTTTTTGCCCTTCAACGGGGGACAGGGCTTGATATATCAGTGAAAACACTAGGTACACATTTTGTAACTTTTTGGAGAACCATTTTAGATTCTATTCGATGATAGCCCCGAGGGTATGTCCCTCCCATATTCCGTACCGACCGCGTGTTTAGAGGCAAGAAAATCATAATGGAGGCCAAGTATAGTGTTGCAATTGGGGGACACAGTAAGATCCGGGTTCTGAATTTCACAGCGCATAGGGTGTTCCTAGGGTTTCTTATTCGGCATGAATGTATGTTCGTAGTCTATCTAGTGCACAGTACACTATATTATACGTACACATACTCGATTAATTTTTGTTAGGAAAGATATGCAGCGGGCAGGCTTCATTGGGTTTGTAGTTGCGGTACTAACGATATCATGTCGTTTAGAGGTCGTACACACTGACGTCTTCAAGTGGCTTAAAGAGCACCTCAAGTCAAAAAATTTAAAATATATATTTAAGAAAATGAAAAATGAATTCTAAAAGTCCCATCTTCATGTGACATTCCTGAGCTGAGATATAAAATGTTGAAGTTTATTCACTTAAAACAAATTGGTCTATTGCGAAATAATTTGTGACTTTCTTGTTGTACAACTCACACAAAATGCTTTGTTTTCCTTTAAAATTAAAAATGTTTTTGTAACCTTGAACACTTCCTGTTTGCTTGCATAGCATGTTGCACAAGGAGGGCTTAATTAATTACATCACCTCATAAGAGTAAGAGTGCTACCACACCTTGGTACAAGGTGCAGTAACGTTCGGAAAAACAAAGAAACACAAGGATTGTAATTTGAGTAGTACAAGAATGACATCACAAATTATTGCGCAATGTACCATTTTAATTTGAGTGAATAAACTTCAACATTTAATATCTCTGCTTAGGAATGTCCTATGAAGATGGAAAATGGACTGTTAGAATTTATTTTTCATGGTCTTTAAATATATATTTTTGATTTTTTTGACTTAAGGTAAACTTTAACTTAGTAGAGTGCTTCCTATGAAATGGACAAGGAAAAGAAAAATCACCTGATCTAAGTACATATTTCATAACATAATCTGTTAATTCACAGACTATAACTGTGTTGGTGCCGTGTACATGTTCACAGGAATCAACGCAGGCAATCAACTAAACTGAAGCAAAGTAACTGACAATGGTATTTTATGCCCGACCGGTCTCGGCTAAGTAGGCCTAGCAGCCTTTCCAATTTGTCAACATAATACGTTGCCTGAGTAGCAGACTGTAGGGCATATCAATTGTTCAGTCATATCCCACCAACCTTAAAGGGGGGGGGGGGTAGGTGAACAAACCGAGTCCGCTCCGCGGGGTACATAATACGGTAACCAATGAGTTTGTTTGATGTGCCAGGGTTTTTTTTTTTTTTTGTGGTATACGGTCCACACGGACATTTGAAAGCTGAGTTAAAGTTGAGTGCACGATTCAAAATCTTTTTTGAACAAATTATACTCTGCAGGCGGACACTCCCTTCGAGGAGGCTTCCGCGCTCAGGGAAATATCAATAATCGCATGTTTGTCTGTATTTCACGTTTGGGCGTTTTATAGACCCTTGTTTCCAACTTTTTTCACAAAGCAGTTGTTAGGAACTGTGAACGTTCTGTAGGGAAATAACAGGATTGTCGAGGCTATTTGGTAATCCGATTCAACCCAGCCAACTGAGATGCCAGTGATCCAAGTTCCAGCTGAGATCAAATCCTGGTCCAGAGATTTAAAATAAACATAAATAAAACAATAATAAACAAAATATCATAAATGCTTTTAGTAACAGTTTTCAGTAGACCTACCGGTACATTTCGTAAAAATGTTCACCCTTGCACGAGTCATCTGTCCACATTTTGCGCGGTACAAGTCTTGTATTTAATTGCTAACGAACATGGGTACACATTTCTCCTATGGAAGATTAATGCAAACTGTAATACTTCTTGCCTCGGGCTCAGTGGCGTAGCCAAAGGAGGACAAAGGCGACTGCCCCGGCCTGGCTCCGAAAAGTGAAAAATTCAGAAATTTGCCATTTGTGACACCAGCCATCTACAGTGTGGTTTCCAACTCCTCTTTTATGAAATCCCGAATTTTCTCAAATGAATACTTCATTTTTGTAATTATTTGTTTTAAAAGTGCAAAATTTTCCGCGCGCTCAGCGCGCAGCAATTTGCAGCCACTGATGCATTCTAAATCACTTTGGTAAACTTTTCCGAACTCTGAAAATGACAAAACCACCAGATCATCAGGTGATATCGACATCTACATTGCTATTTTCATGAATTTTCTGTCATTAAATTCCAAATTTTCTCCAATGCAAGCTCCATGTTGTAGCTCCAAGTATTTCCCATTTTTAATTCTTTACTCCGATTTGACTTGTTTATTGAATTTACTTTCTTTTCAGGATTTTCTCTTTTTAATCTCCTTAATCTCTTAATGTTCATTCTTATTCTGCGTTTTCTTCTTATGATTCCATTTTGAGGTTTACCTCTAATTTACATATTCTTTTTACTTTTTTTTCATTATTTTTGCTCTTACTTCTATCGTTCTTCTATTGTTTTTATAGTTTTCAGTTTGAAAGTGTTTTTTATTTTGTTTTGGTTCTATATAAACTGTTTTTACTTTTTATTGTACAGCGCTTTGAGACCTCGGCAGATTGCGCTTTATAAGTTGCCAATATTATTATTATTTATTACTATGCTTTAAAAATTTGCTTAATCAGTACAAAAATTTCGGCCGCAAATTACGTCGCCAGAGAAATGGTGTTCAAACTTTAAAAAAAAAATTGGAAAATTTGTGTGCTTGCACGCCCCCTGAAAAATGTCTTACCACGCATCTCCCAGTCGAGCTGGATTTAACTCTGATCCGAGTTAAACTGCAGTCCATTCCGGGCTAATTTCGAATCCAGTAAACATATAGACTCGAGTTCGAGTACGCATTTGACCCGGCCGTTAAAGCAGGCTGTAAAATGATTTTGTGAAAAGATATCAAGGATCAGGGCCGTAGCCTGGACAAAAGGTAGTTCGAACAGTCACTAAGCAAATACATGCGGTGAATTTACGATTTGGAAATGCTCAGATAAATTTGCCACCGCCCCCGTCCGCCCCCATCAATGCAGGTTACTGACATGAAGATAGTTTTTGCTTGAATATGTTTCTAATCGTACATTTTACCCTTCATTCCAGTGTGGAACCTACTTCGAGGTGA
The DNA here is from genome assembly GCA_037179385.1 of Holothuria scabra. Lineage (NCBI taxonomy): Eukaryota > Metazoa > Echinodermata > Holothuroidea > Aspidochirotida > Holothuriidae > Holothuria > Holothuria scabra. Next base: position 38,744,984 of record CM074182.1, on the reverse strand, counting down.
CAGATTTTAGTTATACCGTATTTAAAGTACAATCAACAGTCCCCACTTACTGTAGTTCTCTACAGTAAACATAACGTGTGAATGGTCGGGCAAGGCCTAAATGATGAAACATGATAACCAGAATAACTTGTTTCTTGGGAAATGTCACGGTGTACGGTATATTGTATAAACTAGCACCCTTGACTTGCAGTGCCCACTAGGAGTAAACACTGACACTGCGTGGTCCAGTATCCTAATTACAAAGGGAAAGATTTGTAGTCTGGCTTTATTGGACCTCTTATTCCTGAAAAAATCACATAATGCATGCCTTTAAAGGGCAAGAGCAGTCATCTCAACTTAAAGTAGTGTAATAGACTGTTATCTTTCATGGTTGACTGTTAAGAGTCATATGAGACATTTTCCTCTAATAAAATGTAAAAATTACTTTTTGGTGTACCTTGAATATTGAAGTCTAAAATATGAAGAAATAAGAAGAAAATTGTGATATTCAGCTGTGTCTTCAAAATAAGTTCGGAGTGACTGCTCTTGACCTTTAATTAAATTTGACGGAATACGTTTTTGACCAACTTGAATACCTGTTTTCGCACAGCAGAGGCATATGCTCCCAACTTTACAGAATTTTACCCTTTCTAAAGAGAAGAATGTTTCAAATGTCTGTCCTTGCCATTGTTGCTCTATAAGTGGACAATTTCGTTTTAGCTGGTTGAATTTTATCATAGATCACCCGGCATAGATCACGTCGTTCTCAAGCGCAGCCTATTCTTCGCGTACATTAACCCAGTACTATGGTCTATAGATTCCCGAATATTTCATGGGCGAAACTAGAACAGCCCTTATTCTAATCAATCGTTCCAAAGTCTATCATTGCGTTTTAGAACAAGTTTAAAAATTTAATTTTCAAACCTGACGCCATCAGTGAGACAAGCAGGTGGTTCGGGAACGAAAACTCTACTCAATACCATACCACCAAAGTTTTACAGATGCCCTCGCCTCAGTGCAGCTCACCAGACATGCCAGCATTTTTCTCGTGATTCCTTTCCAATTGGCTAACGAATCGTTCTACAAACTTTGTGGAAAGGGCTAAAGCGTGACTTGCATCCTTGTATGGGACCTGCCATCGAAACAAACTAGATTGCAGCTACGTTGGACGGAAACAAACTAGCATACAATTAAAAATAAGCTTCTACCAGAGCAAGAAAGGCTGATATCAAACAAATTGAGCTGTGGTATACTGCCACTATTCATGTCAGAAAGTAACTGAAAGTCTTGGCCACGAGAACTTAGTGATGTGGTTATATTTGAAAAGAACGTCACGCAAGGATGTAAACTCCCTGTCTAATCAAAGAATTGTATTTACTCGAGCAATTGTTTTCAAATCATAACTTACGGTATTAAATGTGTTAGACAATATGAAGGAATTTAATTTGCTAACTTCCATATTTCACTAAGAGGACCTTGCAACAAACCCCAAGTTAGATTTGAAAACATTTATCTTTAATGGAAACATTTTAACATCTTTTTTAACATCCTTTTAACATACTGTGATAAAAATGACCCTTGCTTTTAAATTTCTTAATTAACCAGTTCATAGCAAACAAAAACGAGCAAAGCAAAACAAAAAAAAAATCTTGCCAGTGTTCGCACTAAGGGACCGGATAAGGAGAGGGAGAAGTCCCCCCTCATTCACATCATTTGGATTTGAAATTTAAAGGTGGAGTCCCCATCTCTTAATTCAATGCACGGCGGGTATTAAGCGTGGGTAGGTAGTTATTAAAACTTATTCGGGACCAACCAAATGGATGGTCACTTAGTAAAATTGGCTCCATGCTCGTCAGAATAGGTTACTTTTTTCTGTGGGATTTTGGGTGGAACTTACAAATGAACTATATTCATGGTTTTCTAAAAAAAAATACTAGGGAGGATGTGATTCCCTTTGTAATTTACTTAGGGGTGTGATTTGAGAACAGAACTGCTTGAATCTCTCAATATTGTACCTTAGTGGGAACACTGCTACGTGTGGAAGATCTAATTTGGTCTGGGTTTCATGACTAACTACACGTCCGTCAATCGTTTATTTGCTTTAATAGACCCGCCAACCCCTGACGCACTGTGGATTTTCAGTCCTTTCATATTCATTTAACAAGGTAGTTAATCTCCAAACACTCAGATTTATGTATTATTGTATGAGCAATGCACGTAGAAATCTCTAATGGCTCTACAATACTAGAAAATTTTCGAAATCACCATTTGTCCACTTCTGCGTCCCAGACGGTTTCGCCCCCGCCGCTTTCCCAAAACTCAACCCTCCTATCAACATAATGTCTGAAATTAAGCATTTCAATTAGTAGTGTTAAATAATAAACTACAGCTGAACAAAACGGGCTGGTATTTCCCGACTTCGGCGTCTCGCCAGGAATTAAATACATTACTTGAAAAATCTTTTCCATAATTCATTTCAGTTTAATTCACACAAATCAAATAACTTTCGGTTGCACGCCCATTATAATGGTCCCATGCCCCCTTGCGAGTTTACTTCCAAACCGATTACTGAATCTGAATTTCAAGTCTTTGTTCTTCTGTACTGTCTCATATTACTGTATTCACTTGTTTGTCATACCTCATAGTTCAAGTTTTAATAAATCACTTTTCAAGAGATATAAATAACAAGCGGTAATTCGAGCTTAATTATCGTCGAAATATCATCTGTAGCAATCGCAACTTTTTACCTTGCTTGCGTACTAGAAAAGTGAAACTAAGAAAAATTACTTCCAAATATCTGCAGAGTATCGGTATTTTGCTGACTCCCTTTGTCCTGAACTCTTGCGTTGTGTGCGGCCAGATTCGATGCTTAACACCTGTTTCTTCCGCACTCTATTCTTAACAATAAAGAAAGCAACCACGCGCCTGCTGCAGTCAATGGTAATGCATATTCACTAAGTGAACGCTATCATTGGTTGATATTTCATCAAACGTGCAGACACTCTTTCGGTTGGTTGTTTTTCACCTGCAAGGAGCGGATTGATTGGTCTGTTTACGTACGTTACACGAGTCAATATTTGTTTTACATAGGAAATAGCGTTTTGGAATAATTGGCACTGTAACCTGTTTATGAATATTATATCAACTTCGGGAATGTCACTGAAGCGAGGGTCTTGGAGCTAGAAGGAGTCACTTATGTTTACGACTTTGATTGAAAGAGGATAAACGGAAATCGATTTTCCATTAACCGAAGTTCAGGCGGCCTAGTTATTACGATGCCTAGATCATTTCTCGTCAAGAAGAATCCGAAGTGGTGGAGAGTACACAAGAAGTTGCAAATAGGCTTAGCTAAAACAGGTTGGTTGAAACTACTTGAAACAACTTTTCAATTACGGTTGGAACGATTCATATTACAATATAAAGACATATTTATTTTCAGTATGTTAGTAACCGTACTTCATATTTTAGGGCGAACTTGTAAAGATTGCGATTAAAAGACATGGTTTTGCTTCATTCAGTTTAATAGAATAATTGTCAGGGTGTTTTTGAAATTAAAGGAGAAATATTTCATTTGATTTGCAAGGAAGTTGCATCATTTTAAAACCAATATTTATTGGCAAAAAGTGAAAAATAACAAATAAGGCAGCGTGGTAACCTCCTTTTCAAGAAATAAGTTTCCGTCAAATACAGATCCAGTTGTTTGTTGCTCAAGATTAATTTGTTCACCCAAACTTTCAACATTTCAAAGGATGTAAATTCCATAACTGTTCTTGTGCATCTTATTTTAAGGATATGGAACCATTGCTGGGGTTAATTGTTGAGACCGAATGATTTGAAAATGACTAGAGCTATTTACTTTTAGTGCTTTGTTGGAATATTTTAAACGCAATATTTCCCTTTAAGTGTACCATCAAACTGGGTGTTTGATAGAGCATCCTCCTCTCACCCGTGAGGTCAAGGTTCAATTCCTGGGTCGAGTCATATCAAAGACTCCAAAAATGGAACGTACTGCCGTTTTGTTATGTTCCTCATAAGCAATACAGTAGGGAAATCAACTTCAGTGGTTTTCCACAGCTGGAAAAGCTCGTTAAAGCCGCTAGATTAAATTAGAAGTTTGTAAGTTGAGGCGTAAAACTCAAAAAAAAAAAAAAAAAAAAAAAAAAAAAAAAACCCACATCATAAAACCGATAGATTCAGATTGGGCTAAGTTTCTGGGTAACATATATATTCGTATTAAGCCCCCCATCCACACTATGTGACTCTATACAACGCAACGCATTGCAACGAGATACTTCCAGACGCGGTGTAAAGTGTGGAATGCTTTGCAAGTAGACCCGCAACCAAGTTTCATGCCACCGAACATGTTCGGTCGCATGAAACTGAAAACGTGCAACTGACATCAATGACGGACTTATGGAATGAAGCGCGCAAAGTTCAGTTAATCGGAATGGATGACATAGATTTGTAAATACGTACCTTTGCTTATTCAGAATAGGCCTGTGCTATTTCAAGCTTGTAATTTGTAAGTGGGTGAAATTATTTCCTGGACGAGTGATGACAAAATTTTTCTGTCTTTCTCGCCTGAAGACTAGCATATGATAAACCAAATTCTATTCTCACTGGTTAATAGCTCTCGGAATGAGTGAAAAAGTCGGAGGAGAAAAATATCACACGATATCATAGAGTGATCACTTATTTTAACCATAAAATGCAACGAAAAAAAGTCAACAAATACAAATGGAAATTAATCTTTCATTAATACAATAAAGAACCCCACAACGGTTTGCTGTGAGGACAAAGTATACATTTTAATATTTTTAAAATTTGCAAAGGATATTGATACGTCAACATGCAGGTGTTCTCAACACTAAACGTACGTCTAGTGAATGCAATGTTGAATCAAACTGCTTGCAAAACATGCATAAATAAATCACACGCAAAAATTGTCCATATATCAATCATGTAGAGAAACGTGTACCAGCATTGTTCATTTTTTTAAATAACTGAGTATGAAATTGTTTTGGGAGGACCAGCAATTCGTTATTCCGTTTCAGTTTCTTCATACAAGTGGCTCTACCGAACGGGATTTAAGGCACTTTACACTTGGACGATAAGGTATAAAAGCCAATAAATCACTTCGTTTTACATAAACAAATTTGTACAAAAGACTGGAGAAAAGGCGGGAAGCAATAGATTACAAAGAGTGTTACCCACACTGTTTTTGTAAACTATTAAATTCAAAGTTCATTCGTAAAAAGTAACGCGATGACTTAGGTTCATATTTTACAGTAACTCGATTAATGAACAGGAAAAAGTTTGTCGCAGACTATCAATTTTTCGTCAGTTTGTTTGCTAAAATTCTTTGCTCTCTAAGTGTACCAGCAACAATTACTGCTTTCATTATCGACAAGCAAATGCAAGTAACAAAAGTTAAAGTGATTAGTCTTCACACATACACTTTACGCCTAATCAGTTAATCAAGATGAACTCTTTGAACAAGGATGCTGCATATTTTCATTGAAACGGCAATCTCATTTCCGTCCAACAAGAATTCAAACCCTCTCACACATGTCGCGATGCGGCACTATTCCATTCAATGCTGTAGAGGTGAAAGGCGAAAGCTGGCACAGTGGACATTCTTACAACTAGGTGCCATACGTTGGGTTAAGTCGGATTGAACCAGTTTCAGCTTTCACCTTATAGTCGCTTTCCGATGACGTAAAATGCACCCTGCGAATTGTCGTCAAACGACGCCATGTTGGAGGAAAGCAGTGAAGTCTATCATGGCAGGCATGACGAAGCCTTCGCTCGCGCGTGTAGTACACTTTGACGTCTGTCCGTTTGGTTGTCGGATCACAGTCTGTATTTGCTAGTGTAACTTACTGCTATGATACACGCTTTCCTCCACTTTTTGTGTTGTGACATTATACCGATAAGGTAGATGTAAATACTTTGTTCAGTCACATGACTAATTGAATGTTAGAATATCATTGTATCGTATACTGAGGGATCATGACTTATTGTCATGCAACTTGTTGTACACATAATTCATTTCTTTCTTTACTTACCTTTTAAACTGTATACTACACGATATGGAAAATGAAGAGATGAAATGTGAGGAATTAAAATGCCGCCACTTTTGCCACTGCACAAACTACTTTTTTCGTCACACAGCAATACTCCAGCAATGAGTGATGTGACTCTTGTGTCAATATAAAAGTGGTAATTCTATCTCATCATTCGTCACACCAAAACACGAGCACGAAAGTGGGTCAAAATGACATTTTTAACCCTGAGTGTATCTCAAGTCCAAAACTTCAAAAGTGTATTTGACAGAGCATGAAAAATGAATAGCAACCGGTTTAACTCCCATCGCAATAAGACATTTAGTCACTAAATTTTACAAGGAACATTGCACAATAATTTGTGATGTCATTGTTGTACTGTTCAAATTTGTTTCTTTGTATTCTTTTGTTTTTGAAAGATACTGCACCTTTTACCAATGTGTGAAAGCAATCTTACTGTTATGGGTGATGTGATCAAACATTTCCCCTCTTCCCAGCATGCGATGCAAGAAAACAGGAAGTATTTAAAGGCCCAATTCTTTCATCCCAAACAGTACCAAGTAACTTTCTTTGTTAAGCCCCTCCCACGTTGTCTAAAATTCATCCTCATCCAGACAAATCTCAGTGTTTGCTCCAGGGTGAGTATAGAAAAGTTCAATGAGTATAATCAAAACACTCGCAGTGCAGTTCATGCTGTGTAAGCTTTGGTACACTCCATTGTTTGAATTAGCAGTAAAACAAAGAGCTGAGCCAATTGAGAATGTCTGTAAACCCCTAAAAGAATTGTAGTTTGGGTGAGAAAATTGGCCTTTTAAGGTCATATAAACGTTTTCATTTCAAAAGGGGAACAAATCAGGTAATGTAAGTAACGAGATATCACAATCAGAGAAAAATGAATACATTTTATTTTGCAACCTCTAAAATATATATTTTTTTAATATCCATTTACACTCATCGTGTCTGTAACAGCGTTACCTGTTTCATGTAAAGAATAAGTTCAACTGCAGTTAATTGCCTTTAAAGTGTCTTCGACCATAACCTGAAAATTATTATTTACTTCTCATGATTTCTATGGAAATTTTCAAATGTGGCTATATAACCAAGAAAAAATCCGCTAGCGGTCATGTGCCATGATACGACTTTTAGCTGACAAAATCACTGCAGCGTAATTAATAGAACAGAGGTCCGCTGGCAACTGAACCTGGAAGGTCGGTGAAGCATTGACCTATCATACAGAGGTTACGAATTCACAACACATAATTTAACCACTAGTTTTCTTTTTGAGTTTTTCTTTTTCGTATGAAATTCTTACCGGTATAACAAGCGTGAATCATTATTTGTTCAAGCCAAACTTTAGAACCAGGAACTCTGTAAAAAGCTCTCTCCCTCTCTCATGAATCACGTACCCGTCTTGTGTGCTAAGTTTTTGCGGGGAATACCTCAATTATACAATCACGAATTGGGAATAAAGGAAGACAATGGTTCATTCTGCTGCCGGGTGTCCCTGCGTGGCGCCTCTTCGTGTCCCCCATTGTGTGGCTTGTTTCGCTTCACAACTAAGGATATCAATCTAACTCATGATTTGGGGGCATTGCAGCGATTGTCACCTGACCCTACCTTTGATCGTGTGTAATGTGTCACAAAGATTACTTCAGCCAAAAACACATTAGAAACAAAACTGGTATACATCTACAGGTTGATATGAAAAAAGTTTTGATTTCAGTTTAGAAGAACAACCTTTGCACCGTGAGAAACTTTCGATTATATCTTGGCAAGAAACTCTTTCATAGACACGCAAAGTTGAGCGTTGAGGGAAAAGTAACTTGTCAATGAGAATGAGAGGATCCGATTTCAAGGGCCGTAGTCGTCTTCTTAATCGTCTAATATGGCTTGAAGTCACAAGACAACTAGGAGTACGCAAGACGCATTTCTCTAGTGAAGTAATATGATAAACCAAAGACAATTATCACAAACAGCAATAATTGACGTTCTCCCTGCAGTCCCTTCTGGCCCTTGAAAGTCCCACTGGCCGAAGGATAGATACCCAAATTTACCCTCGAAGGAATTATACTCACGGAACGAACTGCATACTATACATCACCGGATGGGATATAATTCCCAATGATTCCGTCTCAATCTTTAGATCGAAAACTCATAGTTCTCTAGTGTATGACGATGATTTAGAATCTTACTATTTCAGTACTATAAAGACATCACTAATCCTATACTCGACTTTTTGTCACTGAGAGATTGAAAACCAAATGCTTCTCGGTAAGATGTTCTGTCCTCAGTTTCCCGCTCGTCCCCCATGCAGGGACTACGTCTCCTAATAAGACCAGGGAGTTGCACCTCCCTCTTCGTAAAGTGCATGACTAAACCTGCGTCTCAGCGAAGACTTCGAGTCTTACGCGAGCGTACTAGCACCGTTGTACACTATCGTGTCAGCGCTAACGTGAAATGCCCTGTAATATGCTTGAACTATGCTGACGATGTCCCCACATCGCAATGTGTCTCATCGACCAATTCCTCATTTATTTAGTTCATCGAACCAAAAACTTGTGACTTGGTTAGAGTTTAATTAATCAGAATGAAAATGTGACGTATAAATGTTCGAGCACATCTTGGTAAAGGAAGCAATGTCGTGTGAATAGATTAGCCTTATCGGTTTACGGTTAATCTCTATAGTTGGATTATCCATCCTAACGATATCTAACCACACTAGTTCAAGCTTCATTTTTCCCATTTAAAAATATCTGAACTGTTTTCGAATTAGTAAGTTATTTAGTTAGTTCGTTAGTTGATTGGTTACTTAGTTAATTAGGCAGTTTGTAGGTTAGATCAGATTTAACGACACACCAACTCGAATTTGTTATATAGTGTCAACTAGATAAAGGGTGAAAGTATAAATACAGTTCAAGGTCAAATACAGTTCAAACACGGTGCTAGTCTCTGCCTTCAGTCGTCTCTTACGTCACACTGTTGATATCAATATAATGTGTGTTAGTTCAAAACAAATTGGAATCCGCAGGAAAAAGCGGAATATTCAAGGAAAAGAGAGTAATGGGACCGTTTTATCGCTTGGTTCTATGTGAATTAAGTAACTTGAAAATGTACCGCATTTTGGGTGTTCCTTTGGTCCGTTATTTTATTCTGAAGTTAGCAGACGGTTACAAAATTTGCTTCGAAATCATATTGATATATTTTGCAGCGTTGTTGATCGCGTTTCTGCCTTCCACCGGAGAAAATACCAGCAAATGCTATCACCAGTAGCAGGTTGATATACTGCAGCGTCGTTACTCTCGGATAGAAGTATAAACGTGCAATATCTGCACCTACCCTCACATTTTATTCTTGTACACAACGTGTTTGTGATTTCGACGGGTGATTGCTTTTAAAACGCGAAAATGGAACTCGGTTGACTGAGCAGAGCGTCATGAGTTTTAATTACGAGTAAGATATCTCATAAACGATACACATGCATTATGCATGACAACAACCGTTACTTTTATATAGACCCATGCAGATAGTGACCAGTGTTATATGTCCTTTAAAACAGTTGTAATGTAGTGACCCTAATGTGACCTTCTTGGCAGGTGTGCTTGTGAATAGGTCTACCTGTATCATGCTGCGAAAGACCTGTCAGGTGCACTGGTATAGGCAAATATGAAGAGGGTCAATCGTTATGTAGGCATATTTTACAACATTTTTGAAAATTTCATATTTTCCACACGTTAATAGTACGAAACATTCATTTTCAATAGGAATTTTCTATGGATTTAGAGAGTAGGCCTACCGAGCCATGCCAGACTTGGGGGTCAGTGTAAAATCTGGTTAAGACCATACCTCTAATTACCTAGTACTTGAGAGAATACATTCTGTCGGGATAAATAACTTGTTGTCTTAACCAGTTAACATTTTTGTCTTTATCCAACAACTTGATGTATTGCCTGTCACATGCACGAGATGAAATTTGACCATTTCAAAGAGATTCATGTAAAATATACCTCGGGTTGATTTCATTAATTGTATTGCAGAAGCAATATTAGATGCGTTGAGTATTGGTAACTATTTTAATCAAAGGAATGCTTGATATCAAGTTTAGTTTAACTTGAATATGCCCAGCGATTCATGAAACTGCTCCTGCACTGTTGGATTGAACTGATTTTTTTTGCAGTGTCCCATGTGGGGAAATAATTACGCGTATCAGACTTGATATGGGATATGGGGTCCTATACTGAGCGCTGCACACTCAACGATCGTCATCCTGCACACAACCTATCCAGATGAGTTCTATTCTCATGCATTATTCAAGTGCCAAACTACAGGAGCCAAGTGGCCATTGATTTTGGGCGTTTGAGTCTCTCTTTATTGAATAGAAATCCCTCATCAGACTGCACTTCAATACTGAAAAAATAACTATCATTGACTTATCTTTTCAGCTTATGATCCACAAAGAGATAAACCTGGTCTGGCGCCCTCAATTTTTCCTCAACACGCCACTCCGCTAAAACAGAACGATGCCTTCACAAATTGGGTAAACTCTCCGTGTTTCCAGTTCCCACCTCCTGCTTTCATGCAACCGGACATCAAACCGTTTGCCCATATGATGCCAGATTATTGTTACGATCGTCTGAGAATGACGACAGTCGAGACTCTACCGTCGCCCCTTCGTGGTTCTTCCACTCATTACGTCAGCCCACCACTTTGGAGCGATGAAGAAAATTACAGCCCATCGAGTTCACCTGGTTCAGACGGTGAGAAAACTTGTGAAAAATTTGTTCTGAAAAAGCCTGCCAAAAAGGCTAAATCTAACGCAGAGAAGTTTGCATGCGAAGACTGCGGGAAACTTTACTGTACGACCGGTGGACTCGGTAAACACAGACAGACGCATTGCAGAGGGAAACAAAATGCTCGTAAGTTTCAATGTAAATTTTGTCCGAAGGAATACACGGCGCTTGGAGCACTGAAAATGCATCTAAGAACACACACTCTTCCTTGCAAGTGCACGTTTTGTGGAAAAGCTTTCTCCAGACCGTGGTTGCTCCAGGGACACATAAGGACACATACAGGCGAGAAACCTTTCACTTGTGCTCACTGCCAGCGCGCTTTCGCGGACAGATCCAATTTAAGGGCGCACTTGCAAACACATTCACAAGTGAAAAGATACAGTTGCCAACAGTGTGCGAGAACTTTTTCCAGAATGTCTTTGCTACAGAAACACAAAGAAAGTGGCTGTGATATGATGATTGGAAGAGATTGATGCCGAGATTGAACAAATACGCCGGGGAGAAAAAACGAGACATTGTAACAGTAAAAGTTGATGTGTGTATGAAACCAGGGTTCTGCTGTTTTGAGATGCTGGTTTAGAAAATTCAATGAGAAGTACCGTATGTTACAGGCCTACTTGTGGAAAACACTGATCAGGGAGATGCTATCAGTAAAATAACAACTCTCTGCGCTGATGAAAGTCATAGTACTAACATTCACCACTAGCCTTTTGAAAGTTGTGCTCTATAACAAATTATATTATGGTGTTGAAAGAACAAAAACTTTACAATGGGTGTACTTTTGCGTGACCCTGAACACAATGTACGGTCTGAATTAATATTGATTGAATTTGGGTGCCAACTGCTTCTAAAGTATTTACGGCTCCAATGGGACCGGACGGGGGGGTGACAGGGGAAGGCTACAAAGCTGTCCTCCCAGACTCTCACCCAAACATCTTCCTCATAGAAAATTGTCGATCCCCAAAGTTAATGTCTTCTGACGAACCCGAGCTGTCTTTAAAACATCAATTGGTAAAAATATCCCAAATGTTCACTGTTCAATTGCTCAGATACACACTGAGCTGATCTCTCCAAGGGTCCTTTGAAACCAATTTTTCCTCTTCGGATTTTTCACTCTAAAGATCTGCCTTTCTGTAATTCTGATATTCTCGATAAACTTTGATGACCGTGACAAGTACATGAAGATAAAGTTTTTGAAGATTGCCTTAGGTGGAGGCCGAGGGGAAACAAGGCCATAATGGGTTTACCAAAATGAGCATAAATAGACAATAAAGCGGCACAGAAATTTAATCATACTTTGTGCACCTACATCCGGGTATCGATGGGGATTACTGGGAGAATTTACTCCAATATCACCTCTATAGCTAAGCTTACAAATCAATAACATATCTGTTGGAAGTAAAATAGCAATAAATTATTTATGTTGACCTTACGCAATTCGTTTGGAAGAAAAGAGGATGGCAATGTAGATAAAGGAATGAAAATGTGACAAGGGATTGATGCAAGGAGAGTTTTCCTAGCCTTTCAAAGATAATTCGATTGCCCGATTTATACAGCAAAGAACAACCACATCAAAACTTGTTTTTTGCGCTTAAGGAGGTCATTCGTTTACGTCACTAGTAAACGATTTCATATGCATGCAGTAGATTGAGATCATTAACGTTTAACTTTCGAAAATGACAAACACTAAGACACCATATAATTATGGAAATATGATAGGTTTGCATTGCTGCAGTATGTATGAGGTTTAATTTGTTTTCAAATGACGTCACTCTTAAACTTAACAAGCTTGACGTCGTCTGGCGAGAAACGACATCTAAGAAGCCCTCTACAGTTACAGATCAATATTATAACAGCATAGTTACTCTATTATTTTGTACAATAATAGTAATCAATTGCTCTTCAAGAGGTAACGGGATTTCCATTTAAACTGCTCTTTTTAAAATGAATGGTTAAAATTTATGAACATTTTGAAAAAAAAAAAACACTGAATATTATTTGTTATTCATTCGATTTTTGTGTTTAAGGGGGGGGGGGGCACTCATTAAGATTATGAGACCGAAATGTGGTGTTTATATTTATGGAAGTGGGGTAGACTGGGGCTGAGGGATCGAGTTTCAAATGTTTGTGGGAAACAATGAGAATGCGTGAAATATTTCATTCTGTATGAAAGTCGGAGCAGAGGGTCTTCATCAGCTGAAGCGGATAGGGCAGAAATTTTTGAAATATTGCGATCACTCAGATAACCCGAAATGGCAAAATTATACTATATTTTGCTTCTTTGGGGAAAATTGTTTTTCATGTTCCCCCTATGAAAATGTGGGACACATGACCCCTGTCGCCCTAGGGTCGACTCCCATGTGCATAACTGGATATGAATAATTTTTTACAACGAGGGTAGTGAAAACGAGAAATGGGGTTCCAGAAATAATGTCGCAATGTCACCTAAGATTATCCCCCGAGTAAGAATAAATTGCGTTTTTATGTGCGCTTGCTAATATATATTTATAATTCTGGAGATCCTTCCGTTTCACTTCATACGTTACTATCTGAAATTGTCACTGATCATTCACGCAAAGCGCGCTGAAAGCTTACACTTTAAGGGCAAGAGCAGTCACCCCAGGCTTTAAGTACTGTAGTAGACTGAAATGTTTCATGATTGGCTTTTGAGCGTCATGTAACAAACTTCATTTTTTCTCCTAAAATGTGAAATTTACTAGGAGTAACTGCTTGGTTTCCCTTCCATATGCGATACTGAAGTCATCAAGTATTACCATTAGAAAATATATTCGCTTGAAACTGGTCATCATGACCTGGCCGATGGCGTCATGACTTGGCCTATTTTTTAACAACAGAAAACCACAAATTACAAACTCAAATTGAGATTTCTTTCAGGCAGTCAGGTGTTAACAGCCCAATCAATTACTAGGGGTGTAGCCTACCTCAATGCTGAAAATATCAAGACATGGCTCCGTATTCAATTACTAACAAGTTTTTCGTTAATATTGGAACATAAAATACCTATCTGATATGTTTTTGTCCCAAATATCAATAATTTGATATATTTTTCTAGAATTTTTTGTTTTACTTCTTGCAGTTTTCAATTTCATTTTCGTGCATAACTTTTCTATATCTGAACCAATTTTAATGGTTTGAGATTCATTTGGTAACTAATTTAGCCACTGAACTTTATTCTAGTCACATTTTACGTGGAAAAACAAATAAATCCTTTAGAATAGAATATTCTGAAGGTGAATGCCCCCAAAAATCGGTAATCAAGGTCATAGTAAAAGTGTCCACCGTTCAATCAGCGGAATTCTCTAACAGTCTAATGTGAAAGATTCTTTGAAGAAATACAAGAAGAAAACTGTGATATTTAACTGTTGCTTCAAAATAAGTTTTTGGAGGAACTGCTCTTGACCCTCAATATCATTTCCTCGAAGAAACATTAATTCAGATTTTCGCCAAAAAAGTTTTAATTCCCAGACACGTCCTATCTGCCAATTACACCTACCAACTTTATGTACACAACGAACCTAATTAGGTCCAATGATGTGGATTTTTTTTTCGCTGTTGATAATATAGGCCTACATCAATGAAACTCGGTGAAAGCGCTCCTAGCGCCGGCAAAAATTTGAAAATTGTGTGTACGGATTTTGAACATCTTTTTAAGATGTGATTAAAACAGGTCATGGTGGACTCAATATCACTCTAAAACACACTGTACCCGACCCTTGCAGGAACAAATCGCTTAATTTAAAATGCCTTTTTGAGCAAAACTGAATATCTGATGCTTTGTATGCTACCTTTTGAGGTAATATTTAGAGTGTTACAAAATGTGGGTATTTTGCGGAACTAAAAATTGGCATCAGTGAAGAAGCCTTAGAAAGACAATTGCCTTTGAGTTTAGTATGGACCTAGTGGGCCACAGGATAGTATAGAAATAACCACTCCATAAGCTTGCGCTACACAAAATGTTTCAATGACAGTTAGTTATAAAAACTGGCTTACTTTGAAAACTTTGGAAATGGTTCAACCTGCTTGGAGGATTATTTGCCGAGAAAACTTATCTTGGGAAATGAATAGGAGGGGGGAAGGGCAACCTGGGGCAAAGGTTCTGACAAAAGGGCAAATGTCTCCCTTGCCCCCGTTGCCGCCACTGTCCAAAAATACACGGGCAAATATGAAAGGTAAACTATACCCATGCCTGTATGTATACATGCGGTGAATGTTTCGGGCTCTCCGGTGAGCGGTGAGCCCCACTCCATCACCTGATCACGTAAAGTGCAGGTCACACTGCAGCGATATCGGATCGTATGAAGTGGCGCAGCTAGGATTTCATTGTAAGGTGTGTGTGTGTGTGTGTGGGGGGGGGGGGGGGAGGGGGGGTAGGTAACATCATATAAACAATATAAACTTTTATGATATCTGGTGCTGCCGGGTGTCAACACTTCTACCTACTCCCGCTCTTTACAAGCTGCAGGTCTATAGATCTACTGAAGAAAACAATTACGACTAATATATTTGGACTGTGATAAAGGGGTTGTATCTTTGTAGATTTATTTTTTTGAAGGGGGGGGGGGGACAAAATGTGGTCTTGAATCAATTTTGAGGGACATTGCCCCCCCCCCCTCTGGCTACGCCACTGATCGGATGAGGCTCCTATTTTTGTGAGTTTTACTAAAAATCTCGTTCATCTTTGATGGGGAAGAAACAAAAATTCGTAACTGTGGAAATATATGATTTGTACTACGAGGACTACGAAAATCAAACTTCTACCAACTATTCTGTGACGTCACATTCACAGACAACTTTTCATCGGATACGCGCATTACGACAAAAGCTAGGCAAGGGTCTAAGGGGTGCTTTTACGGCCTCAGTTCTTCCTTTTTCGCCACGTTAATAATAAAACATACGGAAAATTAGCGGTGCAACTCCCTCACACACCCTGCTTTCTCACAAGTCAGCCCCCACCCCCCCCCCACCCCTTGAAGGTCTAGATCCGCGCCTGGAAGCTGTTGGTCAACGTGATTTCATGAAATAATGAGTTGGCATTTCATTTTCATGGTCCTTTCATACAAGTCATATACTGACACAGGATGGCAATGTTTTGTTTTTACCGACCATGGATGAAGAATATTTGAATTAAAACTCATAAAATTTGGTGTAGTATATGGCCTGCGCTTAAGGGAAATTTTCTTCCGGACAAGTGAACAGAGCGGGGTCGTTCTTTTCCTGTCAAAAATACTGTTCAAGCAAGATATTGCTCACTCTGTCCAAACTCGCCCGAGAGATAAGTTTATCCTGAACTTCGGGTGGTGACTTAAATCGTCTCCTGCTCGTACGCCCGTACACCAATCCACTAACCACAAAAATATTTTACTGAGAGAAGAAAACTCACTATCAAAATGTGCACACTGGAGCAGTGTTGTAACAAGTCACGACTCGAGTCACTTCCTCTCAAAATGATAGTGACACGATTGAATTCAGGAGTAATTTCCGCATTGAAATAGTACAGTGACTCGAGTCACTATTTGAAAACTGGTGACTCAAGTCACTAATCTAGTGACTCCATTACAACACTGCACTGGAGTAGCTTGAAACGAAACAATATCGTTTGCATAAAGCTAAAAATGCAATCTTCGAAAAACACATGAACAACAAAACTTCACAAATCAAAACATGACCGTTGCAATTGAACTTTCTAGACAAAAATGTCAGTCACACTTTCGTCTAAAGAAAAACCAAAAAACAAAACTAAACCAGTGGCGTTGTGAGGCCTTTCCAGGGGTAGAGCACGTAAATATTCCTATTTCTTCAGAGTGTGAGCACCACGGTAAGAGGGACAATTTTCGGCGCTCGAAGCGAATTGTTCGCCCTTTTAAACAAATATTATATTGCAGAAAATGGACTTCTGTAAGGGCATTTGAAAAGTGTGAGGCATATGAAAAATTTACAATTCCTATCGGCAAATCTGAGATTGCAAGAGTAAAGAACAGTGTTGTTATATGAAGTTACCTATGCAAAAACCGGCGGATTCAAGCTTTCCAACCACCTTCAAACAGTTTCCGAAACCAATTCCAGTAGGCACAACATTTCAAAGGCAAGACTTATAACATACCAAAGTAATTTGGAATTTTATGGAAGAAAATTAAGAAAACAGGTAACACTACACCTCAGTACTGTAACGACATGTCTCAGCGATGGACCATACAACCTGGACTGTATGATTTCATCAGCCACATGACCCATGTGGATCCTTGGACCCCGAATTTTTTAAACACCTTAAAACTACTGTGACACAGTTTCAACTCTGCACCAGGTAATCCGTAGGAGGTGGTACTTTACTTAATGTTTTCATCAAATGGGCCAAACAACCCATTTGGGACCTTGGACCACAAATTCCTGTAGACCTAGGCTATACCTCAAAATAACGTCTATTGTAGTACTTTAATGACAGTTTCAGTAATGTGTCACGCAACGTGTATGAGAACATACATGAAGCATGTTTTAATCAAATTGGCCTATATGACCCATGTGAAACCTTGGATCCAATATTTCTCGACATCTTAAAAGATACCCTTACATCACTTCCATTGTGACCAAGTTTTGACACAGTAAAGTTGGAATCTGTAGAGGAAGATGCATTTTGACTATTTGACTCTACAAAATGTCATTTTAGACCAAAATGGCTGTTAGATGACCTTAGTTCTGAATTCCTAAACATTCTGTATGATGTACCACTGGTCAAGGATACTGTAACACTGACCACATTTCATAATCCAACTTAATCTGTAGTATGAGATGCATTTCGCTTGTTTTTATAAAATTGATGATTTTGTACCATCATGTGTTTTTCATGTCGAAACTTGGATTTGAAAACAGCTAGTTTTTGCTAATTATATATGCAAACGCTCTGACGTCATGCATACTCAAATTAGAAAAGAAGCGACTTTTGGTGGCTGTGTGGGTTGACTGCATTGATGACCTTTGACTTCACTTTATGGACACCCTATGCCCCATCACTTTTAAATATTCTGGTCAAGTTTCACATTTTTCGACCGAAACCTCTCCGAGCAGAAGCAGTTTTTGACAGATGAATAGATGGAGGGTGTACAGATCGGTAGACATAGTTACAGATCAATAGAATGACCCAGCATGATCACAACAGTGCAACCAGTACAGCTGGTTTAAAAAACCAGAATGCAAAAATGCATTGAGGTTTTCGATGATACAAAAATTGTACTGTTTCAAATTTGCCATCATGCGTCATTATCTTCTCACTCAAATGTTATACTAGTATGTTCAAAAGATAATTTTGCTATTCCAGATGCTTTTTTGACCTCAACAAAAGCAAGCGATAGATAGATAGATTAGATAGATAGAATTAGACAGGATAGATAGGATAGATAGGTAGACAGACAGACAGGCAGGCAGATAGATAGACAGATAGACGGACATCTTGAGATAACCCTTTCACAAGATTTTCAGACTTTGACCCCCGGTGACCCCAGATGACCTTTGACCTCTGCCAAAAACAATAGGGACCATCTCCTGACCATAACATATTAACATACCAAATATAAAATCTATCCAAATTTCCTATCTTGAGATGTGTGTTTACAATATTTTAAGACTTTGACCATTTGTGACCCCAGATGACCTTTGACCTCCGCCAAAGACTACAGAGACCATCTCCTGACCATAACCCGTCCACATACCAAATACGACATCTATCCAAGTTTGTTTTCTTGAGATATAATGTTTAAAAAAATTTCAGACTTTGACCCCCAGTGACCCCAGATGACCCTCGACCTCTACCAATACCAATAGGGACTATCTCCTAACTACAACCCATCCACACACCAAATATAAAATCTATTCAAGTTTCCTATCTTGAGATATCAAGTTAACCAGAATTTCATAATTTGATCCTTGGTGATCCCAGATGACCTTTGACCTCCGCAAAAACATTAGGGACCATTTACTGACTATAACGCATCTTCATACCAAATATGAAATCTATCAAAGGGTCCTATTTTGAGATATTGTTTTAAGAATATTTTCAGACTTTGACACCTGCTGACCCCAGATGACCTTTGACCTCCGCAAAAAATAGTAAGGACCATCTCCTGACCATAACGCATCAACACACAAAATATGAAATCTATCCAAGTTTCTGATCTTGAGATATTGTGCTAACAAGATTTTCAGACTTTAACCCCTAGTGACCCCAGATGACCTTTGACCTCCAAAAAAAGAAAACAATACGGACCATCTCTTGACTATAACGCATTAACATACCCTAATATGAAATCCACCCAAGCTTCCTACCTTGAGATATTATCTTAGCGAAATTTTCAGACTTTGACCCCCAGTGACCCCAGATGACCTTTGACCTCCGCAAAAAACAACAGGGACCATTTCTTGACTATAACGCTTCAACATACTAAATATGAAATCCATCCAAGCTTCCTATCTTGAGATATCGTCTTAACGAGATTTTCAGAAGTTGACCCCCAGTGACCCTGATGACCTTTGACCTCAACAAAAAACAATAGGGGCCATCTTCTGACTATAACACATCAATATACCAAATATGAAATCTGCCCAAGCTTCCTACCTTGTGATATCATCTTAACCAGATTTTCAGACTTTGACCCCGAGTAACCCCAGATGACCTTTGACCTCCGTCAAAAACAATTGGGACCATCTCCTGACTATAACGCATCAACACACCAAATATGAAATCTACCTAAGCTTCCTATCATGAGATATTGTCTTAATGAGATTTTCAGACTTTGACCCCCAGTGATCCCATATGACCTTTGACCTCCGTGAAAAACATTTGGGACCATCTCCTGACTATAACACATCAACATACCAAATATGAAATTCACCCAAGCTTCCTATCATGAGACATTGTCTTAACAAGATTTTCAGACTTTGACCCCCAGTGACCCCACATGATCTTTGACCTCCACGAAAAACATAAGGGACCATCTCCTGACTATAACGCATCAACATACCCAAATACAAAATCCACCCAAGCTTCCTACCATGAGATATCATCTTAACGAGATTTTCAGACTTTGACCCCCAGTGACCCCAAATGACCTTTGACCTCCACGAAAAACATAAGGGACCATCTCCTGACTATAACGCATCAACACACCAAATATAAAATCTACCAAAGCTTCCTATCTTGAGATATCGTGTTAACGAAATTTTCAGACTTTGACCCCTGGTGACCCCAAATGACCTTTGACCTCTGCCAAAAACAATAGGGTTCTTCCTCTCAATGTGGTGCATCTATGTACCAAGTTTGAAAACTGTCAGACATCCCTATCTTGAGATATCCTGTTAACAAGTAAAGTGTCACAAACACACACACACACATACACACATCCAGCTACATACACACACATGCACACACACACACACACACGCCATCATGATTACATAGGTTTCTCTTATCATCGAAACCAAAAATAGCCTGATCAATGGAACCTCTAAACATACAGATGCAAGATACTTAGAAAGTCAATTATTATTTTGGAATACATTTTTATTGCTCAAAAGTACATAATGACAAAACATGCTTATATCTTTTATTATATAAATTTTACACGATCTGATCGCTGTATCACACAATAACCTTAATATTTTTCTTAAGCAGTACTGAGGTATGTATGAAGCCATGGACACACTACCAACGAATTCAGATTGGAATTCGATCCGATTTTTGTGAAGAGTGTTTAAAGCTTGCTCCATCTCTGGTCAGAAAGACAAAAGAGCAAGTTTTAGGCTCTTTCCTGAGATGGAGGAAAGTTTAGTAAAAAAAAAAAACTCACAAAAATCGGACCGGAATCCAATCTGAATTTGTTGAAGTGTGACCGCAACTTAAGAGAAGCTAGCTAAATGCCATACAAGATTTTTTTTAAGCTTCTTAAGCAACAACACATTGTAAGGAAATTTTTTCATACTATCGGAATAACTTATGTTCTTTTCACCTTTTAGTGGCACTTGGCACTCATTCATTTTGCTATGCATGTACAAAACATTAAATTTTTTAAGAAAACTACAGTGTCACACTTATTGGTTCAGCAAATTTGTCCTCCTG
Source organism: Holothuria scabra (assembly GCA_037179385.1). Classification (NCBI taxonomy): domain Eukaryota; kingdom Metazoa; phylum Echinodermata; class Holothuroidea; order Aspidochirotida; family Holothuriidae; genus Holothuria; species Holothuria scabra. The sequence goes on along the minus strand of CM074182.1, from coordinate 38,724,030 downwards.
TCCATTCCCCACCCCATAAAAAACACTCTGAGTCATGTTCCATGTACCTGAATGGATTTTAAAACTTACACAAACGGTTTGATGTTACTGAGACTGTAGACATGATTAAGGCACAGTTGAATAAAGAAGTACTCCCATATCAAAACTGAATTGAGGAATGTTTTTTAGAAGAGTTGGTTAATATAACTGCATTGAGGGAATCTCTTACCCAGACAATACTATGAGGGTATGTCTTTCTCTCTCAACCTTTTTATCTGCTTCTGTATTTTCTTATTCTCCTTGGAAACTCGATAGATACCTATTACATAACTCAATGCTTGATAACTGCTAGAGGTATTTCAAAGAAGGTAAAGTATCTTTCTCACCAAAAATAAGCATTCCTTAACGTTGGAAACATGTAGAAAAATCACTTAAGTGTATATTCAATATAAAACAAACCTAACAAATGTTTCTCATCTTTTTAACCATGTGCAATACCTTTTCTGTAGTTGTTGAAGTAGCAGGCACAATTTTCCATGTTGAAAAATCATTTGACCTGAAAACAACAGGCACTTTGCATCCTTAAAACAAATTTTAATAAAACAGGGCATTTGCCTAAGAGAGTGGACAATCAAACGTTTTTTACTATAGGCAAATAGTACTGCAATATCAATGAACAAAGTATATAACAACACTAGGTAATAGCAAGGTACATCATGTTTTCGTAATGTCATATACGTAGAAAAATCATTGGCTTCATACTCAGTAGCCAAAAATATACATGACAAATGTCTAAGTCAGTCCGTGAGTCATAGTCTATGCCAATATTAAAATGCTCAAACTTGCACTTGATTTGCCAGGTCAAGACACAAATAAATCAGAGCAGCGTTGATACCAACTTGTTGTAAACAGAAAACCAGAAAGTAATTTAGGAAACAAAAATAGAGAACCCCTTTCCATTAACTGTACCCTTAGCATATTTTTAAATTTATCTGGCCCTTAGTACAATCCAAAGGTTATCAATATGATACCACCTAATGCCTTTTAAAAACCACCAGCAAAGGTGAATTAATTCACAAAAATTCTGAAAAAGCAAATGTATTCACTCTAGTTGTCATGTTAATACATAATCTAAAATCTGAATTTATGGATTTTTTTATCATAAGAGAATACAAGTTTTGATAAATTATAAAAGTGTTTAATTCATACAGAATGCCCTCAATTACCATGATTACCATGAGGTAGGGGGGTGGGGCTACATAAAACCTTGGCAGATGATTTACTATTTTGAAGCAAAACCCAGGCTTTTGGTCTCTGGCCTACTATTTTGATCAAAATTGCTAAGCCTCGAAATTGAAAGAGGTATCGAATGTTTCAAAATGAGGTATCAGCAAACTGATTTCATTCCCTTTCTTGGTTTTCTCAGTTTTAATAATTGCATTTTTTTCAAATTCAGAGCATTTTAACTTAAAAGACAAAATCTCAGTCCAGAAAAATGTAACAATATTTAAGCTGGATATGACGTGGAAGGAAATATATAGATAGATGCAATATGTCATAAGAGTACTCAATTTCAAAATTATAAAAGTTGCAAAACAGAAATAAAAAGGTCTTTATTTCAGTAAAATACGATTACATTAAAGACTATCCAACTTTTACTCCCTTGTAACTTTTTAATGTCTCACCTAAATAATGATGACACCTTTGCATCTCAACTTCCTTGGTGTTGAAGTGTTATCAGTTTGATGCCTCACAAAAGAACTGACATTCCACACATACAGGGCTTGGGAAAGGCTTGTTGAGGTATCAGAGACTCCTTAATGTTACCTACTCTTTGAATAAAATATTCGTTTGATTTGTTTTAATACATTTTACTTACACAAATAATTTGCACTAATTACAAATAATTCTGACAAATTGAGGACATTCTTTGAAATCAAGCAGTATCAGGAATATTTTCTGTGACAATAGTAAAAGTGGCACAAATGAAAATGCAAACAGATCAACACAAATTTAAAATGAAGTGTAAGAATTTGTTGTTAAGACTTGCTGTAAGTCTTCTTACCAAATACATGGGTTGTTATCATATAAAAATATCTCATAACCAGAATGCAAAAATGCATTGAGGTTTCGATGAAACATGCATGCTCTTTTTAATAAAATGCTACATTTCTTGTAGCAACTGGTGACCCAAAATAACCTTTGTCTCCACCTGTAAGTGACTGGTTTTTCTTTTAACCAAAACATTTCTCTATTCAAAAAGTCAAATTTCATACTGTGCCTTAAGATATTCTGCAAATAAGGTTTTCAGAGTTTGATGCCAGGTGATACCAGATGACCATTGACCTCCACCAAAAACAACAGGTACAGTACAGTACTTTCAACTCACCATAACACATCCACATACTAATTAGGAAATCCATGCAAGTTTCCTACCTTGAGATATCCCATTTTGACAAGTTTTTCAAAGTTTGACTGATCATGACCCCAGATGTCCTTTCACCTCCACAAAAAAAACCTTATACAGACCAGCTTCTCGCCATAATTCATTTACATACTAATTTTGAAATCCATCCACCTTTCATACCTTGAGCTATCCTAAAAAAGTTTTTCTGAGTTTGATCCCTATGACCCCAAATGACCTTTGACCTCTACCAAAATCAATAGGGTTCTTCCTCCCATCATAACGCATCATCATATCAAGTTTGAAATCAATCCAAGCTTCCTACCTTGAGATATAGTGTGAACAAGAAGTTCGGAGTTTGACCCCATGTGACACCAAATGACCTTTGACCTCCACCAAAATTTATTGGGTTATTTCTTACATCATAACGCATCAACATATCAAGTTTGAAATGAATCAAAGTTTCCTACCTTAAGATATAGTGTAAACCAGGATTTTGGGGTGTGACCCCATGTGACCCCAAATGACCTTTGACCTCCATGAAAATAAATCGGGTTCTTTCTTACATCATAACGCATCAGCCTATCAAGATTAAAATGAATCCAAGTTTCATACCATAATGTATCATGTAAACAAGGATTTCAGGTTTTGACCCCATGTGACCCCAAATGACCTTTGACCTCCACGAAAATACATCGGGTTCTTTCTTACATCATAACGCATCAACATATCAAATATGAAATTAATCCAAGTTTCCTACCATGAGATATCATGTAAACTAGGATTTCAGGGTTTGACCAAATGTGACCCCAAATGACCTTTGACCTCCATCAAAATCAATAGCGTTCTTCCTTACATCATAACGCATCTATTTATCAAGTTTGAAATTAATCGTAGCTTTCTACCATGAGATATCATGTAAACAAGGATTTCAGGGTTTGACCCCATGTGACTGCAAATGACCTTTGACCTCCACCAAAATCAAAAGGGTTCTTCCTTACATCATAACCCATCAACATATCAAGTTTGAAATTAATCCAAGTTTTCTACCATGAGATATTGTGTGACCAAGGGTTTCAGGGTTTGACCCCATGTGACCCCAAATGACCTTTGATCTCCACCAAAATTTATTGGGTTATTTCTTACATCGTAATGCATCAACATATCAAGTTTGAAATGAATCAAAGTTTCCTACCTTGAGATATAGTGTAAACCAGGATTTTGGGGTGTGACCCCAAATGACCTTTGACCTCCACGAAAATATATCGGGTTCTTTCTTACATCATAACCCATCAGCCTATCAAGATTGAAATGAATCCAAGTTTCCTACCATAATGTATCATGTAAACAAGGATATCAGGGTTTGACCCCATGTGACCCCAAATGACCTTTGACCTCCACCAAAATTAATTGGGTTCTTCCTTACATCATAACGCATTAACATATCAAGTTTGAAATCAATCCAAGTTTTCTACCATGAGATATCGTGTAAACAAGGATTTTGGGGTTTGACCCCATGTGACCCCAAATGACCTTTGACCTCCACCAAAATCAATAGGGTTCTTCCTTACATCATAACGCATCAATATATCAAGTTTGAAATTAATCCAAGTTTCCTGTCTTGAGATATTGTGTAAACAAGGATTTTGGTTTTTGACCCCCTGTGACCCCAGATGACCTTTGACCTCCACCAAAATAAATTGGGTTCTTCCTTACATCATAACGCATCAACATATCAAGTTTGAAATTAATCCAAGTTTTCTACCATGAGATATCGTGTGTAAACAAGGATTTTGGGGTTTGACCCCCTGTGACCCCAAATGACCTTTGACCTCCACCAAAATCAATAGGGTTCTTCCTTACATCATAACCCATCAACATATCAAGTTTGAAATTAATCCAAGTTTTCTACCATGAGATATCGTGTAAACAAAGATTTTGGGGTTTGACCCCAAATGACCTTTGACCTCCACCAGATTCGATAGGGTTCTTCCTTACATCATAACGCATCAATATATCAAGTTTGAAATTAATCCAAGTTTCCTGTCTTGAGATATTGTGTAAACAAGGATTTTGGTTTTTGACCCCCTGTGACCCCAGATGACCTTTGACCTCCACCAAAATAAATAGGGTTCTTCCTCTCAGTATGGGGTATCTGTGTACCAAGTTTGAGAACTGTCAGATCTTCCCTTCTCAAGATATCGTGTAAACAAGCAAAGTGTCACAAACACACACACATACACACAAACACATACACATGCACATACACACATACATACACACACACACGCCATCATGAATGCATAGGTTTCTCTTTTCATCGAAACCAAAAAGGAAAGGCAATGATGAGCTGTTAAAGGTCTCTTATAAAGCTTTTCTTTTTGGTTCTTACGAATATGATGACATGAATTGTTTCTTCTTTGACATCCTTAGCTGTAAATAATTGATGTTTATGCACCACTTTGGTTTGAGATGATGAAATTGGTTAAATCCATTGCACAACAGCATCTCTTCTCATTCTTCTTTCAGCAAGAAATCTTCCACATGCCTGTTAAATTCATCTGCATATCGTAAATGGATATTGTGTTTTCCATCTGGGAATCTTACAAGCCTTGTAGTTAAAGAAAAAAAAGAGACCCCTTTAATTTAAACAAAAGAGCATCCTCATTTTATACATGAGTGAACATTAAATAGGTTAAGGGAAGGAGACAGGAAAGGGAAGGACAAGGGATTGGGAATGAGGGAAACAGAAAGAAGCATGGGAATACTTTCATCTTTACTAATATTTGACTTAAGCAGTGTAAAAATTGTCTGTTAAAATCTTAACTGATTACCACTATGCCATTTGTTAGGTGAGAGGACCAAATAGGAAACATATTGACAAAAGAACAGTGCACAATCATCAGGTTATTAAGGATACTTTTCAAAGGACTTCATTTCTCCCGCACTTTCCAGGGCATTTTGCAATCACCGGTAATTACCTTCATCATCTGAGCAGCATGAAGGCTAGACTAGCAAAATAAAGCATGTTTATGTGAGTCGTACAACAAAAACGTCACAAATTGTTGTGAAATGGTCTATTTGGATATAAGTAAATAAATTTCAACATTTAATCAATAAGATTCATTTTGCAACCTCCAAAATATATATTTTCAAAATTCCAGACCTAAGATACTCTACTGGATAATCAACTTTTCCTTTAATAATGTACTGATCAGGGGTAGAATATTCAGAGTTAGATAACAGTTTGCTTCCTTATTAAAGTTTATGGCACTTTGATTCTTAAGCCAGCCATTCTTGAGATTACTTACCTTCAGTTGCAACTAACTTTTTAAGTTTTTAATGCCTCCTCTAACATTGCATTTCTTAAGCTGATAGTGCTTTGTGTATGCATTCCTGAGAGGCCCCATACTTTTGTTATAAATGTGAATATTTCAGCACTCCTTTTCTCCTCCTGCCAACCTCCCTGTCACACCAACAAACCTCAGATTTCCACAGACTCCTAGCCCATTCTTGTAGAGCTTGCTTCTGATACCATGGATTAAGGATGGTTAAGTAACAACTTACCTTGAGCCTCTGATATTTTGCTGTAAGTAAACTGGATGCTCCTGGGGTACCATTGGGTCCTTGTCACCATGGAGAATCAGAGTGGGCCGATGAATTCTCCTACAATCAGACATGCAAACATCTCCTGTGTTCTTTTCATTCACTATGTTTGTTACACCATCCACCCATGCTGCCCATGTTTTCCTGAAGTAGTCTTCACCATACTGTTCCAGCATTGGTGCTTTCATTCGCTCACTCCAATTGTTGATGTCTCTAGTTGCTGTTGGATTATTTGAATAAGGTTAGAAAAGATGACAATGTTGAAAAAAATTGTGAGAAATTCTACCTTTTGCCCACTGGTCAGAAGGGATGGTTGATTTTTGACCTGTGTTGACCTGACATAACTCTGATTTCTACCAAAAACAGTAAGGTTCTTGCCCTTATGGTGACAATGAGCTATTAAGGTTTTCCAATTTTACTTTGACCTCCACCACAAAAGATAGGGTTCTTCCACTCACCTCTGCAAATCTGCAAACTAAATATGAAAAGTGTCTATCATTGTTGTTTTGAGATATTGCATTTAAAAGCAATCCAGACCAGTAGCCAGACAAGGTACCAGAGGGTGCAAAACATTTTTGGAGCAGAGGAGGGGATGGAAGCTTTTTCAAGCTGGTTAAATGTGTGAAAAAGATTAAAAGCAAACTTCAAAACCCATAAGAGGCAAACAATAGCAAATTGAACCCAATTATAGGGTTTTTGTAGTAGTACCTCAGGTGACCTCAGATGACGACCTTTGACCTCCACCAAAAACACAACGTTACCACAGCATAGATTTCTTGCCTGTCTTCTGTGAGGAATAAACAATGGCATTAAATGCAAAGTCAATATCAAGAAAGGGCATATGCACTGACCCAAGTTCACATTAGTTTACCCACCCTTTGCAGGTTGATCTTTTGTTCTTTACCAAAAAGAGGAATGTATGTATAACTGTAGGGTATAATTCATGTAAGATGCCAACTTTTGATTGCAGAGCTTATCAAAGGATCACCATTCCCTGTTAACTGAAAATGAGGTACAACTGTGGAATAAGCATAAGTGTTCACATCTGGCAATGTAGAAAACAGCAATTTTTCTATTTTTGTCAGATGACAAAAATAATATTTAAATATGATGACAAACCCAAATTTTCTTTTACAGTCTCTCTAGCCTTTTCAGACAGAGCTATAAACTCCTATGCAATCATTTATTTAACATTAATCTAACATTCATTTAAAGTGTACCTAAAGTCAAAAAATTCAAAAATATATGTTAAAGACCATGAAAAGTACATTTTAACAGTCCACCTCCCATCTTCGTAGGACATTCCTGAGATGAGATATTAAATGTTGAAGTTTATTCACTCAAATTAAAATGGTACATTGCGCAATAATTTGTGATGTCCTTCTTGTACTACTCAAATTACAGTCTTTGTATTTCTTTGTTTTTCAGAATGTTACTGCACCTTGTACCAAGGTGTGATAGCAATCTTACTCCTATGAGGTGATGTAATTAATTAAACCCTCCTTGCGCAACACGCTATGCAAGCAAACAGGAAGTGTTCAAGGTCATAAAAACATTTTTAATTTTAAAGGAAAACAAAGCATGTTATGTGAGTTGTACAACAAGAAAGTCACAAATTATTGCACAATTAGACCAATTTGTTTTAAGTGAATAAACTTCAACATTTTATATCTCAGCTCAGGATTGTCATATGAAGATGGGAGTTGGACTGTGAGAATTCTTTTTTCATTCTCTTAAATATATATTTTTGAATTTTTTGACTTGAGGTACACTTTAAGTTCATTTTTGCCGCCACCTACCTTCCCACCATGACCTAAACTAGCACATGGTACCTGACCCACATGAACAATCAATCCTCATACACTAGAAATCATATGGGATGATAAAGTTGTTTGCTTGAGGTGGTGGAACTATTTTATTCTTAGCAGGTAGGAAAAGAAATGGATGATTTGGAAGACATAGTGAGAGCTCAGCAAACAAAACTGACTAATATGGATTATGAAACTGACCTTGAAATAACTTTGTGTCTTTTTCCGTGTAGTAAGCATTGCTTCCCCACAATACAACTTTACGGATGGAATCATGATATTCAGCTGCCAGGATGACTGCACTGATGCCACCATCACTCCAGCCAAGAACTGAGTACTTGGTGTGACCAAGTGCCTGGAAATGAAAACAAAATGCATTGAGTCTTCACCACATCTGCCATGATCTGACTGCTGCCAGTTACAGTGAATAATGGGCAGTAGACGATCATATCGATGTGAAAATATGTGTACAATCAAAGCAAACTTACCAGTTACCATGACAATTTCACTCATCTTTCACTCATATTTACATTGATCATCAACTTGGTAATAACATTTAATAACATCTAATATGATATTAGACCTACTTTTCAGTAAAAACAGTTTTATCAAAGAGAGCCACTTATGGGTATTTTATACCTCCAAATTTTCTGGCACCATAAAGCTTGTATAATGATCTAACATTGTTCTTCTTAGTCAATCACATATAAGCACCAGCTCAGAATTGAAGTATTCAAATTTCAGAGCTATGCACACAGTATTATATACTGAAGTATGAATCTGCCTTAAGTGAGTTTTCTTAAGTTTTTCTCCATTGTAAGATATATCCATTGTTATTGGATGGTTGTAATGAAACTGACAACTTAAAACCCACTCAAAACATGTATGGCCACTGATATCTAGTCACAATGTCCAACCATTTTTATAGTGATACCTAAGTTCTGCTGTGAGAGTAGTCTTTTCAATGAAGTAATTAGGCATGAGTAAGAGACTCCACTGTCCTTATTAACTGACCATTACAACTTTTTTAGTATTTTCTTTAAATGATGCACATACATCCCATCCTATTTGCACTGAAGTATAATAGGACACCTACAACCACACTGCAGTCTTCAATAGATAAAATCTTGACCCAGTGGCATGGAAGAACAATTGGTTTTTCATTAGCTATATGAAATTTTGAGTCATTTCTTCAGTAGCAGTTCTGGATGTCACTTCACATACATGGGATCATTTTCAAATTTGGGTGAAGATTGGAAATGGTAATGGATGGCTTCACTAGTTATATTCTAGCCTTTCTGCTCAACTGCCTTCGACTGGGTTGACAACATTCACACAATTTGTTTTTTTCCAATTTCCATTTCAAATCAACTGATTTTAACTGGGTTTTGACTAGGTTTGAACTGGAATACAACCAGATCCAATTGTACCCAATTTGACTGGGTTCAACTAAAGATTTGAGCCTCAGAAGTTTTAAACAGTTGCTTTCTTGAGACTGTGATAACTTGGATAGGTCCCACACATTTCAGTACTCTTCATTTAACATTTTGATCATCTATTTCCATATTCAAACATGTCTCAACAGAAATTAAAATGAAGAAATTGTTTTTAAGGTTACAAGGTTTTATAAGGTTAAACTCACAACCATCAAGTCACCTGCATCCTTTGCATCCCGGTTGTAAAAATCTGTTGGAAAGTCTCTGTCCGGTGGCCTTGACTTTCCATATCCTCTGGGGTCAAATCCTATGATATGGAATTTTTCTCTGTTTAGTTTCTCAAACTGAGGCTGGAAATCTGATTTGCTAGAGCCTGTGCAAGAAATGAATCATATTAGCAAAATAAGTGTACTTAAAAGCCTGTACTTGCTAAGGTTACCAGGAAATTGAAGACAGTGTCTCAAATGACAATAGAAAAAGCAACAGATTTGAAAAAAAAAAATAATTAGAGATTTTTTTTTATTTTAGCTGGATGGTACCAACATGGTTGAAATGTGTCTGAACATGTTCCTGTGCACCTCTGTTTTTTTTTATTATAAGTAGGAACACTTCTGTGCACCCAGTCTAAAATGGAACTATGCATGGGAAACTCAAGATAGAGTAGTCTAAAAACTGAGTAAGTCATGTTCAGTTTCAGTTTGGTGTCCCTTGGGAAGACATAACTCCATTTGGGTCCACATGTTTGGTAAATATCCTTTAGCTATTTTGAATTTCTTAAAACTTAAAACTTTAAAAAAAAGTCATAAATTGCTTACCAAGAGCACCAGGTAGCAGGAGAAGGACATGATCACCTTCACCAACAGTTTGGTAATGAAAATTGACACCATTTACTTCATGGGTGTTTGAAGAGACCCCTCCTCTGCAAGACAGTTAAGCAAAAGAAAACCAATCATTGATACACTTGTCTTTCATATATCATAATGTAACTGCTCTTACCAGTCTCTCACTCATTTCTAACAAATCCTCCCCTCAAAGTGTGAGTTGCATGGGACTAGCTGACCTACTGTAGGCAACAGGGTTTTCATTAAGGTAGGTAAAGGGAAGAATGGACCTATTTTTTCTGAACCCACCTGTAACTTCAACCAAGGGCAGCGCCAATTTGGACTTGGAATTTGGCAGAAATCAAAGATGGAAGTAAGAAGGGATCCATTTTCTGAAAATGTTATTCAGGAATCAGGATCATTGGCACAGGGGAAGAGTCTCGGGGAAACTTCTACTTTGAGAAAACTTTGCACAGAGGCTTGTGGGATCTGCATTATGGTGTTACAGTATATGTTTCTGTTTACCAAATATTTCCTTGCAGTTAAACTCCATTTGTATAAAAATATTGCCAAAAGCCCTAAGACTCTTCCACCCTTGGCTATTTCAACCACAGTGACTAAGGCAAAACTTTTTGTTTAGCAAGTAGGTTTACAGAGAGTTTTGCTAAAAACTTGGAATTTCCTGAAATGAGGAAATTTCCCCAACTCTTATATCTTTGAGTGAAACCCTTTTTGAGTTCTGTTGCTTCTCACTGGTCAAACAAGGGGTTTCATTAAAATTCCATTCAAACATTCAACCAAGCAGTCCTAACACATTTATGACTTTGTGATGGGTCCAGTCATTTAGTATACCTTAGCCCCTTGACTGGACAGACTCGCACACAGCAAACAACTGACAAATTTTTTTTCAATAGCCGGACTTTTTAAAAGAAGTGGAAATGCTGGCTGTTACAAACCTGTAGATGATCATAACCTGCGCACATGTTAACGCCTTTTTTCTCGCATCTTGTATGCTGTGTTACGTTGACCTCCCCAAAATGTCCGAAAGTGTGGAATGCAGGTATATGACCGACCACGGACAATAATCCGACCATAAACCTACCACTGAGAAAATCCAGTTTTATGTATCATGTGTCACCATAGCTCCCAAGTTTCAAGAGGCTAGATGTGGGTCAAACTGATCTGCCCATTGGTGGATTGCCAGCTTGGGGGAGGAGCATAAGGGGAAGGGATGTCCCCTCAGAACTTTTGAATGTTAGAAGTGTCTACATGCAAAATGGTGGCACTTTTTTGGCAAATCATTTCAACACAATTTCCCTAGATTACCATGATTAAGTTCAGTACGGTACTTAATTTTTTGCGGTAACCTAGAAAAGTACTGTACTGAAAGATTTGCCAAAATAGCATTACACAGATACAAACCCACAATGACTAAAACATCTCCTAATCACAACATTCAATTGTTATTGTTGCCATGAATTTTGATGCAGTACCAGTACGGTATGCAAACATCAACTCGATTCGATATCTAACTGACTATCGTCCCATGACGCAAGTGGTATCTGGGTGTTTGGAAACATAAGACCTGGAAAAGTAAGACCTAAAGACATAAGACCTGGAAAACTAAGACCAAGGACTAAAGACCTGAAAAACCAAGACCCACAGTAAAATTTACAATAACATTAAATTTCAACAGATTTTATTTCATAATTTTATTTCTCCACATTATGCATCAAGAAACATCTGCAATGCCTATGTCCTTTAAACAGATCACCCCTGCTCCCCTACAGCCACATACAATAATGTACACTATAACAGACTACATGATGGATGCATCAAAAAAGAAAAATCTCAAGTTTCATGGCCACTAAAAGTTGTTATAATTGCTTAGGATATCATTTATAATGATATTTCCAGTATTCCATTCTTCTTCTTGGGATTTTGGAGAAAAAACCCCAGGGTCTTACTTTTCCAGATCTGGAAAACTAAGACCTGTACAAAAAGATAGGGTCTTATTTTTCAAGATCTGGAAAAGTAAGACCCTACCTTTTTGTACAGTTGAAAAGTAAGACCCTGAGATTTTATCTCCGAAATCCCAAAAAGAATGGAATACTGGAAATATTTTCATAAATGATATCCTGGGCAATTATAATACCTTTCAGTGGTCAGGAAACTTGAGATTTTTCTTTTTTGATGCATCCATCATGTACTAGTCCTATATATGTAGTGTGCAGTACTATGATTGTATAGGGCTGTAGAGGGGCAGGGGGTGATCCGGTTAGGGCTGTGCATTTTCGGTTAATTCACTATCCGTTTAACCGATTTTATTAACCGGCGGTTAACCGTTTAACCGAAAATGACGTAATGTTCACACAACAACAAAAAGTCAACATTTCCAAAGAGCGCCATCACTTTTGTACTGGAAAGTGCAAGTCTAAAATGGCGCCGTAAGTCATATTTGCACATCCTGTGACCGGATCATCCGGTCACAGGATATAGGCATTGCATATGTTTCTGGATGCATAATTGGGTGAGGAATAATATTATGAGATAAAAGCTGTTAAAAATTTAATGTTATTGTAAATTTTATTGGGGGCCTTGGTTTTTCAGATCTGGCTAAGTAAAACCCTGAGTTTTTTTTCTGAAATCCAAAGAAGATGAATGGAATACTGGAAATATTTTAATAAATGATATCGTGAGCAGTTAATTGTAACAACTTTTAGTTGCCATGGATGCAACTTGATATTTTGCTTTTTCCATGCATCCATCGTGTAGTCCTATATGTAATTGTACATGATTGTGTAGGGCTGTAAGGGGGCAGGGGTGATCCGGGCACAGGATACATCTGTTAATATTTAATTTTATTGTAAATTTTATTGGGGGTATTGGTTTTCCAGATCTGGAGAAGTAAGACCCCGAGTTTTTTTTCCAAAATCCAAAAAGAAGAATGGAATACTGGATATATGGTAGCCGGATATATTTTCATAAATGATATCCTGAGCAATTATAATACCTTTCAGTGGCTAGGAAACTTGAGATTTCTGGTTTTTCAATGCATCCATTGAGTAGTCACATATGTAAGTGCACATGATTGTATATAGCACTGTAAGGGGGCAGGAAGTGATCTGGTCACATGATATAGGCATTGTATGTGTTTCTGGATGCATAATGATGTGAGAAATAACATTATGGGTTAAAATCAGTTAAAATTTAATTTTATTGTAAATTTTATTGTGGGTCTTGGTTTTCCAGATCTGGAAAAGTAAGACCCTATCTTTTTGTACAGGTCTTAGTTTTCCAGATCTGGAAAAGTAAGACCCTGGGGTTTTTTCTCCAAAATACCAAGAAGAAGAATAGAATACTAGGTATATTTTCATAAATGATATCCTGAAGCAATTATAATACCTTTCAGTGGCCAGGAAACTTGAGATTTCTCTCTTTCGATGCATCCATCAGGTAGTCCTATATAAGTGCACATGATTGTATAGAGCTGTAGGGGAGCAGGGGTGATCTGTTTTAAGGACATAGGCATTGCAGATGTTTCTAGATGCATACTGATGTGAGACGTAAAATTATGAAATAAAATCTGCTAAAATTTAATGTTACTGTAAATTTTATTGGGGTTGTAGTTTTCCAGGTCTTAACGGTAAAGACCAGTCCCCCCAAACTTATTTTGAAGAAAAAGCTGAATATCAAAATTTTCATCGATTTCTCATCAAAGTATCTTTCATTACATTTTATGACTTTACTATTGCATATTCAAGGTAAACCAAGCAGTTATTTCTGATAAATTTCACATTTGAGGAGAAAAAACATTGTCACATGACTCCTAACAGCCAATCATGAAACTGGACAGTCTACTACACTTCTTCAATTTGGGATGACTGCTCCTGCCCGTTAAGTCTTGGGTCTTACTTTTCCAGGTCTTATTTTTATTGACACCCAGTGATTTCCATATCTTCATACATCTCGCATGCTGTTCTAGCCATGAAAACATAGACAACAACGTCAAGAACTGTCAAGAAAGTCCAGAACGTTCATTTGATTGGAAACTCTTAGAAAAGCCTTGCTTCTTACCCGCAAAGTGGGCACTGATTTTTGCTATTGAACATTTTTTATGCAGTGACAGAAATATATTACATACCTGCTGCTTAGGTTAGCCAATAGTGATGTTGGGATAGCAAACATAGCTCTTTACAGTATGAACCAAGGCCTAGGCCTATGCATTGTTTAAGAGTGTGTACAATTGAATGTGCTATGATACGATTTACTGAATTTGTAGTTTATAGGTATGCTGAATTATTGATTTCTTTGTATCGCTCTTTAACTAAGAATATACTTTGGAGATTTGAAATGCAGGTTTTTCACAGGACTGGGCGGGTCAGCGAGTTTGGGTGTTCAAATGTGGGTCAAAACTGCCAAATGCGGATCAATTGGGAGGTATAAATTGTGTTGTGATTGGCTATGTGTAACAACGTTTGAAATTTTGAATTAATATGAAAGATGGATCAGCATGTCTTTATCTTATAGTAAAATACATCTTGTTGAATCAGTCAATAATGGAAAATGATCATTGGATTTCAGGAGATAGTTTAGGCCTAATGCAATTTGCAAACTTATCTCAATGTGGAAGTACTGATTAGTGTTTGCACGGGTAACCCGGGTACCCCGGTACCCGCCCGCCATCGTATTACCCGGTTCCAAATCTACTACCCGAATCTTAAAAAAAAATGCATGCAAAAGGATCATCCCATTTACGCCATTGCCCACGGTAATGGACTAAAATATTTTGCCAATTTGGTAAACATTCTCCGAGACTGAGAATGAAGAGAGCCCCTAGAAATTATGTGTAAGTTTGATAGTTGTCTGTACTTCGTTTCTGAAGTTGAAATTTCTATCAGCGTGCGGCCCGATCGCGCTATCGTCACGTAGTGGGTTACTTCTCACACATCACATGTATATCGCTTATAGACTTACTCGCAAGCAAGCTATCTGACGGCCGATTCAAAATCACATTGTACTGTTTCACGCAGACACAGCAAGACATACTGTATCACCCCCGCCCAGCTCGCAAAGACAGTGCCTGTAACGTTCAGCATGCTAGGTAAACTGAGCCTTGCATGTATATACGATCTTATTATCAATACAGTATGCCACCTCGAGTATAATCCTCGAATATTTCTTAATGGTTAAAGGTGTCAGTTTTACGCAAATCAACACTTTGCCGCTATCTGCAAAGTAAAACGACATCAATGTAATAACACCATAAACATTCACAATTTTTTTTTTTTAAAATAGGCCAGTATATATTAAGTTATTTTGCCCCAAAATGGCGCTCGAGCAGACTACGAAGTTTATGTGTGAAAGTTATGTTACCGTGCCTGGATGTTGACACCAGGCTAGCTACGTAAGAACGTACGTACCCCATTAGCAATAATTCAAACACACATTGCAAAGTAGTATGAGGGAAGTTCACAAACATGACGTCATTTGTTTACAATCAGTAATTTTTGACGTGCAAGAGAATACCATAATACAAGGCTCTGATTAGTTGATATTTTTAAATCAGTGGTTTAAAAGGAGAAGCTTCGAGCTCTTAGTATGCTGGCTTTTCGAGTAGGAAAGCGTCCCAAAATTCAATATCAAATTGATATAGGCCTTGAGAAGTATTATTTTCTTATTTGACTGTTTTCTGTTACGTTTTTTTTTTTACTTGTCATTTTGATCTATAACAAAACGAGACGATTAAACCTTCTAACAAATAAAATGTTTTTGAGCTTGGGAACTGTGATCGCTATACCTATCCAATACAGATGTTAATGTTACCATGCATGTCTTATGGAGTATGCCTTACAAAATGCTCATATCTTTTAGTCACCGTATGTAACACCGGGTAACCCGGGTACCCGACGGGTATGGCGATCAGGTACCCGGGTCCTAATTTTTAGTACCCGTGCAAACACTAGTACTGATGAGAGTCAATTGAGCCGCTATAACAAGTTCTTTACTAAAAAGTTAAATAATTAGGCTAGTAATTTTTACCATTTCAAAATGATATTAAGAGAAAAATTGTATCCAAGGAGCTTACCATGAGTCAATCGCTTAACAAACTTTGAAACCATAAAAATATGAATACATCTATAAAATCTTGTACATGTACTAGACTAGGCCTACATCATACAGGTATACAGTGGCAGATCCAGGATTTACCAGAAGAGGGGGGGGGGGGGCCCAGCTGGTCATAGAAAGTGCTGGCAAAATTATCTAAGCTGAGTGCCACCATGGGTGGCATGGAGGGTATAAGAATTTTGCCCTCTACAGACCCTCCAGATGGCCGGAAATGGCACTCTTCACATGTTCTACGGTACATGTACCTAGCCTTGAAATATGCATCTCATGTTTGCAATTTCCCAATAAGTGACAAAAAAGGGGAATATTATGCCGTGCTGCTTTAGCCAGTGGTTCCACTTTTTAGGGACCACAGGAAATGGGGTTGGGGAGTGATGAAAGGTAGGGTTACCATAATTACTTTCTGTCATAGAGGACATGGATTTCCATCATGGGGGAGAGAGATCTATGGGGAAAGGTTTGCCCTACCCAGTGGAAATTTTTTTAACAATTTTCAAGGCTGTCTAGAAGCAAAACGGTGCAATATTTGTTACTTTAACCAGGGTTTCTTTAACTTGAAGTCTGGTGCCACCAGATTCTAATGTATCAAGGGGGAATGCATATTTTTCTACAAGCAAGGACATTTTTTAAATAAAAAAAAACTGATTTTTTTCTTGAGTTTGAGCACTACTGAACTGCGCACGAGAAAAATTTGGGTCATTTTACACATTTGTAAATATGGAGCTTGTATTGCCAGAAATAGTTTAGATTCAGGGTTTCCTGCAAGCATATTTGAATATTTGGAGGACCATCAAAGAATCTGGGTTTCCTGTTAGCATATCTGAGATTGCATGTTGACTGAAGATCATTGTTAATACAAAATGTTATCTAAGGAGTGAGGAATGAGGCATCTCAGCGACATTCAAAAAGCTCCCAAAACTTTGTCATCATTTTTAGACAAAATATTTAAAAATTAAGTCTTTACTGGAGAAAATTTTAGGGAAATTGTACTGCAGTGGCTTGGAAAAGTATACCATTGAGTGTTTTATGAGAGACCACTTACTGCATATTGGGTTGCAGGTTAAAGTGGCTTGAGTGTCAATGAGTGAGCAGAAAAATTTGCCTTTTTAAAACTAATAATTACAAATATGAAGTTTTTGAGGAAGAATTCAGAATTTTTATGAAAGAAAAGTTGGAAAAACTGACCTGTATTTGACTGGTGTCTCAAATGTAGTGTCTCAAATGGCAAATTTTTCACTTTTTTGAGCCAGGGGCAATGGCCCCTCTTTCCTGTAGCTATGTTTCTGTTCTGCAACATTGATCATTGATAACATTTTGACACTTCAATAACTAGAGAATCCGTGTCTACACAGACTAATCAACTAACAGGGTGGAAAGGTATCCAATGATAGGTGGTGCTGACTGTTCACAGCCACTACGGTATATTGCACACATGGGCTGACATGTGCCTGTGTGAACATAGTTCAGTTGGTAAGGCTCTTAACATGATGACACTGGCTAATTAGCTGACAGCTATTCACATTATTCAAATCCTGTTGTTGTGGCTAGGGAAGTTGCAGCTTCCTGTTGTGGTGAAGGCAAGGCGGCAGGAAAGTAAGTAGATAGCCTATTTACCTGGGATTGATATAATAATAGTGAGGGAAAGGTTGAGTCTGAAATGGCCCCTTGAATATTTAACATAGCCTATGCTTATTTTAGGGTAGCCTAGGCTAGGCCTATTTGTTATTGTTGATCAAAAAGGGGGTGGGGACTGAAGCCGTAAAAGCCTCCCCCCCCCCCTTGCATCCATGCTTGAAGGAGATTGAGCCTCTCCTAGTATATTCCACAGCTGAAACAATTACATAGGCCTAGCCAAATTGAACAGGACCCAGCTTTACGTTCCTAGGCCTAGGCCTACTCCCCAACATTAATCAAATGAAACAAAATTGCTGGTGCATTGACAAAATGCATGATACAATCCCTCAAACTCCCCTTGAAACCCCCTCTCAATGTTGTGTCCTAGCTGGTAGGTAAAAGGTTGCAGCCAACATTGAAAGGGGAGCAGGGAAGGTAATTTGTTTCATTTACTTTTGTCGAGGAGTGTAGGCTAGGCTATGTATTGTAAGTACAGTAACATTACTAGCCTACCCAGACGATGCCATCTGTCTGCAGTGATGATTAACGTGAGGCCTAGGCCTAAGCCGTCTTGTAGTTGTTCTTAGATTCTTGAGCTGTTTTTGAGCTGCAATGAGCACATTCCTTCTTACAGTTGCACTGATCATCATTTTGTAAACACTAATGACTAATGAATGATAAAAAATGAGTCTAGGACCGGGTTCGAAAGGTCGTCAACCTAGGCTACTTAGGCTAGTTGTTTCATACCAAATTGAAGCTATGACAAGAAGAGCGGACTGCATGCAGCATGCAAAGGACATGTAAGCCGGCCATATGGCAAGCCGTTTTAGCATTTACCTCGCAATTCCACTTAGGTGAAATGTATTCCACTTAAGTGGATTTGTATTCCAATTAAGTGAAATGTATTCCACTAAAGTGAAATGTATTCCACTTAAGTGAAATGTATTCCACTAAAGTGAAATGTATTCCACTTAAGTGAAATGTATTCCACTTAAGTGAAATGTATTCCACTTAAGTGGAATGTATTCCACTTAAGTGGAATACAATTTCACTTAAGTGGAATTGTATTCCACTTAAGTGAAATTACGTTTTGCTTAAGTTGAATAGCCTAGCTATTTCACTTAAGTGAAATACAATTCAACTTAAGCTAAACGCAATTCCGCTTAAGTGAAATGCTATTTCACTTAAGTGGAATTCAATTTTACTTAAGTGGAATACAATTTCACTTAAGTGAAATAGCATTTAGCTTAAGCAAAATAGAACGACGGTTCAACACATTTAGCTTAAGTGAAATAGTTTCCACTTGGCCATAGATTGACGTATGTTCGCGTGGGGTATTACGTAAGAACCAGCCACAGCTAGCCTCGCGCGATAAGTTATTATGCAGGATTGCATAACATCTAGCTGCTACATGCAGGCCTAGCGTCGGCCCTTTGTATATTTTATATAGTGCACGTCTAGCGCGCTATGGCTTAGCCAATCAAAGCCTCCTGGGAGCTGACCAATCACATTTCACTGAAGTCGAATAGAATTGGACCAATCACATTTCGCTTAAGTCGATTAGAATTGAATTCCACTTAAGTGGAATTGCATTCCACTTAAGTGGAATTCAATTTCACTTAAGTGGAATTCAATTCCACTTAAAGGCCCAGTTCTCTCACCCCAAACAGTACCAATTCTTCTAATCTTCTTACTGAAGCCACTCCCACAATTGTCTGAAATTCATCCTTATCCAGTCACAATCTCAGTTTATTGCTCCAAGGTGAGTATAGAAAACCCAATTTATATAATCAAAACACTCTCAGTACCGTTCATGCAGTGTAATATAAGCTTTGGCAATCTGCATTGTTTGAATTAGCTGTCCATCAAAGAGCTGAGCCAATTGATAATTTCGGTACCCTGGTACCAAAACTGTAGTTTGGGGTGAGAGGTTTGGCCCTTTAAGTGAAATTCAATTCGACTTAAGTGGAATTCAGTTCAGCTTAAGTGAAATAGAATTTAGCTTAAGTGAAATACGGTAGCGATCCATGTCATTCCACTTAAGTGAAAGTGAATTCCACTTAAGTCGAATTGAATTTCGCTTAAGTGGAACTGAATTCCACTTAAGTGAAATTGAATTCCACTTAAGTGGAATACATTCCACTTAAGTGAAATGCATTTGAATTAAGTGGAATTCAATTTCACTTAAGTGGAATGCAATTTCCCTTAAGTGGAATACATTTTACTTAAGTGAAATGTATTCCACTTAAGTGGAATTCAATTTATCTTAAGTGGAATTGTATTCCACTTAAGTGAAATGCATTCCACTTAAGTGGAATTGCGAGGTAAAAGTTAAAACGGCTTGCCATACGGCCATGCTCGCGCGCGGAGGTGACGAATACATATCGTTCAGCTACTCGCCTCGATAACCAACGGCGGCGTAAGAAGTAAAAATTAAAATCTTTGAAAGAAAAACGTTCTATGGGCGACGGTTGAAATTCTTTTGGGGTTACGCATTGAATCGTACAAGACCTACGAACTAGGCTTCAGTTCGAGACGAGACTAGAAGTGCGGCCCGGAAAGTTTTTCCCTTTTTTGAACAAATCTTTGAAAATTAAGAAATTATTGTAATATAATGGAGAAGTTTTGGACTTTATTGGAAGTAAATTTGCTAATTTTTTTGTACAGGTCATAATGAAAAATTTGGTTTCTTATATTAAGTGATATGGAGCAAAATTAGGTCATGCCGAATGATTAACAGTGTTGGCTTTGGTTATTTATTTTACGGAGTATGCCTAGGTTAAAGAGGGTGTTGGGCCTCTTGAAAGCATTAGGGGTACTTAAGTCAGTGACCACCGGGATATGGCAAATTTGTTGAATGATTGTTTTGTTTCTGTTTTTACCAAGGAGTTTCCTCTAGTGGGAATTGGTGGTGACTCCAGCAGTTCAATTCACATGGATGATGTTGTTTTCTCTGAGGAACTGGTACATAATAAACTTTGGAGTTTAAAGGCTAGCAAATCCCCTGGGTCGGACGGGATCCATCCTGCCATTTTGCATGAACGTTCTGATATTTTGTCCGTTCCTCTGTGTATTATTTTTCAGAAATGTCTGGACTCAGGCTTATTTGTTCCTGCCGACTGGAAGATTGCGAATGTAACCCATATTTTCAAGAAAGGGAGTCGGAGCCTTCCTTGTAACTACAGGCCTGTTAGTTTAACCAATGTTGTATGTAAAGTCATGGAGCCTGTGGTTAAGGAAGTATGCTTAAGTATCTTTTAGACAATGGTTTACTGCTTCTGTCTCAGTATGGGCGCAAATCCCGTGGGTGGGGGGGGGGGCAAGGGGGGTCTTCGCCACCTCAAGTGAAAAAGTGGGGGGCCAAATCGTAATTTCCCCCCCCCCCCCCAAAAAAAAAAAAATTGAGTAGACCTAAAAATATGGTCACCTTTTTTCGTTTTTTTTCATTCGAAAACAGTTTTTCTGAAGCTTTGGAAACGCCAGAACACAAGAGCTTCCGGGGGCTTCGCCCCCTGGACCCCCACAGGGGCTTTGTCCCTGGATCCCACCAGGAGTCCTTTGGGGCTTCGCGCTCGCGGTGCCCGCCAAGCGTGCACAGTTTAGTACTCATGGGCACATCATAAGCATTTTCGCCCCCCCCCCCCACTCTCAAACAGAAATTTGCGCCCCTGTGTCTCAGCATGGGTTCCTGCCTAATAGGTCTTGCGTCTCTAATTTGCTTAGCTTTCTTGAAGATGTCTCTTTGTCTCTTGATTCGGGTCATTGTGTTGATGTCATTTACCTTGATTTTCAAAAGGCATTTGACAAAGTCCCATTAGGTAGACTTATGGTAAAATTGCATCAGTTAGGCATCCAGGGGAGATGTGCTGACTGGATCAAGTCTTGGCTCTTTGGTAGACCCCAGAGGGTTGTTGTAAATGGTAATTTCTCCTCTTGGAATGATGTCACAAGTGGAGTGCCACAAGGTTCTGTTCTGGGCCCAATTCTTTTTCTAGTTTTTATGAATGATATTGATTGCTCTCTCTCATCTTGTATTAGTAAGTTTGCTGATGACACTTAGCTCTATAGGAATGTTAATGACGGAAAGGATGCTTCTCTGTTGCAAAGGGACTTATATAGGCTAGTTACTTGGTCTCAGACTTGGCAAATGTCTTTTAATGCTGATAAATGCAAAGTTCTTCACTTAAGATCCAAGAATTTGGGTCATAAGTATACCATGGCTGGTAGTGTTCTAGGTAATGTGACTTCTGAAAAAGACTTGGGTGTTGTCATTTCAAGCGATTTGAAGCCTTCTAGGCATTGCGCAGCAGCTGCTGCTAGATAGGGCTAATAGGGTGCTTGGTTTGATCAAGAGGAATTTCAGTAATTTCAGTAAAGATATTGTGCTAAATCTTTATAAGCAGTTGGTTAGGCCACGTCTAGTTTATGCTGTGCAGGCATGGAACCCAAGTTTATTTTAGAGCAGGTTCAGAGGAGGGCCACACGGCTTATTCACAATGTGCATAATCTCTCTTATCAAGATAGGTTCAGTTGTCTAGGACTTACTTCTCTGGAGTTAAGAAGGATTAGGGGGGATATGCTGCAAGTTTTCAAGTTCCTTTCTGGTTATGATTCTCTGTCTAACTGTAACTACTTAGAGATTTGTGCTGATCCCCGTGTTCGTGGCCATAATAAGAAGCTGGTTATAAATGTTTCTCTAGACTTGACATCAGAAAGTTCAGCTTCTCTCATAGGGTTGTCAATGAGTGGAACAGTCTCCCTGAGTGAGTTGTTAATTCCACTTCAGTCAACTGCTTCAAGATTAACATTGACAAGTATTACCGTGACAGTGGCAGGATCTGATTGTATTGGGTTTGTTTAGTTTTTGTTTGGATTAGGTGTTGGTTTGGGTCTGTTCTATAGGACATCTTATGGGGGTTTTACCCTTCTTTGCCCTTAAACTTGTTATGTTATGTTATGTTAACCATCGATATTGGAAAATTTTGCCACTTTTAAAAATCTAAAGCTAATATTGGAGAAATATTGAAATTTTATGACAGTTTTGTGGTTTTATGGAGGAATGTGACGTTCAGGCTCATGAGGAAAATCAAATAGGGGGTGATCTGTAGTTTTGTCGAGGTTACTGAATATCGTCATGCAGATTTAGGCCCTCGGACCATATTGGTGCATTCTCCCGGGGAAAAAATTTGGCTTCGCATGTATTTGAAGTTTTATATTTTATTTATTTGAAGTTTTATATTTTATTTATTGTCATAGGTGTACGGGAGCGTGTCAGTTTGGGAGGGGCAGAATTGTCTTTTGTTCGAAAAAAAGTAATACTGCACGAAAGGTTATCTAAGTCGATGACACAGAATTTTTTGAAAAATTGAGAACCCCCGGAAAGCAGGAAATGGCATTTCCTGGGCTCGTAACTAGAATTAAAGAAGTCCTTACTTTCATATTTCTTTCGCAATGAAATTATTTTCACTTTATAAAACTGCCCCAAAACGAAGAATAATTTACAAACACGCATTGTTCTGTTCAGTTACCTGTTCGACTAAAACACTATGTGTGCGGAGCGTACAGAAAATTGTTAAAAAGTCTAACCCCTAAGATAGCCGGAATGGCATTTCCCAGGCTTGTAACTAGAAATCAGGTGGGTGTGATTACCTCCCTGTAGAAATGAAGCAGTCGTTACTTTGAGCCTTCCTTTTAAATGAAAGTTTCACTTCAATAGAGGAAAAAATCCAACTTGCTAATGATCAGAAAAGTACCAGATAAAACTGAAGGTACTGCTATAAAATTAGTTGTAGTGGTATTGTCTGTTTTCTCTTTTCGGGGGAGGGGGGGGGGGCTGCATTAAGAATCTTCGTTGAATTCAATTGCAAGGTCCACTATATAGATGAAATTTTTAACGTAACTGCCCGAACTCCAGCATATAAACGGTTTAACTCCCAAGGTACTTGAAAATATGGCACGTTACGAGGTGACAGTTTCAAATTTATTCTCAGTCAGACTTATGGGGAGATTTTCTCACACCACTGTTTATCATTATGTGAAGCTGAAAACAACATGGTCGATATTCATTACCTTTGTAAGAATTCGGCTGTTCGTCCGGGCAGGCCAGATGGCAAACCGTTGGGTACTGCACGCACATGAACAGCCTCTCGTCTGTTTTTGTAAGGAGAATTCGGAATTGTGAGTTTCCTTCAAGAATATGGTCTTCTAAAATGCAAATCAAGAAGGTCTTCCGAGTGACTACAGACCCACATCTTTTATCGTGAGTGTAGATGAAGGCTCCCCGACGCAATTGATTTTCTCAACAACAGGGGGTGGGTAGCCCGTCCCCGACGGAGGCATGACCTTGCGCGCAAGGATTTAGATGGGATGATGAGGGATAGAAGAGCTAGTAAGAAGTGATTAAAACCAATTCAGATATGCTTCAAAACAGCGTTACAAAAGAAAAAAATGTTCAAAAAGAAAAGAATCATGGTCATCCATCCAGTAACTTCAGTCCTTGACGTTTTTCATGTCTAGGCCTGTCAGAAAAATTGCCGTCCTCAAGGACAAGGTTCATAGAATGAGGTTTAACAGAGTTAAGAAGTGATTTAAAATCAATTTCATTAAATTAGCATTACAAAACAAAAAATATGTTCTAGATGGCTCATCCAGTAACTTCAGTCCTTGTGGGGTTTATATTATTCTTTTTTATTTTTAGGCCTCCCCGACGAAACCGTCGACCTTCCCCGACGAGGGGGCCAGTGTTTCCCGACGAGGGGCCGAGGGCCCCCGCCCCCCCCCCCCCCGCTGGCGCCACCCCTACCCCTCGCGCGGAAGCGCGCTCGATCTCGGTCGCTTCGCTCCCCGCGCATCAGTTTTGGCCCCTTTATGAAGAATGGTCTAGACACGCCTTTGGCTAAGTGACGTCCCACCGGGACTAACTCAAAGCCTTTGTAGGGGCCTTGAAATGCTGGTCCCCTGTCGGGGAACTTGGACCCCCTGTCGGGGAACTTGGACCCCCATTCGGGGAAAACCCCTGCCTGAATAGTGTTTCCCTACGAATATGTAACCAAAAAAGGTTATGCTCGAGTTTTATTAGATATATTAAATTTCATTACTAGGGGAATTAATATATGCGGCAATATCATAATGCTATTCTCTTTCTCTCTCCTCTTGCCAGCTTGCGGACTTGACGCTGTGTAAATCCTCAGTTTAATCCTTTGCGGACAGAATATCATCTGCTTAGCTCCCCCCCCCCACCCCAAAAAATGCATCCTGCAGAATATTCTGAACGTGAATGCCCAAAAAATTCGGTAATCGAGGTCATAGTAAAAATGTCCACCGTTCAATCAGCGGAATTCTCTAACAGTCTAATGTGAAAGATTCTTTGAAGAAATACAAGAAGAAAACTGTGATATTTAACTGTTGCTTCAAAATAAGTTTTTGGAGGAACTGCTCTTGACCCTTAATTATATTTCTTTGACAAAACATTAATTCAGATTTTCATCAAAAAATTTTCAATTCCCAGACAAGTCCTATCTGCCAATTACATCTACCAACTTTATGTAAAGAACTAACGTAATAAGGCCCAGTGATGTGGATTGTTTTCGCTATTGATAATATGTAGGCTTATATCAATGAAACTCAGCGAAAGCGCTCCTAGCGTCGGAAAAAAGTTGCTAATTAACATTTGAGAAATCGTGTGTACGGATTTTGAACATCTTTTTAAGATGTGATTAAAATAGGTCATGGTGGCCTTAAATCACTTTAAAACACACCTCACCCGACACTTGCAGGAACAAATCGCTTAATTAAAAATGCCTCTTTGAGTAATTTCCACTGGGGAATGCACCCACCTCTGTGTCGTGGTCCCTGTACTTATGGATACAAACTATACATAGACTTTCTGAGGCGCTTCACCTGTACATGTCCACCAAAGGGGTATGCTCCAAAAAGGGGGGGGGGGGGCATCAGGATTTCAAAAGTGAGGGCAAATGGTGGGAAAGAGAAAGTTTTCGCGCCAAACGCAAAATCGAGCGCGGAACTAGTGGGTCCAGGGGCATAGCCCTCGGTGGAGGTCGGGAGGAAGAAGCTCCCAGGACCTCCAAGGTTTAGAATATCTCTGGGTCAAAATTAAGCCTCAGGATAGGTACATTCTGGTTCATAATTCGTCCTCCAAACAGTGGCGCACGCAGGGTTTCTCTGAAAGGGAGCATGCAGTATGCTGAAGAATCGCTGGCCTGAGGAGGGGTCTGGGATGGATCTCCCTGAATTTGAAAAATGTTGAAAATTTGGTCTCCTTACATGCAACCTGGTGACTGGTGCTATGTGTGTAATTTTTGAAGTTGAATTTGTTACAACGTACTTTTAGGTTTTGAAGTGAAGGGTACCTGTGATTGTCAGCATTGAGGAGGGGTCGAAGGCCTCCTTTCTCGAAATGTTTGAAAATGTGGGCGTCATTACTTGCCATCTGGTGCTATGTATGCTATACTTTTTGAATTGATATATAGAATGTTACAAAGTGTGGGTGTTTTGCGGAACTAAAAAATTGGTATAAGTGAAGAAGCCTTGGAAAGACAGTCCATCCGCTTTGAAAATTTTTGAGAAATTAGGTGTCCCTTTATGCAGTTTGGGTGTCACATATGCTGTACCTGTTGAGGTTACATTTGCGTTACTATATTAAATACTTTTAGGATCTAAAAACAACATTGGCTAAGTGAGGATCATGGCTCAATGACATCCATGCGTTTGCCGTTGCATCCAAAGCAATGATTTCAAATGATTTTAATGGCGTCTATCGTGTCGTAGCCATAAATGAATATATACATGTGATAGTTTAACTGTACTAAATGTCCTTGAAGTACAATATATGGCCTAATGTCCAATTCTGTTCTAGCAAAAGTGACTGAGTGAGTGCTGCTGACTTGCTTAAACAGATACCAGCTCTGAAGGCAGGAATAGCGTAAGCAAATAACTACATCAAAAGCCTTTGAGTTTTGGTATGGGCCTAGTGACGGTGGGCCAGTGGGTAGTGTAGAAATAACCACTATACAAGCTTGCGCTGCACTAAAAGTTTCACAAACTGTTATACAAACTGGCTTACTTTGAAAACTTTGGAAATGGTTCAAGATGCTTGGGGGATTATTCGCGTGGAAAATCACCTTCCCTAGAAAACTGATGTCAGATCGCTCTACTTGAAGATGAACGGGAGGGTGAGGGCAATCTTGGGCAAAGGTTCTGACATGGGGAAAATGTCCCCCTTGCCCCTGTTGCCGCCACTGTCTAAAAATACACGGGCAAATATTAAAGGTAAACTGTACCAATTCCTGTATGTATACGGGTGAATGTTTCCGGTATACATTTTCAGGCTCTAGTGATCGGTGAGCCCCACTCCATCATGTAAAGCGCAGGTCACACTGCAGCGATATCGGATCGTATGAAGTGGCGTAGTAATGATTTCATTGTATGGTATATACAATATAAACTTTTGTGAAGTACGTGCTGCGTGTCAACATGCACCTTTACCTACTCCAGTTCTTTACAAACAATAGGTCTATAGATCTACTGAAGAAAACTATTACAGAAAACTATATTTGGATAGTATCTTTTGTGGATATTTTTGGGGGGAGGAGGGCAAATGTGGTCTTGAATCAGTTTTGAGGGACATTGCCCCCCCCCCCCCTCGCCTCCCTCTGGCTACGCCATTGATCGGATGACGCTCCTATTTTTGTGAGTTTTACTAAAACTCTTCTCCATCTTTGATGGGGAAGAAACAAAAAATTACATACTGTGGAAATATGTGATTTGTACTACGAGGACTACGAAAATCAAACTTATGCTAAGTATTCCGTTACATCACATCCGCAGACAACTTTTTATCGGATACGCGCATTACGACAAAAGCTAGGCGCCGATCCAAAAAGGGGTGCTTTTACGGCCTCAGTCCTCTCTTTTTTGCCACGTTAATAATACAGCATACGGAAAATTAGTGCAACTCCCTCACACACCCTGCTTTTTCTCAAGTCAGCCCCCCCCCCCTGCCCTTGAATGTGTGGATCCACATATGAAAGCTGTTGGTCAACATGATTTCACGAAATAATGAGTTGGAATTTTATTTTCATGGTCCTTTCATACAAGTCATACACTAACACAGGATGGCAATGTTTTGTTTTTACATGGATGGAGAATATTTGAATTGTAAACTCACAAAAACTGCTGTAGTATGAACTGTGCTTAAGGGAAATTTTCTTCCGGACGAGTGAACAGAGCGGGGTCGTCCTTTCCCTCTCAAAAATAGTATTAAGCAAGATATTGCTCACTTTGCCCAAACTCGCCCCTGAGGTAAGTTTATCCTGAACTTCGGATGATAACCCAAATCTTCTCCTGCTCGTACGCCTGCGCACCAATCCACTAACCACAAAAATGTTTTTCTGAGAGAAGAAAACTCTTTATCAAAATGTACAAACTGGAGTAACTTGAAATGAAACAATATCATTTGCATAAAACTAAAAATGCAATCTTCGAAAAACATGAACAACAAAACTTCACAAACAAAAACATGACCGTTGCAATAAAACTTTCTAGACAAAAACGTCAGTCACACTTTTGTCTAAAGAAAAACCCTAGACCCAAAACTCAACCGCGTGGTGAGGCTTTTTTCAGGGGTGTGGCACGTAAATATTCCTATTTTTTCAGACTGTGAGCACCACCATAGAGGGACAATTTTCGGCGCTCGAAGCGTGCTAAATTGTTTACCCTTTTTAAACAAATATTATATTGCAGAAAAATAAACTCCGGGTTTCCTGTAAGGACTTTTGAAAACTGTGAGGCATATTGAAAAATTTGCAATTCCTATTGGCATATCTGAGATTTCACGAGGGAAGATCAGTGTTGTTATATAACGTTACCTAGGCAAAGACCGGCGGACTGAAGCTTTCCAACGACCTTCAAACCGTTTCCGAAACTTTTCTTGCCTTACTATAAGACACAACAATTCAAAGGCAGGACTTACAACATACCGGAAGGAATTTGGAATTTTATGGGGGGGGGGGGGGGGAATAAGAAAACAGGTAACACTTCACCTCAGTACCGTACATAACGACAAGTCTCAGCGATGGACCATACAACCTCGACTGTATGATCTTATCAGCCACATGACCCAAGTGGATCCTTGGACCCCAAATTTTTGAACACCTTAGAACTACTGTGAAACAGTTTCAATTCTGTACCAACTAATCCGTAGAAGTTAACTTAAAATGTTTTCATCAAATGGGCCATACAACCCATTTGGGACCTTGGACCACAAGCATAGGCTATACCTCAAAATAACAGCTATTGTAGTACTATTATAAAAAAAAAATCAGCAATGTGCCTCTCAACGTGTATAAGGACGTACATGAAGCATGTTTCACAAAATTGGCCTACATAACCCACGTGGGACCTTGGATCCAAAATTTCTTGACATCTTAAAAGATACCCTTACATCAGTACCATGGGCGTCCGCAGAAATTTTTACAAGGGGGGGGGGGGCGGGGCAAGGTCATTCATGGATGATTGAATTGTGTGCACTATCTAAGCAGAGCGCCATCATAGGTTGGTTCTGGTTCTGGTTGGATACCACAAGCAGTTCTCCGCAAACGGGATATACGTTGTAGGTGTGTAAAGGCTAGTGGACAAGTCAATTAGATCGGATTATTAGATTCAGATCTCCTCAAAGATGTCAAGTTCAGTTTGCGTATTTGATTTCTAAAAGTTTCAATAGACGGGGAGTCCCTTTACGGCTGAGGGTAAGTAATTCCACTCTGCCACTGCCCAACAGTGGCGTAGCCAGGATGGGATTTTTGGAGGGGCCTAGGTAAAAAGTGGGGGGGGGGGGGCTGGTACCTCCGAGGGTCAGGCACGGCAAGACTATCTAAGCGAAGCGCCACCATCAGTTGGCGCAGAGCGCACAAGAAAATTTTGGGCTTTAAAACCCCTCTAGATGGCCGAAAACGGCACTTCCCATGTGTTTTAAGCTGGATGTACCCAGTCTTGAAATACGAATCTCAGTCTGCGACTTCTAAAATAATGAGAATAAAAAATCAATCTATGAAAAATGGTAATACATACACTTTTTTAGGGACCCCAAAACTGGGCACTTCTGATCTGTGGTCTGGGGGATGAGACTAAAGGGAACCGGTATCTACCTTTCCCTTGGGAAAAATTGTAAACTTCAGAAGGACGTAGATCGCAAATGCGGCAATATTTGAATCTAAGCGGAGCGCAACCATCAGTTGGCGCGGAGCGTACAAGAAAATTTTGGGCTTTAAAACCCTCCAGATGACAGGAAACAGCACTTCCCACGTGTTTTAAACTGGATGTACCCAGCCGCAAATGTGGCAGTATTTGAACGGATTTCAGCTTACCTAAGGCAGTACCTTACCCTTTAACAAGAAAACCAAAAGTACTTGTGTCCCCCTATGAGAAACTTTCTTTGCGTTAGATTTCCTAGATGCAAAATGGTGCTATGTTTGGCAAAACTTTGAACTAATTATAGGGCTAAGTTTTAGGATTTTCCCTTTTTGGGGAGCATGAAAAACATCAAAATATTTTTAGTTTTTGTAGAGATTTTTCAAGAGACAAACATACTACCAAAGCACCAATGTGCAAAATGGCGCAGTATTTGTTCATCGGAACATTACGTAGTCAAAATTAAAATCCTACGAATAAATCTCTCAAAATAATTGAACCGCAAAGCAGAAGTCTTGTGGACATTTTACAAATCCCCTGGATCCCAGTGCCAACTACTAAAAAAAGGACTTGTCGAAAAAAATCGTCCCGTCACAGTGGCACTTGCCATGGGCAGGAGTGAGGCACAACATAAGCCTACTTGTTAAGGATGCATGGAAGGGAAGAATTATCCCAAGGCAGTACCTTACCGTTATGCTTACGGCATATTTTGTGTATAATAAAGTATAGGAATGGTCGTGTAAGAGTGGTCTCCAGTGTACGATCATGGAGCTATTACTTTGACAAAGTAATAGCTCCATGGTACGATTGCCTTATTTTCAGTAAATCAATCAGCCATCTGAAAGCTGGCAGAAAGGGTCTTAACCTAACAAAGTCACATTGAAGTCTGTCGTCGAGACTTTCGTTTCATCTTCGAAGTGAAATGCATTAAATGACAGTGCAGATCACAAACGGTATCTAATTTAGTGAAAGTAGGCATTTTGAAGTTATTATTTGATTTCATACGTGCGCACAAAATGTGTTTTACACACATTCATCCATGTTTTTTTTTTTTTTTTTAATTTTTACACATTTTATTTATTTACTGTTTTGAAGGAAATACTTCAAAGTTTATTTCCGTTCAGACATTTTATTTTTTTCAATTACTTTAACAAGACGCAAAAAATCTGGGGGGGGGGGGGCTGAAGAAAACCTGCCCCCCCCCCCCCCCGTGGCCACGCCACTGCTGTCCTAGGAATAAAAGAGAACTTAAAACAGTCCTTTTTTACTGCAGGGCGATGAAAGGAAATCGATGAAGACTTGCAAATGGAGATTCCTTCATTTTCGGGCTCAAAATATGTCCGTTTAGATCAATGGCAACTAAGTGATGGAGAGACTTGTACAGTAAGTTCAACCTAGCACTGATCCTGCGTTTCTCCAAAGTAGGCCAGTTTAAGTCAGCAAGCATTGATGAAACACTACTTTTACGCCCTTGGTCTTTACAGACGAATCTGGGAGCTCTGCGTTGCATTGCTTCAAGCTTGTTTATATGCTCCTGATGGTAAGGATCCCAAATACTTGAGCAGTACTCCAACCTTGGTCCATGGAAGTACTTCCATGCTTGGTCTAACAAGGGATTTATAAGCAGCTTCCTTAACTTTTGGGGAACAACTGTGAAGGTTACGACGTAACAAGCCAAGGACTCTGTTTGCTTTGGAAGTTATTCCGTTAATGTGATCGGCCCAGCTTAATTTAGTAATATCCACTCCAAGATAAGTATGGTTGGGAACTGTTTGTAGAACACTATTGTTCATTTTATACGCAGTTAATAAAGGTTTCTTCTTATGAGTAACACGCATAGCAAAGCACTTAGAAACATTACATTTCATTTACCATTTAGATTCCCATTTGCAGAGACTATTTATATCATTTTGTAGCGAGATGCTATCTTCCATTGAAGTAATTTTGCGATACAGGATACAATCATCAGCTGAAAGACGAACTTGGGATGATAATCCATCAGGTAGGTCATTAAGGTATAAGATAAAAAGTAAGGGGCCCAGCACTGTACCCTGAGGGGCTCCAGAGGTAACAGCTATAGATGAAGATGTAGCACCGTCAAGAACTACTTGTTGCGTCCTTTGAGTGAGAAAGTTCTTAATCCAAGTGTGAAGAGTGCCCGAAATACCAAAATGCTCTAACTTTAACAACAGTCTTTGGTGTGGGACTAGGTCAAAAGCTTTGCTGAAATCCATAATTATGACGGCAGCCTGACCTTGTTTATCTAAAATTTTGGCAAGGTCATCTATAGTTGAAGCAAGTTGGGTTTCACAGGATCGACCCTTGCGGAAGCCATGCTGCTCATCGTTAAGGATGTTATGTTTTTCTAGATGAGCCATGATACTAGTAAAAATATGTTCAAGAAGCTTGAACGGAATCGATGTTAGCGAAACAGGTCTGTAATTTGCTGGGTCGGAGCGGTTACCCTTTTTAAAAATTGGAGAAACATTGGCCTGCTTCCAATCTTCCGGTAAATCTCCTGTGTCAATAGAATTTTGGGAAATTTGTTGTAACAAAGGGGCAACATTCTTGGCACACTCTTTTAAAATTTTTGGGGTTAAACCATCCGGTCCCGGTGCTTTCTGATGGTTTAAATCCTCCAGGAGCTTTAGAACACCTTGGGTAGAGACTTCAATTCTTGGCATGGCTTGAGTACAAGGACTGGCTATCTCAGACAGTTTTCCATGGAGAATACAGACTGGAACTGGTTATTCAGGGCATTAGCTTTATCAATAGCCGAGATAGTATATTGTGTTCACAAGTTACCGAGGAAACCCTATCAGCGCTCTGCCTCAAACTTTTGATGTATCTCCAAAAGGGTTTGGGGTTACTTGTTGCTAAGTTCTCGCCAACATTACGTAAATAGGTGCTACGGGATTTCCTCAAAGAGCGGTCCAAAAGACGCCTAATGTTCTCATAGTCCTCCCAGTCACTCGAGGAACCAGTTTGTTTGGCTTTATGATAAGCCTTACGCTTGTGGATGGCTAAGTGCTGATGATCTTGATGCAACCAGTGGACATTGCTGTTAGGATGTGACATCTTTGAAGGAATATGTTTATCCATTGCCTTGACTAAAGTTGATTTAAAACCCACCCAGAGTTGATTTGCAGACATAGATGCAAGCATATCACTGCTAATGGAATTCCTATAAAGCCTAAGATCATCATTAATAAGGTCAAAATTCCTTTTTTTATACAAAAACGCTCTTCTACGAGGTAGCTTGACTCTCTGGGGAGATGTTAAAATTTCCATGGAGACAATATCATGATCAGCAAGGCCAGGCAAGATGTTAACAGACTGGACAAGAGTTGGGATATTCGTAAAAAACAAATCCAAGATATTTTCACCTCTTACTGGACGACACACTACTTGATGCAAGTTATGTTCATTAGCAATATCTAACATTTGTCTACTTGTGGCTGGATAACGACCACCTGCGATGAAAGAATTCTTGGCCGAGTCAATATCAGGGAGATTAAAATCACCACCCAAAACAATTTGACAGTTCTTTGGGAGGCCAGCAATTGATCGATCAAGCTCGGCTAGATAACGGCTGGTCCAGAGTAGTAAGACCGATATGAGGTCTGTAGAATGCTCCTATATAGAGGGCAGGACTTCCTTTGACATGGACAATGACCCAGGTAAATTCACATTTATTTTGGCCTATAGACCTAGGCTCTTCCTTCGCTATTAGGTTGGATTAAGTAGCCAAGAGAACACCCCCACCCTTTGAAGTACGGTCCAAGCGCAGTACTTGGTAGGTTGAAGGCAAATTTTCGCTATTTAAAACAGTCGTGGAGCCATGTTTCAGTGCCAACAATGACGTCGGGATCTTCAAATCTTGTACGGGGAGCGTACAAGAAAAATTGGGGCCTACAAACCCTCCAGATGGCCGGAAATGACACTTGGCGAGTGTTATAAGCTGCATGTACCCAGTCCTGAAACAGGAATTTCATGACTGTAATTTTTAGATATTTAGAATTTTCAATGTAAAAAGTTGTTGAAGGAAAATCTGCCTCTCGGTCACGGCCTCGCAAGCCTATGCACGATAAAACTTACAACTGTCAAACAGCACATATAGGCCTATATCCGTTACCCAATTATGCATCATACCCCCCCCCCCCTCCATATTCACCTTGTATATCCCAGTTACATCCGCGCATCGCCACTTGAGATCAGCAATTACAAATTTCCAATAGATGTCACGAATGATGGTCCCCAAATTACGATTTCACTATTCAGCATACCATCTTCTCTTTTGCTATTCCTGGTCAAATGTCAGCATATTTCAAGAGTAGAAACTGACGCTGTGAGTGGAGATATTTTGATGATTTACTTTTAATTTTTTCCATTTCAATATTTAATTAATTTTTTTACAAGTTTGATTTTCCGGGGGGGGGGGGAGTGCCCCCCTTGCCCCCCCCCTTCCGGACGCCTATGATCAGTACCATTGTGACCAAGTTTTGACAGAGTAAAGTTGAATCTGCAGAGGAAGGCGCATTTTGACTGTTTGACCCTATAAAATGTCATTTTAGACCAAAATGGCCTTTAGATGACCTTAGTTCTGAATTCCTAAACATTTTGTATGATGTACCACTGGTCAAGGATAACACTGACCAGATTTCATAGTCAAACTTAATCTGTAGGATAGGATACATTTAGCTTGTTTTTATAAAATTGGCTCAAACAGACCCATAGATGACCTTTGACTTTACTTTATGGACACCCTATGCCCCATCACTTTGTGAATATTCTGGTCAAGTTTCACATTTTTCGACCGAAACCTCTCCGAGCAGAAGCGGTTTTTGACAGATGGATAGATGGAGGGTGTACAGATGGGTAGACATAGGGACAGATCCATAGAATGACCCTGCATGATCACAACAGCTCAACCAGTACAGCTGGTTTAAAAAAATAGCCTGATCGATGGAACCTCTAAAAATACAGATGCAAGATACTTAGAAAGTCAATTATTGCTTTGGAATACATTTTTATTGCTAAAAAGTACATTATATCTTTTATTATATAAATTTCACACGATCTGATCGCTGTATCACAAAATAGCCTTAATATTTTTCTTAAACAGTACTGAAGTATGTAGAAAGCCATGGTCACACTACCAACGAATTCGGATTGGAATTCGATCCAATTTTTGTTAAGAGTGTTTAAAGCTTGCTCCATGTCTGGTCGGAAAGACAATAGAGCAAGCTTTAGGCTCTTTCCTGAGATGGAGAAGAGTTTAGTAAAAAAAAACCAGAAAGCCAAAAGGTTTAGTGATTCCTTGATGCTGAATGTAAGGCCTTTTTTCACATTGACATTGCTTTGCAATGTTTTTGAATTAACAGGGCTCCATAATGTGCCCACAGAGTACACATGCAAGGCATCCAATCTTCCTACATTGAGATCCCCCTTGCCGGTCGTGAACCCAAATGACATTTGACCTCCACCAAAAACATCTGGGACCATGTATTCACTATGTGCCATCTACATGACAAGTTACAGGACCCTACAAGTGACCTTTCTTGAAAGACTGTGCAGGAAAGCTTGCCAGGCTTTGAACATGCTGACTCCAAATGAACTTTGACCTTTGGGAAAATCAATAGGGATCATCTACTAAATATGACCAACCCACACACTAAATATGAGCACAGTCACATATACCGTTCTTGAGATACCGTGTTTACGAAGTTTTGACCTTTTGACCTCTCGTGACCCCAAATGACCTTTGACCTCCACCAAAAACAGTAGGGATCATCTACTCAATATGGCCAATGCACACACCAAATATGAGATTAGTCACACTTACTCTTCTTGAGATACTGTGTTTACAAGCAATTTCTAAGGAATTTACCTATTGACCTCTCGTGACCCCAAATGACCTTTGACCTCCTCGAAAATCGATAGGGATCATCTACTCAATATGAACAACCCACACACCAAATATGAGCATATTCACATGTACCATTCTCGAGTTATTGTGTTTACCAAGTTTTGACCTTTTGACCTCTCGTGACCCCAAATGACCTTTGATCTCCAACAAAAACAATAGGGATCATCTACTCAATATGACCAACCCACACACTAAATATGAGCATAGTCACATGTACCGTTCTCGAGATATCGTGTTTACGAAGTTTTGACCTTTTGACCTCTCGTGACCCCAAATGAGCTTTGATCTTCACGAAAATCGATAGGGATCATCTACTCAATATGGCAAATGCACACACCAAATATGAGAATAGTCACACTTTCTCTTCTTGAGATACCGTGTTTACAAGCAATTTCTAAGGAATTTACCTATTGACCTCTCGTGACCCCAAATGACCTTTGACCTCCACGAAAATCGATAAGGATCATCTACTTAATATGACCAACTCACACACCAGTTATGAGCATATTCACATGTACCGTTCTCGAGTTATCGTGTTTACAAGGTTTTGACCTTTTGACCTCTCGTGACCCCAAATGACCTTTGATCTCCACCAAAAACGATAGGGATCATCTACTCAATATGGCCAATGCACACACCAAATATGAGATTAATGACACTTACCCTTCTTGAGATACCGTGTTTACAAGCAATTTCTAAGGAATTTACCTATTGACCTCTCGTGACCCCAAATGACCTTTGACCTCCACGAAAATCAATAGGGATCATCTACTCAATATGACCAATCCACCCACTAAATATGAGCATAGTCGCATGTACCGTTCTTGAGATATCGTGTTTACAAGGTTTTGACCTCTCGTGACCCCAAATGACCTTTGATCTCCACCAAAAACAATAGGGATCATCTACTCAATATGACCAAACTACACACCAAATATGAGGTTAGTCACACTTACCCTTCTTGAGATATCGTGTTTACAAGCCAAAGCGTCACATACACACACACACACACGCACACACACACACACACACCTATAGGCGTTTCTGGCGCCTATCGGGGACATGCTTATTATACCAGTCAAGTGGGGATATTCTGTTTTTCCTAGTCAACTGGGGATAATCACTGGTCATAATCAAGGTGACTGGGGATCCTGAAAAATTTACACACACATTTTCACACAAATTCAAACAAAAACCATGGAATCGCGGATATACCTCAGATCAAACTGTAAAGCTACAAATCACAAATTCCTCCAGGTACCAGCGTAGAGTGGAATGTCTGGTAGATGAAGGAGATTGAGCATCTCCTAGTATATATTCCACAGACTTTTGCTTGGTGAGGGGTTTGGAGGAAGATAAGTGAAGATAACCTAGATAAGATTGCTCTCTTTGGAAAATTTTTGAAGTACTGTATATGTACTGTAACTTAAAAAGTGGTCAAAAGACAATACCAAGCATAACAAAAGCAAACTGAAATTTTGCATTACATGAGACATTTGCAAAACTTGCATTCTGGATCTGCAAGACAGTTTCAATTCCCCATCACAACCGATTTCCAAATCACAAGGCGAGTCTTCCAACTAATTATTCCTACAAAAGTTTGAACTTTTGCTGCTGTTTCTCCAGTGGTTGTTATCAGAAGTAAGTATTAAGGACAAAATTGAGGAAATGTCTAAAGTACGCCACACAAGCTTAAATTTTGGTAGTTTCACAACCACTTGTGACTGATAGAACATAATTAAAATTATTCCAATGCCTAAAATATTGTCTTCATATTTCCCCAAATTTTCACAGAAAAATTTTAGAGGGCTGCACTCTATCCCTGCATCCTACGTCTGCGTTGATTAGCACTTAGGAGAGAAATTTCTAGGGTTAGCAAATAAATCTTAACACTGTGCAACAGTACACTCCATATTATTTTTTCATAGGAGAAGAAATATTTCAGAAATCATCAGAGTTTGGGGAAGTAGGCTAGCCTATATAGAGAAGGGTAAAAGATATAATTCCTTCCAGGCTTGGGGTAATCGTAATCAGTAATCGTATTCGATTGCAATCGATTACACATTTTGAAGTAGTTGTAATCGCAATCGATTACTTTTGAGAAAATCGCAAAGTAATTGCAATCGTAATCGATTACAATGGCAAAGTAATCGCAATCGTGGTTACATTTCTGATTACATTGAAGTTGAATTGAACAAAGAGGTTAAGTTACTAAACAATTTTTTCAGTGCTTAGTTCTTCTGTTGGAATGGGGTATTTCCATAAACTAGGGGTCCAATGGGAATTTTACTGATTTTGTCAATGCAATGCTATATTTCAAAGACAGGGAATACAACAAACCATTGATTCAGGTATTTTATTATACCCTACCAATCTAAGTGTCTTGTGATACATAACCTAAATAAATCTTTTGCTTTTGTGTCCCCCTGATTTTGGGGTACCAGCTGTGA
Organism: Holothuria scabra; assembly: GCA_037179385.1. NCBI lineage: Eukaryota > Metazoa > Echinodermata > Holothuroidea > Aspidochirotida > Holothuriidae > Holothuria > Holothuria scabra. Next base: position 38,685,647 of record CM074182.1, on the reverse strand, counting down.
CATACCGACATACAAATTTGATTCATCTGGAAAGCATGTTTATCATAAACTGATCATTGTTTTGCTAATTTATCATGGTAAGGATATCACTAATTGAAATCATTCTTTTCAAATATCATTATTACAGAATCATCCAACTTTCCTAGCAAGATGATAGAAAATGCCATGACCATCATAACTCTTTGGTGTCCCCCTAGTTATGTTGGTTTTCTAATGTTCTTTTCATCATTGACCCAATGTGATCTTTCTCAGGTGGCAGAACATTTCCTGATATAAGAATTGGTTCAAACTCTCATAGAAAGTAGCACACTTCTAAAGAAAAAATCAAAAGAAGCATCTTTTATGTCATTTTTAATAATCCTCAGTATTTCAGTGTTCCCCTCAGAGAGTTATGTTGGCAAAGTTTGTTGCTCTACCATTTACACAAATCATTAAATTTTGGGGTCAATTAAGTAACATGAAAAGATAGTTCCTGAGGGTTAACAGAAAACTTAATTCCATGACTCTTGAACCAAGTATTTTATTTTGATGAACTTTTGAATTTTTGGTGTCAGACCCCCCCCCCCCCTGCCATCATAGTTATGTTGGTAATGAGAAACGAAAAATTTAACAAAACAGAGACATCTGGCTGCATGTTACTATTGCAAACAGTGGTTTATATTGCATTTGACTATTTCCAGGTCAGCTTAACCTTTAAAAATTAAATAAGCACATTTCATGTTTAGATCTAATGGGGACATAAAATCTTGGTCTCCCCATTACCTTGGTTCAAATAAAAGTAAAATATCTTTCAAATATCACATATTTCCAAAGAGTGATAAAAAAAATAAGATACCAAATGACAAGTCTAACAGCCTACAGGTCCCAAAGGGGAAAACTTGTATACTTGAATATCCTTTACTGGTTTAAAATAGTCAAAATTGTCCAAAATATGCAAAAGTGTGGACTTTTTGATACCTGAAAATAACACTCAATTTTTTTTTAAGTTTTGGAGAATTATTTCAAACTTCTTCCATATTTTTTCAAGAAAGAATCCTAAATCACACTCAACTATGGATTTTCAACCATCTAGGATTTTCTACATTCTTTAAAGAGGGGACTTTAGACTGCTTTGGTGTCCCCCATTATGTTGGTAAATTTGATGGCCTCATTTGTTTGAATGAGTCTCATCACACACACACACACACATAGTGTTGTTTGTAAAAATATTTGTATTTTTCATAACGGCTGACTATACTCTATCTAAAGTGTAAATTTCAACCAGTTAAAATATTTTTTTTTGCATTTTGACCTCATATCACACTTTTGGACCTCTAGTTTATGGAAATACCCAGTGACAAAATTTAATTTGTCACTACCTCCAGAGTTGTTTCCTTGTCTAGTTACATCATTCTCTAGAAGTATACTTTTTGCAAAAGAAAATGTTAGAACCAAAATGCATTTACTGTAGTTAGATTGGGTTTTATGCCTCAACCCGTATCCTTCTCGGCTTATCTAGAGCAATTAATGTCCATCCAGACCTTTTTTCCAGTTGTGGCCCAGGTAACAAACCTATATGGGCCCCAAATGGGTAAACCCATATGGGGCCCATTAAATTTTGCACCCGCTATTAATAAGGGGCCCATATGGGTAGCCTACATGCCTGAGGGATATTACAGGGTTGACCCATATTTTCCCCACATTTCAGTTGTTAACATGGGCACCAGAACTATCCCATATGGGTCATATGGGTCAATAAGGGAGCCATATAGGCCCCTTATTAATGCAGAGGCAAACCCATATGGGCCCCTTAAGGGCCAAGATATGGGGCCTATAAGGGTCCCACATAAGAATGTTACCTGGGGGCACTGGACTGTTTTGCCTACTTCATTGTTTATGAGGAAACAAAATGTAATCACGATTGCAATCATGATTACATCGCAATGTAATCGCAATCGTAATCAATTGCTTTCAATTTTAGCTGTAATCGTAATCATAATCGCAATCGTAAAATATGAAGTAATCGCAATCGTAATCGATTACATTGAGATGTAATCGCCCCAAGCCTGATTCCTTCTGATCTTTTCATGTCGGAAAAAATATCCTTAGAACAATCTCGTCAGGAACTGTTCTCAGTACTAATTATATGCCCATTTAAGCATTTGAAAATGACCATGGAGGTTGACATTTGATAGCACTTTATCTCAGAATAAGCTGAAAGGGGATGTAGCCCTCCGGTGAACTTTAAGTAATTTGATTCCCTTTTTGCCAGCACTTATTTCAGGATTCGTTGTAAGTTGTTATTTGAACCTCAAAGTTTTGGGGCTTCTATTGTACCAGAAAGGTAATCAAATCTGCTGCTCATTGAAGCAGCTAATAGGACTAATGAACCAGTGGTCGGATACTACAGTATAATTGGGAATAGTTTTTGTCTAGGCCTATTTCATTCTTTAACTGCTGCGTGAAAACAGCTCTAATAGTGCCATGTCACCATTACATAAAGTGGACCTAAAGTCTTGAATAACAAGTTTAGTTTTCTGTTTTGTTAACATAAAAAATGTTGAAATATATTCAGTGACTCTAACACCGCACAAAGCCTCAGTCATATTTAAATGAAACAGGGCACTAGGGCTGCCACGATATTGCGATATCGTCGATACAGTTTTGCCCCGACGATATCGACCAATGTTTTGTCAAGATGTGATATCGCAACAAATCAAATAAATGACTAAACCACTGTGAAATCCCCCCTTTTTTATTGTCTTAAGTCAGTAACCTGAAATGATCATAATTTATGATGTCACAAAAAATGAAAAACTGCACTTAACCCACCACAAGAAAACATGATATAAAATCGGAAGCTGTTTCAAAATGCATACAATGAATATTGTAACAGCTCACATACGTTCCAGACTTGTGAAGAGTTCTTCTGCACAATCAATATTGCTACATGCACGCATAATCAATCTCCCCTCACTTTTGGTATGTCAGTAGTGGCTGCATGCAATAAACAACTTTTTTGCTAATTCCTTGGCGCTGATGGAAAATGTTAAGACTTAACGCGCGATATCGCGATATCGTCGCGGAAATACTGATGATATCGATAAATGAAAAATGGTTATCGTGGCAGTCCTACAGGGCACTGTTTTGGTTTTTCTTTTTCTTTTCTATCTTAGGCATAATCTTGTTCTTCCTTTTTTGACACTGGAAAAATTTCATCAGTTTTTGGAAGGGGTGCCTCCCCCCCCACCCCCAAATCCGTCCCTGATATGAGTAATTCGGCCTAACGTTAGGACTAGGCTGGTCAGTAGTTAGCCAAGTTGAACAGGACCCATCATTACGTTCCTAGGCTATGTAATGTAAGTAGCCTACCCAGACGTAGCCCTTGAACAGGGCTGTGTGTTACGTTACATGGCCTAAGCTCATTTCACCCTGTGTGTTACGTTACATGGCCTAAGCTCATTTCAGTGAAATGAGCTTAGGCCATGTAACGTAACACACAGCCCTGTTCAAGGGCTAACCCAGACGATGCCATCTGCCTGAACTGATGATTAACGTCAGGCTTAAGCCGTCTTGCACTTGGATTCTTCAGCTGACTTTGAGCTGCAATGAGCACACTCCTCCGTACAGCTGTTGTACTGATCATCATTTTGTAAACACTAATGACTAATGAATGATAAACAATGAGTTAGCGCTGTCTGGGACCGGGTTCGAAAGGTCGTCAACCTACTTTAAAGGCATGTTCTGGTGGGTTTTCACCTCTGTCTTGTAAGCAAAACAAAAATATTCCACACCATGTCCTTCAAACCCTATTATAATACCATTCTCCTAACTCAAGATATCTCGCTTTAAAGATTGGTTATTTTCATTAAAAAATACCACTGCTCTTCAACAAAGCCACAAAAAGTTATGTAATGTGGGCACATTGCTTCAAATTCCTTTTGTTGTTCTTTATAATTGAAGGTCCTGTTTGTCCTTGAAATTTGATACTGTTGGAATGTTTGGATATCTTTTCCTGTAGATCTAGCTTTACCCTTCACCATACATAGAGTACAACAAACAACATTGCTTAATATTTCAAGCAGCGGCATCATAATTATACATAAATTGAATGCAATTGTTAAATTAATGTGCCACGATGACATCACAGATTTCCCATGATGCATCAAATCCCAAGAAAAATTTGCAATATTTTAAAAATTTCTATCTTCTGAACACTATAAGCTATCGAAATGCCGTTTTAACCTTCTGAAAGGGAAAATTTTCCTGCTTATTTTGAAGTTACCGAATGTTGTCTCCAGAATGAGCCTTTAAATAGGCTAACGTAAGTAAGGCCCCTTAGTTGGTCTCCTACCAAATTGAGCTATGACAAGATTGTATGTCCCTCAGCTAGATCACGTCTTTCTCATCGGTGAGCGGACTGTATTTTCTCAGCTAAGTTATGAGTGGCCAAGGATACAGGTCGCGGAGCGGTCGGAGTCTTTTCCTTCAGCTACCATTTGCGTCATCCGACTCCTAAAGCCTCTCAGGGGTTTGTACTGCGGCTACTGCCTATCGAAAGAAGAAGAAGCTACTCGCCTCGAAACACCAACAGCGGCAGCTCGAGGGGGAGTCAATCACAGATCGAGGCGCTACGCAGGCTAATTAAGGAATATGCCGTACTTTACCGCTTGCTTCGCAGGATCCTGGACGTTGTCCTTTCCTCGGACTCCCAGCAGTGGCGTAGCTGCTGGGGGGGGGGGCGGGGCGGGGAGGGGGAGGGGAGGGGGCGGGGAGGGGGAGGGGAGGGGAAAGTCTCTCCCCCTGGAAAATTATTTGGGGAAATTTGATCAACCATATGCCCTTTTCCTATTTTTAAAAATTTTTGTTAGAATAAGAAATTGTGAGACATTTCTTATACATAATTCGTATTTCCATGCAACAAATTTACCTTGGAGTAGTCTTTTATTACTCCAAGAACTTCACCCAGATTTCGTCAGTGTCGCATGAACCGTCCCGACTCGCGTTCCACAGAAATGTCCTCGCCGCGCAGCAGATTGAATGTCCTCTTGTTTAAGCGCGGGGGTTATGATCAGTCCATTCCCGTGCACAGGAAGCTGGTATTCAGGAATTTAACAACAGTTGATACAGTACAGCTGAAACTAACACTGAAATGCTGTAAACCAGTTATATATGATAACCTTGTACCGGCTTATGATATTCTGCGAAACGAAACGAAACAAAACAAAACAAATTAGTTTAGGCTACCCATGGAATAGGAAACTATAACGGATAATTGGGGAGGGGGGACAAAAATCAATCGGCCAAAGTAGGCCTATGTACATTTTTTTTTAAGTGTTTCGCAAAATATCATTAGCGTGGTGGGGTATTGATATTCTGCGAAACGAAATGAAACAAATAGTCCTAGGCCTACCCAGAAAAAATAAAGCACACTAAGGGCTTATGATATTCTGCGAAACGAAAAGTTTCAAATGGGAAGGATTGCCTCTGCAAGGCCCCTCAGTGATGTCATTTTTTAATTTCTACAAACTGGCAAATTCTGTCAAATTCCAATTTTTACAAAGGTAGTCTCTGTATCCCACTAGTGGAACCGAATACATAAGGACACATACCTTTTTAAGATTGTTTAAAAGGGAGGACCCACCCCATAGACTACTTTCCCGGCCGGCACAGAAGTACAAGACAGGGACAGGGGAGCGGATGGTGTTTAGGTGCGGTGAGAAATAGTTTGCCATTTATCACGCAAGAGATGTTAGGGGTAAAATCATTAACAGATGGGATTTCGATCAGTCACAATTTCATCAATTCAGCGTAAACCAAGTTAGTTAGTTAGATAGAGTTTTATGGTCCAGTTTGCAACCTATTGGTTTAAGTCGAGCCGTTCACGGTCTAATTTAGCCAAGCATCACAATAGAGAGGCATTAGCATATTTTCAATTCGTTGTATAGTTGTGGTAATTTTCTGATCACTTAGCATGTTCCTCTTTTTCGTATCGCACACTGCTTAAAATAAAGACTGCATATTTAGATTCTCTTTACAAGCATGAATACGCAATTTTTGGCCATTTGAGAGATCTGCTTTTTCGAAATTTTCTTTACGCTCCACGCCAACCAAAGGTGGTGTTTCGCTCAGTCTTTTGGGCAAATTACATTTTGGGGTCAAAGTTGGATTCTTCGTATACGTGTGGAAAATGCTATTTCCGGCTATCTGAGGGGTCTGATTTTTCGAAATTTTCTCTGCGCTCCGCGCCAACAAATAGTGGCGCTCCGCTTACATAATCTTTATGAAAGAATAACGTTTCATGGCCAAGACAAAACCGAAAATTAAAATGCTTCCTTTGGCATATACCTATCGATGCTCTTTTATTTTGACCCCTTAAAGTATGCAAATTAAATGACAAGTTTTACTTCGTAAGGTAGCGTAAATTGCATAAGAATGCATGTGAAGACACAAAAGTTCAGTTCTATCCTCATGAACCACCACAATTCAACTTTTAACGCTGTTCCTGTCAAAGTCGAAAATCTTGCACCATTTTGCATCGAGGCTCCTTGAAAACGACAAAAATTTCCTTAGACCCCTCCCCCAGGCTGGCGATCACTCAACAAATACCGCCCCCTTCAGAGAAATCCTGCGTACGCCACTGCGTTGGGACATACAAATTAACCAGATATTGTTGACCAAAATTAATATACTAAGAGTTGTTATTTCTAAATGATCTTTGTTATACTTTATTATTAAAACGGTAAAAAGAAGCCATTTTTTAGACTCTAAAATATATTAAAACCAACGAATTTTCAGCAACACCGTTGCTCTTCTCAAGTTCAAAAACACACTGAAAACTGTTACACTTTGTACAATGTGTTAAGAAGAAGAAAGCTTTCTAAAAATCTCCCACAGCTTGGTAGGAGATGCACTGATAAAAGAATCACTGGAGCATACCACGGATAAAAACAAAAACACACACATATACACACTTTATACCCTCGATCGCCTGTGAGATCTTCTCAAGTCTTGCCATTCATCTTTTCTATTCGGTTCCGGTCTCTCAATCCTTATCCATTCAGCCTCGCTGACCTGATGCAACATAGCATCATTTTAAACATTTGAATTATTTTTACCTGAATATTGTGATGGAATCCGCCATGGCTTTCAACCATGTGCAGGTGAAGAACCGATCATGTTGATCGTTTTGAATACAAGTCCCAATGTTCATTAAACCTTTCACCTATACTTCTAGATGATTCGCCAATGTACATACCCCCGGGCTTGTCCCCACACTCCTTACAAAATATTTTATACACAATATTGCGAACTTTACAATCGACATTACTCTCGGTATTCGAACATAAAGCACAACAACTTTCTCCACACTTCTCTCTCCTAAAAGGGTTAGATTTTATTAAAGTTTGTTTTTAGGTCTGACCACTTCTTTCAACTACTTTTACCTTTAGATTGCATGCCTTTAAAACGTTCCTAATCTCTTTTGCCATGCATGCTACTCCCAGGGGTGGCATCTACAAACATAACAGTTTCATCCCCACCTCGGTTATACCAAGTATTTCTTTTTATTCGTTTTAATCTTTCTCTTTCTTTCCTATTCCAATTCTTTGGTCTGTACATTGATTCTTTTTCTTCCTTCTCCCTCTTCACTGCCTCCCCGTACTTCTTCCTTGCTTTAACAAAAACTTCCTTTCTTTCATTACAACTATAGCCACTACTCTGCATTCTGTCAAGGTAGAAATGTATGTGACTTTGTTTCTCCTTCTCATCTAACATCTGTGAATTATTTCTCATAATCCTGGTCATATCCGCCACCAATATATTGATTTTATTTTTCATTTCGAGGGCTGAGATCCTATGTATTAACTGTGTAGAACTAATTTCTTTTCTGTAATACGAATGTGATATCTGCGTCGTACGCTTACCACTGCTCGTTACGGTACCTATCCATGCACATAGGTCTAGTATTGGTACCCGTTTATTTTCATAAAGGTCGGGATAGTCGACCGTTACCCTAATTGAGAGATGTATGGCATTAGCAATCTGTTGGATTCTTTGCATTGTGGTACTTTCACTCTTATCAACTTTGTGGGATCAGGTTTTACAACAGTGTTACAGTCGTCTACATACCGCTTATACATCAACACCTGAATGTTGATTTCCTCTAATCTTTTCAACAACTGACTGTCCCACCAGCTCATGAATATTCCGGCCACGTACCCTGTCAATCTGTTCCCGATAGCCCCTCCTTTCATCTGCCTATATAAATCCCCACTGAACTCACAAATTTGATTATTCATCACAACAGAAATACTATACTCAATTGCCATTATAACCATTTCCCTAATTTGTTCACTATTAGGTATGGCTAAGGCCTCCACCCATGGTGTCCATCTAACCTTCTTATTAGAACTACTTCCCGATCCTGTGATTTTAGGGCTACGCCCTCTCTTTTGCTTCCTAGTAGGACAGTACCGACGCATATCGTCTGGAATAAATTTCTTATTCATATCCAGTTCAACAAGCTTAAGAAACAAACCAAGTTCTTTTGTGTTAACGTCTTTGAATTGTATGTTACTATCTCTGATCGCATTATTGCCACAAATTTTGGCAGTACACTCAATATCAAGTGACGGATAAAGTGCCTCCACATCCATTGACCCAATAATACACCCATCCAAGTTATATATGTTATACTTTAAGATTAAAATACAGTTAATCTTACATAATGACATAGTAATGTTGTAATACTTGTTAATTTGCATATTTTATATGAAATAGGCCTACATACACTTTGACCGGGAAAAGTTTTGGGGAAATTTCATGCCTTTGCACCCCCCCCCCCCGGAAAATATCCTAGCTACGCCACTTACTGCCAGGGAGGTGTTAGGATGGAGAAGTAACAGCCCTATCTGTCACACAATAGGTATTTCAAACATAGTTATTCCCATTCAAGCATCAAACTTTGATTAACAGGTGTCTTTGTTCCTATTGTTAAGCCTTGTTGACCTGTACGTCCCATGCTTAAGAGGATTTGCCTTTTTCACACCCAAGTAGTCCTGAAATAACTGTCTTTGTTAAAAGACGCTTTGATTTTCGGTTTGTTTACTTTCTTTGTTTTGCAACGAATTCGACGAGTCGTCTGCTTTTAAGCATTGTTAAAGGCTAAATCATTTTACCCAATTTTCGCAATAACTCCTAAACACACTCGAAATATATATAGCGTGAAAATTCTCCAAGAAAATAAACAGAAATTACATGTATTACGACGAATAACGACGAAAGTGTAAAATTTCATGTGTTTTCATGACGGGTGGCAACGAAAAGTACAACGTAAGGGCGTGCCCTCTCACTGGAATTTTGACAACGTATCACTGATCCTAGTTGGTCTAGGTATTGAGATAAAATATTTGGGAACAAAGGGAAGATTATTGTCGGCAACAAGCATTGCTTCAAAGAGTCAATAGAACGCTGTGTCTCCACCCTAACACCTCCCTGCTCGGATTTACGGATTTATCCTCAGATTCATTCTCGGATTCGTCTCAAGTTCAGATAGAAGATGCGTCTCCAATAGGACCACCGTAAATAACAGGACAAGTAGCCTTCCAGAAGAAGAAGAATTCAGAAGAAGAAGTCAGCAGAAGAAATTAGGAGAGGATTTCCGTTAGAAGAAGAATTCAGAAGAAGAAGAAGAAGAATTCAGAAGAAGAAGAATTCAGAAGAAGAAGAATTCAGAAGAATTCAGAAGAAGAAGAATTCAGAAGAAGAAGAATTCAGAAGAAGAAGAAGAAGAATTCAGAAGAATTCAGAATTCAGAAGAATTCAGAAGAAGAATTCAGAAGAAGAATTCAGAAGAAGAAGAATTCAGAAGAAGAAGAATTCAGAAGAAGAAGAATTCAGAAGAAGAAGAATTCAGAAGAAGAAGAATTCAGAAGAAGAAGAATTCAGAAGAAGAAGAATTCAGAAGAAGAAGGAGAAGAAGAAGAAGAAGAATTCAGAAGAAGGATTCAGTAGAAGAAGAATTCAGAAGAAGAAGAATTCAGAAGAAGAAGAATTCAGAAGAAGAAGAATTCAGAAGAAGAAGAATTCAGAAGAAGAAGAATTCAGAAGAAGAAGAATTCAGAAGAAGAATTCAGAAGAAGAATTCAGAAGAAGAAGAATTTAGAAGAAGAAGAATTCAGAAGAAGAATTCAGAAGAAGAATTCAGAAGAAGAAGAAGAAGAAGAAGAAGAAGAAGAAGAAGAAGAAGAAGAAGAAGAAGAAGAAGAAGAAGAAGAAGAAGAAGAAGAAGAAGAAGAAGAAGAAGAAGAAGAAGAAGAAGAAGAAGAAGAAGAAGAAGAAGAAGAAGAAGAAGAAGAAGAAGAAGAAGAAGAAGAAGAAGAAGAAGAAGAAGAAGAAGAAGAAGAAGAAGAAGAAGAAGAAGAAGAAGAAGAAGAAGAAGAAGAAGAAGAAGAAGAAGAAGAAGAAGAAGAAGAAGAAGAAGAAGAAGAAGAAGAAGAAGAAGAAGAAGAAGAAGAAGAAGAAGAAGAAGAAGAAGAAGAAGAAGAAGAAGAAGAAGAAGAAGAAGAAGAAGAAGAAGAAGAAGAAGAAGAAGAAGAAGAAGAAGAAGAAGAAGAAGAAGAAGAAGAAGAAGAAGAAGAAGAAGAAGAAGAAGAAGAAGAAGAAGAAGAAGAAGAAGAAGAAGAAGAAGAAGAAGAAGAAGAAGAAGAAGAAGAAGAAGAAGAAGAAGAAGAAGAAGAAGAAGAAGAAGAAGAAGAAGAAGAAGAAGAAGAAGAAGAAGAAGAAGAAGAAGAAGAAGAAGAAGAAGAAGAAGAAGAAGAAGAAGAAGAAGAAGAAGAAGAAGAAGAAGAAGAAGAAGAAGAAGGGGAAAGGAAGGAAAGAAGATGGAAGACAAGGAAAAGAAGGAAAATGAAGACAAAGAAGAAGGGAAGAAAAGTAGCCTAATGAAGATGGGAGCGAGAGGAATGTTGGGGAAATGGTAGCAATGGCGTAAATTACAGAAAAGTAATGCAAACTGCCTTTCCATAGACATGGGAAGTGGAGTGAGTATTGCGAAGAAAAAATACCGCCTTCGATCATTCTAGCCCTAATATATTGATGGATGAACCAATATTATTTAGGGGTGAGGTGTGTGATGTAGCAAGTTTTCAGCGTAAATGAGTGACGTCGTAGTACCAATTGAAACAATCCTAAATTACACATCTTCCAAAACCTCTTGAGTATATATTTTCTTCATGAGCGGCGAGAATGTTTTGCTAGTATGCTGTTTAAATATCTACCCAAATCAATGGCTGTACTGTCACAGTTCCTGCTCCAATATCTGAAATAATTAAAAACTTGTAATCTCAAGACAGAGGTGGTTCAGATGCATGTTGGAGTGCAGGTAGAAGTGTTTGGTAATTACTTTCCTGCTCCAGCTGATGATGGAGATTCGCACCAAGTCCCCCCCCCCCCTCCCACCATAGGTTGAAACGGAGAACTGCCTCTTGACCGAAGATGTATCTAGAACTTTGTTTTTGACTCAATATGTATAGTATAAATATCCAAAAGTGAGATGCATAGGCGTAGGAAGCGGGTGTCGATCCAGTGAAAATGTGGGGTGGAAGCATGTACCCGCCCCTTCCCCACCTCCCGGGTCAGAAAACCCCTTTCTTCATTTTTCCAAATCTCAAAAAGCAACATTTCTGGCGCACTTTGCAAATGCAATGTGTATGCATTAGTTCTCGCTCATAAATCAGTTTGGTAAACTTTCCCGAGCTATGGAAATGACAAAATCGGATATTTACCATATGTCTCAGATACGGTGGTGTTCACACTTGAAAGGAAAATCGGAAAACTCTGCTTCTACTTTCAAGCCAGTGACATGTTATTTTCGGCTGTCTGAAAGGGCATGATTTGTCAAAATTTCCTGTGGCCTGTGCTCCGCGCCATCTGAAGATAGTCTTTCGAGTAAGACTTCATACTTCAGGCAGGGAACCATTGGCCTATACCTTACTCAAATGCTCTCGTACACACCAAAAATCAAACTTTTCCTAGCCGCTACAGTGCCGTTTCCCTAAATTTTTTTCAATATAGGCTTTTAATTTTTAAATATTTGGTCTAAAAAAGGCAACAAAGTTTCGGGAGCTTTTTGAATGTAGCCGGGAAGCCTCAATCTGCACTCCTTAGATAACATTATGTAACAACAACGATTTTCAGACGACATGCTATCTCAGATACATGCTACTAGGGAACAGAGATTCTCCGATAGTCCCCCAATATTCAAATTTCCTTGCAGGAAACCCTGAATCTAAACTATTTCTTGGAATGTACGTAAGCTCCACATTTACAAATGTGTAAAAGGACCCAAATATTCGTCGCGCACCAAAAATGTCCCTATTGGTCAATGGGGTAGCGTGAGGTGCATGATCAAAAATTTTTCCGCTCCACTTTCATATTGCTTCCTACGTTGGAATGGCACTGGTTGTGCCATAACAAAGGCTTCAAAACGGATCTTACAGGCCGTTTTGCGCGGTGTTCCACATAAGCATCGTAGGGTGAAACAATCTAACTCGCAACTGGAAAAGAGGTCGTGGGCTCAGCTAGTTAAACCAGACTGTTAAAAATTAAGACGCAAAACCCACTTTAAACAGCCAAATCCAGCGATCTGGGAAGCATCTTTATTTAAACGTTGGTGTACGCTAAAATATTATTTTATATAACTATAACGGGAGAGGTCCTTTTAAATGAGAAACAATCTCACGTTTCTGCAGTACGTGTAGTGATTTTGATTTTACATTGCATTATATTTCGAAAATATGTAAAAAAGTAATTTTGCCCGGAGGACTATCTGAGTGGAGCCCCGCCATTAGGAAATGATCGCGACCCCTCTGATGGCCGAAAATTGCGTTTTCATTCTTGTAAAGAGAATCTTAAGATGCGGTCTTTATGTTTAGCGTTTGTTTGCAACAAGAATAAAATCATGCAGGAAAATTCTAAGTGATCAGAAAATTACAAGGTAAAATGTTCTACCACTATTACATTAAATGGCATTAGCGGCTCGCCATAGGGGCACTTGCCCCCTAACATTTCCAAAACATGGTCTCCAATTTTCCAAAAATAACGTTATTCGATATGACATGAATAAAAAGTAGCCTTTTTCTTAACCTGGGCAAAGTATCCCAGCCTTCTCTCTCATAGAAATGCCATATATTATTTACAAAGTATAAACTAATGCGTAATTTTCAAGGATATAGTTCGTAATTTTAGCCCAGTACCGGCCCCCAGAGGAGTTGAAAGCACTACCAACACCAATAGCAGTCCAGGGGCCCGTTCCACAAAGAGTTACGCACGATCTTAAGTATGATTTTCTGTTGGCTTAAGTATGGTGAATCAAACTTAAGATTGTGCGTACTAACTCTTTGTGGAACGGCCCCATGAATCAGTACTGTTATTGGTGCTGGTAGCGCTACCAATGCTTCTGTGTGGCTGGTTCAGGTTTACAGGCTCATTCGACTACTGGTCATATGAGCAGTGGCGTAGCCAGGATGGGATTTTTTTTTGGGGGGGGGGCTAGGTAACAAGTGGGGGGGGGGCCTGGTACCTCCGAGGGTCAGGCACGGCAAGACTATCTAAGCGGAGCGCCACCATGAGTTGGCGCGGAGTGTACAAGAAAATTTTGGGCTTTAAACCCCTCCAGATGGCCGGAAACGGCACTTCCCATGTGTTTTAAGCTGGATGTACCCAGCCTTGAAATACGAATCTGATGTCTGCGATGTCTCAATAATGAGAATAAAATATCAATCTATGAAAAATGGCAATACATACACTTTTTAGGGCCCCCAAAACTGGGCACTTCTGATCTATACCCTGGGGGATGAGACTAAAGGGGGCCGGTATCTCCCTTCCCCTTTGGAAAAATTGTAAACTTCAGAAGCACGTAGATCGCAAATGCGGCAATATTTGAATCTAAGCGGAGCGCCACTATCAGTTGGCGCGGAGCGTACAAGAAAATTTGGGGCTTTAAAACCTCTCCAGATGGCCGAAAACGGCACTTCTCACGTGTTTTAAACTGGATGTACCCAGCCGCAAATGCGGCAATATTTGAATGGATTTCAGCTTACATAAGGCATTACCTCACCCTTCAACAGGAAAACCAAAAGTAGTTGTGTCCCCTTCAGAGAAACTTTCTTTGCGTTAGATTTCCTAGATGCAAAATGGTGATATGTTTGGCAAAACTTTGAACTGATTATAGGCCTGAGTTTTCGGATTTTCCCTTTTTGGGGAGCATGAAAAATATAAAAATATTTTTAGTTTTTGTAGAGATTTTACAAGAGACATACATACTACCAAAGAAACAATGTGCAAAATGGTGCAGTATTTGTTCATCGGTACATTACGTAGTCAAAATTAAAATACTACGAATAAATCCCTCAAAATAATTGAACCTCAAAGCAGAAGTTGGATCATGTGGGAAACACATGAAATCCGGACCTTGTGGACATTTTACAAATCCCCCGGACGCCAGTGCCAACTAGTAAAAAGAGGACTTGTCGAAAAAAATCGTCCTACAGTGGCACTTGTCATGGGCAAGAGTGAGGCACGACATAGGCCTACTTGTCTGCTTGTTAAGGATGGAAGGGAAGAATTATCCGAAGGCAGTACCTTACCCTTATCTGCTTACGGCATATTTTGTGTATAATAAAGTATAGGAATGGTCGTGTAAGAGTGGTCTCCAGTGTACGATTGCCTTATTTTCAATAAATCAATCAGCCATCCGAAAGGCAGAAAGGGTCTTAACCTAACAAAGTCACATTAAAGTTTGTCGTCGAGACTTTCGTTTCATCTTCGAAGTGAAATGCAATAAACGACAGTGCGATCACAAACGGTAGGCCTATCTAATTTAGTAAAAGTAGGCATTTTTAAGGTATTGCTTGATTTCATACGTGCGGACAAAATGTGTTTTACACACATTCATCCATGATTTTTTTTTTTTTAAATTTTTGCACATTTTTTTATTTTTATTTTTTTCAATTACTCTATCAGGACGCAAAAAATCTGGGGGGGGGGGCTGGAGAAAATCTGGGGGGGCCTAGGCCCCCAGGCCCCCCCCCCCCGTGGCTACGCCACTGCATATGAGTTTATATGATTCGAAAAGTTATGATTTCAATTTATTTCCAACGGTGTGCAGCTCCTTGAAACAAAAAAATGCAGAACAAATTTTTGTTTGGTATTTTGAAGAGGAACATATTCTAGGCGTAGCTTACTGGGGAAATTTTTACTCGTTTCCTATGTTTGGTTCTCGAGATATTAGAATTGAAGTTGACATATTTTCTACAAACAGTGAACTTGCAACAGGTAGACGTGATGTCATGTATTCACACTGATGGAAATGTTTAGTTGTTTTTCTCTAAAATTTAACACCATATTTGTATAATTTAACTGTGATATGTTGTAACCATAAGTGCATCCCGAGCAATGGAAGTTTAAAAACTTAATTTGCCTGAAGGACAAGATAGTAACCCTAATCAATTCAAGATCAAACACCAGGATCAAAAATAAATAAATAAACAAAACAAAACATTGACCATCAATATGAATACATGACATAGCACCTGCTTGGTTCAAGTTTACCTTTTGTAGAAAATGTGTCAACTTCAGTTGCTAATATCTCGAGAACCGAACATGAGAAATGAATAAAAACTTCACCAGAGTGTTTAGAATATGTTCGTCTTTAACACATTAAACGAAAATTTGGTTCTGGTCTATTCTTTTTAATGGAGATTTTATTTTGCGACAAAGAAAATGATAAAATGTCACATCGTCCTGTAAAGAAGCCAGTATATTTTATCTCGTAATTTTCTGATCATTTTGCAATTTGATTTTCTTTTTATTAAAATGAAGATTTTATTGCAAAGGAAAGCTAAAGAACGACTGCTTAAATTCTATTTACAAACTTGGCAAATGCAATTTCCGGCTATCTGAGAGGTCGCGATTTTTCAAAGTTTTCTGTACGCTCCGCGCCAACTGATGGTGGCGCTCCGCTTAGATAGTCTTCCGTTAGTCACCACTTCTAAAGGGCCCCCGAAAATATTTTTGCACAACATCCCCTGATAATATTTGAGACGTCTTGGTCTTAAGTTGAGTTTGAAGCCCCCCCCCCCTCCCCAAACAAATTTCCTTATATCCGCCCTTGTTAAATGGTCTTTATTCTTTCCCGGGAAACTATACACGGAATTGAAAATATGCTAATGCTTCTCTATTGTGACTCTCGGCTAAATTAAAGATCCGCTGAATTGATGAAGTTGTTTGTGACTCGAACTCTCGTCTGTTAATGGTTATACCCCTAACATCTCTTGCGTGGTAAATTGCAAACTAATTCTCACCGCATATGAACACCCTCCTCTCCCAGGTCCCCTTCTCGTACGTCTATGTTGGTCGGGAAAGAAGCAGTTTAGGGATGGGCCGCTTCCTTTTGAAAAATTCTTAAAAAGGTAGATGTCCTTAGAGGTGGTAATCGGAGCCACCAGCGGGATATTTTAAGTAAAATTTGGAATTCGACAAAATTTGCCTATGTTTAGGAATTAAAAAAAATGGCATCACTTAGGATCCTTGCAGAGATAATCGTTCACAAGTTTGAAAATTCTTGAGAAATTGGGTGTTCTTACAAGCAATCTGGTGCCATGTATGTTATCTTTTTAAGTAAAACTTGAGTAGCTAAAGTATGGCTACGTATTTTAAGGACCTTAAAAAAATGGCATCCGTGAGAAGGAGGGGGGGCATGACCCAATTCCCCCCCCATTCGTACGCCACTGTTTGACAGTGTCTTTTTCTTTTGACTTTGGTCTTTACTTTGACTTCCATCTGTTCCTTTTAGCGTTTGCCTTTCCTGTTTTGCTGTTTGTCTTTTTTGCCTGTTTGTCTTTTCCATTTGGGTTTTAACTGTTCCTTTTGCACTTGTCCTTTTCTTTCGGCGTTGACCTTTCCTTTTGGCGTTGTCTTCTCCTTCTTGCTTTTGCTTTTGTTGTTTTCCAATTTTAAGTTGTTTTTTCCTTTTGAGTTTTAACTTTTCCTTTTGCTTCTGTCTTTTCCTTTCGGGGTTTGTTTTCTCCGTTTGACGTTTGTCTTTTTCTTTAGACGTTTGATTGTTCCTTCCGGCGTTGTTTTTTCCTTTTGACGTTTGTCTTTTCTATTTCGCGGTGTCGTCTTTTTTTGCCCTGATTGCCGCCCATAGTCGAAGTAAAAGCAAAAAATTATTTTTTGCATGTGAAATAAAAAATATTCTCAGTGTGGTGGAATTTTCATTCAGATTGGACATGTATTTCTCGAGATATCAGCAAATGAAGTAACTAGATTTGTGTTCAAATTGAAATTGAGGGCAGCAGAGATTATATCACTTCCTCACATTGACAATGAATGCTTTCTTTCCCTTTGGTTTTCCAGACTGCTGCATTGACCTTGACGTTAATAGGAATAGGACCTCCCCATAGGGGTTGCAAAGTTTGAAAAGTTCTCATGCCACTAATGCAATCACAGTTTAATAACATGGGACTGCTGAGGAGAAAATATGCTGTAAAGTTTAAAGAAAAACAAAAGACTGTCCATTAATGTGGGGATATGATGTCTTGCGTGCTTGCTTCGAGTTCACTAGCTGTTTGCTGAAAATGTGACAACTTTAATTGCTCATATCTTGAATGGTTGGAAGTTATTTAAAGAAGTATAATCAAAATAAATTGAAGGTATTTAATTTCTTTTTGATCCGTCGATATCCTCACAAGATGGATAAAAAGATGGTTGTGATTGGTGACAGTTATAACTTGTCACGGCTACGACGACGAAAAATTCAAATAGAAAAGGTGAGACTCTTCTTTGTAGATGTAAATTAGTGAATATTTGTTACTATAGCTACAGTTTCTTTACGTTAAATTCTAAAAAAATTAACTATATGCAGTAATGGATTAGCTCGATCGACTTCATACCTCAGGACTAAAAGCTAGTCGTGAGTTGGAAGTTCTGTAAATCTTAT
Organism: Holothuria scabra; assembly: GCA_037179385.1. NCBI lineage: Eukaryota > Metazoa > Echinodermata > Holothuroidea > Aspidochirotida > Holothuriidae > Holothuria > Holothuria scabra. Next base: position 38,667,664 of record CM074182.1, on the reverse strand, counting down.
GCTCCTTCGTTATACTGTAGGAAACATAAGACTCTAGATTCACCATTTAGGGCCAGGATAACAAATCAATTTTTGGTCCAGAACTGAATTTACCTGAAGACTATAGTGGAGCAAATCAAGAAAGAGCACTGAAAATGAACTCCATAAATATTGGTGTAACTGGGTAGGGACTGCATGAGGATTCGGGGGGGGGGGGGGGTCCATGTAAGCGAAGTGCCGTCGTCAGTTGGTGCTGAGCAAAATTTCGGCGCGCTTAGCGCGCTGCAAATTACGTCTCTAGTACAGCGGGTGTTCACACTTTACAAAAGGGAAAAATTGGATGCTTGCCCCTGGAAAAATGTCTACCTACGCCACTGTAGACAGAATAGGAGGAATATTTATGCCAGATGTCCCCCACTTTTAAAATCAAGTCGACGTCCTTTGGCTGTCACAAAGCCACAGAGTGTGATTGACTTGTTTGCTCTGGCATGCTTTGTTTGTTTTGAAACTGCATGCCCAATGCTGAAGGGCATTTTCCGTGGGAAATGTTATCGATATATTTCTTCGAATTCGTAACCGATTTAACTACTCCAAAGTTTGTTTTGATACTAATTTGTCCACAGAGTTTATTTTTAGAGACCACAGTGTTAAAATTTTCAAATCAGTTTTTTTAAATGTATTGAGATATTTTTCCACTGAAAGTGAGCTGACCACAAAATCTTCTGGATTACTTCTTGAAACCAAGGACAAGCAGACTTGTCAAACTTTCATTAGGGCAAATTTTCTGTGTTACACTCAAATGGTGTGACACCTGTAAGACCCTACTTTCATGTATGGGAAATGCTATTTCTGGCTGTCTTAGGGTCTCCATTTTGAAAAAAAAAAATTGCTGTACGATCTGAAATCTGTTTAGATAGTCGACCGGTGTGTGCTGCCCAGATTGATGCAGCTGCGTATCGCCGGTTGAAGGGTTAAAACCCTATTAGATTTTGACCCAATCCGCGTTCCACATAATTTACTGCTGGAAAACACTGCAAGGAGCCCCATAGCAACCGTAACAGAAAACAAGATGAGGGAAAATTAAATATAATTGCTCTTGTTTCCCTGTGCGATTTGAAAAAAGGTATTGTAAGCTTCGAATAATTTGCTCTCTGTTACTTTCTGTCAAGTTTTTTTTGAGTTGTTTGCTATTTTTAAGCAGATATTTCCTTACTTAAAACATTTCATGTTGTGCCTGAAGTTACGGTATCTTTTTGTACATGTACCCGTTTCGCGATTTTCGTGCTATTCGTGCCTTGCTAAGTTCTAGCCTCTGGCCTAGGTTAGGCCTAGCCTAGCTAGGCTATCTATTCTGTATTATAGGGGACACCCGAATTTTCTGTCAAAGTGCAAGTGCGTCAATTGCAGGACAAATAGGTAGGCCCATCTGAAAATCATTTCATATATTTAAAATCGAATTCATATTGGCATTCCTTCAATAGGGGGCCTAGGCCTAGGCCTAGTTAGGCCTAGAAGTTTTTAGAGATAGGTAGGCTATGCGGTAATGCCCGTAGTGCACGATGGGACTGAAATCAAAGGGATCAGTTGCAAATTGCGCGTTGTGGCACTGTAGTTATGTACAACATAAAAAAATTAGCATGCTCCATTTAACCTTTTCAACAAGAAAAAGATTACTTTTGTCATGTGTGATCCAGAATAGGATGTTAAAGTCATATTCAAGTAAAGTAAGATACATTTGGTATCATTTTTACTTCAAATATTAGCCAATTAGGCCCCTAGGGTGAAATAAAACTTGATGTATGTTGTATTTGAACTGTGTATTTGTGCAACAACCACCTTTTGTTTGCAACTTGTTTTTTCCAACAAGTTTCTGACAAAAGATGGGTAAGACCTACATCAGAGTACAGTTATGTTTCAACTAGGGTGTGCATTCACTGTGTAATTAATAAAAGTGGTAAGCAGTAGCATCATCTGATACTAAGTATGTAGTCCCTTATTACAAGTTTTGAATTTTAATTTGTTCTTTATGGGTATTCTGTCTTGTAACTAGAAAAGTAACAACTTTGTGCTGTGGGATGGGATTACTGCAGATACTTTAAAGTACTGCCCTGTTAGGTTTCTTAAATCAAAAACTAAAAGGGGGCTATTCAGGAGAGAACTGTCAGAAGGGTTGTTAAGTGAGAGCGAGAGAAAAGACTGAAAGAAATGGGAAGAGAAAGGGAAGGAAGAGGAAAAAGAAAAATACAAAGAGGTGATGAGGAAAGCAGAACAAGGAAAATGGGAAGGAGAAAGTAAAAATAAAAAGATAAAGCCGCGGCCACACTTCAACGAGTTCAGATTAGATTAAGTTCCAGATAATTTCTATTTTTCTTTTAGTATGTCTTCTCAATCTCTGATCCAAAAGAACTTAAATTTGACAACTGTAGTATGACTTGTATCAGAGGACTGCGAAAATGAAATTCTAACTAGGCCTAATTAATTTGTGATGTCACAACAACAGAAAGCTTTCATCGGACAGTCATGGTCTGATAAAAGCTGTCTGGTTGTTCACTCTAAAAACACATGAAAATTCATTTCGTACAAAGCTTACAACTTTGTCCTCTAAACGAATATGGGATCCTTTTAAAACATGCTCAGATTAGGTCAAATGAATGATAGTAACTATGGGTCTCATTATTAGCAAGTTAGAGCTCTTATGATTGAGGAACATGATTTCCCTTCTTTGATAGGGTTTTTTTTATTATTTTTCTCCTTTTATTTTCATTCCCATTTTTTCAACCAGGGGAGCACATGCCCAACAATCTCAAAATAAATCCCTAAAATAATCAATTTGGCTTACATGCAGAAAACTGTGAGGCCTTGCTTATATTTAAATAGTTACAGTAATTAGTTTGATGGGATTTAAAGGAATCTTCTGGTGACAATTTTCAAAAGCTTAAAAAAATCAAGGTACTGAAATTTTCTGGTGAAAATTCCGTCTCAATTGTATGTTGCCCGTTAAGTATGACTTTCTAAAGAAAAAAATTCAAACCACAGTAACACACTTTGCAAAATTTTCGGGTCAACCTCAAAGAAACAATATTCAATGTTCTATATGTGTGCAATTTTGAGGTCAAATTAGTTACTGCATTTTAAAGAACAACAAAAAATTTTGAAGACTATCTGCCCGTACTGCATAACATTTTGCAACCTTGGAGCAACTGGGAGTCTTTTTTCTTCAAACAAAATTATCTTGAGCTATGAACAAGCTATAATGTGGGGTCTGAATGGGATACAATAAAAAATTGGGATATTTCTTTTAAAAACACACAAACATGAATGTGTTTTATAGTGCCAGTCAGTAAAAAGTTCAAAAGTTTATATTTATTATTCAGTATGGTTCAAGTTCAATTTGGTTTCCCCTTAGCCGCCTGTTATGACAGGAGGAAAAACTGTGGGTATATTCTACAGCCTCGAGCAAAAACGCTAGCTTAAACCTCTAGTCTTTTGCCTCCATTGCTCGTTTATTTTACCTGGAATAGTTTTTATAAACCTTTGAGTCCCGTGCTCTTCCCAGTTAATACAATAGAAAACTTTTTCACTATACGGAACCAATAGCATTATATTACTCTTGTCTGAAAGGCTGTTTTGTAGTAGCATTGAGACTTGTTTATTTATTAAAGATTCTCAATACTTTACATGCGTTAATAAAATGATCTTGAAGTAGCCCTCTTCTACTTTGTTGGAATTCATGGTACAGAGAAATCGATTTGCGTTTTCTCCCTACTGCACTGTTCTCAGCTTTGGTAATTAGTGGTGGATAAACACTATGATCTTGCACATGTTACAATTTAGAATAATGTCAATTTGAATGGACACAATTTATCAGCTTTTCCTATCAGCCTTCAAATGGATGGTGCACTGAAGTTTCTTCCAGTACCGCACTTTTTGTTTACAAATTTCACAGAGGAGTGAGCTGGGGAGGGAGGAAGAGGAAAACAGAAGAAAATGATTGGAAGGGAGAGATGGATTGAGGGAGGGGGGAGGTAAGACATTTGGGTATCTTCTCTTTCCTAATTGCTTATCAGGCTTCGATAAATTCGTTTTTTATTACTTGTCCATGGGGCTAGGGATTCCCAAAGTCTACTTGTCGGCATGAATATGCACTGAATCCATATCTAATTATCTAGTACTAGCCATTAAATTCCTATGTGAAGAAGACTTCTGTGTTGCTTGCCTGGTGGGCTACAATACTGAGCAGTTAGTTCACTTGTCTGAGTCATTTTTTACTTGTCCTGGACTGTCGGGCGGGGGATTTGTCGAAGCCTGTGCTTATGCCACTGTCCTACAAAAACTGATCAGTTGTACTATGACTTAAGTTTCAGATTCCTGCCCTCATAGGCAGTATTGTCTTAAAGTGTACCACAAGTCAAAAAAAAAAAATCGCAAAAACAAATATTAACCCTTTACAGTTGTGCTCCAATCGGGGCATATTTGTGTGTCTCCGGAGTGGGCAGGAAAGAGGATGTAGCATGCCCCACATCAGCTTCCGCAGGCTATTGACACTGTGATCTTAAACTATTGTCTCTCTCATTGTTGTGGCCGAATTTTGGGATATCTACTCGCAGTTTTGAGCTCCGCATGAAACAGTAAAGATGGGTGACGGCCATGCTCTCCATCTGGGTCCAAAAGGACCCAGACAATGGTAAAGGGTTAAAAGGAATAAAAAACAAGTGCTCACAGTCCACTTCCATCTTAATAGGAATTCCTGAGCTGAAATGTTTAAGTTTATTCAATTTAAAGTGGTACAAACCACAATAATTTGTGATGTTATTGTTGAACTGTAAGTCAAATTACTATTTTTGTCTTTCTTTGATTTTTTGAAAATTACTGCACCTTGTACCAAGGTGTGGTAGCACTCTTATGGGGGGATGTAATATGCTATGGAAGTAATCAGGAGTGTTCAAGGTCATAAAAACATTTTTACCTTTCAAAGGGAACCAAACATCTTATGTGAGTTGTACAACTAGAAAGTCACAAGTTACAGTATTGCTAAATAGACCAATTTGTTTCAACAGAATAAACTTCAACATTTTATGTCTCAGCTCAGTACTGTCCTATAAAAATGGGAGTTGGACTGATTGCATTCACTTTTCATGCTCTTTAAGATATATTTTTTGAGTTATTTGACTTAAGGTACTTCTTAAGGGGATGAACTAGCTATAGAGATTTATCCCTGACACAGTTCAACTGCTAGGTGAACAGTGTTCACATGCTGGTCTGCTCAACTGGAGCACCATGATTTTGTTCAAGATTCATGAATAAAATACCGAACTGGTAACGTACATAAGAAAGGTTGAGCGACAGTAGCTTAGCTACTCTAGTTTATTATTTTTTTATCATATACACTCCACACAATGCCATGCAGTACAAGTGCTGTACATGCTGAAATTGAGGCAGCCTGGTCTAGAATGTATTAAGTGAGCAGTATTAATTATTCGGTTAATTTTGGTAATTGGCATTCGAGATATCCCTAATGGTATGTTGAATATATTAAAGTCACTTTAACCCAGGATGTACTCATTCACTATCATGCAAAACAACTTACAATTTAATGAAGTTAAAAGTGTTTGGCCTTCAACATCAGTTAACCCAGAACTCCACCTTGTTCTTATGAATGTTTCCAACACTTTCCAAACCAGCTTTACGCAATTTCTTTCATTTCCTTTACTTGAAGTGCACTTTCAGCAAGTTCTCTCACCATATTCTCAGCTTCAGCATTAGTATTGTTCATACTTCTTTATTTTTACATTCACAGGAAGCAACAATGCCTACTGGGTTTGAGAAGAAGTCAGCTGAGAGGGCCACAGATTGTGGGGAAACCCCCAAATATGAGAGCCAAGTGATGGCACCAAAAAATCCCAAGCTGCTGAGAGGCCCAGTGGAAGAAGAAAAAGTAAATTTTTTGCTCCCTGCCAGTTTACAGATTTCCATGGCTTTTATTGCAGATCATGTTTTCACATTTTTCATTATTCTCCCCTTTTGCAATTTATTTGACTGCATTGTTACATATATCATATTTCAGTATGAAAGGTGGCTGATAGTATGAAATAATTTTGACAGTATGAACTTTTTGCTGCAATTGCCATTAACTTGACTATTTCTGCAGTTTCTATCTTCTAACTTAATATCATGTGTTACAATAATCTCAAACTTTAAGCTATGGACTAAATTGTGTAAGCACATTTTGAACCTTTTCTTATACCTGTCTCTAATTTATAATTTATCTCCATAGATGACACCTTCAGCATTCATGAAGGAAATAGCCCAAACAACTGAAGAGAAGCTTGCCAATACCCACAACATGAGAATACCTCAGGTCATTGAACTTCTTGACATGGGTGACAACACATATCAGAAGGTAAAAGCAATACATCATCAACAGCATACTGTTGCCACACAATACCAACTAATTTTTCATGTGCTGTTTGTTCTGAAAAAGGTCAATGTACTTTTAGGGTTCCTTTTGCAGTATGGGAATGGGAAAAGTGTGTAAAAGGTATAAATTTTATCATGGTCTTGAAAATCCTTGGGTTTTAAGTGTTTGGTCTGGAAAAATTGCCATTTGGTATTGAAAATTTGAAACCTTGCACTTTCTGTAATTGTGATCATGTTTAGGGTGTGCTCATGCTAGGGCTAATGTATATAAATAAGGGCTATTTTAAAGGAAATTCTTTACTTTTTCCAGCCATAAGAAATCCTAAGTATTTCCATTTTTGTCTTCAAAAAATCTGGGAAAAGTCTTGAATTTCAGTATTTCAAAAGTGTGGGAACTGTGCACTTCCAAAATGTTTACAAAATAAGTTGTGGTGCAAAATTTGTTGTAAAAATGAACCATGTAGCCTTTTACTTTTACGTTTGTTTCCAATTTCAGTCTTCTACAGTGGACATTGATGAACCCATGTTTCAGCCATTTCCATCGGAGATAACATTCCAGCAGTTTGAACCTCATGAAATATATGAAGTCCCACTTCTTTTGAGAAACAATGACAAGGTGAAGAGAAACTTTGCTTGAATTCAACTTTGTGTATTTACTTTAAATTATGGTTCTGTCTCTACATTTGATGTGTGGTAGAACAGATTTTTTTTTGAAGAAACCGTTGAGACTCCAGATTTGGCAAAATAATGGATGAAGCAAAGCTGAGTCTCAAATTTCTCCAAATTCTGAATCAAGATGGCCTATGAGCCAAAATAGTCACACAGGTTTATTTCTACTCTACCACCAGAAATATGTGGAAAAACATATTCATTTAAATGGGAATCACTGTCAGTGTATTGGAGAATAACTAGTCAATGTTTAACCCATCAGAATCCGTGATTCAAAATAACCAGTGTCTAGAGGTGTTGAATAAGTTTACTCTCATTCCTTTTCATCTGTATTGCTTACGTACTATCCTACAGTTGTGTTACATTTATTCTGACAGGTGTCAAGACTTGTGAAGGTCTTTCAAGCTGATTCTCCATACTTCAAGATCATCAGTCCAGCAGATATTGCTACAAAGGTTGCTCCTGGAATGCCAACAATCTTTAGAATACAATTTTTACCCACTGCCAAACAGGTGAGATGTGTCCCATCTCTTTTGTCTTATGTTGTATGATACAGAGTTGATAGTCTCATGTACAAGCCTATGTCATCTTTAAGAGTTGATTTTGAAATGTCTTAAGAATTTGCTTAGCTCTTTCATGTATTATATATATATAAATATACTAAACATTACTTTAGGTCTTGGTTACCTTGTGCAAAAGTTTGGTAGTAATATGGTGTTGTGCTTGCTTTAGATTCTACAAATTGTTTTGTGCATGAATATCATTGCTTCTATATTTTTTTTTTATAAAATAAAGAACTGAAATTGCCTGTGCTTTCTTTAAAGGATTACAATCATGAGCTCATCTGCATGACGGAAAGGGAAAAATTTGTTGTTCCTGTGAAGGCTATTGGTGCAAGGGCAATCCTTGATTTCCCTGATGCTGTCAACTTCTCCTCATGTCCTGTCAAGTACCCAACACCAAGGATGCTCTTGGTCAGAAACATAGGAAACAGAGAAGCTAAATTTTCATTAGATGTTCCACAGTAAGAGTCAACTTTTCCACATTTTACTTTACGGCATTGTTCTGTAATTGCAAGAATGGAGGATTCAGTGAACTTATTCTGTTTGTACCCTTGGCATCAAGACTTGTGCCTGAGGTCTTGGTTATCACTGATTTGAATAATCGGATGCTGGAAGCACATGGCTTTAAATTATGAAAGGGTTCAAAGCCTGTGTAGTGCTCTTTGCATGCTCTTAACAGATCAATGGAAATTTCATTTGCAGTTTTTACTTCCTACGTATGGGTGGGATCATGTGTTACAGTCTTGAAAACAGGGAATCAGTTTGAAGAAACTACCTCTCTCCTCCAACACATTTTTGATCGCTTGTTTAAGGCAGGCAAGAAATCTGTGTGATGATGATGTTGTGTATGTGTGTGTGTGTGATGCTTTGCCAATGCTTGTAAACCTAATATCTCAAGGCCAGTAAATGACACTGATCTCATATTTGAATGTATGGGTCATTTGAGGTCACCAGAGGTGAGAAGGTCAAACCCTTGTGAACCACTGTCAATTTGAAAAAAAAACAAAAAAAAAACATGGAGTTTCATTTTAGCAGCAAGGAATCAATCAGCTTCTTGTTTTTCTGGTTTTAAAAAAAATGCAATCAAAATATAGAAAGCTTTTTAGTGAACTGATTTATCTGAAAAACTCAAAGACACTCAACTTTTGTAGCAGCAGTCAAACAATGGCAAGGATGGGCAAGGGCCATTCAAGAATTGTAAGATCTGATGAGACAAAGAAAGAAGAGACAAATGTAGTGTTTCTCTTCTGTGCCTCATTCTGTGAACATGAACTTTGCATGTGATTATGAATTTCATTTTTTATTATCTTTCCAGACCCTTCAGTGTAAGCCCAGCTAATGGAATACTTGCTGTTGGTGAAAGTCTTCAGATTGAGGTCATCTTTCAACCAATGACCATAGGTGATCACAGTGAAGATCTTGTCATCAGTTACGACACTGGTGAGTAAATTAATGCAATTCTTTCTGTGAAAATATATAGTAACAAACATACAAATGGGACTGAAGAAATCAAAGGGAAATGAGGACCAAAAGTGGAAGAGTATGAAAAAAATATTATCTCAGTAAGAAAGCAGTCAACATGGTGTACTTGGTTTTATATCTAAATGCTGTATCCAACATTGAAAATAAATGTCCTACAGGGCAGACATTGAAATCATAATCCTTTAATTTGCAAGTGTATTTAAAAAAAAAAAACTTTTGATTCTTTTAAAGTCTTCAAGGCTTCAGGTCATTTCACAAAAAAAATTAAATATCTTTTTTTTTTTTTATTAGAATCAAATTTTCTGTGACATTACTTAAACCTAACGCCAGACTTTGTGGTTGTTGAGTCTCAGTGCCTAAAATAAACTTACTATGGAGTTTAACAGATAAGGAACTTGTGAAATGATTCAGTTTGACTTGATTCACTTACTTTACTTTATTCAGGTGAAAATATCTATGTCACTTTATATGGAGCTTCAGTAGACTTGAACGTACGTTTGGAAAAGAACTCTCTGAGGATTGAAAATACATTTATCTCCATGGCAAACCAACGCACAATATCCATCAGCAATCGTAGTGATGTCATCGTCCACTTTTGCTGGAAGTCTTTTGCCACCTTGGAAGAGGAACTCCAACAGAAAGAAAGGTTTGTTTCCAGTTTCAGCATTTCATTTCAAAACATATTTGCAGAACTTCGTATCTTTAGGTTTTGAATTGAAAGTCAAAAGCTTTCTCCTAGCAATCACATTTCCTGTAAAATGAAATTCAGTTGACTGGGTGATATCATCAAGCAGAAGTTAACTAAATTATCAAAGTCTTTTCTCCAACTATTATTTTGCCTGGTGTCAAGCATTACTTAGTTTGTTTATTCAGTTTTATTTTCTTCAAGTAACATTAGATGGGCAGCAAAGCTACTTACATTGTCTTGAAGGTATTAAACAAGTTGTTGATATACTCAACATTTCATTTCATTTATTTGTTTTTCACATCATACATATTTACAAACATATATACAATATTTTTATCAATTGGAATAAATTCTTTAGTTATGATGTGAAGGATATTGAAAAAAAAACCCTTAAGGGCTTGACCAAATGCTCGACTCCCTAGTGCAAAAGCAGAGAAAAGAAAAGAAACAACAAAAACTTGATAAGATACTTAACTTTCCCCCACCCCCACCCCATCCCAGAGCACCATCATTCGTTTATACATGGCTACGAGGTATGGGCCTGCTTTCGCACAATAAAGTAGAGTAAAGCAGGGCTCTGGACAGTTGAATGTCAATAAGTACTTAGATATAGTTTTCAAGATTATACCTGAAAGATCTTCAACATAGGTTGAATTTTGTTTGGTGGTTGAGGACGTATGGCTTAGGCCTTAAACAATCTATGTATTAAAGTCAGGCTGGCTGGGAATTTTTTTCCAATGGTGACACACAGGCTTGTTTTCACTATTTCATTGCTTAAATGCTGAGCATCAAACACAATAGAAGTAGGTTCCATTTTGACGTCTTCTGTATGGCCAGGAGTCAAACTCCAGATCACTCAGGTGAAAGTCAGACGCTCTTATCACTTGACCACACAGTCGTTGAACATAAGTTGAGAGGAAAACAGACTTTGGTGTGATGCTACTTCATTGTTAAGTGTTTTATTGACATAATACCCAACCAGTAATAGGATCACTAAAATATGATATTTTAGTTAATAGTATTGACAGATAGCCATCCAATATCAAAAGTCATGAAGTGAAATGTGAACTTTTACTTAGTGTTACTTCTTTTCCATGCTTTAAAACACTGACACACTGAAATTAATTTGCACTTTTATGAAGAGTGCAGTGAGAAGTGTAGGTTATGTAGGATAGCCATTTACTTTCAAGATATACCAATTTTGGTATTGGGTAAACTATGTAGAACATTGTGTTTATACATGCATAATCTTTGTTTTCACATACGCAATTTCAAAAAATGCACGATACAGAAATGGTACGTAATGTGAGAAACTTGCATTATGAGACTCGAGGACATAAAGACAATGTTTATGGTACAGGGATTTATCAGGGACTAATGTGAATAATTTTACAAAAATCAGAAAATATATGTATTAGGAGGTGAAAACTTGTTCTGTCTGAAAAATGCAGATTTTCAATAATTTGTGATGTCTTTATGTGTACAGCATATTGAGTATACATAGCAGTTTATGTTGATATTGTAATATTCTTGTACAGAAATTGTAGCTATAGATTGTTTGCTATACCCTGTGTGTGATGTAGTTTTTTCCTATATCTACAGGAAAACGTAATTAATTATTCCAACAGTATAAAATTTCAAGGACAAACATCACTTGTATAAACTTCAAAGAATGACAACAGTACTCAGAGTAAATTTGCAAATGAGACAGTATTCTGTGATCTTGGTGAGAAGTGAAGGTATCTCTTGACAATATCAACCAATCTTTAAAGTGAGATATCTTTAGTTAGGAATATACTGTAGCTATATATCAATTTCAGGTTAGATCTTTGTGAGTGCCACTGGAATAGTGTGATATCAAACCATTGTCTCAAGAAATTAGCTTGACAAATGTTGACAAATGATTTAATGCTCTGCATGCAGTGTGCATCTGTTTTGAGATTGTTTCTTACTGGTATTTCCACCAATATTGTTAACAACAATTGCTTGAAGATGATATCAGATTCTTGTGGAATATTTGTAGTGGGTCATGATACTTATGAAATGCAAATTGTTCTGGTTTCAGGTTTCAAAAAGATATCAGTGAAGAGTACCAGGTGAAACATGACAGCTTCCTGGAAGAGTGCATCCTGGATCCGACACTTAGAGACCAGATGGCAGTGCTTTCACGGACTTATCAAAATAAGGAGATGGTTGGTTATCCACTTCCTGATTTATTAACTGGAAAATTTAATTAATATGAAAGTTCGCTACAATTAATATGAAAGTTCGCTACACTAATATGTGTTATCAGTTTTGGTGTAAATAGTAAAGCATTTGGTTTGTAAACCCAATGCACACCATTTTAGGGTTAGTAACAGAGGAAGAAATCTTTGTTAGTGTGAAATATGATGTGATTGTACTTGAGAAGAAAATATGTCAAGCCTTCTCTTTGTGTTCATGTGACGTGAATTGAAAAGTACCTATGAGAAGGATAGTAAGAAAATGTTACATCCGAGGCTTTTGGGATGGTGAAGGAAAATTTAACCACTGTAATGCTCCTTGTGTAAAATGAAGCCAGAGAATTTCCCTTCTATTTTATTTTATTGGGTAGGGGCTCCAAATTTGGTTGGCATGTTTGCCATTTGCCACAATGTGGTTTATTGGTATGGTCTAGGTTTGTGGACCTTTTTGAAGTAGGTACATGTTTTTTTTTGTATGTTTGTGCGTATGTGATTTTTCTCTTCTTGGGGTAGGGGAACAATTTGTACACGTTTACAAATGTATTTCCTAAATACAGACACAACATTTCTGATTTACTGTCTTGGTTGGTTGAGTGAGGCACTTCTAATTCCTTGTATGGGCAAGAGGTACAAATTTCTTCAAACATATTTTTTAGCCATCTACTTGCCAGTTTGTTTTTGATTGCTTCGGCTAGTATTAAGGACCCTTTTGATGGAAATATACTTCTGGGGGACTATTTGCAGGTGTTCAAAAGGGTGTCCTAATACAGTTGCATTCTCTTGGATTTACTCTTACAGGTGGTGGAAAGAGACACTCTGCTTTTCTCTGATGAAGTGTTCTCTATCATGCCACTGGAGGGTGACCTCTGGCCAAACTCTACCATGGAAGTAAACATTATTTTCAAACCAAAAGAGGCAAGAATGTACACTTGCACTGCCTACTGTGACATCACTGGTCGTGAAACAAGACTGCCACTTCGTCTAAGAGGTGATGGTATTGGACCAAAGGTGACATTTTCACTAGACACTCTTGATATGGGACATGTGTTTGTGGGATCAACACACAGCTATGAGGTAGGTCTTTGACTGATTGATTGATGGTTGGTTGTTGTTTGATTTATTGATAGCAAAATCAGTATTCTCATCAGGACCAGATTCACAAAGAATTCTTACGAAAAAACTCTTGTAAGTCTGACTTACATAACTTGTCTACCTTAGTTGGTATTCACAAAGGCAATTGTTTGTAAGTATTTTGTGTCACTTTATACAAGCTTCATAGTTGTCATAAGTATAAAGGCTGTGGCAACTAATATGAAGGTGTGTTGTACCAAGGAGCAGTGCTTGTGTCAAAGATTAGAGACAATGTGATTGGTCCTTGGCCCACTTCAGCTGTGCTAGCTGTCAGACGTGGGGACCTTACAACTGACTGTGTTTTAAAGCCAAACATGGTGTGAAAGTTTCTACACTCAACCTTGGGAGAGTAAAGGTTAGGTAACTTGTACTATCAGTAGCCAGCAAAGGGGACTCACTGACATCCATTTTCAAATAACAAAATTAGATCAATTTATCTTGCTGGACCAGAGAAAGAATCTGAACCAAATTTCACTGTTAAAGCAATGTAAAGCCTTTGTATCATGACAGAAATACTTAAGTACTTACTACAATGTTTAGCTGTCGGGTCACCTCTGTTTGCTCTGTTTTGTGAAATACTAAACAATTATTTGTCCACTGTAACAATGTCATTTCTTAACTCTTCAGGTTGTCTTGGCGAACAAAGGGGATATTGATGCCCATTTTCGAGTGGAGCCCTCCAACAGTACCTTTGGTCCACGATTTACATTCAATCCCAGTGAAGGACATATTTTGCCTGGAGGTTACCAAGCTGTGCAGATTGTCTTTTCGTCCCCACTGTTAGGAGAGTTTAATGAAACCTTTAATTGGACTGTTGATGGTTTGCCAGAGAAAATTAAGATTCACCTCAAAGGAACGGTCATTGGTCCAACCTTCCACTTTGATGTGCCCAAGCTCAAGTTTGGAACAGTCTCATATGGTAAGGTTTGAAAAGCACAGAGAAAGTCTTGTATGTAAACAATGTGACAAGATAACTTAAAGCCCCATCCTCACTAGGTGACTTAATGTGACATAGCTCCTTGTGGTGAGATTATTCAGGTGCATTGCAAAGTGTGGAAGTCTTTGCAAATCTTTGCAACTAGTTGCAAGCAGTTGTGCCACCAGTTCTCATGCAACGAAGCACGTATATTGACATGACACTGAAATGTGCAATTTTCGGTAATGGCAAACTCCTCAAATAAAGCCAGTGAAGATCAGTTCATCAAAATGTGGAGAACATATCCATGTCTCTTCAAAGTAACTCATTAAGAGTGTTTATGCTCACATTAAATGTCACAATTCATGAATATCTCCTTTGGTCTATGGTTAGCTGCATAGTGTGGACAAATTGCTCTTTACACAAGTTGGTACAAGTTAGTTCTTAATGGCACAAACTTCTTTGGTTACATAAAAGTTTCTGGATTATCTTTGTTAGAAGTAAGCCTATTTCTTACTTTTTGTCAGTGAATGATCATATTGGTATGTATTGCCACTAGCTGTTAAATAGGTTGCAATAGTTTGTTCTTTTAGCCAAGTTTTTTTCTAAACTTGTTAAGTTTTTTTCACATACCTATGAATGGTCAAACAATAGACAGTCCCTGTAACACATGTGCAAGTAAATGTTTCATGAGAGTTTTTAATGATTCAATTTGCTTTGTTAAAATTCATGACCAGACAAGCCAGGTTACAATAAAATTAAAATTAACTACTTTTTTTTGCATAACTATTGGATGTGAAACTTGATAAATTCTGCCAATAATGCTCTTTTTGTCATGAGGCAGTCTGGTTAAGTTATTGTTATCAAGTAAATATTCCACTTTAAGGAAGTAGTGTAGTAGACAGTAATTACCTTTAGACTAAATCCAACATCATTGGTTGTTGTGGTCTATCACATGAAGGGTATGCACCAAAAGCATGTGTAATTGAAGCAATTAAGTCACTACCTGATGCGGAGGGGGTGGGGGGGATTCCACCTGATTGCAGAAATAACAGTATCAAATGGTGATGAAGATTTTCCCTCCATGCTTGCAGCAAGTCCTTTATTGGATGCTTCAAATGCGCAATCAGTGTTTTCTTATGAGAAGCCACATGACTGGATGTGGAAAGCTGCAGTAAATGTTTCAATAGCCACAAGAGCATTTGGGGAGGGTTTGTTAATTTTTTTTTGTTTTTAGTTTCATGCCTCAACTTTAGGGTAGGTGACAAGTTTGGAATTTTCCCAGAATAACCAAATATGATCCCTTCTCTCTGTGAATTAATTCTTTAGCAAGTATTTTTGTGTTGCTGTTTATAAAAAGGTTTCAAGTGCACCCAAGTGGCAACATTGGTAAACACTTCATTGGTTCCAATGACATTCCATTTGAGAGTTCCCAGTGATGGCAATGGAAAGGTTGTCTCAGTGACCAATGGAGATACCACCCTTGGCAAAACCAACCTCAATGTTTCTCCAAAAGAATTTGACATTGAGCCAGAGTCAGGGACAATTGCTCCTCAGAGTGAGATGAAGATAATGGTAAGTGAGCTCTCCATCTTTGTGGGTGTGAAGGGCTTAGTGTAGAGAGCATAAATCCGCTAAGGGGACTTTATGTAAGCAAGTAATAGATTTTTTTGATACTTTGTTGAAGTGTAAAAGCTCTGATTCAGGTGATAAGTGCAGATTTATACACAGACGTTGTAGAGGTTGTAGTCTTCTTTGATCTCACAATTCTTGCAGTTAGTTATCACAATAATGTATCCTTGTATAGAAGGAAAATGACATACAATAAAAGTTTTGGATTCAACATGTTTGGACTAGTGGTTTTTACAAGATTGAGTTAGGGTCACTCGATCTAGGATTTTGACCATAGTGAGGGTTCATTAGATTGAAAATTTGCATAGGTCGAATACTCAGTAAAGATTGTTACAATAAGGAGGGTTCACTGGCTGGATGGTTCACTAGGTGGAGGAAACTTTGTTAGGTCAAAAGTCTCTGTCATAGTTGAGTGAACATTCAATTAGTGAATCTTAGATCCAGGGAATCTTGGATTCAGTGAACATTTGATCTACCGAACTTCCAATTCAGTGAACCTTCTGACTAGAGAAGACTGAAGGACCCAATCAATGGCTGCAATTTGGCTTAATAAAGTGTAAAATCTTTCTTGCACCTGTAATACAAAAAACTGAATGCTAAAATATCCTGGTATTAATTTTGACTTTTAATTTAATTACAGGTTGCTCTGACCTCTAACACTGTCAAGAAATATGACCTATCATTGGTTGTGGATGTTGAAGGAGTGGGAGATGAGATTGTAACCCTTCCAATCACAGCAAAGTAAGGGTGGATCTTTTAAATGCATTTCTTAATTCATTCTCTATATCGCCTATAGAAATATGTAGGTTAGTTCAATCAGATTTAATGACACACCAACATTAATGTGTAATATAGTGTCAGTCAATCCAATAAAAAGTTCAAAGTGTAAATTTGTTTTCAAGTACAGTTCATGTGCAAGTTTGGTTTCCCTTTAGTCGCTATAGGAGACACTATAGGGAGGGAAATAGAAATACTGTGGGCATATTCTACAACCCCCAGCCCACAGGTGGTAGAAACTTGCAGGAAGCTACCAAAAAAGATTATAGGGGAATGTTGTGTTTGTTTCACCCTAAAAGTCATGTTTTTAAAACTTATATTTATCAGTATAGAGTGATAGACTATTCAAAATAGGGCACTGTGGTATCTTCTGTGCTAGAAATAAGTTTTTCACAGATAGAAATTAAGGTATTTGCTGCTCGAGAATGATTTTTTTGCCTACCTTTTACAAATTCAATTGACACAACTTCCCTAAATCTTCTCTGCCTTTTATTTTTAATAAGTAAGGCTATTGTTGGGGAATATTATTGAAGCTGAATGGTTTGATAGGGGTTAAAGCTGCCTTCTTTTTATGACATATGGGTGCATTTTAAAACAAAATTTTTCCTATTGAAAGATCAAATTCAGAGGGTGAACTTGTTGTTATGTAGCAAGCACCACTACTGAGCTGATTGCTTTAGTGTGGGTGACTTGTTTGTGTGGGTATGCATGTCCTTCAGCAAATGGTTACATAAGTTTACATTTGCTAAGAGTTTCTTGTAATAGTATGAATTACAACTACATTGTGGTACAGTCAAGAATTCCCACTCAGGTGATATATTACTACTACTATCTTGCAGTTTTGCATTGTATCAAATTCTTGTTTGTAACTCAGTGTCTAGAAAATTTTTGAGGTGAATATGAAATGAAAAGGGCCTATGGTTTTTAGAATGTTTCAAGTAATCCCAATAAATAAAGGCAAGGTATCAGCCAGTCCAAAATGGACCATCCACAGCAAACCCATCCTGTAGAAGTTTAATGGTTAAGAGGCTGGTATTCTAAGTTTCATCCCCATAGCTCCTTTGGGAAGCAGAACTCTTTTTTGGCCTGGTCAAGGGGACCTTACTGAATGTCATTAGGACTGAAATGGAATCACATGTGACATTTTTACTGATGATGGATTGATGGAGTGTTGTTTTACTTTTTAGATGTGTAGTGTCGCCAGTGGGAATCTTGACACCAATCCTTGACTATACCCGTTGCTTTCTCAACCATCCTTACGAACAAAATGCCAGAATTATAAATGATTCTGATTTACCTGTCAAGTATGATCTTATTCCTCAGGTAAGACAAAATGTGTCTCATTGATTCTGTTTGTTTGTTGTTTCATTTGTAGTTTTAGCTTAATACTGATTAAGCCTTATGGACTCAGATGTCAAAAAAGCAAAATTCAAACAAAAAAAAAATGTCATTCCACTTTTTTTGGACATTTCCATTCTGCAAATGGAAAACTCTGCTCTGCAAAATAGTGTTTTGTGGAACATACATGTTTTATTTGTGAAACAAGTACTTAGCAAGACAAATGTTTCAGCCTGCCATGTGTGTATGGTGTTTTGTGAAATAAGTAACAAACTTCATCCAATGGCTGTTTAGCTAACACAGATGAATGTAAATTGTTGTTAACCATGGAACGACTTTAGTCATCTGAAGAAGAAAATATGCCAGCTTTTTTATGCATGCAGCAGCTACTACTAGAAAAATGTGCAAACCTTTTGCCAACTGTATGTATTCTGAAGAGGATAACATTCCTTTTGTTCATGTCTGTATCACCCAAAAACCCTGTTAAAATGTTGATACCTTTTGCCAA
The DNA here is from genome assembly GCA_037179385.1 of Holothuria scabra. Lineage (NCBI taxonomy): Eukaryota > Metazoa > Echinodermata > Holothuroidea > Aspidochirotida > Holothuriidae > Holothuria > Holothuria scabra. The sequence goes on along the minus strand of CM074182.1, from coordinate 38,649,342 downwards.
CCGTATGTATTCTGAAGAGGATAACATTCCTTTTGTTCATGTCTGTATCATCCAGAAACCCTTTTAAAATGTTAATTTTCTAAATTATTTGAGTGGAGCAGAGGTAATGGGTGGGTCTAATCCCTCCTTCCTCCTTTATTTTTTCATTTGTGTCCAGTGCTTACAGTATCCTGCCTATATGTTTACTCAAGATGAAAACTTGTCTCACAGTATTGATCAACATGATTAACTTCAGAAGTATTCCTAAACTGAAAGGTATTCATTTGTATCCCCAAACTACAATTTTACTGGTACTCTACATAAATTCTCTGTTGATACAGCTCTTTGATTGACATCAAATTCAAAAAATACAGAATAGCTCATACCACACATGTACTGAGGGTGTCATGATCACACATAAGGACATTGTATGCTCTCCACGGTATTCCCTGAAGCAATTAACTTGGATCGTGTCTGGATAAGAATGAATCTAAGACAGTTGAAGGAGGTGCGAGAAATAAGAAAATTGGTTCAATTGAAACTATCTGGGATGATGAATAGATGTCTTTTAGAAAATAGAATGTGTAAAATATGTGACAATTATAAAGTGTTGACTGACTCTGTTAAAGTATTTTTTTTTTTCTTCTGTGGACTAATTTGACAGGAGGTTGATGAGACAACAGCTCTGCTTTACACAAGCCCCCAGCCATCAGGGGTTATTCCAGCTCAGTCTGCTGCAGAGATACCCATGGTCATCACTCCAAGAGCATTGGAAGAAATTGACACCATTGCAGAATTCAGTATTTTTGGTTCCTCACAACCACCTTTGGTAACCATTTTTATATTTACAGCCTTTTAAACCAATGACAGGAGACAATTGCAACATGTATTTACACTCATGTGAGACCTCTGCTTTTTAGTGATATCCACTTTTTGTAATAATATATAGATAAATGGGCATCTGGGATTTTTGAAAAGTTATTCATTAAATCCGGACATACAATAAAAATTTAAACCCAGGGTCAATGTTAACAAACCTGGCCAAATTCCATGCATTAAATTCAGAATACACGGACAGCTTAATGATAACAGTGCATTTTCTATGCTTCATTTACTTACAGCAAGTGCAATTAATGTGTGTTGGTGAAGGTCCAGTGGTTCATGTTGACCCAGAGGAGCTTGACTGGGGTCAAACTCCAGTCCTGTCAGATCTGACAAAATCTGTAATCCTGTCAAATGAATCTCTTATTCCAGCTCCATTTGTGTGTGCCATGGTAAGTAATTAAACATCTGTAAACTAAATATCAAATCACAATATACAGCAACTCAAATTGACTGATAAATTATAAAATGTTTTTAAGTATTAATCACCTTTTAGTCTGTGGGTCATCTTAGTCATTTATAAAGGTATCCTTATATTTGCCAAGGCTTTAAAAAACCATTTCATGTAAGTGACACTTAATCTGTATACCATATTATGAAAGGTTTTCATCTTTGTGTTTCTTCAGACCTGGATCTATTTCTGTTTTACCTCAACACAACTTATTATAAAACCTTTTTGAAAGTTTCTATCTTACATTTAAGCAACTTTTTAGCCTCTTGACCTGGGTTCATGTCTCAGCATTATTTTCTATTTAGGCTTGGTTTCATTAAAAGACAATTGCATGAGAGATTAAACATAACAGCCATTGTAATTCTTTAGGAAACAAGGCTCTGATCTTGCTTGCTAAAATGAAATTCCTAGAAAGAAGATGTTTTCCCTAAGTGAACTAGCCAGCATGCTATATTGTGTATGGAGAGAATAGAAAAATATACAAGAACAGTCCAACTACAGGGGTTTGTTATTTGGTAATTCGCTTTGTAATTTTCACAAGGTTAAAAAATGGAAACAGTTGTGGTGGATTTTGTGGATAATAAATTAATTAAATGAATTGAATTAGCAGAAGGATGTTGTTACAGACTGATGGTATTTTTCAAAATACAATAAATGCTCAGCTTTCACAGAAAATTTATTTTTCATATATTTTCATCTCCAGTGGAAATGATAATAAAAAAAATAGTGACTGCTTGATAAATACCTCATTGGCAGGCTGTCTATAAGTATTTAATAGTATGTACCTCTCTTTTGAAGTTTAGTCAGCGACCATAAATATCACACACCCCACAAATAGGCTACCATACAAATTTCACTATATCGCTGTAGCAACACAAAAGCCTAGCCATTTGATGGTTAAGTATTAAAAGTGTGACATTTGTCATCAAAATAAATCTATTTTGATTTTAATTTCACTTCAAGGTCGTTCAGGATTTTGAAATACATTTCCTCATTTTCTAGTATTATTTTTTTTTGAAAAGCTGTGGAATCAGTGTCACAAATCTGTTGTTTTCTTGGTCACATGATGTTACCACCACTTGAAACTTTGACAGTCTATCATTAACATGTTGTGCATGTTAACATGTGTCAGTTTTGTAAAGCAGAGTGATGTAAAGTCCTTTTTTCTCTATGATGGCAAGGAGTCAAAAACATTTGTCTTAAAATTTGAGGTAGTGTTACCAGGTGCAATCGACATGCCCTACATTCCAATTGTTTATCCTGTCCTCAGGACATCTATAATAATACTGATGTTGATAAATTATTTCTTGGGCATAAATGATGTTTAAAACTGTTTTCACTGTTACTTGGTGCTATTTTGGGGGGTTAAATGAAGAAAAATTTCACCAGGCCTTTAGTTTAAAATGAATGGAAAACAGTCACCAACTTCGCCAACAAAAACCCAGTTTTCATCAGTTTTAATTCATTTAAAGACTGAGAAACTGTCAAGACACAATTTTTGGCAACGTCTGACAAATGCAGTATCTGATTTTACTCCCACAAAGGACGCCATCACTAAAATTAAGGGTGTGCAAAACTTAGGGACATAAAACAACATAAAGTTGTGACAAAAGAGCCCACCTTCAATCAACCATTGTTTCCTTAATTTCTATCTAACTAAAGCATGTTTCATATCAAAATAAAGCAAACAAATGATAGTTTGGCCTGGTTATAAGTTTTTTTACTCAAAGGGTGAGTTAATTATGATGTTTGCAGAATAGTGCTGGAGTGCGCGAAACTTTCATATAACCATGCTACATACTCTTGGTGCAATCAGTGTAGGTGCAGGAGAAATACACATCCACTGAGTGTTCAAGGCTACCTACTAAAATTTGAGTATAACACTTAGGAAGCAGCAAAATGGGTGTAATTTCCATTTTACATTACTCTTTTAAGGTGAGACCAAAGTCATTGTGGAAGGTTGAGCCAGCAGAAGGAGTAATCCCACCAGAGGAATGTATGGAAGTGAAACTAACAGTCAACCTAGATGATAATATCAGGTAATCTTTCCTATAATGGCTTAAGGAAGATGAAAGGGTTAAAAAGTGGGGAGGGAAGGGGGAAGAGGGGTGGTAGAAAGCCATATGTTATAAACTTTGATGCTTACTGTAGGTAACAAATAATTATGGATTTAGTTATTAAAATCTGTCAAGTTTGTAATATGTTTAAAAAAAAATTCAAGTCTCTGAAACTCCGAAAATCCCTTTTGGAGGTGTTTATTCTTACTTTTACTTCATGACAATAACTAGTAACTATGATTTCCATGCCAGAAATAATTTTCTTCATACTCTGTCAATACTGCTTTCCTCTGACAGGTTTCAAGACAAACTAGCCATTGAGTTTAAGTACAGTCAGACAAGATTTGTCAAGGTACATGCATATGGCTTTGGTACAACCATCACATCTAGTCCTCCAATGACACCAGCTATTGAGCTTGGTCATCATTTCAGGTGTGTGTTTGAGTATTTGTAGTAGAAGTCTGAATTTGTAATGTAAAATATTCCAACATGCTGAAAATTTGCCCCTCACTGTAAAATTGCACCTTGTAAAGAAGAAACACCTAGTATATGATTGTTATTTTTCTATCTGGTTTTTGTCATCCTGTTTAGGAACCATGGCTAAATGGCTAAGCTGACACCTTGGTAAGGGAGTTGCTGTTGGCCATTTTTGCTTTCTGATTTTATTAAGGTACCATATTAGAATGACCAAGCTACACCAGCTGTAGCCATGATTGATAGCAGTACACATTAATCCTGTCATTATTATGTGAACAGCAACAAAGAGAGGCTGAAGTAACTGCAGCTTAGCTGAAGCAATTGCTACCCAAGGCTTTGACAGTGTGCCTCACCTTTTCTAAAGTCCCCCCGACCCTCTGGCAAAGGGCTGTTCTATACTTCTAAACTAAAACTTTCACTGCCTCCCGAAAGAGCTATTATGTTCACTTACAGATTAAAAGGTCAACTTCCCCACCAGTGTTGGAATTAATTTAAATAGTTGCTTATTCTTTTGTTATGTTTTTGTTAAATTGTATGAGTCCTAGAAATATTGCCAAATGCCATGGTTTTAGCCACATTTTGCATGACTGACTTTTGTGTGATATTGTTTGTTTCACATATTGTTTTTGTGCTAGATTTTAAATTGAAATAAATTGGTTTAGCTTTGACATGGACTTCTTGCAATTTTACCACCCCTAAGTTGCAGCAAGTTTTTCTTATTTAGTTTAATAATGTGGTCGTAAAATGTATATCATTTATGTCAAATTAGAGTTAAGTTTGTGATAATGATTGTTTTTTAAACCATTGTTGAGAGCATTATTAAGAAAATGGAAGAAAGCTATGATTCTTGTTACTAATGAAATGTACATCATGTCTTCCAATGTAGCAATGGACCATGCAGGAGAACATACACTCTCACCAACAGAGGAAGACGACACCAACAACTCTTCTGGAGCACAGAAGGATTCAATCCAATCAAATTCAAGAGTAAAGAGTTTGAATACAATCCCTTGGATATTAAATATCAGGTAAGATGCTGTTTATTTAGTTTTTTGTTATTCCTGGTTGCTGTGGTTACTTAGTTTCTGTTGCTTAACTGTTCCTGCCATGAATAATAAAATTCACCAATAATTTTAAATCAGCATGCACCCTATGACATTTTATGCAAGACTTTTAAATCAAGTGGAAATATTTTCTCATTAAAGTTTTAAATTTATGCAAAATGAGTTCGTGGTTTATCTAAAACCTACAAAATTTAAATTCTGGAAGTTGTAACATTTTCACAGATATATATTTAAGAAATTTAATTGGACAGTTAGAGTGACTGAAATATATTGATCATGTTATGCTAATTAAGTTTACCAAATCATTCTGGAATAGGTGTTTTTACAAACATGTTTTAGTCCTGTAGCACCTCATTTTCATGATCTTTTCTTCCCACACCTGTCTCATGCAACTTATACTGTATTATTTTGATAAAATTATGGCTCAATAAAATTTGCACCTTCAAGCCATTATATGTGCTGTTTTCAATTGCAGTATAAATTTCAATGTAGGGGAAGTGGCTTGAGCCTTTGAATTCATTAGATCAGCATTTAAGAACATTTATATTTAAATTAAGTGTGGGATACAAATTTAGCTGTAGAACACCTAAATTAATGTGTGATTGAAAGCAAAATTCTCAATTGGGTTGAATTGCTTTTTGATTGACATTAAATTAAAAAATTGCAGAGAAGCTGACATTACATAGCATCCATACAGTGTTTTTACTAGTGCATAGGGCCTTGTCTACCCACAAGGATATAATACCCCTAAGACCTTAACAACAACTTCTGTCTGCTTAAGACTGAGATGAAGATACTTATGGCAAGAAGTGACTTAATTGAGAAAATTGTCTGGGATAAGAAGATTTTCCCTTTAAAGATGGAAAAGTTTTCATAGTTGGACAATTCTGCTGACCTAGAAACGTTTTAAGGAAATATTGACTTACCTATCTCATTTCTCCCTCAGAGAATGCCTCCACCCAAGCCACCACCTAGACCTGTCTTCTCCTTGACCCCATCACGGTTTGAGCTGGAGGCAGGCCAGAGTATCGAGGTGGTATTAGAGGGGGAGTCTGAAGAGTAAGTGCTGCAATCTTAAAAAGTCTACTTCCTTTTTTACTAAAAAATGTCAGTTGCATTGTAATAATGCTCTGCTGCAGATATTTCATGGGAGACTTATTTTTAAATGTGACTTCTGTTTGGTTGTTAACCTCAATACAAATTGTAGAATTTTAAGTGGAAAGGTAGTTTCTAACACAGCTTGACTTTCTTACCTGGAATTATTATCTGTTAGATCAATAGTATTATACAGTTTGCCATCAATATTGGTTTGTATAAGTGTGTCCAATAAATGGTTTGTGTTTTGTTAGAAAGGAATTAATTTACTAGTTTTAATTAATTTTATTTAAATTAATTTTAATTTAAAAGAATGTAGCACTTTTGTTTTGCAAGAAAACTTGGAGACTTTATTTTATTTTCCTTGTCATCTTTATCACTAGACCTAAAGTTGTGAAGGAACGTATGCTCTGCCATGCCATCATTGGTAGATCCAGTGGTAAAGAACGTATCATGAAGACAGATGTCACTATAGAATTCATCAGCCCTGTCCTGGAGTTCTCCACAAGGTCTTTGTTCTTCAGAGTAGACAAGGTATGTTGTTTCATTTCAGCAAACCTTTCTTGAAATATTTATGCCACTGTTTAAAGCAATATATATCACATATTGGTGTTGATTACGAATGTACTTTTATGTAAATTAAAAAGCCATATTTCCTTCTCAGTAGACCAATCTTGCACCCAGCTGTTTTGCTTCTTGAAGTATTGTGTTATTTTTTCCGAGTGATGAATTGGTTTTTACTTTGTACACTGTTTCTGTTCTGTAGTATCCAGATGATGTCCTTGAGAAACAACAAGATAGTCTGGTTCTTAAAAATGTGTCATCGTTACCTTTGAACTGTTTTGTAGAGTTGGAACATCCTTTTCATATTTTAGATGAACATGGTGATGAATTGTCAAGTGTGGTAAGTGATTGAAACTACTTCTTTCTGCAAAAATATTCAAAATTATTCCATTAAACAGACTTTCTGGGAATAAGTCTGTAGTGTTAGCAGTAGTTGGGGAACGGTGCTTGCCATTTTATGCTTGTATTTTGACTGGAAGAAGAACTTTTCTTCTTGCCAGATTGGGCAGGATATGTCAGGCTTCAACCTGCAACTCTGGTTCTGTATTACTGTGTACCCTTTGGGTTTATGTAACTTAGAATTTTTCTAATTTTTATTATTTTGCTTTGTTTTGTCTGGTGTCGTCTGTTTTATGAACTGTTCAGATGCAAACGCAGAATTTGACTCGCTCTGAGTCTCCTGCAACAGTTGCTTTAGGTTTTAAGGTTGTGTCCAGTATCCAATAGAAGTGCTTTGAATTTACTGAAGGTTAAAGTAGAGTTTAAACATTCCAATTCTGAACTATGAAAATACAAATCTTGTCTTCAATCATAGGATGCCACCTTTGTGTACTGTTTAACAGTGTGCAACAAATTAGAAATAGTTAAAAAGAAATATTTATTTATGGTGCTTATGATAAGAAGGGTTACTAAGAATTCATGTGAAGACATTCTAATCAATGTCATGATCAAAACTAATTGTGTAAAGTTTTCTCATTTTCCTTAACAATTTTGGGGACACTGGATTGCATATCTTTGTCATATTTCAGTATGTTCCATTGGGAATCAACATGACCACAGAATTGATCATTCAGTTTGATCCAGCTTATCAGGATGACCTACACTCCAGGGTTACTGAAAAATTCCTCAGTGTGAAGTACAAAGAACACCCACATTTGGTAAGTTTAACATGAATTTATTATTTTTTTAGAAAGAGAAATGAGACACTTCAGCTATGACAGAAAATAATAAGGAGTTACTTTTTATTTGTTTTTTTGTCTCAATGGACTAATTCTAATGCTCTGAGTTCTTGTTATATTGACTGAATGCCTAGGGAGTTTGTGGTCTGAACATCAGTTGTGATAAAAAATTAAACTTTCACAGTGCACTTTGGTTAGATAATTACCATTAGTTAAAAAGCAACCTTAAGTGATGATGAATACAAAACAATATATTTGTTGAAGGGTTTTTGGAAATTTCCAAAATCTGAAAATCCCTCAAAGTTTACCAGTGACCCAAGTGTTTGTCATAGCCTGTAATGTGGAAAATAGAGATTAAATCAGCAATATTTCTATTGCTTTTATCTTAATTTTTTTTGAAGAATATCATTTTGACTTGTTAGAACCATTTTAAGTCAATGTCTCTTCATATATATTGCAGGACTATGTCACATTGAAAGGAGAGGTATATTTCCCAAATCTGACTTTTGAGAAGGATACAGTGGACTTTGGCTGTATTTTAAATGACACTGAAGTGACTCGTTATGTCAACATTACTAATAACAGCCCCATGCCAATCAAATACAAGTGGTCATTCTTAGAACCAGCACAACCAATCATTCTGTATCCTCAACCACTTCCAGAGGAACCTCCCGATGAACTTGGTGAGTTACAGAGTCTCTTTTCCCTCCCTCAAGATTAATATCAACTTTAAAGGAATATTGTGACACATTTTGAAGAAATATAGGGTACCTTGAATTCAACAGCAGTGATTGTATATCTAGCTTCAGTTTCAATTTATTTAGGTCTTTAATTTGGTGTAATTGTTGCTACTGTTGTTTTTTTTTACGTGTTGATTTTATATAGATTAAGTTAGCAGAAAAAGTGAAACTGGCATCATCACTATGTATAGTTGCAAGGAGGTAGTAGTAGAGAAGGCTTTTGAAGTTGCAAATTTCTACAGTAACCAAATATCTTGCTCCACTTTCAAAAAAAAAAAGAAAAAAGGGCCCAGGGCTGTTGCAACTTACTGTCAGCTTTAATGAGTTTCAAACTAAGAGGTGATTTCATGATATGATCAGGCTACTTTTGGCTTAAAGCGAGTGAATTAGTACTGTAGGTGAAACAAACAGTTCGCACAAAGGTCTGATAAGTAGAAACATTCCATTTGTTATGTTTAGCTATGTATCTGTAGTCAAGTGTTTGGTCTTATGATAGGGCATCCATCTCTTACCCAGGCAGTCTGGGTGGGATTGATCCCACGGTCTCAGCCATACCTAAGACTTTAAAAATTGAACTTACTACCGTTGTGCATAATGCTCTGCATAAGGGTTGGAGTAGCAAAAACAGTCTTGTAACCCACAGCTGGAAAAAATAGACTGTAGGCACCATCACATTAAACCAGGTTGGAAGTTGAGTTGTAAAACCCTAACAAGCCAGTCTGTATAGGTATGTAAATTAAATTTTGCTACCTTTGTATTGAAGTTGTAATATTCCTTCCAGATGAAGAAGAACAATGTATAGTGGCCTTTGAGGAACCTGATCAGATTGAGGAAGACCAGGAAATACCTGCAGGAGAAGAAGATGAAGATGGGGATGAAGAACGAGGGATGCAGGACCCTGGGGATGATCAGCAAGAGAAACAGGATGAATCTAAAGTAACTTGTCACATTTCATTGTCCCTTTTGACACTTTATTTCAGACAAATTGTTATGCAATAATGAAGACTTTAAATGGTAATATCAAACATGAAGGGAAAGAATTTTGATAAGATGAATTACTTTTCAAATATTGTTTGAACAAGAAGCAAATTGAGACTGCTGTCTATGATAGAAACCAGCTGCAAAATGCAGGAAATTGAAGGAATAAGTGGGTTTTTTTTTTGTTTTTTGTTATTTTTCAAGTGAAACAATGGGTCCCCTTTTTTTACAGGAATCCCAGATAGATATTTCTTCACACAAAGAACCAGATGTAACAGAGGTCCACGAAGAGATCCCTGAGAGTGTTAAAGCACCCACCCTTAGTCATTTGGAAGAACCGTCCATGGAGGATGTGACAGGTGGGTCAGAGGTCAAATCTGACACCAAGAGTAAGAAATCTTCCAAAAAAGGAGGAAAGTCATCAGGAAAAAGCTCAAAGAGGTCTGGAAGCAGGACAGGGGGGAAATCCCTGAAAGGTGATGGCCAGAGTGAAGATAACAAAATAGCTGATGAAACACTTACTGTTGATCAGGTAAGGTTTACAAACTGATGGATGTTATGTTGGAGTGGACGATCAGTTGATCTTGTGCTATAACTCCCTCTGCCTGATACTGAATATGAATGAATAGTTTAATGTAGGGATGATTATCAGCTGATGTGACAGGGCTAGGTGGAGATCAAAACTCTGTCAATTTGACAGGGTAAAATGTGGAACAGGAATTTAATAGCATTTTACTTTAAAGGCAGTTATTCATTACCCCAGACAATTCTAATTACTCCAGCCTACTTAATTCTTGCCCCTCCTACATTTCTCTAAATTTCATCCTCATCCAGACACATTCTCAGTTTACTGCTTCACAGTGAGATACAAGACCCTGTAATCAGAACACTTTCAATACAATAAATGCTGTGTAGTATGAGCTACAGCATTTTTGAATTTGCTGTCAACGAAAGAGCTGTGCCAATTGAGAATTTCTGTAGACAATTGTCAAAATTGTAGTTGGGGAGAATTGAATGCCTTTAACCTATTCCATTTCTTGAATCCTAGGCTATGGTTTTTGTGTTCCATAATATTCCCAAACTGTAAAGTATTTTGAAATAGTTAGTGCTTTATGAAAAATGTTTTTAATGACTGTTTTTGGTTTGGATGAAAGAGAAACCTATGCATTCATGATGGTGTGTGTGTGTGTGTGTATGTGCGTGTGTGTGTGTTTGTGTATGTGTGTGTGTGGGTGTGTGTGTGTGTGTTTGTGACACTTTGCTCGTTAACACGATATCTCAAGATAGGAATGTCTGACAGTTTTCAAACTTGGTACATAGATGCACCATATTGAGAGGAAGAACCCTATTGTTTTTGGCAGAGGTCAAAGGTCATCTGGGGTCACTGGGGGTCAAAGTCTGAAAATCTTGTTAACACAATATCTCAAGGTAGGAAGCTTGGGTAGATTTCATATTTGGTATGTTGAAGCGTTGTGGTCAGGAGACGGTCCCTATTGTTTTTCACGGAGGTCAAAGGTCATTTGGATTCACCAGGGGTCAAAGTCTGAAAATCTCGTTAACATGATATCTCAAGAAAGGAAGCTTGGGTAGATTTCATATTTGGTATGTTGATGCTTTATAGTCAGAAGATGGTCCCTATTGTTTTTGGCGGAGGTCAAAGGTCATCTGGGGTTACCGGGGGTCAAAGTCTGAAAATCTCGTTAACACGATATCTCAAGGTAGGAAGCTTGGGTAGATTTCATATTTAGTATGTCAATGCTTTATAGTCAGGAGATGGTCGCTATTGTTTTTAGTGGAGGTCAAAGGTCATCTGGGGTCACCAGGGGTCAAAGTCTGAAAATCTCGTTAACATGATATCTCAAGAAAGGAAGCTTGGGTAGATTTCATATTTGGTATGTTGATGCTTTATAGTCAGGAGATGGTCCCTATTGTTTTTGGCGGAGGTCAAAGGTCATCTGGGGTTACCGGGGGTCAAAGTCTGAAAATCTTGTTAACACGATATCTCATGATAAGTAACTTGGGTAGATTTCATATTTAATATGTTGATGCGTTGTGGTCTGGAGATGGCTCTTAGTGTTTTTTGCGAAGATCAAAGGTCATCGCGGGTCACCTGGGGTCAAAGTCTGAAAATCTCGTCAACAGGATATCTCAAGATAGGAAGCTTGGGTAGACTTCATATTTGGAATGTTGATGCTTTATAGTCAGGAGATGGTCCCTATCGTTTTTCGTGGAGGTCAAAGGTCATCTGGGGTCACCGTGGGTCAAAGTCTGAAAATCTTGTTAACACGATATCTCAAGATCAAAAACTTGGATAGATTTCATATTTAGTGTGTGGATGCATTATGGTCAGGAGATTGTCCTTAGTGTTTTTCACGAAGACCAATGGTCATCTCGGGTCACTGGGGACCAAAGTCTGAAAATCTTGTTAACAGGATATCTCAAGATCAGAAACTTGGATAGATCTCATATTTAGTTTGTTGATGTGTTATGGTAAGGAGATGGTCCTTATTGTTTTTTGCAGAGATCAAAGGTCATCTGGGGTCACCAGGGGTCAAAGTCTGAAAATCTGGTTAACGTGATATCTCATGATAGGAAACTTGAATAGATTTTATATTTGGTAAGTGGATGGGTTATTGTCAGGAGATGGTCCCAATTGTTTTTGGCAGAGGTCAAAGGTCATCTGGGGTTACTGGGGGTCAAAGTCTGAAAATCTTGTTAACACGATATCTCAAGGTAGGAAGCTTGGGTAGATTTCATATTTAATATGTTGATGCATTGTGGTCTGGAGATGGTCCTTAGTGTTTTTCGCGAAGATCAAAGGTCATCGCGGGTCACCTGGGGTCAAAGTCTGAAAATCTCGTTAACAGGATATTTCAAGATCAGAAACTTGGATAGATCTCATATTTAGTTTGTTGATGTGTTATGGTAAGGAGATGGTCCTTATTGTTTTTTGCAGAGATCAAAGGTCATCTGGGGTCACCAGGGGTCAAAGTCTGAAAATCTGGTTAACGTGATATCTCATGATGGGAAACTTGAATAGATTTTATATTTGGTATGTGGTTATAGTCTGAAAATCCTGTAAACAAGATAAATCAAGATAGGAAACTTTTCATGCTTGGTATGTAGATGCATTATGGTCAGGAGATGGTCCCTATAGATTTTGGTGGAGGTCAAAGGTTATCTGGGGTCACCAAGGGTCAAAGTGTGAAAATCTTGTTAAAGGGATATCTCAAGATGTCTATCTATCTATCTATGTATTGCTTTTTGTGGAGGTCAAAAGGGCATCTGGAATAACAAAATTATATTTTGAACATGCTAGTATAACATTTGAGTGAGAAGATGAAGGTGCATGATGGCAAATTTGAACAGTACATTTATATATCATCGAAACCTCAATGCATTTTTGCATTCTGGTTAAAGATTGCAGCCATGATAATTTTAGGTAACAGCATGCTATGTCTTTTACTAGAAAACATTTGGTTGTGGTCAATTTTGGCTGTAATACAAAGTGTTGTTTGGTGCCAATCCAACATTTAAACCTTCTCCACAGAATGAAGTTTTTTTGCTCAATATCAGCCAGTCTGTGACTGAGAAGAAGTAGTGTTCGACCGATCATCTGTTAAGTAATCGGCATCGGGCCGATTATTGCATTATCGGTAAATAATTGGCATCGGTAAAATTCTGCCATGCAACCGATTACTACCACCAATTATTTGAAATTGGAAAAAAGGGGCTAAATATACTTGAAACTTGCTCTTAATTTCGTTAAAATTCCCGTAAATACTCAATCCTTTAACTTCCCGCCAAAACGGGATACATTGATAACCACAAATGTATAAATTTTACCCCTGCCATGAGCATGATCGTTTGCTGTTTTCCGCTATAACCATTAGCCTACTTGGAATTCGATTTAGAAGTGCATTCAAGGTGTATTCCTTGCTGTCTCACAGAAAGCGCCGCGTAAGTTGCTGTACAAACTGTTCTGCACAAAACACATAGTACAGACTATCTAGCTGCAGTGTTTCGCCTTTTTTTCAAATCCCCAACCTTTACATACATTTATGTGCACGTTTTGTACACTTAGCACCTAGAATCTTGTGAAGTTCAGTGGTTATTACCTTGCATAAATTAAGGCATTCCCAGCATTCCTTCCGTAACATTATTTACGGTAGGACTTAAGCAATGTTGTCATACGAAGTCATTGCAAACGAAAACAGTAATGCACGTGATCTCTTGCAGCAAACTTCTTGGCTCACGCTTGCACTAGACTTACGTGAGTGTCCGTTTTTACTCTCAAACAAGGCATAATATTTTGCTGGGTGACATCATATGCAAAAGATCCATTGCAAAATTTAAATTGGCCCCTGCTTCGTGATTGGTTCAATTGCGTTGATTCTAGGCAGCCAATCACAACTCGCGCCTTCGCCTATGTGATTTAGTGTGTGAAAATACTCAGACTCGAGACAAATTTTCACGTTGAGTTTGTGTTACGACGATCGCGCTTGTAATGCCGGCTAGCGAAGCCGGGCCAGCCCCGTGCTAAATTCACATAGAAACGGCATTGCAAATCTCAGCATAGGTGGATTTTGCGGGGATCGGACTTACGTGCATTTCAGTTGCAGATTCTTTTTAAACAAGACAGAAGTTTTGGACGAGAACTGCTAAAAATATACGGGGATATTTATATCGGAAAGGAACCATAAGATAAGTTATACAGGTGCCCAGAACTGCTAAGATTATCATGATTGCTTTACATGGGTTCGTTACTAAAAGCGGGAGAGTAGTTACAGTATGTTAACGCAACTACAACTAGAATAGTAAAAGAATGCAATGTTCCGACATGATTTGGGGATGAAAACTAGACAGAGCATGATGTTGGCCTTAGAACTAAATTATCAAAGGGCATGTGAAATCGACTGCAAACAATTGTACAGTATTAAGGGTTGATTTATTTCTCCACTTTTGAAGTGAAAATATTTCGCTTAGAAAAATGATATCCCGTTCGTGAAACGAACAGAACTATTCCCAATATTTCCATCCTGAACTGGTTATGGTAATACAAAACGCACGAAGCAAGGGGCACGTATAAAGTGACAAACATGTGAATTCCCTCTTTCTAATAATCGGTGATCGGTAATCAGCATCGGGCCGATTGTTAAATTAAATAATCGGTAATCGGGTTTTACCGATTATAGCATAATCGGTCGAACACTAAGAAGAAGTTGTGCTAATCATTTATTGTAGGGATTTAACCTGATGTATTAACCACATAGCAAACTTGTTCTTTCTCAAATGTGTGTTTAGTTTGTTAACCAATAACAATAACTTGTACAGAAATGGTATAAAAGTGGTTTCATGGTGTAACATTTCATTGGCAGATTCTGGATGATGATGTTGGCAAGACCCAAACACTTGGTCAGGATGGAGACCACCAGAGCGTTGCCAGTGGGTTGTACTTCCGCCCTGGTAGTGCAGTCAGGAGAAGAAAGGCCAAGATAAATTACATTCAAGCCATCACAGAACCAACTGTTGTTGGTATTGAGGAGGTATGTCAGTAAATTAGAGACAGTAAACCTGATTTGTTGGCTGGGGGCAAATAGTTAAAGTTAACATGTTGGGGATTGAAAATTATTCAGAGTATATTGTGTGAAATTTGGATAAATTTGGGTCAGTTTTATTTTTGCAACTAATGGCAACATCCATAGTGGGTGCAGTTCTGGAGTTTGACTCCTATGGGTCATACCGAAGACTTTACAAAATGGAACATATGCACCTTGTGCTTGGTGCTCAGCACAAGCAATGGAGTAGAGAAAACAAGGTTATGGGCCACAACAGAAAAAAGGCTGTGGCCTGCCCAACTTAACTTAATCAAATAAGTTAGAAGTCATATAACCTCCTCTAACTTAATCCTCTGGCTGGCACAACTTAATCCAATTGGGAAGAAATCATAAAACCTCTCTTAACTACAGACATGCTGCCATTTGGTTGCTGGTTGAAATCGACATCTACACCTTTAACAAGACTGGTTTGCTTTGTGTTCTGAACATGTTTTATTAGTGCACATGTATAATCATGTATAGTCGGTGTACAGTTAGGGTGGGGTTTAAAGAAACTTAGATCCCTTGCTAATAGTTACTGATTGGCAGTTTGTTGGTTCGTTTGGCTTCATTGGGTAAGTGTGGTGTGGATGTTGATCCTTGGCTAGCCATATGCTACTGTAGAGTTGGTTTATTTGCAGATGGTAGTGGCCAGAACCACCATTTTTGTAATTCAAACAAATTTTGTCAAAGACCACTCTTTAAAACTTCAGTCTTTTGTTCAACAATGTGTTGAAGTAATAGAACTTGAGTGTAGTGGTTACAGTCAAAAGTTGACCCAAAGACTGCCTAGGGGCTCTTGAGATACCTTAGAACCATGGATTGCCCAAAATGTGTAGTTTCAACATGTCCGTGACTAGTGGATTGAGGGGCTGTGTGAGTCTATCCAGGTGGGATATAGGGTGTAGGATATAGCAAAATACATATGGGGGTACGTAGTATATCTAATTACTTCAATGTTGACCAAATTACGGACGCCTATCTGTTAACACGTACAACGAATGGACGGTTGAATTTACGTACATGTATATGTTTTTCCTTGAAGGCGAAATATACAGTTATGTATGTTATTGTTTTTTATTTCCCCTAAACGTATCAAGGTATACCAATTTCCCCCTAATGTTCAATCTAGTGGTATATATATACATATTTATATATATAGGTCGAAAAATTGGTAATGATTCCATCATGAATTTTTAAAATTTTGTGATCGAATCATTTCATCGAATCAATTCATGAGAATTTAAAAATTCATGATCGAATCATTACCAATTTTTCGACCTACACTTACAGTCTATCTTACCACGTTAGACCTATATATATATATTTCCTTTCAACAGTAATTAAGGTTTTGACAGTATTGAGATGAAGAAGTCAAAATGGTACTTTATTTCTTTTATTTTCATTTCTTCATCCAGGTATTTGACATTCTTCCTCTTTATGGATCTCTGATGCCAGGAGAGTCAGACACTGTGACATTTACATTCTATGGCCACACCGAAATTGGGTCTGAAGCCAAGGCCCTTTGCCATGTAGAAGGTGGTCCCTGCTATGAGGTGGTCCTCAGTGGAGAAGCCTCTGTGGTGCAGTATGACTTTGATACAAAATTCATAGACTACGGCAAACAGGTGAGATATATTTGGTATTGGGTTATTACATTCTATTTTTCCTTTTTGATAGTAAATGTTGACAAAATTTATTTGATAATTACCCTATTCTTAGTATAGACTAGGCCTAAAATATAGTGCTGAAATGTAGTTGAATAGTGTTCTGTTATCAGTGGTTGTTGGCATCATGCAACATCAGTTTGTAGGCAAAACGTTGAAGCACATCTGGTGCACAACATTAACTTGGCACATGAACAAAGTTGGCTACAGGCATTTCTGACCTATGCACAAATCACCTGTCTGTACTTGGTGGTGGAGGTTGCAATGACACACTTGTCTCCATTGGAGATAGCCTTTCCAGCATCGTGACATCATATGTATGGAGTCTATTTTTCTTGGTAACTTGGATTTTCACCTTAAGTTTCCCAAGATTTGTTATGTCAGTTGGAATTGTTGGAAGACATTTTACTGTTACATGTCACAAGCTTACACCCATACGTTTCTGATAATGTAAACCTGACTCCTTACTGCTGTTTTGGTTTGGTCCTGTTTGGGTTGGCGGAGAGTGGTTGCTCTACCTTAGTCGTGGATGAGACATCATATCCATTCATACTTTGTAACATCCTCAACTTCTATTGGTTTATTGTGGTCAGATGACCATACATTATCCTGAACTAAACCCATGTTTAATGAATGAATATGCTCATCTTAGACCAATCCCCTTGACTCTTGGTTGTGCTGAAATTAATGTGTTTATTTAAAAATGAAATATGTTATTTCATTTCCATATTTTTAAAACCAAAGTATAAATTTGTGTGTAAATGAACAATGTTAAACAACTATGGATCTGTGTATTAACACAGTGCCATGCATGGTTATATAGTCAATGCAAGAAATGCTTTAGGGCACAGCTCTATTGCATCCAGTGATAGCATTAACCCCCGAGAGTGCATTAACCTTTTACCCTTTAAATAAGAAAATATTTAACATTGAGTTCTTCGTTTTCCATCTACAGTTAAAATGTTATACTAAGACACAGACCAGTATTCTCCAACCATCTCAAACTGTTGATCTCTATGTAATTTTATACTTTTTTCCACATAGTTGTTTGATACAGTATCAGAGGCTGAGATTACTCTCACAAACACTGGCAAAGTAGGATTTGACTTTTCTACCATCAACATGGACCCCAGTACCAGCCAGCATCCCATCCCTGGTGTACCAGTTGCCATACCCCACACAGGACACATAGAAGCAAACCAGCAGCAGAAACTACTGATCAGGTTTCTCCCTGGTGTACCAGAAAAGTTCCATAAGACTTTTGAGGTAAGTAATTCACTCTTGTTTACTTCACCACGACAACCATGTGTTAGAGAGGAAACTAATTATATTGACAATACTCTCTGGGTAGTGTTGTGCTACTTTAGCTCCAACCGTTCAGTGCATAAATATTTTGATATGGTCATACTGCCACTGTTGTTTTAATTACAACATTGCTTGTGGTAATGGAAAGACCTGGATGACTAACCCACCTTGATTGAACATTGCAGGATTGATGTTTTTAGAGAAAAAGTGAGCAAACTGTGCCAGCACCAAGTACTCTCAACCTTACTAGCTTCTAACTAACAAGCATCTTGTGCAACATATTCATTATTAAAAATAAGATTATACTTACCCCTTTTTGCAATTAAAATGTAATTTTTAAACTTGTATGCAGCTTTCCCACAAGTTGAAAATTGGTTTTACATGTGTGAAGTGAGTGTATCTGTGTGTAATTGGTGTACTGCTGGTGACAGCTCATTTGCAGTTGTGTTTATGCTAAGTATTCACTACACAAGTAGGGAAACAGCCCTCCTCCCCTTCTGTACCTTGTCCAACTGTTGGCATGGTTGGGCAGTCAAAATATCTAACAACAAGAGAGAGGTGTGGTAGGGTCACATTACTCCACACAAAAAATTACTTGATTCTCGTCACTGACTTATGAAAAAGTGTCACCAGATCCTCTTTCATTTATTTTTTATTACTAAATCAGTTTGTTATTTCTTGGACCTATTTTGTAATATACATCGTGTATCCAGAGTGTTCTTGTTGGCTGTCAGTCAAAACTGGACAAGAAACATGTGATCTTAGGATTTGGTCATACACATGGAAGCAATGACATTGGTCTGGGAGGTTCGAATTAACTGAAAATAATCTAAAGCCACCTGGAGTCAAAATCAGCCTGACTGGTGATTCGAATCATGTTGGTCTGTAGTAAAAAAAAAGCCAAAAACAGTAACTCAAGGTATGTCCTGGCTATTATTCAGGGTAGCTCTTACCTAATGTCTGAGTAATGTCTTCTGGTAAACTTGTTGCATTCACAAAGCGCATGCTTTGGGGCTGCTGTAAAAAAGATTAAGTATTACATTTATGTTTGAACAGATATTCATTTTGTGCCAACATCAACACCACTAGTAAAGTTTCATGCAAAACAATTCTAAAGGTTTAATAGCCAAAGAATTTAAGATCTACATGTTGTGGCAGATGTTTTGAGGACATAAATTACATCAACATTTGTGACAGGAATAATAAAACTAACTGTACCCTCTTTGTAATTTGCTTGTAAAAGTTTTGTGATACATTTTTTTATTGCAGCACTTCAATATTGTACTCAAACACCACATTATTATCTTGCATATAAAAAACAGATACATATGACATACATGTTTTAAAGTTTTAGGAAAGCAATGACCATTTCAAATCCTTTTTTTATATTGCAAAATCACATTATATTTGGTTGGGCACAATAATCTGTTGACATTTTAATATAAAGTTCAAAGGTCAATAGAGCAAATATGTATGAAATAGTTATCACTACAAATCATGATTGGAAAAGGGAAGAAGCTAAAGAAAAGCAAATCGACTGTGCCCATTGTTGAAGTGTTTATTGGAAGAAAGCTAACAAGAAACAACACAGAAGCATAAAAGAGACAGCAGATGGATGTAATCCATTGCCACCTGAACATCCAAAATAAATTTCACCATGCCCATGACCTCTCTGTTTGCCAGGGTGCTGGAATATGCGATCTGTAGAGAGATAGAGAGAGAGAGAGAGAAAGAAATAATGTCATAATTTGGCTTTGAAAGGTTACTCCATCAAATAGTGAGAGTGACTGAAATTTAATGACACACCAAAGTGTTAGTCAACTCGATAAAAGGTTCAAAGTTCAATATGTATTCAAGTATGGTTCAAGTGCATGTTTGATTTTCCTTTAGATGCCTCTTACAACAGGCGGGAAATACCGTGGGCATATTCTGAAACCCCCAGCCCACAGGGGGCAATTTGATTATATAGGTGCAGAAATCTGTTCTGAGATAGTCATCCTTGGGGAGGGGTAGTTTTCCTATTTGGTAAAATCTTTTGAGAGTATTTAGGTCTTAAAACGCAACTTGAGGCTGTGTTCTTCTTGGAGTACATTCAAAGTTTGACTGTGTTTTGAAAATAATTGATAAATTCAAAGATGGGACAAAGAAGGTGTACTTGAACTTGAAAAATCAAAGAATGGGTGGAGAAACACATTTTGGAGATACAAAAAAAATGTTGTTTCCAAATAACTGTATTTCTACTTAAATTAAAGCAATTATCCCTGATAACCTTTGAATGTAGATTACTCTAGGACAAAACTCTACCAATCTCAAATTTGCAGTCTTGGAGCTTTCCTCTGGAATTCACTTCCAAGTGTAATTAAAGACTCAAAATCCTTGCATCATTTTAAAACATCTCTCAAACATTATATTCAAACTACATAAATCAAATTTAGCTAGCTTTTTCAAACCTATTTTGGCCCATTGCTTGTATTCTTCTTAAGGAATTATCACCATAATTACATAACGTATTGCATCGAAACATATATTACTTGTAAATAAGTGCTTTGTTTCTGCTGAATTGAATGCATATTCATGCATAATTTGTTCCGCAATTCCATTGATTTCATTTATTTCCTTTCTGTATCTACTCTTTGTTCCTTAGTTGATGTTGTTTTGCTGTTATACCAGTTGTATTATATTTTTTCTTTCCTTAAAAGGGATCAGACTTGAAAAGCCCTGCTTATTCTGATTCCTCTACCCTATCACATCTTAAAGTATTAGTAAACTGTATAATCTGTTTAAGTCAGCTTCAAAGTTTTTTAAAGTATTACAAAGTATTTCCACTTCTCCATAATGTTCTATTGTTCGATACTTAATCATATTACAACATAATCTGTTTTTGTTTTATGTGTTTATGGTAGAAATAAACTTGAATGAAATGTTCTTGAGCTATTAACAAAGTATACCGTAGTACAAACTGGATTCAGTAACAGTAGAACCATAGAATATAACAACTATGTTACTAGATTTGGAAAATATTGCTTTTGTTTAACTGAAGAACTTCATCAGTCTAAACAAAGAAAAATTAACAATTTGGGAAGTAAAAAGAAGGAAATGACCCCTTGCAACCCACCCCCTAGTTAAATAATGAATTTTACCTGCATTGGCGTGGCCTAGCCTTGACTATAGAAGGTAAGCATGGTACGTTATGCTTTAATATGCATACACAAGCACATACCAGCTCCCTTTACATACTACTTTTATAATAGTTGTCCACGTACGTGGAGTGACCTAGCTGCATAAATACATGAATACCATAGGCTACATTTGAGCAGCGTGGTCTTTTCAACCGTGAGAACTGAGGAACAATTATAGGTCCTGTTCAAGGGCTAAGCTGTATAAATGCCTAAACTGAGGAACAAGGTGAGGTACCCAGCTGTAGTAAGTTGTAACTTAGACTCAATGTTACAGGCAAGCTTTTGGCTCTAAAGACCTGACATATTAACACAGTTCTAGGCTAATATTAAATTAAAAGTGCAAGCTTTTCAAGTTAGGCTAGTGGTATGAGAGTGAAACTACTGTTAATAATTGATCTTAATACCGAAAAGTGTTTATTGTTATTTATTATTATTATACTACACCTCTATAGCACTTAAGTAAGCTCTGAGTGCTTTAATATATCAAATACAAAGAAACATAAAAATAAAATCAAAACCTAAAACAAAAAATTAAAACTTAATAAATCAATACAAAAGGCCACATAAAATTAAAAGATGATTTAACCAACCTTTTTTAACCTTTTCCATGATTTTTACATAGTATTAATGGATAGTGGTGCTGTACCATTTTGGTTAGTTTATTCAAGTAAAAAATTTAAGCAAAGTATGCTTAGCCTGTACTATATATGCTAAAGCTGTATACTACAGCCAGCTTGCACTAGCATGACAGCAGTGGCCATGCATATCATGCCGCTATTAGACTAGTCTGTGTGAAGACTCTAACAGTTGATGCAGGATGTAGCACAGCTGGTCTAATATATTAATGTATAAAGCGTTTTATTGTATTCATGTGCCGTTTGCTGGTGATTCTATTGTGGTTATGGCGGGATAATCAATAGTCATCTGGTTGTTATGTTGCAGGATTATCAACGGTCACCTGACCGTAATTGGCCAATAGGAATTGAGAATTATGAAGTATGAGTAAAGGTTGGTTTGTCATCCAAGGGCACGGCTTCACTCTACAGCTTTCCCATCAGGTCTTTCCAAAAATTGAGAAACTTGATCTGTCTTGTTGAATTTTTTTAATTAGTTACCACCTAACGTGAAGATGTAATACAAAAGCCAAAGACTTCACCCACAAATACTGTTGTATAGCATCATAAATGAGCTGGCTTTCAAGTCCTGTCATAAAAAGCAATGGCCTTTTTTAAAAAAAAAGAACAACACGATAGAGATACACATAGTTTAAATTTCAATGAGGTCTTTACATTGAGCAACTGTCATATACCTTAAAGGCAAGTTAAAAGGCAAATGCAGTCACCCCAATTTGAATGGCTCTTGACAATCATGTGACAATGTGTGACAATATGTTTTTCACTGAATTATGAAATTTACAAGTAGTATTTTCTTAATAAACCTTGAATGTTGAATGTTTAAGCCTTAAAATATCCTGGAAGCTTCTTGAAAGTTAAATGACAGAAAAATAGCAAAATTTAGTAGTGAAAATAATTTTAGTTAAAATAATTTTGGGGCGACTGCTCTTGACTCCTTTAAATAAACTTTATTGCCTGTGATTTGCATATAACACAAAACCTACAGAAGAAAGTTTAGACAATGAACTTTCACTTACTTTCATCAAACTTCCCACCCCAGGCAAGGATAGGTGTGTATTTGTTTGGACAATTCAGATTAAAGAAAGTGTCACCGTAGTTGCTATTTTCAAGCTCACGTCGAAAGGAACAGCTCAGAATACCTTCATTGATCATGAATTTATATTCGGTAACACCAACCTGATAAAAAGAAGGAATAAATAAAAATAACACAAGACAGGATTATTGGGTACATGGCACACAGTGGCATAGGAAGCAATATAAAAGTGGGGGTTGGGGGGGCAGAACTAATTTGGACCATGCACCTCACCCTACCCTATTGACCAAGAGATACATTTTATATGCTATATTTTTCACATTTTTATGAGCAATAACCATTCTTTTAAATAGAAAAATAAATGCTATAACTCATTTTTTCAAATGAAACCGCCCACTGAAAAATGGGAATATTTATTTTTTGCCAGCCATGCTACACTGGACAACAACTCCAGTATTCCTATCCCCTTTGCAGCGATGGTATAGCTAGACTTTTTCCCAGTCCGGGGGGGGGGGGAGCAAGCACCCAAATTTTCTATTTTTTTGCCTTAAGTGTGAACACTACTGCTTTGGGAACATAATGTGTGGCGTCTGGAACGTGCCAAAAGTTTGATCCTTTTACATATATGGAGCTTGTATTGCAGAAAGTAAATTAGGTTCAGGGTTTCCTGTAGGGAAATTTGAATATTTGGGGGACTATCAAAGAATCTGCATTTCCTATTAGCATTTATCTGAGATAGCATGTAGACTGAAGATTGTTTTTGTTATATATAAACTTACCTGAAAGTGTGGATTGAGGCTTCTTAGCAATATTAAAAAAATTCCTGTAACTTTGTTCCTTTTTTAGACCAAGTAATTAAAAATTAATAGTGTTTATTGAAGAGAATTTCAAGGGAAAGGCACTGTAGCAGCTCGGAAAAGTTACCCCTGACTGCTTTAAGAGCCACCACTTACAACATTAGAGGTTGCAATCTAGGGCACGCAAAGGGTGGAAAATTTTGCCATTTTAAAACTAATAATTACAAATATGGGACTTTTGTTAGGAAGAATTCAGAATTTTATGGAGAAAAAGTTTGGAAAATGGCACTGTAGTTGACTGGTGTCTCAATTGGTAAATTTCTGAATTTTTCACTTTTTCAAGCCTGTAGCTACAGTATGTCATTGCTTTGCAAAATTGAATATTGATAACATTTTGACACAATAACTAAAGACTCCATCTACACAGACTACTCAACTGACAGGTTGAAAGGTGTCTGATGATAGGTGTGTATAGGAGCAGTGGGTTACAAGTACAGTAGGCCAACAGTTCTCTGTCTGGAATACAAAAGACTATCTCCAGCTGACAAGGAGTGTACAGAAAATTTTTAAAAAACGCGACCCCTCATGCAGCAGAAATGACATGCCTAAGGCTTTTAAGTAGTAGCTAAATTATCCATTTTTTTCTTTCAATTGTGAACACCACTGTAGCAGGGATGTGATTTGCTGTGCGAAGGGCACCGAAATTTTTGCCCTTTAAAAAATAATTATAGATATGGAGCTTGTATTGCAGAAAGCTTTGCATTCTAGGTTTCCTGTGAGAAAATTTGAAGAGTTATGGGATTGCTGAAGAATCTGCACTTCCTTAATATATTGGCACCAAATCTGAGAATGATTGCATGACAACTGAATTGTTGTTGCTACATAATGCTATCTAAGGCCTACAAACTGACACTCTACTATGACATTTCAAAAGTTTCCCAAACTTTGTTGTCCTTATAGACAAAACATTTCAAAAAAAGGAGCTTTCATCCAAGAAAATTTGGAATTCTATGAAAGACAATTTATAACATAGCAATATATATGCAATGTAGGTATCTCTTGATGTGGTGTCAGATGTGGTAGACATCCCATTTTGTCACTTCCAGAGCTCAGAAAAGTTTACCAAACTGATTTACAAGGGAGAACTAATGCATTTTTTGGTGCATTTTGTGGCGCGGGAAGTGGGCCAGAATTTTTTTATTGAGATTTGGAAAAATGAAAGAAAAGGGGTTTTCTGTCCCTGGAAGTGGGGGGGGAGGAGGGAAGTCACCCTTCATTTTTCACTTGGGGGCTGTCACCACCTTAGTCCCTTGCTTCCTATGCCTACAATGGCCGATGCTATGAAATAGCCCCTTATATTATCTCACACGACTAAAGTTCTTTAATCATGGGCCATAAGCAGGGTTTTCTGCAGAATGTTTATACTCAAGTTGGCACATCAAGCATATGGCAGAAAATGCTTATCTAGCTTGTGTACACAAGCTGCACGGCCATGCATGGTCACTCTATGTACCTTCCTTGAAGCCACTTGAGCTAGTTTATTTAAAGGAGTCAAGAGCAGTCGCCCCCAAATTATTTTAACTAAAATTATTTTTACTACTAGAGGTTTCAGGAAATAAAATTAGTTTGATGAGGTTTTATGGCCCACCCAGTTTCTAAACAATTGGTTTAAGTGGCACTGGCCACGGCCTCTTTGGTTTCCGGACCTTGCATAAACTCAAGAGGGATGGCAGCACTGGTATTGACTATCACAAGCTATCAATGCAAATGACTGGCCACCTCCTTGTTTTTTACATTGCTGCTTGAGAGTTGAGACATACAAAAAACAAAGCCAACAATGTTTGTCTCACCAATAGTTTATGGGGTCATTATATGTCTTTAAAACATTTTATACCTCCTGGGAAAAATATTCATCAGACCTCTTACATATTCCTATATCAATTCCTATGTAAAAAGTAAATCCCAGTTCTATGTTCCCATTGCCATGTATATGTATGTTAATGTCTAGTATGGCATGCTCAGCAGCTGTACACAGCTACTGTACCTTAGATGGGTAGTTGTTATGTCGCTTTTCAAAGATAGACTTTCCTGTAAAACTAATACAAATCAAGTGTCTGTTGGAAGACCTATAGGCTTGTAGTGTAAGTCTCAACCTACTCAGATCTTCTTAAAATTTACAGGCCTTTTCTATAGATTGTTTATTATGGAACACGAAGGTATAGCCTTCTTTGCATTTATTACATACCTCTTGTCATTATCAACCCTCAACTTCACAGAGCTCCTTCTTTTCACTTTTTAAGGGGCCAAAAGTGATTTCTTAAGCATATCTTTTTGTGAAACATAACTGTGGTTTTGATATCCAGTTGTGGCTCACTGGCTTGTTTTCCCTGTTCCATTTCTACAATGAGTACCAAGCACAATGGCAGTCCGTTCCATTTTTAAAGTCTTTGTCATGACCCGGCCAGGAGTTGAACTCAGGATGACTGAGATTGTATGACAGACCCCACATTGAGAAACAATGTTGTTGTGTGACACTGTGTATCTAAAATTAAATTAATCTTTGGTGGCATTTGAAAATCAAAGAACTGCTGTACTTTGCTGCTGTAGCTATGGGTAGTTGAAAGTATGATATATGCACCTAATTTTGAGGCTGGGAAATGAAATTGTTGCCAATGCAATGTTTATGTTACATTTCAAGTCTTCTGGATTTTATAGGAAAAATTAATCCTTTCCCCACTGTGTGTCACTTCTGTGGTCATGAAATCACAGAACCTCAAAAGCAGTTTCCACCAGTCACCTGGGTAACTTTCAAACTCAACCCCAAAATGGGTTCCCATGTTGAAGAATGGCAATAGAACCCACCAATCAATTTCTATCATTTTTGAAACCTTTGCATACTGTTCAGTTTCGAGCAGGACTGTTCCATTATCTATGCTTTGAACCCATAAAAATCAGAATATCCTTATTTTCTGACTTCAAGTAGTAAAAATATATTCACTCTGAAAAGGATCAGAACTTTGCAGAGCAAAATCTTAGAAAAAGTAACACCAGTCTTTTGCAATCCCCTAAGTGATATCCTTATTGCAAATGGGGTGTAGTCATTATTCCAAAGGGAGATTATTCGGGATGTAACATTTGTATCCAATTCCAAAAGGTGGTTATTCCAAAGGGTTGTTATTCTGAAAGAAAAAGTGTGGGCTATTATTTCAACGGGTTGTTAATTGTTATTGTAAGTGAATAATAAGGGTTGTTACTCTGAATTTAGAAGCCTTCATTGGTGAATGACAAGCACATTTTCATTTCGGAATAAGGACCTCTACTTTCGATTTGGAATAGCAAACCTTATCTTCTATTCAGAATAATGAGCCCACTCTCCTTTCGAAATAATGCCCCTTCAGAATGAAGACCTCTACTTTTTACTAGGAATAATGACCCTTTTGTCCAATTCAGAATGATGACCCTAATCCTCTATTTGAAATAACAACCCTTCTTGCTTGGTATAATGATCCTTCGGGAAATGACCCATATTTTCGATTTGGATGATGGCATGATAATGAGTCTTCAGAAAAATGAACAGCAATGTGAACATTGAGAGAGAAAAGGAAGAGTTTCACCGCCTCCTGGATCATTGAGCCCATTTAGAGTGAGGGTAGAGTGTGTTCACATGCACCACATAGTGGATCATCTGCTACATGTTCTGCCTTTTTGGAGGACAATGTTAGCAAGTATGCCTATGGCTTGACTTTTGCAATTTATTGTTACAAAGTGATAAATCCTTGCCAAAGGCCAAACAAATTTGCACCATGGTGATGTTCAGTGCATGTTAGTGTCTGTATGAAAGACATTTGTGCATGAACAGGGTTATCACTAGACCATTTTGAGAGCTGGGTAATTTGTGGCCACTGTCCCGAGGGAATGGACTAAGGGGAGTCACTGTCTCACTTCCCTTTTGAAAATATTTTGCAGACTGCATGGAGAGTGCTAACAAAAAGCAAAAAGCACTCAATTCTTAAGAAATCTAAGAATTGTATTCAGTTAGGATAAAAAGTTTGTGCCAGGGAGTGCTGCTGACATTGATGGGGATTACTGGGTGAAGATTTTCAGAGCTGGGTAGCACTGTCTGGCATTGTGACAACCCTGGCAACAGTACAGCTTACAGTATGAACAGATTTTGCTTCACTCACCAAATCTGCAGGAGAGTTGGTATTTTCTGTTTTGGCATTTCTTGACCTAAGAACTCGCATATCAGATGTACAGGCATAGACATCACTATCCATCTGTAGAAGCAAAGTTGCAAAATTGAATTCCTCTCAATTTTATAAGTTTAAATAGTTTCCTGATTTAGTAAAGAAAAATAAAGGTATATTAGCAATATTTGCATTATGCCATTAGGGTGATTTTCTGAAAAATGTGCAAAAAGTTACATCTGAAGAGATTTGATGTGTATCTGCTTGAGAAGTACAGTTTAATACATACCATTTCCCCACTCTTTGAGAACCCCATTGCTACATAACTGCTGTTGGCTGTATTAGACCACATGTTAATGAGAAGGGAACTGTTATCTGCTGTGACACTCCAAGAAGAGAAGGCTGAACAATCTCCAGCTTTTTCAGGATCACAATCCGTAGGCTTGAAGTAGCATCCTTTTGTTTTTCCACAGACACCAGAGTCCTGTAACAAAAAAAAAAAAAAAAAAAAATTACTTTTATTACTATACGTACAAAAAAGTCCCATATTCCTCAAACAAAATCAGCCTGTGGAATTTATATAGGATTTTGGAGCATGCTCCTTTGGGAGATTTTCCCTTTGAGAAGATTACATAATGATATATCCTACATTATGATTATAAATAAGCTTTCACGCATGCAAGATCTTTCCAATCTGTTACATATATACAAGGAAGATATTGCTTTTTCTTATTTAAAAGTCACTTGCCACAACTCAATTAAAAAAGCAAGAAGGAAAAGCCCTGTAAACAGTTGTACTTAAATTACTCCAAATAGTGCACTATTGTTCATAATAGAGCACTATAATGCATTGCATTGCCCATGTGCAGGTTAGTAAGTTAGGCAGGGGCCAATTAAAAGCAACACACCAATACAAATGTGTTAGTGCAGTGTCACCTTAATACATAGGTAGGCATTTAATGTATTTTTCAAGTTCAAATATGGTACAAGTCTTCTCCTTTAGTTATCTCTTACAACAGGCAGGGGGATGCAGTGGACATTATTATCCTACTACTCTCAGCCCACAGGCAGGGCTTACAGCATGAAGGCAATAGGAGTAGTGATAAGTATTGTGTCAAATTTAAGGTTCTGTCTGGGCCTTCCACAGCATTCACATTTTTGATTGGGAAATGCAAGCCCTGGTACACTATGCACACCAGCTCTATACATAACAAGTACACACATATGGTACAAAGACAAAAGTGTGGTCAATTTGAGAATGGAAAATGACAAGAACTGCAAAACATCCAAAGTCTGGAAAAATGGTGCCGGTGCACCTCACTTATTAATTTTCTTTCCATTTTGCAGTTTTCTTCTTTTTCATTGAAGTGAACATTGTATTGTAAAGGAAATCTCAAAGTACCAATTGCTAAGAATCTACTTACAAGCCTGAGAATTACCATTTTTGGCTGTCTGAGGGATAGTGATTTTCCCAAATTTTCTGTGTGCTCCATGCCAAACAGTGGTGGTGTTCTTCTCAGATAGTCATATGGGCAAAATTTCTTATTTCAGGCCAAGTATTCTCTATATCTCTCAACAATCTTAATTGTGCTATCTGACTCTGAAACATTGATTGAAGCACCATTACCCGTGCGGTTACTAGACCAAACGGCAAGTAACCGAGCCGCACACGTCTTGCTATTGTTGATATTCTCAACTAGAATGGAGCCATACATGACAGACCAATGATGTAAATGGTCTGAGGGCCATGAGGTTGATCACGTATTGTCCTTCAGTGGGCGTAATAACTTCTTTGGGAAGCAGTGAAAGTTTTGGTTTCGCCGAATGGTCCTTTGCCAGAGGGTCGGGAGGACTTTAGAAAAAGTAACTATGATGCTGCTCAGAAAACACATTGCCATAATTATTACCAATGGTGTTCAGTCCACCTGCAAAGTCTTCCTTTTTTGGCAAATGTTATTGCTCACAAATCAAAATCATCAATAAAGTAAAAGCTGAAATAACTGTTTGAGGCAAAGTTACTACGTAGGACAGTAGCAACTGTTAGTGAAAAGATAGCTGAGACTTCTCAAAATTACTTTGGCACAGTATAACAGTATTTAATACTGCACCTTCATACTCAACCTGAAATCCACTGAGATATTGCACCACTTGCAAAAAGTCTTTCTGAAATACAAAAATTTTTAACATTGGAGAACCCTATCTCCATTAGATCTCTCCCTAGTCCACAGATCATTAACTTCCGATTTTGCCTCCATCCTCCCCCCTACTCTAGCTGGAAATGCCTGTGTACAGCTTTTAACAGTTACACACTGGTGGTATTTATTGATGAAAACTGCTCCTGTAAATGCAAACTTACCATACAGAAGTCCTACCTTTATTCAACTTTTGCTTTGGGTAATTCTAATTTTCTTCCTATTTTATTGAGAGGCTTTGACCTTCTTCTATCCTACTTTTAATATGTCCAATTGAAAACCAAGAACAATCCATT
This sequence comes from Holothuria scabra, assembly GCA_037179385.1. Taxonomy (NCBI): domain Eukaryota; kingdom Metazoa; phylum Echinodermata; class Holothuroidea; order Aspidochirotida; family Holothuriidae; genus Holothuria; species Holothuria scabra. Next base: position 38,618,989 of record CM074182.1, on the reverse strand, counting down.
AATCCTTTGAGTCCTGAGTTCCTTGAACCAAAACAAGGCTGCTGTTCCCCATCGCATTTTTAAAGCTTTTTGTCCTCAAAGGGTTAACTGCATAACCAATATACATGAGAGCAGCTCCCATGCACGGACCTTTTACTGGTGCAGCTTGGCTTAAAACTGTGAGTACAAAGCTACTGAAAATGTCGACCATGTCTACTGATACCAAGTGGGGGTGACGTGATGTCATAGCTGAACGTTTGTACACAACTGCAATTCTGATTAATGGTTTAAGTTCATTGAGAGAAAGCAAGCTTAGGCCCCTAGCTAATTTTCCTGCATGTGTTTAAATCCTTCGAGGCCTCAAACTATTACATACATACTTAAAGGTCCCCCCAAACTTATTTTGAAGCAACAGCTAAATATCACAATTCTCATCTCATTTCTGTTCAAAGAATCTTTCATAATATTTTATTACTTCAATATAACAAATGAAAGGTAAACCAAGCAGTTACTTCCAATAAATTTCACATTTGAGGAGTAAAAACTTTGTCACATGAGCGTAGACAGCCAGTCATGAAACTGGACAGTCTACTACACTTCTTCAAGTTGGGGTGACTGCTCCTGCTCTTTAAAATTTGCATTAAAAGGTACAAAGTGGCAAGTGTTACCTTTTCAATCTCTGAGTGGACTCCAGGTGACCAGACTAAATACATTGCTATGACTACCATAGTATATATGTATCCCATCATTTTGTTGAGAACCTCTGGGCAGCTTTGACTTGAGAAAAAGGCAACAATACTTCAATACTTCTCTTTATAACTGAAATAACTAGCAGTCACTTCTTTAAGTTCAGCTTGACAGAAAAGAAACACAAACTTTGGACTAATTTGCAACGTCTGCGGTCACATGAAGACATATGGATATGAAGTAGAATGGTCACAATTCCTTTCATCCAGTAGTGCAGGAATCTGGTACTTTACTCCACCTGGTTAACTGTACAGTACCTCATAATAATTATTGAAACTTCAGTTATACACCTTTGCACCAAAAATGTAAAGCAGAAGAGCAACGCCTTTTGAGCAAATATAAATATTATTCACAAGTTCAATTAGTTCTCACAGTAAGCTCCAAACAGTGACAATGATATGAGAACCACTGATTGGAATGTTGCCAAAACATTCAGTGCATGTACGTGGGAATCAAACAAAAGTCTGGGCATACGAACAAATACAGCCAGGAACCGAACATGCAGACTTAACATAGTTGTCATGGCAACAACTCTAATATACTTCCTTTAGCATGCATGTGAAAAACTTTGCCTCACTCTCATTACTAATTGTGAGATGGCTATGACCTTTATGACAAATGGAAAGACTGTAGATAGTGGGGGGCATGTCACTTAAAGTTCTAAACAGTATCAGTTAGACATGTTATTGGGCTTTTTACTTCTCCAAGGGAAGATGCACTCTCCCTAAATTTTACAAGTGTAGTAGACTATCCAATAGGGGCTTCTTCAGAATCATGTCAAAAGATTTTTCCTCAGGCTTCTCAGTCTTGAAATTTGCCTCTAATAACTGCTTTGTTTTCTTTGAATATAAAGTCATGAATTACTGTATCATAAAAGAAATTTTTGGGAAAAAAATGTAAGAAAATGGATGCTCTGCCTCAGGCATCTAGGTTAATAAATGCTATTGTTCCCTCATTCATATTGTTTTTCACAGGGTTTGTTCCAATTAACTCCATTATAAGAGTATTATATTTTCACTGTTTTTTGGCTGCCAGCAGTATAGTATATACCTTTCTTAGAATTAACAATTTTTTATACTAGAATACTGTCAACAAAATGTCTCCATAAAATTTCCAGTTCCTAGAAAATGAACAACCCAGAAATTGGCAATCATGGGCATGCAGTAATGAGTACTGTTTCTTGTAATGTATGGAAATGGGCAAAAATCCCTTTGTCTGATGCTCCATGCAAACCAATGGTTGCACCCCACATCAGTAGTCCCCCATTTAATCTCACTCATAGTAGTCCCCCAGCTAATTTACATTTTGTTGTTTCTTTAATAGTTGTTCTTGCTGTGTGAACTTACTTTTGATAAGTTTACTTGTAAAGATGTATATATTACTATTCAGCCATTAGATGTAGGTAGCACATTTTAGGTATATTTGTCTCCCTATCAAATCAAAACCTATATCAGGAAGGACTCTATCTGAGGTTAACAAGATTCTTTGGAATTCAAACTTACGTCTCCCTATCACCAGTCAGAGTTATTTATTGGTGTTGCCTCTTTGCAAACACCCTGATCCCAGAAATTTATCTTGTCTGCTAGAACTCATTGGACTGTAAGAGTTTATTTGAACACCTACCCTTTGCTATATACAGGCTAAGTGCAACCTAGGATAACTGTATATGATTAGTTACAGGCAAACAGAAAAACAGCTCAGAAGTGTGATTGCAGTGTCAGAGGAAATGAACTGTATAGTAAATTAACCAATTGAAAAACCTGCCCTGGTTTGCAAACAGCAGGTTTTTGGAAGCTACCTAAGTTGTTCTAATGGGTACATTATTTCATAAAACAGTTGAAAGAAGGTGCACACTTAAAAATAAAGCATTTTATTTTACAAGTGTGGTGGGATATTAGTCTATTTTAAGCACATTGAGGTTACAATGGAAGATATTGAGAGAAATGTATACCTTTGTTTAGAGGTAATCATTTTCAAGATTTTATTGTGGAGAAATTGCAGAGGTTTGAGAGCAAAATTGTTCATCATCCTGTATATTTCTGTGCCATAATAAGCAAGTTTAGCATTCAGCGGACGAGTAAATCTGACGTCTATATGAAAGATATCAGTTAGGCACAGATCATCTCAGTCTGTAGAGAATAATAGTTTACTTAACAAGATGATTACAAGGGTCATCTACATGCAGTAGCAGCACCAGTATGTTAAAAATGGGGGGGGGGGACCAAACTAGGGGCAAAGGATAATGTTAGAGGTGAAAATTTTTACATGCAGTGGTAAACCAAGCCCAAATCTCCTTTACCTGGAGGTGGGGGTTCAGGAGAAGAAGCCCCCAGAAGGTCTGAGGTTTTAACATACCTCTGGATGAAAAATTAAGTCTTTGGAGAGGTATATTGCTCATTTATTTTGCTTAATCCAACTCATAACTGACCTAATATGGGGAGGGGGGGAAGAGAGAGCAAGTGGGGGACAAAGAACAAAATTTGGGAGAGGGGGAAAACCAATGTCCCCTCTTACACTTCATAGTGCCACCACTGTCTGTGTGCCCTTTAAAATGGTAACATATTGTCAACAATGAGACTGAAATTTTTGTACTTTCAGTTCTGATTTTGCCTTTGTTAAGAGAAAAATAAGTAGGATATGAACATCTTTTATGCATGATAGTATGGAATACAATGTAGGTTTGTCTTGCCCAGGTGGAGTGTGAGTTTATTGGCATCGAAGTTCAAAACCAAAGTTTGAGATTACTCAGGGTACTTTAAGCAGTTTCTGTAAGATGACTAGCTACTAACTACAATCTTATCTTGTACAAACACTTAAACACAAATAATCCTAGTGTCTTATCAGGGAACTGCCTCCAGAGCTTTCTAGTTTTATTATTTACCACATTCTTCAGTTAATGCTCTTCGTGTAAATCAAAAACATCAAAGGACCTAAGAGAGAGCCTTGAGGGAATAACATCAGGATAATCAGCCATGGGAGCCATTGGCAGAAATGCATTGATTCTGTTCAAGAAGTAAATACACATAACATAGACATCCGGCAAATGCTGTACATACAAACAAGTTGAGAAAGAGAATTCTGTGACTGACATTGTCAAAAGCCTTCTCTAAGTCTAAACGGAGACTTTGCACATTTTCACCTTTGTCTAAAAAAGAACAAATAGAATTTATGCTTCTAGAAGGGCATGGCTGATGGCTGGTATCATGAACCTCCCAAAAGCCAAACTGAAGATTGAAAAGGATTTCATTGTGTCATTCCAGATGGAGACACTTTTCAAGGACCCTATCAAGTATTTTGTTGGAACAAAGGAATAAGCTAATTGTGTGATCTGGGAAAGATGTCTATCACCCTTTTCATAAATTGAAATAACCTTTCTAACAGTTAATAGGTAGGGATACTGTGGGTGGTGGTAGTAAACATCGAGTTAAAAAATATGTTGTAAAACATGAGCATGGGGAATGAATATACCTCTGGATTTGGTCAACAGTAATAGGAGAAAGGGACGGAGAATGTTCAGCAGTAGAATTTATGAAGTCGCAAGACTAGAAGTTACTGTACAGCTGTTAGTTGCCCACTCATTTTGCTACCAATAGAAGTGAAATAATCATTTAAAGGTAAAGAGCAGTCCCCCAAACTTATTTTGAAGAAAACACTAAGTAACACAATTGTGCTCTTATTTCTCTTCAAAGTATCATTCATTACATATTCATTGCAAATTCTAAGTAAACCAAGCAGTTATTCCCAGTCAATTTCACATTTGAACAGAAAAAACATTGTCACATGACTCCCAACAGCCAATCATGAAACTGGATAGTCTACTACACTACTTCAATTTGGGATGACTGCTCTTGCCCTTTAAGGCACTAGCAGTACCAGCACCAGCATCATTCATGCTGTGTAATACGCAGGTAACTGGAATAGACAAGTGTCTGTCCTTGGGGAAAAAAAAAAACCCATAAAAAACAATGTAGCCTAGGACTGAAAAGAGACGACAAAAGCAGTAATATTATTGCCTTCATTTATTAAAAATTTCTACTCATGACGGATATTTTGTTTAGTGTACAGTCAAGCCATCATCAACACACTCCACTGTTTTAATATTTGCACAGGTTTTCGCATATCATGTAAAAATTGTGGATATATATATACAATGTGGATTCATTAATCACATAAAATAGACAGGTAAAATTGTAATTTATGCAGAAATTAAGTAAGGCCAAGTCAAGCTTGTGTGATTTTTCTTTTCAAAACATGGAACTACTGTAACAAGAAATCATGTGATGATGTGAAGTGTAGTATTATTTTCCCTTGGCAATAACATTCAATGGTGAGACTCAATTAGTCTTGCAACCTCTCTGTATAAATACTGTGTGTCAACTGAATTTGCTTGGCGTAATAAGCCATAACAAGTTACTTGTGGAAGCAACTACTGGAGAAGTGGTGCCAAAATAAAACACAGGAACAACATGAAATAAATAATAGTGGTATGTGATTTTTGGGATGCATCTGACCCATTTCCATATGATCCTCTTCCACCGAAATCAATTGCTCTGCCCTTAGAACCTCTGTTGGTTAATGAATGTGGAATCAGCTCACCTACAGTAAGACAAAAGTGTAAGGAAAAGATAAAAAAAACAAAGATGCGTTCTCATAAATGTATGTTCATTTGAACTATGCAATGACCAGAATGCCCTCTTCCAGTCTGAATGGGAAAAATGGTCTGCTAGATAGATAGGCCCATGCACTGTTTGAAATATCATGTACGAATCTATTGGGTTAGGTGGAAATATTGTTTCTGCCATCCTGACTCTAGTGACTAAGAATGACAATCAGAAAATAATTTTCAGTGTCATCAGCTTGAATTGATAAATTATTGGATCTTTTTGTCAGGATCCTCTTCAGCTATATGGAGTCAGAGCTCAAGAACTATAAGTACAGTTTATAGCCTACACAATTTTCTGGTAACTTCCTGGTCAAGCTTTACAATAGCTAATCCTAATGTGAGACGGATTAGTAATGGAAGATGACTCTTTGTACCATTTGAAGAATTCAATGGAGTTCCCAAGGGGTCCTCTGGGATTTCATGCTAAACCCCAGAGCTTGTTTCAGTTTATTTGTGATTTTGTGCAAGAGAGCTTAGATTTGCTTGCACCAGCTGGGTGGAGAGGGGCAAGTTATTTTGGTAAAGGACGTAGTGTGATGAACCATAATGACTTCATCTCCTTTTTGATTCCTTGCCGAAGGCAGGCAAGGAATCTATGCAATGGTGATGTCATGTGTGTGTGTGTGTGTGTGTGACCCCCGCTTGTAAACACGATATCTCAAGAAGGGTAACTCTGAGAGATCTCAAACTAGGCATGTAGATTGCCCACATTGAGTAAAAGATCCCTATTGTTTTTGGTGGACGTCAAAGGTCATTTGGGGTCACCAGGGGTCAAATGGTAAATACCTTGGAAATTGCTTGTAAACACGATATCACAAGAAGGGTAACTCTGAGAGATCTCAAACTAGGCATGTAGATTGCCCATATTTAGTAGATGATCCCTATTGTTTTTGGTGGAGGTCAAAGGTCATTTGGGGTCACCAGAGGTAAAAAGGCCAAAACCTTGTAAACACTGTATCTCAAAAAGGGTAACTGTGAGGGCTCTGTACATATCATGTGGATTGTACATGTGAAGTAGATGATCCGTATTGTTTTTGGTGGAGGTCAAAGGTCATCCAGGGTCATCAGAGGTCAAAACATCAAAACTTTGTAAACAGTATATCTCAAAAAGGGTAACTGTGAGGGATCTCATACTTAGCATATGGATTGTCCATATTGAGTAGATCATCCCTATTGTTTTTACTGGAGGTCAAAGGTCATTTAGGGTCATCAGAGGTTAAACCTTGCACATCCTATATCTCAAAGAAAGGTAACTGTTAGAGTTAATATTCATCAGTGCATAGGGTTAAGAGTTTTGAGTGGCATGGGTAACGTAAGATAGGTAAGCTTTTGGAATCCACTTTATTATGTAAATGATCAAGTTGGGTAATTTCAAAATATGTACTGAAGCAATCTCACTGTATTAAGAATGTCTAAAGTGCATACAAGTGCACTTGGTACAGTATTCATGTTGATTTTGGTTTGAAGTTTTGCCCTATTATATTTAGTGCCAGTATAAATACGCGTAAGAGTAAGTGGGTGGAACAAAATCTGAAAAAGTTAAAAAGGAAAAAAACTGTTCATCAGGCTGACATGTTAATTAATTTATCTTTGTCATAGGTATGCTGATTTTGCCACAAGTATCTCAGCCTATAGATTTTCATGAAATATATTTCCTACTCTTAAGTGGAAGTTTCTAGCAGTGTCTGGAACATGTGAGTTAAACAAAGGCTGTATGAGGGTTATTTGGGGACATAGTCTGAACATATTGGAGAAAGCTTCCATGCCCACAAAGCAGCTCTAGGAATTGTTCAGTGAGTAACTTGATAAGTGTAAACTTTGAACAGATCAAGTGCTCTGTATGATGCCCAAAATATTTTAGAGCATACAAACAGTGTTTCTTTCATAACCCTAAAGAAAAAATGAAGATAACATTAAATTTAGTATCAAAGATTGTTAAAAGTTACAGACAAACCTTGTGCCACTGTCCTCATAGGGACATGTATGTGGGAACTGGATAATTAAATACACCACAGGTAATTAGTTTAATAAATAGAACTAAATAACTGATCATTTGGATCAAATACCCTTGAGCATGCTTGAACTGAGATTGTCTAATTGAATGAATTAAATTGTAACTGACCCACCAGAAACTTGCTTGTCACTGTTATTTTACCTAATTTATCACAGTTGACTGCCACAGTGTCCTGAGGGGTTTTTCTCATTGAATCATACAGCTCAATGGATGTAACCATTTCCTACCTGTCTAGAAATAGTGTCTGACACTTATTTAGCCCTCTCAGTAAGGCTTATTTTTCAGAAAGTACTGTAGTTCAGGTAATCAAAGCAAGCAATAGTATCTACTGTGTATGAAACAAAGGACACTTGACTTGTACTCTGTTATGTGGTGTTCCTACAAGCAGACAATTTAAGGCAAATTACAAATCTTGTTAATTCTGGATTAATAGGGTTCACATTTTTTTGTTAATTTTCAAGGACATCATAGTCATTGGGAAGGGCATTACATCAAAACACAAATACAAAAGGACCACCACTGATAGCCAAGGTTACATCTTTCTGTTGAGATGTCTCTACTGTATGTTCCAATTTATGGATGGCTGTTAGGATTAGGGCTTGTTCTAAGACTAATCCTAATGCAGTCAACTTTTTGGATCATAGAGACACCATTATATAGAGAGCCATCCTCAATACCGGAAATTTTTATTTAAAAGAGCATGTTTCAAAAATATCTCTTAATCAAGTTAATAAACAACATAGTTTACCAGCATCATAACTGCGTGGGAGATTTCTCTTGTTTGTTGAGGTCATTTTGGGTCACATGATCTCAAAAGGTTTTGACCTTACTAGCATACCTCACTATTTGTGAGGGATGTCATGCTTGTCATGTGGGCATCCATGTTCATTATTACAATATCATATGGCAAGGAATCACTAAGCCTTTTGGCTTTCTAGTTATCACAAGTCTTACACATTTAGCTTATTGCCAATTCTCTCTTCGTTCTTCTATGAACCAAAAATTTTTGATCATGTGTGGAGTTGCGAGTGTTTTGGTCAAAGTTGTTTATTTTTTGGTAGAAAACTGGGTCAGTGTTATCAACTGAGCCTGTCATTGCTTTAATGAGTAGTATAGTAAAAGTTAAACAATTGGTTTCAAAATATCAGGATTTTACTTTTCCCACCTCAGCCCTAGAAGGAACACATACTGTAGCATGCAATTTTCTTTCATATTAAAAGCTCATCCCCAAGAAGATATTACACTAGGCCCTGACTTTTGTGGCTGTCTGGTTGTCCAGGACAAACACAATTCCATACAAACAACCAAAAGTTAAAAGTTGTTGTCCCATGGACAACCATCTTTCTGTGGTAAGAATTGAAAAGCAGCATGTTTTTATTTCAGTGAAAAACTATGCTGCTGACTGATCAACTCTTTCAACTTTTTCCATCATACAATATATTAGAGGGCAGTGTTTTTGTCTCTGAAGTATCACATCTCATTATTCTTCAAGGCCTATAATAAATAAACACACTCACTGTTTTGTAGTTGTGGAGAAAATGTTTTGGACAACCAAATTTCCTTTAGGACAACTAGAAAAAGTAAAATGGTTGCATGGAGGACAACCATTAATCTTTCTGAGTATCTTTTCCTGTACATGGGTGATAGGAGATCTAACTCCAGTTAAGATTGGATATTTTTGAAACAACCTTCAAGGACTGGAAAATTTACCAATCCATGCAATTTAATTGACTATGAGAAACAAATTTAAGAGTTGCAAAACTTTTCTAGAAGAAAGTAGTAATTAAAACTTACCATTTGCTGCTATGCCCCATGCAATAATAGGTGTGTATTTATTTGGGCTATTGAGATTAAAGAAAGTACTATCCCCTTCGTTGTCTTCAAGCACACGTTTAAAAGAACAGCTCAAAGTCCCATTAGCAAACACCACATTAGTGTCAGTAACACCAATCTAAAATTAGGAAGTATAAAATAAGAAGTGAAATGATAAATAAATTAACAGTACCACTGTAAACAATATATTATGTCAAACTTGAACAGTAACATATCAATATTTTCACAAGTTGGAAACAAGACCAGATTTTAAATCTGTGGAGCATAGTAGAAGTGCTGTATGTGAAATGTAGAGCTAGCATGTGATTCACAACTAGATGGCACTAAAATTGTCCCAAAACAGACATGAAGCCAAAATAAGAAACCTTTTAATTTGAGAACATGAGCCTACAAATTCATGTGATGTATACAATTGATTCTGGATGTTTCATATTGACATATGCCATGCTGTACATTATATACACAAGCATTGTGCATAATTTTGATTCGAAATTATAGTAAAATACAACACCAATTTTTAGCTCACACATGTACACATGTGTGAGGTTATCAAATGGGGCAGATGGCGTCAACTTTTTAACAAAAGTCTTCTTGTTCCTCATTTTTTGAGATTTGGGGCTGAAAGTTTGGTGGGTATGATTGCTGTGGAGGGGAGCATTCATACCCACCTACTTACATTCTAATATAGAAAATTTAAGTTGTGTTTTACAGCTGTTTTTTTAGGGGTGAGTTCATTTTGCCTGCTGAGCGGTTAGTTGTTTATTTATTGCAATAATAGCAGTGTGCTTGGTTGTGTGTTCAGTTCTTATCTTGCACATATATGCAGGCTATTGAATCTGGTTCATGTTACACCTGGTTGAACAAAGCATTCACAATACTGTCACTGTATGCTTGTGTAGGTGGTCTCATAATCAGCTGTGGTCAGCTAGTGTGGGGCAAATAAGTTGTAACCAAGGAGTTACAACAGACCCTGTTTTAACTTATCTCAGGGAGGTGTTAACAACACCTCCCTGCTTATCTGTTGCAGAGATACCTTTCACTCTGTTCAATCCAGTTTATCATGAATTGGCCAAGCCAAGCATTGAGCAATATCAGCATAACTGTTTGAGTTCAATAAGCATAGTGCAGTATGAATTTCTTGAGTCTCTGCATGTTATTTTAATCAGTACAGAGCCATGCAATGTTTACTTGTGGATTTATAGGTGCAACTGAATGTATACTTTGCAATACCTGAGCAGTTTACAGGTACACCATACATAAGTTGTTAATTTTATCTTACTGCCTAATGCCTTTAAGAATACACAGTCCAGGCTTTCATGATTTGAGAAAATCCACAGTGATATTTAGATCTACCATAAAGCTAATTCGGATGTGGATCTACCCCCAAAATCACAAATGTTTTGTCTTCACTATTCTTTACTTCCTTGCATTTTATGTTGTAATGTAAGGAGGTTTAGGAAACAGACTAACAGATACAGTTTGTTTCAACTTTGAGTTTCTCTTTTTAACAGACAAAACAGGTTGTGTGAGCTTCACAACAGCATTGCTGTTCTAGTTTATTTCAGCCCTCATGCAGCCAATAACAAAAATATTCCAAAAGCAAAAATCTTGAATTGAAAAGGATACCTTTTTTTCTCTCAGACTGCCCTCCCCAGGATCGGGATATAGTCAATCTTTGTCACCCTCTATACATGCTGAATACCCCTGCATTCCCTACAACAATGACTTACACATATACTTGTATCCCTATATTATTATTGCAACCTCCTAAACCAATGCAGTGCCTGTACATGTGAGGGACATTATTGCCTCAAGCAATGTGAGGGACAGTATTGTCTCAAACAAAACTTCTTCTACTTGTTGCAGCATACGGTTGCTTCATCTTGGATGTGTTTTCATAGTTTGGTTTAGGAGGGACCTACTGTAACTGTTCCTTTATTCCAAACAGTTCTCTTGACTTAGTTACTTAAAGGCATATTCTCATCATCCCAAACAGTTCCCAATTCTCCCAACCTACTTACTTCTAGCCCCTCCCACATTTATCTAAAACTCATCTTTATCCAGACACAATCCTAGTTTATTGCTTCATGGCTTGTCTCAGTGGCCATACAAGTCCATAATGTGTAATCAAGACACTCTCAGTGCCCATGCTGTGTAATTTAGCCATGATGCATTGTTTGAATGTGATGCCAATCAAAGAGCTGGACCAATTGAGAGTTTTGATATATGTATACTGAAACTGTAGTTTGGGGTGACGAATGACTGTTAACTTTCCTCCCACAAATGTTTGAAGTTCTTCATCTAGATACAATTTCAGTTTTATTGCTTCTGGGTGAGTGTACAAGACATCTGTGTAATCAAAACACTCTCAGTATAGTACTTGCTGTGTAATGTTAGCTTCCTGACTCTTGATTATTTGAACTAGCTGTCAATCAAAGAGCTGCACCTATTAAGAATTTCTGTGGGCTAGCTATTACAAAAAATGTAGTTTGGGGTAAGAGGATTAGCCCTTCAAGTGAACATAGTAAGGAAACTGGTTACTCTCTGAAGTGAGATTAGAAAGTATTTACTGTGATTGTTATTCAGAGTGCCATATCATATGAAGATGGGAGTATGGACTTATTGAATTCATTTTTTAATACTGTTCAATATTTTTGAATTTTTTTACTTGAGGCGCACTTTAAAATGTGCTTATGTTTTTGTAATGCTCATAACCTACTGTCCCATATTTGAATCAAAGATTACCAAGTATACTTAGTTTTGAAAATGGCTTTTTAAAGTCTGTCTCTCTTCAGACCAGTTAACCAACTTTTGAAAGCTCAGGAGTTCTGTTCTGATTCAGTAAGGAAGCCATGTATTGTGTCATTCATTAACACAAGACTGGCAGAGTTTGCATTTAGTGGCTATAAAATGACATATTACACAGTTTGTCATGTTGATCACCAGTCTCCATTTACTTACCAACCTCAGACGTTTGTTGCTTCTACCATTATCAGCATTTTGTGACCTCACTACCCCAGTCTGTGACGTGCAAGCGTAGACATCACTATCTCTCTGTTAGTTAAACAAAGTTTGCAAAGTACTTCAATCAAACAGTCCCACTGAAATATTATACTGAGGTTTCAAAAATGAAAAAGTATGAAGAGTATCCTGAGGCCATGCATGGCCGAGAAGGGTAACAAAATTCTCACTACAACTGGGGTTATTGGGGTTCTATAGACAAATTTTAATTTGAAAATGTTGACTGAGGTAAGTCTTAGCTTCTGAAAACTAAACTTGGCTCAGAAAGTAATGCAATCTTGAAATGCAATTCCTTCAAACTGATGTTGCATTCATTCATACTGACTGACTGAGTAATAATAATCTACTTCCATTGGTCCATTATGGTCAGGTGACTGGGATAAACTCACCGTAATGGATATCAAACACATTCATCTTTGGCTACTCCATTTGACTCGACATAAATTTTTGCTGTTGTAATGTGGTAATTTAAGGAAATTTTCTTTTTTCTCTTTGGAATCAAGATCTTGTTTCAGGCCTTGGGTTTTAGATTTTTCAGGTGTGCTATGAATCACACTCCTCATGAAATTAAGGAGTGTGGTAGGTGTGCTATTTTATTAAACTTATTAAATAGATTTATACTAGGTCCCATTCTTCATCTAGGTTTGCAAATAACCACACTCCTCACAGTGATTTGAGGCCAGTGATGGTGTGCAATTGCACTCTCACACCTCAAAATTCAAAGCCTGTTGTTTGCTTCTTGTTGCTCTTCTAGTAGGTAGACAACTCTGGACCTCACTTGGTGCTTGCATTTTTCCCTGATCATGCATTATCCTGTGCATAATGCACAGTCCTTTGTTGTTTAACCGTTACTAGTGCCTAAAATCATAGCAAAGGAATGTTAGTAAAGTTTCCACCACTTACCATTCCCCCACTCTTTGAGAACCCCAACGCTATGTACGTGTAAGTAGTATCGGTAGACAACAAGTTGATGAGAAGGGCACTGTTATCTGTTGTGAGACTCCATGAAGAGAAGGCTGAACAGCTGCCATCTTCGTCAGGATTGCAATCATAGGGGATAGAAAAACAACCTTTTGTGCTTCCACAGGCACCAGGGTCCTACAACAGAAGAAGGGAAAAGGCACTGTAAAAAAAAAAATGACAACATGTCGGAAAAAATACCCTTAGCACAATCTTGTCAGGCACTGTTCTCATGTGTTCATTTAAGCATTTGAAAATGACCATGAAGGTTGACATTTGATAGCACTTTATCCCAGAATAAACTGAAAGGGGATGTAGCCCTTCAGTGAACTTAAAGTAATTTGATTCCCTTTTTGCTAGCACTTATTTCAGGATTTGTTGTAAGTTGTTATTTGAACCCCAAAGTTGTTGGACTTCTATTGTACCAGAATGGTAATCAAATCTGCTGCTCATTGAAGCAGTTAATTGGAGTAATGAACCAGTGGTTGGGTACTATATTTGGGAACCGCAGTTTTTCCCTAAAAACTATGGTAGCCATGATGGATCTTCTTAAAGGCTAATATCCTGTAATGAATCTGTTGACTCCTTTCTCCATTGCTCTGAGGTTCCCACACTGGGTTGGGAAGATTTGGAAAAAAATATTATTTGATATGTTGAAGTGTGAAACCTTACACTTTTGGTAGAACAGGAATGTGTCCATGCTGGAAAAATGTATGAAAAAGTCCATTTTGTGTGATTCATTTTTTCAGCACTAAATATTCACATTTTAGTCATCAGAAAGTCTGAAAAAAGTCTTGAATTTCAGTACCACTATTCCAAAATTGTGAAACCCCTGCTTTGATAAATATTGATTCCAGGACCAGACTTTTATGTACTTTCTTTTATGCCAGCAAAATCAGTACTCAAGATAACCCCTCATTGCCTCCTCTTTACATATGTAATGTCTACTTACCCGCAGTACGTAAGCCCCTGGCAAGCTTCTACTATCACAGTTACACCAGGTGACCTCCTAACAAGGTCACCTGATGAAATCATCTTTCCTGCTTGCCTGTCAAAGACTTCCTGCAGTTTTGGACCTGGGTTTTTCCCTTCGCGATTTTCAAACTTTGCTTTTACGTTAGATGTTTTTTGGCCTCCCTGCTGGGGATTTGGATATTCAGAATCAAGTTTTTGCCCATAACGATTAGTATCCTTTTCCCTGTCTTTGACAGGCAAGCAGGGAAGATGACGGCATCAGGTTACCTTGTTAGGAGGTCACCTGGTGCCACTTTGCTAGTGGAAGCTTGCCAGGGACTTACTGCCTGTCAGTAGGGATTACATACGTAAATAGGAGGTAAGTATCGGGGCTCATAGATCACCAAACCAGGGAGTTTTGGGGAATAAAGGTCATAAAATATGACCTTTAAGAGTAGTGCTGTTTGTTTGGTGGATTTAAGGCAAACTTCTGTAGACACTTCTAAAAACACAGTCAGTATTTTTTTAAGGAATGTTTGCAGAAATGATTTCTAAAAACTCTGATTTTAAAAAGTGTTCTGTAGTGATTATTTTCAAATGTAAATAAACCTTAACTTTGATGATGTGTGATATCCATAAGTCGGAGTAAGGAAGATGTCAACAAACTTCAGGTATTCTGTATGAACACTGGTAACAATTTACTGTTCTATTTGGTGAACAACTAGAAACATTCACTAAATATTGAGGGCTACCCTGCTCCTACATGTAACATTTCTGTCTTTAAAAGTTTCTAAAGTAATCTGTAAAATTATTTTCAGGTGACCAAGCATAGGTTAAAGCTAATGTCAGAAAATTTATGACCAATTTCTCAAATATATAAGGAAAAATCATATTTTTTTCACTTTGATACTATGGACTCTACTGACAACTTGTACAGTACACTTAACTGCAGTTGATATAGTATCATTTTGAAAATGAGCCAAGGGATCTGTGCATAAATCAAATGTAGTGAGTAAGGTCTCTTGTTTAGGCTCTACCAAATGATTAACATATTAATAGTACCTCTTAAAAGCTATATAGCAAATGACCAATTGCATTTTTGTAAATAACCCTCAATAATTACTTCACATTTGTAAAAAAATCATGGGGGTTGAAGTGAGATTAAAGAAAGTTTATATTGTGATGGCAATGTTGGGAATACAAAGGAAGTCTTTATTGTTTAAGGAAATGTTGTATTTATGTTACAGACTAATTTCATAGTTGCAAAAATATTATGATTTGTAGACTATAATAGCATTGTAAATAACATACCAATTGACTTCAGTGTGTTACCTACTTTCAAAAATAAGTTTCTCACAGGAGGGAAGCTAGTGTTTTGAAGCAGCTTTTCCTGATTAATGTGTTTATTACTTAAAGTGTACCTAAAGTCAAAAAATTAAAAAATATATATTAAAGACCATGAAAAATACATTTTAACAGTCCAACTCCCATCTTCATAGGACATTCCTGAGCTGAGATATTAAATGTTGAAGTTTATTCACTCAAATTAAAATGGTACATTGCGCAATAATTTGTGATGTCATTCTTGTACTACTCCAATTACAATCTTTGTATCTCTTTGTTTTTCCAAACGTTACTGCACCTTGTACCGAGGTGTGATAGCACTCTTACTCTTATGAGGTGATGTAATTAATTAAGCCCTCCTTGTGCAACATGCTATGCAAGCAAACAGGAAGTGTTCAAGGTCATAAAAACATTTTTAATTTTAAAGGAAAACAAAGCATGTTATGTGAGTTGTACAACAAGAAAGTCACAAATTATTGCACAATAGACCAATTTTTTTTAAGTGAATAAACTTCAACATTTTATATCTCAGCGCAGGAATGTCATATTAACATGGGAGTTGGACTGTTACATTTCTTTTTTCATTCTCTAAAATATCATAGCTCCCAAGTTCCGAGAGGCTAGATGCGGGTCCAACTGATCCGTCCATTGGTGGGTCGCCGGCCCAGGGGAGGGGTATAAGGGGAGGGTGTCTCCCTCCCCTTTTCGAAAATTTTTGAATTTTAGAATTGTCTACACGCAAAATGGTGACACTTTTTTGGCAAATCAGTCAACACAATGTTGTTAGGTCACCGTCAAAAAAGTTCAGTACAGTAATAAATTTTTTGCGGTAACCTAGAAAAAGATTGTACTGAGAGATTTGCCAAAAAAATATTATGCAGATACTCACAAATGGGCAATGACTAAAACCTCTCCTTATCACAATATTAAATAGTTATTTTTGAGGTACATTTTGGTGCGGTACCGGCACAGTTTTCAAACGTCAACTCCGTGTGTCACTGGCGGTCGTACCATGCTGCAGGTGATTTCCAATACCTTCGTACACATCTCGCATGGCATTCCAGCTATGAAAACATATAGGCCTAGCCAAGAACGTCAAGAACTGTCAAGACAGTTAAGAATGTTTGGGAAACTCTGAGACAAGCCCCGCCTAAAACCCGCGAAGTTGATTACTTATTTTCGCCATTGGACGCGGCGTTGAACGAGGTTATTACACTATTCACGCAGTGACATGTCAGGAATATATTCCCTACCTGCTTCGAAGGTTAGCCGATAAGGATGTTGCGACAGCAAGCATACCGTACGTACCTGTACCTAGGACTATGAATTGTATATAGCAGCGCGAGCAGTTGAATGTGCTGTGAGATAAGATTTACTGAATTATTTGCTAATTTATGTGGTTCTCTTACTAAGAATACTGCGGAGATTTGAAATGCGGGTTTTCCAGAGGGCTGGGCGGGTCAGCAGGTTTGGGTGTCCACATGCGGGTCAAACCCGCGAAATGCGGGTTGCTCGGGAGGTATGAAATATGTATTTTTGAATTTTTTGACTTGAGGTACACTTTAACCAATCTTTGAAATTTTCAAGTACTTTTGAGCAAAAGAAGAAAAATTTTTTCAAGGTATTGGTAAAACTGGATTGATTCATAATAATGATGAAAAGCACTTTCTATCTGTGCATGTTGATGGTTTTCGTTTTTTCTTTTGGTTTTGTCACGAAAAATGTAGAGTTTGCCTTAAAAAAGGCAACTAGGTATGTGTTTAATTGAACCAAAAAGGGTTTAAATTTAATTAGATTTAATAAAATACTGTTTGCAATTTTTCAAATTGGTCTTTAAAGCTACAGTATCTATGTCCTAATGGGTACAGTGACATGTTTGTGTGGATAAAGGAATGCAGTGAAGGAGTGTGATATTAAACATATACAGTATACAGTGCAGGGTTGATTAACATCAGTATTATACTATTGGAATCTATATGCCGGTGGCTTTAGTTGAAGTTAAAACAACACAGAATTTAGTCAAAAATTTTAGAACGATCAATAAAGCTATTCATGCATGTCGTGCAGGTACAGTTAATAACAGCTTTAAATGTAATACTTTGGCTACCATGCATACAAACCTCTTTCAATGTACGGTATGTGTGTGGCTTTGGTTTAAAATGCTGGCAGTTTCACTACACACCTGTCTGAAAAAAAGCATATAATAATTTTGCCCAAAAATTTTTTTGAAAGGAAAGCTGCTGTCCTGAAGCTTATTAACTAAACCAAAGCTATCCCAGCCCCATGACCTGTTTTAAAAAATTTATAAGTCTTAATATTCATGAAACTATACATGTATGCATACACCATACTTGTAAGTACTGTGTTGAAGTTATAAACTGTTGATTGAACAAAGGAAAGAGAATAAAAAGAGCCAAATTTGCATACAGTAATTATTTAAAGGCCTCATTCTTGTGCCTTGCACTGTTTCAATTCTCCTAAACCACTTAAAGCCCCTCTCCTATTGCTTTCTAAAACTCATACTCCCCAGAAACCATCTCAATTTATTGTTCAGGTTGAGTATACAAGACCCCAATATGTAACCAAAATACTCTCAGTACAGTGCAAGCTGTCTAATAGACTCATTTACGCTTACGTCACTGGTTGGCACTGGTTGGCATATAGAACATGGGCAGGAAACATGCATGCACATTCAGTTTTGTGTGTGCAGTGATCTTGCCATTACACACAGAAGGTAAATGCATTAGAATCTACATTTCATTGTGATGAAATGCACGCTTCATCAACTCTGTTGATCGGCAGCCGTGACATCATTTGTTTGTTAACATGAATGAGCCTATGTGAGCTACAGTACTTTGTATCTTTTGAACTGGCAAATTGCAAATTAAAAGCTGTGCGCCAATTAAAAATTTCTGTGGATTACTAAAAAATTATAGTTTTGGGTGAGAGTTGGGTCTTAAACTTCCATATCTGTCACACAACCTCCACTGGTTGGTTATCCAAATACCTTAATCATGTAAGATTTAATATTATTTAAATTTCTTTAAGAATTTTGAATTCAAAGATTCACGTCCATTAAAATTATTGAATATGATGTTCTTAACAAATACTTTATATATAGAAATTAACCATTTAGTTGAGGTTTTTATTTCATAATAAAGTTTGAACTGCGAGGAGGGGTTGGGGATACAGAAGGAGAGATTATGGGTTTGTCTTAAAGAGGCTCATTGAGTTGATTTTGATACCTTACTACCACATGACAATGCTTACTGTTAGCATAACAAGTAAATTTTCATATCCAATAGTTACGGCAAAAGTTAAAATTTTGAGTTTTGTTGTGTCCAGACTTGTAACGGTTTTTGTGCATAATTTGAAAAAGTGTCTGGTCACGAATTTTTGAAAACCGAATCGAAAAGGGTAATAACTCACTCATAAAGCAGTTATTTGTATGTAGCATATAGTGATTGTCTAAGTTTGACCATTTGTCATTGACATGTGGAGGAAACTTAACAGGTTTGGAAAAATTTGTTGGATATCACGAACCAACTCAATGAGCTGCTTTAAATAGTGCTTTTTCCTGTTGCATAATGTAACTTGACATTAAAAGCTGCCATATACCTGGAAATAAAAGTTGTATGTACATATTAATACAGGGCTATGAAACTGTATTTGGTAGCAGTTTTTAAAAGAACTACTGTAGTGAGACACTGCAGGCAGGGGCGTAGCCAGTATGTAGCATTGTCGGCCCAGGCCGACACTTTTTTGGCTAAGTCGTCTTTTAAAAAAAAAAGCACATATTAAAAAATGGAACATATAAAAATGAAAGGAAATTCAAAATTGGCGATTTCAAAAATGAAATCGTCTGAAAACGTGTTTAAGCTCTTTATTTTGGTAGGGTCAGGGTGAGGTACAAATAGAGTCGTAGAGGCCATCTCCTGCAATCTGGGAGGGTATGTGGAACCAAAATTTTCTTGGTGCACTCCCCGCCAACTCATGGTGGTGCTCCACATAGATGGTTTCCCGTGTCATCTGGGTTTTGAACCACGAGATAACAGTGTAAGCTTAAGACACCAAGGCGAGAGACATATCAGATGTTCTTCGCCACCACACTCTCACTGTTCTTTATTCAGTTTTCTCCTAGAAGTGAGAACTATGAAGTAAAAAAAATAGCACTTTTGAGAGGGTTTCTATTAGGTTCAAATAGAGTCTTAGAGGCCTTTTCCTGCGATGTGGCAGGTCTGTGAAATAAAGAATTTTCGGTGTACACTCTGCGCCACCCACGGTGGCTTAGATGGTCTCCCGTGTCATCTGCCCCCCCCTAATACCAACACCCTGGCGGCGCCCCTGCTTTGTGCCTACAACTTTTAAAATCCTGGCTACGCCCTTGACTGCAGGGAGCTGTCAATGGCAGCTCCCCTGGACACTGTATCAAACCTTACCTTTGTAATCTTACAATGAACTGGAGGTGAACATACCAAATGTGTTGCTATGACAACAGAAGCAATTATGTACCCCATTCTTCTCTTCAGAAACTGTAGTTGTCTTCAATCCACTGCCAATAAATAGATCTTATTTAAGTTAATTACACTTTGAAATCAAGCGAAGGTGTAACAATTAAACTATCACAAAGTTTTCTGCAGTAATGCTTGAGCCAGCTGAGTCTGTAAACACAGTATTGTTCTAAAAATTCATAGTCCATGTGTAGAACAAAATTGCAAGACTCTTTGAACAATTAGCCATTTATGGGGCTGTCTACTTCACTGGTTAATGGTGAAGTTACTTCAAGTACATCTCTTTATTTATACTGAATAAATTACAGTATTCAGGAAAAGACAAAAGATAAAGAAAATAATTATTCAGAAAATAGTCTCAATATGAAAATAAAATAGACACAACTGTCAACACCTTACCTGGGAGTATCAGGAAACAATGGAAGTACCATATCATTAACTTGCAAGTTTCTTGCAGCTGTGCTAGTTAAACTTCCTTGTTGTCTGTGGAGGCGCCAGAATGTTAAAATTCGGTGGCAAACTAAGGGCAACGGGAAATTTTGGGGGACAAAAATTTTTGGATGGAGTAAGAAACCTAGCCCAAAGCCCCTGTTCATGTGGGGCTCCAGGAGCCAGAAGCTCTTCTGGGGTTTTAGCATATCTTTGGATAAAAAAAAAAGTCTCAGGAGAGGTACAGTATACCATTTATTTTTTTGGTTAAC
The DNA here is from genome assembly GCA_037179385.1 of Holothuria scabra. Taxonomy (NCBI): domain Eukaryota; kingdom Metazoa; phylum Echinodermata; class Holothuroidea; order Aspidochirotida; family Holothuriidae; genus Holothuria; species Holothuria scabra. The sequence continues at coordinate 38,598,262 of CM074182.1, read as the reverse complement.
CACAACTCCTAACCGACCCAACTTTGGGGGTGGGGGAAAGGGGGATGGGGCAAAATTTTTGGGCTATACCAACTCCTAACTGACCTAACTTTGGGGTTGAGTGCGGGGGGGAGGGGCAAGGACAAAATATGGAGGGGAATTCCTCTGTTCCCCTGTGTAGCATTGCCACTGCTTGAGGTGTACTTGTCCAAAACTCTTCCACAAGTTTTAAGATTGGATTACTTTGACTTGACTAGTAGGTAGGATGATGGATAGATTTTATTCTGTAGTGAAGTTACAGCATCATAATCACAGTTTGCAATGAAATGTAGGTAACATACACAACTATTCAGGTTACAACAAAAATGCATTCACACACCCTTTTAAATTGAATTGGAGTATCATGGTAAATCCATGAATGACTGCATGTGTTTAATCATGAAATATTATTATATTTTTGGTTGAAAAATGTGTGTTTCAAGCAAACACAACTGATGAGTTTTACCTTTAATATAATATGATTTAGTTTGAATATTATCACACATATTTGGTACTGGGAAGTAAGAAGAAATTTGAGAGGTATTGACCGGTGAACTTTTCAATTAAAAGTTGTGTGACTGCTCATTCCCTCCACGAGAACTTTCTGTTTGTTTTGTTTATTTTTTTTTCTACTATCACTTTTCATACTGATGCATGTACTGTAGGTAAAAATGTTAACAAGAATGGTTGCAAAAACATGCAGGCTACTGTACAGAAAGAGAATGCACAGGAAGCACTTCTGGGCTTGAAAGTATAGATTTCAGAAAATCCTGCTTTCACACTTTTCCTGTCTTATCTGTTTGTACATTGCAAATGCCCATTGTCAAAATGATATTCAGGGGCATAACCAGCACTGACCATTGGGGGAGGGCAAGACTGAAGAGGTTTCCTGATTTCATACCAGTTTTCCTAGGGCTCTTTCCTCTCTTTTGTACCCTTCTTTCCTTCCTAATTTTTTCCCCTTCCCAATTTTGGCATGAGACGGTGGGGGGAAGGAAGCTTCCCCCGCCACGCCTGGTGATGTTGATTTTGTTCACCTGATTGTGTACATATGACTTATTATTATACAAAATACATTGATCTATCTTGGTGTCAAATTACACCAATGTATTTTTGTGGTTTTTTATTGCTATTAATGGTAGTGATATGTTTGTACTTATTAAAGTTATCGTTTAGACATGTCATATCCTCTTCAGACATTTTTTCAAGACCTGTCATTAAGCCAGTGGTGCAAGTCTTATAAGTGCCTAATTCATTCCTTTTTAATTCTTATTAAATAACAGATTCAGGTGGCCCACTTTGTGCCAGATTCCATCAGCATTTGTGGTGAAGGGGTTTTCCCTCGAATATCACTTGACCTACCAAGGCATGGAGATGAAGAGGGTTTGTATGACACTTTAATGAAAGAAGCTAAAGAAATACTGGAAAGGGATTCTCAAAAGAAGATAACAACCACCCACATGCTAGGGACTCCAATGGGGTCCCCAGTCCCTAGAGACCCCTCCTTGGAAGATGTGAAGTCAATGATCTCACTGCAGGTATGAACATTAATAAACATTCATGACAAATTTCTCTTACTTTAACATAGTTAATGCAAGTTTAAATTGGAAACAATAACAAAACATACAGTAGTGTAGTGTAAAAACATTATGAAATGTTTGCCATCAAAATGAAAGCAGAAGGTTTAGAGTCTTGCAAATGTTTGAGTGATATTTTTGGGGAAAAGGATTGTGTTGGATTTGGTTACCAACAGGCCTTAAAGGAATACCAGTCAAGTCCTGACCTACAGGTAAACTTAAGAACTGTGATGCTCTTGAAGTGTTATGACTTGCATGCATAATTTTGGTGTGTTCAAGGGCTCGTCAGAGTTCTTTGAGTCTTTGTCTTTGTTATAGTCAGCATTCTGTTGAGGTTTCTTCATTTTAATATGAAGCAAGATATCTTGAAGTGGCAAGGTGTTTGATATCCAGAGTAGAGTCAAAATGTTAATGGTAATCTTTAAAAGTGTGATTGCAGTGACAATTTATGATTTGAAGGTGCTCGTGACAAAATGAGAAGGGCTCGACTGTTAAGGTTGTATTAAGTCTGTATTGATAAACCAGTGTCTCCCAGTGAAGTACCTTCAATATTCAGGACATAGGGCCACTTGGGCATGTATAAAGCTCACCGTCCTGATGCCCTACTGTCCTGAATCGAAAAGTCCCAACTGTTTGATGTGCTAAATATCCCCTGTATAATTTCGTGCTGGCCCAAAATAATCTTTTATATATATATCCCTCAATTTAATTACTGCAGAAATAACAATTCATATTTTTTGGATCTAATATTGGGGGTACCATAATAGTGCCCTCACTTTGGATGTTAAAATGAAATCCAACTTTTTATGTTTCAACTTTTTTTCAGAATGAGTTCCCTTCTGAGCTTGGCCTTCAGATGGAAGTAGAACGACTGTTAATTAAGGAGTTTGCAGCAGAGATGCAACAGCATTCCAACCAGCTTAGACTGACATCAGGAGAAGCAGAGGACAGTGCTCCTTATGTGTCATCATCCTTCAAATCAGCCCTGATGGCATCTATTCAAACTTCTGGCAAGAAAAAGACTTTCAAGCAGAAGTAAGAATATTGCCCAGTTCTTTAGATAACTAATTTGGGGATTAAGTCATTTTGTGTATATGTATTTCTCATGCAAATTTGTAGCGCTGGCTTAGGAGCTTTTGCAAGTCTGACATTGCAGTATTAAAGTATGTCTTTATTTTCGAAGATGGGCATGTTGCAGGAAGGCTATCACTGTGTTATAGGAAAAATCAGTCAATATATCTAACCTCATGAACTCGACATACCTGAAATGTTTACGTAACTATAATTGTTTGCCTCCAGTGAATGTTGAGTTTGGCACTTCAGCTTATTGACTGAATGAGATGAAGAGTGGCAAGGGAAAAAATAGCGTTAGTGAATTGATTACCAAAAATTTGGTTCACAATTTTTCAAAGCATTATTATTAGCAAGTGCTGCAACTTTTTTTAATCAAAGTTAGAATTGATTAGAAACTGATAATTCTTGGTTACCAAATTGCCATGCAAAACCAATTATTTTGCCCCTTGAGTGGTGAGCTTGAGTTTTCTTTATGAAATCTTTTATTTTTTTTTATTTTTTTATTTTTCTTTTTTAAGCTAAATTATGTTTTATTTTTAAGCCTGTTAGCTCAGTGATTCAAGGAAGGTACTGAAATAATAAATCTGTGCAATAATCAGATGTATAAAATGTTCTTTATTTTGGAGATTCTGCAATTTATGGATATTTTACAAAACTGAAAATGCTTGTAAGGAAACTTAGCTGAAGTCTTATATTAGAACTGGTTTAGTTCATTTAGCTTGAGACCTGTGCCAATACTTCATGATATTGTAGAATGCATGGTATAGGATGGGCTGGCATCTGTTACTGGTGTGAATTTAGATATAGTATATGACTCATTCGTGGGAATGGTCTGGATTGCTCTGTATTTTAGTGCATACATTACGCTTTAAAATTTGTAACCATAGTGTTTTTCTGATGCACCATCTCTCCCCATAGGGCAAGACTTCCAGACTACATTCTTGATTTTGGATATGTGGTGTTAGGAACTGTGAGGACACACATTGTACGTGCTACCAACACCGGTTACTTCCCAGTGTCCTTCTCAGCTGACCGTTTTGCCCTTAATGGTACTGGTTTTCATGTTGAGCTGGACCGTGTCAGACAACTTCCTGGTTACCCAGAGCACGAGACCGTTGATTTCAGGGTCAGCTTTGATCCTCGAGGAGCCAATGTAGGACTAGGGGAAGTTGAAGCACTTGTTCCTATCAATGTACGTATTTGAAAGCTACTCTTTGGGATGAAAATATAATTCTCTTATTTTGGTATTACTTCTTCAACTAGTACTACTGTAATATTACTATATCAACTAGTAGCACAAGTTTTTGTCAAGTGGATCTCTCTAATGTACAAAATGCTCAAGGAGGTTTGTGTTAGTCATTTGCAATCTCTTCTTTCCAAAATTTACCTCAAGAGCTAGGTGCTGCCATTTTGGTGTTCCAGTTAAATATTAACTGTGTAATTAATATGACTTTGTTCAGGCGTGTAGCCAGGAATTTTTCAAGAAAAGTGCAAAATCTGTAAATAGGGTAGTGTGGTGCCATTATGATGGGTGATTTGGCTTAGAGATGAATAAAAATAAGCTAAAAATACCTTACAGATTGCTGGAAATGGTACATCTAGGCCTTGTGAGTTGAATTTAGGCATAATATTTGGGCATAGAATGGTAGTGATATCATAAAAAAAAACATTAATTAATACCAAAAATATGCAAAAGGATGGGTTGGTTGCTTTGCATCTGACTTGTACCAATCTCCAGTGCTGAGAAGAGATTTATCTTCTAGCATTCTATGTTGAGAAGCAAACAGGAAAGCAGGTTCCATTTGTTGTGATGGGACAAGACTGTCAGTATTTATGGTAATTTGCCCCTTATTTTCTTCGTAGAGGTCATAAAGCAAAGAAAACAAGAATGGTGACAAATATCTCTTGCTCTTGCTCCACAGATTATAAGTGGACCATGCGTCTTTTTGAGACTGCATGCAAGTGTGACAATGCCAGATATGCAAGTCTCTACTGACCGTTTGGAGTTTGGTTCAGTTCAGTGTGGTCAGTGTAAGGTTGTTACAATACAACTATTTAACCACAACAAGGTCAAATGTGAATGGACCTCCCTTCCAACAGAAAAGGAGAAGAGATTGGTAAGTATATCTTGTAACTCTATCATTTTTGCTCCGAGAAGGAACTTTTAACTCTTAAATAAAATGAACAGTGTTAATTTCTGTAAGATGACATGAGAGGAACCTGCCAGTTATCTTCGATTTGAGAAATGCGAAGCAATGTGAAGAAAAAGGAATAAATCATGACAGCCACTGTGGTTTTTGTGTTCATCTTCTTGGAAGAATGCAGTCACTTTGTCTCTGTTGTGCTGGCCACTGTACATTTCCTGTACAACTTCATGAATGAATATGCACAATCCTCGATTGAACTTGACTTGTTTCCTGCCATGTGCCTGCTATGACAGGTTCCAAATCTGAAAAGTAGTTAAACGCTTTTCCCGTCATGAGAGAATCAAAAATAGAAATGTGTCATCACCCTGTACAACAGACCTTATCATTGGATCCACTACTTTTCTAAGCATGTTAAATTGTAACAAATCTGATCGACAAGTCTCTGCTCACTTAAAAGCATGAGGTCTATGTTTTATGAACCTTTTTGTTGCCAAAAAATAAATTTTGTATTTATTTTAGGCAGACATGTTCAATTTTCTGCTTGTAATTTACTTCAAAGATTTAGTGGCTGGCTATACTCTGGCTGTTTTGTATTATTTGTGGAATAAAGAAAAAAATATGTTTCAAGTAAAATGTGAAAACTGACATTTTTGTAATTGTATCCATGTCAAAACTGCCTGTGTCAGAGTCCTTCGATTCACTGGTAACAATAAGGATCAAAACTTGTTTTAAATTGGGACATATTTTGTACCACATTGAGGAAGAAGTTAAAAGAAGGGTTTAAGGTCACAACAGGATTTGGTATGTTAGAGGGGTACTCATTCTAAGCATTTTGGTGAAATTTGCATTGAAATCCGATGTGTGGTTCTCAAGATACGAGCATGTAAAGTTGTCCCATTTTCAACAAAAAGTGAACTTGAAGCAAGCACATATGACATCACATCCCCACATTAGAGCACAGTCTTTTGTTTTTCTCTAAACTTCAGACTTGATTTTCTACTCAACAATCACACATTATTAAAATGTGATTGCATAAGTGGCATGAGAACTTTACAAACTTTGCATCCCCCACAGGGAGGTCCTATTCCTATTAACTTCAAGGTCAACAAAACATTCTGATAAGACAAAGTGAAACAAAGCATTCCTTGTCAATGTGAGGAAGTGATAAAAGCTCTGCTGCCCTCAAACTCACTTTTGAACACAAATCTACTGACTTCATTCCCAATATCTCAAGAAATACATGTCCGATTTGAATGAAACTTTCACCACACTGTGTAGATTTGGTTCCTCTTTCACATATGAAAATTAAATTTTTGCTTAAACCTTCCCTTTAATTATTTACCAATAAATGTAAATAGAACTGTCCCTAAGTCAAAAGTACCAAGTTTTAAGGTAGCATGTCCTCGTTAATTCCTCCATTGACTCACACACTATAAACCAAAAAGTAAACTGGCCTCTGAAAGCTTGTCACCTCTGAAAGTTTTTTCCAGGTGTGCAAGCCACCTCTCATTTGAAAGCTGATAAGTCGGCCATTTCATAGTACTTTGAATTTGGTATACCGTGAGTGTGAAGATTTGTTGCTACAACAGTGCATAGGACTGTCACCCTTCCCTAAGCATCATTTTTTGTTCATGGTTGGTATACATCTGCCCACCTCTGAAGCCCACAATTTTCCCCAAATTGCTTCAGTTTAGGCCATTTTCAACACTGGCATTCCATTTAATCGAATGTTGTTAAATAGTTTCAGAAAAGACCCCATCTCATTCCATAACATATTGAAAAACTTAAGAGACTCTTTCTGAAGGAGCGCAAATGAGTGCATAATATTTGGGAAAGGCTACCATCGACATGTGGGCAGGAATGTGCCCTCATACGGATAATCCTAAAGTGGACATGCAGGTAATGTAAGCTAACCTGTCTGTTGATCAGGACAACATCATGGGTGTAACCAAATTGTGAATGAAGAAGTATTAACAATACTACTGTATGTGAAGATTAATCCTTGCAAGCCCTTTAGTAATTTTAGCAATGCTCTTACGATTCTTCACATTTTACTTTAATTTGATTTTAGGAAATGGAGAGAATTCTAAAGGTAACTTTCCTCTCTACTCAAGCATCCATGCCACATCTACAGACTTCCTATATGTGTGGATATAGCACACTGCACTGATGTCCCATGTGTAAATAGACTCCACCCTAAATTTGTGTATATATAGGCTCTGCAATATGGCTGCTCATTATGTCTTGTGCTCAGAAGTTTGGACTTGCTCAAGTGGTTCAAAGTGATCAGATTTTGTAAGAAACTTGTAATATTTCTGAAATAATACAAGTTTTGTCAAAGTCAACAAACAGATTGACAGAATCAGTATTGTTCTCCATCCATGTTTGTAATTTGTTTCAGATGTTACAGATTCATTCTAAAATTCCCCATATCACAGTGCATGGGGATATCTCTTTAAGTCCAACTTTGTTCAAATGGTAGTGGCCAACTTTTTTCCATTACAATCCTCTTTACATGTATAGGAAGTCTACCTTAAAACAATTTGCTGTGTCATTTGCACTTTCTTGTAGCAACATGGGCATCAATGGGGGGGGGGGGGGCAGCAGATGGACATGTCCCTACTTTTTGAAAATACCCCATAGACATTGGTTTTTACACATTAAATTTTTTTAATGGAAGTGCCACTCTCTGCCCCCTTTCGAGTAAAGATTGATGCCCATGAGTAGCATTCCACCAGCTATAAATATCTTTTGTCCTTTTCATCTCTTACTTGTTTCATGTGCACTACATTTATCCACTTTGTCAAAACTTAGTATATCTTTTCAATGGTGTTTTCTCTACTATGTTCTACAGTGTTCAATAGTCAGTTAACTTTAAAATTCAATTTCATTTGTGTGTCTGAGAGATTGAAGTGAGTCTAATAAAAGCATGCAATTTTGAAAAGATTCAAATGAACTTAAAACTTTTTTATTAGTATTCCTCTTCCTAATACTCTTGAAACTTCCTGTCCCTGAAGTGGAATTTTGTCAGCTTTTGCTTTTTTTCAATGTCTGTCCTTTGCCATCCCTGTTAGTGTGTGTACAGAGTCATTTTTTTTAAACACCATAGTACTTTTACACCTTTGCTATCTTTAGGATAAGTATTTTACAACAGAAAGAATTTGATTTACTTCACTGTCTAAACAGTGTGGTAGCTTTTGCAATATATTTTATCACAACTTCACAATACACATTTGTTCATTAACTTAAAGGTCAAGAGAAATCCCCCCCCCCCCCAAAAAAGAAAAAAAAAAAAACTTATTTTGAAGCAACAGCTAAATATCACAATTTTCTGATTTCTCTTCAAAGTATCTTCCACCATATTTTCTGACTTCAATATTGCATCTGCAAGGTATATGGAGCAGTTACTTCAAATAAATTGCACATTTGAGGAGAAAAAATTGTTGTCACTTGACTCTCAACAGCCAACAATGAAACAGGACAGTCTACTACACTACTTCAAGTTGGGGTGACTGCTCTTTCCCTTTAACTTTTGCATTATCTTAATCTTTTTAAAATCAGAAGGTGAAGTTTCAATATCTCAGTTAACTGAAAAAGACTGACAAATTTTGTCTGTCTTTATTTTCTTTTTTTGTTGAGTGTAACAGAATTACAAACAATATTGAAGAGAACGTATAGGTTATGCACAATTTAGAAAGAGGAAAACAGTATTTGTATGAATGCACCATCAAAGAGTTGTTTATAGTCATTTTAAATTGTAGGATGTTATTCCTCAGGGGTCCCTCGCAGTAGGGAAAAGGGGAAAAGTCTGAAAAAGGTTTGAAATTTTACTATGATATTGAAAACCCTTGAATTTATGGTGAGTGGTCTGGAAAAAATTACCATATGGTCACGAAGTTTGAAAAGCATAGATATATACATGATAGCTCCAATCATGCTTTGTATGTGTCAGTACTGGGTAAACACTTAAGACAAAGACCATGCTGTACGAAATTCATTATTTTTCAGGACTATATATTTCCGTGCTAGTCTTTAAAAAAATCTAGAAAAAGTATTGAGTTTCAGTACATAAAATTTGTGGAAACCCTGGAATTTACTGTGGTTAATTTTGACTTGTTTAACTTAAAATATAAGGGCAAAAGTGTGAGGAAGCTATAAAATAAGAGTAGTGAGAAATAATATCAGCCACTCAAAAAAATGTCATGCTCTATCTAATTTGAAAAGGCAAATTTAACATTCCAGTAGTTTCTTATACTTTATAACTCTATAACTCTGAAATAAATGGAAAACATGATGATTTAATTGAATGGGAGCATAAGTATCTTTGATATATTCTGTTCAACCTAAGAATCATGTTCATTGATCATATGGGATGATGGGATGATGACAGAATTGGTCATCCAAGGTTTGGTAAAGCAGCTACATTTATTACATTAGATTCAAATGTGGAGCCAAAGCTAGGCCACATATTTTATTCACTCTGTTCATGTTAGCTTTTCAGAAAGCCTTACATCAATTTGAATGATTCATCTTTGCAGATTGACAAGCACATGCCACTCCACCTTCGTCGGAAGCTGAGACCAGACAGACCACGCCCTAAAAACTTTGAAATGCTGCCCCCAAGTGGTGTCCTTCTCCCAGATCAAAGGGTCAATGTCCAGGTCAAGTTTATGCCAACAGAAGAGGTCAGTCAACTTCCAAGTCTGATAATAATTTACTTGATTTGATTTTTTCAAAATATCACAATAGCACAGGTCAAATGATCATTTGCAGCAAGATTCTGACATCAATCTACTTTAAGATTATTTTTCTTTAAAAAAGCATTTGGTATTTGTTAAAATCAAGCACCTATTGCATAATCCACGGTCTTTTTTATGAATTGGTACTTTACTTGTATGCCCTATTTTTGTGGTTTGTCAGTCCAACCTCTTAACTGAGTGATAGGGAGTGTGAAAATTAATGTAATGGGTATTCTATTCAGGTGTTACTAATTATACAACAATCCATTCCATTCTCCATTTCATTGATTTTCAGAAAACTTACTCAGACAGAGTGGTCCTGCGAATTGCACAGAGTAGCCAGCGGTTGACCATTGTGACTGAAGGTAGTGGACTGGAGCCCCAGCTGGAATTCAGCCAAACTTTGCTTGAGTTTGGACCCATCCTGCCCCACAGCCCTGGGGATGAGGTAGATGTAGTGGTCAAGAATCCATGCTCATTTCCAATAGAGTTTTATTCTTTGGAATTTGACAAGCAGTACCTTGAAGAGGAGAAAGTAAGAAAATCTGAATTTATATTTTTTTAAATGTTTGCCATCAGAGTTATTTTAGTTTGACTATTTTGTCATATTTTTCATGTTGATAACATTTTCTTTTCCTTCACATAAAATAAAATTATTTGAGCTTAAAAGTAATCTTTGCACAATGAGATTCTAATGGAAGTGTCAGGCATGTAGCCAAGATTGTGTCATGGATGGGTTACTGGAGTGGAACATAATGGTGGTATGAAGGAGGAAAAGTCATAATTCATTTCTCCAGGTCAAAATTGGAAAATACATTGTAAAGTTTACAGAGATACCATTTTCGCAATGGAATGGGGGATGTCAAATCCTTGGGATCCTTTTTGGCTATGTATCTGGGGAGTGCTTTAGCACATTCATGCTTATCTTTTGGGGGTCTTGATTGTGCATTGCATCCATCGAGAGATGTTTTAATGTTAGCAATTATAAATAGAACAAAAAAAGTTGAAAATTTTAAGTTGGAAGACAATATTTTATTTGATGTAGTGCTAAGAAAACAAAGATAAATTTATTATGCAGTAGTAATATCAAATAAGTGGCTAGTTAGCTTAAAGGTAATGTGGTGCCATTGCATTTATCGAAGAAACACCTGAAGTTTATATCTAATAGTGAATCTAGGAAGAATTATTTTCTATTTTTTGTGGCAAACTAAAATGAAGGTGGTAAAAGAAGTAAATAATCAGTCAAATTAAGAATTAAAAACATTTTTTAGAAAAGTTTATTTTCTTCCAACATTACAAAAATAAAAAAATGTGGTTTCTCTGTTCACAGATGCTGAGATTAATGAAAGGATATGATGAACAAGGAACTCTTCTCCTACCGCCTCGTAACCCTAGTGAGAAACTTCCTCAAGAAATAATTGACTTCTTTGAGGAACAGAAACGTAAACTAGAGGAAGAGGAGAAGGCCAAGCTGGAGGCAGCGGCAGCAGCTGCAGCTTTGGCAGCTCAAGAAGCTGCGGAAGGTAAGAGAGAAAGAGAGAGGGAAGGGAGAGGTAATTGATTGATAGATAGGAAGTGTAAAATTTCAAGTCTGAAGTAATTAAGTCACAGTTCATTGTAGTGTGATTGTAATTTGATGTCAAAAGGGTGCTTGGGTGTTGCTTTAGGGAATTTCCCCGGTCATTCTTGGAAAAATATGTAAAGAGGTAGTGCTAATGATCTTTTTTTTCTTTTTGTGCATTTATTAAGTCTGCTTTTTGTGACATCTTTCAGAAGCTCAAGGTGATGAAGAGCTATTGCAAGGAGATGAGGGCAGTCTTCAAAAAGATGCAAGTGCAGAGAAAGATAAAAGTAAGAAAGGAGACAAACCCGTTGAGAAGGTTACAGAGGAGGGTAAGAAGGATGATGTACCTAAAGCAGCCTCTGTGAAGAGTGATGGAGAAAAAGAGGAGAATGGTGACTATATGATTGATTTATTGATTTTATCAATATTTTTTTGTCAATCAGTTTAATGGTTCATCCATTAAACAACTTTTGTTTTGTAGACAGAGGTTAATTTGGCTCTGTTTTCACTGTCCTTTCCTTTTTAAAGAATAAATAGAATGGATTTGTTCATTTTTTGTTTGTTTTGTTGTTTTAACAATGCAGTTTTGTGACTTACAGGAAAGTATTCTTTTTGGTGTATAAACATCTTTATTATGAGCAGCTGTTTTGACTGATTCTTCCTTTGAATATGAAAAGATGTAAATGGTTAACTTCAGGACATATGTGAAAGAAATGATTCTGAGTTCAATGCATCCTTTCAATCTCCTTCTGTTGATTTCACTCCCCATTTGTGAGATATTATTATCCCTACCTTTTAGCTGAGGTCTCTGTGTTTTACATGAAACTGCTTAATTTACTTTTCTTACTTGAGCTAATTTGTCTATATTTGATGAATGTATATTCCATTTGCACTAGTACTCTTTTCTATCATCTCTCCATTTATAGCCTAATTATTTTTTTTTTATAATGACCAGGGTTTTGCTTCCATTTGTATTTCTATTTTATTTATTCCTATGCTCTCTTCAGACAAGAAAGATTCCTCATCTACTCTGGGTGTGGGAGACCTAGAAATCACACCAGTGTCTGCTGCCATTGCCAGACATCTCGGCATTGACCTCTCAGCTGAAGGGAAAGCTGCTATGAGAAGGCGTGGTGTTGGAATAGTGGTCCATGGTGCCCCCTTGTCAGGTAAAGATGGCTGTTTGTCATCAGGAACTCTGCTCTTTGAGCAAATGTACTTCTTAAGTGTATTTTAGCTTATGTCTTAAGTGAAGGAAGAAAAAAATAACATCTAATCCTATAAACACTGTTAATGAGAACACAATTATATTGTAGAAATGCTTGTATTGCTTTTAAACAGCACTCGTAGCTGTTGCAGGGTGGGGTGGGTGGTTTTGGGCTGGGCATGGGTCTCCCAACTGGGAAAGTTCTCTCTCCTTTTTGACCTTTGCTATGTATTTGTAATCTACTTCTTATTTTGTAACTGCAGAAGCTTTTTTGCTTGTTTGTAAGTCTGCTTGCTGTGTTTGTTTTTTTTTCTTATAGGAAGTGCATGTTCTGAAGCCCCCTGGGGTTTTCGTGTACCTCCTTTCACTTTTATATGTTCATTATTTTTTTTGTTATATTTATACCCTATATTTGTTTGTAAATATGTTAAAGTGAAATATAGTAAATGAAAGGAAATGAAACATAGTTGTACATGAATAGTTTTCTTTATGAACAACAGGTGAAGAAGTTGATGTTGCTTCAAAGAAGCACGGAAAAATTTATTATTATATTATTATAATATGTTATTTGATAATTAAAAAAAATATTTTTTTTAGTCTCAAGTGAAAACTTACCCTGCAGAGGATGGTATTCTTCTCTTTATGAAATATGAATGAAATTTTCACTTAAACCACCAGGAAAGACCAACACTGCCATTGGCCTGGCTAAATATTATGAAGCTGCCCTCTTGACGGTAGACAGTATTATCCTTGAGGCTATCTCTAGTGGTAACACACCTGCTGGGCTACGTGCCAGGGAACTCTGCTCTCAAGCTGCCAAGGCCCAACTTGCAAGGGAAGGAGATGGCAGTGAATCTCAGCAGACTGGTGCTGGGGGTCTTAGTGTTGAAGCTGTCACTGCTCATTCTCAAGGCCAAGGTGGTGGATCAGGTAAGAATAGTCTTGGAGTTTAAAGTCTGAGTAGAGTAAGTTTACTTCTGGTATGTCATGGTGCCTGATGTGTAAGCTATGGATAAGAAGAATTTCCCAGTGCCCAACAATTGGAAAGAAAGGCTGCTAGATTATACCAAAAGGTATTGATGGTTAAGGTGTAAAATGTCAGCAAATCAAATCAAATTTGTGCTCATCGTTATTGTTAGGTTTACACCCCAAAGTGGTCAATTGTTGGTTTTTTGACATCCGATTTCTGTAAGCTGAAGTAAATCTGAACATTTGCTGATTTCTTCTTGGTTCTTTAACATACAGGTTAAAATGTACAAAATTGGTTAATAAGTAGTCATAATTTGGACAAATGTAATATAGATTTTCTTTTACCATAAGAATGAAACAGCTGATTGTTTGGGTTGCAGCCAGATTGCTTAGATTGTAAACCAAAAAAGACACACTATTATTTTACCTTTAGAGTATACAATTATTTTTTAGAGCAATGGCATTTCCTTTGCTTCAGAACAAGTATCTCTGCAAAATAGATTATACCCCCTAATTTCAGCTGTTTTCAAACCATGGGCTTTCTTATTTAATCTCTCAAGTTATACATGTTGACATTCCAATCATGGTTTGAAATTCCTGACAGAAAGTAACATATAATTCAAATCAGAGGAGGGAATACTTTGTGATTTAAGTGCCCTAACCATTCCCCTCTTTTTTCCCCCTCTGCTTTATGCAGGTAACATTAGTGCTGCTGGGGGTGGAGCACATTCAGTCATCAGTAACAGGAAGACTAGCACTATCTCAGGAAACAAACCTGAGGAACAAGGAACTCTCAAGCCATCAGACAGAAAAGACAAAAAAGACAAAAAGCAAGAGAGTGACAACCAAACCCTGATGTCGGGGAGCCCCCCTCCTGCAGCCCCTATTGCTAGACGGCTTAGTGTGAGTGCTAGTGTAGCTGGAGATGAAGGGCTGATGAGCTGTTTGCTTCCAGAGGAGCTGCTGGTAGAACTTTTGGCAGAAAGACTTCAGGTATGGTGTATGGGTTCACAAAATATGAGTAACATCCTACACTCTTAGTCATGTATAAATTCTTTCTGGTTATCTTTTTCCTTCAATATGAAATTCACTTACATTCAGTTTAGAAGTTTTTAATCTTAATGGTTACATGTTCTGTTTTAGTGAATGGTATGTTAAGGTACCCCAGGTATTAGCCCATAGTGAATGGTATGTTAAGGTACCCCAGGTATTAGCCCCTAGTGAATGGTATGTTAAGGTACCCCAGGTATTAGCCCCTCAAAATGTTGTTGTGATGGACCAATAGATGATAAACTTAGGCATGCTACTTGAATGTCTATGATTACCGCCTCAAGGTGAGAATGAATGTAGCAACTCTGTATCATAATTGTAATGTCTTTGTTCTGTCTCTGCTTACCCATTGCAGGGAACCACATGTGGACTTCATTTTGTAGGTTATTCTGGTAGCTTAAGTGTCTTGAAAATAAAATTTCAAGTACTTCTTCCTTTAGGACTTGAGATCTTAAAGTTAACAGTTTATTGCCATGTATGGACATTTTTCATTCAATTTGCTTTTCTTCTTTCCTTCATTTATATGTACTTTTTGATTGATAATTTGCTTCCACACCCCAATGAATGTCAGACAAGTCTTCTTTTAAATTTCACCTTCATTTGTGTTAACTTTGCATCACATTTATTTACTTTCTTCATTGTTTGACAAGTTTGTGTGTCATTACATTCTTCTTGCTTTTGTATACTGACAGAACTGGGCAAGAAAAAATGAAATTAGTGTGAAAACTAAAATTCTCTCAATCATGAGAAGCCAGCTGCTTCAAATAATTCCTAAAATTGCTCTTTGTAGAAAAATTTTCATTTTGTGCATTAGACTTTTTAGCATAAATCATACATTTTATTTCAATTTGTTAAGTGTTTAGTAGCCCCAAAAGGTCATCCAAAATTTGAAGAGACAAAAAAAATCCTCTTCCAACCCCCATTACCTTCAGTTTGCAATTCCCACTTACCGGCAGTAAATTCATGCAAGCCTTTTATTAGCACTGTAGTCTAGTCCTCGTTAGTGCATCAGATGTTTATTAGGCTGATATTGTTAGATTCATTCAAACTTTTTTCTTGTTTACTTCCAGCTGAATGATTGTCACAGGGGTGTTGTATTTGATGGTCTGGAGACGCTTTTCAGCCCGAATCAGTCAGTAACTGGTAGAGTTATCCTAAAGGCTCTTAACAACAGGAAGTATATATTCTTTGTAACACTTAAACTGGAGCAGAGTGTTCTTCAAGCACGGGAGCAGAGGCAACAGGAAGAAGCAGGTTAGTGGTGGAGTCTTCATTTTAATGAACTAAAAATTTCCCTCAGACCTAATAAAATAATGAAATTGAGCCTTGGGTATCACTTGAAAGTGCTTTGTGATATTTTTTATGACAAACAAAATACAAAAATTAAGGTAAAATCAGTGTACCAACTAATGATAAAAAATTATTTTGTTATTGAAAAGTAAGAAATATTGTTAAATTTTGCTTTCAGAGTTTTTATACAAACTCTGATTGCTCAGAATTCGTTTGAGAAGGATTAGAAAGTTATATTTCCTGGCATATAAAGGTTTATTTATAGTGGAAATGGATCTTCGATACTGCTTTTGTTTTATGTGTATTACAAGGAGCTTATTTTCCTTATTGGTTTCCCAAAGGGGAGTACCTATGTGGTTGTGCAGATGTGACCTTTGCAAAACTAATGTAGGATCGTGCATTTTAGTGTTGGTGGATACTACTGTTTGTTGTCTTCTGTAATGCTGAAGAACTTCACAAAGTGTTGTTCACTCTCTGAAGGCAATACATTGAAAATGGTTTTTATGACTCAGATCAGATAATGTTTAATGTGGATAACTGTGCCTTTCACTTCTACAAAAATAGTATCGTTTGGAATTAAAAGAAGCCAAAAGTTTTTTTACTATTTGTTTCCCTATGTATTTTACGTACCTAGATTTGTGGTTTATATTTGAAACTTGGAGGAATGGTAACTTTTGATGAGAGAAATATCTTTACCTCCTTTGAAATGTATCTAACCTTTATGAGCATTTAGTGACGTAAAAGGTATCCAGTGAATTTCAAGGGAGATTGAAAAAATACAGAAGCCAAGAAAAAGCTTAATTACGAAAGAAAGGCATAAGTTAAGTGGGGAGTCAGATTAGTTTTAACATATCAATTTCTAACCAATATAAAAGTTGTGCTGCCCTTTTTGCCAGTTGTAGCTCATTGCCTTGTTTTCCCTACTCCATTGCTTATGCTTTTACCAAACACAATGGCAGGATGCTCCATTTTTAAAGTCTTTGCTATGACCTGGCCAGGAGTCAAATCCCAGAACTATGGCAGACCTTCTGGCTACTAGTCGAATGCTATAACCACTTGACCATGCAGTGGGTCTAGCCATTATTAAATTATCCCTTAGGGAAATGTTTTGCAATTCAGTTTTGCTTTTCATTTGAACAGAGCGTTTAGAGAAGCAGAATGAAGAGGAAGAGAGAAAAAGGCTGGAGGAGATGTCAGAAGATGAGTATGATGCCCTCCCAGAGGAAGAGAAAGCAGAAGTAGATAGAAAGAGACTTAAGACAAAGAAAGAGAGAATGATGAAAAAGTAATTAACAAACTTGTCTTCTCTTGTAAAATAATCTCTTTTGACTTGTTTATCTTCCAGGGATGTCCTTGATTGTACTGCTTCCTAAATCTGCTTGAATTTTTTTTTTTCAACTTAGGGTTTTTTAACTTAAAGGGTATGTACCAATAAGCAATGGATGTAACTTGATAGGTCTTTTCACAGTTCAGGGAGATCATGTGAATGCTGATGTTAAAGCCATGTTGACCCTGTTGAAAGAGACCAACATGTGGAAAGGATGTAAAATTTTTGGACTTAGTACATGTTTAATCTAGCAGACAAACCTTTAAAAGACTTGTTGCCTCCTGCCAAGTCTTTCTCTATAATACTCTAATATTTTGTTACTATTGTGTTATTTAATTTTGATTTTTTCATTCTAGGGAAATGGAGGAGAGACTTGAAAGGGAGAGGAAAGAAAGAGAGCTGGCTGCTCTCCTGGAGGAGAAGAAACTTGAAGATGACAAGTGAGTCACCTACTCATAAGTGTATTTTTATGTGCTGTTCATCAGTACAGCCAGTTGTAGCACAGTTTCTAGACCTATGTCTTGACTCCTCTCTCTCTGTGGGTCTCAAAACTGAATTTTGTGCATAAAATGTAACCTTTCTTTGACAACAGGGAGTTTTTAGGGGGGACATAAAGTAGCTATCTCTTCGATCAGCTGATTTGGGAGCTGGGTTTGCTGTGAGAGGGTTATTCTTTTTTTTGTCATGGTTGAAAATTTTTTGGGACACCTGTTTTACCATATTGATCGAAGTATCTTACAAGGTATGTCACAGTCCTATCGCTGTCATGATTGTTCAAAGGTGAAAAGTTACTATTTAAAATGAGATTTCCTCCTTGTAGAGGAGGGTGACTGAGACAACCATTAGCAACATGATAGCATAGTGTTGTGAGACCATGTGTTTGTTGTACAGTAGCTGAAAGGCCTTGGCCATGATAAATTGTAGCACTTTGGAAATACATAAATGCCATTTCCACACTATTCTATCTCTAGGTCATTGACTTCTATTACCTATCCTTTGCAGAAACAAAAAGAAAAAAGGTGGTAAGCAAGGAGAGAAAGAAGCCTCTGTTAAAGGGGCACCTGCTAAGAAGAGTCAAGATGGGGGTCGTGCTGGAGTAGGGACCAGCCAGGGAGGGCCCAAGAAAGGTCCTGCTGATGGCAAGCATGAAGCACCACCAGCTACATCTGATCAGGGTTTGAAGGTTGCTCTGTCTGGTATGACAGATAGGCCAGAGTCTCATGGCACAGCAGGGAGTGAACAGAAGGAAGAAGAAACTGGGAAGTAAGTATGGGGATGAAGCTGGAGAAGGGAAGGGGTGGGGAGACACAGGTCAGAAGTTCATAGAAAGGTAGTGAGTGGACTAAAGGAAAGAAGGAATGAAACCCAAGTGACATTTGCTTAGGAAGGGGGTGGAGATATGAGAGACAGGCCAGGGTTGCAGGTTGGCCTGGAGGGAAAGGAAACTTGAAAGTGAGTATAGGGATGGCAGATGGGTAGAAGTGTTTGTGGAACTGCAGTAAGTAAATTCAAAGAGAGGAAAATTGCAGATTATAATGATGTCATTGTCAGAGAAATCAGGGAAATGATCACACATGCATTAGAGTCTCATGGAAGTACAGTTAGAGAAGGATATTGAAACGGAAAGTCTGCAGATTAAGTCTGGGATAGATTCAGTTCTTGATTAGTGAGAAAAGGCAAAAGGGGAGGGGACACTGAGGAAATTGTGAAGTGTGTATGAGGAAGCCATTCACAAAAGTGGGAGAGAGGCAGTGGGGAAGGAAATTGCTCAAAGTCACTTGGAAATGAAAGAAGAGAACATGAAGAATTGGGAAAGTGAGGATGCCACTCACAGAAAGCATGAGAGAGGGGTCTGTTTCAAGAAGTTCTGTTTACCTGACATGCATTAGAAATAAGAGTTCAAAAGAATGTATGATACTAGAATGGCTAGAAGGGGATTATTTGTGTCTCAAGTGTTGCATAGAGTGTCTCTCTAGAACTTAAACAAATATGCATTTGTGACTTTAAAGAAGTGACATCATCAGTGTATGCTTCTAAGGGTCAGGAAACCGGTAGTCTCGCTGGGAATTTAGCAGTCCTGCTGATTTGTAAGTAATGCTTACAAAAGTTACAATTTAATTTGTGAAATGAAAGTTAAGTCATATAGTGATTACAGCTTGGCATTGTTGAAAGTCATTTTTATTTCCTGCATATTATCATTGTCAACTCTATCTTTAAAGTGTTGTTGCCTCACATGCTTGATTCTGTAGACTTGCTGAATTGTAGGGTAGAACATTTTGACAAACTCTGTTGCACTCAATAGGTTGGTTGTCTACAGTGCAACCTTCAACTCATTTGCATGAAGAAAGAGAAAACGTTTTTTCTCCAAAAATATGGTAGACCGGTATACCTTCTTGATGTGAGAGTGTGAAAAGCTTTTCCTAAAGTGCATTTAGTTTAAGATTTCTTTTGAGTTTTGTGAAATTTTGATATCTCTCTGATTCATTCATGATTGTGTTCTGTCCTGATTGTTATTGTTGTCAAATGTTTCACTTAAAGGAAAAAGAAGAAGGAGAAAGGAAGACCAGTCTCTCAGGAAATGGTTCCATGCTTGGAGTTGGAGAAGGAACCCATGACTGAAGAAGAGATTGAGCTGAATAACCGCTTCAAATCATTTGAACATTCCATGAAAGATATTGACAAATTGCTTAAGCGCTGGAGTAGGAGTATCGGTAAATAGACTTTTTTATTAATTTTTATTTATTTAATCAATAAAAGAAGATTCCAGAGAAAGTTTATTTACCCCTAGTCGCTTCCTTGGCACTGGCAGTTGGGGGTGGGTGGGGGGTGTGGAGAGTGGGGAGGTGGGATTGGCCAAGGAGTTGCTTCATCTGTTATTTGATCCATCTTGGCTTTGTGGCTCAGTGGTTAGAGTGTCCGCACTAGAAAGCAGGAGTTTTCTCACTCTGTGTGTTTGTTGTAAGGGAATTTGAATGTGCTGAACAAAAGAACATGAAATATATTTGTTTACGATGAAGAAAGCACTGTGACAGCAAGATTTTTCCATTTGCCAAAACTCTTAGACCTCACTGTTGTTATTATAGTATTTCTATTTAGACACCAAAGTCGATCTTCTAGTTTGTGAATTTGGATATGGCTAGATCTGCTCAAAACAGTTAAATTTAGATACTTGCATGGTTGTTATGTTAAAGAAAGTCTATTTGCTGATGGAAGTTTCATTGGGAAGTGCAAATTCCATAGCATTGGGCATGTCACTGTAAACAAAGGTTCCCCAGGAAAAGGGCCCCATGTCAGTGGGTTTGTTGATGAAAAAAATTAGTAAATGTGGAGTTAATGTATACTTGAAGGGAAATATTGCATTTGTTTACAAGAAAATTTCATCCTTTTAAAACCAATATTTATTGACACAGATTGATAAATGATTAAAAATAATGCAGTATGGTGGTCTCCTTTTCAAGAAACAAGTTTTCCTCAGATTGAAATTCAGTTTTGTTGCTCAAGATTAAATTTTTCACCCAAACTTACAACATTTCAAATGATGCAACTTCCATAGCTCTTCTTGTTGATAATATTTTGAGGACATGAAGCTATTGCTGGGGTGTATGGTTGACAATGAATGGTTTGATGAAGTCTCCAGCTATTTTCTTTGAATGATATATTGGAACATTTTAAACGCAATATTTCCCTTTAAAGGGCCAAACCTCTCACCCCAAACTACAATTTTGGTACCCGGGTACCTAAATTCTCAATTGGCTAAGCTCTTTGATTGATAGCTAATTCAAACAATGCAGAGTGCCAAAGCTTATATTACACAGCATGAATGGTACTGAGAGTGTTTTGATTATATAAATTGAGTTTTTCTATACTCACCCTGAAGCAATAAACTGAGGTTGTGTCTAGATAAGGATGAATTTCAGACAATTGTGGGAGGGGCTTCAGAAAGAAGGTTAGGAGATTGGTACTGTTTGGGGTGAGAGAACTGGGCCTTTAAAGGGAAACATTCCATTTAAAATGTATCAGCCCAGTGATCAAAGAAAATAGCACTAAACCATCAAACAATCCAGTGTTATCAATTAATTCCAGCAGTGGTTTATCTCCTTAAAATATTTATACATTAGAAAAGTTGCAGAAGTTGCACTGTTTTAATTACTGAAAGCTTGTGTAAATTTGGCAATGCATAACTGAATTTCTGTTTGTGATAGATGTCCTTATTTCTTGAATATTAATCTATCCTGCCCTGTCATTCTGAATACTCTATCTTTCTGTGTTCATAAATATTTCATGGAAGGTTTTGAAAATGTTGATGTAATATTAAAATGAACTGCAGTATTTCCTCTTAACCCAATTGTAAATGAATTTACCAGCATACACATTGTGTAGATACTATGTTGGCCTATATTTGATCAAACTGAGGGAGACATTTTGCAATGAAGATTCTTGTGAGGTCATGCATCTAATTAAGCTAATCACATACATAGCTGATTGGTGTTTTGTCTCACTACCTTTTAGTTGGCTACCATTAAATGGATACGATAGAATGGGATGAAATTTAAAACTTCTGAACCTGAATGTCCATAAATTTGTTTCACTTCCTGTCCTTAAGGTCAAACTGTGGCTGATCCCAACTCAGAGGATGCTGACCTAGATGATATCCCTGCTCATCCTCCATCAGGAAGAAAGGCTAAAACTAAAGCGGAGAAGGAGAAAGAAAAAGAAAAGGAAAGAGAAAGAGAAAGATTGGAGAAGGAACGTTTGGAAAGAGAGAAGGTAGGAGAATTGTGTCTCATAGATTTAGTATAAAAATGATAGAAGTTTTGAGAAAGCACAAATCAAAGTTGGCTAGCATGATGGTTTTGCATGTATTTATAGAAACTATTGTTTATAAACAGACAGACCCCTTCTTAAACAGCACTGAGTAAGGATTGTGTGTTAGGGTACTGGTACATGTTGTTTTTGTTTATGGCCTTTTTAATATGACAAAAAAAAGGATGCAAGCCAACATTTTGTCCTACAATCCTTTTTAAGTGCAATTTGGAAAAGGGTCTACCATCATGGCTGGAAAGAAAGCTTTGATACTCACAGATTAAATATCATTGAATTCCCTTTGACTCTGTCACCATATTTGCTCCATATAAGCATGTTATGTAATATCGTTAGGCGAAAACAATCCTCTATGAAGACCTGGCCCAACTCCCCCACTTTTTGCCAGAAAAGTGCGGTTACCGCAGGCCTAACCCAACTTCCTGTAATCTGCAAACATTGCACGGGAGCAATCTCTCAGACAGCCACGCAAACAGAGGGTTCTCTGTTTACACACATATTTGGCGACCTCCACGCCTGATATCGTCATATACAAGCAAAGCCACTGTTTATTTTGGAGAGCAGGCTCATGACTTTTAATGAGTGTTGAAGTCCGCAAGGACCCTGTGGTTATTGACTGTTTGGATTAGGAGGTTCCACAAGGACATGTGCAGTCGGGGATTGTAATTAATTCCATCCCTAAATGCAAAGAGGTCCATTTTGCCAATGATTCTTTGAAGGAAGAGAACTTTTAGAGGGAAAGGTGGAATTTTAATAGGAATTTGAAAGTATTGTGTAATAAAAATGTTTCTAAATAAGCAATGTTCTTTATGTTATTGCAAAGTTTAGTGATTCTTGTTGCAGCTCATTATCATTGCATATATGCCAAAGAAGTGTTTGGGAATTATTAATTGTGTTCCTAAATTGTGTAATTATGTTTTGGTCTAACTTGAGACTTCTTCTTAACACCAGGCTGTGGCTGAATCAGGGGAACAGGAGGGTGATGGTGAGAATGGTGAAAGGAAAGAAGAGGTTGGAATTCCTCACATAGTGATGGATGCTAGTGAGATTGACCCTGAGATGGTGAATAAGATTATGGAGATGGAGATCCTACCATCCTCTGCTGAGGTTTGTTATCATACTGATCTTAATGCAGTAGCATTAGAACTGTGTATGGAAATGTTGCTAAATTGATAATGACTGCTTAAATCCAAAACTTTGAGATTATTTAGTATATTATACCATTGTATTTCCCACAAGTTTGCACAAGTTTGTTTTGTGTTTTGCTTTCACTTGAAAAAATTAATTTTTGAAATTGAACACATCTGCTTGGCTTGGATAGAATTTTGGTATTTTGTATCCTTTTGGTATCTTGTGTCTTGCCATCTTGTACTTGGTATCTGTATCCTTTTCTAAGTTTCTTAAATATGTGTTTAGAAATTGTCTTTTCAGGTTTTAGATGGTCTTGGCCTTGGACCAACAGGACCACCCATACCACCAGATGCACTTTTTTCTGTGATTCCATACCCTGTGAAGCGTAAACCACCAGTAGGATCAGAGTCCAGTGGTCATTACACATTTGTTGCTTCCTCTGCTGATGATCCGTAAGTACTTCATAATGTCCAACTGTCTTTGGTAGTTTGGTAGGATTGCTCTAGGACCTACAGATGGTTGCACTATGCAGTGAGTGAGGAAGAAGGGATTAGTGTTAAGAGGCACCTCATTGTGATTGATACTTGCTGAGAACACAAAATGGAAGTTTCTAGGTCTCCGCAGTAGACTCATTACTAATGTCAAATTTGCAATGACCTGTGTGATTTTTATAACCGCATTTTGCTTGTTACAGAAGAATACTTTGAGAATACAGTCTATCATGTCCAATTCTCAACCTCAAAATATATGATGAATGTGATTATTTCCCAAAATTATCTGTCACACTCATTCTTTAATATTTCTTTCTTGTGAAATAATACAGTAATATTTTATCTCAGTCATAGTCTCAGTCATAATCACTGCATGTTTGTACAAATAGGAAAAGTAAGTTTGTAGTCAATTTTCAAGCTTTTTAATTCTTTTTAGGTGCTAAGACTTTCATCTTTTTTTCGATAGATAAATGAAAGTGATTTAGAATTGGCAAATGAACTATAGATTAAAAGAAGATTTAAAAGGCATGAAATTCAGAAACAAATAAAAACTCAAGCACTCGTGTCATTCTTTAAAAAAAAAGGTCAAAATGACATACATTTAGCATGGATTTAAGACCTTTTGTCTCACAGCTGATCTCAAGATACAGGAACTTGAATTTTTAATATTGGAGCCAGTCCTCATTGCTTCTCACTCAAATTTGAATGGCTACACACAATTTATAACAGTGTCATTAAAATGAGGAACTTTAATAATCTTTTTTGTTAGAAATGTTGGACAAGAAGAAAAATCAAAAGAAGTAGATCCTGATCTAGAGTCCATGACTCCAGATAAGACCAAGGTATGAAACTTTCTTATTATCAGTAGAATTCCCATCTTCTAGTTTTCTTTTACAAAATAGCAACACAAATTTAATGGTACCACAGTTTAACATCTAGTTTGCTTGGGTTTTCAGTATGGCACCCCAAATGGTCACATATGGCCAAGATTGCAAGCATGTACATTGTGTCTACAATTTTTTCCTAGCATTTAGTGGTACCAGCTGTTTAGTTTCAATGGTTATTAAATAATGAAAATTGTAGTGGTGTAGTCAGAAGTTCCTATACTAACCTGCCAGTTATTTGTCCAGTAATGCCAATGTTGACACACATCATCTTTATAGCATCATCCCAGGTAGAAGTCATGTATATCAGTGGCAAAGCATTGTTTCTGTTGTAAAAATTAATTCTTGAACTGATGATTTTGCATTTGATAATTCTTGGTTTCATGATTTCATCTTCAACATATGTGAATTTAGTTAGTTAGATGGAGTTTTACGGCCCAGTGTCCAACCTATTGGTTCAAGTCGAGCTGGCCACTGGCTTGTTTTTTCCCTACTCCATTGCTTATGTGGAGCATCACGCACAATGACAGTTGGTTCCATTTTTAGAGTCTTTGGTACAACTCAACCTGGGAATTGAACCTGGGCCTTCTGCGTGAGAGGCGGATGCTCTTACTGTATGACCAAACACACGGTCTGCAACATGAGTGAAATACAAGTACTTGGCACACAGTATGTGAAATGAATATGTCTGTCAAACGTCCTACTGGCAGCCAACATAGTATTCGTTGCATTCTGTATCTTCAATGCTCTTATGCAGCACGTTACTGCAGTTTTGTCTGATATGAGGAATGTCAATGGACTATGATCATACGACTGCATTTGGAACATTGCCCATGGTATTCTGGTATAGATTTACTCAAATAATCTGGGAGTATAGTTAAAATAATATTTTGCATAATGTATGTATATTTCATTTGGTAACTACAATTTTGGATATTGCAAATTTGAGTTATGTTGCAAATAAATTTTGTTTATTCAGGATGAAGTTTCTACTCCATCTGGGAAGGGTAAGGGCAAAGACAAACTGAGACCTGGAGCTGAAAGTTCAAGCTCTAGGAAGAGATCTGCTAAGGGTGCAAGAGGACGGAAGAGCTCCTTGAGTGTCACTTCCCCACCTCCTGGTCACATTACTCCAGGGTCAGATTATGATAACCAGAGCAGCACCACTGGGGAACTCTCTATCATACAGGAACCAAAAAATCCAAAGTAAGTATTTACAGGAAGAGTGCCAGTTATGGAGGGAGGATGAGGCAAAATTGGCTTTGAATCATCATTTCTTACTTTGCCATTAAGAAATTCCCTTGCATTGCTAACATGTCTTACAACTGATGGTAATTTCCAATGATAACCTGTATGTGTTTATGACTTTCAAAAAGTGCTTAATTGGCAATTTTGTTTTATATGGAAGATTAAGCATGCTTTTGAAACTTGTAGTCCTCCTCTGATGCTTACCAACTTTATATTATACCTCAATTTGTAGAATGTACCTTTTTTACAATGTGTAGTAAACTTTATTTATTACACTTTCAAAACTCAGAATTAAAGGGAAATACTGTGTTTAAAATGCTCCAACAAGAGTACAAAGAAAATGGCTCACACACTATCCAACAGTTCAATCTTAATCATAAACCCCGGCAGTAGCTACATCTTTTCAAAATACTATGCGCAAGAAGAGCCATGGACGTTGCATTATTTGAAATGTTGAAAGTTTGAGGGAAAAAATTATTCTTGAGCAACAAACTACTGAATTTCTATCTGTGGGAAACTTATTTCTAGAAAAGAAGGCTACTATACTACCTTATTTTTGATAATCTATCAACCTGTGTCAATAAATATTAGTTTTAAAAGGATGAATTTTTCTTGCAAAACAAACGCAATATTTCCCTTTTATAAGGTCTGTTTGCAGCCTTGAAAACCTTGAAAGAGCTTGAATGTGATTGGATAATTAGTAATCTTGCAAGTCCTTGAATCTGCTCAGATGTTGTAATTTCATGTCATAATCATGCAGAAGTGTTCAAAGTTCCACTTACTGGTACAGTATACATATCTGCTCATATCATTGTTTCCCTATCTAACATTTAAGTGGTGTCTTTCAACCTTCCAGATTGACAATTTTCCGTTGGACAGTTGAGCCCCAAGGAGAAGTCACATTACGTTTGTCCTTTGCATCTGATGACCTTGGGCAATTTGATCAGACTTTGAGTTTTGAGATTGTCGGGACCAGAAGACGCTATCAGCTCTTCTGTAGAGGAGTGTGTTCCTTCCCTTACATCAGCAGAGAGCCAAGGTGGGTGACAATTATTGTAAATCTCAAAATGAATGACCCTGTGATAGGATTGTTATTTGACCTCTGCATGGATTTTCCCTCCCTATTCTAAACCCTTCCAAAAATTTGTATATAATGTTACACCACTGTCTTGTCCAAGTTTGCTATTATAATTTTATTTCAGTGCTACTACCAGTGAACAGGGTGTTTGCCTTATCTGAAAACTGTTTGTTTCTTCTGACTTTTTTCTTAGAGGGTGGGGGATGACCCTTTCTAGCTTTTGAAGGTGGAGGCTACAGTATGCAAATGTATTCCACTTCCATCCCATCAGCAGATGTTGTGGGTGAAGTCGACCAATCCTGTCACCAAATGATGGGTTAGGGACTTGGGTCCCCAAGAATTCCCTAAAAATTCCCTTTCTTGGAAGCTATCTCCAGTGCTTTTATATCTCCTGGCCTGTTATCTCCTCCTCAAGTAACTTCAGTATGGGATGAAGTAGTATTCATATTGGCTACATGTACTTGTCTGCTCTGTGCTCACAAACCGGATCTGCTGTAAATCAAACAAATATTTGTTGCTGAGTATAGACGATGATGTGCAATTTGCTGACCAGGCAGTATTTCTTATAGATAGTTTTTTTTGACTATAAAGAGGCAAGTACAAAGTTTAAGACATATTCTCACTCATGAAAACACATTATGCAGATACATGTATGTTTTTTTCTCACTGAATGAGGGGGGGGGTATTTTTTTTATTTTTTTTTCTTACTGAGGGTAGAGCTAATGAATTTTTGCATCTTTTTTACTTTCTAATCCATAAAATATTTGCTTTTTTCCTACAGGATTGTATTTCCTCATCGCAAAAAGAGCCAAAAATCTGATGAAATAGTCCACAAGAAATACTTGCTGAACTCTGAGTTGCTACAGATGGGTCCTCTTTTGGCAGGTAAACCCAGAGACAGATACAAGGAAGGAAAATATCCTGAAAATATGGAGAAGCTGACCATTAAGAACACATCACCCCTGGAAGCTGAATTATCCTTTTGCTTTCAACAAGACAGCAATGCTACCACCTTCCTGCTAGAACCTCCAAACTTAACTCTAAAACCTGGGGAATCACAGGTAGGGCATAAAGCATGTTAGACAGTGTAGAAATCTGCAATTTGTGCTGGGAATTTTTCTTTGGCAGGGGATCAGTTGTGTGGATACACCCTGACAGATGGAGGTTTCGATTCCTTGCCGAAGGCAGGGAAGGAATCTATGTGATGGTGATGTAGCATTTGTGTGTATATGTGTATGGGTGTGTGCACCTACAAACACTGCCTCAGCAGTTACGGGTTGCTTGCGAAAGCTCAAGCCTCACACATCTTTCTTCACTCACACAGTGATCGTAAATCGTGTAGCTACCTGAAAATTCGGACACTGCAATGGGGTCTATCACATGACATCCAGGAGCCAGCCCTCACTCATGGCATTTTGGTTGCAAACATGATATCTTAAGAAGGACAGCAGTGAGGGATCTCATACTTAGCATGTGCATTGCCCATATTTCATAGATAAACCTTGTCATTTTGGTGGAGTCATCATAAGTCAGAACTCAAAACCTTGCAAACACAATATATCAATGAAGGTAATTGTGATGGATCTCATACATGTTGCAGCATTTGCGTTTCCTATACTGAGAAGGCACTTATATTTTTGGTCATTTAAGAAACACTGTCAGTTTGTAAAAAAAAACATATAGCAAGGAATCACTAAGCTTTCTGGTAAATGTAAAGTTGAAAAAAGTTGAAATAAGAGAAAACACTACCACATTCAAACATTTCACACCAAATCTAAGTGGTTTGATTTGAGCATATCATTTTCTTAAAATTTAAATGAATTCCTTGTAATTCATGATGAATCTCCAGAACTGCTAGTCTTATTCAAGGAATGTATGTGGTAAATAAGGCATATGCCCTTCTCCACATAGCAGTTACACAGAATTGTGGGATACAGCTTGGTAGGCATCATTTTTGTTGTTGACATTTCACTGCAGCAGAAAACTTTACTATTGAACTTCATCCCAGAATACTTTGCAATTCCTGTTTAGTGAATATAAAGAGGTACTGTCAGCAGTTACAGTTGCAGCAAAAGTTAAATTTGTCCCAAATTCATTGCAATTCTCTATTGTCAAATTGGCCTGTTAGTTTCATTTTTTTCATACCGTATTTAAAGGTCAGAAGTCTCAAACAATTTATTAGAAACTATTCCTACTTAAAAGTGTCCTGTAACATCTTCGATATCTTCCTTGTTTTTTTCTTTTTATTATTATTTAAGTCTTTTGTGGAGTAGTACATTTATGTCTTTAATAAACCATTTTTTATTGCTTTCCAGGAGCTCACTGTTTGGGCTTACCCAAAGAACCAGGGGTACTTTGAAGATGCTATTGTGTGCTGCATCAAGGAAAACCCTGAACCAGTCCTGTTCAAAATTGCATGTTATGGAGTGAGGCCAGAATTAGAACTGGAC
Source organism: Holothuria scabra (assembly GCA_037179385.1). Taxonomy (NCBI): domain Eukaryota; kingdom Metazoa; phylum Echinodermata; class Holothuroidea; order Aspidochirotida; family Holothuriidae; genus Holothuria; species Holothuria scabra. Next base: position 38,569,197 of record CM074182.1, on the reverse strand, counting down.
AAGAAACAGCTACATTTTGAAAGAGTTCTTTTGCATAGGTATGATAACCTTTGCAATAAATATTTATAAAAACCTCAGAGTCAGGTACAAATGAAAGAAAAATAATAAAAAAAAAAATTAAATATATCTAGGAGTGATAAATAATATTTAGTTGGGCAGTTAAGTGACTACAACATTGGAGGTACTATACTGTAAATGGGTGCTCTGAAATGTAACTGCAAATCAGACAGTTTACACTATTTTAAATGTATGCGAAAATTTGAACCATTGATTCTTTTTTTACATCCAGGAAAGACACCAAAACCATTTACTTGAGAAACAGTAAACTTCTCCCAGTAGCCTGGAGGCTGAGTGGGCTAGAGGCCCTTGGAGATGAGTTTTCAGTGTCAGTGGATTCAGGTATCATCGAACCCAAATCAGAGTTTGCTTTGAATGCTAATTTTAGGGCCTTACGTCCAATCAACATGAAGAAAATGGTTCGTTTAGAGGTAGGTATTAAAGGTTCAGCTGCTATATCACTTGCTGATTTAGGTGTCAGTCATCAAGGTTTAGAGTTGTAGTGGTGTTGTACTATTACTTGCTCAGCTTTTTAACATTGGCCATTAAAGTACAAGTGAGATTGAATTTGCATTTCTGCTAATGATTTTTGACTAAAGTAATGATGGTAATGGAGCATTTTGTGCTAGATCATACTCATAAAAGAATGAAGTGCACTCTCTTACACCCAATCAAGGCAGAATACTGGTACCTAAAGGAATGGTGAATTACACACCCTTCAATTCTGTGAATATGTTAGATACCAAAATGTGGTGACCCAGGGACATATCCAGGATGTTTTGATAAAGGGAATGTAATTTTGATTAGTCACATTCTTGGTTGATCCAAACGGCTATGTTTAAGACATGTTAAAGCATATGTAGATGTACAGAATGACCAAAAGAGGGGCACATGCCTCTTTTGTCTCCACCTGCACTGGATCTGCTACTGTGATCTACTTTACCCTTAAATTTGGGAGCAACACTTCTCATTTGCAATCACTACTAGTGGACACAGAAACTAGAAACTAAAAATCTCCATCTCTATCTTTTGCATTCCAGGTTTCGGATGTGGAAAACATCATGGGACTTCTCCAGACAGAAAACATCCAAGTTCTGGCTGAAGCATATGATGTTGCCCTTGATATGAGTTTCCCCAAAGGTGCCGATGGTGGCCTGGACTTTGGAATTATTAGGGTGATGGATGAAACAAAACAGACATGCTCTCTCAAGAACAAAGGGAGATATGAAATTTCATACAGGTATATCTTGGAAATACTCAATGACTGGTTACCAAGTGGTCCTGAGATTTGTGACCCATTTCTGGGGTCCATCTTGTCATTTCTTTCATCGAACTACACATACCATGAATAGTTTTATTCAATTGAAAATTTGAACTTAATCTGCTTATTGAAGGCATTTGGATTGTTTACAGCCATTTATGGTTTTGTAATTAAAAATAATTTTTAAAATAAAAGCCTTGAAATTTCTCACCATCGCTTGTCTGAAGGATTTGTATTAGTGCTCTGTCTTGCCCTCGACTCTTGTTCATACATAAACATACAAGTTGAAGCAAGCAAATTGAATGTTAAACCTTTATGTATGGAATAATGGGTGTCTTGTTCCTTTTACTGATTGTGAAAAGAATTTGTGAGGATGCTGTTGTATGGGTGAAAATGATAGGTCCAAACTCAATCTTGAAGATTTCATGAACTGCTAGCATTTTGAAAGCAAGTAGACCTCATTTTAGGCGTGAAATTCATTAGAAATTACAGCTCTTATTTAATTTTTCTTTTTCTTTAAAGTTTCATCTTTGAATCTACCGAGACATGTGGTCCTGAGATAGTGAACCTCTTTTCAGTGATACCCCAGAAAGGTGTGCTTGTTCCTAATGAGAGACCTACCCAAGTACAGGTCATCTTTCGTTCTAGGAAGGAGCTTACCATTAAGGATGAACCCATCTTAAAATGTCAGGTAAAATTGATTTGTGTCAAACTTTATTTAAATACTAAAACACCTATGATATTTATTCAGATTGTGGTTGAGAGATAGTCTTGAGTTGTATACACTAGGTTTATTTTAAACAGTATACAAGCTCTCGTTCAGACAATAGGATAAGAAGAAAATTCATTCTAGGGCACTTTTATGGCACATGTGTACAGACAGCAGAGACAGTATTGTTAATTTAAATCTTTCAAGCTGATGTGTATGTGTGCATGACAAGCCCATAGCTAAAAAGGGTGGAGGAAGTGAAAACATCTCACTTTCTTCTGTATTTTGTCTGGCTATGGGTCTGATACATCATGTAACAACTGACTGATCTATTAATTGCACATGACTGATGTCACTGTCTTCAACAAATGAAACAAAAGGTACGAAAGAAGAAGTACAAACGTTTCATGAATACTGACAATATGCAGTGTGTCAGTTGTTTGAATGTAGCTGTGTTTGAAGAATAGAGAGTTGCGAATCTGTTTTGAGATTAAATTAAATAAGAAGCATTTTAAAAGTGAAGTATTTGAGAGCATGGGTGTATAACTAAATTCATTCTTTACTGGAAAATATGGAATTGAAAATTATTTTTTGAAAAAGCAAATGGCTTTTTGATAAATGCATATATTGAATACTGTGTCTTGTTACCTTGCCATAGATAATTGAACCCAACATTTCTGACAGTGGGGAGACCATCGCCAGTATCCCTGTCAAGCTCAGTGTTCGATCCATCTTCAGCAAGTACAATGTGTTTCCAACCAGTGACATCAACTTTGGAGCAGTTCTTGTTAACCAGAGGAAGCAGCGGTCCTTTGCGATTGAGAACAAGGGCGAGTTTGACTTCAAGTATGTCATTAACAGGATGATGCGGGATATGCCTGTGCAGCCCCCCATGATGCGAGGGAGAGCGTAAGTGTATCATTGATTTAATTATTCAAACTGTTAGGAGCATTTTGTGGAACCTTTTTAGAAAGCTAACTCTAAAGTATGTTGCATGTATGATAGGATGTATTAGTGGGTACTATAGGTTGGTCCAGTAGCTGGAGATGCTCTTAACAATTTATAATTCTGAATAATCAATGAAGGCCGTATTAATCAAAAAAGTAGAAAAACAAAATAGTATAAGCATGGTAGTTGCATACTGCAAATCTTTACAGATTGTGTCATTCTCAAATTCTAAGAAGTTTGAATACTTGAAAGAAGAAAAAATGATAATGTGTGACTGCTGCCTCAGCAGAGAAAAGGTATTGTAGGAATAGATAATGCATAGAAGAAATAAGTGAGTGTGTCTGGCAGAAAATTCTAATTGTTTTACTTTTGACTTGTTTTATTTTGCCATCACTCTTTGCCTTTAAAAAGACTAGTAAAGCATTCTCAAACTTTGTGATGTTTCAATATTTGTAATGTTTTCTATGGAAACATTTTGTTTGGATACATCTGACAGAATGAATACCTTTGTATCTACTTTTGTGTAGTGGTTTGAATTGTGTTATATGTTGAGGACATGGACCATATTTTACTGTTATGTCTACCTTTTATGACATGTTTATTTTTGTTACTCCTGTATAATATTCTACTGGATCCAGGGGTTCCAAAGCTTCTATGTGGAGGTATATGGTGTGATATTAACTAGCAAGGGATGCATATTAACATTGAGAACACTGTTGCACAGATTTTGTTTGGTGTAACGATAAAATACTAAAACTGCAAAATTATTACACTGGATTTGCACAAAAGAGGTTCTTTTTGTGAATTCTCTACGGTCGTTTCCATGAAGCTATGCTGTAACAGTTACAACTTTTGCACTTGCAAGATGTGTGTATAAAGTAATTTAATTAAAGAAGCTTTCTTTTGAAATTGACTTTAATAACAAACTGGCACTCTTTGCATTTTGAACTTTAATTTCCTATGGTCTTTATAAGGACACCCTGTTAAAATATGAGCTGAGCTGCATATTCCAGCGTCAGTTAGGAGTAAACAATATATATTGAATACTGCATTGTAAGAAAGTCTGTTTATGAGTGTACTACTTGTTGTGGAGTTTGTGTACGGGTGTATAGTGATCATCAAGACAAATTCTGGTGGATTTCATAAGTTTAAAGTCCACAGTTTTTCCAGTTGTGCCTCACTGGCTTCCCTATAAATCAAAATAATGATGTGACACTGAGATATTAAAGACAATGATATTGCACTGTCACAAGTTTGTTATATGCCAATGGGCACTTTTATTAAGTCAGTTGCAACACCTCTTATATAACTGGGGGGGGGATTGTTATTTGCCAGCTAACTCTTCTGATATGCCACTCAACACATCTCCTATCAATACTCTGTATATTTTGATCAACACTCCTCATTGTTCTCAGGCAACCCTCTACACCTTTCCAACTACCCCAGACAATTTTCATAACTCACAATGGAAAAATGACTATCTATTACAAATTATATGCTGGACAATTCCAATTTTGCATTGGTTGGGAGGGGGGGGTGGTAGCATGGTGTCAGTTGATAATGCTTACACATTTCTCTTGATCCCAAATAGTAAAATATTGAAATACTCCTAATATGATGACAATCACTCCAAATAGCCAATCAGCACACATGTTTATGTTAATCATTTTCGCCTAGGTCAGCCTATGTTTTATATGTGCCAATTGACAGCCTTTAGATGTCATTCAACTTTCTGTCTCGATCAATTTTGCTTCAGCTTCGATAATCACATTTTGTTTTATACTTTTGCAATTCCTTCTTCTACAAAAGAAAAAACATCTCCCCAAATATAGGAAATGAATGAAAAAATTATGCATAGAATGATTAGAACCATAAAAGATCAGTATTTCATGTTTCAATGACAAATTCTGTAATTATTATTTGGTATAAATCATACTACAAACTAATACAATGCTTTATACCTAATAAAAATTGGTGATGCACAATTAACTGCACACTGTGGATATTTTCACTTTTTCAAGCTTTTTTAATTTTTTTTTAAGTGCACAATTAAATTTAAAAAATTAAGCCTATATAGCAATGATGCTGTGTTGATATGAAGGTGAATAGGTTGTATTTTTTACTTTGAGTGCATGAGTTAACATGTTTCAGACATTGATGTTTGCATTTTAGAAACTTTTTTGACGGCGTGTTTGGTCTAACGGTAAGAGCATCCGCCTCTCAGGCGGAAGGCCTGGGTTTGATTCCCAGATCAAGTCATACCAAACACTCTAAAAAGTGGAACCTATTGCCATTGTGCGTGATGCTCCGCATAAGCAATGGAGTAGGGAAAGCAAGCCAGTGAGCCACAATTGGAAAAAAGGCTGTGGCCGGCTCAACTTGAAGCAGTAGGTTGGAAACTGGGCTGTAAAACTCTATCTATCTAACTTACAATTTAGAACCTTTTTATCCAAAACTAATTTGATGTGTTACTGTAATTTAGACAGGGGCTCATTTTGAGAGATTATCATACGGAGACCTGAAATTGTTAGCAATGTCAGTTTCTTGCAGTCAGTGTAGTTTCCCTATGTCAGGATGCTGAATATTTATGAACTCCTCTTATGGTGTTTAAAAGGTCAAAACAGTCACCCCAAATTAAGTATAGGCGCGAAAAATTTACTAATGATTCTTTGCCTTATTGAGCAACCCATTTTTGAAAGAAGTAAATCTTGGTTGTCCAATTGTAGCCTGATACTTTTTCTAAAGTCCTCCCGACCCTCTGGCAAAGGGCCGTTCGGCGAAACCAAACTTGATACTGCTTCCCGATCAGTGGACGTATTGTAGCCTGATTGTTGCCCACATATAAGTAGTGTTATTACAGTGAGTAGTGTTATCACAGTGTGGCTATGGGTAACTTTCAATGCAGTGATGATCTGTCTGCACTGTAAGTACAGTGATCTAGGGTGTCCAGTGGAGCATGTTCTACTGTGCAATGTGTTTATGCCACTAGACTAGACAAACATTGGACAATTAGGCATCCTATTTTGGAGTCCTCTATTTGAAGTTTCACAACTCAGTGAGAAAAATTGTTTTCCTTTTTAAGGGAATGTTGCCAGTTACAGCCAGTGGCTGATTTAAGGCTGATACCTGCCTCCCACACATGCCTTTCAGTGAGTCTTCCTCTTTTGCACTAGTTTCTTGGCGTAATGGCATATGCAATGTTAGCGATATTTAGTGTGCAAAAGAGTGTGATTTCCGTTAATGCACGGTGCCTGGGACTCCATCTCTTTTGACCTCAGCTTTATTCTCAGCAATGCTGAGGTAAGCTACTATTAGTAGCAGGATTTAGAAAAATTGTTTTCCCTTTTAAGGGAATGTTGCCAGTTACAGCCAGTGGCTGATTTAAGGCGGATACCTGCCTCCCACACATGCCTTTCAGTGAGTCTTCCTCTTTTGCACTAGTTTCTTGGCGTAATGGCATATGCAATGTTAGCGATATTTAGTGTGCAAAAGAGTGTGATTTACGTTAATGCACGGTGCCTGGGACTCCATCTCTTTTGACCTCAGCTTTATTCTCAGCAGTGCTGAGGTAAGCTACTATTAGTAGCAGGATTTAGTGATTTACCAATAAAATTCTTGCCACAGGTGATTTTGATCACCGATGGAGTCCATTAATAAAATGTTTTGAATGGGAAGCAAGCTAGGAATGTCTAATCTGTTTGTTCCTTTTCTATTAAAAATCTGTGAAACAAAAAATCGTTTTTGCACCCAGTGATTTCTGTAGTGAAGGTAAAATGTTACAGATGGCTTAACATACTATATAACACATTTGTGTTGGTGTCTTGTAAAATCCCATCAGATGGTTGAACAACAATTATGTGGGTTACACTTGCCAGGAAATTTGTCTGAAAAATATGTTGGAAAAAGCCATAAATGTGAAAATCTTTTTTTTTTTTTCATCATTTAGAACTGCTGCTGCAGCTGGAAAAAGATCAAAGTCTAGAGATGGTTCAAGTTCAGGGAGATCCATTGCCAAACCTAAGAAAGCAGAATCTATAAGGTAAGACTGTACATGTTGATCATATCATTAAGGAAATAAAGCAAGTGTGGTTCTTGAAGCTTGACACAATGAAATCAGTGTGATATTTTTTACTGCAAAATTTAATGAAATAAATATGTTTGGCACAGCTACACTCTGAATATTAACAATGATTTTTTTTAAATTTGGAAATATATGTTTCCTTCTGACATTGGTATATATTTGAAAAATGTTTTTAAAAAGTTTTGAAAGTTTCTCTCCTGTGCAGACTTATATAAGTATATAAATTATTCACATTTTTTTCATCCTTTAAGGTGAATCAAATCTACTCGTAATCTGAGTATGAAGTACAGAATACGTAATTAATAATAATATTCAAGTATTTATGTTTATGATTAAACTTGTGTGGTAAAATTTGATTAATTTTTATTGAAAACTGTTTGTTTCTGTATCTGCCTTCTGGAATGTTACAGATTATCAACAAGGTAAGGTTTTTTTTTACTCAGCATTGTACCGTCTACACTGTTGTCATTACACCATACATGCACATTGCACTCTTATAGTCAGAAAATTTATTCTTTTGACTTCTTAGAATAATGTCTGAATTTTGCAAAGAGGAAAAAATTATACTGGGGGGAGGTGTAATTCTAGACATTTGTGCATGTGCAAAATGTTATGTGATGTATGTAGTGAATGGTACAGTACTTATCAGCCTCAAACAACACCCTACCCTGCTTTACCTAATGGAATAAGACAGTAACAAAAAACACTGTCTGGATACTTGGATGATTTTGTGGTCTTTTGACTGTTTTTCCCATTTGTTATTAAGACTCCTCATTCAATATTATTGGTCAGACATGTTTTTGTCATTTCAACCAGCTTTCAACTTGGCCTAGAAACCATTGTACCAGTTAAGTAACCACCTTTAATTTACAATTTCTTTTTTTTTTTTTGTCCTCCATGTCGGTATTGAATTTTGAATTTCCTTATTTTGTAATATTTACCATCGTGCTTAAAGATTGGCTGTATGACTAATATTTACATGGTATTGCGTAAAATAGCTCAAACAATGCAAGAAATGTTTACAAAAAGTCAATAAGTACCCACAATCGAATATAAGTGTTTTAACAGTGGGCTGCATATCACAATACATAACAATTCAAGAAGAAAATAACAGTGAGGGGGAGCAAGCTAATAGTAATACATGTGAGTCTAAACGCATCAGTAAACATGAATACCTGGAAAGAAGCAAGTCGATTTTAGGGACCACCAGAACGAGTCTTACGTACATTATCTCACAACAATTCCCCTTTAATTGTCCAAGAAGAAATTACAGTGTGCAAAAGCATCTTTAAGATCCATGAAGTTTATAACGCTTTTACCTCGTTTTTTACTGTTTATGTAAATATGCTTCTCTACTTGAAGCCAAATTGAAATTTATGCAGAAAGTCAACATAATTTAAAATCTTTTTTTGACATTTCAGGCTAAAAATAAAATATTTTAGGTGGAGAATGAGGAAATTATAAGGATGAAGCTTTTGCTTTTGATAACCAAAAAAGATATCCTCTTTTGAAAACTGAATTTCAGAACCAAACAAAAACGTTTCAACATCACTTAAAAATGAAGCTACATGATTACATCCTCTAATTTACAATGTAAAAAGAATTCTTGGCACTTGTATCCAACCATATACTGTTTTAACTAACCAAGGAACTCTCATTGAGGTTTGTCAGGAACATACAAAATTTAATTTAGTATAAGTATCCTGAACTAGCTTGAACTAGATAAGAGTAGGGAAACCTGTGATGGCAATCCAGTTTAACAAATTTTTTGAAGTTAAACCTTGTTGTAGACCACCAACCCCAACCTGTATAAACCATTCATCATTATTTCGATGCACTCCACCATCATTAATAAATTCTTGGTTCTTCTATGTATCCCAGTTGTTATCATATCAGTGGCACATTTTTAGTGTTATTATATATGATTTTGTCACAGATTTGCATATTGAACTAATTCATCTTTTCAAGGTGCCACTGTTCTGTTATGGTGTTATTACTTATGCCAACCATAATAAAACTGTGCTTGCATCTCCCCAGACTTATTTAGGAATCCCTTGGTATCTGAAATCACTTTACAGTTTTTGACATTCCTTTCATTGACATTTATTCAAATCATCCTCTCAAGTATGACCCATTCTCATTGGTCATTGATCAAGGGTTCATATTATTCAAAGGAGAGTATAGGCCGCCTAGCATCCTGGAGTCCCCGTTACACACTGTAGTGTATTCAGGAGGATATTACTTAAAGAAAGAAACAATTCAAGTTTGAAACAGAAATTTAATCTTTGGTTCTGGCACTTCAATAATACTTTCCAAACTGATTGTTTACCAGAATATAGCAAGATTAGAGATGTCTTTCAAGTGAGGAGAAATGTTAATGATGGTATTACTTACTGTGAATATTTATATGTATGCAGTAATATTTATATATATTCAAGACAAGATTCCTCAATCACCTACTCAGTGATCAGTCATATTAGACAGTAATGACAGATGATGTTTTGTCAGTTAGTACGCAGCATATGATTGTGGCTTAGATGTGTTGTTTGCAAATGTGAAATCGAACTCTGGTTACACATCATACATACATTTTTGTTAAAATAAGGAGATACCATAAGGATACTTTGAAAAAGTGTTCACTGTCTAAGACAGGACAATGGACATTTCTTCAAGATTCTGTGATAGGATAACACAATATACACAATAGTGAAGAACAAATAGAGATAAATGAGTCAAATTGCAAACTATTTCTTCGACTCTATTTCCAGACAAGAAGGAGGTGGAGGTGGCGGTGGAGGTGGTGGAGGTGGTAGTCAAACCAGACTCCAGCTTGGTATGTTTACCGTTTACCCTGCATATGCTGTGGTGTCACCTGGAAACCAAGCAGTGGTACAAGTGGACTGTTTGCCTGAAGCCATTGGAAGGGGTGATGAGGTAAGTTTAGAAAGTTTTAAGTAGAACTTTTTGATTCCTTGCCGTAGGCCAAGGAATCTATGCGATGGTGATGTCGTGTGTGTGTATGTGTGTGTGTGTGTGTGTATGTGTGTGTATGTATGTGACGCTGTGGCTTGTAAACACGATATCTCAAGAAGGGTAAGTGTGACTAACCTCATATATGGTGTGTGGGATGGTCATATTAAGAAGATGATCCCAATTGTTTTTGGTGGAGATCAAAGGTCATTTGGGGTCACGAGAGGTCAAAAGGTCAAAACCTTGTAAACACGATATCTTGAGAACGGTACATGTGACTATGCTCATATTTTGTGTGTGGGTTGGTCATATTAAGTAGATGATCCCTATCAATTTCCTTTTAGGTCAAAGGTCATTTGGGGTCACGAGAGGTCAATAGGTAAATTCCTTAGAAATTGCTCGTAAACACGGTATCTCAAGAAGAGTAAGTGTGACTATCCTCATGTTTGGTGTGTGCATTGGCCATATTGAGTAGATGATCCCTATTGTTTTTGGTGGAGATCAAAGGTCATATGGGGTCACGAGAGGTCAAAAGGTCTAAACTTTGTAAACATGATATCTTGAGAACGGTACATGTGACTATGCTCATATTTGGTGTGTTGGTTGATCATATTGAGTAAATGATCCCTATCAATTTTCGTGGAGGTCAAAGGTCATTTGGGGTCACGAGAGGTCAATAGGTAAATTCCTTAGAAATTGCTCGTAAACATGGTATCTCAAGAAGAATAAGTGTGACTAATCTCATATTTGGTGTGTGCATTGGCCATATTGAGTAGATGATCCCTATTGTTTTTGGTGGAGATCAAAGGTCATTTGGGGTCAGGAGAGGTCAAAAGGTCAAAACCTTGTAAACACGATATCTCAAGAATGGTACATGTGATTATGCTCATATGTGGTGTGTGGGTTGGTAATATTGAGTAGATGATCCCTATTGTTTTTGGTGGAGATCAAAGGCCATTTGGGGTCACGAGAGGTCAAAAGGTCAAAACCTTGTAAACACGATATCTCGAGAATGGTAAATGTGATTATGCTCATATGTGGTGTGTGGGTTGGTCATATTGAGTAGATGATCCCTATTGTTTTTTGGTGGAGGTCAAAGGTCATTTGGGGTCAGGAGAGGTCAATAGGTAAATTCCTTACAAATTGCTTGTAAACATGTAGTGTTGATCAAGCCAATAACTGATAGGTATTATCGGTATCGGCCCATAATGCTGTCTCCGATAATGGCAACCAATAACAAGTATTTCATCATTTCAACAGTAAAGAGGTAAAAGTTCTCGATATGCACTTAAATAAAATACAGATCATTTTGTTGAACATAAAATATTCAACAAATTCATTGCAGTGAACGTACACAAACTAGATCAACTACGCGGCAAGCCCGCAGTTCGTAGTCTATAGAATATTTAGCGCAATCCCCATGGGCGTCTGCAGAAAAAAAGTCAGGGGGGGCAAAATTTTTAGACGGGGGCAAAACCTCCCAGTCATCACGAATTGACATGAAATGTGCGAAAATTTCAGCGCAAAATGCCTCCCAGATCGCCGGAAATGGCATTTCCAAAGCCTATTTTTGGCATAAAAACTTGGAAAAAACATTTTGTTCGGGTTTTTTTGCTTTGATTTGTACATGGTTTTTTCAAATTTTTGATTTTTCAGGGGCAAAAGCCCCCTTGCCCTTACCTGCGGACGCCCATGGCAATCCTGATGTTTTTCATTTTGGAAGCAGTTCGTAACAAACAACGCTTGCTTGTTGTGTTCTTTCAACAATTAACGTACACACCCATAGCAGAGTGCATGCACCGTAATGTGCAATCTATAGCCAATTCGCTATACAAATCTGTTGTCCGTTTACGCAAGTCAAATTCTTCCGAATCCCGCGACTAATCTCAATGGAGTTTCACTGTGTGAATTTGGCCACTTGCAGTAACAGTAACCCAATGGGGATTTCCACCACTGTGTACAGCAGAGCGGCATGCTCAATGTTCACGATCGCGAATGTTCGATTGAAAGAGCTAACTCAAGAGACCAATGCCTGAGACAAAATGTACGATCTCATGAAGTATCGTAACCGCTTTTTACGCACGTAGAAACAGGCACAGACAAACAAATGAAAACTTCCATACCGGACCGGATGAAGACATAAACTATGAACTGTCGTAACCAGCGAACGATCAGCGCTGTGTAAGGGAGTCTTATCATTATCAGCAGTATCCATGTACAAACACATTCTCTATACTGTAGTGTGTATGTATATGCTGAGAACACCTGTGGTATAATGTAGATACGTATGCCGCTCGCAAGTTTTTTTTCGTAGTAAAGCTTGGGGAATTACACTGTACAGTCCATACACATACCTATAAATGTGGCATACTGTACTTGCGTCACGGCATATATGTTTAGGCGCACAAAAAAAAAAACTTTACAGTCTGGCTGTAGGTGACGAAATGTGTTTGTTACGAACGGGGTTTCTTGGCTGGCGCGTGTTTTACACCAAATACATCGTGATTGATTGCTTAAAACACTTCGTCAGAAAAACGGAAAATTTTTCAGGGAGACAAAGTAACAGAAACATGAAGACTTAGTTCAAAATAAGTTTAAGGTGCAGTAGTGATAAAATTATAATTTTTCAATGATAACAAAACGTGTGATCACAGAAGATTTTTTTTTTGGGTATCGGTATCGGGCCGATATTAACTTTGAGTTATCTGTTATCGGCAAGTTCCGATATCTCTGTTATCGGCTCAACACTATAAACACGGTATCTCAAGAAGAGTAAGTGTGACTATGCTCATATTTGGTGTGTGCGTTGGCCATATTGAGTAGATGATCCCTATTGTTTTTGGTGGTGGTTAAAGGTCATTTGGGGTCACGAGAGGTCAATAGGTCAAAACTTAGTAAACACGATATCTCAAGAATGGTACATGTGACTATGCTCATATTTGGTGTGTTGGTTGTATTGAGTAGATGATCCCTACTGTTTTTGGTGGTGGTTAAAGGTCATTTGGGGTCACGAGAGGTCAAAAGGTCAAAACTTCGTAAACCCAATATCTCAAGAACGGTACAGGTGACTGTGCTCATATTTAGAGTGTGGATTGGTCATATTGAGTAGATGATCCCTATTGATTTTCCCAAAGGTCAAAGTTCATTTGACAGCAAGTTCAAAGCCTGAAAAGCTTTCCTGCACAGTCTTTCAAGAAAGGTCACTTGTAGGGTCCTATAACTTTTCATGTAGATAGCACATAGTGAATACATGGTCCCAGAAGTTTTTGGTGGAGGTCAAATGTTATTTGGGTTCACAACGGGCAAGAGGGATCTCTATGTAGGAAGATTGGATGCCTTGCATGTGTACTTTGTGGGCACATTATTTAGCCCTGTTAATTGAAAAACATTGCAAAGCAATGTCAATGTGAAAAAAGGCCTTACATTTCAGTGGCAAGGAATCACGAAGCCTTTTGGCTTTCTGGTTGGGGAAAGAACATTTGTCTTCTGTATTGGAGATTTAGAGTCAGGATTAGTTTCCCATCAGTGAGAATAAGCTTTTTTGTAAATTTCTCATGATTAGTGCAATGGAATTGTAAAGTTTGGTCCATAAAATATTAGTCAACTATTTTGGAGATCATGCTACTGTTGTTTTAGAGAGCACGCTACTGTTTCTTAAAGCTTCTCATACATCTATCTCATATTCTGTGTTAACTAGACTGAAGAAGCTGTGTATCACACCACAATCATACCACAGTTAAAATCCAGTCATGAAACTAGATTGTAACTTTCTTATAGCAAGTTTCATATATTCCAGTGTTTACTTTAACTCCAGACTAATTAAATTAGTCTCATTTTTTGCTCATTTCAGGACCTTGCAATTGAAATCACAGACCGAGATCCTGCAGATCAACCCCAAGGAATCCCTTACAAGCTTCTTGCTGAAGCATGCATACCCAGCATCAATCTGACAGATTTTGGTGCTATATTTGAGGAGCATAGGGTGGTAAAAAATCTCAGTATTTTCTTGAACAGCCACCACCTGGAACTTGGTGGGGGTGGTGTCTTTGGAGAAGATGAAAACCGTTTCATTTTCGGACATGTTCTGGTTGGTCGGAAAGCAAAGGCCAGGTTTAAGATCTCCAATAGTCAGAAGGTAAATGCACATTAAACTACTTAACTTTGTGGCAAATTACACTCACAGTATAAGGTCTAAAATTTTTAACTGAGTCAAATAATGGATTAGGTTTTCAAATAGTTCCTGAAACTAGGGAAAGGGCTACAAGTAGGTCTTTGGGGAAAATTTTAATCAATTTTTCAATAAAAAACTATCACTCAAAATTTACTTTTTTAAAACATTTTCTTGACATGTACCTACTGTGCTGTCTACTGGTGCTATGTTTAAATCTCATTTTCTTGTTTCTTTTCATAATTGTTGATTATATTATCATTATATTAGCTACAAAATCAAATGATGCAAATGAATATGTAATATCCTTGCCTTAAAAAGGAAATTGATATTTGCCTTTTCTGGACCCCAAAATATACAATGGGGGCTTTCTTTCCCTTTCCTGGAGATACGTTATTTCCTAGTAAGGTGAATTTGATTAATGGGGTATACTCATGTTTCTAAAACACTTTCCTAATTACTGTAATAACATGAATGAAACTTGTGTGATCATATCTGACTCTACCTCCTTTTCTCTCATTTACAATTTGATTAGGTTGTTTGTGATGTTGTTATCACATGCAAGATGGCGTCATCTAAAGCATCCTCTAAACTTCAGGATATATTTGAGGTTGATCCTCCAAGAGCATCCATTCCAGCTCACGGTCATATCTATGCTACTGTAACCTTCTCACCTCCATCCATGCAGGTATGCTGATTGTCAAGGATTTATACTTACTGATGATATTTTTTAGGGGTATTTTTTGTCAAGTATTTAAAGAATTATGAAATATGATAAAAAAGACAGAAGTCTTAATTTCCTTTATTCTTTAAAATTGGATCCCTATTCATTCCAATTCTTTTTACTTTTATGCCTATAAAAGTATAAATATGGATTACATCAACGAACGCATCTGAACACCAAGTACATCATTGAACCTTATCTGATACTACCCACAGGCCTTCTGAACACAATAGCAATGAGGTACAGCTTTGTCCCAGTCAGTTTCAATTTGAGTCATTCAGTTAATGCAGGTCCCACTTCATATTTTTTTTAAAATTCTATCGCTTATGTTTTGCTTTGTGCTCTTTGATTTTTCCCATGTTGTAGACATACATTGCTACCTTTGAGGCACAGGTAGAAGGACTTACTGGACCTCAAGCAAAAGCGAGAACACTATCTTTTGAAGTCCAAGGAGAGGGGAACCTTCCAAGAGTTGCTATTGTCAAGCCTGCATTGAAAAACAAGAAGGGTGTACCACTCCTCCTGTTCACCCGAATTTTGTTGGGAAGGTCTCAGATCCTTCCCCTTTGTTTGAAGAATGATGGTACTTTGCCTAGCAAGGTATTTACATATTGTTCATTTTCTGGACAGAGTTTTATAAATCTGTTATAAGCAAATTCCTAAACAATCGCATATTGCTAGATATGTAAGAAATGCGACAGAATTTTTTTGGTCAATGGTTTGGTCTGCATATATTCAATTCAGGAATGAAAGAGGTGTCAAAACAAATTATTGAGCTGATTGCAGTAATAAGAAATGAAGAAATGAAGAAATTTAACAAATGTGTGTAACAGACATTTGTTCAGGTTGAGTTTGTAAAAATAGATATTCAAAACCTTACACAGATCTGACAATTGACATACTATCTGAATGTGAAAGATTGGTAAAAGGTATCATTGAAAGAAATCAGTTTAGTACAGGTGGAAAATTTTATTTCATTTTAAACTCTATTAATCATTATGTGTAAGACCACATGCTACTTGAAATAATTCCCACTGCAATGCCAGTATATTACAGTATTTTCTGTTTCACTAATGGGGAAGTTTAAGCAAAAATTTAATTTTCATATGTGAAAGAAGAACCAAATCCACAAAGTGTGATGAAAGTTCAATGCAAATCGGACATATCTTTCTGGAGATATCAGTAATTGTAGTCAGAAGATTTGTATTCAAAAGTGAGTTTGAGGGCAGCAGAGCTTTATCACTTCCTCACATTGTAAAGGAATGCTTTGTTTTCCTTTGTTTTATCAGACTGTTGTGTTGACCTTGAATTTAAGAGGAATAGGAACTCCCTGAGGGGGATGCAAAGTTTGTAAGATTCCTATGCCACTTATGCAATCACATTTTAATTATATGGGATTGTTGAGGGCACAATCAAATCTAAAGTTTAAAGAAAAACAAAAGACTGTGCACTAAAGTGGGGGTGTGATATGTGCTTGATTCAAGTTTACTTTTTGCTGAAAATGTGGAAAATTTACATGCTCATATCTTGAGAACCTCACATCAGATTTCAATGCAAATTTCACCAAAATGCTTAGAATAAGTATCTTTCAAACATACCAAATCCTGTTGTGACCTTAAACCCTTCTTTTAAAGGCATGTACAGTGCTCTTAAATTTTTACCCTTCACAGTGAAACCTGTTTAAGAAACTAATTAAAAGCAAATTCACAGAAGTTGAATTATTTTTCAAATCATATATTTACTTCAAAAAACACTGTCATTTGTTTTCTCTCAAAGGTTGCCATTGATCTTGTTGATGATACTGGATATTTCAAGTTACAACCAACGGGGGATACTAAACTGATCTATCCTCATCCTTCTGTAAGATTAAATGATGGTAAGGAAGCTGAGTTTTATGTTACATATCCCTTGTGAGTTGGATCACTACTCAGAATTACATATCTCAACCTGTTTTTATCCTGAGAGCTAAACTTGTAGACATATCAATTATATTTCTAAAGTAATTTTTCATGTTTGCCTAATTGTTTGGGATTAGGTGTTGCATCAGAATATAATCATCTCATTTTAGGTCTAGTCAAAGTTGAAAACATAAGTGGAACTGATGGCAGGTTTATATGGGTTCATGAGATATCTTGCATGTCCTTGGATCTAAAAAAATGATTATCTTTTGGAACATATTGCAGATGTCCAGATGTTTGTTTCTCACAAAACAGAGTAGAAGTACAAACGTGATTGAAAACCCTTACAACTTTTCTTTCCAAACCAGTCATTTAGCGGTCTTTGAATGGAAAATGTCATTCGCATAAGACCATCCATGAACACCCCAATGGCTGGCGTAGAGCATTCACAGGAACATATGCATGCATGTTAGGTTTTGCACATACAGCGATGTAGTGATTGCACGCAGAATGTAGACCAATAACGTCATAAACTTCGTTGTCAAGCAACTATGATGCCGCTAGTTTGTAAACATGAGTGATTCTATTGGAATTAGTATATGTATCTTGCATGATGTTATGTTCTATTAATGATGCCTTCTGATCATTTGACAACATTTTGATGTTTGAATAGTGCTATTCATAGAGAATAGTCCCTCAGTTTAGCTTTAATATTCCATACTATCATTGGAAACATCATAAAAGATAATTGAAAGGGCATAAATGCAAGAAGATTTCTAAAATTAAGTCAATGTTTTGAAAAGAACTAAAGACAACTACTTCCCTACATTATGATTTATGGATTGGTGGCACTTTGAAAGTCATTCAACTAAATCGTTTCAAAATTGTGCCATTCTGATTTCAGATTCAGACTCAAACAAACATCCTCACACAGCCTCACTGATTATCACTGTCGGGGAAGAGGCAAACTTTAATGTGACTTTCACCCCCAAGATGGTAGAGCAAGCTCAGGCTCTAATAAAAATATCGGTTTCAGACAACCAGTATGAAGACAGGACCATTCAGATTGTAGGGGAGGGTTACCAGGACGACATAACGTTGGATAATATTCCAGCCTTGTTCAAGGATGACACAGTTGAGATGATGTTGGAGGAAGATGATGTGGCAGGTATGGTTTGGTAGCTTGTTTCAGATTGGTTGATTACATCATTCTGGCATTGTTATTTGGTAGATTGTTTCTGATTGGTTGGTAACATCATTCTGTCTTTCTATAATTTGGTAGATTGTTTCTGATTGGTTGGTAACATCATCTTGGCATCCTGTTTGTAAACACTTGTCATGAAAAATAGACACCTATCACCTGAAGTGAATTTTTGGGTATGAAAGCAGAATTCTCAAATGATTTAACTTCTTTTTCATTGACATTAGAGTCAGAAAATTTAAAGATGCAAATCAGCTTATAATTACAGAGCAAGCACAGGATGTGGTTTGATTTATTAAAAATTAGGACATTACATGCTCCCCAGGAAAGGAAATGGTCTGAAACAATAAATTAGGTTTGTGCACAAATAAGGGAGAGTGTAAAGACAGTTTGGAGATGGACTATGAGTAACTTCACCAGTGGAGAATTAGACTGTTTGGGATGAGGAACGTTGCACTTGACTGTTTATATCTCTCTGAAACAGAATATTAAATGAAAACATTTTAACAATGAAGGAATCTTATTTTCATTTGTGCCAAACAATTTTTTGTCATTATTATTTTTTGTCAGCTGCACCCTCTAATCTGATTGAGTTTGGTGACTGTCATGTAGAAGAAGAGAAAAGTTTGATCTTTGCCATAACCAACCACAGTCAGACTGATGCTGTTCGGTTCCAGTGGCCTGACAACCATGCACAGCTGAAGTTCTCTCCAGCTCTTGGTCATTTACATGCTGGATGTGCTAAAGATATTACATTGACCTTTAAATCCAGCACTTCCAAGAATTTAAATCAAGAATCTATTGTCTGCAAAGTTTCAAAGATATCTTTTGACAGACCAATTGATCAGGTATGGATATGAATGATATATTGCTACTTTATGTTATGTTTTTGCTGATTCAAATGGGAATCTCGGTTGTATGTCTTCATAATGGTTGATAAAATATCCTTAAATATGGCCAAAAATGTATAAACTCAAGGGGTGCAAAATGTTTTCGTTATGTTAAGAGTTTCACAAGTTTCTTATTATGGAAGGGAGTGGAACTTACTGCTGATTCTTGATGTTTAATTATTTCATAAAATTTATGAGTGGAGGCAGTTTAATGATAGCATTCAGTATGGTACTCTGTTTGAAAGTCTTGATAATAAAGTGGGAGGAGACTTTTGCAATGATTATCAACTTGAACATGGCTCAATATTGTGTGTTGCCGGCTATGAGCATATTCATCTGGTTAAAAAAACAGCTCTCTGCATTTGTTGGTGTTGGTTTGTTTTGTCCCTAAAGGAGGGCTTACTTTTTGCTCTGTGACAGCATTTGTATAAGGTCTATTGGAATTTCTTTTATCTGAACACTTTCCTCTGTTAGGTCTCAGACTGGGATGATCGCCTAAGAACTGTTAAGTGGGTAGATATTCCTGTATCAGTCCAACGGCCATCAACATCAGGAGACCCATCTGGAAGGCCCAAATCAAATGAAGGGAAAGAAAAGGAGAAAGAAGGAAAGAAGGAAAGAGATCATAAAAAGGGGACCACTACGGGCCAGGCTGCTGCCGCCGCTGCAGCGGCTGCTGCTGCTGAGGCCCTGGAGAAGGAGAGGGCTGAAGTTGAGATGAAGAAGAAAGAGTTGGCAGTAGAAACACCAAGACCAGCTAAGAAAAAGGTGAGGAGAAATCTAAATGGACTCGGGATTTAAAAAAGATAAATAAATGTGATATCCTGCTGAATAACAGAAGTAGAAAAGATAAATATAGAGCAAATGCTATCAACCTTAAGTTTGTGTGAATTATCATATATATGTATAAACTGCATTGTATAAGTAATACTTGGCTAATTCATTGTAATCCATAAATGCAATGTAAGGAATTACATCAATTTAGGTGTAGTCACCAACTGTTGAAAGTAATATAGCAGGGTTCGTGCAGGTCCTAGAAATTCTGGAAAGTCAGAGAAAATTGAAATACAAATTTTCAGACCTAGAAAACCTGGGAAACTGAGCCTCTTTTTCATAATGTCCTGGGAAATGTATAATAGAATTTTAGGGAAGTGGGCTCATTGTTCTAATTTTCTTACTGTTCATATACATTATTAGGTGAAAAATGATGGAAGTATCTGACAGCTGTAGGTACTGGAAACATCAGTCACATGTCATGAAAGTCATAAAAGAGTCATTGAATTTTGTCAATTTGAGTGTACATGAACCCTCTGTAGAAAAAGCATTTCTAAATAATGTTTTAAGTGATGCAAAACCCCTTTAAAAATAGAAGCAGTTTAAAGAACTTTTCAGTTACATAGGTTCCAATTTTAAAATGGATTTCCAAAATTCAAGTTCATTCATTCCTGTCATTATGTACAAGTACAACTCCTGTCCATTTTGGTAAAAAAAGCCAAAATTTCGATTTTTTTTTTCCATATCCTCCGATCATTTAACTCTGAAGTTTACAGCATTTACTCAAAATAGCAGAAATGTGTGATGCAGGACAGGAAGAGCTGTCCATTTTGGGATGGAAATCCATTTTGAAAATAGAATTTGTTGTTACCTCAACTTCAACTTTTAAAAACATTCCCCACTATTAGCTGACATATAACAGAGTTCCAGTGGTCCTAAAAAACCTGAAAAAGTCATTAAAGTTTCTCAAATAATTTCAAGGATCAGGAAATTCAGCAATACAGGGAAATTGTGTGAAGTTTTGCGAATTTTGTCAAAGTGTCATACTTACAATTTCCACTTCTAGTATCAAAATTTCACTTTAAATGTTATATAATAAATGTAAGGAATCAAGGACATCATGGAACTTTTTTTTGGGGGGGGGCACTGGAAAAGTCATAGAACAGTCATGAAAATTTATTCACAGTACAGACAGGAATGTTGATATTATTGCTCATCATATGCTTTTTCATCTTTGCCACTTGGAATCATATTGTCACTGTTAAAAGAAGTGTTGAAGGTCAAATCAAGTTTTGATATGGTAGAGGGGTGCTTACTCTAAGCATTTCCACATTGAAATCCAATGTGTGGTTCTCAACATATGAGCAAGTAAAGTTGTCACATTTTCAGCAAACAGTGAACTTGAAGCAAGCATATATGACATCATATCCCCACATTAATGAACATTCCTCTGTTTTTCTTTAAACTTTACAGCCTATTTTCTCCTCAACAGTCCTGTATTATCAAAATGTGATTGCATAAGTGGCAGTTGCATTGCAATCTCCATGGGAAGGTCCTATTCCTATTAAAGTCAAGGTCAATGCAACAGTCTGAAAAAACAAAGGGAAACAGAGCATTTTTTATCAATATGAGGAAGTGATATACCTCTGCTGCCCCAAATCTCACTTCAGAGCACAAATCTAGTAACTTTATTTGCTAATATATCTTGAGACATACATGTCCGATTTGAATGGAAATTTCACCACAGCGAGGAAATTTAGTTCTTTCACCAGTGAAAATTTATTTTCTGCTTAAAGAGCCAAACCTCTCACCCCAAACTACAATTTTGGTATGGGGGTACCGAAATTCGCAATTGGATCAGCTCTTTGATTGGCAGCTAATTAAAAAACAATGCAGAGTACCAAAGCTTACATTACGCAGCATGAACCGTACTGAGTTTTGATTATATAAATTGAGTTTCTCTATACTCACTCTGAAGCAATAAACTGAGACTGTATCTGGATGAGGATGAATTTCAGACAATTGTAGGAGAGGCTTCAGTGAGAAAGTTAGGAGAATTGGTACTGTTTGGGGTGAAAGAACTGGACCCTTAAGTTCCCTTTAATAACATACTTGTAGTGACTGAAAGGATGAATATCATGTCCACAATTGCTCAATTTCTGAATAGGAATTTGAGCAATTTTGTACTTTAAATTACTTGTACTTAAAGAGCCAAACCTCTCACCCCAAACTACAATTTTGGTATGGGGGTACCAAAATTCGCAATTGGATCAGCTCTTTGATTGGCAGCTAATTAAAAAACAATGCAGAGTACCAAAGCTTACATTACGCAGCATGAACCGTACTGAGTTTTGATTATATAAATTGAGTTTCTCTATACTCACTCTGAAGCAATAAACTGAGACTGTATCTGGATGAGGATGAATTTCAGACAATTGTAGGAGAGGCTTCAGTGAGAAAGTTAGGAGAATTGGTACTGTTTGGGGTGAAAGAACTGGACCCTTAAGTTCCCTTTAATAACATACTTGTAGTGACTGAAAGGATGAATATCATGTCCACAATTGCTCAATTTCTGAATAGGAATTTGAGCAATTTTGTACTTTAAATTATTTCCAGTATATCATGGGAAATTGATAAAATTATTGAAATGTTCTGTATCACTTGCTTGATATGAGAAGAACTTGTTCGAAAATTTCTCCCTTAAAGAAATGACTTCTCAGAAGAGTATGATACCTACTTGTTTTATTGAATTAAGTGTTATCATCATAAAGTTACGGAAACTGTAGTAGATAAAATTGATAGCCCTGAGTAATGTACAGCCAGACAGAGTTTTTGTGGTATAGTTAAATTTTTGTGCCTGCTATGTTCCTACAGGTTATTGAAACTGAACCTGAGCCACCTCACACAGTTGTGGAAGAGTCCAGCCGAACAATTGATCTTAAAGTCAGTGGCAATGCAGATTTCTGTAAATTCAAATGCAAGACAGACACAGTTCATTTCAGAGACACACTTATGTTCCAGACAAGGGTTTTTGTGTAAGTCGGTTTTAACCTTTACAAATATGAACTTATAGAAATAAATGTTTCATTGGTTACATCTTTCATAAATCACTCTTTGAGGTGATCTATTCAACAGCATACCAAGTGCATTGACATCATTAGTTCAATGAGGTAGGATTTACGAGTCTGTTCCCAACCAATTGGTTTTAGTCGGCCCAGCCATGAGCTTTTTTCCAGTTGTAGCTCACTGGTTTGTTTTCTCTTCTCCATTGCTATGTTAGACGTCAAGCGCACTGGCACTAATGTCTTTGGTATGACCCGGTCAGAAGTTGAACTCCTGACTTCCTCGTTGGAATTCCGATGCTCTTAGTACCACTTGACAATGCTGTTGGTTGAGCCTTGACATCAAAGTACTTAAGGAAAATGCAGTCACCACTATTTTCATTTAACATATTAGACTAATCCTCTTTCATGAATAGCTCTTGAGAATCATGTGAAAATATTTTTCCTCAATATTGAAATTTACTAGGAGTAACTGCTTGGTTAATTTGAATTTGAAATATCCAAGTTGTTAAATACCATGAAAGATATTGAGAAGAGAAATCAGAAGAAAGTTGTTACATCTAGCTGTTGTTTCAATTCCAAAACAAGTTTGAGATAATTGATTGTGCCCTTGAAGCAAAGGACTAATAATTTAAAAATATCTAAAAATGAAAAGTGCGTCAAATGAACTTCAATATAATATAATAATAGATAATAATAGATTTACTATACAGTGCCAAACTGTGGTTTTCTGAGGGTAAATAGTTTAAACAATGTAAATCTTGTTGAACTACAAAAAATCAATTCAGTGGATTGATTTGTCCAAGCTGGTGTCTGTGGTATGATTTCAGTGGCTCAGAACAGTGTATCGAATGGAGATTGACCTCCTATTCAGTCTGTTGACTGTTTTAATGTCAGCTTTCACAATATGTAAACACTTAGATGAATTAATGTTGAAAACAATATTCAAAGCTCAGCAACAATGGACAGTGCATTAATGATAGGTTACACAACTCAGAACCCATGCATTAGAGCAAGATGATGCACTGTACGTGGGTCACCCTTCCCCATCGTTTTCATTAACTGTATTTTCATGCATTACAATGCCCTACTGCTAAGGTCCAGAGCTGTTTAGATTTGTTCATTCATACACAACAATATTTTGATTGAATTGGGGTAAAACTTTGTTTATAAATCACCACATTGAAACATAACAACCCAGAGTCAAATGGGCTAGCCCTAGGTGAGTGCCTTTATCCAATAGTGAAAGTTTTTTGTGAGATAATGCATGGTCACCTGATCATAATTGACCAATGAAGGTAAGTACTATGACTATTAAGGTATAAATGAACCAATCCTTAACTCCCACTTTTTATTACTTCATCTAGATTTCAGATGACAAACAAAGGAACAATCCAGTTACCATTTAATTGGCAAGTGGTGATGGAGGAGGATCCCTCAGCTCAGAGAAAATCTGTCAGTTTTGCAGATGGTGACCAGATGAGACTTCCTTCTCGTGCCAGCACTGCATCAGCGGATGTCGTGGACATGTTTCCATTCACCATAGAACCAGATGTGGGGTCCATACCTAGTGGCAAGAAGCAAAATTTTACTGTCAAGTTTTCTCCATTGGATGTAAGAGACTATGAGGCCAGACTCATTTGCAGGTAAGGCTTTTACCACGAAAGTGATTTCTAAGTCAAATTTTTCAGATATTTTCTGACTACCTAAATGTTAAATCAGGTTACATGCAAGGATAGTATTCAAGTAACTATTTTCAGATTTGAGGTCATTCATAAGTCATGGTACATAGAGTATCTCATCATTAAGTTTCATTTGCAAGAGGTTCCCACATGAAAGGGAGAATAGGAAACGTTTGGAAAAAGTCTTGAATTTTATCATGGTCTTCCAAAATTCTTGGAATTTGATCGTTTGGTCTGGAAAAATTGCTATATGGTATTTAAATTTGAAACCTTAATCATTTTGATAGTTGTGATCATGTGTTTGGTATGCATCCATGATGGGTGAATGTGTAGAAATGAAGTTACTTTGTACAAACCTTTTTTTTTGCAGTAGTATTTTGCTCTTAAAAAAGTGTGAACAAAGTCTTTAAATTTCAGTATTTCAAAAATGTGGGAATGGAGTGTGCATAAATGCTTTCTTAATTATTTTTGTGATTCAATTTTGGACCCTGAAAGTGGGAAGGAAGAAGTGACTTGAATTGGTCAGACTTTTGAGTGGGAAAGAAATGTTCAAGACTCAGGTTGCAATTTAAAGTACCAACCATGTAAGGGCAAAGACAATTGTCTAACTGGCAGTTATTGCCAAGTCACTTATGTATTTCCTGTAACCAACTGCCCACACTACCTGGTTAGATAAGTGACTCTTTCTTAAGAGTGATATCTTTCTTAAGGTCTGAATAAGATATTAAATGATGAACATATTACTTGTAGATACGTAGTAATACGCAAAGAAGTAAAGGAGAACACCATTAGTTATAGTCATAAACCAGTGTACATAAGTTACAGGCCTGAATACACACAATGGCTTGATTTTTACATCGTATTTAAAGGCAGTCATTCGTCACCCCAAACTACAGTTTCAGTATACATATATCAAAACTCTCAATTGGTACAGCTCTTTGATTGGCATCACATTCAAAAAATGCATCAAAGCTAAATTACACAGCATGGGCACTGAGAGTGTCTTGATTACACATTATGGACTTGTATGGCCACTGGGAAAAGCCATAAAGCAATAAACTAGGATTGTGTCTGGATAAAGATGAGTTTTAGATAAATGTGGGAGGGGCTAGAATTAGTAGGTTGGGAGAATTGGAACTGTTTGGGATGATGAAAATATGCCTTTAAGTTGAGATTCCAAACAATATAAAGTGTTTTGTAAATACATGGGACCAAAGTGAGAATGACCATTGATATAACTTAGTGCAATCCATAAGTGCTGGGATGAAGTTAGGAATCTGCAGTCTACAGCTCAACCATTTAGTACAAAATTATGTGAGCTGTAAGGGGCACTACACAGCAGCTGTGGGTATATATGATGAAAATGCCTTCCAAAAAACCTTACTGCCACTCTTTTGTGCTTTTTTTGCAGAATACCCAACTTAGAAGAAGGCAAGCAAGGTCCTGTGTTAGCTGTAAGGGCCAAGAGTGTCATGCCATACTGTCACTTTGAGCTGGAAGATTCTGATTACATCACAGGTTCAAGGCGTAATCCTGAGCTGAAAGGTCCAGCTGGGGCCCCTCCAGGAGCTACTCTTGACCCTAACACCAGAGTGATTGAGTTTAAATCTGTTGGTGTAGATATATGCAATATGAGACACTTCTTCATCTTTAATCCAACAAATTCACCATACACATTGATGTGGACCTGTGAAGATGAGCTTAATCCAAAGGAACCTTCCCCCTTTAAATGTCTCACCCCCCTGGGAGAAATATTACCAGGCAAAAAGATTGAGGTAAGAATTGTCCAGTATTTTATCATTTGCCAAAGAGTACAAAAATGTGATGGGGGAGCTGAGTATTTAAAAGTTGAAGAAACTGATTATTACTATACTATTAAAAAGAGGGAAGAAGTGTTTTCAAAAAATAAATTTCAAGCTCTCTCTTGGTATTACTTGGAACCATGCTTCCAGTCAAAGTTTTACAAAGGTGCATGTGCAACTGCAAAAAACACATTGACTCATGCTCTATTTTGGTGGTGACCAAGTTGGCATTTTGAATGGTTAGTATTAAACATTTCTAAAGACAATTTAGGTACATAGCTATGGTATTTTCATCTGTAGAATAAATATTTGACATTAAAGGATATTTACTTTCATCTTTACAGGTTGGCTTCCAGTTTTCTCCAAGAGAGCTTGGTATCCAAGAGTCTTTCTGGAGGTTCACCATCCCAGAGCAAAATATCTCTGTGCCCTTCCTGTTGGTAGGGGACACCCACGAACCAGCAGTATCAACTGATCGTTCCCACATAAACTTCAGATCTCTTCTGCTAGGAAACAGTGCAGAGGAATGTGTCTTTTTGATAAACAATGAAAACAAACAATTTGACTTTGAAATCAGTGAGAATTCTTGTCATTCAGAGGCATTTTCATCGCATCTCAAGGTTACACCTATGAAAGGGTTTATACCAGCCCATGGAAAGTAAGTAAATCTTCAAAATGTAACAAGGGATTGGGAGATCCCATTACATTCAGAAGCTTAATTTTATCATGATGTTGCCTGTAACTATTGTGTGACATTAAGGCTTTATGTAATGAATATTAATTAGAATAATAATCTATAGTCAAGTATCATGAATATTTTAGTATATGTTTCGATACCATATGGTATACAATTCTTCACACTGTTTACATTGAAGAAGAATGTAAGTATTATGTATAGACCCTATACATTGATGAAACACTGACGTCATTGTTGAGGGCAAAACAATGGAAAATCTGGCTGCACACTATAAAATTTGCCCGACACATGTCAGAGACTAAATGCATATTCTACTGGTTGACAAATCAGCCGTCTGCACTTGTCAGTGTTGGTTTGTTTTGCCCCCAAGCGAGGGAATACTTTCAGCTCTTTTACATCCAAAAGTCCACGTAACCCTCTGCTTTCTCTTATCAGTAAGCAGAAATATTCTTTGCTTCAGCTAGCACTGCCGAAAAATTGATTCCCTTATCTTTGTTTTTGCTTGGTTGACTTCAAGCTGCATTAGGTAATTGATACTAATCAACCATTCCCATCCAAATGCCTGATTTGCTGGGTATGTGGGTTACAGAATTATAATTTAAGCAGCTGCCTTCCTACTGATAATTACTGTGAAAGTTTAGGATATACATGTAACAATTCAGTGTAGAAACTCTGAAGCTTGAACAGTTGACAAATAACTTACATATGATTCTGATACTGATTAAAGATGTTGGTCAGTGTAATATGTTAATATTAGGTTCACTTCTCCTGGGGAATAGCTTCAGTTTTTTATCAGTTTTGATTATGACCCACAGGCCTAAATAAATTGTATGTGTCCTAAGAAATAAGTATATTGTGTGTACTTGCTTTAATACAGCACAGATAGAAAGTGTTCCTCAATCCATTCAGTGAAATCATAAACTTTGGCTTTAGTACTTTTCAAAAATTATTTCTGATCACATGAGTTATCAGTACTGCATCATTTAAAAATGGCAAAATTTAGATGAACAAAAAGTTATGGCTATTAAATGGTGAATTTATTTCTAAGTGAAGCTATAGACAAATCAGGACAGTAAAGTGATGATTTTAGTCAGACATAACTGGGGTCCATTTCCTTTAGTCTTTCAATTTCCTTGTTTACCTGTATCATGTATGGTTGCACACTAAATTGTATCTTGATTCCTTCAGTTTCACTGAATATGAGGGTTTGAAATTCATTGTAGACAACAAATGAAGAAGATATAAAGCCGATGGACCCCACTAATGGCTGTCTTCAGTCACTTAACGCAAGCACTGATTGGATTCATCTGTAGTTTAAAAAATTAGATTTATCCAGGTATTTAACTTGAAATTGCATATCATTCTGTGCATACAAACCATGGTTTTAAACTGAGAGAACTGCATTTTGAAAGCCACCAATGCAATGCTTCCCTTTTGCATTTTTTTCTTTGTGTTTTTCACTTTGCAGAATCCCCCTAAATGTTTCTTTTAAACCTCACAAGGAGAAAGAGGTCAATTTTAATGTTGAAATTAACATCAAGAAGAAAACAAAACCAATCAGTCTGAATGTGAAAGCTGAAGGATACTCCATGAATGCTATGCTGGTTTGTGAGGACTCCAAAGGCCAAAAGGTTGAACTCAGCCCTCAAGGAATCAATGAAATAATGTTTGGAGAGGTAAGTTTTTCTTTTCCTCTGTTTTTATACCATACCCACAGGGTATAGCAGGGCAGAAAGCATGTCCTCCCTGTGGCAGTAAGGGCATATCATTGCAACTGCCACCAAATGAATACAGACAGCTCATGAGGCAGACATGGCCTGTGAAGAAGTTTTAAAACCGTTTAACTAGCCCAAAACCACAATCTTAACAGCTCCTCTGTGATGACCAACTTTCTCCCATCAGTGAACTAGAAAATTGTTTAGCTAGGAGAACAATTATCCCCTTATCTTTGTTTAATAATCTTTGAGTGGCTTCTAGCTGCACTTGGTAATTGATCATTTTTGAAGATAAACTACTGACATATCAAAGGAACCATCATCCCAATGTGATTTGTGCTTCAGTTTGATGTTCATGTAGCCTATACATACTTGTGGAGTTCATATCATTCATGCCGATTGCTGCATTGTGTTTCCCACAAATTGATGCCGCGCCTTCTCATTTCATAAGGTCTGTATTGGCACTTAAGGTCCTTACAGCATCAGCAAGATTATGTTTGGAGAAAAAGATACATTGTTTGTACTATTTAGACCCTGATTGTTTGAAGTCCTTATGGCATTTATGGAATGATACTTGTGATAGATAATAGAGACAGTCACACAGGGAAGAATATTTTGACTGTTTTACACTACTGAAGTCTATTATATGTGTGCCACTGATGTCAGTCATATACACATTTATTTAGATTGGCTAAGAGCTATTCCTCCCTTACTTTCAAATCTTGCCCTGCAGTATATTTTTTACTTGTAGTAAACAAATGTTCCTAATTTCATCTATATTTTTGTTAAGTTGCTTGTTTCAAAAATGAGTTTGAAAGATTGGATGTGATGGAAATGATTCTTCCTTGACACTTGTGTTTGTTCTAGCAAAGGAGTAACATGGAAAAGTGCAATCTGAAGTTAAATATCATTGAAAGATGGTTTTATTAAGGGTATATTTTTGCAATAATTTTCAAACCGTGTAAAATGGAATTGTCAGAATACATAGACATTATCAAATCATTCCAGGTGGAGGTGAATGAGAAAGCTGTGCGTTCTCTGTTCATCGTCAATACTGGCAAGTTCAACTTTGATTATGAGTGGAGCTTCAATGAAAGTAGCTCTCGACTCTTGAAGATGTTGAGCATCACTCCTGAGAATGGGGCTGTCCCTCACAATGATCGTAGAAGATGTGTTCTGGCATTCAAGCCTCCAAACAAGGTCTCTCTTAAAGGAGTGGAGCTAAACTTAAAGGTAGGTTGAGTTAACAAGGCATTAAGTGTATAATTTACCACAGTCCAATCCATTCAAGATCAGTTCAGTTTAGTACACTTCTTGTACTTTAACATGGCTTTAATTTTTCAGCTTTGTCCCAATTAATAATATCATGTACATGATCCTCTTGATAACCTAGGTGACAGGGGAAGAAATTACCAATGGAATGATGTGCTTCTTTTAACCTTATTAACTTGAGTATCTTCCAATCTTGCTAGCTTCAGAGTAAATGTTTACAGGTTTGTCCCATCACCCCTAAGTGATGTTCATGTTTCCACAGTGTGAAATGTTCAGAGCATGTTCATGACTGGAATATGCTGATAAGCAATTTTTATATTGCATAAATGACAGGTTATTTGCATTTCCTAGACTGAACCTTCTGCATATTTTTCAAAGACATGTCCTGCAATGTAGGTATTAAATATTTCATTACGATCAAATTGAAATGCCACATAAGGGTGTTGTAAATTATGGTGTGTACTTACAGATTGCCAATGGTCCATCATACACAATGAAGCTTCAAGGCCAAGGTGTAGCACCTGGACTCCACTTCTCTTTTATCAAACATGACTTTGGACCATGTTTCATCCACCGGGCTGGTATGCCTCCACATCAGGCTTTACTCACCCTTTCAAACAGAGATTCTAAGGATATCAGGTAATAAATATATATGTCATGTTAACATGTGAACTTAAGTCACAGTGTTAGGAAATGTCTGGTTGCAACTCCAGTCAATCTGAATTATTGTAAGTTTCTTTTAGTTTGAAAATCTTAATTTTATTCTGGTTTATAAAAGAAGGACCCTATGAATTACATTTTGCTAGAGTTAAGTGTATTTTGAAAGTTTAATTTAAGTCAGATATTGTGAAGTGAAATAAAGTGATTAAAACTTTGCTAATAAACTGAATGTATTGATATCTTAAAAAAAAAAACCTTCATGATACTTTGTAATAGGAGCATCTGACACAACTATGTTCAATGATATTCATGACTCATGCATGAAGATGACCAGAAATTAGAGTAAAAAAAAATTGGTAATTAACCTTCCTAGTTGTGTTGGCTAACAAAGCCCATGTATTGATGTGTAGTAGACTGGTGTTGCATTCATGCAATACCATTATTTTTTGTTTTATTTTTCATTGTTTGCAGTTTTGGAGACTCTAGTCTCCAAAACTCACAAATTGCTTTGTAATTTGCAATCCTTATTAGCCTCATACAATGCCACTGAATATTCTTGTCAATCAAGTTACATTTCTTTTACATGCCAGGTTTTCTAGTCATGTGACCTTGCTATTTCCATGTAAGCATATATGTATATTTGTGGTTTCACTAAACAAATACTTTCTCCTGTAACAGTGTTGACTGCACCTACACCAACACAGCCCACCTGGAGATAAATTGTGAAGCTGTCGTCTTGAAACCAGGAGATACCAAAGAGGTCAACATTACCTTTTACCCAAGGGAAGTAAAACACTACCATGAAACCATAGTCTTTGATGTCAACGGCTTGTCAAAATCTCAGGTAAATCAGTCAAGAATTCTCCTTTGAGAAGGTTATGTATGAGGGGGGGGGAGGAATTGTCCAACTGGTACAGAGTTTCTCAATAACCTTAAACAATACCATTTTAAATCTGCCAGTTTATCATTTCATAAGAAATGTATGTTGAAAATTTCAATATTATATATCAAAGACCAAAGTATATGACCTTCACAAAATATATTCCTTAATAGTAAAAACATATTCAACAAAGGAATAAGTATCTCCTATTTCTAACCTTTGATATAATGCATAGTATCCTTCATGTAATGGAAATTTACTTCATGTATAATAAAAGTATTTGGTGCATAAAATTAAAAACTTTTGTTTCTATCATAGGTTGAAATCCTTGGAGAGGGCACCCAAATGAAAGTGGAAGTAGAGAACCCGAAAGATAAGATTGTCAAGTTTGGCGCCCTCAGAGTGGGACAGACAGTGAAACGTACCATTCCCATCATCAACCGCAGTCCTGCACCACTCTCCTTTACAGTTGCTCTTACTCCTCTCAGCCCTCTGCTGCAGCAGGTTCCAGCTGTCCTTAAACTTGCTCCAAGTCAGACCATCGACTTGAAGCCTAAGGGAGGCAAAGCTAACTTGGAGATGGTCTTTACACCAAAGAGTAGGATTCCTCAATTTACAGAGGAGGTATGTTTGAGACTGATCTGAATCTGTTGACTTAGTTTCTACTTTTTATGTTCGAATTAGGAGCCATTCCAATCCATGCTTTGGTATGTGGTGTGTGCAATGAAATTTATAGGAAAAAAGTTTTATTGGAAGTTTCCTACTTTTCTTTCTTATGACGGAAGCTAACTTTTACCAGATGCTTAGTTCTTGTGATCTAGGCTAAACACATTTTGGTATTGTGTTAAGTAAAGGAGGTGACCCAGGGGAGATTGTTCTCTGATCAAATCATAATAAGATATTGCTGCTTGTTCATATATTGCATATTTGTACTGCCAACAGAAGGGAACTTGTCATTTGTTTGAGGTAGCACAATTGTGATCAAATGAATGTCCCATTTGCCAATTCTTTGCTCCATCGGTTCCATTAAGCAGTACCAATTCAAGT
Organism: Holothuria scabra; assembly: GCA_037179385.1. Lineage (NCBI taxonomy): Eukaryota > Metazoa > Echinodermata > Holothuroidea > Aspidochirotida > Holothuriidae > Holothuria > Holothuria scabra. The sequence goes on along the minus strand of CM074182.1, from coordinate 38,536,699 downwards.
TTCTTTTCATGCAAGGTTTTTCTTTCCTCTACAGGTCATGTTGGAGTGTGCTGGTCTATCCCAACCATTATTTGTGGTAACTGGATCATGCCAGGGTATTGAAATAACCCTGGATCAAGAGTCTATACCATTTGGGGCTGTTGTCCTTCGAAGCAGCACAACACGCAAACTTGTCATGTACAACACAGGGGATGTTGGTGCCAGGTGAGGTTTAAAAATAGATATGGAGATCTTTAGAGAGGATTCTGGTGATGCATAAACCACCACTCATGCTCTAAGTCAGAGTTTATGTTAGCCCCCTAATTTGTAGTTTCTCTTCCCATGGTCAGGAGTTTTATTTATTGACAAACCCTCTATCTTTGTTGACTCATGGACTTAAAAACCCTCCATCATGATGGAGGGTGTGGTACTGTGTTTTTTTCACAAAACATATTGGCAGATACATATAAATTATCACTATATATTTCAAAATAGCCAGACTTTTTTTATTTTTATATTCCTTGGGGAGAAATACTCAAGCTAACATTTTCTTGGGGCAAGCATTTTGCTTAATTGATAACTCCTTTAATGACATCAAATTCAAAGTAGCTGGCATTATACACGATGAATAGAAATGTCCTGATTAAGGTCTGGTATGAATATCATGATATGCCTTAACACACAATCGACTATCTTTGTGTCTGCTCAAGAAATATATTATGACACCCATGGAAGGGTTTAGAAGTGACCTGGTAGGGTCACTAATGCCTCAGTCACATTAACGCCTGGCGCTGGCCGATGAGTAGAAATCAGCCGATGTCAGACATCGGGCGCCAGGGGATTTTTACGAAATATCACCGATATCTTTCATGTGGTCACGTTGCTCCCATCGCCACTCGGGCGCCGCCAGGTGACCGGCTGATGGTTTCTCAATCAATTTCGCTGGGCTCCGGCTGGTGTCCTTTAGGACGTCTGCAGGTCACCTGCCGAACACCAGCAGGGCATCGGCAGATGTCCAACGGGACATCGGCCGGCACCCGGGCGATTTAACTCACCTGCCAGTCCCCATGTACATAACTTTTTCCGATGTCCCACCGACGGCGGCAACTCATCTGAAAATTTTAACTCCGCACTAAAACTTCACCGGGCGCCCCCCGATGTCTAAAAATCGGCTGGCAAGGCAAATTCTTGGGCCAATCATCTGCAGGGCGCCTGTCGATGTCGCAGATGTCTGGCCAATTTAGGTCCTGCCGGCGCCCAGCCGGGCGCCTTTTCGTACATCCGCGGTAATGTGACTGTAGCATTACATGGGTAGCAGTTTTCTCTGTTCATGTAGTGCCCTTTATATGTATGTATCTTGCTATATGCTTTACTGAACTGTACAAACTTTATAAACATATCAAAAGTAAAAGTGAAATGGGAAAATTGGATAAATGGAACATTTAGGGATAAGACTTCACCTTTAAGCATTGTGTTTTGTGATTGCTACAGTGTAAAGTACCTTATTTTAGCTTTTAATTCTTTTCATGATTACAATATCTGAAATCCATCTTCCTTTGAGGAATTTATGCCATAGTAAAGTGACAAACCTGTAAGCTGACACAATCTCACTAAACTATGAACAATTTTCAATTCTAATTTCTTTTAAATGAAACAAAATGTTAGCAGTGTTTTATTGACTTTTTCCTTCTAGATTTAAATGGAATATTGAAAAATTTGCACCAGATTTTTCCATCAGTCCAGCAGAAGGCTACATATCTCCTGGTATGAATGTTACCCTGGAGATAACTTTCCATCCAGCTGCTATCAGCCAGGACATAAGATATGATGTAAGTTTGTACCTTCTTTCTTTTTGTTAAACCTTCTAACTTACGTATTTTACTCTGTGACTCATCAGGTACACAGTCAAAGTAGTGAAACATGAAGGGTCACTATAGTATTAATTTCGTCTTCAGTCTATTTATTGTTGTGATTTCTCTAACCTGATTAGCTTTAATTGGTAAATTTTTATAAATCTGTTATTTGCTCTAATCTTATTTAATGATGCAACACCATCTGTCCTAGTCAATATGACCATGTCATGTTGGTATCAGTATATGTTGCTGCAAAATAACATGCTATCTGAAAGGTAGCTAAATTGAAGCTTTGAAAGGTACCATCGAAAGATGTGATTATTGAAATAACATTCATTGTGGCTGTTCATGGCTTAAAGACAGTAGAAAAGTTGGTTTGGTTTGTTGAATTGGAAGACCTCTTCTTTCAACCCTGAATTTTAATCTGGAATTGCCAATGGATTTTTCTACTCATGAGTTACTAGATCATTTTCCCTATTCCATTGCGTGTGCAGAGCATCATACCAAACAGCAGTAGGTTCCAGGTGACAGTCATTGTACATTGTATGACTTTACCTTAGAATCAAACCCAGGTGTGGGGGGATACTTTTCCCAGACACCAGTCATTTAAAGGGATAGAAGGAGGGTTGAAGGATGGTGGCAGGTAAACTACCAAAATGAATGATGCTGAAGACCTGTTATACAGCATTTAACAATCTATTGGGTGACTTTCTAAATATTTTCAACCTAGAAAAGGAATTTGAAAGAGGTTGGAGTTGTGTTTATGAGAAGACCATCCTTTCCCTTCCAATCGAGTAAATATGTATTGTGTAAGATTACCTTGTACTGAATATATGGTCAAAAATACTTGCATCAAAGTTGTGTTTCTGTTGTGTTTGGTCATACTTTGAAAAAAAGAGAACTGAATTGTAAACCTGAATTGCAATCGTTTACACAATTTTTCCTATTTCTCCACTTTAGAAACTTCAATGTAGCATCGAAGGTGGTCGTCCCCTAAGACTTGTCTTGACTGGGATGTGTGTAGGCTGTCAACCACAGAAAGAAATCATGCACTTCAACACCCATGTACGTGTCAAAGATGCCCGCAATCTCACCCTTCACAATCGCACTAACATGCGTTGGGATCTGAGGCCCGTCATTGAGGGGGAACACTGGAGCTGTGCTGATGCTGTGGTGGTTGAACCTCAGCAGAGCAAATCATTTGAAATTATGTACCGACCATTGATAATGACAACTGAAGGAAAGAAACATCAGGTATAGCAATAGAGTAGCAATAGAGTGCTTGACTGAAATATTTGGCTACGTAAGAAAGAGTGTATTAAAATTGAAGTGATGAATACCCATAATGAAAAGGTTGATTTTCAAGTGTCACATGCTTAAGGATAAATAACATATAAGTTTATTTCAGCACTTAACACCAATTTTGTGAGGTACAAACACTATTTCTCTGATGTAGTTGAGCTTAAATATAGTACCGTTATAACTGACTATCAAGTACTTTCAGACTCAGACTATGAGTCTTGTTGTTTACTCCAAGATACTTCAGTTATTAACAATTAGGACTCTAGGATGTAATCTATCTTAAAACTGTGATGCAGGTTGTCTGTTAAATTTCATGTGTAGTATTTAATGTGCAAAAGATCTTTAAAGATACTTGGAATGTTGTCCTTTCAGTATAGACATGTAAGATTTACATGACATATTCTAACATCCTCATGAATAGATGTTTGGGTCCTCTGCTTATAAATTTGGCAATTATAGGTCAGAGATATACCCAAGAACATTTTTAAGATCTGTTCATATTCAGATTTATTAATGACTATGTTTCATTTGTTTGCATGGGAGTTTTGTGTATTGGGGAAACTGTTACCAATCAGTTGACTTGTTAGAAAGAAAGAGAGTGACTGGTTAAACAAATGGGCATATCTTTAACCCTTTACCGTTGTGCTCCGATCGGGGCATATTTGCGCGCCTCGGGATTGGGCGGAAAAGCGGACGTAGCCCGCCCCGCATCGGCTTCCGTAGGCCATTGACCCCGTGACCTTAAACTATTGTCTCTCTCGCTCTTGTGGCCAAATTTTCGGGTAGCTACTCGCAGTTTCGAGCTCCGCGTGAAACAGTAAAGATGTGTGACAGCCGAGCTCTCCGCGTGGGTCCAAAAGGACCCAAACAACGGTAAAGGGTTAAACTAAGCCTGTGGAGTGTGTTAACTGCAAAGCTGGTGCCACTGTCTCTGCATGTGTGCACATAAACCTTTCGCCGAGTGGTGCAGATATTTTAGCTTAACCCTTTACCGTTGTGCTCCGATCGGGGCATATTTACGTGCCTCGGGATTGGGCGGAAAAGCGGACGTAGCCTGCCCTGCATCGGCTTCCGTAGGCCGTTGACCCCGTGACCTTAAACTATTGTCTCTCTCGCTCTTGTGGCCAAATTTTCGGGTAGCTACTCGCAGTTTCGAGCTCCGCATGAAACAGTAAAGATGTGTGACAGCCGAGCTCTCCGCGTGGGTCCAAAAGGACCCAAACAACGGTAAAGGGTTAATGGTCTCAAATATCAGTGCTCATGTGTTATTCTGCAAAGGTTCTGCGAAGGTTCATGAAATCTGTTGAACATATGGTAAAGCATTCTTTGTATATTCTATGCAGATCAAATGTCATCCAAATTTCACATCCTAGTGCTAAGTTAGTTCGATGGATGGAGTTTTACAGCCCAGTTTCCAACCTGTTGGTTCAAGTCAAGCCGACCACAACCTTTTTCCCGGTTGTGGCTCACTGGCTTGTTTTCCCTACTCCATTGCTTATGCGGAGCATTATGCACAACAGCAGTAGGTTCCATTTTTGCAGCCTTTGGTATGACTCGACCTGGGAAAAGAACCCTGGCCTTCTGCCTGAGGGGCGGATGGTCTTACCGTTAGACAAACACGCGGTCCCTACTCCCTAGTGCTAAGAATTGGTTACATTTTGTTATAAATCAATGTACTCATAACTTATTTCACAAATATTCAAGATATCAACACTCAGATAATGGTTATTTATTTATTTGCCCACAGGGAACAGTATTCTTTGCCCTCCCTGACGGTACAGGGTTGATGTATAACATGGTAGGGGTATCTGAACCTCCCAAGGCAGCAGGTAACATCACCCAGGAAGTACCCAGCAAGACCATGTATACACAGGTTCTGTCAGTCTCTAACTGGCTCAAGAGACCTCAAAGGTATTTTTTGTCCAAAAAACCTTCCTGACAATTGTACAAGTTGTTATAGTTTCGTCTGGATTTGGCTGTATTGCTTGTCTCATATGCCATGTTAAAGCTCTTGATTTTCTTCTGACTTTTGTTTTACATTTCAGTAGTTCATCAGTTCATTAATCAATCAATCAATCAATTCATTGATCAATTAATCAATAGATTAATCCATCAAGTAATCAATCAGTCAATCAAAGTTATCTCTCAAAAGCAATAAAATTTTTCAAACATTCACTTTATTCTTAAGAGGAAGTTGTGTGAGTAGATCCTTTCAGATGAGAGTTAAGGTCCAGGTTAATGGGGAAGGAGGAAATGTCATTGTGAAAAGTTCCTCAAAGATGGCAGGAATGCAAGTTCTGGGATCCGTTTTCAACTAACAAATAAATCACAAACTTTTTTAGTTTGCTTTACCTCTATTTTAAAAGAGAAGACAGCATTCTACTGAGTTTATTGTGCATCACTACCAAGCTTATTGCTTAATAAAGTACATGATGCATACTGTTTATCATTGTATTTTGTCCTGCAGAAAGGGGTTTGCATTAGTAGCTAGTTTTTGCATGCCTGAAACATCTCCCTAATGTGCAAAGCACCAAATGCAGACCAGACAGTGTTAGAGTGTTATCAGCCTACCCATATGTGTCTCTTTGCATGCTTCTGTTTAAAACAGGACATGCTTTGCTCCTTTATCCAAAAATATATGTACAGTTCATTTACCTCTCTAGTGTGACAGTTGACTAAATATTATACATTTGCCACTCCATCATTTTTTAATGCCTGTTACCTTGGTAACCATACATTTTGGTAGTTTTACCCATCCTCATGGTGGATGTGAGAGTTTCATGCATGTGAATGAGATTTTTCATTACAACCTAGATACAGTAAAGAAATGATTTTCACCAAAATTGACCTTTGACAGTCACTTGTGTTAATGTAACAGACAGTGTTATGTAATGTAATAATAAATGGACACACCCATTTCTACACACACACACATTCACATGCACAGCACATACCCATACTCAATGTCTTATTGGGTACAGAGAACTGTTCCCCGTAAGGAAATGGTGGAAATTTCCCTTCAGCCGTTTAAGACATGCAGCACGGGAATGCAGTGAGTGAGGGCAGGCTCTTGCATATCACATGAAAGAGCTCATTGCAGTGTCCGAATTTTCTGTTAACTACGCCAGTTACGAACTCTGCATGAGGGAGGAAAGACATGGGAGTCTTGATCTCTCGTGAGTGGCTTGTACCCAGGAAGGAAGGCATCCTGTGTAGGTTTACACACACACACACACACACATGGACATACTTTGACTCCTTCCACAGAGATGGAGTTCCAATCACCATGGGGTACCCACCTTAGGTTAGACCTTGAGAAAAGTAACTCAGAAATGCAAATCATTACCATGGCAACAGTGGCATTTGCAGCTGGCATTGGTGTTTACGGTTCAACTAGCAAAGTGATTACAATATCTTATCCTAATCACAAAGCAGTGAGATAACAAAAATCTTTCAGGGCTTAAGTGCAGGTTCATACTTCAATTTCACTGCCATTGTGTAAGCTCAAGGGTATTAACAGCCATCATCATACATTTGTATTTGATACGATGGATGAATTATGAAATGCTAACCCCCCTTCATGCTTTTTATTTCCTGTGTATAGGTTCAAAGTACTAATTGAGATGCTGAAACCAGACAAGCTTGATCCAGCTACAACATTGAAGGGATTGGATTACATTGATGTCCCTGGACTGAGTAAAAGAGATTACAAACTACACTTCTTTTGTCACAAGGATCAAGCATCCTACTCTGCAAGGGTAGGTGACTTTGCTAAAGACCCCCCCTCCCCCTCCCCCTCCCTCAATAGAAGAGTAGAGTGGCTCTAATCAATGCCTTTACAAAATAAAAGGGACCCATTTTAAATATTGAAAATTTCAGTTTTCCAACATAGTTCACTTTCAGTAGCAAAGCCAGAATTTCTTTCAATTACAGGGACAGTGGGGGAGGAGAGGAGTGGGAAGAGGGGGTAGGGGGAGGGGCAGTTTGTTGTGTTATCACTCGCCTGGGAGAAAAGGTATAAGGGGAGGGCATGTCTCCATTCCCTTTGCAAGTTTTGAAAAATTAGGTGTCCTTTTGTACAATTGGGTGCCACTTATGTGGTATTGAAGTACAATTTGTGTTAAAATATATGATGTATGGTTAAAAGGTAAAAAATAATTGGGATCTGTGAGGAATGCCTTATTGCAATGCCAAATTAAAAATCTTTGTATCAATGGTAGTAATTTCACTAAGTTTCAATTGGTGTAACTCTTCAGATGTAACGGTTGCATAACTGCTTGATGGTTTACATATCAGTTCCTCAAAATACACATTTCAAATGATCAGGTATACCTTTGTTTGATATATGCTTGAAGCAAAACATTTAGTTGAAAGAGTTATATAATTAGACCAATTTTTTGTAGTAAATGCTAGCTCTTACATCTACAGATAACATTAGTTGCAACTATTTGCAGTGTAGCCTCAGAAAAGAGGTAGAATCTTGCATGACATGTTATTACAGTGTAGTACTTGAAAGCTTTCTTTAAGTAAACTGTTGAATGAACTTACTAATTGAAAACATGTCATGGCAAGCAAATGGCAGGTTTTTGGAAGCAACCAAATTCTAATGGCCAAATCTTGGCATTTGTGCAGTGTGAAAGTTGACAAAATGAGAGACAATAGTAAAGTCACTTTTTTATGATATGTTTGTTCTTTCAACAATCAGGTTGTTTTCAAAAGTGAACAAAGTGGAGAATTCCAGTTCTATTATGTGACTTTCAAGAGTACCCCTCCAGGTGTGATGGGTACTATTGAAATGACCACTCCCGTCCGTCTCACCACTTCCCACACCATCACAGTGGAAAACCCTCTATCTTTGCCAGCAACATTTCAGACAAACTGTTCCATACCTGATGTCATGCTACCGCCACAGCTGATGGTACCCCCACAGTCAGAGGTAAGAACCCTTCTCTATAGACGAATCCGATTAGCGCTTGTTTTTAGTGACTGTAGGCAGCCATCAGTGGGGTCCATCAGTCTGTTATCATCTTCGTTTATTGTCTGCATGGATTACAAATCCTCGTATTCAGTTACGTTTAGAAAATCAAGATACACCTCAGCCATCCATGGAACAGGCAAAGAGAGTGGACATGGGAGCTAGACCCGCATGAGGAATGTTAATTTTTAACACAGCTAAGTGTGACTGCCACAGATTATAATGAATGAGGATGAAAAAGTGATGAAATTAATATACCATGACTGTTTATTCATGATTTGCTTATTGTTGTTGTTCATCCTATCTCAACAGGGAACACTCAGTATTGAGTACTTACCTCTAAAGGTTGGGGAGATCCCAGGTAAGCTTCAGTTGACTAGCAATGACTTGGGACTCTATCAGTATGACATGGTGTTGACTGCAACCCCTGCTGGACCTGAGAAAGCTGTCTACTTCAGAGCACCCCTGGGAGGAACACATGTCCAGGGAACCAAGTTCCTGAACTTTGCAAAAGTCAAAACAGAATATGTTTGCAAGGTATGGATCAAAGTTTACTTATATACTGTAGCACTATATGGTTCTTTGTCAAGAGAATGGGAAGGAGGGAATGTATCTGTGTGTTTAGGGGGAATTGGAAATGTCTCATTAAGTTTGAAAATATTCAGAGAGTGATTTATGAATAGGTCACATTCTTCTTCATAGTTCATGGCAATGGTTGAGGTCACCATGCGGGTGGCATGCAGGTTCTCCTTCTCTGTAATGCAACCCTTAAATATATCATTTATACTTCCCTGTTTATATGACAGACATTTACCACAGGTTGCTTTAAAATGGCCAATTGAGTTGGTATTTGAAATTTACCAAACTTTTCCAAACCTGTGAAGTTTTATTCACATACTGATGACAAATGGCCAAACAGGCTATCCCCATACCCTACGTACAAATAGTTGTTCCTGACTGAGTAGTTGACAACCCAGTTCAGTTTCCAAAAATTTGTGGTAGGGAATCCCCTACAGTTATATTACAAAATCATTACAAGCCAGCATACTGTACAAAAAAAAAAAAAAATAGAAAAAAGAACTTCCTGCCCAACTATTGGAAATTGACTATTATGCTTAATAATACTTCTGTATGTGGTAGTACCTTCCATCACCCAAATTAAGTTTTTTTATATCAAGTTCAATATGCCCCTTTAAATGGTAGCTTTTGTTCAAGAATAACATATTTGAACAAGCTTGATAAATAGCTTGGTAAATCAGCTGATGCGTTTTCTTAAGCTTTGTAAAAGTTTTGTTTTAAGTTCAGTAAAAATATGTGGTTTTTGATGTTTACACAGGGGATTAATGATTCTCAATATTCTCTCTAAACCAAATAAAGAAGCTTTTGAAACTATTAATTACACTACCGACTGCTTTTGATATAATAGCCATATCTTTTCTGTGTGACAGTAGGTAGCTACTTTGTAAGGAGTTTAAGTTTCCAACCAATTGGTTCAAGTCAAGCTGGCCTCGGCCTTTTTTCCAGTGTGGTAGTTGGTGGAGGCACTAGTGAAGTAACTGCAAGTGAGGGTTTTGACCATTTGTGAGGGCCCTTTTACTTTGACCTTGTGCCAACTCTATGCACAGTGGACCTATTGGACCATATCATGGTAGCCTTGTATACTATTCTATCTCATGCCTTGAAGTTTCAAGGAAAAATGTATGACCATAAGGAGAAGGTTATGCTGCCCTCTTTTTCTCACATTCCTGGATCCAGCCCTGCAAAGGGGCTAGTAATTTGAAAGTCTGTGACCTTTGTGGCACTGCTTGACCTTACCAGCACTAAGGCTTAAATGCTGCAGACAGGCCACAGAGCAACACTGTTGCTTTCTCCAGTAGAGCTATTCTGTAGCAAGGAAAACCAATAACCATAAAAGCCTTTGTTAAAAAGGATTGTTTTACATCAAAGTTACTTGTCCTTAGTTTGGTTTTGTTGGGATTTTATGCTTCAGTTTCTAACGTTCTGGTTTAATCTTATTTGTGAAGCATACAAGCAAAAAAAAGTATGAAATGCATGTTCAAAGTATGCAGTTTTGTGACTAGAGCTTGTTCAGAATTAATATCTCTTGAAACAAATTTACTAATGCTGTGTCACATTTTTCTTTATTGTCATTTTCTAGGTGGATTCTAATGACTTCCATTGCGACAAGTCCATCACAGCTGCGCCGGGATCTAGCGGAGGTACAGAGGTCAATTTTGAAATTACTTTTGAACCCTCTCATCTTGGCGAGTCCCGAGCCACGTTGACCATTTCATCACCAGTTGGGGGAGAGTATACATTCCCCTTGTTTGGTACTTGTATCCATCCCAAGCCACAAGGACCTTTCTCTGTCAAGGCCAACTCTACCATCTCCATTCCCTTTAGAAATGTATTCTCTCACACCACACCCTTCACATTCCAGGTCGACAATCCGTCCTTCTCTTGCAAAAGTGGTGAGAGTATAAGAGGAAAGAAGACACACAATGTTATCGTTGGGTTTGAGGGAAACCATGATGGTACCAAGGCACCCAAGATGGGTAAACTGGTGGTTAGCTGTGCTAGGTCAGCAGGTGGTGCTGCTAACGTGTCTTGGACATATTACCTCAAAGGTATCACACCTTAGGGGAAAACCATTTCCCCTTTTTGCATTAACATTAGGTTTTCAATTGTAAATATTCAGATAGATAACTTTCATACGGGAATTTGTTTCTTCTCACATACTGAGATCAAGTGTATTATTTTATTTGATGAATGATATACCTTTTGCTGAATGATATTTAAGAGATTTTTTTTCGTTAATTTTATTCCACTATAACACCATTTTCTTTTCAAGGTGACTCTGTGTAGCATGTTCATATTGGTGTGTCATGAAATCCCATCTGACTAACTTCGTCAGAATTGAAGTTTCGTACAGCTTTCAAGTGTAGGTAGAGAAATAGGAAAATGTTTCAATTAAAAGCTGTTATTTAAAATAAATAATCATAAAATGTACATTGCTTCCTCATTGTCAGAGTGTATGGAAGCTATTCCAAAGAACAAGTAAATGTCTTTGAATATTCCCTAGACAAAGTTTCAATTCATGTCTTCTTATTCTTGACCAAATTGTCTTCAATAATAACATTTTATCTTTCTTTATTAACTTCAAAGAAAACCCTAACTTTTAAGAGTTTATTGTTTAAGTAGAAAATCTGGAGAAAGTTATTGACCTGTTATAGGGAAGTTGTTTAAAACAGCTTTGGCCTATATTTTCAGTGCTTGCTGTTGAGGTCACATAAAGTGATAAGAACTCACACAAAAGTGATAAACTGTTTATGCATATTATATGTGAGAGAGATTATTGAATCATAGCAGTGTTTAAAGTTTTGCCTGCTTTTGTGGCTTCTTTTCTTTTAAAGTAATTATTTCACATATTTTGAACTTTCCTCATTTTCTACGAAATTGAAAACCACCTTGAATCAACAAATTCCAGCAGATTGCAAACAAAAACTACTTTTCATTTTGGTTTCTGTAAAGTCTAGTTTATCATTTTTTGTAAATTACTCATTTTGTGGTCATTCTTCACATTTTGTCATTTGACTTTTTATTTTCAGTTTAATATATATTTCACATGCACCTTGAAATTATATGTTACAGTGATTATTATGCAAAAAAGTTTGGCACAGCTCGGAACTCTCTTGTTATTTTTGAAAGGAATTAGTAATCTTTGGAGTTAAGAAGGTGGTAAACTTTAGAAATCTTTACTTAGAAATTGCTAACCTTGTAATATTGATGGTGTTTGGATGAACCATTCTTACTGAAAAAAGCACCTTGAATGTGGTTCCATCCACTTGTAATGCTGTGATTTTGCCTTGAAAGAAAGCCATCCTCTGTTGTAAAAAGCAAAGTTTATTCTCCTGCCTTAGTTACATGTTTCTTCTTGTCAGCATTATATTTTGCTATTCTTGTTTTATAAATGTCATTCACAGATTTGTAAAGATTTCATATACTATAGGTTGTAAAGGCTCATCAGTCCCTCTGTTATGGGACTAAAAGATTTTGAAATGAAATTTTTGCATAAGATTGATGTGAACAGAGTTTATCTGGATTGAAAATACACTACTAGTTTATTTGAATAGTTTTTCCTTTGTGATTTTTATTTTGTGAACCTTAGGTAAACATTGTTTACATTACTTGCATATTTCACAAGGTGAATTAGGAGGGTGTGTTACCATGGGAATGAACATGGAGAGGATAAGAGTGGGGAGTGCAAATGTCCCTACCTGTGAAAGTGGACCAGCAATCTCTTTTGTCCGGAGCTGTTAGGAAAATTGTAGGTCCATGATGACTGATTCAATACTTTACAAAACAGGTAATGCAATGAAATGAAACTAAAAATGGTAGAAATAGTCATTTCATGGATTAAAATTGTGTTATAATGCAGCTGATTACACAATTTATGATAAGTCCTATAGTTTGTTTCAACTAATTAAGCCAAGGTCCTGCTCTGAATGCTTTTGTATAGAACGAGGTGATGTGCCTTGTTTAGTGGGGTCCAAATTTTTCACACCCTTTGATGGCGTATGTACACTTAAACTGGACTATCGATACGGTAGCCTACTTATGACATTCTGTCAATGTACTGGCAAGCCCTCAAAAGCAATCACTGACGGCCCCTAGTCTGTATAAAGGTACAGTGTGTTTGTTTCAGTTTTTATCAAAACTTTTTTTGAAAACTACCAAAACTTTGGAAAGCTTTAGTTAAAGTTATGTAACAGACAGTTCTATTGGTTTTCTGTAAATACTTTGTCAACCGTATTGACACTGTTTAACAGCAATCATTGCAATTTCAATGTAAAATTAGCTTAAACTTCCCCTGTTGTAGCATTTGAGTATGCGTCAGCATTTTGGTTACCCCAGATGCGACGTGCAGAGAGCAATATGCGGGTTTAAAATACCACTCCTTTGAGATGGTGATATGTCACTGCCAAAATATCACTTTATGAGAATTAATAATCATGGTGGCAGTAAATATTTCAGTGTTTTGAATTTTAAGTCCTTTTACATAATTCGCAAGACGCCGGAGAAGTTTTCTCTTGGCCACTTCAAGTACACACCTAGTTATCTTACACACAACCAAGAATAAGCATAAATGGTTCACTACCGGTGTACTCTTCTAGATAGAAACTTTGCCAAAGATGGCACCATTTTATATGTTATCTTAAACTACAAAGACTGGTTTTCAAAGAGGATGTCAAATCCTCTCAGGTGACAATTAACAAAGGAAGGATCCCATGATTACAAACAATCGTAGATAAGCACATGACTCAGTCGGTAATTTGACTGTGTGTTTTTTATGTGATGTCGATGATAATTGCAGATTCCGGGTAGGGCACTAAATAATTCATGAAGTAGAAATAAGAGTAAGACGACGGTAATGGAAGATTCCGGTGGGGTAACGACTATATCTTCATTGACATCTTCAATCACCAACTTTTGCGTGACACCAGTCTCTCAGATAGGGAGACTGTCAACTTACCGCTGCCAGGCTCCAGTACGGTAAAAAAAGATATCACCCCAACATCCTGTGTATAAATGATTTTGTGTAATTAGATAGGGCCTTCCGTGTACTTAAGTTAAAAATCGAAACTGACATTGTTGGCTTTTAAAATGTAACCGGTTTTATTTCTGTCAAAGATAGGTGTAAGCTACTTTAACTCGGGCTATTTGATTAGTTTCCAGACATTCCAAACGTAACTAGCAACTTTAAAGAGTAAAAATTTTATGGTAATGGCTGCAAGTAGAACGAGAATAACCACGGGCTGGGATTTGATATTTTCTTATTCGAAAACAATTCCATCCGTGATAACTAGAGGTCAAAAGCAAAACTCTGCTAGAATACCCGATACTGAAATCAGGGATCACCAAACTTAAAAAAAACTTATTTGATGAGTACCATACCTGACCATTTGAAGCTCATCGAATGTGCACTAAAGAATTCATAAAGTAAAATCAAAGTAATGATGATAATGGCGACGACAATTACAGAAGATTCAGTTTGAAGCTGCCAGTGTGGAGTACGCTGGAGGTTCTACAGAAAATAAGGAAAACATTCTAGATGTTTAGGGCGCTCACAGCAAAGAATTTGTTATTTGTAGTATTTTATTCAGGGGTGGTGCCAGGATTTGCCAAGCTCCGCGACAGGGGGGCCAGAATTTCAAGGCCCCGACAAAGGCGATGTTATGTCCCGGTGAAACGTGACTTGGCAGAATTTGAGGCATGCGGAGCACGCCGAAATTTTCGGCTTTTTTTTTTAACAAATACGAAAAATCTGGAGTTTATTTGAAGTAAAAATTAAAAACTTTTAAAAGAAATTTCGCTTTTGTTGGTACTTTAAAAAATTTTGGGTGTTTATTGAAGAATCTGTCCATAAGGGAAAAATATGGGCCACAGCTGAAATTCTTTTGGGCTACGCATGGAAACGTACAAGACCTACGAACTAAGACGAGACTAGAAGTTTGCCCGGATAGTTTTTCTCTTTTTTGAACAAATCTTTGAAAATTAAGAGCTTATTATAGAAATTTTGGACTTTAATAAAATAAAATTTGGTTTTGGCAAGGTTGTAATGAAAAATTTGGTTTCTTTTATTAAGTGATATGCCTTTCAGGAGCACAATTAGGTAGTATGCCGGTTGATTAACAGAGTTGGCTTTTGTTATTTTTTGTTCGAAGTGTCCATCGAAATTGGAAAAGTTTGCCACTTTCAACATGAATCTTGATCTATTATTGGAGAAAAGTTGTTATTTTAAGACAGTTTTGGGGTTTTATGGAGGAATTTGACGTTCTCATGAGGAAAATCAAGTAGGGGTGATATGTAGTTTTGTTGAGGTTACTGAATATCATCATGCAGATTTTGACCCTCGGACCATATTGGAGCATTTTCCCGAGCAAAAAATTTGGCCTCGCATATATCTGAAGTTTTATATTTAATTTATTGTCATAGGCGCACTCGAGCGTGTCAGTTTGGTCGGGGCAGAATTCTTCTTTGTCCGACAAAAATGTCATCCTGCCCAAACGATTTTCTAAGTTGAGCGCACAGAATTTTGAAAACATACTATAATGTTTTGACTGTATTAAGAATCTTCGTTGAATTTAATTGCAAGGTCACCCAATAGATGAAATTTTTAACGTGACTGTCCGAACTCCAGACTAAAAATGGTTTTACTCCAAACGAATTTGAAAATATGTCACGTTACAAGGTGCCTTCAAGCAAGTAAATTCTCAGTCAGACTTATGGGGAGATTTTCTCACACTAATGTGTATCATTATGTGTAGCTGGAAACAACATGGCCGTTATTCATTACCGTTGTGACCCACATCTTTAACCGTGGGTCTGTAGATGAAGGCTCCCGACGAAACTGGATTTTCTTAACAACAGGGGGTGGGTAGCCCATCCCCGACGGAGGCAAGACCTTGCGCCCACGGATTGAAGATGGGATGAGGGACAGAAGTAAGAAGTGATTAAAACCGATTCAGATATGCATTAAAATAACGTTACAAAAGAAAAAAATGTTCAAAAAGAAAAAAAAACCTTGGTCATCCATCCAGTTACTTCAGTCTTTTACGTTTTTCATGTTTAGGCCTCCCAAAAATTGCCGTCCTTCCCCGATGGAGGAAAAGAGATAGGACAAGGTACATAGAATGAGGTTTTAACCGAGTTTAACAAAATAAATGGTCCAGATCGTCCATCCAGTAACTTCAGTCATTGTGGATTTTTTTTGTTATTTTTATTTAATTTTCTGGCCTCCCCGACGAAATCGCCCACCTTCCCCGACGGGGGGGGGGCATTGTTCCCCGACGGGGGCCATGGCCCCCCCGACACCATCCCTGATTTTCTTGTGTTTTTTTTTTTCATTTTCAATGACACTTTTATTCCGGTTGGCGTATGTAAAGATTTTTTTTACTTATACCAGCTTTCTATCAGGTTAATTCTCTTTTGTATGTTACATTTTTATCGAGGGTCTGGGGTAAGCGACGTCAAGTTCTCTATTACTGTCAAAATTAAGATTCTTCACATTGCAGTAAGTTTTGTACAAACTGAGACGACCAAAGTCCGAGGCAGTGGCGTAGCTAGATATTTTTCAGGGGGGGGGGGGGAGAAGCACCCAAATTATAGTTTTAGAAATTGTGAACACGACTACGCTAGGGGCGAAGTTCGCGGGTCGAAATCGTTCCCCTTTTGAAACGAATATTTGAAAATATGGAGCTTGTATTGAAAAAATGGATTCTGGGTTTCCTGTAAGGAAATTTGAAAAGTTGAGGGATACCGAAGAACCTGCATTTCCTGTTGACAAATCTGAGTTTTCACGGCTGCCAAAGGTTTCAATGTTGTTACAAAATGTTATCTAAGGCCCACGAATTGAGGCTCTGCGACAAAATTTGAAAAGTCGAGGGTTTAGACTGGAGAAAATTTGGTATTTTATGAAAGAAAATTTATGAAAATATCACTGTAGTTACCGATATCATTTGATCATTTATTGTCACATTACAGGCAAATTTCCGATTTGACATTTCCAGAGCTCGGGCTGCTTTATGAGCGCATGCTACTGGATAAGTAAGGAATTGCAACTTTGGGCACGCGAAGGGCGAAAAATTTTGAAACAGTTAATTACAAATATTGAGCTTTTATTGGAGATAATTCGGAATTTCATGAAACTAGAGTCGGGAAAACCACACTGTGGTTGACTGGTGTCACAAACTGCTGGGGGAAACCTCCCACTTACCCTTGCCCCTGTAGCTGCCCTACTGGTTTGAGGGCTATACATAAAGCATATAATATTTTCCAAAATCAACAAAAATGTTATGGGTGAAAATTTTTCACAGGAAAACAGTATTTTCTGTAGAAGGTGCATCCTATTTGTAATTGGGCCCGGTAGACAAAGCGACCTTTTAAGGGCAAGGACAGTCGTCCCAAACTTATTTCGAAGCAACAGCTAAATCTCACAAGTTTGTCCTCACTTTCCTTCAAAGTATCTTTTATAATATTTTAGGACTTCATTATTGCATATTGAAGGTGAACTAAGCAGAAACTCCCAGTAAATTTCACATTTCAGGAGAAAAAATACTATCACATGACCCTGAAAAGCCAATCATAAAATAGGGCAGGGTACTACACTTCTTCGAGTTGGGGAGACTGCTCTTGCCCTTTAACTCACCGAATGGGAACAATTCTATAATTTGAAATATTTTTGGTAGGCTATAATTATTTCAAATTTATTATTAAAAACTTCCGTCAACTTGATGAGGATGGTAATGGGCTAAGTTGAAGTGTGGAGATAAAAATGGGATGGAGTTGTGGTGTTTTGGAAAGTTGTTTTGTCAAGCTATTCTTCTTGATAGAAATATAAGGCAATTGAACATTCTACTCGGGAAAACAGGGCAAACGTGACCCCTACCTATATTGATTTTTATGTGTAACTCGTTGCGTTGTGATAAGGAATAAGGAAATCATTTAATGTATTTTCTTTTTTTCATTAAGAACTTGCTGTCTTGTGATCGTCATTGTCCTTATTATTCGTTTCGTATGCTTTTTTTGTCAATTTGGTTTGCCAGCCATGCATGGATTACTTGTTGACCCCAGATGCTTTCGCAGGGTTTCGATTGTGGGTAGGCCGGGTACACTTTATTGTGATTACCGCTGACCTAGGGTATTCACCTGAGGGGTACTAAGGAGGACTAACAGCTTGATTTTGTACGCGATTTTGGGAGTTTGTAGGAGTACCCTTATGGGAGTCGGGACTCTCACTCACGGACATGGGACTCTCACTAGAGGATCCACACTAGAGTCCACTGAAACTGAACGGACGTAGCTACACTAGAAATTGGCGTAGCTACACGAGAAATTGTCCCGTTCGTGTTTCTTCAAAATGAAAATTTCGGAACCATTCGTGACAACCAGATCAACCGGTCAACTACAGTGCAGTTTTCCAACTTTTCTTTCATAAAATTTTCTCCGCAAAGCTCCATACTTTGCAAATTTCTAGGACGGCAAAGGAAAACCGTAATCAGCGAAATGAGGCATCTAGCTCTCTTTGAAAAGGTGCCAGCGATAAATGCAATGTAAACCTTACTCATTGATCTACTTTGTTGCTCCCATTCCCGGCATACTGATTGTAGAGCCGTTGTTGACGCGACCGTGGCCTCGTTATGAGGACGGGCACTACATTGGAAACAGGAGATGGTGGCAGGTTGGTGATTGAACGATACATGAGAAGCACGCAGGGGTGGCGCCAGGATTTGCCCGACAGTGGGGCCAAGCACCCCGACAAGGGGGCCAGTATTTCGAGTCCCCAACAAAGGCGATGAGTTAGTCCCAGTCGAACATGACTTAGTAGAATCTGAGGCGCACGTAGCGCGCCGAATTTTTTGTTTTTTTTTAACAAATATTTAAAAATCTGGAGTTTGTTAAGAAGAAAAAGTTTTTAAAAAATTTTGATTTTTGTAAGGAGCATTAAAAAGTTGGGGTGTTTATTGAAGAATCTGTCCTTCATATGGGCAAAATCAAAAACGTTACATAGGCGACAGCTTGAATTCTTTAATTGGGGTTACGCATTTCATCGTACTGGGCCTAGGTACTATGGCTTTCAGACGAAACTGGAAATTTCCCGAAAATTGTTTCCCTTTTTTGAATATTAACAGCTTTTTTTACTGGACAAATTTGGAATTTTATGAAAAAACTTTGTTTTGGGGGTAATGTTACAATGCAAAATTCGGGCTTTCTATTCAGTGATATGTCAAGAACAATTGTCGAAGTGATTAAGAGCGTTGGCGTGGGTGTTTTATTGTACGGAGTATCCATCGAAAATGAAAAAAGTTTGCCATTTTAAACAAATAATAGAGAATCTGAAGGTTGTATTGGTGGAACTGTATGACAGATTTTGGGGGTTTATGGAAGAATCTGACCCTCTTATGAGAAAAATCAAGTAGGGGTGATTTGTAGTTTTGTTGGGGTTTCTGAAAAACATCATGGAGTCTGAGGCCCTCGGAATTTTCCTCGCGGAAAAAGTTTGGCTTCCCATATATTTCAAGTTTTATATTTTGTATACTGACATATGCGTACGAAAGTGTTTCAATTTGGTAGGCGACAGAATAGTCTGTTTTGTCTGAAAAATGTTATCCTGCCCGAAAAAAACTAACCAGAAACGCACAAAAATTTTGAAAAATTGAAAACCCCAGACAGCCGGAAATGGCATTTCCCAGGCTCGAGAAACAAAGCTTTTTTCGCTCTAAAATTTTCACTTCATATTGCCCTCAAACGAAGAATAATTTGCAAGCCGCATGCATTGTTTTGTTGAGTAATCTGTTCGACCATAAAACTATCAAAGCGGAGCGCCACCATAAGTTTGCGCGGAGCGTACAGAAAATTTAAAAAATTCTAACCCTCAGACAGCCGGAATTTGCGTTTCCCAGACTTGTTACTAGAAATGAAAGCAATCGTTATTTATGAAAGTTTCACTTCAAATAGAAAACCCAGCTTGCTATGTGATCAGAAAATAACTAGATAAAAGGTACCGCTACAATTAAATGAAATGATCTTGTCTTTTTCCCGGGGGAAAACTGTGCAACCGAATTGAAAACAGACCAAATTTCTCACTCTATTAAGACTCCTCGCTGTGTATTCAATTGCGAGGTCCACTAAATTTTATGAAGTTTTCTATGTGACTATCCGAACTTCCGAAAATAAATGATTTTACTTCCGACGTCTTTGAAAATATGTCACGTTACAACAAGGTGACTTTAAATTAATTTTCAGTCAGACTTATCTGGAGACACATTTCATCATTTTTTATAACTGAAAACGGCCTGGGCGATTGTCATTACCGTTGCTCGAATTAGACTGTCGAGGCAGGACAGACGGCAAATCATTGGGCACTGCATGCACCTGAAAAACTTCTCGTCCGTTTTGTAAGGAAAAGTACTGGAAAGCAAAATCAAGAAGATCGTCCGGGGACTTACGTTTATCGGGCTTACATCTTTCATCGTGGGCCTATAGATGAAGGCTCCCCGACGAAACTGGATCTCCCCAACGACGGGGGCATGGCCACTGGTTCTCCGCTGGTGCCACTATTGGTTACGTCTGCACGTGGCATTTTCCAGCTCCCTGGTCTACAACACAAGTCTTGGTTATGGGTGACCAAGTTGCGCGCACGGATTTATGGGACAAGGTACATGTAATGAGTTTTAACAGAGCTATGAACTTTGAGCAATGAGAAGTAATTGAAAATCGATTCCGACATGTATTAAAATAGCGTTGTAAAAGAAAATTAAATGTTCAAGATCACCCATCCAGTAATTGCAGTCCTTGCGGATTTTTAAATATATTTTTTTTTTTTCATTTTTGGACCCTCCCGACGAAACCGCCGACCTTCCCCAACGGGGGAGGGGGGCGGGGGCATTGCCCCCGGCCCCCCGCTGGCGCCACCCCTGGAAGTACGATTTAGATTATCAACAACCTAAGTTCAAACTCGGTTTGAAATATACAGTTCAAACACATTGCAAGTCCTCCCGTTTACTGAGTTGTCTCTTACTGCGGAAAATGCGCTGGGCATGTTCCCCTTTCCATATGCCCACGGGGAAGGGTTGGCATGCCAACTGCTATATGCCTATATTTGTCCCTTGTCTTGTTAAATGAAAATGTCTTGTATTAAAGTGGAAATAAATTGAATTGATTTGAAGTGAATTTTCCAGGAGAAACCATTGTTAATGGTGAATACCCTAGTTCAACTCACTTTGACTCTTAATAGTCTTCGTAGTTTTTCCTAAGGCGGTGTGGTCTAATACAAGACAAAATTCCGAATGACTCGCTTGTCATTTAATTAAAACTTTATACCTTGGATATTGCTGGTGATGCAGACATAAATACATTACTAATGAGGTTATATCAAGGCAACTCAAACTCAAACTGAAGTAATTTCTGAAATTTGCCGGGTAGGAGTTTGATCGTCTCAGCAGTGTCGTCGCAAGGGGGGGGGGGGCATTGTCCGGCCCCTTGAAAACTTTGTGCGGTCCCTCAGGCCTGTGTGCCCTTAATGAGATTTTGGATTTGCAAAAGGTTTGTCTTCTGTAGCGAGAGTGTGACTACCAGATTTCGAATAATTTGATTCTTCAAGTTGAGGATTGAATTTTTCAGTCAATTTGCGTACTAAGCGTAGAGAAAATTGTGAAAACGCAACCCCTTGGACAACCAGAAATGGCATTTCCCGGGTCGTAATGGTGAGATTCCATTTAAAGAGAGGCCGAAGGTTTTCCAGGGGGCAGAACCCACCCTTCCCCTCCTTGGTGACGTACTACGCGACTGCTATTACCCCTATTAATTGCTCCAACTTAACAGGAAGTCCGACGAGATACTCACAGTAATCACATACTATTTCAACATCTCCACATCAGTGCACCTAAACATTGACAAGTTTTTCCTTGACTGTGGTAGAACCTAATATTTCTGGGCTTGCTAGGTGGTGGTTTGCTTTTTTTCTGGGGGGGTATTGGATTACATGGCATCTTATGGGGCCTTTATAGGCTACACCTTTGCCCTTTAACCTGTTATGTTATCTGCATGACACTTACGAAGCTCCGTAGCTAAAAGGAAGGTATAATGGTATTACGTAACTTACTCGTTCAGTGAGTACAGCTAGCAGTAAGAGCTCGTCAGCTAGTACCGAGGGTTAGACTGCGTTTTTTGTTGCTTACCACGATAAAGGACTTAGGTTATGTCAAAGTCAGGCTAAAATGAGGAGAACATCTTCAGCTCCGCTGAGTGTTTATTTTATTTCAGAAGGTCACCGCGATCATCACTTGTCAGCCCACACGTTTGTCACTCGAACCTGATTAATACATGGACGCGACAGTATTTCGTGGTATGTATTGTAATTGTGAAGTTCGTTAATACCATAGGGCAGCATATATCCTGCTCTATGGTTAATACTGGTTTCGCCGTCTGGCCGTATCCGTTTCATTATGTAGAAAGCGTTAACTACTCTACAGCACACACGGTATCTACAGGCCTAAAGTAAATATTGTGCAAAGCACTAGTGAGAAGTGTGTCAGAGAGAGAGAGAGGACCAGCACCTGTCAATGCATGAAATTATTGGAAGTGAAGTTACTACCTCGGACTTGAGTGGTCAATGTAAGTAAGTCTGTAGAACTTTCTGTTAACACCCACATGGCCACAGCTTCTGGATGCAGTCCCTGGGATCTTTTGAGATACATACTGTAGGCCTATAGCATTAGTCCTAACAGTAATTCAGTACAGAAACCAATTAATTGGACTACTTAAGGTAATATATGCTATTCACACAGTCCGCTCTCACTCCAGCTAACAGTACCACCTACAAAACCCCCCTTTAACTGCAGATCGTTAGCTACAATGTGCTGTGATTATCAATAAACAGACAAGTGCTGGACCTTGACTCTGCATCCAAGTATATATCCCTGCATGCATCCACTCGATTTGGGAATGTCTAAAACCTGTGACGTGACCCACACCGGAAAGTACATTTGCCATACGCCAAAGAATCATGCCAAGGTGGAGGTGTTTGGAATTATACGCCACACCAATTGTTGCAATTGTATGCCAACTACCGTCTACAACAAGACAACAGATTAGAATGTTATCAACCGAGTAATCCGGTCTGAAATCGCTGTAGTGTGACCTGGGTATTAGTGAGTGTTAGCCCGTGGCTGCAAATGTTTTAATATAGGCCCTAAGTTCTTACCTAGGCTAGGCTACATTGAAAAAGGAATAGCTGAACGTTTCTGTAATTGCAGTTTACTGTATGTGACGAGATGGTAAGCTGTGATAAATTGTATGCATCACGGCCGTGACGCCGTCACAGATTTTAGAATACCCCCTCGATTTACTTGTTCTCAAATTAATCCAGTGTCAGGTATTCCTTGGATTGAGTTGGAAATATTATTCCGCATTGGAGCATTTGCGCATCCAGTCCAGAGATTTGCTTGGACAGTTTTGAATACAACATAGGACTTACTGTATCTGACCAACCAACAATGTGTTGTTTTTAAAAAGTCATTCATACATGTAAGACACTTTCTTAAATTAATCTTACAGTATGTGCTTTGACTTTGGGTCACTGTGCATCTGAGCATCTGCGCATCCTCTCAAAAAAGACTGATCGTGGATTTTGTGATAACTTTGAGCCATACACAGGTCTGATTGGCCACTTCACTACATTCAAATCTTCCACTGAGCATCTGCACATTGGGATGTGAAGAAAGAAACTTTGTGGTCCTGTATTCTATATAATTATTCCAAGTTGACTTGTTTCATACAGTTGTACATACTGTAGTTTTGGCATCAGCATTTACTGTGTCATAATAAAAACACACAACTAAATATGAGAAACCTTGCATCAAATCACTGAACTAACATGGACTATTCCATCCAGAAAGAAAACTCCAAAATAGAAGGATCTGGTCAGATACTGAAATATATACTTAAAGGCCCATTTCTCTCACCCCAAACAGTACCAATTCTCCTAACCTTCTTACTGAAGCCCCTCCCACAATTGTCTGAAATTCATCCTCATCCAGACACTATCTCAGTTTATTGCTTCAGGGTGAGTATAGAAAAACTCAGTTTATATATCAAAACACTCACAGTACCGTTCATGCTGTGTAGTATAAGCTTTGGCACTCTGCATTGTTTGAATTAGCTGCCAATCAAAGAGCTGAGCCAATTGAGAATTTTGGTACCTGGGTTCCAAAATTGTAGTTTGGGATGAGAGGTTTGGCCCTTTAAATTATGGACTAAGGAAGGTCACAACTGGCAGAAAAACAGCTCCAAACAATCAGATTCTACCACAGTCATGGAAGAATTTGTCAATATTAACCTTAGAGCAGTGTACTGATTTGTGTTTAACGAAAATGAATATCGCAAAAACACAGTCTGGGAAATTCCATTTCTGGCTGTCCGAGCAGTTGCATCCTTTAAAATTTTCTGCACACTTCTGACTACCCCAGTTTAAGGTGGAGCACAGCTCAGGTAACTGCTCAGGCAGGATTAGGCCCACATCTTTTCTTAAGAGTATTACATTTAACTGCCATTCATTGAGCACTTTCTCGTTCTCTATTTCAGCTCCCCTTCTTAAAAATATCAGCTGGATACCCACTTGGTAGAAGAACTTTCCACTAGATTTGTCACCTATAAAATCTTACTTGCAGTTGCCCTGGGAGTAATTTTTAGACCAGCATTAAGACAATAAAATTACCCTTAAATTGTGACCTTAGTACCTCTTAAATGCTTCAAAACCCAGAAGCTTTGGGGGCCTTTACCCCCTGGCCCCTCATTGGGGCTCTGCCCTGGATTCCACCCAATGAGTCTTGCCCTTCACGCTCTATGAGTCGAGTTTAGCATTGGTCCCCAAAAAAGTTGTTACAAGTGCCCTTCAGTTACCCCTAGAATGGTAAGTCTGGTGACTCCACTGAAGAAATTGAGTTTTCTGAGTGAAATCTTTTGGGGGGACAACCCGAATGGCAATCCTGTCACAATGATGAAGTTGGGTAGTTGGTTGGCACCAGCATGTGGCACTTCTATGGTAACCAAAAATGGAATTCCATACTGTACACAGTAGACCTTTCCTTGCTAAGGTGGGGTTAGTGGCAGTTTGTCTGAACAGGCGTTATTGTATTTAGTCAGGGTAAAGTCCAGGCATCAATGCAGTTAGGACCTTTCAAGGTCAGAGTTTGAGGAGATTAATCTGAAAGTCTTGCAGCCCCTTATGATGTAATGAGCTTTGTATAACACAGAAAGGTAGGCTGTATGTCATACTGTACATCCAGCTACTGCATATCATGGATAATTAAAGGTTTAAGAATGAAAATCGTAATCTCGCATCAAGACTAACCATTTTAGGCCACTTAAAAATTTGTCATGTAAGGGTCTGAATGATGTTTTTTAATAGTGATTTGTTTCACGTTTTGCCAGATTTCCACTATTTTCTAGTGTACATTTATTAGACCTATTTTGCACAGAAATAGGGAGCAACTTATAAAGTAGGAATAATTTAAAAATTTAGTTTCAGTCTGATCTTAAACTTTCCTTAGAATACGTTAGAATATGTTTGCCACACCAAGGATGGATCTTTCTACAGTCTGTGAGTCATGCAATTATTCAACAAAGCTTACCTCTAGTATTTTAACATCTTTTCTATAGAAATCATCCAACTGCTATCTTTTTATGTAATATAAAGAACATAAATGATATGTTACAGTATCACCACAGTCATTTCATTCACACAGTGGGATATGCTTGTGTAGCATGCATGGATGGGTACTTTGGGCACACAACTTTAAAAATTCAAAGTATACCACAACTGAAGATGAAATATTGCATAAAGCCACATACATATGCTGAATCAGTAGTTGCAATTTGAATCTGTTGAAAATTGAATTAGGTCTACTTCAAAACTCTCATGACATCATGTTGACTGAGATCAACAGTTGTTATGACTTACAATATTTTAAGGATTTCTGCATGTAGTTAAAGCTGAGTAAGCTGGAAGACTCCCACTTACAACATCCAAGAAAAATTGAACCAAAAATGTGTTTTCTGCTGACTTTAATTCAACTGTCAGCCACATGGAGGATTAAATGCGACTTATTTGGGTAAAGACAAAAACAGCCTAAAGACAAATACCAACCTGATTTGACTTCATTGTGGACAAAACAATGTATTTGGTTTGGCAGATCATTCTGTACAGCTTAGGCTGGTGCTTTGGTATGTTGAACTTTCACTGGTGCACGAAATTTAGCAGTGCACGAAATTCCGTGTATTTGCTGCACATGTGTGGTTCAGCAGGGATAGAGAGGGTTACGAAGTAAACAAAAGGCCTCTTTGGTGTTTGGTTTACAAAATTCCTCCCTAATTTTTTTCCATTTAACTAGACCTGAAATAAACAGGGAAAGTCCTTTCAAATAACTCAGTTTTATGCAAAATAGGAAATTCAAGTCATGAAAATTACCTACTGTATCTCACCTTCTTTAACCCTTTACCGTTGTTTGGGTCCTTTTGGACCCATGCGGAGAGCTCGGCTGTCACCCATCTTTACTGTTTCACGCGGAGCTCGAAACTGCGAGTAGCTACCCGAAATTTCAGCCACAACAACGAGAGAGACAATAGTTTAAGGTCACAGGTTCAATGGCCTACGGAAGCCGATGCGGGGCGGGCTACATCCGCTTTTCCGCCCACTCCCGAGGCGCACAAATATGCCCCGATCGGAGCACAACGGTAAAGGGTTAATCTAAAATATCTGCAATGCTCGGCTAAAGGGTTACGTGCACACACGCAGAGACAGTGGCATCAGCTTTGCAGCAAACACACTCCACAGGCTTCTTTTAACCCTTTACCGTTGTTTGGGTCCTTTTGGACCCATGCGGAGAGCTCGGCTGTCACCCATCTTTACTGTTTCAGGCGGAGCTCGAAAGTGCAAGTAGGTACCGAAATTTCGACCACAACGAGGAGAGAGACAATAGTTTAAGGTCATGGGGTCAATGGCCTACAGAAGCCAATGTGGGGCAGGCTACGTCTGCTTTTCCACCCACTCCCGAGGTGCGCAAATATGCCCCGATCGGAGCACAACGGTAAAGGGTCAATATCATGTGTGTTGGTGAGGTGGGTTAGAAAAACTTCACACTTCTGATCGCCTGAGAAGTTTTTCCAATCTTCTACCGATTACTACCAGTAAATACCACTTTTAACCAGTTTTTACCAGTGTCAAGGCAAAAAAGGTTTTTTTCAGCATTGCCCAGCAAAAACCCAACCCTTGCTTTGCCACACTTTTAAGTAAATGCTTATTGTGATGTTATCCAAAGGTCTAAAAAATTTTAAGATTACCGTTTAATTTGTTCTCATTAGTTCAGTTTCTGCCAGGTTTTGGTCTTTTAGAAGTGGCCTAGATCAACACTTTGAACAATTTTGAACAATAATGATCAATCAAATTTAAAAACTTTTAAAAAAGTGGTATGAAGCACAATAAATCAGAGTGTTTTACAGTAGCTGTGTTTTTTTATTAACCTCGAATAGGTTTGATTCTTAATTTAGGTGCACAAAATCACAAGGTCTACTTTCAGTTGCATAGGATGTGGGGACCTCACACAAAGTTTCTTAGCCTGAGTCTGAGCAATAATAGAAATCTCGATTAATGAAGAGACAAGTTTCTTTAAGGTTGTTGATACTGTATTTTATCAAACTCTGTGGTCAGACAAACTTGGGTTTAAATAAGGCTGGAATAATGAATTGGGAACAAACTTTATAAGAGAAATGACAGAGTCCTAAACACAGGTGTTACTGAGTTGACAGGCCGAATCAAGCTACAGTATTTACAAAGAATGCTTGAGCTCCAAACAACTAACATCACAGGACTCTGCATGGATAGTATGTTAAGCATATGATTGGTCAAAATACAGTAGGGCTGCCACGATATTGCGATATCGCGATATCGTCAATACAGTTTTGCCCCGACGATATCGACCAATGTTTTGTCAAGATGTGATATCGCAACAAATCAAATAAATGACTAAACCACTGTGAAATCCCCCCTTTTTTTTATTGTCTTAAGTCAGTAACCTGAAATGATCATAATTTATGATGTCACAAAAAATGAAAAACTGCACTTAACCCACCACAAGAAAACATGATATAAAATCGGAAGCTGTTTCAAAATGCATACAATGAATATTGTAACAGCTCACATACGTTCCAGACTTGTGAAGAGTTCTTCTGCACAATCAATATTGCTACATGCACGTATAATCAATCTCCCCTCACTTTTGGTATGTCAGTAGTGGCTGCATGCAATAAACAACTTTTTTGCTAATTCCTTAGCGCTGATGGAAAATGTTAAGACTTAATGCGCGATATCGCGATATCGTCGCGGAAATACTGACAATATCGATAAATGAAAAATGGTTATCGTGGCAGCCCTAAAATACAGTAGTAAAGTCATATGCATAAATCATGCATAATAATATCCCAGCTTTGAAAGGCTAGATCAAACATGAGTTCACACACTACTACCCCTACAGAACCTGACATGTGCTTATTTCTTCATGTGTTCAAACTCAATAAATACATCACTACTATTGCATCATACTTTGCCTAGCAAGTAGTTAGACAATCATAACCTTGACCTGATCTTTGTGCACTAGGATGCAACATATCATAAACACACAATACAATTTGTAAACTCATGAAAATGATATTTATAAACATAATTGGAAGTGTGAAATAATACCCAGTATTTAGACTAAACTGAATGCATGATTCACAAAAGCCGTGTTCCCATTTGATCCAGGGAGGTGGATCTTGATCTACCGAGGTGGATCAACATCAGTTACCTTGATCGAGATCCGCGTTCCCATTTGAGTGAGCGCGGTAGATCAAACGTGTTTTATGAACACATTGCGCAAGCGCGAAAAGGTCACCAATATTTACAAGTCGGCCTGCCATGCATTTCGTATCGATGTATCACAAAAAAACATACATGAGTGTAACTGGAGATCCAGGGTCACTTGATCTACCGATGTGTTCCCATTACAAACTTTGATCCAGCGCGGTGGATCTGATCTACCCCGAACGGTCGATCAAAATCGGTGGATCTTGATCTTGAGTGAGTGTTGTTGATCTGCGTTCCCATTAGTGTTTGATCCACCTCTGTAGATCAAGATCCACCTCCCTGGATCAAATGGGAACACGGCTATAATCACACATCTAACAGGGATCTGAGGTGAGTGACATCTTAGGCTTCAAGAAGTGTCTTGCTAAAAACCTATTCACTTACTGTAACACACTGTAGTACTTAGTACATGTATTGTACACTGTATCCTCACATTAGGTGCACAGGAATAACATTAATTGTTTCAGCTCCTACTGTATACATACTGAGAGGGTTGTACAACTACACTCAGGACCTCATAAAAACAGTGTGTACATAATATCAGTGTTCCACCAGCAGTTTTCAAGGGTGTAATTATTCCACTTCAGAGTGAAGGAATGATGAACTGAATCTTGGAGAAGGAGCATTATACAGTAGAACAAAAATCCCAGCACGTGATAGGCAAACAGATTTGGTACTTGCGTCAAATTCAGAATCATGCACGACCAAAGGCGGATTTAGCCTGCAATAAGTGAACCCCGTATTAAGATAAGCTTAATTTCTGTATCCCACTTCCTACCACTTGTGTGCTTCTGTTCCTAGCAGAAATCACTAAATAAATTTACCATGTTACTATTCTTCAGATAGCAATGCTTACTTGTGTATATTGAAAAAACAATCTGATCTCCTGCTGAGCATTTTAAGTGACGTCAAGAAGTAGTGAAATACTTCAGTAATTTTGACCACCATCTCATTCAGTCTTGCCATCAAAGTAGAATGCAGATTTCCATTGCAACATGCGTTGAGGATACATCTTCTTAACCTTTATTTCAACTACCTGTATGCTGTAGTTGCATGTCATGAGCAAGTTGAAAACAAGTTAATTTTCCATTTCACCAGCAGAGGTGTGGGTTGGATCTTTCCCAGCTGTGTTTGTAGTAGGCTACTGTTTAGAAATAACATTCTGTATTGCCAGTACAGTATACATAACCTATAAGTATCTCAATCGCAACTTACTATTTGTTTAAGGCTTATCTATTAATACAGTGCAGTCTGAAGGCTGAAATACTGTACTACAGAAGACTATATTATTACAAGTGTTAATATGAACCCCACAAAATCAACGATTTTATTCTTCAGGATTGCAACACTAACTCAGCAACGTATTATGGCGCTGCAGCAGATTACTTTATCATCTTCAAGAGATGAAAGCCTAAGACAACTGAAGTAAGATATATACCGAATGTTTCATTCAGGTGCACACTATGATAATTGTTGGACTTGTGTCAAAACAAAGATATCAGACATGTTTCAAAATTCTCCTGGCATGTTTTGGTTGAGGTACCATGTTCTCTATGTACTGCATTCTATACTTCTCAGTGCTGTACCCATCTGTACCTTGGGTTAGGTTAAGATAGAGTTTTTAGCTCACACATGTACACAGTACATGTGTGAGGTTATAAAATGGGCCAGATGGCATCAACTTTTTAACAAAAGCCTACTCCCTTTCCATTTGTGGAGATTTGGTTTTGAAATTTTGGTATATGATTGTTTGTCAGTACAGAATTAAACCCACCTACTTTCATTCCAGTGTAGGAGTGTTAAGCATAATTTTTTAGCTATTTATGTAGAGCAGAGTTCATTGTGCCTGCTTAACAGTTAGCTGTTTATTCATTGTGCTGACTGCAGCGTACTTGGTTGTGTGTTTAATTGCTGTCTTGCAAATGCCTTGCAAGCAGACTGTTGTTTGATGTCTGACTCACCTGTGGACACGGATCAGTGGTTTCTGCAATCACAGTGTCTTGGGATAATAGCACTGTATTGTGAAGAGAGCTTCATGGACTGAGCAGCTAGGGATACTTGACACACAAAATTGGGAACAATTCTGTGGTCAAGTGTAGCCTACAAGAAAGGAAATATGCTTAATGTGGTGGGGACATCTGTTCTGTTTTTAGATCAATTAAGTTGGTCAAGGCAAGTAATTGTGATAACTCTTTGAGCTCAAGTGCAGTAGGAGAGCCATTTGAGGAGCTATGCATGTTTTTATTTTACCAGTGCAAATTCATGCAGTGTTTCTTATGGAGTTATGGGAGAAACTAAATGTACTTTGCAGTACTTTAAAATATGCTTGATACATTCTACATATTTAAAATTTTTTTCCAAAATGCTCCTAATAAATTTTGTATAGCCCAACAGGTTTTCTTAATTTTACAAACTTTCGCAGTAGTTATTTGTAGATCTGTCAATTAGGTTGTTTTCTTTCTGATGTAAAAGTTTGCACTTTTTGAAAGAGGGAGGGGGACTTTTTAGCATACCTTGTGATTTTACAGTAGGGTTTTGAGTTCTTTGGTCTTTTTGTACCTGTTATTTACCATTGTTAAGGTAAGGAGGTTTTGTGGAAACAGATGAAGAAGTAATAAAAGTTGGTTCTTTGAGTTGCTATTTTTTACAGACAAGAGAGAATGTGTGAGCTACAACAGCATTGCTGTTCTAGTTCTTTTTGGCCCAGTTTCCAACTGCTTGGTTTTAGTCCAGCTGGCCACAGCCTTTTTTCCAGTTGTGGATCACTGGCTTGTTTTCCCTACTCCATTGCTTATGCTGGGCACCAAGCACAGTGGCAGAAGGTTCTGTCTTTAAAGACTTTGGTTTGACCTGGCCAGGACTTGAACTCTTTACCTCCCAACTGCAAGTATGACACTCTAACCATCTGTACCTTGAGGACGCATCCTGCGTATGACACATTTTAGTTCATTTTTTGTGGTGGCCCACTGATACAGGAGAAGATCATCCATCATTTTGATGAAGCATACCCACTAGGCTTAAATCAAATTTCAATAACTGTTCATACCAAGCAATTTTTCTTCTCATTCTTTCATTTTTCTAGGGTGCTGATTGTACAGTGTTTGAAACTTTGACTTTTGGTGTTAAGCATGGCAGCTGATTTTATCTCAGGATTTAATGGAGGTAAGTTCTTGTGGAACTTTTATAGCTCCTGTACATGTGATTGCAGCAATCACCACATGATACCACATGATACACACCAGAGCCATTACTTTCTTGGTTGAAGGGCACTTAGACAGCCTGGGTTCTTGTGGTGATGCAAAACCTGGGAAAGTCATTTTCCAAATTGTTCAGGGCCTGGGGAAGTCTTTAAGACCAGGAAAATTGCATGAAGTCATGGAATGGTCATGAAAATTTTGGTAGTGACATTGTCCATTGAAAGTAGGGTTCTCAATGATTATTTATCAAAATTTTTTGTGCTCTTGACTTCAACTCCAATTTTCTGTATCATGGAAAATGTGAAGAGGAAGATCATTGAAATTCTTCACATATCTGGCCCTGGGAGAGTCCTGGAAAAGTCATAAACATTTACAGTATTCCCCAATATAATATATTCTCATCTTTTGTATCTTCTCTCTATATCTGGTAATGAAAAATGAGATCTTACTTTCTGTATCTGCATGCATATAATTTATAATTTTCATATATATACTGTACTGATTAAACTGTTTCAATGTGGTGCAGTGTACCATACTCGGTATATTGCTGCATATGTACTCTATAGGCAGCTCACTGAGTAACTATGTTCTGTAGAGTAATCCTTAAGTAATTATCATATATTGATGTTTGACACTATAGTACAGTACTTTTGCAGGAAAGCAGCTTAGCTCTAAAGTAGATTAAATTTAAAAAAAGATCGGTATGAATATCGAATTGTGTAAAATGTGTGGGTGATGTACTAGATACTCATTAATAAGTGCTTGCAGCACTGTACAGCATGCAATCGAATCATTAGGCCAATACAAATCTATGAAAATTAAGAAAATCCAAGGCTAAATTTTGATTTGAGTACTATTCACTCTGGTGAAATTTGCAGGTCTCAAGATACAATATGATCATTCAATTGTTTTTGTACTTTCAACAAAAAGTGAACTTGAAGCAAGCAGACACGATGTAACATGCTAAAACTAAGCAAGCAAATCATATCCTCTCATTAATGCCCAGTTTTTTTTTTTTTTAAGTTTTCTACTAATTTTCACCTCTACAATCTCATGTTATCAGAATGCCAAAACTTCAGTGATATGTACTTTAGAAATATTTTTCCCAAATACATTTTGCTCTCTTTGTGTGGTATTTTTTTTCACAATATAGTCACATTTCATTTAATAACATACAGGCAAAAGCAGGTTGTTCATTCCAGTGCCCAGAGTAAACAATCCTGCAAAGTGAACAGTTGTCCAACATGTTTTGAGCAAAAGTCACTATCTAGAGTTGAAGCTACAGGAACATGTACAATACATACTGATCAAAAAAGGATCAGTGAGGAGATGGGAACACTAAAAAGCTAATACGACATTTTGTTAATAAAGGAACAAAAAATACAAAAATATGAAAAAAAAAGATGTTGTTTTATTTAGAGGAATGAAAATTCTCTCTGGATCCTTAATATCTTTTTGAAAAGATCTCCCAGGAGACCAGTGGGTTCATTGGGGAAGAACCAGCTGCAGTAATAGTACGGTGCATGTGGCAAAATAAAGTAGACAAATTTTGCCAGCTTCTATCAAATACAGGACTACAACCTCACACATCTGTGAATATTTCATTCATCATTCTGACATAGACATTATTCAATACTTCTTTCATTTTAAAAGTTTCAACAAGGTGGCATCTGCTTTTGATTTCCTCAGTGCAACATATTTACCAAGTAGCTCGAATTTAGTAGGGTACTTAAATTAGCTTCAAGGAATATGCCCAGGATTTTTTTTAGTATTTGGGGGAGAGGGAAGGGTAGGGAAGGGAGACAAGTATGGAGAGAAGGGAAAGAAGGGTTTTTCTATGCTAAATAATTTGTTTTGTTACTTATCTCCTTTACATTGAAACAATCATCAGAAGCCAATTGATGGAGGGAGAGTGGGGTTAGAGGGTTTGGGCATAATGAGCATCACAATTGTGTTAAGAATAAGAATTCATTGAAGCATCACCAATTTCAGTCATATCCTCGGTCATTACATATTTGAAGAAGTTCAGACCTGATCTACCTCGTTCTGTGCAAGCATACAGTACTTCAGTAGTCAACTGAGATGAAATGTCAGTTCTCATCTTCATCATGCAAGAAAAGCCTCAGTCACTTCCATACACAAGTGTGCAATTTCATTTGAATGTAAGTATTAGCTTTTTTCACTTTCCATGTTCAATGTTACTGTAACATTCAAATGTATAGTGGCAGGACATGATAATTTTTTAGCAATCGAACACGGTTGTTCAAAGTCCTGTACTATAGTGTTTAGCTGATCTTTGTTGCCTGAGGCAATATGATAGACCCCACATCTTGAATTTTGAGGCATGCAAGTGTGATTGCACACCATTACTCACCTAAAATCACTGTAAGGGGTGTGATGTTTTGGACACCGAATCGAAAAATGTTAGCATATAGAAATCTCTGTAAGTTTAACAAAACAGCACACCTACCACACTCCTACCTTTCATGAGGAGTGTGATTCGTAGCACACCTGGAAAATCAGCAACTCAAGGCCTGAGACCCCAGGGAATCTGACAGTTGTTTCCAAACAGGTTATAGTTTTAAGAGGCAGTTCAGATGCCTATGGTCTAAATTACAGGCCTTCATACATGATCTCACTTCCACTGGCATGAGCAGTTTCAGGATACAGTAGTCTGACTATTAAAGGGCATATTCTTAGATGCTAAATTACATTGGTGTTGTGGAACTTGGCAATTAACCTTAACACACACAAATTGCCAGGTAACTCATTTTTGATTCCTTGCCGAAGGCAGGCAAGGAATCTATGCGATGGTGATGTCGTGTGTATGTGTGTGTGTGTGTGTGTGTGGGTGTGTGTGTGTGTGTGTATGTGACGCTTTGGCTTGTAAACACGATATCTCAAGAAGGGTAAGTGTGACTAACCTCGTATTTGGTGTGTAGGTTAGTCATATTGAGTAGATGATCCCTATTGTTTTAAGCGGAGATCAAAGGTCATTTGGGGTCACGAGAGGTCAAAAGGTCAAAACTTTGTAAACACGATAACTCAAGAACGGTACATGTGACTATGCTCATATTTGGTGTGTGGGTTGGTCATATTGAGTAGATGATCCCTATCGATTTTCGTGGAGGTCAAAGGTCATTTGGGGTCACGAGAGGTCAATAGGTAAATTCTTTAGAAATTGCTTGTAAACCCGGTATCTCAAGAAGGGTAATTGTGACTGTGCTCATATTTGGTGTGTGCATTGGCCATATTGATTAGATGATCCCTATCGATTTTCGTGGAGATCAAAGGTTATTTGGGGTCATCAGAGGTCAAAAGGTCAAAACTTTGTAAACACGATATCTCAAGAACGGTACATGTGACTATGTTCATATTTGGTGTGTGGAATGGTCATATTGAGTACATGATCCCTATTGTTTTTGGGGGAGATCAAAGGTCATTTGGGGTCAGGAGAGGTCAAAAGGTCAAAACTTTGTAAACACAATAACTCGAGAACGGTACATGTGACTATGCTCATATTTGGTGTGTGGGTTGGTCATATTGAGTAGATGATCCCTATCGATTTTCGTGGAGGTCAAAGGTCATTTGGGGTTACGAGAGGTCAATAGGTAAATTCCTTAGAAATTGCTTGTAAACACGGTATCTCAAGAAGGGTAATTATGACTGTGCTCATATTTGGTGTGTGCATTGGCCATATTGATTAGATGATCCCTATCGATTTTCGTGGAGATCAAAGGTCATTTGGGGTCACAAACCGTCACAAGAGGTCAAAAGGTCAAAACTTCGTAAACACGGTATCTCAAGAACGGTACATGTGACTGTGCTCACATTTAGTGTGTGGATTGGTCATATTTAGTAGATAATCCCTATTGATTTTCCCAAAGGTCAAAGTTCATTTGGAGTCAGCATGTTCAAAGCCTGACAAGCTTTCCTGCACAGTCTTTCAAGAAAGGTCACTTGTAGGGTCCTGTAACTTGTCATGTAGATGGCACATAGTGAATACATGGTCCCAAAAGTTTTTGGTGGAGGTCAAATGTTATTTGGGTTCACGACGGGCAAGGGGGATCTCAATGTAGGAAGATTGGATGCCTTGCATGTGTACTTTGTGGG
The DNA here is from genome assembly GCA_037179385.1 of Holothuria scabra. NCBI lineage: Eukaryota > Metazoa > Echinodermata > Holothuroidea > Aspidochirotida > Holothuriidae > Holothuria > Holothuria scabra. The sequence continues at coordinate 38,500,819 of CM074182.1, read as the reverse complement.
CACATTATGGAGCCCTGTTAATTGAAAAACATTGCAAAGCAATGTCAATGTGAAAAAAGGCCTTACATTTCAGCAGCAAGGAATCACTAAGCCTTTTGGCTTTCTGGTATTTGTTTATGTTGGTCATATCCTTTGTGTATTCCTGATTCAAATCAATCGTCATTCATCTGCAGCCATTTCTGCTAATTTTATGTTGCTCCTCAGCCAGGTGCCAGGAATTTTTCAAAGCCGGGAGGGGGTGCAGACCTGTAGACAGACTAAGCATAGCCCCACCATGGGTTGGTGGGATGTGTAAAGAAAATTTTTGCTGCACCAACTCTCAGAATGCTGGAGATGTGCACCTTCCAGGCCTGTTGCAGACATACAGTAGATGGCTTTAGAGGGTTTGCAATTACATCACAGATTGGCCAAGCTGGAGGCCTAGGACAATCATCCCAAGGATATGTGGCTTTGGGTTGAACCCGCTGCACAATGTTCACTGTAGTAGACAGTGTGTACACATTCATTGAGCCAGCATGTCAACTGTAATCTACTACAGTAGGTAGTTACATGTACAGGGTCCGCTCTATAGTCCCCTGTCTCATTGGTCCCCCATTTACTGTAGGGTAATTCGTCTCATTAGTCCCTTGTGTCATTAGTCACTAGTCTCATTAGTCCCCAAGTTTAAGTTAGGGTTTAGGGTTAGAGTTTGGTGTTAGTGTTAGGGGTTAGGGTTAGGGGACCAAGGAGATGGGGGACCAATGGTACTGTATGTGGGACTATATTGAGACGGGGACTATAGACATTATCCCATATATACTCCAACATGGCTGCCATGGAATATTATGAGGTCAAATGAAAACTTAAAACCTCTATAGGGAGAGTGCTAGGTATATGAAAACAAAATTAATAACATGCAATATGAAGGGCATGCCTCTTTGCTCCCTTTTAACCCTTGTTCTTGCTCTTCAATTTAGAAAAACAGGGTTTCAAGTGCACACATTTGTATCCCATCAGGCCCATAGCCTTGTAGTTGCAGTGTCAATCAGAAAAATCAGAAATTGCATTTACTCTTTTGATAGGAGACCTTATCAACTTCAGTCAATGTGGCAACCCTTTGGTTGTGCCCAATTATCCCCAATCCAGTCTGTGAAACTTCCAAGTGGACCACTATCAGCTGGTGTGCTGTAGCATGGCAAGAAATGCCCTGGCAAAACTTTTTGCTTGGTTGCCTATGGCATTGTCTTGCATGGCCTGGTAAATAGTATCCAAATTTTCTGAATATCTTCCTTTTTAATAATATATTTTGGTCTTCTACAGTATGGCTTCCAAGCCTTTCAACCCGTTAAAGATACTGACTTTTGCATATGACCTGCAATGAAATTACCTAGGACATAACTAAATGAGCATAACTGCTTAAATTCTTCATCTTCCTGGAGTTTTTTTGTGGCAATCCTAAAGTGTCCATGAACCAGTTTGAATAATTGAACATGGCTTCAGGTATTGCACGGGCTTGGAAACTCACTGGGTCAGAGGTGCACTAACAAAAGTGGAGGTTTAGTACGGTAAATTGAAGGATCTGAGTACACTATATTTCTAATAGATTGATGGTTTACTTGGGTGAAAGTGCACTGGCAGAATTAAAGTATGGATGGAAGTTTTGCTAAGTTGGCTGTTTTTTAGATCAAAAATTTCACAGCCATACTGTAACACACCCACTGTATTTTATTGGGATGCGTTAGCTTAGACCAACTAAAGTTTGCTAGACTAAAGGGTCACTAGATCAAAGGTACACAAGATGAAGAAGATTTGCTAGATTAAATCTTCATTGTGGCACTTTTGATCTAGTCAACCTTTAATTTGGTCAACCTTGAATCTACGTTACTGTTAAGTCAGCTTTGGATCAGAATACGTAGGCATGTCTCTGCCCCTGAACAGTCCAAACTGTTAACCATGTATACACATGTAGTATTATAGTGCATGCAGCATCCTTAGCCTATACTGCACAACATCATAGTTCACTGTTATTATCCTGAACCCAGGTATGCACTAAACATGCACCACCCTACTTGCTTTACCCATATTTCTTAGTCTTTGTAAATGCTACATCTTTGTAAAGTACTTGTAATTATATTGCAATATTCTTTCATTACAGACATAGTTATTCAACTTTTGGTATCCTGTAGTACCTAAGAAAACAGACTTCATTTGCTCTAGATCCCAATTGATTGCCTTATCTTATCAGTAGATTGAATGATCCCATTGCACTTGCCTCATGATGTGATCCTCCTCCATGCATGAATGACTGCTTCAGTGGAAGTAACCTCCAGACAGTCATGCTAAATTGACACCAGTGGGCTTGCTGTTGAGCCACCATTTATCTTACATAAGAGCATTTACACTTAAATCTGTGATGGCCTGCCCAGGGTCAGAGGGCCAGATCCACCCTCTTACCAGGATCAGATCTGGGAGATCAGATCCCCTTTACCAGACATAACTACAAGTTTTGCATGAAATTCATTTAACCTTTGGAATGCCCCCCCACCACCACCACAAAAAAAAAAAAAAAATGAAGAAAAAAGTCATTTGAATGTCATGTGAATGAATTCTGCAATGCAAATTAAAGACCTTATATTTGCATTCATAAAATGGTTGCATTTACAGTATCATATATACTGTAAATTCACCCTAATTTTGGTTCCCTTTTAGAAGTACGAGAAGAGAGTATTTTACTGGCATAACAGTTTCGAAGACTGATTTTACTCTGGCAAATGCATATACTGTGGGGTTTTCAGTATACAGTAGCTTAATGAACAGTGTTCACATCTTTATCAAGTTTGCAAGGGAAATGCTGTCAGCATGAAGCTGTGCAAGTTTAAAAAGGAAAAACTTCTTTACCATATACTTTAAGCCTGTACCTTTTAAAAAATACATACCATGCATGCCATAAATGCATGCAGGCTACTTGATACAGTTTTCTGACCATTGAGTGTCATGTGAAAAATTGACACATGAAATGTGAAACAATGGTGTATATACTGCAATCTTTGTTTTGTTGTGCTAATTACTGAAATAATGTGAAAAATGGAAAATTTTTCCTGCTGTACCTAATGTGCTGTTATGCATAGCCACAAATCTTGTGAAATTTTTTATAGGCTATATTAAAGGAAATGTCAAATTAATCATGTTATGCTCCTTTATCACAGAATTGTAGTTTTTGAGGAAATTTTCACTGAATCAATAAAATCTGCTTTCTTTTGCAGGTGTGGCAGGAGTTCTTGTTGGACATCCCTTTGATACGATTAAGGTAATTTCATGAAGCATTACCTGGTAACTACTGCACTGTATAGTACTATACCAATACATTGAAACTTCATCCGGTTGATTTTACTGTAAAGTCTTTGTTTGTCTGAAGATATTTATTGTCAAAACAAAGCACCTTCAAGTACCAGAAATTTGCTAGGGCAAAGCATAAGGATAATATAATGAATGTCAAAGCTTTGATATTAAAGTGTGCCTCTAGTCTAGAATTTTAAAGATATACATTGTTAAGAGGTTGCAAAATGAATCTTATTCATCCAACTCCCATTGTCATAGCTTTTTCCATTGTTGAGTTATAAATTGTTGAAACTTATTCACCCAAAAATAAAATAGTCCATTGGGCAATAATTTATGACTTTTTTGTTGTGTGACTCAGTACTCAAATTATCTGCTTTGTTTCCCTTTAAAATTAAATGTGTTTGTATGACCTTGAGCATTTCCTGTTTGTTTGAGTAGCTTAATTAATTACATCACCCCATAAGAGAAAGAGTGCTATCACATTTTGGTACAAGGAGGTACAGTATTGCAGTAACTCTCAGTAAAACAAAGAAATGCAAAGACTGTAATTTGAGTAGTATAACAATGCTATCACAAATCATTGTGCAAGGTACCATCTAAAACTGAGTGAATAAACTTCAACATTTTATGTCTTAGCTCAGGAATGTTCTATGAAGATGGAAGTTGCACTGCTGTAATTCATTTTTCATGCTCTTTAATTCAAATTTGTGAAATCTTAGACCTTAGGTACACTTTAAATATCAAAACCACAACTTCCTAAACATTTGGACAGAGTGTCATGTTAAAAAAATGTAGTCTCCACTGATTAAACACCAATATGGCTGCTGGATGCACATTGCATATAAAATATAAACATGGGTGGAAGAAGAATATCATGTCTCTTTGATCTGTATTTGTCAAAATTTGACCTACTGCAAACTTGCATTTTTTCAAAATAATAAATTTTTGCAGAATTTGTTGGCATTGAACAACTCGCACAAGTCCAAACTGTAACATGTAGACCATAGCAGGCAGCTTATGTTGGAAAGCCTAGATATATTTCATGTACAGTGGTGACAGCCACATGAAGGATTTTAATGCCATGAGTGTGTTCTGTCCATTCAATAAGAAGTCAATGGTTGATACAATGAAACAGTGTGGAGGGTCATCAAAGGATGTGATGGCCTTAATGGTGTTGGTGATGGTTTGATGGACATCAACGCAAAGTGATGGGGCCTGAAGGGTGAAGCACATGGATGCCTTCTGGTAGTCCTTGTTATTTAAAATTGTGTGTTCCTGTCATTCCTGAACTGATTTACTTTAAATACTAAACAAAGAAGCGTAGATAAAACAAAAACGAGATACCAGTAGAATAAAAGCTGTTTTAAATCTATTCTCTACTCCTAATTTGAATAATGCACATGTGTTCTCTTTTGTCCTTGTAGAGTGTTTTCACTACTGTCACAATCCTTGCCCCACTTATGAAAGCAGCACAAAAACAGTAATGACTTGCATGTGCAGTAGCCATGTAAGAAGCGACTGACAGCCCAAGACAGTGTGACTGTTGATGATTTACTTGGGAGAGGCTAACCAAACCATGACATCATGTGAAAATACTTCAAAAAATTTTTAAATTTGATCCCTGCTCGTATGATTTTTTTATTTAAATATATATAACATGTATGGAGATATTGTCACTCTCTAGCAAGTGGTTGAAATATCTTTAATGCAACAGAAAGTAACTTGATCTGTGGTCAATATCTTTCAGAGTTTGAGAGCATGCTCTTTGAGTTTAGGGAACATGAAATTGAATATTTTGATGTGAAGAAAGTAATGGTTGCTAAGTATTGCTAAGTTATTTTGGCCAATTTTAGGGGCAAAGCTCTTCAGTTGTCAAGGAAACTGTCATTTCTTTGCACGCTCCACTACAGTTGCTAGGCCAGATAAGTATACTGAAAATGTTTACATTTTGTGGTTTATAAACTCAGACCTCAGAAGCTTGGCATTACACCGCTGATAAATCAAGCATGAAGTAACTGTAAGTCAATCTTGCCTTGTGTAGTCTGCCCATAATTGAAGGCTCTGAAACAGATATTTGCCCAGAAATTCTCTTGAGAGGAACAAGCTCATTTACATTTCATTGAATTAGTGCACAAAATGTGTCCAAGAGGCAAGATCAAAATGTTTTTTAACTTTTGATGAAAAATATCTATATCAAAGTTCATTGAAGATTTGAAATGTTTGTCTTCATAATATTCACAAAGTATTGATATTCTGCAGCATAGCTGCTATAGTTTTTATTATCTTACCTTCTTCCTGTTCTTTCCATTCAGATTCGTTTACAAACACAAGACTCCTTGAAACCAAGATATACAGGGGCACTTCATTGCTTTTCTTCAATCATTCGACAAGAATCGGTACGATAACCTTAATCTGTTGTCAGAAGTGTGTAAACTGTATTCATGTACACATTTTCACTTAGCCTTGAAAGAGTTGTAAATTGGAGACATTTAAAGAGTGGCATTTTTTCACAGGCCTTGAGTTTCAGAATTTCAATGTACATGTATGCTACAAATCACACTCCTCAGGAAATAAGGAAGCGTTTAGGTGTGCTGTTTTATAAACTTCAATATACTTACATGAGCTAATATTCGTCATTTAGATGTGCTAAAAATCACACCTCTTGTAGTGGTTTGAGGTGAGTGATGGTGTGATTGCACTCTCATGCCTCAAAATTCAAAGCCTACAAAATGATCATAGGGTAGATTCTTATCCAGAAATATTGTGGTTGGCTTTCTTTTTATTGTCTGAAATAAAAGCACATGGTTTTTTTGGTTTTGAGGATAAAAGAAAACATGTAGTCATGATGACTTTTGTGTGTGTGCGTGTATGTGAGTGTGTGTAGGCATGGATGTGTGTGTGTTTGTGATGCCTTGCTTGTTAATAGGATATCTCAAGATTGTGTTACAGCTCTGTTGCATTCAAACCAGTGACTGCAAAAAAACACAGAAGGATGAAATTAAAATTCAATAACTTTAATAACTTAAACAACTTATTTAAAATTAACTCTTCCTGAATTCATGCAATCACTAAATCTTAATTTAGACCCGATTACAATTAATACACGCTCAATGTACTTATCCCTAGTCTTGCCGGTGTTAATACATGTCAGCCATGATAAGCTGCAGCAGTAGCGTTAGGCTTGGTTCCATGGAGGTGAACTGCAACTTTATTCAGCGTAGTCGTACATTCATGAACGATGATCTTGGAGACAACTTTGTACAGAAAATGTCACACAGTTAACGGTGTAAGGCAATTGATGTAGTTCTAATAAGAGTGGCTGGCTCTGTGTGCTCAGAGGATAAACTGACTGGAAACAGCACAGGGATGATGAAGATTAATAATAACAGAATGTAGTACCCCATACACCAGGGATTTTGTGATTCTCCTGAAGTTATCATGATCTCTCTCCCTGATTTTCTTGAGAATGTCCTTTTATATTAGCCAGCCTTTATACCAGAAACATCTCGAATTGACACATTTTGGAATGTTCTGGTAAACATTACATTTTCCAGAGAGTTCCAGCCACGACAGTGGCTATAATTAGTGCCTAATGTTAGACAGTGTTTTCCAGTAAAAAGCCAATTGCTCTTGTTCGGTCATAGCAATTGCTGGAATGTAAAAAAGTACAGAGTAAGAGTGTCCTCTCTTGCTGCTTGTCGATTATTTAGGCAAGCTTTTCATGCTTTCAACAGTAAGGATGCCAGACAGTTTTAAAACTTGGTTACATAGATGCTCCATATTGAGAGGAAAAACCCTATTGATTTTGGTGCCAGTCAAAGGTCTTCTGGGGTCACCAGAGGTCAAACCCTGGAAACCTTGTTAAAGCTGTATTTCAAGGTGGAAAACTTGAATAGATCTCATGTCTGGTATATGGATACATTATAGTGATGAACATGGTCTGTATTAATTCTGGTGGAGGTGAAAGGTCATCCGGGGTCACCAGAGGTCAAACCCTGGAAACCTTGTTAAAGCTGTATTTCAAGATGGAAAACTTGAATAGATCTCATGTGTGGTATATGGATGCATTATAGTTATGAACATGGTCTGTATTAATTTTGGTGGAGGTGAAAGGTCATCTGGGGTCACCAGAGGTCAAAATTATCTGAAAACCTTACGAAGACAATATCTTCTGGTATGAGAGTTGGATTGATTTGATACTTTGAATGAAGATGTGTTGGTTAATGAAGCATAAAAGAGCTATTCAGTTTTTGGTGGAGGTCAAAAATGATCTATGTTCACCAGGGGTTATATGTGGCATTATTTGGATACATGTTTCATCAAAACCTCCATGCTTTTTGTATTCTGGTTTCTGTGGTCATTTGAAAAACTGGCATTCTTCAAATATCTTCAAAATACTGTTGTAGGCCTATGTGACATGCTTGAAGAAAAAATGTGGCCTTGAAATGGGTTATTTTCGAAGGGGGTAAATGTGTTCCTAAAGCCCATGATGCCATGGTAAATAGGACCCTTATCCAAAGTCTAACAATTAGTTCAACATAAAACCTCCATGCTGAAAGGAAGAAAGTTGGGAACCATACTTGTGTTGTGTCTTGCACACTTTCAACTCCAAGTCATGGAAATACTGTATGATAAGTGAACTATCAAAGTCTGGTAAAACTCAGAGCATCATAAAAAGGAGGAAAGTTTAGAAGGGGTTTAACCTTTCATGTGAAAATTTTTTAGCATTTTTAATAATCCTTTGTTTTTCTTTTTCTTTGCTTAACCATAGCCTGTCGGACTCTTCAAAGGAATGGCTACACCAATTATAACAATTGCAGGCTTGACATCAGTCATATTTGGAACATTTGGTTTTTGCTTACGTAGGCTTGATGAAGGCAAACTCTCCAGTCATGCTTTGGCTGGTTTGGGGGCTGGAACTGTCCAATCTTTTCTTATTTGTCCTATCGAACTATCCAAGATAAAGATTCAAATACAGGGAATTGGAGAAAAAAAAAGTAGTGTGAATAAACAGAAGTATGCAGGCTCAGTAGACGCTTTTTTGAAAATTCTCAAGTCTGAAGGAATCACTGGATGCTACCGTGGATTGGGAATGACATTAATGAGAGATGTGCCCGGGTATGGAATATACTTTGTTGTCTTTGAAGGAGTTTGTAGGATGTTTTTACCTTATACATCCCCAGGGGAAAGTCTAGGGGTTCTGCCTTTATTGGTAGCTGGAGGGGTGAGCGGTGTCGCCAATTGGTTCAGTGTTTATCCCTTTGATGTCTTAAAATCAAGGTTCCAGAGTGATTCTACACAGAAGTACTCCTCATATATGGATTTAGTGAAAAAGTCATACTCCCAAGAAGGTTTTAGGGTATTCACCCGAGGACTTGGTATTACCCTAGTGAGGGCATTCCCTACCTGTGCTGCCATATTTACAGCAGCTACATTGACCAAACGTGTGCTAGATAGAAGCAGTCAAAAAGATCCACTAGACTGCCCTGGACCACATATTTAGAAGTGTCAAAATTGAGAGAAAGAGCAGGATCCTAGACTTATCCATGCCTTATGCATAGCAGCAGTAATAAGGTGCAGATTCTTCAATTGCAAAAGGGGCATACTTTTTGTGAGGGAGCTCTGAACCTAAGACTAGTGTCACTAAGGGACACCCCTTCTGGATCCTGCAGGGAAGTACTAAAATTTAACAAGGTCAGATACTGTTACACAAATTCCCTGCTGATTTTGCAAGTTCTGTAAAACATGTATTTCAATATTTACAAATATGACAGGCAGCTAATAATTTAAATGTAAATTTTGAAATGTCTTTTTTAAAAAACAAAATTTTTCCATAAACCTACAAGTGCAATTAACTAATCATGCCTGAAGCAAAATTTTTTAATATTTACTGTCTTATGTGCTTGTATGAAGTATTTAAAGTTTGACTATGAAAACCTATCATCCTTTTGCAATAAACATTTTTTGAGATCATTTTTGCCTAAAAAGTACAGTATTTAGTATAAGTGATATTTTGATGTTGAACAAGATCGAGAGAAGTTTATGATTTGTGGCACTTGAGAGTGTTTTGGATCCTTAAGGGCTCTTATAATAATTCATCATCTCTCCAGTATATTTACAAATTGCCAAAACTGTAATTTTTTTAATCAAAAGATTTTTGTTTCACATAGTGATGTTGGAAGATATTTGCTCAGTTCATAATTTTTTTGGTTTCAAATGATAGAAAATAGAACATAGTTTGTACAAAGCCCTCTCACTTTTATTGCTTAGATATTGTATTAATCTCTTTGCCAAAATGATGGAATAAAATACTTGTCAAAATGCCAGTTTGAGTTTTGTAAGTATACCAAAAGACTAGGATGGGTTTATGTAACATTTATGCAAGTTTAGATAGTAATTGTCACAATATGATAAGGAGGCTCTCTTCTTCCATCAAATGGTGCTAAAGTTTTGCCTTCCTTTTTTTTATCCTTTTATATTATATTTTTGCACAATCATGTGTGCTGTTTATTCAGCTGAAGATGCTTTTAATATTCTCATTAAAACATTGGCAAAAGATTCTCAAATGGCATTTATTCAGAAGGATACCTTGATATTCCTAATCCTCTTCAATTCAATTGTATTTTCCTTTTAAGTCAATTCTGAAACCTTTTAAGAGAATATGCACAAAATTTATGCACCTTGCTTTATAAAATACTACAAGTTATACTGTAAGCATACTGTATTCTTTATTATTGTGGTGTAATGGTACTGTAGTTTGTACAACAGTGATTGAAAGTTTACTCATAATTTGACAAGGATATCAGTCATCACTCTTTTTATTTAATTGAGTGTGGGCAATTCCCCTGTACCCCCATTCAGACAGAAAGTTTGTGATTTAGGAGTAATATATTTGCCGTTTTTAGACAGCCATGCATTGTACAATAGGAAAAGCTGTACAGCACCCTCTCTGTCATATTGATATCCTGATGTTCCACCCTTGCTAGATTGGCATAACCAAGATTTACATTTCTGTTTACTACTGGATTAATGAAAACTTTATAACAGTTTAGAAAACAGGCTAGGTAAGACTATTTCACTACACACACAGCAGTGAATAAAATTTTTTTTTACCTTTTCATTTTGCCAAGATTATTAAAATAGTGCAAGAGACCTTCATGTAAGACAATTGCAATAATCCAATTCATTCTTTTAATGGAAGCTATAATTTTGTATTGATCCCTTGAAATAAAGATCAGCATTATATAGAATTTTATAATTCCTATTCTGTATTTTTCTTTGTGTTATGAAGATTGATTTTTTATCGTATCTCGTATGTACGATATTTTGAAGTTAGAAATGCGCTGCATGGAATGCTGTAATGATTGATGGCAAAAGACTGACACTACTTCTAAATGAAATAATGAGCTGTAGGGAAAACATGTCAGCAATTGATCAATGGCCTTTCACCTCAGCAAGCTGGAACTCCCTTGAATAGCTTGAACAATTTGTGTACAAAGGTCACTGGGGTAAAACAAAATTGATTTTCAAATTTGCCAGTATGAAATTTGACTGAAAATATATGGGACTTCATGGCATTATTTGGGATATAACATATGTATCGTCCAAAACTCAATGCATTTTTGCATTTTGGTTACATCAAACACCCAATTCCCTTTCATGTTACCAGCCCTTTAAGGTTCCACACTAAGACTGTTGTTCTTTTGAGTGGGCAGGGTTCTAAAGAAACACAATATAAAAGTTAATGTTCTCTTTTGTGAGGACTCAGATTCTTGGGCATCATCAAATTTTGTAAGGAAAGTTCAATGTGAGGCCAGGGAAAGTCAGTGTTTCCATCGGCGGATGGGTTGTGGGACGATCTGTCTTATCCTTTCCATTAAAAAGGGTAGAACCCCTCTCCTTTTTATTTCCATAAAAATTAGGAAAATGTTAGTATCCTAGCTTCTTGTTTAAGAAGGGGGTCCCTTTGCAACAATGTTTGAACCAACAGAAAAAGAAAGCCATTACAAAATTTATATTGCATCTTATAGGGGCCTTAAAAACGAGCTTTTGCCCCCAGACCCTCTTGTAACTTTGGCCAATTGTACAGTCAATTTGGACTTTGGAATTGGCTGTAATATTCCTCTTTTGGAGCTCCTGGGGGAATCCCCTGAAGGCCTTATCCAGTTTTGCACCTCTTGGCTTTACTGTAGCATTGAATCAAAAAAACAACAGACACAGAAACTGTTTTGATTACATATTACGTCCGAGTGGTCCTTATGATATGAGTAGTGTAATTGAGTTCACAATTGCTTAAGAGCAGGGCAGGAAGGACTCTCGAGAGTGTTGACTGGTTTGGCGAGGAATAGCTCAATTGGGTTAGTTAGATGAGATTTAACAACCTACTAACACGAATGTGTTACATAGTGTGAGGCAAACTCGATAAAAAGGTGAAAATTTATTTTCAAATATGGTCAAAAGTTCAAGTTTGGTTTCTCTTAATTCGCCTCTTATGACAAGCGGGAAATACCCTTGGCATATCCTACAACCCCATCACACAGGGAGCAGCTCAGTTGGGTTAAGTTAAAATACTGGGTTGAGGAGGTAGAACTAACATCTTCCACATAAAAAAAAAAAAATTTCAACTCTCTTTGGTACCGACCACATATTTTCTTTTTTTTGAATTGCCGTAGGCAGTCAAGGAATCCATGCGATGGTGATGTCATGTGTATGTGCATGCGTGTTTGTGTGTGAAGCTTTGTCTTGTAAACATGATATCTCGAGAAGGGTAAGTGTGACTTATCTCATATGTGGTGTGTGGATTGGCCATACTAAGTAGGTGATTCCTATCGTTTTTGGTGGAGGTCAAAGATCATTTGGGTTCACGGGAGGGCAAAAGGTCAAAACCTTGTAAACACAATATCTCAAGAATGTTACATTGACTATGCTCATATTTGGGTGTGTGGGTTGGTCGTATTGGGTATAAATGATCCCTATTGATTTTTGCGGAGGTCAAAGGTCATTTGGGGTCATGGGAGGTCAAATGGTCAAACCTTATAAGCACTACGTCAAGAATGTTACATGTGACTTTGCTCATATTTGTGTGTGTGAGTTGGTCGTATTGAGCAGATGATCTCTCTCGATTTTTGTGGAGGCCAAAGGTCAAATAGTCAAAATCTTTGTAAACATGGTATCTCAAAAGTGCATCTGACCATGGAGCTATTACTTTGACAGGAGAAGAAACTCCGCTTTAATTTATGCAAATCCAATTAGTCTCAGACATACTTGAGGAGATAATCCTGCAACGATCGATAATAAGACCCAAGGAGTATTCAGTTCTTTTGTCTGACACTAACATTTAAGACTTCTTACTCTCTGCGGCATTATTCAGGTACACTGCTACCCTAACAAATGGATTAAATAGAATAGCCTTTTGATATCAAGGACTTTGCCGACAGCCAATAACAAATTTAGGGTAAGAAATCTAAACGACTGGTTTGCAGTTTCTAAGAGCAGATACTAGTCCTATTAAGCATTTCTACGTACCATGAATCAATATGCAAATTTTCTTGTCAGTTACAAGTCTGTATTATGGAGTCGGAACTTTATTCAGTTTGCGCATTATTTCGCATATGGCAAAGGACATGCACATCTTCGACGTCTCACAAGGAATCAAAGGAACTTTTATGTATAAGCAACAATAAGCGGCAAAAAGAATAAATTAAGTTGCAATTAGAGCGACTGGCAATGTTAATGTTGAAGTGATAGAGGAAAATCACCGATGTGCACTTAAAGATATAGCAGACGACATGAAACTGTGTACGTACTGCATAACTCTCTTTAATCCTATTGAGTCCCGAGTACAGTTCAAAGATAAGAGCCAGTGGGTGTGAAATAGGGATATAGCTTTGACCTTTGCGGTAAAATCCTACATTCAAAGGGACTAACGAAGTTTCTTCTCCTGTCAAAGTAATAGCTCTATGCTATCATTTATGACCATGACAACTATTTTATTAGCTTTTCAGCTATACACGTGGATACAATAAGACTTTCTCAAGAAATCGCACATAATGACCGAAAAAGCTGTCGAAGTAGATAAAAATTAAGAAGGATGATCCTTATTTAGTTCCTAGCCGTCCGGATTCCAGCTATCAGGGCATGGGACCCAAACTTCCTGGGAATGTACCGTAACAAGGACAGTGACATGCAGCCTCCAATTATCACATCGTCTGTAAACTTTAAATCGAATCACTCTCAGTTTTCACACTAACAAAAAGTTGTGAAACTTGTCCCGCATCATCAAAAAAATAAAACAAATGAAGGAAAGAATCGTATAGCTGGATACAAGTACATATATGCTGCTCAACGGAAAGAAGAGGTACTGGGGAAAGTTAGAAAATATTTCATACCAATGACCAAAAACCAAATGTATGAAACGTCACAATCAGTCTTTTTCTTCGACACGCTTCGCGTGCATCCCTTTAAAATAATGTTTTGGAATTCGTAGTAACATTGATATGACCAATTCCCCCATGGACAGACACTGGGGATGTTTCCCCTTCTCTGAAATTTCCAAAAAATTGTTATCAGTGTAAGTCTTTTTCAAATGATTTTCAAATGATTTTCAGATGCTAGTAGCAAGGGACGCTTGACGAAGGCTGGCTGAGGCTTGGGACAAAGAATCCTCTCGTTCGATCAGGACAGCGGTGTTTTCTTAGCTTTCTGTTTTCTTCGAGTATTTTATTCTAAGCCTTGTTGTGTATAAATGTAGGTTCAACAGCCATAGATTAACGCTAGTGCTGGATGCACTCATCCAATCGCTCATTATTCTGCGGTAATGCACGGTTAATCCAGGACGTAATACCTGTGACTTCGATTTGCTAATGCTGGCATTACACTATAGGCCACGATTCCCACGATCGTCACGATTTTTAAAAAGCGTGGAGCTCCACGACATATTAATGATTTTTTCTTTTTTCCACTCTTTCAGAAGCTTTCCAACGTTTTGTTACGATTTAGGAAACCAGTGCCTTCCGGTCAAGGTCTGCAACGATTTTCATTACGTTCCCTCAAGATATCTTACGATCACCACGATAAGCTCTCGCGTTCTAACACGTTCTGTTAAGTTCTGTTGAGGTCTCTCAGGTTAATCAAGTTCTGTTAAGATCTCTTAAGATTTATATACACGATTTGACCAACGTTACAACGATTGGGTCCCGATTGGGGTGCAAAAAAGGAGTCCGGGCCACTCTGTCATTCCTTCCAGAGAAAAAATGAAGAAGCATCCTTCCAAGAGATGAAGATATTGAATTGGCAATTCTGGTTTATGCTTATATTGTCGTTAAAAAGAAGGCAACGGCAACAAGAAGAGGTAGAACCGGGCAGGGTGGGAGAGAGATGAAGGTTGAAGAGTCCAAGGGGAAGACCTAGGAGGTGGTTGGTGAGGCGGAGAAACCTTGTCTTTTTGGCGGCATTTTGTAGAATGAAACTTGGATCCAACAAAACAAGACAAATAACAGAAACTAGGCTGTAGCTAGTCTCAAAAGTCAATTTTTAAAGCGGTGAAATGGCAATAAATCGTGGAGAGCGTGGGCACCCTTTCATACGCAAAATCGGAATTGTGTGGGAACCGTCACCTAACAAAACATGTCAGATTGTGGAAGCCGAACGCGGCGACCGCAGTAGATCGTGTCAGAGGGTGAATAAATTACTCACGCTCCCCAAAGCATCTTGACGAATCGAAGAAGAGCGTGTTCCTCGCGTGGTGGATCGTAGTGAAACTTGAAAAAATCGTGTTTCAAGATCCAGCAAGATTCTCTCAAGTTGTGGCGAACGTGGCCTAGTGTAATGCCAGCATAAACAAACATAGACTGCGCCGTGATATAGTCCGGACCGCTTTGGTTGGACTTTTTACCCAAAACATTTTTCTATGTTTAACTTCCATCCTATAGTCCTATTTCTCTGCTGTGTTTTATCGACTTGTTATCTGCATGCTCGATCACATTCTACCCCGATATGTTTTATGATATGAAGTAAACACATACACATCCAAATAACGCTGAGAGCATTCCCTGTTTGCTCTTCGTAGACAGTATATTTGCTTCCCTACATGTGAACCTAACAAATCAAATACACAGAAGGTAATACCTGCACTTTACCCCGAATTACGAGGGAAAACATCTATTTCTTATTTTGCACAGTCACAGAGCCGACTTCACAATTGGACCGAATATTCTGTGTGGGTTTGCAAGGATAGGCGTAGAGGTGTAACATTCGTCCCTATGCCAGCTGACCGTCGGGGAAGGTTAAAACCGGACAACCAGAGGAGATTCAACGTAACGTCCTCCTGAGGGAAGATGGCAGTAGATTTCATTGCTGGACTAAACGGTGGTAATGCTTGAATTGAACATTTTCCAAATAGTGATTTCAAATTGGATTGTGGGACAGATTGTTAGTATACGCTTTTTTTGGCAATATGTGATTTTTTACGCTGGCGTAAAACAACGCGAACTGAAAACCCTATCCCACAATCCTTTGTAATGGCTATTTGGAAAAGGGTCTATTGTATTCCGTGAGTAACAAGGATACATATTTGATTGGTTTTGAATTGAATGTTGGTATTCCCTACAACTCAAATTGTCATCACTGCTTATAGGTTGGTGAGATATAGGCTATGAAACGTTGATTTATCCCTTTATTTTGAAATCGTTTATTATGCATTTTTTTTTGTGATGTCCTTCTTAGGCAGGTATTTTTCATTAGACTGGCTACTTTTTTTCTTTTGAAAGTCATTTATTAACGTGATATTCAGAATAGTAGTGTTCTTCTTTTGCATAGCTTGTTCGGAAACGGCTTGTATATACCCTGAAACAGTTGGGTTAAATGGTCACTAATCACTGGACACGTATAGGCCTATGTGACATTACTAAAATTGGGTAATTTTTAGTCAATAATTGGTCAGCCAAGTGGTGGGTTACCCAAGAAGGCTAAATGGTATCCAGCCACATAATTCACCCGTAAATGAAAACATTTGGACAAGTTTTTCCCAGTTTCATTATTGTCACATAAGTGATCAGTGTTGGTTATTATTTTGCTTAACTGTTTTAGAGTGTAATTCATAACCGCAGTATAGCGCTAAAATGGATGTGAAAATTGTGTATAAATCCCAGCTATAATGTGATTTGCCAAGGATGGGCCTCTATGACTCTAATAATTAGTTTCATACATCGACGGAAGATAGCAATGCTTCTAGTCGCGTCTGGCCGGAATCGGATTTGAGAACGTGAAGGACTCGGTCCGCAGAGGGTTGTTTTAACCATTGAGAGAGGAGGGGCGTAGCCAGTGTGTAGCACTGTCGGCCCGGGCCGACACTTTCTTGGCTAAGTTGTCTTTAAAAAAAAGCACATATAAAAATGGAACATATAAAAATGAAAGGAAACTTCAAGATTGCCGATTTCAAAAATGAAATCGTCTGAAAACGTGTTTAAGCTCTTCATTTTCATAGGGGGCTTGGTGAGGTACAATTAGAGTCGTAGAGGCCATCTCCTGCAATCTGGGAGGGTCTCTGGAACCAAAATTTCCTCGGTGCGCTCCGCGTCAACACGTGGTGGCGCTCCGCTTAGATGGTTTCCCCTGTCATCTGGGTTTTGAACCACGATATAACAGTGTAAGCTTAAGACACCAAGGCGAGAGACATATCAGATATTCTTCGCCACCGCACTGTCACTGTTCTTTATTCAGTTTTCTTCTAGAAGTGAGAAGTATAAAGTAAAAAAGAGAGGGTTTCCAGTAGTTTCAAATAGAGTCTTAGAGGCCATTTCCTGCGACCTGGCGGGTCTGTGAAACAAAAAATTTTCAGCGTACGCTCCGCACCAACCCATGGTGGCGCTCCGCTTAGATGGTCTCGCGTGTCATCTGCCCCCCCCCCCCCAATACCAACATCCTGGTGGCGCACCTCCTTTTGCCTACAACTTTTAAAATCCTGGCTACGGCCCTGGAAAGTACATGGACTCGAATCCGGACTGAGCCCGGACTCGAGTCCTTGAAAGTTGAAAATTGTCGTACTCGTGACTCGAAATCCCCAGAATCAGGCTACACCTTTGGAAGGTAGTATAGACCTGAAAATGGACTGCGGTACGATTACTAAAAGAATGACTTCACAAAGTATCGCAAAGTAAGTTGATTGAACATGTTCTCCGATTTCGACAGTTTATTTACCAGCTCAGGAGTGACATGATGACCCTTTACCGTTGTTTGGGTCCTTTTGGACCCATGCGGAGAGCTCGGCTGTCACACATCTTTACTGTTTCACGCGGAGCTCGAAATTGCAAGTAGCTACCCGAAAATTCGGCCACAACAGCGAGAGAGACAATAGTTTAAGGTCACGGGGTCAATGGTCTACGGAACCCAATGCGGGGCGGGCTACGTCCGCTTTTCCGCCCACTCCCGAGGCGCGCAAATATGCCCCGATCGGAGCACAACGGTAAAGGGTTAAGAGAGAGACAGTTGAGATTCTTTTTGTGCTTTGTAACATTCATTTTTAAGTGTTCTGAATTTTGAGTTCACTTCAATGGATTTAAGCAATCCCATCATTTTGCAAATTACCAGGCTTTTGTTTCCCTCAGTTATCTGTTCGTAATGATTCAGAATATAGTTAATGCTCATTGAATGTTGGTTAAAATCTAGGAATTACCGTTTTCAGCATAAATGAAACAATCTGCTTTGCGAACATTAAAAAATGCCATCACACATGGAGATACGTAGCCAGACAAGGAAGTTGGCGAGATCAAGCCTTAGAGGGTGTGAGTTATTTTCATATACGTCAAGAAATCGATAGTTTTTGTTCTTACTATCTTTTGCAGCCTTACAACTTGAAAATGTCGCGGGTGCCGGCATATTAAACCAACAGGTTTTAAGTCGAGGAGTAAACCTCATCTAACTAACTCGCAATTTTAGGGCATTCTTTGTTATTTCTTTTTAATTAAGAATCGTCACTTGATAACAGGCTTGGTCATAATGCTGGTATACCATGAGTGCAAGTTTTTTTTGTTTGTGTGCATATCGATAAGGCAGCGCTTAAGTAGGTACTGGATTGTGGGAACTGGACAACGGGAGTTGGTCTCCTCGTCAGGACTGGATGACTCTACACAGGACTCGGACTCGAGTCCAAATTTGGTGGTTTCGGGCTTGAGTCGGACTTGGCTTGACTTGGACTCGACCTTTCTGGACTCGGACTCGGCTTAAAACTAGGGACAGGTAGACTCGGCTCCAGTCAGGGTGATCGCCCTAAATACAGATAAGCATCAGAGATCTGGATTTTTGGTAGTCCAAGATGATGACTCGAAGATGCACCGACCAATCCAGTTTACATGCAACGAGGGAAACGAAGATCCACGCACTCGCGTGATCGTATTCAGTATCGGTACAGCATCAGTGCTTTACTGTAAAGAGCTGTGGCGGAGTCTCCATGAGCTAACAGTCGTTTTGTACCACAGTTTGGAGTCGTCTTTCATGACCTTAACTTTAACCTCTAGGCCCCTGCCCGCTTTCCGCCGATGCACCATCGTTGTTCATGGAGAAGCCATCTCTCCAACTTGCGCTCCACTACCACGGTGGCTCGTAAAATTTTAAATTATAGCACCTTGGTTTTATCGGAGCACTGCTGTTAGCATATTATTACATTCCCTATATAAGATTTGACTTTGACTCATTGTCCCTTTCCTTCCCTGATGCAACCCCTCTTACGCAGAAACTTCAAAAGCAAAATACTATTTGTTATCCGGAAAAGGACCAGCTGATTTCCTGCCCAAGCATGCAAAAAAGTTGCACATGCTTGATATAGAGAGCGCAGAAACCTTGAGCATATACGACTACTACTAGCTAAACGTACTTCCTACTCTAATCGAACGCAATAACAACTCTTTTCCAGAGCCCCACACTACCCAACCATTACCTCCTCCAGCCCGATCGCTACTATCATAATTGCCAACCTTTCGTCATCAAAGCTACGAGCGCACCCGGGTCCTTCTTGGATAACGGTATGGTGCAAGCGGCGCGTGCAATACTTTTATCGGAAAATGCACATTCCAGATCGCCCGAAATAACACTTTCGTGACGCATTAATGCCCCAAACCTCCCTCATGGTTTGATGTGATGACTAAGAAATTAATTTTGGGAAATATCTGGACGTATGCAGAAAAGTAAGGGGACAAATAATCCAAATAGACTGGTGTACGACGCATGGGTCTTGGATCCTCTTCCACACTGTGAGCACAAATTGGTCAAACATTGTCAATATACGCCTAACCTAAGTTAGTCAAAGACGTTTGACTAATTTCATACCAATTGACTAAATTTTTTATCAATTTTCAACCTCTATGACTAATTTTCACCAATGATGTTTGGTCCATATTGTGCATTTAGTCAAATACCATTAGAAATTAGTCAGAATGAGTGACTAAAGTAGGTTCTGCGTATCAGACAATAATTGACTAATTTGTGTTTGCAGTGCAGTAGATAATACTAGACTGCCGCAAATGTGATTTCCTTCCATAAATGTCGATAAACATACTACGCATGTGGAAACACTACTTAATTTCAGAAAGGTAAATTTGATTAGACAAAAGCAAAGTCAGTGCACTGCTAACTTTTTTCCTTAATATATATCATAGAACTGGATGGCAAAAAAGTTTCCCACCATCTGGCCAGGATCTGCACCGAAGCGAATAACTTTAATGAACATGTGATGCCATCTGGTATAAATGTGCGGGAAAACTCCTTTCGATAGGTGCTGGGCTGATCGATGGTTTCGTGCAAAATTAAATTTATGTCAGGTCGAAATGTATGCATGTATTATCAGGTTACCAAGATGGTCAATATTGTACTCCAATGGCCATTAATATAATATAATTATACTTCTGCTCACAATATTTGCAAGCCATACGGTGTAAGTATCAGAACGTCATCACAGGAAGCTCTTTGCAATTACGGCCAATGCACTGTTTAGCAAGAAATTACCGGACTGGCTGACAATAAGGCTTATCCCTAAACTAATCACTTACAAAGATTGTAATGCCGGGATGCACTTAAATGCTGACAGCCAAATCCTTGTTAACTAGTGCGCATCAGCTGCGCGCTTACACTTCCTTTTTGGCGTCATTTATATATCAGCTTATTCATTTGAACAGGTTTCCCCACTGCGACATAACCAAACGCTAACCTGTTCCTGTTCCTTCAAATTTTGGGTCCGTAAACTAAATGCGACTCGAAGCCGCGAAGGTTTCTTCGGTAGACGCCGGCGTACTTTTTGCGGTTTTTGTTACTTTTTCTGCCCACCTATTTGAAAAGTTGGGGGATTATTGAAGAATTTGTGTATCCTGTTGGGAAATCTGAGATTGAGCGGCGACCAAAGATCGCTGTTGCTACATAATGTTATACAACGCCTACGACATGGGGCTCTCCGACGAAATTTCAAGAGTCAAGAGCTTATATTGGACAAAATTTGGAATTTTATGAAAGAAAAGTCCTAAAAATAGCACTGTAGTTACCGTGGTCACATGATGACCTGGTGTCACATGTTGCAATTTTTTGCGATTTTGTCACTTTCAGAGCTCGGAAAAGTTAACCAAAATGAAGGTATGAGCGAGCGCCTCTAGGAATTGCAATTTCGCGCGCGGAAAATTTTGTGTCTCTGAGACGAATATGGAGCTCCTTATTCAGTTATTTGAGAGAATTTGTAATTTCGGAATTTCATGACTTTCAATTGTAGACTGGTTTCACAATTGGCAAATTTCCGAATTCTTCATTTCTTCAGAGCTGCCTGCCCCTGTAGCTACGCCGCTGGGTGTCTGAGAAGAAGGGGCCCAGATGCAAAATTGTGCTAAATGTTTCAAATATTTTGAGTTACTAGGGAACTCCAAAGTTTTCCAAACATGGTCGTGAATGTGTGGGTAATTTCTTCAACGGACTGCACGGTTAATGTGAATTTAAATACCGGATATACTCTACAAGTAAATAGAATCACAACAAAAATTGTTATTGTTTGCAAAGGATTGGTACAAAAGTTCAATTAGTAAGGAACCATTTTTGATGAAAGAAGATAAAATCCAAAAACTGATCAAAGCACACTTCAATCTACTGCAGAAAAATCACAGATCGAGGGGTGATGGTGCCCACTCGTGTTACTGTGACACGGTTGCATAGGCCTACTGGTGTAAGATTGTTGATACAAAATACATTTAAATATGTCCTTTCGAAGTTTAGAACGACACCTTATCATACACTATCTTCAGACAGAGGATTGGGGTTTACCTCTAATTCCAGATTGAAGTCTCTAATCTAGCAAAATTCATCGTGATTTTACTTCTCTAATAATGGTCTAAGTACGAAATGGTCGAATCGCTATACGAATGTGTGATGTGCTCGTGTCGGAATTTTGCATTTGAAATCAATTATTTTTCTGAAAAGTTGCATGCAGACTGTGCACCAAAACATTTTCCTTAAAATGTGTTAAGCCTACCAGGCTGGTCATTTACTAAAAATTACAAATGTCATTAAAATACAGAAGGACACGATTCCTCTTCTTCAAATTCGTATATGTCGTGCTCCATCATAAACACATCTGCTACCCTATGCGTTTGAACAATCGATATAATCATAGAGACAGATAAATAATGTATGTTTGATATGCAAGTGAAAAAAGGACATCAACGAGACTGCAAGCGCGCGGAGCGCGCAAAAATTTAGGGGATTTGCAAAGTATAAACGCGTAATTATTGATACAGAAAGCGATCGTAATCGGCAGAGATGCATCTTCCGTAACCTCCATGTATAGTATTTTTGGTAGTACATAACTTTTAAGTTTCAGGTCACAAAAAGTTGGGGGGGGGGGGACTTTTACGTTAGTGTCCCCTCCACTCAAAAACGCGGGGGACATTTCCCTCCTGTACCCCTCTCAAAATCGACGCCCATGCTAGAGAGTCTGCAATGATCCCTACTGGGAGAAAAAAATGTATAACGAAAAAAGTATTTGGAGTATGTTGAAAACAGTTCAGTTTTAAGGTGACCGGCAACCCCTTTCCGTTTATCAATTACTCACAGGCCCACCCATTGTGTCAGCGAAGACATGACTAATTAAAACTTCGGCATGCAAAACTGGCGTCGCGGTACACAATTTCTTAACCAAACCATGACATAGGAACAGCGAATAAGTTGGAAAAGTTGTGAATCCTTGAATTTCATTGTTGTTTATGACTATTCCATGCTCGCTGTTTCCATCCAAAAGCTTCCTTATATAAACAGATGTAACGACCTGGACCCAGCCCATTCATAATGACGATACACATGTTTTTCAAATTCAAGACCTGTGAAACGAAATAAATGTGCACATACCAGTATACCTTCCATTCTTTGTGCAGTGCGGAAGGGGGCTGGGCTAAACCCCTCTCGTAGTCTTTGTGGAACCTTTTTCGGGCCGATTAGCGGTAAAAGTCTGATATTTTGGGGTGTAGTGCATGACTTCGCTAGAAAAACGTCCGCGGCCCTCGGAAAAGAAATCTTTTACACCGATCTCCATATATATTTTAAAAATTAACTGTACTTATAGAGGTATAAATATATATATATACATAGGAAGTAATAATTCATTACTGATTTTTTATGTGACCTAAAGTTTTTCTTTCAATAGTGCTCGTGAAAAAATATCAACTTCTTTGTTTTGTGCAATGCATTTTGCTTCCTTTTCTTAAAAGGTATAGCCGGATTGGTCGCTGCCCATCCAATGGATACTATTAAGGTACGGTGATCTCAGGTGGTTCTCAAGGAACTCTTGCTTGGTTGTACAGTAGTATTGACATGTAGTCGCAATCTTTGGAAAGGGTTAATGCATACGTTCAGATTTACATCGGGGTTTATAATCCATCAATTTATTCACCGTAGTAATTAGCCTACGACTGATTTAAGTGTATCATATCTCTGACTTTTATTTATTCCAAAACGGCCGAAACTAAAAATCAAACACCATGTTGACGGTTAATTGGGGTTAGACACGGCCATCGGGGAAGGTGAGGCCAATAGTCTCGTTAAGGTATAATCTCTTATTTCGGACGGGTGCGTAATTCTGGGCATAATATTTTAGTTCTGATCGGTGTTTCGCACACTTCATACAGCCGCCTCCACAAACCTGGCAGTCCATAAGTTGGAGTGTTATGTGCCTTTTGGTTCGCTTCCCCTTATGTGTCAGAAAAAAAGTTAAACAGTCCATTTTAATTTAGGTTACTTTGGAATTGCAAAAACCTCAATTTTTTTTGAAGTAATAAAATCCTGGCTACAATGAGAGCTGTGTTCCAATTTGTGTCTGTTTACCTATATTTTCTCGTATGGCGTGGTACACCATTTGTACACATGGTGGCTGTGTGAATATACGAGGGGTGGCCTCACAAAAGAAATAAATGCGTTGAAATTATTGAAAAGGTAACATGTTTGACAGATTTCAAATTTTAATCGCGATCAATACGTAGGTCATTAGTTTCACCGGTATGCGAATCATGTCCATTTGTAAGTTTATGTGCACACTTTGCACTCATTTCTAATTTTCTTGCGTGTCTTATATAGATTACAGATCGTTTTGATGGATCGAAGGAAATACAAGATTGACCTTACCTTAAAACGGCTCATTGAGTTGATATCAATAACTTTATGAGAGTGTCAAAGGGTCTCTACCACTTGACAATCTTACGGTTAGCATAATGAGTCAAGTTTCATATCCAATAGTTACTGAATAAGTTAAAATTTTGCATTTTGTGGTGCCCTGTATTGTAACGGTTTTGTGCATAATTTGAAAAAGTGTATGGTCACACATTTTTGAAAATCGAATTGAGCTGTTGAATACTCACTCATAAAACAGTTATTTGTAAGTAGGATATGGAAGTTGTCTTAGTTGGACCATTTGACATTAGTATGTGAAGAAAATTTAACAGGTTTGAAAAAAAAAATGTTTAATTCATGATTCAACTCAGTGGGCCGCTTTAAAATAAGCAGGAATAGAAATTAAACAAAACTGAGAGAGATTTGTGAATATCAGAAAATCGTAGAATTCTTCACTGAGTCTTTAAAATTTCTTCTTTCAGGTTCGATTGCAAATGCAGAGCTCCGCTGCTCCACGTTATCGGAGTGCCTTTCACTGTTTTTTCTCCATCATTAGACAAGAATCGGTAAGAATGATAATTAAACTAATTTTTTCAGTCAGAGGATGTTAAGTGTACTAGCCACGAGTTGCTAATGTGGCCACAATGGTTGGTTACACCATGTGGTAACTAACCAATTATAGTAGGAGGTCAACATACGAATTTAACAACCGTAGGAAAAAAAATTGGGAAACATTAACGACCATGTTTGTGAAAGAGATGTTTTCAGTTTGTGATCATGTATATTTGTGTGTGTGTAGGTGTGTGTGTGTGTAGTAGTAGTATTAGGAAAGGAAGGAATTCAAGTACTGATTCTACAAAAACAAAGAAGATTGACGCTTTATGTTCGACGATCAGCTTCCCTCTGATTCTACTGACTTTCTCTCTTTTCGAGTATTAGGAAGGATTATGCGTCGCAGCACTAATTCTGATCTTTAAAAATAATGTGTCTTTTCAATAGAGGGATCTACATCGGAAGAGTTTGGGGGAACACGGTTGTTCTGTTTTTAAACGAGCGTATAAAATTATTCAGTAGCATTTGAAAGTAAGTTTCGAAACGCGAAAAAATTCTTTCATGATAATTCGTTTTTCAGTAGATGCAATACAGATGAAAATACGAAACGATTGTGGAAATCGGTCCTTTGATGGAGTATTGCAGTTGGCTGCAGTACTTAGGGAAACAGAACTTTTTCCTTTCACATTAAGGCCACTTTATGGTTGATATATTCCAATGGTTCAAATTATTTACGTTAAACTACTATCTCAGGCACCTAACATTTATATTTGTTTGGAAATGCACATTTCAACAAGCCTGCGTATATAGCGCCTCAGTGGCTGCAGCCCCCTTTAGGCTGCCGCCCTTCAGAGCCTGCGGGCGATAGTCAAAAATTCCGTTCAGACCACAAATCAAGAATTTCGTTAATATTAATTAACCTCATTATGGACAACGGCAATTAGCATAAATCTTAACATAAATATGGTTAATACTATACCAGAAAAGGAAATTGTATTGAATTTCCTCTAGCCTTTATGAAGATAAACTTGTGTCTAGTGTTGAGTTGAGCAATAACTTTAGAACAGTGAGCTTTACAACACAACACACTGTGAACAGTACTGTAAGACTATGTGATGCCTAACGTTACTCGTTGTGAACAGTTTTAACGCTTGGTAGCTTTCGGATGCGAGTCAAATTTAAGAGTCTTCAGCTTGTAACTAACGGCGAGTCGTCCGTTTACAACATCCCTTGCTAGAAAACAGATATTGCATTATTATATTAAATAGTTTGCCAGAAATTTGAAAGTATATTCGATAGGAATTTTGAAAAGAAACTCTCGAGTATGCCTCGATACCTTGTTCACAAGAAATTCTTCGTATTGAGAGAGATGTTGAATGAATGTGAATATTCATATTGTAGTAAAAAACGTCCAATAATGTTCTTCGGGTATGTAAATGAGCTTTCCGTAAGTTTTTTATACGCAGTTGAGCAGATAGGGTCTGCAACGCCGGCGGACGGTGATTTTTTCGTAGCGATGAACTGGACGAAAAAAAGTCGTCCGTCCCGCGGGCTACATGTCATACGGTACGTCGTCTCGTCTGGATGTCGTGTGGGAATTCAATTCAGAGCCTGAAAACGTTATAAGCCTTGATTTTTTTCGAATTGGCAAACAACCAGTTCATTAATATTTCTTGTAAAGCGACATTTTACCGTGGACCCTACACTTTGCCGGGGGGGGGGGGGGGTTCTGCCATAGGGTATCGCATCATATATGCCACATAAGGGCATTGACGGATCGTTTTACATTTCAACATCAGAACTTAGACATAACAGAGAAGGCTAGTGTTTTCTTTATCTCAGGGGCAAACAAATGTTGAAACCATCACTTTCTCACAAGTTGTCAGGCAAAGGTTCTTGTTGCTTCAGGCAAGCATTCCGTTGACAGACCTCTTTTGCGTCCGTTGTAACTAAAATAAAATAATCATAGTAACAATGATAAAAAATGAACCACGCACCCGGGCTTTAATGGGTTTGGTAAGGAGAGGATTTAGTAACAGACAAGGCATGGCAGGTTCAAGGGTCAAGTATTCACTTGCGCACTCTTTCACTTCCGAAAATTTTATATCCATCTACATGGTTATATCATTTCTTCCTTCCCAAAGCCTTTGGCCCTGTACAAAGGAATGGCAACCCCAGTTTTAAGTGCTTCTTGTCTGAACGCTGTTGTCTTTGGAGTTTACGGTCCCTGCATACGACGACTGGATTCGTCGAAGTTGTCTCACCACTTTACGGCTGGATGCATCGCGGGATTGGTTCAAAGCCCGATATGCTGCCTTGTGGAGTTATCAAAAATTAGGGTCCAGATGCAAGGTGTCGGTGAGAGGTCGGGTAAGATCAAAAACAGAATATACAGTGGCTCCATAAACGCTGTCTACAAAATCATTATGACGGAGGGAATCAGAGGCTGTTTTAGAGGCATGATATTCGTAACTATTCGTGACGTGTTTGGATTTGGAGTATATTTTGCTTGTTATGAAGGATTGTGCCGATACTTTGGGAAGACCTCGGACCAAGACGATCTTCCATTTGCACCGCTCATGCTGGCGGGTGGTTTCGCTGGCATGGCTTCCTGGGCCAGCATTTATAACCTTGATGTTGTCAAAACGAGATTTCAAGTTGACGGGGTCGGGGGAAAATGCAAATATCAAACATATCGCGACGTCATGAGGGATATTTATCAAACAAATGGACTTCGAGGATTTTTCTCTGGGCTTGGAGTAACAATGGTTAGGGCTTTTCCGTCAAATGCAGCCATCTTTGGTACTGTTTCATTAACATTTCGACTGTTTGGATTAGAAAAATAGATTATATTCATGGGCAACACACATTCCAACAGTTTTGCCAATTATGAAATCGAATTGATTGAAACCTTCCTCTTTGGCCCTCGACAAAAATTGAAGTAGTGAAGTTGTTCAATTATGATTGACAGTGTAATATCATATTATTTCAACCGTTGCTTATAACGTTGAATTCATCAAGCGAATTTTCGTCGTGTTACGTCTTTACGCAACACAAAAGAGATGACTGTTTAATACATCCCCTTTATCTCAGGAAAATGTGACACAGATGGTCATGTGTGCTGTAGCAGTTTATCGCCAGATCTGTTTGTACCAGGATAAAGATTTTGTTTTCATTTTATTTTCTTCGAGTCAAACGTCTCTCTGAAAAGATCTTTATTTTTAACACTTTTGCAGAGCTGAGTTTCATGATGACACTGAAATCGGAAATCAGATCATAGCCCTTTCTTACTCCAACGGGAACCCGCTCACGCTCAACACACACACAATAGTTGTCACCGCGTTAAAACTTGTTCTACGTTATCCTATTTGGCGGTAGGCTATTTATAATCCAATCACCTACTAGAAAGATGTTACCATGAAGGAAAGATAATTGCTTTTATTCGAGGTGACGAGAAATTTTGAAGTTGAAAGCATAAACTGATAAAATGTACCCAATGGTGTGGAATTCAAAATGAGTGGATAATTTTGAGGTAAAGAGTTTTCACTGAGGACCTTTTCACCGTCCTTGTGGCAAATGAGTTCAATAAGTTAGCTCGAATTATTTCTCTATATTTCAGTTTGATGCAGGGTGTTTATATTGAACTATGTTTTTTTAGTTCAGCAGTGAGGCTGAATAGTGTACTAATGAAAGAACGTCATCTGTTTATTTCATGTTTATGCAATAAAGCACGCTTTAATCTAGTGTACTAATGATAGAAAGGATTTCTGTTTATGATATATTTGTACACTAAGGCGATTTAATCTTTTACTACTGTCGTGGGTGATTCGAGGACATGGGTCCCAGGTCGTTCGTTCAGCTTGGATCGAAAGAAAAAACGTATTTTGAGCCCCAAAAGGTTGACAACACTCTTTTGACAGCCGCGCTCTATCTGGCCCATTTCTCCTTCAATGATTATAACGATTGTGTGTTATTTTATCATTAGTATCACAGGTGTACACATACCTTATTTTCGTTCTTTTCCCACCAATTTTAAAGGGAAGCAATTGTACAGCCTTCTAGACAGCACAGAAATTCAATATTATTATTCCAAGCAATGTGGCATCATTAAAGACCAATTTTATCCCAAGTCAAACGTAGTATGAGTATTTACGAGGCAAGTCTGAAAGGCAGTCAAGCAAAGCAGTGCAAAGCACCATATTTCTCCGAAATTACCCATAGTGCAACAGAACAGTGACGTAAAACCTGCACTCAATGTATACTTCTGTTTGCTATTGCGGAATATCATATATACTATACTGCACAAACGTTCGTAACACTACTGAAGACTAGCGCAACTGCCCATCGTTTAATTCATTTTACAAACGTTTCAACGGTTGAGTTTGAGATAAAGGTTCAAAAATCAAAAGATTAACTTTAACCTTAAAAGAATATGGATGCCTCTTCCGGGCTAAGTGCATATGATTTTGAGCCAGTTCGACCAAGGAAAACTCGTGCACCTGCCAGCGATGTGACCAGCACAAGCAGCGAACCAGCCGTACAGTCTACTATACAAGCTAACGTTAGACCAAGGGTCAGTAGGCTACATCCTACATTACTTGCGGGAATTACACAAGGCTCGACTAAGTCGAATCTTTGCGAAAATGAGTGAAAATGAAGCTAACTGTTGCACCGAATATCATGCTAAAATACGGTCTCGCTAGTCACAGCTTGTTGTTGTTACAGCTTGTAGTTTCAGGGTCTACCGGAAGTAACTTATCTTGGTTTGTACAAAAGCAGTCAGAAATAACAAGTATTTTTTATTTGAGGATGAAACAAAAAGAAGAACAAAAATTTATTGGGTTATCAAAAATTTTTATCAGTAAAGCAAAAGCAACTATGAAGTTTTTTAAGCTTCGTAAAGGGTAATTATAAATTCAGCTGTAAGTATACGTAAGTTGGTAACCACTTTTGTGAAATCTGGTCAAGTGCAGGTTTTACGTCATCAATCAGCTGATCCATGGTCGTATTTCTTCGAGTATGGCGATACTCATGTCTTGAAGAGCGGGAGATTTGAAACTTTTTTTCGGTATGAGTTTTTTGTGGAAAAACAACACAGTAGTGTTAATATCTAATGTTTATATACGTACTACACATATGTGGGGAGTCAAATGGCCACTATTGCTCCCCTTTAAAGAGTGCATGCTGCTTTCGCTTTTTGCTAAATGTAACTCATGCAATAGCATACTAATACTTCGTTAATGTGGTATGAGAAGTATATTTTTCCTAAGCCTAGTTCACTCAAAATCCTTTAAATGTCTACTGGTCTAAGTCTACGTGTGATTCCGTTACCTGGTTTAAGATCGCCACTTATAATGTTTGAATCGTCAATTGATTTTGTACAACGCGCCAGCGAGCTTTCTCACATGTACGTAGGTCCTTTAGCCCTCAACTCTTCGCCAGAAATTCGAGTCGGTAGACTTTGAAATAAGTGGCTTCTCTTCAAACATGTCTTTAAATATTTTTGAATAGTGCTTTTAGTTGGAAATATATTTATTACTGCCGCTTTGGTATTCAATCCCACAACAGCCTGTCAGGCCTGTTGATGGTGATTTTCACAGACATATGTAATCCCAGTTTAACTCACTAACAGATGTACAGCAATATGACGTGACCAAGGGTATTTAAGCTCTGTGCGGGCTTACTCTCGTTATGTCTCGGAGGTGTACTTAGCATTTTCATTTTGTATTTTGGGGGGTGGGAGTGGTGAAGGGGTAATTGAAGGAAGCACTAAAAGTCAATTTAGTTGGGAGAATTTTTTGCCGTCCGTCTAGGGTGAGATTTTATTGAACCTTTAATATTTTTGGAAATAGTGAGAGTAAACACATCATGTTTTACAATGCATGAAGCTATAAATCGTAGTCTTACTCCTGTTTTGAAAAATTCTTTTCCATTACTCAGTAATGAAATTCTTAGCTGTACCACCAAAAATGCATACAAATTATTACTGCCACTGTAAAAGTCTTGTCAGTCAAATCGAGCATTACTTGCTGTTAATAACTGTCTGGAATACCCTCGGACTGAATATTAAACTTTATAACCTTTCTTACTTTAGGAGGAAATAACAGAGCTATTGCAATGGAATATAAATTGCAAAACGTACGGTACTTGTTTCTGCCAAAAATAAAATCATTTTCCTTTCACATCGCATTGTATACCCTCAATTTCCTTTCTTTTATTGCGTCGCTAAGATTCACGCCGGTTTTGAATTTCCAGCGCATTGCCATGCATACTTGTATAGCTTATAAAAATTTTCACTTTTGCGACAGCAGTGTAGCCAATAATTGGCAAGGCCATATTTGTGACTGAAATGGGGAAGTGGTCTACACCCCTCCCCCTGTGAGAAATTCTTGAACAATTAAAAGCTCTCTGATGCAATCTGGTGCAATGTTTTGCCAGTCGTATCTTTATGATATATCATACTACCAGCTGATTTTTTCCTGTATGAATGAAAAACATGTTCAAATACTCGAACAGGAATAAATGTCGACCCTGAAAGGGGGAGCAGTCGCTCCCTCTGCTACCCTTGGCTACGTCCACGCTTCACGATGTAGTACCAGTACGTATTAATGATTGTGGGAGGCCTGAGCATGAATGAAATGAATTTATTGTAAACTATGACAGAAGTTAGTTATAATTATGATGCAGGTATTAGTATTTTTGATGCAGGTATAAAAATTGCCAACATTCAAATTGTGGAGGGGTAAGACGGATAATATGAAAGTAACATGTATTTGATTTCATTTGATTAGTTTCAGTTTTGTGCCTCAAGTTGGCTTTAACCAATCGTATGAAAATTGGGCCGTAAAACTCTATCTAAACAACTAACTACGCTTCAAGTTAACACATTAGTCAGGTTCACTATGTATTTTCGTTGGCAATCATGGTAGATTAGGTAACCTAAACATTTTTAGAATCTTTATTACATGGAGAATCTGAAAATCAATGTTTACATTTGCGTCGATACCGGTATGGCCGCCATTTTGGATTTTCAAAATGGCCGCCGTAAAAAGACATATTTTGCTCTATTTCTTGCTCTACATACCCTCAAAACCTTGTAAAATATACCAAGTCTATGTTTTCAGGTACAAGGAATCCATAATCTGCATAATCAGATTTCTGACTGTTACAATTCTTTCTTTTTGAGGAGGGTGATGGGCCCGTATAGTCTCCCCCCCCCCCCGGGGGGAGGGGAATTCGGGCAAACCAACCAAAAAAATTTCTGCTCCACCAAATGAAAATTGAAACTGCTACACCGGGCATTAGGAGAAAGTTCTATGGCCTATGCCCCAAGCCAAACACTTGCCCCCATCACAACGGACTACGGGCATAGGCGTACGAGGCGGGGAGGGGCAGGGGGAAAGACTGCTCCCCAGATTTTCTCAAGACCTAAAATTCGGGCAGCCGTTTAAGTCTTAAAACCTGGTTTGTTTCTACTTACACAGAAAACTCCTAGGCGCACCCGAATTCCTTCAAGCACTTGGCCGAAAAAATAATAAAAAAGCATCATAGTCACGGTACAATTTTCATGAAAACTCTAACAGATACCAAAATTTGCGACACATTCGGGCAGCTTATGAAAGAAACAATTTTTCGTCAGCCTCACTTCATATTCTTGCTCTAACCTTTGCCTAAAATGACACAATTTTCAGGCAAAAGTTGCAAAAAAGTTCTGGGATATTTTTAATTGCCAGATTACAAGGGGAGAGAGGATGTAAAAAGTCCCCAAAATTTTGCCCGGACAAATCAATCAAAAGCTATGTCATGCAACTAAACTATTCCATTATGAATAAAACGTAAAGGTATCGTTTAGATTTCATTTCGTTTTTAATTTTGTATTCCCTTGCCTCAGGCAAAAGGAGTCTATGCGACTATGCCGATGATTTGGCCACGTTTTTTTTTTATTTAATGGGTACGGTTTGTGGGGACTGTGCCAAAACCGTTGATATGGACTTAGGTGGTTTGCTCACTAGGAAATGATTTGCGAACTTGTTTGTTTAAATGCATATAAACAGGCTGCTACCTTGCTTGGTAATCGCGCGAAAATTGAGTTAATCAGTTTTAAAGGGCCAATTCGTTGCATGGCATCCCCACTCCGGTAATTCGGGCCTCTGAATCTGAGCTAAACAGGCTGCTAAAACACACGGGATCCTTGTGAAGTTCGACGAAACTTATATTTAATAGGCAGCCGGAATGCGATGCAATGCCATCCTTCCTCGAAGTTGCGAAGCCTTGGGCTTTTCCAGGGTTTCTGAAGTTTTTCAATTTTCAAAATTATATTGATGATAATCTCATGCTACGTGACGTAAAATTGTTTGTAAAACGCGGAAACAAACTCATCTTTCAATGATTATAGCTTAATGTAGTCATCCAATGGTAGTGGTACATTTAATCTGGGAGTTTTCTGACCTTTTTGTAGATTTGCTCATTTTTGATGAAAATTTTATTGCAAACGAAAGTTCAAAATATTGATGGCTTTGATCCTGCTTATAAGCCTGGGAAAGGCCATTTCCGGCTGTCTGAGGGGTTTTGATTTTTCAAAATTCCGTACG
This sequence comes from Holothuria scabra, assembly GCA_037179385.1. NCBI lineage: Eukaryota > Metazoa > Echinodermata > Holothuroidea > Aspidochirotida > Holothuriidae > Holothuria > Holothuria scabra. The sequence goes on along the minus strand of CM074182.1, from coordinate 38,467,736 downwards.
CTCCGCGCCAAAAGATGGTGGCCCTCCGGTTAGATAGTCTTTCGAGTAGAATTACATTTTTCGGGCAGGAAATCCTCTCCCCCCAAACTGAAATGCTCCCGTACGCCTATGGCTACGGGCCCAGGGTGGGGTAAAATGCAACAAAATTTAAAAAAAGTAGCAAAATGACGGCAAAAAATTTAAAATTTCCAATCCAAAACTGAAAGCATATCCCCGTCTGCTGGCGTATTTCTTATACAGTTTTAAGTTGTTTCCGAGAAAAAGTGTTTTGTTAGAACAGCATCACCACAGGCCTGTTTAGCAACGTTCTACTGGTACCGGACACATGAACTGATTTCACTCAGATGTTTCAAATGTTTTCGCCATATTACCGGTAGTACAGTGTCTTGAATTCAAACTTTTAAAGGACTAGAAAGGATCGTAGGCTCACGTTTTGGACACCATTCTAAGGGTTAAAGAAGCGTAAAAACTTTCTTAATTTCATAAGGTTTAAGCAATTAAGTTCAAGTTGCTGATCACCTCTGTTTGGTAGCTGTATAATGTTAAAGGGGACAAATGACTTGGAACATTTTGTGTGGATCTCGGACATACTGTGAACTAAATGCACGAGATTAGCTTTAGAATTCTTCACTTTTACAGCTGCTTCAGTTGGTTGTACAATGTATGAGTCGGAACTTTGTTCCGTAAATTAATGGGTTATTCAAAGTCATGATGTCATTTCAAGGGGTTGGTCTTATTTGGGATGAGGAAAATGGGCTACAGGTCTACAATTAGTTAGGCCTACACAAATTGTGAGGGCCTACACAAATTGTGAGGTTGGGTAGGGGTATTCATTAATTCCAGTTAAAAAGAAGTTGTATGCTCGTCCCTTCCCAGACAATTGAACTGTTTCTGTTCTGTTTGAAATCCCAAATTGGTGACTTTATGTAAATGTGAGTCTATTCAAATCATAGTATTATAGCTGTATGCTGTTACACTTTTTATAACTTTTTATAACCTCTTGTGATGTGCTAATTAAAATAAATGAGCCAATTAACTAATTTGCCAACAAACTTAACCCATAATCATTAAATACGTTTGAAAGAGTAAGTTTCATTCTCCGTTGGAAATAAAACTGTTCGTTACAAATATCAATCTAAACCAGAAATAGAACCGGATTATATCAATTCCGGCCTATTGTTTATGTAGTTGTGAGAGCATAAAGGTTAATATATTGTTTTTACATATTAACTATTGTGGTGGAGGTGTTTATGGGGGTTGTTCTTGTGCCTTTTCAGTGCATAACCCATCATGAGTGAAGATCGCGAAGAAAGCAATTGGCCTGTGGGCATGTCTAAGGAGTCTGTAGAGCAGAAACTATGCATCATTTGCCCTGAGAAAAACATTAACAAAAGGTCACTTGTTCTAAACCCTTGGATAGAATCCTAAAAGAGGTTATAAATGGTTATAAATTCTGTAATATTCTCTATGATGTAAGTATATTACCTTATCCAATTTGAAAATCCCAAAATGGCTGCCATAAAGGGATCTCTCCAGATTTAAACATTGATTTTTAGTTTTCCAATACCATTACCTTTCCAAAAATGTATAAGTGCCTAAAGCTATCATGGTTTTGAAAGTAATGTAAGTTAAATAAAGTGGATAGGGTAATAAGCGGCGGCAAAAGTAGTACAAAAATATTTCTTTTTACAGTGGCCATTTTGAAAATCCAAAATGGCCGCCATAAAAGCTTTTCTCCACTTAAACATTGACTTTCAGTTTTCTTATGCTATAACCTTTGTAAAATGTATAAATTTGCAAAGCTACTATGATTTAGAACCAAATACAATAGGTTTAGTAAAGTGTTTAAGGCAATTAAGGTCAGAAACAGAAGAAAATATGTATATTACAGTCGCCATTTTGAAAAACCCAAAATGGCCGCCATACAAACATCTGTTCAAATGTAAACATTAATTTTTAGTTTCCTGATGCTATACGCTTTCCAAAAATATATAGGGTTCATAATCTACCATGATTGCCAACGAAACATAATTTATTGACATAGTGAACCTGACTACATCCTGGTTTAATCTTGCACCGGCTACAGCCTTTTTGTACACCCCACCTAATAATATTGCTTATGCCTAGCAGCACGCACAACGGCAGTTAGCAATCTCCATTCCTTGCCGCTTCAATGTCATGGTACTTGTTTAAATATGTTTGGTTTATGTTTGGATGGCGGGTGACTATAGGGGACTTGGTAAAGGAGTTTTCTGTCCTTTTTTGTTAAAAGTAACAGCTTCGTTAAAGAATTTTTTGTTTTACTGCTAAAGCTTGCAATAATAACAAATTGTCAAATTTCCATTTCAACAAGTGCATACAAGGTAACAAGAGAAGCCTCGACAGTGCTAGCACTGTTATCACAATAAAGGGTGGTCTTTTGCATGCTGACCCAGTGCCTGGACGTAACCTTAGATAACCAAACACAGCTATTGCTATTGCTATTAAGGTGATGGCTGCTGGAATAGTCACATGTGGGTGTGTCTTTCTAGAATATCATTGAGTTTATTTCAAACCGACATACAGTGAAAGTAAGGGCACCTTTTTGAAATGTCTGCTGCAAGATTGTATAAAGAAACGTTCCTTGTCGAAGGAAGAAAAGATGTCAGGGAAGGGTTTAAGCTACGGGTGGGCAATATGCGAGACATGGCCAGATTGGAAGGATTGGGAGGGGTATAACTACCTCACACTATGTTCCCTTTATCACTACATCATTTCATAATGTAACTCCTGCGGGTATTTTTCAAACCTTGCTGACCACTAATTGTGAGTGAATGGGCTTAGTATGGGGCGGGGGGGGTATTGAGAGTTGAGGTTGCTTGGCATTGGAACGAGATGAATTGTTTGCGTGATTCCTTTTGGAAACAAGCAGAAAATACTAATGTAACAGTAAATCGTAGTTATGAGGTGGGCAAGGTAATCAAGTCCGAGATCTACCAATATGGTGATTAGTGTTGGAGTTCTTCATCTAATGTATTGTGAGGTGAAGGTAATTCGGCGAACTCCTAAGCATACGGTTGATTTCGCTAATTTTGTTCAGAATTTGCTTGATTTTTAAGTGATACCAAAGCGTGCAATTCAACATTCCAAACTTTTATTACAACCGTTCCTACATAATAGTAACAGCTAATAGTAAAAATTGTTGTTTAGTGTTTTAAAAACTGACCACATTGATTAGAGCAATATTCCCATAAGTCTTTCTGCCTACCAGACTCATGGTCACGGTGGCCAAGGGCACCCAAGAAAAAATTCTGTCGCAAGAAATTTTAAGACCAACACTTTTTTATTGTTTTAGACATCTTAACATAGCTTGCCCCTGAAAAGGGGGACTTTAATTGGTAGTCACCTCACCTCTTCAATACCTTGTCTAACTACGCGTCTACCACTGACTTAGTTCACGGTGAGAATAATTTACACAGGAGGGGGAGGGATTCAGCATCCAAGTGGAGAAATATTTTAAGAGACGAAATTTATTAAAATGCATCGTTAATCTTGTACAGACGGAAATATATAGCGCGCCACCTAAGGGTACTTCTTCTTTGGCTATTATCTTGTTAAGAAGACATTCTAGTGTAGGATATGCCAACTTGTAGTATATATATATATATATAGATTAGACTTAATATAGCGCACGATGTGACATAGTCATTCACGTGCACTTTACAAGTAATAAATGAGAGATAATACTATAGGTTGAAAAGGTAAGTCTTTAGTCCAGCTTTAAATTTTGAGGTATTCGAGACACTTCTGAGAGAGAAAGGAAGGGAATTCCAGAGTCTAGGACCTGCAACCATAAAGGCACGGTCACCATACGACTTGGAAGTGGTGCGTGGAACTACCAATCGTAATGTGTCAGTGTTAGATCTGAGATTGTGAGTGGCATTAAAATCTTTTATCAGCATGTCATTGAGATATTTTGGCCCTTGATTATTTAGGCATTTGTAGACTATTAACATCAATTTAAACTTTATTCTTTTATCAACTGTGAGCCAGTGCTCAGATGAAATGTAGAAGCAAACAGGATCATTTTTTAAGGTTATGCAAGCAACGAACTGCCATGTTTAGTACTATCTGTAATTTACTTATGTGCACCTTGGGAACACCAATTAAAAGACTGTTTCCATAGTCAAGACATGATGTCACAAAAGCATGCAATACACTCCGAGTGGCTTCTATAGAAAGATACTTCCTAATAGAACGAATGGCTTGCAGATGCATCATAGCTTTTTGACATTGCTTGGTAATATGTAGCTGCATGTCAAGGTGCTCATCAAACCACACCCCTAAATTCCTCACATACGGGACTTTTTGCACCACACACTCTCCTACTCGGATCGAATTCACTTGTACTTTGGCTAAACTGGATTTGGAGCCAATCAGCATAAATTCAGTCTTTGAATCATTTATTTTTAGTTTATTTGACAACATCCAAGCTCTCAAATCCCTCACACAGTTTTCAATATCAGCAACTGCTTTCCATTGGTTTGTGTCTTGACTGGGGTTAAAAGCTAAGTAAAGTTGGGTGTCATCAGCATACACATGAACTTGGGGTAAATGCTTCTGCACAACAGCAAATAATTGGCTGGCATACAACAAAAAAGCCACGGGACCGTAGCAGCTTCCCTGGGGCACACCATAATGGAGTGGTCGCGATTCAGACATAACACCTGACTGAAGTTGCACACGCTGAGTACGATTCCTAAGATAAGAACTCACCCAGGCAAGTACATCACCAGTGATGCCATAATCTTTTTCCAGTACCACCTCCAGTATTGAATGATCTATGGTATCAAAGGCAGCGCTTAAATCTAGTAGTGTGTGATACGTTTATCTTGCCTACGGTGACAGGAAAGTGGCAGACGGTTTGGTTATAAAATTGACAGTTTTTTGTACAGTTTTAGTTTTGTGTGTTTGTTCCATTTTTTTTTTCAATAAAAAGGACATATGGAATGTTTTAACGTTCAGTCAGTGAGTGTTTATTGGGAAGTGGTAGGCCTATTATTGTAGTGTAAGGAAAAGGTAGATGCGCACTGTTTAACAAGGTGTTTCTTGATTGGTTGATGCCATTGTATTGTATCGATTGTATTCTTTGTTAAGGTTACTGATTAGTGTAGGGATTAGGGCTATCGTTAGCCAGTTATAGGAAATTTCTTGTTAAACTTTGCGCATCGCCCCTAAATAAAAGGTAAGAAAACTATTTTCTGATATGTATGAATCGTATGATTATGCTCTTATACCTTTGAATTATATCGGTTTGGGCATGTTATAATTTTCTACTGCTGTAACATAAGATATATGGGGTCATTGTAACATGACTGACAACCAATTCCATTTTTGTGTTTTCGTATTGTTTGAGACCCGATTTCATTCAATTCTATATTGTAGTGTCTGGTCAGTTAACCCCAAGCTACGACTGTGCGAGTATGTTAGGTGGAACTAGTATTCTCAACTGGTACATATCTCTCTTTGATTGGCACGCTCAAAAATGTGTGAGTGTAATATCACTGGTTATAGAAGAGTGAAAGTAATTAAATTAACACCAATAGAGCGGAAATTCACTCCAAGAAGAGTGAGATGTTCTTCAAAAGAGCGAAGTTTCACTCTTGTTGGAGTGCCTATACAGAGACCACTCTTAAAAAGGATGCTTCCCTTCAAACACTCTTAAAAAAGGATAGTCTCTACAGACACCTCTTTAAGAGTGTACATTTATTTGTATTTATATTCTTTTTGTAATGAATTTCATTATTTTCGGAGTAAATTAACACTCTAATGGAGTGAATTCGCACTATTCACTACATTGGAGAGTGACTGAATTCACTCTTTTGTCTTTAGAGTTTATCAAATTTAAAAGAACCAGAACAGCTCACATATGCACAACATGCACAGAGAGTGTTCAAATCACACATTGAAACATTGTGTGTTACTAGAATCCGTCCTTTAGCTGTTGAGCAATAAACTATACGATGGTGTGAAAACAAGGAGTTTTGGAGAGGCTCTGGGGCGTGTTTGAAGAAAGTGAGCAGATTGTTAAAACTAGAATCTTCATGGGTGACGAATGTCTGTCTCTGAGATTACCCTGAGACAGACACCCTGATGTAAGTGAAGTAGGGAAAAGGGTTCTGTCATTAGAATACTCGGTCGGGAAGGTTGGACCAGACCGGATGCCGGCAATTTCTTGGGAATCAAAGAAAAGTTGCTTAGAAAGAGCTTGATGCGTTGAGAACCCAATGTGGTTTGGGTTCAGAATCCAAACTTGATCTAGAAAAATTGACAGATGCAAATTTAAGAGTGAATTTGAGCTTTTTCCATAAAAAAAAAATCGAAAGACAGGAAATCCATTATCTTAAATGAAATGCCTTTTTCGGAACTCTTTGTGCTCATTGATTATACATTATTGTGAGTTGTAGTACCATAGTACCAATTGTAAGAGGACTGTTTGGGAAATATATTTTGAAAGTCTTATGCTTTCCTTTAATAGTTTGAAATATATCTTAAATTTAAAGGTCCGAAAATCATCACTTTCTGCCATTTTTTGACGTAAAAATGTATGATGTAATTTTCAGCGAATAGTTTGTACTTTTGCGTTCCAGTTTTGTTTGTGGTAACTGAGGACAAGAAGACTTACAGCCTCCCCTCTCCCGTAAATCCCTGCACTAGTTATGATGTTTATGAACTGTACAATTGAAGTTCCTGATCCGTATATCCGGCCCCTTATAGGCAATGTAATATGCAGCAGGGAGACCAACAAGGGATTTGTAACTAAGATGAGACAGCAAAGATTTTTGTTCGACATGGTACAGCTAGCAAGCTCAATTTGAGTTTCCATATACATGTTCTAAAACAGAGAATTATGGATCATGATTATGTTTTGAGTTACTAGTAATTTCAAACTGGGCAGTTCTTAATACGAGGGGGGCTGAGCAACTGCAGCGATGCTGCTCTATTATTTTATTTTTTTTTTCATGATTTCCTGGCTGTGGCAGCAATCCCCATGAGATCTTGAAATATTTAGTAATTTGAGGTGAATTTGCAACCCCTGTATTTTTTATTTTTTGCAGCCTGCGAAACATTTTTGGGAAAGCTAATTTTGGTGCGCTCTGCCTAGATACAGTGTCAAAATTAACTTTGAGGAAAAGAAAGCAATGGGCGTATATCTGTCCTCTGGAGGGTTTTCTCTAGGAGAATCCGTGGTTATGTACCCCTCCTCCACGAAGAAGCGCCCGTCTTCATCGAATGGATGTTTTCGAATCAGATTGCCATAAAAGATGGTCATGTTGTGATCGTCATTACACGTTACGTTCGCACGGAGGCGACCATTTGAACGTCATTCCCATAGACCTATTTCCAAATAGGAATTAAAATAACAAGTTATGGGATAGAGTTTTGGTGTTTGTCATTTTTGTCAATGGCATTTTACTGTGGTGAAAATTGACGTACACCCCAAACTCTGTCCCACAATTCGTTGTAATTGCTATTTGAATGTAAGTCAATTGTACTTCTACTCTATCAGAGCTCACGAGACTGTCTTGCCCCGCGGGGTGGTGGCCAGGACCTGTATTGCTCGAAGCTGGGACGCCATCTCCACAACCAACTTCAAAACCATGAAAACAAAAAAAATTTTAATCCCCTCTCCTCAGCCGGGTTGTAGGGTCTCGCTGTTCGCCTGATGCCATCTCAACGAGTAAGAGTAAGTAATTTCATTTCGAAGTCGTTCTCACATGATTTCTGTTCACTTATCATTAAGAACAAAGGCTCACCTACGTTTTAAAAAAATAAAATGCTAATCCTCCCAAAATGATGGTCTCCTCGTGGCCATTACGCAATTTGTTAGACCGGTAATTGTGGCTAATTCGAATAAATGTGGTATTTCCCTGCAATGACGTCCGCTACACTGAAGTGTGGGATAGGGGTGCTGAAAAGCAAATACAGCCTTATTTCGATGAAGTGTCTGTCACCCATCCCCTTCCCCCAAGAGAGAATAATTACTTAGGGGATGAGCATAAGCCATGCTAGATTTTAACACTGAAATAATTTTCAGAACATCACATACGTGCCTTTATTGAAATTTTAACCAAATAGTTAAAGTTGTTTGGTATATAGGTCTACGTCAATAGTCATTTACAATTTCATTTTATGTAATTTATTGTTTCTCTTTACAACAATATGTCGTACATTTGAAAAAGATCATTCGCATCATATAAGCCAAAAATGTTGTGAAATGAGTGGTGCACGTGTAAAAAAACCTTGTGGGCTTGGCTAGAACACACTCCCTATCAGGGGCGGGATTTGATCTCTGAAAGTGGGGGGCAATTTCCAGCACACTACCAAACGGCGCCGAAGGTGCCGCGGGAGCGCTTCGCGCTCCCCCTTACGGTGTGGGATCCAGGGACCCACCTCAGGTCCCCTGGTGGGGTCCAGGGGGCGAAGCTATCTGAAGTTCCTGGGTATTTACGAAATTGTAGGCATGAAAATGATACATTTTATATTCAACTTTAAATTACATTAGATGAGCGCGTAACAGAAAACAAATATCACAATTTGACTTTCTTCAATTATTTCCTCACTCCGTATGATTATAGTCGGCCGGAATTGATAATGAAGAGTGGCGGGGAGGGAGAATGGATTACTTAAACTCGAGGTTCTTCAGGGTCTCCCTCCTTGGTGCCCCAGATCGTCGTTTCAGAAAGCTAGGGGGCTTTTCATGTGATGTGAATTCAGCTCTCGTCTATAATGGGGTGCGAGAAGCGCGCCGAATAATTTAACGTTTAAGACATCTCCGTAATGAAACTGAATGAAAATTAGAGAAAGGATGGGCCACTTTCAACATTAGCGAAATAACGGTGACCCCTAAAGATATTCTTACTGAAGCACAAGCATACTCTGGTTTCCTATATAGTCATTTTGAAACTAAGTTAGACATAAGTGAACTTTTATTTCGGTTTAATGCTTCCTGGGGAGTGTGTTCTAGACAAACCCTCAAGGTTTTTTTTAACACATTTCCCTTTTCACGACTTTTTTCTTATTTGATGCAATTGATCTTTCTCACATGTATGACAAATTGTTGTGAAATGAAACAATAAATGAAATGAAATGAATGAAATTTTCAGGTGACTTTCACAGAGCAGTTACCTGTAAAGGGACGCGCGGAGCGCGCCGAAAAATGATTCTTTACTTCATCTCAATAGTGAAATTGAAATAAAATTAAACAAAAAGTGGTCCATTTTCACTACAGCTAAATTAAGGTGACCCCTGAGGATATTTGTACAAAGCAAAAACGTACCGTTGGTTTCCTATAGAGTCCTTTTCATGAGATTTTTATAGAGTCCTTATCTGTGATGTTACGCGCGTAACACGCCGAAAAATGGACTTTTGAGACATCTCAATAGAGAAGTTATGGAAATTAGAGAAAGGGTGGCTCCTTTTTCACTTCAGCCGAAAACGAGTGGAGCTCCAGATTAGAGTCAAATAAGATCATCGTCCTTTCAGAAAGCTTGGGGGCACTTGGTCAGAGAAGGGGACCAGAAGACGACCGCCTCCCTGCCTCACCCTTGCACAAGTTAAGGTAGATCTTCAGCTGTGTACTGCCCAGACAGTGGTGATAAGTTTCAGTGACAATGGAAGAGGTGTTCTACAAGAAGTAATCCCGAATCCTGACATATTTAAAACGGGTCCACGCGAAGCGTGTCGAAAAAAAGCGTTGAGACATTTATTGGAAGAATATTTTTATTTAGTTTTCAATGCTGCAGTATATGACCTGTTTAAACATTATACAACTTGATTAAGTATCACTTGCGTAGCTCTGTTAGTTCCAGTTTGTATTTTGAAGCAAAAGCAACCAGACTAAGAGAAAAAAACTAAGTTTTGGAAAAAAGTGGTGGTGCCGTGCCCCCCCCCCCTCCATAATCCCACCTATGCTCCCCATATTCATAGAGGTTTTGAGCTTTTTCTTTGAGCTAAAGCACTCACAAGTAGTTGTTGGCTTTAAACGTGTTTGTATTCTTGGAGTAAAGTTAATTATGAATTAAATGCCGATGACACCACTTTTATTCTCTGTGTAAAGTAGACTTTCAAAAAAAGATTAAGCTATTCCATCTGCTCTATATGTTGCAACGTTTGGTACAGAATCAAACAATTAATACCTCATCCGACCTCTTCTGCTAAATTATGACCCATATTAAGCTTATATTTGACCACTTAAAATGAGTTTATCTGTTTCGATACAAATATAAGTGCGGTCTCTGATGAGGCAGTTGTCTTTATTTTTTTTAATCATATGAAAAGTAAATTGGGCCCAAACTGGAACCCGAACAAGTCTGATTTACCTAGCTCTTCTGCCTTACTTTCCAAAGTTTTATCTGCCTTAGCCAGGGAGCTGTTATTATAACAGCTGTTATAAATAACAGCTCCCTGCCTTAGCATAATTCCTTATATCACAGCAGACGTATTCCACGGGCATGCTCACTGACGGAGAACAACTGCCTAGTTAAAGGCAGTCATTCGTCACCCCAAACTACAGTTTCAGTATACATATATCAAAACTCTCAATTGGTACAGCTCTTTGATTGGAATCTCATTCAAACAATGCATCATAGCTAAATTACACAACATGGTCACTGAGAGTGTCTTAATTACACATTATGGACTTGTATGGCCACTGGGACAAGCCATGAAGCAATAAGCTAGGATTGTGTCTGAATAAAGATGAGTTTTAGATGAATGTGGGAGGGGCTAGAAGTAAGTAGGTTGGGAGAATTGGAACTGTTTGGGATGATGAAAATATGCCTTTAATGATAGCGGCAATAAACTTATCCATAACCCTAACAAAGAGTACAATCGTTACAGTACAATGACAACAGCCAATTAAGAAATTTGTTGTTTAGCAGTTCTCACCATCTGCATATGAAATGCACGTCAGGTCATGAAAAGAAAGAAAGAAAGCGGAGTAAAATGGCCTGTTTTTATAGGTTATTTATGTGACCTAGAATTCATCTGAGCAAAAAGGTTATTGCCTACATTGTTTCAAAAATAATAAAACAACGAATCAAGTAACTTTAAGAAACAGATTGTCCGAAAGTTTCAACCTGAAAGCATCATGATGACTGTGGTACGTTCGTACTGTCTCATTCTGTGTCTTTGGTTCGGCAGTAGTTTCACCGAGGCCACGTTAACCAGCAACATCGTTCGTAACTTTGGATGGGATGGCTACATTGCTTATATGCCCGTGGACCGCAGTCTTATCGAAGAAAGACTAAACTCTTGGTACAATTCGGTGCCAAATGTTTGTGGAGGTAGGCGTGAAACAGCATAAGCATGATACTTATGTAACTAGTTAGCCTTGTTATTTTAACGTTACGTTAACTCAATAATACAGCTGTTGATATATATTTTGGTAGCAAAAAGTAGCTCTGCCAACAGTCAATCTCCGGTCCCTTGCTTTAGCAAGAGAACTTTATGTACTCAGGTCGGTGTGTGTGTGCGTGTGTGTTTGTGTGAGGATGTATGTTTATGGTGCTCGCTTGTGTGCAAGTGTATAGAAGGTTGTAAGTTGAGGCCCTGTGCAATGCTGTAACTCGAAAGGGAACTTATTAAGCTAAACTGATTTAGTATATGCAATTGCTAAAGTGGGGTGGATACTTTCACTCTCGATGGATGTTGACGGTCATGACCAGCCAGCAAACACTGAAACCCGTTTAAGCACAATATCGCAAGGCAGGGAACTTGGATAGATGTGATGCTTAATTCGCGGATGCGTTATGACTAGAAAATTAATCTTGTGGGTTTGATAGGGGTCAAATGTCATCTAGAGTCATCAGAGGTCAAGCACTGAAAACCTTCCAAGCAAGACGTATCTCAAGATATAAGGAAACTGAATAGATTTTACATTTGGTATCTGAATTCACTATGGTGAAGTAGTGTATCTCATTGTGTTCGACAGAGGTTAAAGTCCATTTAGGATCACCAGAGGTCAAACACTGAAAACCTTGTTAAAACAAGATCTGAAGTTAGAACGCGTGGAAAGATGTTATACGTTACCCGTTGTTGCATTCAATCTAGCAAAAAATCCATTCGAGTTTTGCCTCATATAAGAGGTCCACTGAATTCATCGGAGGCCCGAAAAGCAAATTTCCAAAATTCCCAAGGCCAAACATGAACACAAAACTCTCTCATTCCAGCACGTTAAAATCACACTCATAAAATTGCTGAAAGGAACGAAACATCGTGCAAAGATGCCAACCAATTATCTCGATTTAGGTGGAATGCTATCATTTTTATCATAAACTGTTGTCATTATGATGTGCTCAAACACACATACACTCAGCGGAATGAGCTGTAAATGAATTAATTTAACTTGAAAAGGGCAATCATAGCTTGCATTAACAAGTTTTCCACGTTGTTCAGCAGAAGCAACGGAAAAGGGGAAACCAGCTTGTGAGCCACAACTAGAAAAAGGCCGTGACCGACCCGACATAAACCAATTGGTTAAAAACTGAATTGCAAAACCTTGTCTAACTCATTTGATTTATATCCTCTACATTTAGTTAATGTAATCACACAAGTAAATGTAGCACAACTTTCACTTTTGACCGAATAATACGAATAATAGCCTATTCAGTTATGCAGTTATGTAATTTTTATGGAAACCACTAAACAGCTCGATCGATATATCCATTTTTACTTAAGGTCCAAGACTCTACTTACCGAAGGAGCCAGTTTTCCCAGACATCCTCAACAAAAGTCAACACGTGGTTACTATGATTTTGAAGATTTCCCTGACAAATGTGTCTCAGTCAATGGGCTGGAGTTTGCTGGCGTCATACCTTTGCTGACAGATGACCCGGAAGATCATCCAAAATATTCTGTGGCTCTGAGTAAATTCTACCAGAAAGATAGAGGGGATTTCCCTCAGCCGAACCTGCTATTTCCCTATCTACCTGTCGACGAGCTTACAATGAATGAAACCAACGTTTACATGCGCAGTGGAAGCGAAGATATACTTATTTCTTTTGAGAGATCTGTTAATCCATGCAAACCTTCCATTACTCTGCCTCGGCATGAGTTCGATAAATTCGTAATGCAAGAATTTCAGTTCGGTCTTCCTGAGCCAGATTTCTCATTTTGTGACAGACATCCTTCCGATAACCAAGTTTGTCAGACAGTTCAAAGCATACGATGCGATGTGCATCGTTCTTCTAATGTCTGTCAAGCATCATCGGAAAGTGGGGAGAGAGATGTTTGCATGGCTTTGGTGGAAGTTAATAAAATCAATCAAGGGTTTCGCGAGTTTATGATGCTTGGTAGTGGTCCGGCTAAAGTCATTGCCTCTGACAGCATCAACGGCAATTTTGCTCTTGGTTTGAAGTATCCCTGTCTGGAATAATTCGTTGCAATTGTGCTCGAGAAAAGTTCATCCGTTGCTAAGTAAATATTTAGAATGGTACACACAATTATAATCATGTTTTATCTGTTTTTCTCAGGCCCGTTACCAGACACGGTACAGGCGGGGGGGGGGGGGGGGGGTGTGGAAAATGGCAAGGGTCAAATGTGTAAAAACGGATTTCAATTATACATTTAATGGTTAAACTAAACAGTATTTTTCTGGTGATTTAGTAAGGAAAATTGGTAACGACAGTCCTGTCAAAACTTAGCCAGGATATTTTAAGAGCGATTCAATTTTGTATTTTATATTGTTTTACATTTTACATTATTTCTTGCGAAGTTTTAAGAAATGCATAATAAAGGGAAACGTCTTCTTTTAACCTTGCTCTTTAAATAAATCAGTTTCCCAAAGGAAAAGTAAATGGCGCAACAGTAGCCTTAAAATTGTGATAATGGTATAGATTCACTCTTTTTACATAACTTGCTTCACGGCTGATTGGCAACGCAAAGTTGATGAGTTACATTGACATTTTCGTCTCAATGAAATGAATATTCCAGTTCGTCTACATGTTGAAATTCAAATTCATATATTTATAAAGCGTTAAATCTGTAAAAACAAACATTCTAAAACGCTGAACAAAAGTAACAGACACGATTAAAAGCCCAAAAATAACTAAAATAGTGAAACCCCTAAAATACAGAAAAGTACAGGAAAGAAAACAAGTAAAATAAAATATGTAAAATGTAAAACAATTAGAAGCAATTGCTTAAAATTTAGTAAAAAGATGAGTCTTCAGATTTTGTTTAAAAACAGCAAGGCTGTTCTGAGAACGAAGCTGCAGTGGGAGTTGATTCCAAAGCCGAAGATCATAAACAGGGAAGGCACGACCACCAAAGGTTGAACATCTAAAACTAGGGGTGAATAGTTTGAAATCGTCTCGGGATCTAAGGTTATAACGAACATTGGTCGGCACTTCTATCATTTCTTCAAGATACTTGGGGGCCATTTTATTCAGAATTTTAAAAACAATAAGTAATACTTTAAAATGAATGCGGAGGTCCACCGGTAACCAATGTAATTGGAGAAGGGCTGGAGTAATGTGATCGAATTTCTTAAGACACAAGACAATTCTAGCAGCTGAGTTCTGAACACGTTGTAGTTTCTTAATTAAATGGGAGGGGACCATACAAAAGACTATTACAATAATCAATCTGACTGGTAATAAAAGCATGGACGAGAGAACATGCAGCATCATGAGTAAGATATTTACGAATACGAGCAATATTATGGAGGTGAAAGTAAGCAGTTCTGCAAACCTTAGTGACATGATGGTCCATAGAAAGATGCTGATCAAAAATAAAACCTAAATTACGTACATTCGGACTGGGAGAAATAAGTGCATCACCAACCCTTAACCCCTGAATAGTTACTTTCTGCAATTGCCGCTTACCACCTAAAATAAAAAAATCAGTGTTACTATCATTAATTTTCAACTTATTAGATAACATCCACAATCTTATTTCAGAAATGCAATCTTGCAAAGAGGATAATGCAAATTCCTCCCTGGGACCCACATCAGGCCGGGCTTGAAATTTATGTAGATCTGATGATCGTCTGCATAACCCTGAGCGTTGGGTAAATGACGCTCAATGATCTTAAGCACAGGTGCAGCATAGATGGTAAAGAGGACAGGTCCTAAACACGAACCATGTGGAACATCAAATACAAGATGGAATAAATTTGATAACTCATTGAAAACCCTTACTTGTTGTGTACGGCTTTCTAAGTATGATGCAAACCATCTAAGCGCAGTTGATGACACCCAAACCTGTAATTCAAGGGCTTCTAGTAATATACCAAGGTCTATTGTATCAAAGGCAGAACTTAAATCTAACAGTACAAGAAGTGTAACATTCTGCTTATCAAGGCTAAGAAGAACATCAGACTGGACCGTAAGTAAAGTGGTTTCTGTACTATGAAACTGTCTGTAAGCAGATTGATTGGCAGGAAGCACGTTGTTAATCGCCATATGGGCAGACAGCTGCTTTACGACAGCTCTTTCTACCAGCTTAGAAAGAAACGATAAGTTACTCACAGGACGGTAGTTACTAAAAATAATATCTGATCCTACTTTCTTCAAAATGGGGGTTACAATTGCATTCTTCCATAAAAGTGGAAAATGGCCTTGCTGAAATAAGGTGTTTATTAACAATGTTACAAACGGAAGGATCTCTTCAATGCATTCTATTAGCAGCCACGTAGGTAATGGGTCATTGACAAAGTGCTTATTTGGAGACTGAAAAATCAGCTTTCTCACGTCGTCTTCACTCAATTTAGTGAATGACTCAAACGACTGTGCAGTAGATTGTGATGTGTATCGGAAGTTATCCGATGGAAATTCTAATTGATCAAGTTCGTGACGAATTTTCTCTACTTTTCAACCAAAATTACACCCAAATTCATTTGGCAAGTCATTCATGGGACTTTCCGGGTAGATGGTTTCATGGTTAGGTTTTAGAAGAGAAGTCATTAATTTAAAAATCTTCTTGATTGCGTGCTGTCGCGAGATGTCGTGCTGTCGCGAGATTGTTGCTCGCGGAAAACCAAACATGCACGCATATGTCTTTGTGCATGCTCTATGCCAACCATATCAACTAGTGACCTAGCCATGAATAAGAATATTAATAATAATATTCCCCCCACTGATTCCGTTATCTGGTTTTAGACCGCCACTTTTAATGTCTGAATCGTCAATTGATTTTGTACAACGCGCCAACGAGCTTTCTCACATGTACGTAGGTCCTTTAGCCCTCACCTCTTCGCCAGAAATTCGAGTCGGTAGACTTTGAAATAAGTGGCTTCTCTTCAAACATGTCTTTAAATATTTTTGAATATTGCTTTTAGTTGGAAATATATTTATTACTGCCGCTTTGGTATTCAATCCCACAACAGAGTCTGTCAGGCCTGTTGATGGTGATTTTCACAGACATATGTAATCCCAATTAAACTCACTAACAGATGTACGGCAATCTGACGTGACCAAGGGTATTTTAAGCTCTGTGCGGGCTTACTCTCGTTATGTCTCGGAGGTGTGCTTAGCATTTTCATTTTGTATTTTTGGGGGTGGGGGTGGTGAAGGGGTAATTGAAGGAAGCACTAAAAGTCAATTTAGTTGGCAGAATTTTTTGCCGTCCGTCTAGGGTGAGATTTTATTGAACCTTTAATATTTTTGGAAATAGTGAGAGTAAACACATCATGTTTTACAATGCATAAAGCTATAAATCGTAGTCTTACTCCTATTTTGAAAAATTCTTTTCCATTACTCAGTAATGAAATTCTTAGCTGTACCACCAAAAATGCATACAAATTATTACTGCCGCTGTAAAAGTCTTGTCAGTCAAATCGAGCATTACGTGCTTTTAATAACTGTCTGGAATACCCTCGGACTGAATATTAAACTTTATAACCTTTCTTACTTTAGGAGGAAATAACAGAGCTATTGCAATGGAATATAAATTGCAAAACGTACGGTACTTGTTTCTGCCAAAAATATAATCATTTTCCTTTCTTTCACATTGCATTGTATACCCTCAATTTTCTTTCTTTCATTGCCTCGCTAAGATTCACGCCGTTTTTTAATTTCCAGCGTATTGCCATGCATACTTGTATAGCTTATAAAAATTTTCACTTTTGCAACAGCAGTGTAGCCAATAATTGGCAAGGGCATATTTGTGACTGAAATGGGGAAGTGGTCTACACCCCTCCCCCTGTGAGAAATTCTTGAACAATTGAAAGCTCTCTGATGCAATCTGGTGCAATGTTTTGCCAGTCGTATCTTTATGATATATCATATTACCAGCTGATTTTTTCCTGTATGAATAAAAAAACATGTTCAAATACTCAAATGAATGTCGACCCTGAAAGGGGGAGCAGTCGCTCCCTCTGCTACCCTTGGCTACGTCCAAGCTTCACGATGTAGTACCAGTACGTATTAATGATATTGGGAGGCCTGAGCATGAATGAAATGAATTTATTGTAAACTGTGACAGAAGTTAGTTATAATTATGATGCAGGTTTTAGTATTTTTGATGCAGGTATAAAAATGGCCAACATTCAAATGGTGGAGGGGTAAGACGGATAATATGAAAGTAACATGTATTTGATTTCATTTGATTAGTTTCAGTTTTGTGCCTCAAGTTGGCTTTAACCAATCGTATGAAAACTGGGCCGTAAAACTCTATCTAAACAACTAACTACGCTTCAAGTTAACACATCCTGGTTTAATCTTGCGCCGGCTACAGCCTGTTTGTACACCCCACCTAATAATATTGCTTATGCCTAGCAGCACGCACAACGGCAGTTAGCAATCTCCATTCCTTGCCGCTTCAAAGTCATGGTACTTGTTTAAATATGTTTGGTCTATGTTTGGATGGCGGGTGACTATAGGGGACTGGGTAAAGGAGTTTTCTGTCCTTTTTTGTTAAAAGTAACAACTTCGTTAAAGATTTTTTTGTTTTACTGCTAAAGCTTACAATAATAACAAATTGTCAAGTTTCCATTTCAACAAGTGCATACAAGGTAACAAGAAAGGCCTCGACAGTGCTAGCACTGTTATCACAAAAAAGGGTGGCCTTTTGCATGCTGACCCAGTGCCTGGACGTAACCTTAGATAACCAAACACAGCTATTGCTATTGCTATTAAGGTGATGGCTGCTGGAATAGTCACATGTGGGTGTGTCTTTCTAGAATATCATTGAGTTTATTTCAAACCGACATACAGTGAAAGTAAGGGCACCTTTTTGAAATGTGTGCTGCAAGATTGAATAAAGAAACGTTCCTTGTCGAAGGAAGAAAAGATGTCGGGGAAGGGGTTAAGCTACGGGTGGACAATATGCGAGACATGGCCAAGTTGGAAGGATTGGGAGGGGTATAGCTACCTCGCACTATGTTCCCTTTATCATATCACCACATCATTTCACAATGTAACTCCTGCAGGTATTTTTCAAACCTTGCTAACCATCAATTGTGAGTAAAAGGGTTTAGTATGGGGGGGGGGGGTGGGGGTATTGAGAGTTGAGGTTGCTCGTCATTGGAACAAGATGAAGTGTTTGCGTGATTCCTTTTGAAGAAAAGCAGAAAAAACTAATGTAACAGTAAATCGTAGTTATAAGGTGGGCAAGGTAACCAATCTACCAATATGGTGATTAGTGTTGAAGTTTTCATCTATTGTATTGTGAGGTGAAGGTAATTCGGCGAACTCCTAAGCATACCGTTGATTTCGCTAATTTTATTCAGAATTTCCTTGATTTTTAAGTGATACCAAAGCGTGCAGTTCAACATTCCAAACATCTTTTACAACCGTTCCTACAAAATGGTAACAGCTAATAGTAAAAATTGTTGTTTAGTGTTTTAAAAACTGACCACATTGATTAGAGCAATATTCCCATAAGTCTTTCTACCTACCAGACTCATGGTCACGGTGGCCAAGGGCACCCAAGAAAAAATTCTGTCGCAAGAAATTTTAAGACCAACACTTTATTATTGTTTTAGACATCTTACATAACTTGCCACCGAAAAGAGGGACTTTAATTGGTAGTCACCTCACCTCTTCAATACCTTGTCTAACTACGCGTCTACCACTGACTTAGTTCACGGTGAGAATAATTTACACAGGAGGGGGGAGGGACTCAGCATCCAAGTGGAGAAATATTTTAAGAGACGAAAGTTATTAAAACGCATCGTTAATATTGTACAGACGGAAATCTATAGCGCCCCCCCCCCCCATTGTACTTCTTCTTTGGCTATTATCTTGTTAAGAAGACATTCTAGTGTAGGATATGCCAACTTGTAGTAGTGTGTGATAAGTTTATCTTGCCTACGGTGACAGGAAAGGGGCAGACGGTTTGGTTATAAAATTGACATTTTTTTTGTACAGTTTTAGTTTTGTTTGTTTGTTCCATTTTTTTTTCAATAAAAAGGGCATATGGAATGTTTTAACGTTCAGCCAGTGAGTGTTTATTGGGAAGTGGTAGGCCTATTATTGTAGTGTAAGGAAAAGGTAGATGCGCACTGTTTAACAAGGTGTTTCTTGATTGGTTGATGCCATTGTATTGTATCGATTGTATTCTTTGTTAAGGTTACTGATTAGTTTAGGGATTAGGGCTATCGTTACCCAGTTAAAAGGAAATTTCTTGTTAAACTTTGCGCATCGCCCCTAAATAAAAGGTAAGAAAACTATTTTCTGATATGTATGAATCGTATGATTATGCTCTTATACCTTTGAATTATATCGGTTTGGGCATGTTATAATTTTCTACTGCTGTAACATAAGATGTATGGAGTCATTGTAACATGACTGACAACCAATTCCATTTTTGTGTTTTCGTATTGTTTGAGACCCGATTTCATTCTATTCTATATTGTAGTGTCTGGTCAGTTAACCCCAAGCTACGACTGTGCGAGTATGTTAGGTGGTACTAGCATTCTCAATTGGTACATACCTATCTTTGATTGGCACACTCAAAAATGTGTGAGTGTAATATCACTGGTTATAGAAGAGTGAAAGTAATTAAATTAACACCAAAAGAGCGGAAATTCACTCCAAGAAGAGTGAGATGTTCTTCAAAAGAGCGAAGTTTCACTCTTGTTGGAGTGCCTATACAGAGACCACTCTTAAAAAAGGATGGTTCCCTTCAAACACTCTTAAAAAAGGATAGTCTCTACAGACACCTCTTTAAGAGTGTACATTTATTTGTATTTATATTCTTTTTGTAGTGGATTTCATTATTTTCGGAGTGAATTAACACTCTAATGGAGTGAATTCGCACTATTCACTAAATTGGAGAGTGACTAAATTCACTCTTTTGTCTTTAGAGTCCATCAAATTTAAAAGAACGAGAACATCTCACATATGCACAACATGCACAGAGAGTGTTCAAATCACACATTGAGACATTGTGTGTTACTAGAATCCGTCCTTTGGCTGTTACGCAATAAACTATACGATGGTGTGAAAACAAGGAGTTTTGGAGAGGCTCTGGGGCGTGTTTGAAGAAAGTGAGTAGATCGTTAAAACTAGAACCTCCATGGGTGACGAATGTCTGTCTCTGAGATTACCCTGAGACAGACACCCTGATGTAAGTGAAGTAGGGAAAAGGGTTCTGTCATTAGAATACTCGGTCGGGAAGGTTGGACCAGACCGGATGCCGGCAATTTCATGGGAATCAAAGAAAAGTTGGTTAAAAAGAGCTTGATGCGTTGAGAACCCAATGCGTTTTGGGTTCAGAATCCAAACTTGATCTAGAAAAATTGACAGATGCAAATTTAAGAGTGAATTTGAGCTTTTAACATAAAAAATCGAAAGACAGGAAATTCATTATCTTAAATGAAATGCCTTTTCGGAACTCTTTGTGCTCATTGATTATACATTATTGTGAGTTGTAATACCATAGTACCAATTGTAAGAGGACTGTTTGGGAAATATATTTTGAAAGTCTTATGCTTTCCTATAATAGTTTGAAATATATCTTCAACTTAAAGGTCCGAAAATCATCACTTTCTGGCATTTTTTTGACGTAAAAATGTATGATGTAAATTTCAGCGAATAGTTTGTACTTTTGCGTTCCAGTTTTGTTTGTGGTAACCGAGGGCAAGAAGACTTACAGCCTCCCCTCTCCTTTAAATCCCTGCACTAGTTTTGATGTTTGTGAACTGTACAATTGAAGTTCCTGATCCGTATATCTGGCCCCTTATAGGCAATGTAATATGCAGCAGGGAGACGAACAAGGGATTGGTAACTAATATGAGACAGCAAAGATTTTTGTTCGACATGGTACAGCTAGCAAGCTCAGTTTGAGTTTCCATATACCTGTTCTAAAACAGAGAATTATGGATCATGATTATGTTCTGAGTTACTAGTAATTTCAAACTGGGCAGTTCTTAATACGAGGAGGGCTGAGCAACTGCAGCGATGCTGCTCTATTATTTTATTTTTTTTTCATGATTTTCCTGGCTGTGGCAGCAATCCCCATGGGATCTTGAAATATTTAGTAATTTGAGGTGAATTTGCAACCCCTGTATTTTTTATTTTTTGCAGCCTGCGAAACATTTTTGGGAAAGCTAATTTTGGTGCGCTCTGCCTAGATACAGTGTCAAAATTAACTTTGAGAAAAAGATAGCAATGGACGTATATCTGTCCTCTGGGGGGTTTTCTCTAGGAGAATCCGTGGTTATGTACCCCTCCTCCACGAAGAAGCGCCCGTCTTCATCGAATGGATGTTTTCAAATCAGATTACCGTAAAAGATGGTCATGTTGTGATCGTCATTACACGTTACGTTGGCACGGAGGCGACCATTTGAACGTCATTCCCATAGACCTATTTCCAAATAGGAATTAAAATAACAAATTATGGGATATAGTTCTGGTGTTTGTCATTTTTGTCAATGGCATTTTACTGTGGTGAAAACTGACGTACACCCAAAACTCTATCCCACAATTCATTGTAATTGCTATTTGGATATAAGTCAATTGTACTTCTTTTCTATCAGAGCTCACGAGACTGTCTTGCCCCGCGGGATGGTGGCCAGGACCTGTATCGCTCGAAGTTGGGTACGCCATCTCCACAACCAACTTCAAAACCATGAAAACAAAAAATTTTAATCCCCTCTCCTCAGCCGGGTTGTAGGGTCTCGCTGTTCGCCTGATGCCATCTCAACGAGTAAAAGTAAGTAATTTCATTTCGAAGTCGTTCTCACATGATTTCTGTTCACTTATCATTAAGAACAAAGGCTCACCTACGTTTAAAAAAAAAATAATAATTATTTAGGGGATGAGCATAAGCCATGCTAGATTTTAACACTGAAATAATTTTCAGAATATCACATACGTGCCTTTATTGAAATTGTAACCAAATAGTTAAAGTTGTTTGGTATAAAGGCCTACGTCAATAGTCATTTACAATTTCATTTTATGTAATTTATTGTTTCTCTTTACAACAATATGTCGTACATTTGAAAAAGATCATTTGCATCATATAAGCCAAAAATGTTGTGAAATGAGTGGTGCATGTGTGAAAAAACCTTGTGGGCTTGGCTAGAACACACTCCCTATCAGGGGCGGGATTTGATCTCTGAAAGTGGGGGGCAAATTCGAGCAGACTACCAAACGGCGCCGAAGGTGCTGCGGGAGCGCTAAGCGCTCCCCCTAACAGTGTGGGGTCCAGGGACCCACCTCAGGTCCCCTGGTGGGGTCCAGGGGGCGAAGCTACCTGAAGTTCCTGGGTATTTACGAAACTGTAGGCATGAAAATGATACATTTTATCTTCAACTTTAAATTACATAAGATGAGCGCGTAACAGAAAACAAATATCACAATTTGACTTTCTTCAATTATTTCCTCACTCCGTATGATTATAGTCGGTCGGAATCGATAATGAAGAGGGTGCAGGGAGAGAGAATGGATTACTTAAACTCGAGGTTCTTCAGGGGCTCCCTCCTAGGTGCCCCAGATCGTCGTTTCAGAAAGCTAGGGGGGGGGGGCTTTTCATATGATGTGAATTCAGCTCTCGTCTGTAATGGGGCGCGAGAAGCGCGCCGAAAAATTTAACGTTTAAGACATCTCTAATGAAACTGAATGAAAATTAGAGAAAGGATGGGCCACTTTCAACATTAGCGAAATAACGGTGACCCCTAAAGACATTCTTACTGAAGCACAAACATACTCTGGTTTTCTATATGGTCATTTTCAGGTGACTTTCACAGAGCCGTTACCTGTAAAGGGGCGCGCAGAGCGCGCCGAAAAAATGATTCTTTTCTTTATCTCAATAGTGAAATTGAAATAAAATTAAACAAAGAGTGGTCCATTTTCACTACAGCTGAATAAAGGTGACCCCTGAGGATATTTGTACAAAGCAAAAACGTACCGTTGGTTTCCTATAGAGTCCTTTTCATGAGATTTTTATAGAGTCCTTATCTGTGATGTTACGCGCAGAACACACCGAAAAATGGACTTTTGAGACATCTCAATAGAGAAATTATGGAAATTAGAGAAAGGGTGGCTTCTTTTTCACTTCAGCCGAAAACGAGTGGAGCTCCAGATTAGAGTCAAATAAGATCATCGTCCTTTCAGAAAGCTTGGGGGCACTTGGTCAGAGAAGGGGACCAGAAGACGACCGCCTCCCAGCCTTCCCCTTGCACAAGTTACGGTAGACGTTCAGCTGTGTACGGCCCGGACAGTGGTGATAAGTTTCAGTGACAATGGAAGAGGTGTTCTACAAGAAGTAACCCCGAATCCTGACATATTTAAAACGGGTCCACGCGAAGCGTGTCGAAAAAAGCGTTGAGACATTTATTGAAAGAATATTTTTATTTAGTTTTCAATGCTGCAGTATATGACCTGTTTAAACATTATACAACTTGATTAAGTATCACTTGCGTAGCTCTGTTAGTTTCAGTTTGTATTTTGAAGCAAAAGCAACCAGACTAAGAGAAAAAACTAAGTTTTGGAAAAAAGTGGGGGTGCCGTGCCCCCCCCCTTCATAATCCCGCCTATGCTCCCCATATTCATAGAGGTTTTGAGCTTTTTCTTTGAGCTAAAGCACTCACAAGTAGTTGTTGTCTTTAAACGTGTTTGTATTCTTGGAGTAAAGTTAATTATGAATTAAATGCCGATGACACCGCTTTTATTCTACGTGTATAGTAGACTTTCAAAAAAAAGATTAAGCTATTCCATCTGCTCTGTATGTTGCAACGTTTGGTCCAGAATCAAACAATTAATACCTCATCCGACCTCTTCTGTTAAATTATGACCCATATTTAGCTTATATTTGACCACTTAAAATGAGTTTATCTGTTTCGATACAAATATAAGTGCGGTCTCTGATGAGGCAGTTGTTTTTATTTTTTAATCATATGAAAAGTAAATTGGGCCCAAACTGGAACCCGAACAAGTCTGATTTACCTAGCTCTTCTGCCTTACTTTCCAAAGTTTTATCTGCCTTAGCCAGGGAGCTGTTATTATAACAGCTGTTATAAATAACAGCTCCCTGCCTTAGCATAATTCCTTATATCACAGCAGACATACTCGACAGGCATGCTCACTGACGGAGAACAACTGCCTAGTGAAAGGCAGTCATTCGTCACCCCAAACTACAGTTTCAGTATACATATATCAAAACTCTCAATTGGTACAGCTCTTTGATTGGAATCTCATTCAAACAATGCATCATAGCTAAATTACACAGCATCGGCACTGAGAGTGTCATGATTACACTTTATGGACTTGTATGGCCACTGGGACAAGCCATGAAGGAATAAGCTAGGATTGTGTCTGAATAAAGATGAGTTTTAGATAAATGTGGGAGGGGCTAGAAGTAAGTAGGTTGGGAGAATTGGAACTGTTTGGGATGATGAAAATATGCCTTTAATGATAGCGGCAATAAACTTTTCCATAACCCTAACAAAGAGTACAATCGTTACAGTACAATGACAACAGCCAATTAAGAAATTTGTTGTTTAGCAGTTCTCACCATCTGCATATGAAATGCACATCAGGTCATGAAAAGAAAGAAAGAAAGCGGAGTAAAATGGCCTGTTTTTATAGGTTATTTATTTGACCTAGAATTCAACTGAGCAAAAAGGTTATTGCCTACATTGTTTCAAAAATAATAAAACAACGAATCAAGTAACTTTAAGAAACAGATTGTCCGGAAGTTTCAACCTGAAAGCATCATGATGACTGTGGTACGTTCGTACTGTCTCATTCTGTGTCTTTGGTTCGGCAGTAGTTTCACCGAGGCCACGTTAACCAGCAACATCGTTCGTAACTTTGGATGGGATGGCTACATTGCTTATATGCCCGTGGACCGCAGTCTTATCGAAGAAAGGCTAAACTCTTGGTACAATTCGGTGCCAAATGTTTGTGGAGGTAGGCGTGAAACAGCATAAGCATGATACTTATGTAACTAGTTAGCCTTGTTATTTTAACGTTACGTTAACTAAATAATATAGCTGTTGATATATATTTTGGTAGCAAAAAGTAGCTCTGCCAACAGTCAATCTCCGGTCCCTTGCTTTAGCAAGAGAACTTTATGTACTCAGGTCGGTGTGTGCGTGCGTGTGTGTTTGTGTGAGGATGTATGTTTATGGTGCTCGCTTGTGTGCAAGTGTATAGAAGGTTGTAAGTTGAGGCCCTGTTTAATACTGTAACTCGAAAGGGAACTTATTAAGCTAAACTGATTGAGTATATGGAATTGCTAAAGTGGGGTGGATACTTTCACTCTCGATGGATGTTGACGGTCATGACCAGCCAACAAACACTGAAACCCGTTTAAGCACAATATCGCAAGACAGGGAACTTGGATAGATGTGATGCTTAATTCGCGGATGCGTTATGACTAGAAAATTAATCTTGTGGGTTTGATGGGGGTCAAATGTCATCTAGAGTCATCAGAGGTCAAGCACTGAAAACCTTCCAAGCAAGACGTATCTCAAGATATAAGGAAATTGAATAGATTTTACATTTGGTATGTGAATTCACTATGGTGAAGAAGTGTATCTCATTGTGTTCGACAGAGGTTAAAGTCCATTTAGGGTCACCAGAGTTCAAACACTGAAAACCTTGTTAAAACAAGATCTGAAGTTAGAACGCGTGGAAAGATTTATACGTTACCCGTTGTTGCATTCAATCCAGCAAAAAATCCATCCGAGTTTTGTCTTAAATAAGAGGTCCACTGAAATCATCGGAGGCCCGAAAAGCAAATTTCCAAAATTCCCAAGGCCAAACATGAACACAAAACTCTCTCATTCCAGCACTTTAAAATCACACTCATAAAATTGCTGAAAGGAACGAAACATCTTGCAAAGATGCCAACCAATTATCTCGATTTAGGTGGAATGCTATCATTTTTATCATAAACTATTGTCATTATGATGTGCTCAAACACACATACACTCAGCGGAATGAGCTGTAAATGAATTAATTTAACTTGAAAAGGGCAATCATAGCTTGCATTTACAAGTTTTCCACGATGTTCAGCAGAAGCAACGGAGAAGGTGAAACAAGCTAGTGAACCACAACTAGAAAAAGGCCGTGACCGACCCGACATAAACCAATTGGTTAAAAACTGAATTGCAAAACCTTGTCTAACTCATTTGATTTATATCCTCTACATTTAGTTAATGTAATCACACAAGTAAATGTAGCACAACTTTCACTTTTGACCGAATAATACGAATAATAGCCTATTCAGTTATGCAGTTATGTAATTTTTATGGAAACCACTCAACAGCTCGATCGATATATCCTTTTTTACTCAAGGTCCAAGACTCTACTTACCGAAGGAGCCAGTTTTCCCAGACATCCTCAACAAAAGTCAACACGTGGTTTATTTTGACACTGGTTATGTCAATTACTATGATTTTGAAGATTTCCCTGACAAATGTGTCTCAGTCAATGGGCTGGAGTTTGCTGTCGTCATACCTTTGCTGACAGATGATCCGGAAGGTCATCCAAAATATTCTGTGGCTCTGAGTAAGTTCTATCAGAAAGATAGAGGGGATTTCCCGCAACCGAATCTTATATTTCCCTATCTACCTGTCGACGAGCTGACAATGAATGAGACCAACGTTTACATGCGGAATGGAAGCGAAGATATACTTATTTCTTTTGAGCGATTTGTTAATCCATGTAAACCTTCCATTACTCTGCCTCGGCATGAGTTCGATAAATTCGTAATGCAAGAATTTCAGTTCGGTCTTCCTGAGCCAGATTTCTCATTTTGTGACAGACATCCTTCCGATAACCAAGTTTGTCAGACAGTTCAAAGCATACGATGCGATGTGCATCGTTCTTCTCCTAATGTCTGTCAAGCACCATCGGAAAGTGGGGAGAGAGATGTTTGCATGGCTTCGGTGGAAGTTAATAAAATCAGTCAAGGGTTTCGCGAGTTTATGATGCTTGGTAGTGGTCCGGCTAAAGTCATTGCCTCTGACAGCATCAACGGCAATTTTGCTCTTGGTTTGAAGTATCCCTGTCTGGAATAATTCGTTGCAATTGTGCTCGAGAAAAGTTCATCCGTTGCTAAGTAAATATTTAGAACGGTACACACAATTATAATGATGTTTTATCTGTTTTTCTCAGGCCCGTAACCAGACACGGTACACTAGGCGGGGGGGGGGGGGGGAGTGTGGAAAATGGCAAGGGTCAAATGTGTAAAAACGGATTTCAATAAACATTTAATGGTTAAACTAAACAGTATTTTTCTGGTCATTTAGTAAGGAAAATTGGTAACGACAGTCCTGTTAAAACTTAGCCAGGATTTTTTAAGAGCGATTCAATTTTGTATTTTATATTGTTTTACATTTTACATTATTTCTTGCGAAAGTTTTAAGAAATGCATAATAAAGGGAAACGTCTTCTTTTAACCTTGCTCTTTAAATAAATCAATTTCCCCAAGGAAAAGTAAATGGCGCAACAGTTGCCTTAAAATTGTGATAATGGTATAGATTCACTCTTTTTACATAAATTGCTTCACGGCTGATTGGCAACGCAAAGTTGATGAGTTACATTGACATTTTCGTCACAATGAAATGAATATTCCAGTTCGTCTACATGTTCAAATTCAAATTCATATATTTATAAAGCGTTAAATCTGTAAAAACAAACATTCTAAAACGCTGAACAAAAGTAACAGACACGATTAAAGGCCAAAAAATAACTAAAATAGTGAAACCCCTAAAATGCAGAAAAGTACAGGAAAGAAAACAAGTAAAATAAAATATGTAAAATGTAAAACAATTAGAAGCAATTGCTTAAAATTTAGTAAAAAGATGAGTCTTCAGATTTTGTTTAAAAACAGCAAGACTGTGCTGAGAACGAAGCTGCAGTGGGAGTTGATTCCAAAGCCGAGGAGCATAAACAGGGAAGGCACGACCACCAAAAGTTGAACATCTAAAACTAGGGGTGAATAGTTTGAAATCGTCTCGGGATCTAAGGTTATAACGAACATTGGTCGGCACTTCTATCATTTCGTCAAGATACTTTGGGCCATTTTATTCAGAATTTTAAAAACAATAAGTAATACTTTAAACTGAATGCGGAGGTCCACCGGTGACCAATGTAATCGGAGAAGGGCTGGAGTAATGTCATCGAATTTCTTAAGACACAAGACAATTCTAGCAGCTGAGTTCTGAACACGTTGTAGTTTCTTAATTAAATGGGAGGGGACCATACAAAAGACTATTACAATAATCAATCTGACTGGTAATAAAAGCATGGACGAGAGAACATGCAGCATCATGAGTAAGATATTTACGAATACGAGCAATATTATGGAGATGAAAGTAAGCAGTTCTGCAAACCTTAGTGACATGATGGTCCATAGAAAGATGCTGATCAAAAATAAAACCTAAATTACGTACATTCGAACTGGGAGAAATAAGTGCATCACCAACCCTTAACCCCTGAATAGTTACTTTCTGCAATTGCCGCTTTCC
The DNA here is from genome assembly GCA_037179385.1 of Holothuria scabra. Lineage (NCBI taxonomy): Eukaryota > Metazoa > Echinodermata > Holothuroidea > Aspidochirotida > Holothuriidae > Holothuria > Holothuria scabra. The sequence continues at coordinate 38,438,827 of CM074182.1, read as the reverse complement.
ACCTAAAATAAAAAAAAAAAATCAGTTTTACTATCATTAATTTTCAACTTATTAGATAACATTCACAATCTTATTTCAGAAATGCAAGCTTGCAAAGAGGATAATGCAAATTCCTCCCTGGGACCCACATCAGGCCGGGCTTGAAATTTATGTAGATCTGATGATCGTCTGCATAACCCTGAGCGTTGGGTAAATAACGCTCAATGATCTTAAGCACAGGTGCAGCATAGATGGTAAAGAGGACAGGTCCTAAACACGAACCATGTGGAACATCAAATACAAGATGAAATAAATTTGATAACTCATTGAAAACCCTTACTTGTTGTGTACGGCTTTCTAAGTATGATGCAAACCATTAAAGCGCAGTTGATGATACCCCAACCTGTAATTCAAGGACTTTTAGTAATATACCATGGTCTATTGTATCAAAGGCAGAACTGAGATCTAACAGTACAAGAAGTGTAACATTCTGCTTATCAAGGCTAAGAAGAACATCAGACTGGACCTTAAGTAAAGTTGTTTCTGTGCTATGAAACTGTCTGTAAGCAGATTGATTGGCAGGAAGCACGTTGTTAATCGCCATATGGGCAGACAGCTGCTTTACGACAGCTCTTTCTACCAGCTTAGAAAGAAACGATAAGTTACTCACAGGACGGTAGTTACTAAAAATAATATCTGCTCCTACTTTCTTCAAAATGGGGGTTACAATTGCATTCTTCCATAAAAGTGGAAAATGGCCTTGCTGAAATGACGTGTTTATTAACAATGTTACAAACGGAAGGATCTCTTCAATGCATTCTATTAGCAGCCACGTAGGTAATGGGTCACTGACAAAGTGTTTATTTGGAGACTGAAAAATCAGCTTTCTCGCGTCGTCTTCACTCAATTTAGTGAATGACTCAAACGACTGTGCAGTAGATTGTGATGTGTATCGGAAGTTATCCGATGGGAATTCTAATTGATCAAGTTCGTGACGAATTTTCTCTACTTTTGAACCAAAGTAACACCCAAATTCATTTGGCAAGTCATTCATGGGACTCTCCGGGTAGAGGGTTTCATAGTTAGGTTTTAGAAGAGAAGTCATTAATTTAAAAATCTTCTTGATTGCGTGCTGTCGCGAGATGTCGTGCTGTCGCGAGATGTCGTGCTGTCGCGAGATTGTTGCTCGCGGAAAACCAAACATGCACGCATATGTCTTTGTGCATGCTCTATGCCAACCATATCAACTAGTGACCTAGCCATGAATAAGAATATTAATAATAATATTCCCCCACTGTTATTTTTCTTACGTGATAAGAAATTTACTCAATAGATTCAATAAGCAGTAACAATCATTTGTTCGTTGAAGTAAAACTACTGTTTGTACATTATTTACATTAAAGGAAGCACCACAAAGGTTTCTCTAGTATTTTCTTTACCACGTGTTAAGACAAATTTATCTCGTCCTGGCCTTTTGCATTTCCAGTCTTGTCCCAAGCATATCTAGAGGCACTCATAAAAGGTGACATATTTCTCTTGAATACGTGCTTTCAGTTGGAAGACAAAAAAAGGGAATTAGAATATAGAGTGTTTTCCACTGACGTCACGACCCCCCCCCCCCCGTCACTTTCTTGCCCGCCAGGCAAAATTTGTACCTCAAAAGACCTACTATGACGACTGCCGTGAAGACTGTTGATTTTTGGCCCGCCAGTGGGCGTAGCTAATCAGTTCAAATGAAGTCACGTGAAAAAAGTATTTGCAAAAAACAATGCCATTTTAGACCACTTATTTTTGTGACCAGTGGATAAAGTGTCGTCAGGCTATTGTTGTGTTACATTTCTAAAGCGCGTGTTCGCTAAAAAGGCGGAACCCCAAAGTGAAGTAAGAATTAATTCAACTCGAGAATGAACAAAGGCAGAAGAATTATTTTAACAGTGTTTTACACATTACTATTGTATGTAGCAGTTGTTGATCGTTTCGTTTTTCCTTTCCATTGGTCTATGTTGGGAACCGAGAAGCTAAAGTCTTTCCTGCAAACTAATGCGGAGCTGAAACATTTTCTGTCACACAACAGTCATTCATTTGTTCCAACTTTAAAAATGTTAGCAATTTGCATTAACTTACCCTTAAATATACACACTATTTTGTCACCACCAGACCATATTGCTTCTAAGGACCGTTAATGTCATGAATCTTCAAACATTCGCACCTTCCTTCATGTTATATGGAAAGCACAGTTTTTTCAAAATAAACCGAAATAAGTGATATTTGAAGATCATGGTGGATGTAGCCCAGAGTATATTCTAATGGCACTTTTACGTCCCTATTAACTTTCGTTTATTCTGAATTAGCTTCATTGGCCACACAGTGGAGGGGTAAAGATATGTGTAAATAAGTAGAAAAAGGGTGGTTGGTTGGGGAATTAGGGACACTTGAAACAACATTTTCGGTGTGAAAAAGGGAATGTGTTCCCATCCTTCGGGATTACCTCCTACGACAACACTTAAAGGTCAAGAGAAGTCCCATCCCCAGGGGTGGCGCCAGGATTTGCCCGATAGGAGGGCCAAGCTCCCCGACAGGGGGCCACAATTTCAAAGCCCCGGCAATAGCGATGTTATGTCCCGGTTGAACGTGACTTTGCGAAATCTTTGACTTTCTTTTTACTATATACCTAAAAACCTGGAGTTTATTTGAATGGAAAATTAAAATTTTTGAAAGAAATTTGGCTTTTGTTATAAAAAATTTTAGGTGTTTATTGAACAATCTGTCCTTCATAAGGGAAAAATCAAAAACCTTTTATGGGCGACAGCTGAAATTCTTTTGGGGTTGCGCATTTAATCGTACTAGACCTACGTACTAAGTTTTTCCGTTTTTTGAACGAAGATTTGAAAATTAAGGGCTTATTATATTGGAGAAATTTTTTACTTTAATGAAAGAAAATTCGGTTAATTGGTAAATTTGTAATGAAAATTTGGGGTTTTTTTTTTCATTAAGTGGTACGCCTTTCAAGAGCAAAAAAGGTAGTATGCCGGGTGATTAACAGAGTTGGCTCTGATTATTTATTGAACGGGGCATCCATCGAATAGGAAAATTTTGCCACTTTTAACAATCTAAAGCTTATATTGGAGAAAAACTGTAATTTTTATGACAGTCTGGGGGTTTTATGGGAGAATCTAACGTTCTCATGAGAAAAATCAAGTAGGGGTGATCTGTAGTTTTATTGGGGTTACTGAATATCATCCTGCAGATTCAGCCCTCGGACCATATTGGAACATTCTCCTGAGGAAAAAAGTTTGGCTTCGCATATATTTGAAGTTTTATATTTTATTTATTGGCATAGGCGTACGGGAGCGTTTCATTTTGGGAGGGGCAGAATTGTGTTTTGTCCAAAAAATGTAATCCTGCCCGAAAGAGTATCTAAGTCGAACGCACAGAATTTTTTGAAAAACCCCCAGATCGTCAGGAAATGGCATTTCCCGGGCTCGTAACTGGAATTAAAGAAGTCATTTCTTTCAGATTTCTTTCGCAATAATATTTTCAATTCATGATGCTGCCCCAAGACGAAGCATAATTTTCGACCAAAACACTTTATCTATGCGGAGCGCCACCATCAGTTGGCGCGGAGCGTACAGGAAACTGTTAAAAACCTAGCCCCTCAGAAAGCCGGAAGGGCGTATCCCAGACTTGTAACTGGAAATGAAGCAGTCGTTACTTTGAGCTTTCATTTTAAATGAACGGTTTGCTTCAGTAGAAAAAACCCAACTTATTAAATGATCAGAAAAGTACCAGATAAAAGGTACTGCTACAATTAGATGTAATGGTCTGGTCTCTTTTCGGGGTAAACTATTCAACGGAATTGAAAACATGCTGCAATGTTTTGACTTTATTAAGAATCTTTGTTGAATTCAATTGCAAGGTCCACTAAATACTGATGGAATTTTTTAAGTGACTGGCCGAACTCCAGAATACAAATGGTTTTACTTCCAACGTGTTTGAAAATATGACACATTACAAGGTGCCTTCAAATAAATTCTCAGTCAGATTTATCTGTTTATGTGGGAGCTATTCTCACACCACTGTTTATCATTATGTCTAGCTGAAAACGACATGGCCGATATTCATTACCGTTGTGTCCGGGCAGGCTAGACGGCAGACCGTTGGGTACTGCATGCACATGAACAGCCTCTCGTCCGTTTTTGTAAGGTCGGAATTGTGAGTTTCCTTGAAGAATATGGTCTTCTAGTCACGAAGGTCGTCCGAGCGACTGAAGTTTATCAGGCCCGCATCTTTTATCGTGGGTTTGTAAATGAAGGCTCCCCGACGAAATTGGATTTTCTCAACAACAGGGGGTGGGTAGCCGTCCCCGACGGGGTCATGACCTTGCGAGCATGGATTTAGTAGTGATTAAAACCGATTCAGATATGCATTAAAATAGCGTTACAAAAGAAAAAAAACTAGTTCATAAAGAAAAAAATCATGATCATCTATCCAGTAACTTCAATCCTTTACGTTTTTCATGTTTAGGCCTCCTCGAAACAAATTGCCGTCCTTCCCCGATGGGGGGGGGGGGGGAGATGGGACAAGGTACACGGAGGTACAGGAAAGTCTACTACACTATTTCAAGTTGGAGTGACTGCTCTTGCCCTTTTATACTGACCACTAATATAAATCTAAAATTATTCTCAGCTGATATATATATTTTTCCCCTATACACCAAGTGACAGTAGTAATTTAGAAAGTTTTTATTCTCCGTGTAGCTGTGTCTCCCATACATGGTCATGAGATATTCTTGCAAAATAGTCTCCTCGAATTTTCTTTCCTTCTGCAGCAGTGACGTAAGTTTAAAAGTTTATATTCATACAGACATGGGCAAATTTGCATTTTGGTTACAAGTCCAATAAATTCCGGGTCTCAATAACTTCAACGAAACTCATAGCCTATATAACTAAGACGAAATAACCGAGCCTCAGGAGTTATATTCACCTTTTACGATAAAAATAGTTCTAGATAGTCCAAATTGTTTAATATCCCATAAAAAATTAAATACATGTGTCCAGCAAAACGTAATTTTGAATTTTCGATAGTACCGGTATAATTTCAATTACAACAGAAGTAAGGATTTATCACGCTGACCCGGGGAAAAGAACTAAATAGCGTGTGAGGTTGTAAAATAACCGATTTTACGATTCATAAAACTCAATCAGTTTCTGTTGGATACACATTAAAGCTTCTTAATATTAAACTAGTATTGTGCTGGTATTAGTTAGTTGTGCCAGCAGTCACTGTAACCAATTTGCGGTATTTCCCAGTTTCCGACATGACAAGAATTTACACATAGCCTTGTCGCTGAAAAGTGTTAGTCCATCCCATGTAAAGTGCCTCTTCTCTCTAGGCCAGTTTGTTCAGTGGTTGTTTGAGGGAACACCCAATCAGGCAACTTCATTTCGTGATTTCTCCAGAAATACATGTCCAATTTGAATGGAACTTTCACCAAATTGTGTGCAGAGTTTGTTTCATCAATTAAATTCTTTTTACAACCCTGGGAAATTCCATTTTCGGCTATCCGACTTGGCCGTGATATTTCTAGATTTTCTATAAACTGCTCTCCGCTCCAAGTGAATGCAGCGCTCCACTTAGATAGCCTTTCTGTATGTCCCGCCCCGTCCGTTCAAAAAACCTGGCTACATCCAAGTGTGTGTGTAGCTGCTATTTCAGTAAGCATATGAAGTCTCTTTATTAGAGGTTATTTCTTCATTTTCTGTACTTTTTTAATGTTAAACGTTGTTGAGGACCTTTATATTATACTCGCAGAACCCCGCGGGAAATCGCTTATATTCAGGTTTTTTCTGTGTCTTCATTTTTCGAAATGTTTAGTCAGGATGCCTCGAAACTTTCCCACTAGGAATCGTTTAATGCATATGTGACGGCCTTCTGACGAGTTCCACCCAGGTCCTTTTTCGCCATCCTAGACCTCATTTGCGTTCACAAGAAGGGATTCACTACCCGTTTGCAACAATAGGCGAAGGTAATCTGCAACCAATGGAAGTACTCTTTACCATGCAATGTGATTTTGCTGTCTATTTCAATGGGGGGGAGAACAACTTTGTTAACCAGTAACCCCAAAGTAAAGCGCCGCATTTGTTTAACTTTAAGTCGTTGGAATTACTACTTTCAACAACCTGACACAGGCCACCCGACTACTATTTCGCAAGGCTCACGAAGAATTCGACTTGACCTGCGTTTTCCAACGCCCGTCCATTTGTTGGACATCGTAACTCGTTATCTTATACGTGCGAGGGGACCGGGGCTGTCGCCCGCAATTTCAGCAACCTGACCAAACCGGGCAGATGTTTTGTCTCAGTCCGGAGAAAAATGGACAGTAAATATTATCGTATGTCGTGCAAATATCAACGCCTTTTTCGAAAAATTTCCGTTTGGCCATGCCCGTAAGAGCTACCGATTAGGACCTTGAGGATGCTAGTTGGATGACCACGAGTCATCTCAGCTCAAATATCTAGATTGACAAGCGAAGATCCAATTCAGCGCCAATAACCTTTAAAGTTTTTCGTCCTCAGAAGAAAGTTTTTCCCAAAACTACGTTCGTCCCTGGAAGTCAGTTTGCCCCTCTTCATTTATCTCGTATGACTATGGACCTGGGTCCCGTTCCACAAAGAGTTACGCACAATCTTAAGTTTGATTCACATTACTTAAGCCAACAGTAAATCATACTTAAGATCGTGCGTAACTCTTTGTGGAACGGGACCCTGATTAGGCGACAAGTCACGTTTTAGGCAGTTAGGATTGACGGTGAGGTAGTTTAATTGAATGATGTGTCTTTACGTCTTTTCGTCATTCGGCGACCTTCTATCAAAGCTAGCGAGGTGTGCAGCCTTGCAGCCCTAAAGTTGGACGTAACAACGATATTTTTACAACTATACCGCCTGTAATGCTAGAGTTAATTTTAAATTGCCGTGAATATCTTAGTACTGCATGGAATAAAGTAATAGGAAAAGTGGGTAGTGGATTAATCGCTAAAGCCAGACATTACAAAGCATCGCAAATTTTGAATATCTGTGATTTGAGAGTTATGAGAGTTATGGTTTAAGTTTGTACTTAATGTTCAAGACATAATTTCTTATTTTAAGCGCCGTTACAGACCTTAAACACCGCAATTTCGTTTTTAAATTTATCTTTTTATACTATATTCAACCCAAGAAAAAATTACCATTTTCATTACCGTACTTTTCAAGTTAAGTGTCCAGGAAAAAGAAAATTTGTGAGGGTTCTCTATACTTATACAGTTCAAAGATTTTAATGAGTGGCATTCTCATAGTAGTTTAAAGTGTAACATTCAATCATTCTATTTTTTTTTTTTTGGGGGGGGGGTTGCAGTCTCCGAAAGGCATATGGTGCAAACGCATGCTAGGTTAGGTTGGGTTATAGATGAAGTTTTACGGCCCAGTGCAACCAATTGGCTCAAGTCGAGCCGGTCACGACCTTTTTTCCAGTTGTGACTCACTGGCTTGTTTCCCCTACTCCCCTGCTCATGCTGACCACCACGCACAACGGCAGTAGGTGCAATTTTTAGAGTCTTCAGTATGACCCGACCAGGACTCGAACTCCCGACCTCCCGACTGCAAGTCAGGCTGGTGCTCTAACTACTTAACCAGGCAGTTAGGAAGATAGGTATCATAGCAGTGGGAAAGTGACAGAATAATTTTGTAACAGGGCTTTAGTTCCGATACGACGTGTGCTAAACACCTTTTAACTATTCCCACTTCTGTTGAAACCCTTTATTTAAAAAAGATTATAGGCCTACCATTCCACTTTGACCTGTTCTAAACTGGGTCCGACTTATGACTCAGTTCCCAAAGTTCCCATGAATTTTCGACTCATTCTTACCTTCGGTTGTTCTACCAACCGCGTCAATCCTTGTCATAATTTGTGAAGGCCCATAAGGTGCATCGAATTCCCCTTTTTCTATAAAAAAAAAAAAAAAAGATAAAAAACCCTGCTCATCCATGATGGCAAAATATGTCGTAATCTAGCCAGTCAGAGGGCAGAGCTTATGTTGTCTGCTGGTTGTTTACAGAGGAGCTAACCTGACTGCATCGATTATTCAATCACTGTATCCATGCATGGTCTTAAACGCAACACGATACTCTCGAGCCCGCAGAGTGGACGAAGTATTTTCGTTCAGCTCATCTCTACGAAGAACAACTAAGGAATGCAGAGGCGCTACGTAGACCAGATATTCTCGTGCTTGCTGGCATCGATATCACACGCCCAAATAAGCCACTTCGGTGATTCGTTTTGCACATGCGCGCCTCGGGATAAACAAACCAAGCCCACACTTACAACACGTATTCCAAAATTTGAGTTTACATGGAAATTTGGTGAAATCATTCTCTCTTAATCAATCCATAATATAAGGAGTGATCTCAAGTGAGATTTTGGGCTGCGAGTTGTGTCTAAGTGGTCTTTTTGGTGTAAAAATTTGCATTTCAATCTGCCATAAAGTAGCATTGAGACCCCTAGTTTCGTTCGACGTGACTAGGCAGTTAGTGCTGTATGCACGTACTAATGAAAACAAGGAAAAATCGTGCGGTACGTGCTGAGCTCGGTTTGTATATCACACGTTGTTCCCCACAATTCCATGCTGCAAACAATTCTCACATATCTAACGGATAATGTAAGGATATATAATGAAAAGTGTTACCTTACACTCTGCATACATTCTTTAATTCCTATACACGATGGGATGTTGCAAAATATCACAGCAAATGCATTAAAACGTTACATACTTTGAAGCATTTACGTTTTGACGTTTGTTCTGCCCCAGACTTGGACTGCAATTAAAATAGAAAGTCCACAACCAAATTTATGTTTGATATGATTACAGGGAACATGTTCTAAGTATTCTAGTTGAGTTTTCATTCATTTCCCATGTTTGGTTCTCGAAGATGTTTTCGACTCTTATTATTTCCAAAATGTACAAGATGGACCTTCTTTTTAAGCGATTGCCATCTGACATAACCAATAGCGAGATGAATGCAGATAATTCGTCCAAAAAATATAGCGAAGAAAACGGGATTTAAAATACATAACTGTACTAGTAGAGGGTGTCTGGAAAGAAGTTTTAAAGGTGATATCCCATTTATACATTACATTGGCACTTAAAATATATTTTCCATTTTTAACGCTTTAACACCATATAATGAAGGAGGCAATTTTCGCCGTGCTTCGCCCGCCGAAACGTTTTGCCCCTCTTAGGCAAATATTTGAGTGTAGCTTGCACTGCATAAAATTTTGGATCCTGGGTTTCCTGTAAGAAAATTTGATGTCTTGGGGGATTGCTGAAGAATCTGCATTTCCTATTGGCAAATCTGAGATTGCACACGACTAAAGATCTTTGTTACATGCACGAGGCCTAAGAATTGAGGTTTTCCGGCGACATTTTAAGAGTCAAGACCTCATGTTTAAGAAAATTTGGAACTTAATGAAAGGAAAATTATGGAATGGAAATGTAGTTGCCGTTGTCACCTAATGATCTGGTGTCAAATTTCTTATTAAGTCTCCATGCAGAGCTTGGAAAAGTTTATCAGACTGATTTATGAGCGAGCACTTCTGCATCAGGAGTTGCAATTTGCAGCGCGCGCATGAGTTTTGCTTTTTGGAGACAAATAATTACAATCATTGAGCCTCAATTGAAGAGAATTCGGAATTTTATGAAACGGAGTTGGAAAAACCACACTATAGTTGACTGGTGACACAAATGTTTATTCTGCCTGGTGGATTTCAATCTGCCCTAATTATTGGGTGGGGGGCAAAACGATATTTTTGCCCCCAATATTTTCATTGGTCGAACGATTTCCCCCTGCCCCCGGGGTCGATTCCCAGGAACAACATTGGCTAAAGTGATTATGAACCGAGCCTGGTTTATACTGCTGTATCAATGTCCTACTCATTTGTCTTCTACCCGCCCATGTATCGACTGTCCATGCGTGTGTCTTCCTCTTCAGCAGACATATTGCAAATATGAAATCCTCAACAGGCCATTAAATAAAATCTGGTCTATATTTAGAATTTGAGCGGAGGCGTTCATTGAAATTATTAGTCTTTTAAAGCTGATTTATTAGACCTAGAATTCACTGGAGTAAAAAAGTTTATTGCATTCCCGAAAAGTTCCAAAATGATTAAAACGACGAGACAAATAACTTTACGAATCAGATCGTTAGAAATTTTCAACCTGAAATGAAAATGACAGCGCGACGTTCGTACTATCTTATTCTGTGTCTTTGGTTCGGGAGTAGTCTCGCCGGGGCGACGTTAACCAACAACATCGTTCGCAACTTTGGATGGGATGGCTACATTGCTTATATGCCCGTGGACCGCAGTCTTATCGAAGAAAGGCTAAACTCTTGGTACAATTCGGTATCAAATGTTTGTGGAGGTAGGTTTTAAAAAACAAAAGCATTTTAATGATGTAACCAGTAGTTAATCTGTTAATTGAATGTGAACTAAATAATCTAACTGATGATGTCTATTATAGCAGCAGAAAGTTGCTTTTTTGCCAACAGTCAGCTTCTGGTTCCTTGCCCTAGCACTGGAACCATAAAGATGTAGCAGGGATGGTGTGTTTGCATGTATCTGTGTGAGAGGGTGGATGCGGATGAGGTCGGTCTGCCAAGAGGTACCCTGGAGTCCGCCTTTCGTAAAACATTTGCATGTTGAATGTGCCCACCCGCTAAAGGGAAATTCTGACGACTTCCTCACCAGGAACTATTCCAGTGATAAAAGAAAATTTAAGGGTTGATCTAACCAATGCGAATTGTGTTGCAAATCGCACGGGTTAAAATCAAGATTTTCCATGGAACTTCCACATTGGGTTTCGATTCCTTGTAAAATGTAAGAATAAATGCCCAATTTAACGCCGGCGCAAATTTTGCAGCTGTGCAATTTTTAGTGCATGTTTCCATCACCATGACAATTTGGCCCAAATTTTCAAAACCATGCTCTTCGAAACTGGCTTTGATAAAAAAAATTATTGCTTAATCTGGTTCTATTCACTATATTATTTTATTCAAACTCCCATTAGAGTGGTTTGTGTTTTACATTTTTTCACAAGTTTAATTCTGCGCAACATGTGTACATTGACTTGAAACTAACAAAAACGATCCATGACACGGCCTTACGTTGTGGTTGATTGTAGTGTAGTAGAGGCTGTCTAGGCTTGAATATTCAGAAATTTTCATTCAACAGTTTTTTTTTAATTTCGTTTATTGACGATGTAACTGTGAATGCGTACACATATATACATAAATGATACACACAGTGGCGTAACCAGACCTGACTGTTCCGGGGGAGGGCAATAGCGTAGAGGTTTCCCGATTTTGTACTAGTTGAGATGTGTTAGTTTGTGGGTGATGTCTTAGGGCCTTAAGGGAAGTGTTAAGGGGCGGGGGACAATTTTGTACCATGCAACTCACCCTACCCCATTGACCAAGAGGTACATTTTTATGCTAAATTTCTTTGTTTTTTTCTACGAGCAAGAACAACTTTTTTTAAAATAAATCTGATTTTTTTTCTTAAGTGTGAACACTACTGTATAAGCATGGAAGTACTACCTTAGAAATTTGGGTCCTTTTACACATTTGTCAATATGGAGCTTGTATTGCAGAAAATAGATTAGATTCAGGGTTTCCTGCAAGGAAATTTGCATATTTAGGGGACTATCGAAGAATCTGCCTTTCCTATCTGAAATAGCATGCATCGACTGAAGATCGTGTTATTTAAGGTGTGCGGATTAAGGCTTCTCGGCGAAATTAAAAGACTCTCGAAACTCTGTTGCCTTTTGAGACAAAAATGAAAGCCTATATTGAAGAAAATTTTACGGATACGGCACTGTAGCGGCTAGGACAAATTATCCACTGCTGCTTTATGAATGATCACTAAGAGCTTTAAGGCTTGAAATTTAAGGCGCGCGAAGCGATCAGAAAATTTTGCCTTTTTCAAACTTATAATTTCAGATATGGAACTTTTATTTAGAAGAATTCGGAATTTTATGGAGGAAAAATTGGCAAAACCGCACTGTATTTGACTGGTGTCTCAAATGGCAAATTTTCGAATTTTTCACTTTTTCGAGCAAGGGCGCAATCGCCCCTGCCTCCTGTAGCTACGCCACTGCTCTGCTACATTGATAAAATTTTGACACTCCAATAAATGAAGAATCCATAGAAAGGCTACACAACTGACAGGGCTGAAAGGTATCTGATGACAGGTGTGTATGAGAGCATTTGCGTACGGAAGGCCAATGGTTCCCCTGTCTAGAATATGAGGTCGTGCTAGAAAGACAATCTTCAGTTGGCGCAGAGCGTACAGAAAATTTTAAAAAATCGCGATCCCTCAGACAGCCGGAAATGGCATATCTCGGGCTTGTAAGTAGTGGCTAAGTTTTCCGATTTTTCTTGCAAATGTGAACACCAATGTATAAGGGATGTATTGCGGCGCGCGAACCGCAATACATCCCTTAGAGACAATAATTTGTTGATATGGAGCTTACATTGCAGAAAGCTTGCCCTTTTGAGACAATAATTTGATGATATGGGGCTTATATTGCAGAACTGAGCTTTGGATTCTGGGTTTCCTGTGAGGAAGTTTAAAGAGTCGGCAGTGGCGAATCCAGAGGGGGGGGGGGATGGGGGTATGCATACCCCCCACCGGGATGGTAAAATTTTTTTAACATAGCCACGCTAATTGTAACCTAGGCCTAATTACTTTTTAAAAATACAGTGATAGTTGTTACATTATTTGACTACGGTATTTTCGTGTCATATTCTTCAATAAAATGAAAAATGTAAATTATAATGTATCTTTCTTCCGTATCATTTAGTAAATTCCCGTTTTGTTTACACATTGCGCAATGACGAATTCTAAATCCAGCGTTTTCCGCCAACGGCCGTTGGTAACGCTGTTAGTGACATGGCATGTGTGTCTATGTCAATACGTGGGGCTACGACTACTATTGAATAATGGGCCAATCGTTGATACGAAGGCTTGTACGGGGATGGTGCAGAGTGTGTAGGCGATACGAGTTAAGATATGAATAGACAGATGAGAAGACTTAGTTCTGATTCAAGATGATTGGCGGTTTTATTCCGTTCTATTAACAGCCGGCAAAAAGGAAAAGATTAAAATTTAACTATAAACAGATTGACGAAGGTGCTCGTTGTCTGCGGTCTGCTGCACCAGTGTGTGAGTGCGACCAAAACTTGCAGGCTCGGAGTTCTCATGTCTCGGGGAGATTGGAACACATGCAGTCCCCTGATTGGTTAAGAGTTGTGACACACCAAATTAGATAAATATTAAGGAATGTGCTGACCGAAATAATCAATGACAAGGCTGTAGAGGGTGAAAATGGACACACCTTGAAAATATAGGATACAGCACACAAGTGGAACCATAGGACAGGGTAGTTTGTCACGTTTACAGGTAACACGTGGCGGGGAGCAGGAAGGGCCCTGGGAAGCTAGGACAAGAGGAAGGGAGAGTTGCTCGTAAATAACAAGATGGCGTTCCTGTTAAAGGTCAAGGAGGGTACACCATACTACATGACGCTACGTACAGTTTACACATGACATAGCCTAAAACCGTGTGACAGTAATAGAGTACACCCAGTATTAAATTCACATTGACCGTTTAGTCCGTTTAAGTAATGATTACCCACACTTTCAAGGCCATGTTTTGAAAGCTTAGGAGTTTCATAGTGGCTTAAAATATTGAAACATTTAGTACCATGTTGCATCTCAGCCCCTTTTCTTAGCCACCCAGGCGGGGCAGGGGGCTCTGAAAATGAAGAATTCGGAAATTTGGCAATTGTGAGACCAGTCTACTGTGTGGTTTTGACAACTCATGAAATTACGAAGTTCCCAATCAATTTTCTCTAATAAATGCTCCATATTCGTTATTATTTGATTCAAGAAAGCCAAATTTTCCGCGCGCTTCGCGCGCCCCAAATTGCAATTCCTTTGCAGGAGTGCTCGTTCATACCTTCACTTTGGTAAATTTTTCCGAGCTCTGCGTGTGACAAAATCGGAAATTTGCTACACTTGTGACACCAGATCACCAAGTGACACCGTTAACTGTAAACAGTGCTATTTTCATAATTTTTTTTAATTTCACATTTTCTCCAATATAAGTTCCAAAAAATTTTGTTGAAGAGCCTCATTTCGTAGGCGTTGGATAACATTGTGTAGCAACAACGATCTTTAGTCGCCGCCCAACCTCAGATTTGCCGATAGAAAATGCAAATTCTTCAGTAATTCCCCAACTGTTCAAATTTCCTTGCAGGAAACCCAGCAACCAAACTTCTCTGCAACACAAGCTCCATATTTTCAAATATTTGAAAAAGGCGAGAGTTTCAGCGCGCTCCGCGCGCTGCAAATTACGCCCTCGGCCCTCGTGTTAATCACTAAAGTATATGGTAAAATTTGGATGCTTGCCTACCACCCCATTTCCCATTTCCTGAGTTCTTACAGGCATCACAGACTAAACAACATACATAACTATGATGGCGCTTCGCTCAATGTACATTTGATACCCAACAACATGCAGACCCCCCACTGAAAATTTCTGGATCCGCCACTGAGAGTCGGGGGGATTACTGAAGAATCTGCACTTCCTCCAAATATTGGTGGCGAATCTGTGAATGATTGCTTTTCTAGAGTCCTCAGGACTATCTGGCAAAGAGCAACAGAGGAAAGTCTCTCCTCCGATAAAGGGGTCATCAGAAATTACTTTGTTTACTTCAGGCGACTAAGTGAATGTTCATATATTTTTCTACATTAATGTTCATATATTGACCAAAACAGTGTTCCATGAATGCAGATCAATCTTGCTTTCGATGTTATAATTGACCTACTTTCTTTCTTTTCTCATTTTTCACTTTTTCCCTTTCCCATGTCTTTCCTTTCCCCCTTTTTTCCGTTTTCCTTTTTTCCTTCTGCCTTTCTTTCCTTTCCTTCTCCCTTTTCTCTTTTTCTTTTCTCTTCTTCCCTCTCTTTTCCTCTTTTTCCTTTCTTTCCTCCCCTTTCTTCCCTTCCCGTTTTTTCTTCCCTTCCCATTTTTTCGTGGGGGGGGGGGCGTTTTCCCCTTGCCCCCCGCTGGTTACGCCTCTGGATACACATCAAATGATTTCATTTTTAAGTCGAAAAAGGCTGAGGCTTTAGTTAGCCCGTACACGTTAGCAAAATAGCATACATTTCAATAGATGATAAAATTATAATAAATATTCTCTGAAAAACAGTTCTCTCGCTCCATTGTTCTCCTATTGCAATATAAAGTGTTCTACGTCAGGTAAAGAACGAAATTTAATTTGAAAGGCATCGGCGCTATCAGGGAGTTTTTACGAAAGCTTACTAGAAAAAGTATAATGTCCAATATTGAGTAAAATACAAAAAAAAAATGATGAGATTGATGTCATCATCGACAAGACCAAAATTCAATAGATCTTGATTTAAGTCAAAATCACATTTTAAACACTTAAATGAAATAATGTTCTCTCAATAGTAAGTAGTTATGTTACAGGTCCAGAACAAATGGTTAATGGATTTGGGTGCATCCTTACAAAAGGCTCAAAGGGGTGAATCTTTCTTTCTAATTTGGAATAAAAACGTAGGCAAAATACAATTATATTAATGTACCGAAATTGAAAGAACTGGACCTTGGGATAGCCAACAGGTTTGAAAGCAACGGTGAAAATAACTGACCAAGGGAACGATACGTAGTATTGCTGTAAGATATGCATCAAGTTGATATCGCAGTAGCTTTTGATGCATTTTGTGAAATAAAATAATTATACACCACTTTTTTACCCCGTGCATGCGAATTAAACGTTGTTAAACGCTTTACGGGTATCGCTGATTTCATTAATGGCATGTAGATTCAATTTTGATTCCATCGCAGTGGCATAAATTATTCTATGCTACAACTTAAAAGGAAAATAAAACCTGTAACGTTAAGGTAGTCTTGCATCTGTATGGAATTTCGTTAATCGACAAATATTCAGACATTTTCATTCAACAGTAATTTTGCTAAAGTCCTCCTGACCCTCCGGCAAAGAGTCGTTCAGCGAAACCAAAACTTCTGTTTCCCTAAGAAGCTGTTACGTCCACTGAAGGACAAAGCCAGACCAACCTCACGGCCTGCAGACCATTTACATTTATTATTGGTCTGTCATATATGGCTTCATTCTTGACTGGATGAAAAGAACAGATACTACACACGATCTCAGCCAAAATGCCAAAACAAATAAATTTGTTTTTGAAATTTTTTTCTAACCTGGGAAACCTCTTCAATGTTCCTGTAATTCCGGTAAGCAATCAGTCCAAAAGGGGAAACTAGGTGCTGGAAGAAATGAAAGAATATGAACCACAGCTCATTAACTTCAATAAGAAAGCCATATGTCCACAAAGTGGAAACAACTCAATTTGGTTATTATCCATTTTTACTAAAGGTCCAAGACTCTACTTACCGAAGGAGCCAGTTTTCCCAGACATCCTCAACAAAAGTCAACACGTGGTTTATTTTGACACTGGTTACGTCAATTACTATGATTTCGAAGATTTCCCTGACAAATGTGTCTCAGTCAATGGGCTGGAGTTTGCTGTCGTCATACCTTTGCTGACAGATGACCCGGAAGGTCATCCAAAATATTCTGTGGCTCTGAGTAAATTCTACCAGAAAGATAGAGGGGATTTCCCTCAGCCGAACCTATTATTTCCCTATCTACCTGTCGACGAGCTGACAATGAATGAAACCAACGTTTACATGCGCAATGGAAGCGAAGATATACTTATTTCATTAGAGAGATCTGTTAATCCATGCAAACCTTCCATTACTGCGAGCCGACATGAGCTAGATGAATTCGTAATGCGAGAATTCCAGTTTGGTCTTCCTGAGCCAGATTTATCGTTTTGTGACAGTAATCCTTCCGACAACCAAGTTTGTCAAAGAGCTCAAAGCATACGATGCAATTTACATCGGTCTTCTCCTAATATCTGCCAGACTCCATGGAACAGCGGGGAGAGAGATGTTTGTTTTGCATCCGTGAATGTTACGAGAATTAGTCAAGGCTTTCGTGAGTTTATGATGCTCGGTAATGGACCGACAGATGTCATTGCCTCTGACAGCATCAACGGCAATTTTTCGATTGGTTTGAAGTATCCCTGTCTGGAATAACTTGTTTCAATTTTACTAAGCGAAAGCTAATTAACATTAAGAATGTTATATACAAACATGGTGATGAAATTATGATAATGTTTATCTGTTGATCTTCATACAGGGTTAAATGTGTAAATTACTCTAGGAGAGAAAACACCCCTCCTTCCTCCTGCAACCCTTCCCGTCTACTGACCTGGTTATTATCTCGACCCACGAAGTGTGGATAGGGTCTGATAAAGTGGAGCGAAATGCCCGTCTCTCTTTTCAAATGCTTTCATCATCTGCAAAAGATTTTTGTGCAATTTGCATTGAAGAGGCAACGTTATAGGATGGCAATATATGTTGTGCTTCATTACATGAGTGGAAGAACCGAACGTGGTCAAGTTTAGCCATTTTTTGTAATTGTGTCCATTTCCATTATGTTGCATTATATTTTCCCTATGGAGTTTTACTTCCTTGGATAATTGGTTGTATTAAATGTCACTCTACTTAAATTCGTTTTATCTTTAATTAACAATCTTGCTTGTTTTGTATTGACTGCTTCTTGCATTGCTAGTTTTTCTAATAGTTGCCTGTGTCCACTTTGTTCACAATTCATGAACCTTAATGGCAAAGTTTCAAAATCCCCCCCCCCCCCCAAAAAAAAAAAAAAAAAGAAGTACCGGACTATTTTAGACTTCCATGCTGAAACTGAAAGGAAACTGATCCTATCCTTCAGCAGTGCTTGCACAACTTTCTTTCTGGTGTAAGGACATTTCATACAGAGGGGTCAAACAAATGAAATTAAATGAAAATGACCAGAAAATGTATGGAAATGGGGTAACCGCAATTCTGGTTTTGTCTAACCAAGATGTTTTAAGAGTAATACAAATTTCAATTTATTGCGTTTTTTTAATATTACACTTTTTCACTCAATGGGACAAAACAGAAAATATGAATTTAAAATGTTACATTGTACCTCTCTCAATGTTTAACAACTCGAGGTACATGGCAGAGCTGGATTAATCTTATTGTAAGATCCTGTTTTAAGTATTGAAATTTCTCCTATCTTATTTATCCTTACATAATTATTTTGTTCCTGGAATTTAAAGTATGTACACTGTTCACATTAAAAAAAATGTATCACAAAGTTTTTTCTATGCATTCTTCACTATACGTGTTAAGATTTGTTTAACTCGTCTTGACAGTTTTACTTTCAAAGGTAGTCCCAAGCAGATATCCGTATTCTACGGGATTTTCGCCTACAATCACACTTAATACCATCCACTGATGTTGTTCGAAGATCATCAATGCTAATAGTATGGTAGACAGCTGCTTGCATTCTGGATGTGACTGTGTCACCCATACAAGGTCATTAGGCCTCTCTTGCAAAATGGCCAGAGTTTCCTTGAATTCCTTTGCTTCTACAGTAGCGGCGATAAACTGATCAAATCTTCTAAAGTTTTTTACGTACGGAAATTCGCATTTTTGTGACAATTCCAACATTTTTCAAACTCCCAACCTCTTTAACTTCAACAAAAGCCACCTAGAAGTTTTCACTGTTAAATGAAGAAAAACAGTTAAGGGTGATCCACCTAGCGGGAGAAGTCCAAATTAATTATCCCTCGCCCTCAACAAATAAAACACCGCCCCAAAAATGAAGCAAGGGTATCAGGAAAACCTAAATTTCAGTTTACGACACTAGAACTTTAATAAAAGATGAACTTAGAAAAAATAGCGTCCGTTGTTGTAAATTGACAGTTAAAACGATTCATAAAATTCTTCTAAAAGTTTCTGATTCTTGCACATTATGGCTTCTGATACTGCGTAACGCTATTTCTTTATTTTTTATTTGCGTATTGAACCAACTGGTTGGAAACCGGGCGGTAAATTTAGCTCCATCTAACGAACTATTTGCGTAAAGTTTCTGTAACTACTTGGAGTTTTCCCAGTTTCTACACATGACAAGCTAAGGATTAATACATATCCTGTATCCAAAATTATCTGTTGCAGGCTAGATCTTTGTCCATTCCATGTGATGTGAATAGCAAACTCAAACAATAATTCTTGCTACCAGCCTTGAGATGGTGACTCCTATTTCATATTGTACAGATCAAAGGTCATAAGAGATTATCAGAAGACAAAACGACCGAAACCATTGTTCATTTATCTCAAATACGAAATAAAAGGTAATAGTGTAATTGGTATACAAGTAAAACTTTTGTAGTTTTGTTGGAGATTGGAGTTCGTGTGTGGTCACCAGAGTTCAAGAACTGAATCCTTTTCAAGCACAGTATTCCAAAAAAGAAACGAGGTATTTTTGTACATTTTTGCTACTGAACGTGTTGCGATGGGAGGATAACTCCCATTATTTCGAAACACGTCAAAAGTGGTATGAGGTCTGTGTCGATGAAAAAGCAAAATACCTTATGCAGGTCAGTGGCGGAGCTAGGGATTTCGGTCAGAGGGGGCGAAAATGGTCTGCAGGGGCGCTTCGAAGAAGTAAATATCCTGAGCCTCAGCATCATCGAAGCCATGGCTTTTCAGACTTTCCATTTGATTTTCCGTAGAAGAATACTTAGCCATCAAATTTTCTACTAAAACATGTTTAAATTTTCTATCCATATCCGCAGAAGAAAATTCGGGGAGGGGGAATTCTTTAAGGAAGGAAAAGCTCCGCGCCACCTTGCGTTTGCGCGAAGCGCAAGAAAATATTAGCCCAAAATGCCCCTCAGATCGCTCGAAATGGCATTTCTTAAGCCCATTTACTGCATATAAATAGGGGAAAACACTGAGTGAACTGTTAAGGAATGTTGATGTACTTCGTCTTTTTCTTTGTTTTCTTCGTTTTTCAGTTTTTTTTTATTCTCTAGTTGACGGCAAGTTCCCCCCTTGCGTCTACCTGCGGACGTCCAAGTTTCTATCCCTCTCTGTCACATTCCTAGTAAATAGCAAGCAATCTTACAAGGGGAAAACGTTATGGAAATTAATCACCGTTAGGTGTACATTTTTGGCATCTGGAAAACAAGATAAGTACACGAAGAAACCTTAATTGACGTCATTTACATCATGTGACCACTTTGAAATAGCCATTACGTAAGTAACTTGAAAGAAGTATCGTATCCAAGACAGAAGGTCTGCTTTGCTCTCTAGATACAGAATTCATAATAAATAAAAGTAGCCTAAACCTTGGCAGTTTTCTGGCTTTTGAGGCCACGAAAGTCCAGAAATAAGCATTTTCATGGGAATATCGTGCAGTGTCAAAAATAGTCATTTATCATGCACTCTAAAAAATATTTAAACGATTTTGTTTAAAAATTAGGATACTCACGAAGATGAGTATTTCTACTCGAAATAAGTGAGTACTTCAACTGAATTTGTGCAAAAGTTTACACAAATTGCTGAATTTGTGCAAAATTTTACACAAATTGAGTTGAAGTACTCACTTATTTCGAGTAGAAATACTCATTTTCGTGAGTATCCTAATTTTTAAACAAAATCGTTTAAATATTTTTTAGAGTGTGAGAATGATCACTTGAAGGAAAGCAAAATGGAAACTGCCCATTTAAACTCTTAAAACCATTACCACTAAAATATCAGTTTTATTTTATTTTAACCTGACTGTTCTCTTCAAATGATTTTGAAAAATGTTTTGGAAGCTGTTTTGGTACCTTTAAGAACTTTTTTGTCTATGTTGAAGTTACCCCCGACAACAAGAGGGCTATTTTCTCTACAATTATTGTTGCGCCCTTTGCAACATCTTTTATTGGCCGGGAGGGTGAATTTAATGACAATTTGTGTATTTTGTAAGTTTATAATCACGCTTGGTGTGGAAGCAGTTAACTTAGCGCAGCGACAACATTCATTAGTGCGTATAAAGCATGGAGATACGTTTCGGCAAAACCTATCCGTATATTTCAGATGATGACCTCTTCATCAGAATAAAGTGCAGATAGGTCAGTTACTGGTGGCTGTTTGAGCATTTTGCTATCTGGACCTTAAAATAATGCTGTAAAATTATGTCTTTTGCCAATAATGGTGCAAGAGTAAAGTATGTTAAAAACCCACAAAGGGCGCCAACAGACGATTTTGGTCCGTCGGGGGGGGGGGGCGACCGCCCCCCTGACCATATGGCAGCTCCGCCACTGATGCAGGTAAGTGTTCAAGATGCAAAGATTGATACCGTTCATTTTCTTTCGGCAAGCAAGCCTTTGGGCTCCCAGGTCTTACAAAAGTATGTTTCACATTAAACGAACTAAAAAAATATGGTACTTTATAACGGTAAGACATTTACTGCATTAAGTAATGCACAGAAAATTGTCAGAGGTATAAATTCGTTACTACGTTGTGCTTCCGAATAAGAGAAAAACTCAACATATGTATACGTTTTCAACTTATTTAAACTCCTTCAACTGTAAGATGCTGTAATGTCTAATTTAGGAATTATGTGTAGACGTCATTATCAGTTGCCATGGTTATGAGTACTTCATGGTAACAGTATAAGCAAATGTACAAATTCGTAAACCATTCGTTTTGTTTGAAAGTTTCTTAGAGTAAAAATGGTAACCTTTCAATGCCTGGTTTGAATCAGAGGCATAGATCCTTGGAGGAGGGGGCAATTTTGCTCCATGTAAATATCGGGGGCAAACATATCATGCCGTGACTTTGCTTCTTGAGAAAGCAACATAGACACACCAGTAGATCAAAGGTGATGTGGAGTGTAACTGGGCCTGATTTTTTTTTTAAATGATCTGTGCGCTCAAACCAAATGAGCTATGTTTTCATTGTGTTCACTCTGCGTGAAAAACAATTAACACATGCTTGACTGGCTTGTTAGGTAACCCCGAATGTTACATAACATTTTGTTCATTTTAATACATCTGATACTGTCAATCAATTAATCAAATGTGAAATGTGACTATATCAAGTGTACGCGAGGTGAGTTTCATTTTTCTCCCGGAAGCGATAAGAGATGATCAGGCAGAGAAGGAGGTTAAAAAGTAAGAAGGAACTTTTCATCATGATTGTTTTGCTCCCAATAATTCTGGCAGATTAAGAAACAAGATACATAACTTTTTGTGGCTTTTTTTAAGAGCAGAGGTATTTTTTAACAAAAGTAACCAATCTGTAAAATGAGATATGTTGAGTTGGGAAAAGGAGTTGCGACAGGGTTTCAAGGACACGGTGTGGAATATTTTTTCTCTTTTTTACACGGTGAAAAGCCACCAGCAGGCGTTTAAATAACTTCCGAGGGAATGATGCCTCCCCCCCCCCCAAAGTGCTAACGCATATTCCTTTCTTCTGTAAGCTTTCTCTCGGCTCCCATACGTTCCAGATCTTATTTGAAACTCAGTAGGTACCTATTACGTAACTCAATGCCCAGTGAAGGTGTGAAACATTTCAAAAGGGGTAAAATATTTCTCTCGTCAAAAGTTGCTGTTCCTCAAAGTTTAAACTATGAAGTAAAAATCTGTTATCAAAATGTGGATTAAACGAGTCAAGCAGAAGGAAAAAAGTGTTCAGGTTATTTCTTCAATTGCAAACAAAACTATTTTTCTAGAAACAGAGCACGCAGTTGCCCACGTAATAAATGGTCTCGTCTGGCTGAGTCATCAAAACCAATTTTCGATATAGCCGGTCTTTAACTTCAGACAGTGAACAATATTATGTCGTCGCGTAGTACTTCTGCACCAAAAGTCGATGAGCCATAGTATACGCCAACACTAAAATGCAAGGTCCTACACGTTTTGCAAAAGTATTGTCTGCATGAGTCCATAGGTTTTCCCTTTCGGGAAACAAAAAAGGGCAAAAATATAACATCACATAACACAGTGATGTACAGATGACGGATTTCGAGTAACGTCCATTTGAGCAAGGAGGTGACCACTTCCTGATCTGAGCCTATTCAAGTAATCATACTGAATTTGTAATGCGCCATCCAGCTTTGTTTTTTGTATATGTCAACATGTGTGTATATGTCAATGTGAATGTGTTTGCATGTTTGTTTGTGTGCGTAAACTATGCTCGCATTCATGTGGGTGGACTGCTTATACAGGATTCCAGTCCTGGACTTGATCCAGAGCTCCGTCTGAAGTTGGAAGTTTTTCTCTCCGCTTCCCCATCCACAAACCAGATCGACGCCCCTGGTTTGAAAGTAGGTCTTGCGTTGAATGTTACGATGAGGGTTGAATTAGAGAAAACTGTTCTCAGTTGGGGCTGAACATTGTACCATACCACCGTCCTGCGGAAGGGATCAAACTTGAGGGTTGTGTTAAAGGGCCAATTCTCTCACCCCAAAAATACAGTTTTGGTACGGGGGTGCCGAATTTCTCAGTTGGCTCAACTCTTTGATTGACAGCTAATTCAAACACTGCAGAGTACCAAAGCTTATATTACACAGCATGAACCGTACTGAGAGTGTTTTGATTACATAAATTGAGTGTTTCTATACCCAACTTGAAGCAATAAACTGAGATTGTATCTGGATGAGGATGAATTTCAGACAATTGTGGGAGGGGCTTAAGTAAGAAGGTTAGGAGAATTGGGATTAATTGGGATGAGAGAACTTGACCTTTAATATTCGATAGTCCTTTGAGGCAATATGGTGCAATATATCTTGCAAAGTTTAGATTTATTTTCCTCAAATTGCTGGCATTGTTGTAGTGGAAAAAAGCCTTTTGTACTTGAACTGCAGTTTCAGAAACATACATCCGCCCCCTTATTTTGAAGGATCTTTAACCCTTAGCCAATCGTTGGTCAAACTGAATTATTATTGTTAGCCCAAATTAATGCGATATCCTTATATGTTGTGATTTAGGAAGATACTTTTATCAAAAAGCAATTTTACCCCTTTCTTCCTTTTCGATCAACAACTAGTCCCTTGACCGTAGACGATGGATGTATAGCAGTATGCCCTAATAACTGTTCTGATACCTTTTTTCTGACTTAGTTCATTTTCTTGTTGAAATAATTTTCTTCGTCACTTCTTAACTCTTATGTTGTTTATTAAATCGATTAAAATTTTGTTTTTCAGGCTTTGATTTTGTAAACAATATATTCAAAAGAGTACTTGTGTCTTGTACCGCATCCAGATCTCACTTCAAGAAAAAAAATGTTTTTAAATTTTAATTTAATGATAACGATGACTTGTCTGCTTATTAAATGGTGGGTAATTTCAGTGAATTTTGCATGAACCCCGAAACACGTATTAAAACGGTGAAATATGGCAAATGTTCAATGGATACCACTAGAAATGCTTTGGACTACCTTTAAAAATAAAAAAGGATGAGACGAGTTAACATGCGAACACGTTGTAAAGAATCTGCTAAAAAAATTGTGATGCATTATTTAATGTGAAGAGTGTACGTATCTTAGGTTCCACGGGCAAACGATCTTCAGCTCTTATGTTGAGTAATATTTCTTATTTTGTAAAAATAAATGGTGTTGAAGAAATTTCGATAACACAGCATAATTTCGAGACAAAATTTTATGAAGAAAATTTAAGATCTGTTGTGCTATTTATTTCTCCTTGGAAAAAGTGGTTGAACAGTTAGTTAGATGCAAAGTTTATGTTTCCTTGTAGTGCCAGAAAGTTTAGTAGTAATAAGTAGTCAGAATTGTTATGGATTTTTCTATACACATTTAAAGAAAAACTCATAAAACAATAGTTGTTCCATTTTTATTATCTGGGTAAAGATGAAGAAACTGCATGTCTTGCCACAAAAAGTAAGACGGGGGAAGTGACAATTCCTGTATTCGGGGCATGTTAGCCTAAATATTTTTGGGGAACCCCCTCTCCAACCAATGGTGACACTCCACTTTATGTAATCAGGTAGTACTAACAGGCTGCTGCATTGTAGTTAATCATTATCTTAGAGTGACCGGCTCCCTTAAAAGGGTTCTATGATAGTGATAGTTTTAGAATTTCAAAGTGGCTTTCTAGATGGTGTAGTTTAACACAATGCCACGAGCATTTTTATGTCATACTAATAATAATGTGATAACAAACTTTAGCGAATGAAGTAGTAATGAAATGTTAAATAAAAAGAAACACTAAATTATAACTTTATGTCCTGTGTAAATCAAAAGTAACTTTTACAGCTCCAACTGTATTTTACGCACATGCTGTGAACCCGGACTAACTTTTCTAGATGCTTAATTCACCATTGCATCAGATAGGAGACAGGGGTTTGTTTGTGAGCACTTGTGCCAATAAGGGGAAGGCTAGAGACCAATCTAGATATCCTCATAAAGATATCCTGTAACATTTCTATAAGCTCTTTATAAAATGAAATAATCAAATATCAGTCCAAATTTCCAATCTCTGGGCAAACATTAAATAGCAAAAAATTAAAAGTGCGTCATCTCTAAGGTTTCAGTGATACGATGGTGTTTCACTCAAGAAAGTCCCCCTCCCCCTCCCGGACGGCGACCACTGCAGGGAGCACACCGCCATTAATTTCTCCATTGACTTACACACTATTTTTCCTTCAATAAATGCCCCACCGTCCTGTCAAAGTTCACACCCCACAAAAGCTACCCCTCACATGAAAGCCAAGGAGTCGGCCAATCATGACATCACAAATGCACCATAGCATGATCGTTTAGATTTTGAGCTACATGGGGAAGAAGTTTATCAGCTCTGCACCCATCCCTATCAATCCGCAAAGTGATGGAAATTATCTCTTTTTCACCACCAGTACTGAAGTGGTCTAAATTACCTTCAATCCATCTCAATTTTGCATCAATTACACATGAACATCTCCTCTGTCATATCCACGAAAATAAGCAGAAACTGATTGTTGTTCTAATGTGAGCAGTTTACATACTCAAAGAGTGAGAGGACCTAAAATTGACGTGTACTTTCGAACTACTTTTACCGGGAAGGCCGTTTTGCTAATGGTGGTGTGCTCCCTGCAGACAAGGCACCCCTTTTCTACAACACATTATCCTGCTATGATAGAATACTAACACAATAACGTTTGTGTGTGTAAGTCGTGTTGAATAGAAGTTAACTAACGGTACTTGCTATAGAGGTTTGTACATACCATCTGAATCATTAACTTAGTAGGAAGTCACCTTTCTTATGTAAGATTAAAAGAAAACTATTCCAGACAAGGGTACTTCAAGCCCATCGAAAAATTGGCAATGATGCTGTCCGCGGCAATGATCTCTGCCGGACCATTACCGAGCATCAAGAAATCACGAAACCCCTGACTGATTCCAATAATGTTAACCGAAGTCATGCAAACCTCTCTCTTGTTGCTTTTCCATGATGTCTGACAGATATTAGGCGAAGACCGATGCACATTGCATCGTATGCTTTGAACTCTCTGACAAAATTGGTTTTCGGAAGGATGTCTGTCACAAAACGAGAAATCAGGTTCACGAAACCCGAACTGGAATTCTTGTGTTATGAATTCGTCTAACTCATGCCGGCTCACATCCGGAGCAGATTTACAAGGATTAACAAATCGTTCAAGAGAAATAAGTATATCTTCGCTTCCGTTCCGCATGTAAACGTTGGTCTCATTCATAGTCAGTTCGTCGACAGGTTGGTAGGGGAATGCTAAGTTCGGGTGAGGGAAGTCCCCTCTGTCTCGTTGGTAGAACTTACTCAAAGCCAAGGAATATTTTGGATGACCTTTCGGGTCATCCGTTAGTAGCGGTATGGCAACACCAAACTCCAGCCCATTGACTGAGAGGCATTTGTCCGGAAAATCTCGGAAGTCGTGGAAGTTGGCGTGACCAGTGTTGATAAAAACAACGTGTTGACTTTTATTGAGGAAGTCTGGAAAAACTGGTTCTTCCGGTAAGTAGAGTCTTGGGCCTTTAGGAGAAATAAATAATTAATGTCATTGAATGGTTTCCGCAAAGTAGCCTTCAGGTGCCGACTTGACCAAATAATAACTATTACTACAAATAATTTCATTTATATTGTTTAATGCAGCTTTCAGTTTCAGGTTTGTTTGCAATATTTGTATATGTTCCGAGCATAACAATTTCCAGTTAAACTGATCTATCGAATGGCGTTTTCCATTGCGTTATATCGGATCATATCCTTCTGGTATTGTACATATATCTACAGCTGAAAGGTGCGAATTTTTCACGTGACATCACCACGCTTCAATTTGATATGTTGTGATTTTATTTATTGTTATCTGCAATTGAAATGCATATGCCATGGACACTCTGAAAGGTTAAATCATTATGAAAAAAAATAATATAAACCCCCAAGATAGTAACCGTATCATGCAGTAAGGCTTATTTAAACTAAGTCCGCCACCTTTGATTTAAACATAACGATTCCAAAACGTCCGAAATTGGCTTGAATAGATGATTATACATTTACAGTGCTATTATAGCTTGAATTTGACAATATTCTGGCTGCTGAATTTGAGAAAAAAATAATGTATGGAAATGCGTCTACTGAAATGGGCGCCATCTCTAAATCATTTGTAGGTGATTCTCCAAAACGTCCGAAATTATCTTGAAGATTGAATGGATTACTTGAAATAAAAAACAAATAAAGACACTCGCAGAAGTATTATATCATGAAATGTGAAGGGAGTTAGGTCCATTCGACAGACAATACATGAATCCGTTTACTATGTGATTCTAAAGGACCATTTCGCTCACTCCCAAACAGTCCCATGTACTCTTTGAAAGATTAAATCATAATGAGAAAATTAAAATAAACCACCAAGACAGTAACAGTAACATGCAGTCGATTTTTGCAGGGGCTTACCAAAACTCTCAATTGGCTCGGTTCTTTGATTGACAGCTAAGTAAAAAAATACAGAGTACCGGTACCAAAGCTTATATTCAACAGCATGAACTGTACTGAGGGTGTTTTGATTACACACATAGAGCTTTTTTGTACTCGCCCTGAAGCAATAAACTGGGATTGTGTCTGGATGAGGATGGATTTCATACCATTGTGGGAAGGTTTAGATAAGAAGGTTAGGAGAATTGGTACTGTGTTTGGTGTGAGAGAATTGTCCCTTTAAGCTAACTGATTTGTTGATCATTTGTGGAGTCATTTCTTCATTTTTTACATCTACCTGTACCATAACAAGTTAGATTCATTTCAAATACTAAACTGATCTGCTTAAAACGGGGTTTGGATTGTTTGCAGCCATCTGTGGTATTGGTCAGTATTCAAAATGATTACTAAATTTAAAGTTGATGGACCCCAGAAAATTATAACCATTACCTGCCTGTCGAACTGCTGCAGTATATCTTACACATTGACGTTACGAGACGTCATTTAGGGAACGATGAAACTCATAATTATTTTTTTCCAATTAGTTTAACCTTGAGTTGATTTTGCATGCTATCTTGCCCCTAAGGTACATAAAGTTCTTCAAATTCCTCTTTCCATGTTGCAACATGGTACAAATGTATTAGAGTTTTGTCGCATAAAACTGGTGGTAAAGCAAATAAATACAAAACATTAGCCAACACTGTGAATCCATGACATCACACCTACTTGCTTCAAGTTCACTTTTTATAGAAAATGTGTCAATTTTGTTAAATTTGGCATTGGACTATTCTTTTGAAGATGTTAACGTAACTCCAACAGTTTTCCCCTTAAGAAATCTGATCCTTAAAGTGCCAGGTAAAGTCAGGACCTTTTGGCTCTCATATCACCATACCTTAAAAAGCTTTTGAGATGAGTGAAGAAGCAAGTAATCTCTTAAAATATTTCTCACTGTTATATTAAGTGGCTAGTGTCACTGAATACAAGTGAAACTATGGAAGGATGTATATTTGTTGAAAATAAAGCTGATAAGTTTACATGTGTAAAAGCAAAGGACTAACGCCAAATGTAACGTTATATATAACTGCCTGTTGCTGTTTGTGGCCAATTTTTGCTCGCTCATACTGTGTCAGGGGATGATCCATATTAGACAAGTAAGATTAATAAGATAATAAGATTAGACAGGGAAGGTGTCTTCCTGATTCCTCAAATTGGTGATGCCTCGAAATGTCAGGTGCACATCTATCACAATTTAAGGTGTCAATCTTACTTTTTGTAGCGCTAGTTTGCTAGAGCAACTCCCTGATCCAAACACACTTTGAAAAGGACCTTTGTCTTGCACATAACTCGAAAAAGAGGTTACTTTTTCATCATATCACTATATTTGATTTTAAGAAACAGTAGAAGAAGGCTGGCAGTTGGCAAAGAGGCATCAGCTTTCAAATTATGTTTTAAAAGCTCAATAACCAGTAGTTTACATTCAGTAAATTACTAATTGTTTCAATTGATCATACCGCAACCATTCGAAGTCACATTATACCAAGATTCAAGCTTTTCTTCGATAAGACGTCGATCCACGGGTATGTAGGCGCAGTAACCATCCCATCCGTAGCTATGAACTATGTTGCTGGTTAAAGTCGCCTCGGCAAGATGATTGACGAACCAAAGATTCAAAAAGCAAAAATATAATTGTCTCGCAGTCGCCATGATGTTTCCGAGTCGAAAATTTCTGACAATCTGTCTCTTAAAATAATTTGCTCGTCATATTATGCATTTTGAAATGTTGCGGGCATGCAATAATAGGCCCAACTATAACTTTGAGTGAAGTCACGGTCTTATAGACCGTATGCATATTAATACCACAGTACAAAAAGTGACCTCCTTCGGAGGTTAGTGCGTATCATTTTAGGTTACATCAACTTATGCAGACGACTGATTTCTGAACCAATCAGACACGAGGCTAAGCTATAGACGAATCCGATTAGCGCTTGTTTTTGGTGACTGTAGGTAGCCATTAGTGGGGTTCATCAGCCTTTAATCTTCATTTATTATCTACGTGAATTTCAAATCCTCATATTCAATGAGGTTGATAAAATCAAGATACACTTCAGTGTGCAACCATCCATGGAACAGGTAAGGAAAGAAATTTAAAGATTGAAGGTGGTGGACCCCAGTAATGGCCGACTAAAATCATACCATCACAATGCGTCCGGATTCGTCCATAGGGCTTATGCACCTGCGTTACTGCGTTGC
The DNA here is from genome assembly GCA_037179385.1 of Holothuria scabra. Taxonomy (NCBI): domain Eukaryota; kingdom Metazoa; phylum Echinodermata; class Holothuroidea; order Aspidochirotida; family Holothuriidae; genus Holothuria; species Holothuria scabra. The sequence continues at coordinate 38,408,634 of CM074182.1, read as the reverse complement.
GCATCTCTCTGTTTTTCCATCCAGGCGTACTTTTTACAACAATCGTTACTAAGGTGCTGTTGTGCGCGCGTTTCGGTAACAACACGACTACCTTTGATCTTTTCCATCCAGTGGAATGCGCTGACGTCACTCTATACTATAGACGAATCCGGTTAGCGATTGTTTTTAGTGACTGTGGGCAGCCATTAGTGGGGTCCTTGAATCTTCTTTATATATCGTCTACATGAGTTTCAAACCCTCATATTCAGTGAATTTCAAGGAATCAAGACACAATTTAGTGTAAAACCATCCATGATACAGTTAAGCAAGGAATTCGAAAGATTGAAAGGTAATGGACCCCAATTATGGCCGACTGAAATCAGACCATCACTTGCTGTCCGGATTCGTCTATACGTGCGGATGAAGTCTATTGCGAACGCATGCTGCCTGTTTTATTGCACTCTCTAAAATTACGTGAGCGTGACGTCAATGCATAAGGTTTACAAAAAGGCTAGGGAGTTACTTTGTTAGATTAGGTTCACGGTGGCTTAGTTTCTAGCCAATTTGCGGCCACGGCCTTTTCCAATTGTGACTCACTTGCTTGTATTTCCTACTTCCACTGGATTATGGGAGAACGCGTTTCCACAAAAGTACACGCCCTCGAGTCATCGAAATGTAAATAAAGACCGTATATGTGACTTTGATTAATTTCATGTTCTAGTAGTACCTTAAAAACAGACCCTTGTCACCAAATGTCTCTTTTTTGTTAGGAATATATTAAAATTTTCGACTGGTTCAAATGGTAAGTTTTCTTTGAGTGTCACCAAATTTTAAAAACTCAAAAGATAAGAGTAGCTCACAGTAGCCAGGCAGACAAAAGTATTACGAGGACCTTTCATGCTCAACAGGATATTCCTCAGGCATATATATGCAAGAGGAGATGAAAATTTTGGTCTGTATTAAGCAGTCACTTTTCAAGGTAAGCAATAAGTTGCATGATTGCGACATTCCGGGAGCTGTTCTCAAATTCACTTTATAGAATGCAATGCGGAATTTTTCCATTCTTTGAGAAATAAGTAAAGGTTAATTAATTTCTGCTCATCTCTACACAAAACTTTGAGTCAATGAGTCAATAGTCGTATCCGACTAGCTGCAAAACAAACTTCACAAAAAGAGTTACATGAGTCAACTAAAGCTGATTGAGCTTTAAGAACAATCTGACCTTGTTTATACAATTTTTTTCACAAATTTAATTTTGAACCACATTTTTACATTAACGCAAAACTAACAAAAGTGATCCTTTATGACGGTCTAACTCCGTGATTGGTTACAGTGTAGTGCCGGGAAGCTAACTAGTCTTCCATCTATATGGAATTTCTTTTACCCGAAAAAATAATCATTTTTTGCATTTAACAGTTAGTGACACAAAATTAACGTTTCTCCTAACCTCTAAGACATCTTCGATTGTCTATATTCTGGTGAACAATCGGCTCAGAAGGTAAAAACGAGGAACGGGAATGAAAGGTTAATATTCTCTATCAAACTCAGAATGCCCCTTTAATTTGTGAAGCTTAGCATTATTGCTTGCCCCATAAAATTTAAATATTTCTCTTGGTTGCACTTTATGGTGTGCGAGATTTACACAGGTATGCGTAGTGTAATAGCTACCTATCACAATTTGAATTATAAATATTGCAACATGCACCGTATATCAGTATGCGATGTGCAATATTTCTGAATACCAAGCAAAAGTGAAGTAGATAAGAATTTTAAGAAGAAGAGCAAGATGAGCCTCGGAAACGAATTTTTTCAAGTTGGAAGTGGAACATAAAGTTTGAGAAGCACTCGCGGCCCTGTAGACTATACACATATTCTTAGAATTCCACAATTTCATTCTTGTAATGTGTTAACTATGCTCTGTCTCATATATAGCGCCAGGCATATTTTATCCACCAGAAATGGGATAATCTAACCACTTTGTGGCACCAATGAAGAGTATTCTTACGTCACATTTGTAACAGCTTTTTATCGAGTGAAGTGATAATGTAATGCAAAAGAGCAAACACTAAACTGCTACTGTATTGTATTTGTTTAAAATTGTTTATAAAATACAATTGCAATTTCCACAGATAAAAAGACACACTTTTATTCAACTAAGACATTACAATTTTGGACAAAGCCGTCGGAACCCTTCGTTCCACCCCTTCCCCAAGTACAAGGTTGCTCCACCAAAATATTGTTTCCCCCGAATTAGCCTTGTTATCGCCATCATTTTACTTGGAAGCCGGGGTGTGCCAACGAGTTGTGTCCAGTATTGTGGAACTTGAAGATTCGATCTTACGAAAATGCAACGGGTTTAGTGCAATTACGCGTCAATCTGTCGTCGTAAATGTGGTTGTGGTTTTAATCAAGTAAATACACAAAAGGGAAACCTTAGTATCAAATTATGTAGATTGCAGTACCTTCACACGAATATTCTATAGCATTTCAAACATGGGCGTCCGAAGGCTTGGGCAAGGGGGCACTCGTCCCCCCCCCCTTCTGGAAAATGAAAAATTTGAAAAAACGTATAAAAATCAAAGAAAAAAAACGAACAAAACGTGTTTTCCAAGTTTCTATGCGAAAAATAGGCTTAAGAAATGCCATTTCCAGCGATCTGGGAGGCATTTTGGGCCGAAATTTTCGCACGCTTCGTGTCAATTCATGGTGACACGGAGGTTTTGCCTCCCCCCCCCTCCCCTAGAAATTTTGCCCCTCCCCTGATTTTTTTCTGCGGACGTCCATGCATGATTCCAAAGGAGTACTTTTATTTTATAATGAAAGCATCAAAGAGATCATATTCAATCCAATGTATTCATCTCTTGAAAACAATAAATGGGATAAACGTGAACAACGACGTTATGACTAGTGATTGATACATCCACCGAACTGGCAAAAACAGAGAAAGATAACACTAACACCATAAAGTTTTTGTAAGTAGGTCTTGCTGTTTTCATATGGAATACTTATATATCATCCTAAGATTTAAACACTTGTTCCAGAAAAGGGTACTTCAAGCCCATTGAAACATTGGCAATGATGCCCACAGCGGCAAATACCTCTGCCGGGCCATTACCGAGCATCATGAAATCATGAAACCCTTGACTATCATGGGCGTCCGCAGAAATTTTTACAAGGGGGGGGGGTAAGGTCATTCATGGGTGATTGAATTTTGTACACTATGTAAGCGGAACGCCACCACAGGTTGGCGCGGAGCGTACAAGAAAATTTTGGGCCTTACAAATCCTTCAGATGTCAGGAAACGACACTTGGCGAGTGGTATAAGCTGCATGTACAATTCCATGTCTGTAATTTTTAGATTTTTAGAATTTTCAATGTAAAAATTGTTGAAGGGAAATCTGCCTCTCGGTAACGGCCTCGCACGCCTATGCACGATAAAACTTACAACTGTCAAACAGCCTATATAGGTCTATATCCGTTACCCAATTATGAATCATACACCCCCCCCCCCCATATTCACCTTGTATATCCCATTAACATCCGAGCGTCGCCACTTAAGATCAGCACGGGACCAAACCAAGACCAACGCATTCATCAATAGTAGGATGCCATATGCACACTACATACCTGACAACTAGCACAATTTTGGTATAGTTCTTACAATTACAAATTTCCAATAGATATCACGAATGATGGTCCCCCAAATTACGATTTCACTATTCATCACACCACCTTCTCTTTTGCTATTCCTGGTCAAATTACCGCATATTTCACGAGTAAAAACTGACGCTGTGAGTGAAGATATTTTGATAATTTATTTTTAATTTTTTCATTTCAATTTTTACTTAATTTTCTCACAAGTTTGATTTTCCAGGGGAGGGGGAAAGTGCCCCCCTTGCCCCCTTCTGGACGCCCATGTTGGCTACTGTTAACCGAACTCAAGCAAACGCCTCTCTTTTGCTGTTCCATGATGTCTGGAATATTAGGAGAAGATCGGTAAGTTTTTCAGGTAGTTGGAATGATGAAGCCAATGTATGGCCAGTTTTGTATGCACAAATACTTTGGTGCCGTCATTCGTAAAATTACATTTTGCTCCTCTTTGAGACTGCCCAAGTCGTTCGAAATGAAATGAATTGCCGTCTTGGTATAGTGCAATACCAGTTGAACAATAAAAAAAATCTGTACTTCTCTACATTTTGTATTTCTAATTCTTTATGATGAATCACTCTAAGTCTTGTAGTTCCCGGTGTCTTCTTTCTGCTTTCGTGAAACCTCCTCCATCTATTTCGATAATGCACAGTAATGTATGTATTGATATGCTAGCTAAGCAGTATGTTTCTCAATTAAAGTACTGACGTAAAGGCAGTGCATTAAGAAGGAGCCAAACAGGCCCCTGTCCATGGCCCAACTTCTCCAGGGACCATGAGTTCTGTAAGGTGTAGAAGAATTCGGACAGCAGGTAATGGTGTGATTTCAGTCGGCCATAAATGGGTCTATAACCTTGTAATCTTTGAATTTCCTTGCCTACCTGTATCATGGATGGTGGTACACTAAATTGTATCTTGATTCCTTTAATTTCAGTGAACACGAGGATTTGAAATTCATGAATACAATAAATGAAGACGATTTTACGGCTGATGGACCCCACTAATGGCTGCATACAGTCACCAAACACAAGCGTTAATCCAATTTGTCTATACACTTAAAAAACTAGATTTCCAACAAATATCAGAACAGTCCTTGACCTAACGTGTAGCTTTTTGCCTTGATTATGTAAGTTTTATACACATAACATTAATTGTAAAGTTTGACATATATATATACCTTAAAAGGAACCTCCTTAATATTGACGAATCCGGACAGTGAAGTGACTGTCTACTCTTAGTTGGACATAACTGGGGTCCATTAACTTTAGTCTTCAATTTCCTTCCTTAACTGAATCATTGATGGTTGTACACATGTTGTCTTGATTCCCTCAATTTCATTAGATATGACGGTTTGGAGTTCATGAAGACAATAAATCAAGACTATTCAAGACTGATGGACCCCAGTAATGGCTGCCTACAGTCACGAAACGCGAGCGCTGACCCCCCACCCACCTCTCAATCTTTTCTTCCGCCATTTTCTCGGCGATGGGCTAAATATGACAGGCACCAAAGTGGTCAATTGTTTTTAAAATTGTTATTTTTCACCGTCATTATCCCATCTTACCCTCTTGATCTATTCCTTTATGTACGTCAAAGTCATACCAAAAAAGTGAGAGTTAAAAAAAGAAACAGATAGAATCAATGGTTAAAATTAGCGGGCAGCCGATTCTTTCAGTCTCCATGAAACAGCAAGAGTTGAATTAACTTATTCCTCTATAAACGGCTGAGGAAGAAGTCGCTGACAAAGATAAAAATTAGGAAATCAAAATTTAAAGATAAAAAGACACAGACACAACTGAAAACCAAGAAAATGGATTGGAGCCTTGCAAAATGATGGATAAATGAATTGAAACTTAATTTGGAACAGCATGAAAAGAACAGATGGAATGAAAGAGTTGAAGACAACATGAAAGACAATAAAATATGCAAAGGGCATCCCCATGTGGTAATTAAACAATGAACCAACGTTTGAAGTAAGTACTACTACTATGGATTCAAAATGCTTGGGGTAAAATGACAAGGGATTACCGGGAGTTTTCTTTTTAAAGTCGAATTCTCTCACCCCAAACAGTACCAATTATCCTAACCTGCTTGCTTAAGCCCCTCCCACAATTGTCTGAAATTCATCCTCATCCAGCCACAATCTCAGTTATTGCTTCAGGGTGAGGAAAGAAATGTTCAATGTGCATAATCAAAACACTCAGAAAACAGCTTGTGCTGTGTAACAAAAGCTTTGGAACTCTGCATTGTTTGAATTAGCTGTCAATCAATGAGCTGAGCCAATTGAGAATTTCGATAAACCCCTGTAGAATTGTACTTTGGGGTGAGAGAATTGGCCCTTTGTAATTTGAAAATTTATTTAATTTTAATGTGTAATTTGCAAGTGTTCCCAAAATATTTTGGGGGAGAGAATTATAAAAATATACAACAAAATGGACGTTTGTCGCTCGGGTAGTTGAATTTCATAATGAATTCGTTCACTTCGTAGTGAACTTACTGTTTTCCAGTGCATTACGTAACCTCAAATGTTTAGCGAGTCCATAGTACTATATACAATATAGCCCTATTTGTGCCAACATTTTAAGGTTATTGGTAAGCAATTACTGAAAACGATCCTTAAATGAACCATGGATATTAGTTTAGGATCCAATAGGTGCATGACATGCGGGGAGTGTATACGCCTGTCTCAGCCAATTCACTCCCAAGCGCTCTATTCTTTACAGACCGTTCATGATGTCATAGAGCAAAAAGTCACCCTTTGGGGTGGAAAACCGACTGCATGGTCATGTGGTCCAGTAAAGCATCAGACTTGCAGTCGGGAGTCGGAAGTTCGAATCCTGTTCGGGTCATACCGAAAACGGTAAAAATGGAACTTAGGCCTACTATCATTGTGATTGGTGCTCGGCGTTAGCAATGGAGTAGCGAAAACAAGCCAGTGAGCTACAACTGGAACTGAGATCCGCGTGGCCAGCTCGACTTAAACCAAATGGTTAAAAACTAGGCCGTAAAACTCCATCTAGATAACTATCACTAACTTATCCTTTGGGGTGAGACACGTGCCGTATTGCAAATGAAAACAACGAATACGCACACTTAATTCGTTAGCAGGTAGGATAATTGTTCAAATCTTCTAAACGCGAGGACTTTTACTCCTTAAATGAGGTCGGGGTGACATTCAACGTATAAATTCTACAGCATTACTTGTACTGGGAGACAATTTTAGGGTCCATAACGGCCCGATTTCAGATGTTATGAGGGTCTTTGATGTGGTAGTCCAAACCCTATAAGCCTATTACCATGCGTAAGTATCCATAAACAACGTAAGTTATGGGTACTAATTTCAAATAAGAACCTAATTTGATTTCATGTACATATCCTATTCCAATGTACGGTACGTTACATTGAAATTTGCTTTCGGGATTATTAAAACGTGAGGTATACTATACTTGTTTCAGTTCGTCACACTATTCTACACTGATGGTATTTACATTAATGATATCAAGATTGTATCACCTAAATATTTTTTCACAGATTTTAGGAGATTATGGTGCTTTACTTCTGTGAATTGGTGTGAACATACGGTATGCCACGAACAAGAGAGTATAAGAAAATTGGTGCTAGCATTATCTGTTGTTTAGAGATTCTAGAAAGTGCCAGTGGACATTTAGCTTTTGTGCAAGAAATGTTTATCTTTGCAGATGAAACGACAGCGCTACCATTTATCATTGCAATAAACCAAAAGCTCACTTCTTGGATCATAATGCCTACCTGTAGACTATTTAAAAGGCATACACCGTCGGTCTAATTCGAATTATCGCGTAACCTGGGCATCATACTAATTCAGGAATGGTTCGTATCGATCACTTGACTTTCGTTACTTGCTCCTTAAATTCAAATAACTTACCTTTTGCTTGTAATAGTTATGTTCAAAGACATCTTCTAAATTGGAAAATATCTAAGATATGGTCAAGAGGTTGCTGATGTTCATAGGTAATTTACGATGGCTACATCCTATTTCCTTTAAGTTTAGTTCAGGCGCCGCAGATTCAAGGGGGGCATTTACGGCCTCAACCCTTCCTTCTTCGTCACATCAAGAACAAAACATATGCAAAATTAGCAGTGCAACTCTCTCACACCTCTGCTTTCTCTTAAGTCACCCCCCTTGGAATGTCTGTATCGGGGCCTGATGTAGTTGAAGGTATCAAGGTATATCATTTTGTGTAACAAGCCTAGGTTACCCCCTAGATTCTATGTACGAATATAAAGTCAACGTTTGATGAAGCAAAAAGTAAAGAATCTTAGTATTTCAAATGTGGCACCAAAACCGTCATCATATAACATTGATGTACTTTAAGTTTTAATGGTGGCGTTATTCACCAATATGATGATTTTAGCACAAATGTCTTTCTACCATATATCACCTCACGTAAGCCTTGAAAAAAGCCTAGCAAACGTCCGCTGGCTTATAAAGCCCATAATTCCCTCAAAATGTCTTCAGTTTAGCCCATTTTCACCACTATTTAATTTCGTTTTATATTCAGTGGCGTAACCAGCGGGGGGGGGGGGGCAGGTGGGAAACTGCCCCCCCCCCGGACGCCAAAAAATGGGAAGGGAAGAAAAAACGGGAAGGGAAGGAAGGGAAGCAAAGAAGGAAAGAAAAAAGAGGAAAAGAGAAGGAAGAAGAGAAAAGGAAAAAGAGAAAAAGGAGGGGAAGGAAAGGAAAGAAAGGTAGAAGAAAAAAGGAAAACGGGAAAGAAGGGAAAAGGAAAAGGAAAAAAGAGAAAAATGAGAAAAGAAAGGAAGTGGGTCAACTATAACATCAAAAGCAAGATTGATCTGCATTCATTAAGACTGTTTTGGTCAATATATGAACGTTCATTTAGAAAATTATATAAACATTCATTTAGTCGCCTAGAGGTAAGAAAATAAAACCCGACTTCCCCTTTATCGGAGGAAAGACTCCTCTCTTGCTCTTTTCCAGGCAGTCGGGAGGACTTTAGAAAGCAATCATTCTCAAATTTGCCAACAATATTTGAAGGAAGTGCAGATTCTTCAGAGTAATCCCCCCAACTATTTAAAATTCCTCACAGGAGACCCAGAATCAAAACTTTCTGCAATATAAGCTCCACATCAACAAATTTTTGTTTTAAATGGGCAGAAATTTCCACGCGCTCCGCGCGCCGCAATACATCACTAATATAGTGGTGTTCACTTTGCAAGAAAAATCGAAAAACTTCGCCACTACTTACAAGCCCGAGACATGGCATTTCCCGCTGTCTGAGGGTTCGCTATTTTTCAAAATTTTCTGTTCGCTCCGTGCCAAATGAAGGTAGTCTTTCAAGCAAGACTTCATATTTTAGGCAGGTGATCCATTGGCCTACCGTGCTCAAATGCTCTCATACACACCTGTCATCAAATACCTTTCAACCCTGTCAGTTGTGTAGTCTTTGTAGACAGGTAAATGGATTCTTTAGTTGTTGAAGTGTAAAAATTTTATCAATGTTCAGTATTGCAGAGCAGTGGCGTAGCTACAGGAGGCAGGGCGATTGTGCCCTTGCTCGAAAAAGTGGAACATTCGAAAAATTTACCATTTGAGACACGCGTCAAATAGTGCGGTTTTCCTTCATAAAATTCGGAATTCTTTCTAATAAAAGTTTCATATTCAAAATAATTATCCTTAAAAAATGCAAAATTTTCCGCGCGCTTCGCGCGCCTTTAATTGCAACCTTTAAGGCTGTAAGTGATCGCTCATAAAGCAGTCAGTGGATAATTTGTCCTAGCCGCTACAGTGCCGTCTCCCTAACATTTTTTACAATATAGGCTTTCATTTTTGTCCAAAAAAGGCAACAAAGTTTCGATAGTTTTCTGAACGGTCGAGAAGCCTTAATCCGCTTTCCTGAGATAACACGATCTTCAGGCGACATGCTATCTCATATTCATGCTAATAGAAAACGCAGATTCTTCGATACCGGTAGTCCTCCCAAAATGCAAATTTCCTTACAAGAATCCCTGAATCTAATCTACTTTATGCAGTACAAGCTCCATACTTACAAATGCGTAAAAGGACCCAAATTTTCGGTACGTACCTTATACAGTAGTGCTCACACTTAAGGAAAAAAAATCAGATTCATTTGAAAAAAACTGTTCTTGCTCTTAGAAAAAGCAAAAACATTTAGCATAAAAATGTACCTTTTGGTCAATAGGGTAGGGTGAGTTGCATGGTCCAAAACTGTTGCTTCCCCCTCCCCCCCCCCCAACACTTCCCTTAAGGCCCTAAGAAACCCACAAAATAACATAGCTCAGTTAGTAAAAAATCGGGAAATCTATATGCTATTGCCCCCCCCCCCCCGGACAGTCAGGTCTTGTTACGCCGCTGTTTATATTCTTCCATAAAATAGTTGCAAAATACCCATCTCAGTGCATAGAATGTCAAGAATGCATCTGCTAGTACTAGTTTAGTGACTGCATGGAAGCGAAGTTAAACAAAATAGTGAGCGCATTAACAAACGTAATAATTTGATATGTTACCGTAGAATTACGTAACATGTAAGAATGGACTGCGTTCTTTTATTTCGCAACATTATTCAGTCAAGGTAAACCAGTATTGGAGGACCAATAATTAACAACTAACGAATATTTTGTAAGTTAGAAAATCTGCGCGAAAGCTCAGACTACATCTTACAATCACACATGCACTCCTCCACGCAAACATCGCAAAACTAAACTAAGTAAAGGAAACCTTTGGGGGAGAAGAGGTCCGTACAATCACACTTTGCGATAATGCTTGCTATGAGACATTCAAGAACTGTGCGCCTTATTAGCGTTGTTAATAAGCCTATACCGTGACTATTAACAGCCGACTGGTGTCATTCCACCCAAATGACACCATACAAATGGCTGAGTGTCATGTTTAGTCACCTTGTATGCTTCTACGGGGCCGGGCAATTTGAGTTGATATCGATGCCTTAACGATGGTTTTGGAGGTTAAAATGCTTTTATTGTTATTATAATCAAGTTCATAGTCAAGAGCAATCGAATGGAGTGAATTTTTTTCGCCCCTAGAAATTTACAAGTTGCCCTAGTAAATTTCAAACATTCAAATTTCAAAATTCTCCAAAGTAGCATTAAAAGTAAATAGCTCTTGTCATCATCCGGTTTCAGAAATTTACCCCAGCAATAGCTTTAAGGTACGTTCACATATACCGGCAGCGGCAGCGGCAACGGTAACGGCAACGGTAACGGCAACGGCAATCCGGTATATAGTTGTTCACAAATGACGACAAAAATTGTTACCGCATACGGTAAAAATTTTAGCGGATGATACTGACGGGAATTTGAACCTGACAAATTTGTTCCATTATCTGATTATCGAACATGGCAGACATTGATAATGATAATTAATTAATGGCAATAGTGTACCAAATAGATCGGCAGAAAGGGGTGGAAGAGGAAAAGATGGTTACAGCAGAATAATTAGAAGTCAGGTCGGGCCCGGTAAAATATGCGTACGTTTTAAGAAAATGATGAGCGACCCATGTTCCTTAAATAAACATTGCAATGCTTTATAGGTCTGAACTCAAGGGGAAATAATTTATAGCCTAATCATAGCCTTATCATGTATTATTTTCAAACCTGGCATGCGTTACATCATGGGCAAAACAAAAGTTATGATTGATGACTTCAACAATACTACTAACAGCACCAGGCTGCTAGCGGCGTAAATGATATGAAAAGTTACCTTTGAATTGTTAATTTCCGATTTCATTTGCTATTTGCTATTTCCCACATGTTAAATAATTTTACTCTATCATGGTAATCAGGATTTGTCATATCGTATATGAATGATTCTTTTTGGACAGGAATGAGGAATGAGCTCTCCTATAATCTCGGCAGAAAAGTCAGATCTACGAGGCATTTGCAGTTGTACGGACCCAAATAATTTGTGCAATGTTTTAGCGAGATATCACAGAACGTCCCTGCCCCGTACCGTTGGCTCCCGCCAGTCAGACAGGCAGGCGCTTGCACACATTGAAGTTGGCAGAATGTTTTTGCCGTACGGCAAATGGCGTTGAATCGCTCCGTGTGCGATTACTTTTTTGCTTGGCGTTTTTTTACAGGATTGCCGCATTGCCGTTGCCGTGCTAGTGTGGGCAGTCTTTCACTTTCTATTTTGTGGGATATTTTTGCCGTTACCGTTGCCGGACAAATGTGAACGTACCTTTTGGCTCCTCAAAATATTATGCACATGAAGAGTTATGGAAGTTGCATCTTTTGAAATGTTAAAACTTTAGGTGAACAAATTATTCTTGGGCAACAAACAACTGAATTTATACCAGAGGGAAACTTTTTTCTTGAAAAGAAAGCTACCATACTGTCTCATTTGTAATTATTTATCAGTCTTTGTCAATGAATACTGGTTTTAAAAGGATGAAATTTCCTTGTCGCCCGTAGGAAGTTGAAATTGAAAAGTCTTGTTTTTTATTTGTAGTTTATATTATTAGCAAGGATAATTAGTCATTACATTCTGGAATGAGATTAAATAGTCTTTGAGTAGGCTATTGGTTCAACAAATTATACCTGTCGACTTAGTCCTGTACAGTAGTATCGTTGCCCACCTACCAGTTCACGCAAGAACTGACGTCACGTACAAATCATCCATACAGAAAACATTCCATGAGTCAGTAGACAAGTGACCAAAGGTAAAGAGCAGTCCCCCAAAACTTATTTTGATGAAAAAGCTAAGTAGCACAATATATATCTTATTTCTCTTCAAAGTATCTTTCATTACATTTTATGACTTAACTATTGCATATTCAAGGTAAACCAAGCAGTTATTTCTGGTAAATTTCACATTTGAAGAGAAAAAACATTGTCACATGACTGCCAACAGCCAATCATGAAACTGGACAGTCTACTACACTTCTTCAGTTTGGGATGACTGCTCCTGCCCTTTAAAGGCCTAATCCTCTTATCTCACCCGAGACAGTTCCAATTCTCAATTTTCAATTTCAATTTCATAGAACTTTATTTCAGTCTTTCATATAAAGAAATATGTTATGAATTATTTGTATGTACAGGGTACTGAAGAGACTGAGGAGTGACAACAAGAAGCTCCAGGGAGCTTATGTACGTTGACACCCCTTTACAGAGACTTAAATTAACAGAAAACAATTACTACAAAACACATATATATTACAGAAAAAGAAACACAAAAACACAAATAAATTCTCATTCTTAAAATAAATTCTCATTCTTAAGCCCCTCCCACAGCTGTCTAAAACGCACCCTCACCCAGGCACAAGATTCAGGGGAATACCGCATGCAAGACCCAACTGCCCAACGTGTAATCAGAATATACATTGTCGTACATGCTCTGTAATATGAGCTGACGGCCGCCGGGCCACGCCGCATTTGTCTGATTTGCCGTCAACCAAAGAGTTGTGACTCTTGAGAATTTCAATTTCTGTAGAAAACTACAAAAATTGTAGTTTGGGTGAGAATTGTCTGACTTTTAAAACATTTAACAGTTTATGGTCAAACATTTAATTGAAGTGAAGTTATGATATGGGACCCAGTGGCGAAGCTAGGGATTTTGGTCAGAGGGGCAAAAATTGTCTGCAGGGGCGCTTCGAAGGAGTAAATACACTGAGCCTCAGTACGATCGAAGCTACGGCTTTTCATACTTTCCATTTAATTTTCCGCAACTGGTAGAAGACTACTTTGCCATTTATTCTCAGCAAGTTTTTCTGTTAGAACGTGTTTAAATTTTATATCCATGGGCCTCCGCAGAAGAAAATTCGGGAGAGAGGCAAAATTCTTTTAGGGGGAAAGGCTCCGCGCCACCATTTTTGGTATCTGAAATCAAAATAAGTACACGAAGAAACATTAATTGACGTAAGTTACATCAGGTGACCACTTTGAAACAGTCATTAATTAAGTACATTGCAAGAAATAGCCAAGACAAAAGGTCTGCTTGGCTCTCAAGATACCGAATTCATAATTAATAAAAGCATCGAAAGTACAGAAATAAGCATTTTCATGGGATTATCGTGCAGTGTCAGAAAAAGCCATTTATCATGAGAATGGTCACTTGAAGAAAAGCGAAATGGAAACTGTGCATTAAAACTCTTAAACCATTACCAGTATATTGATAGTTTTATATTATTTTAACATGTATGTTCTCTTCAGATGATTTTGAAAAATGTTGTGGAAGCTATTTTGGTATATTTATAAACTCCTTTTATTTTCTACTGTATGTTGACAATTTTCACTGACAACAAGAGGGCTACTTGCGCTACAATTATTGTTGCGCCCTTTGCAACATCTTTCTTTGGCCGGGAGAGTGAATTTAATCTCAGTCTGTGTATTTTGTAAGGTTATAATCACGCTTGGTGTGGAAGCAATTAACTTAGCACAGCGACAAAATTCATTAGTGTGTATTAAGCATGAAAATACGTCTCGGCAAAACCTGTCCCTAAATATAACAGAAGATGACCCTTTTCATCAGAATAAAGTGCAGATAGTAAAGTTACTGGTGGCTCTTAATTTGAGCATTTTGTTATCTGGGCCTGAAAACAACGCTATTAAATTATGTATTTTAACAATAATGTTGCAAGATTAAAGTATGTTAAAAACCTAAAAAGGACGCCGACAAACGATTCGCGTCCGTCGGGGGTGGGGGGGGGGGTGGAGGGAGACCACCCCCTGACCATATGTCAGCTCCGCCACTGATGGGACCGATGTTATCCTCCCCTATGTACTGTACATGTATACATATTAATTTCGACAATTTGGAAACATAACATATTGCTCTAAGTGAATTGGCACTTGAAAACTACAAAGTCCGCCGTTAGTAACCTACAAGTGTTCGGCTTTATGCTGCCTAGTGGCCTCTGTGACTGTCCTTCTCAAATGATGTTAGGTTTTCGGAAGGATTATAGGGGTAAACGTAAAAGCTTCTTTAATTTTTCCCTGCAGGTTGTGAATTATTTTGATACTGCACAATATTGTAGGCAATTACCGCGGATAATAATCTCTGGGGGAGCTGGACTCTTTCAGAGGTTCCTAATCAGTGGCGGTGCGACAAGGGATAGAGACTTAATTTTTCATCCAGAGATATGCTTAAACTTCAAAGCTTGAACGTAGGAATTCTATGGGAAAATTAAAATTTTAGAAGAAGGTTTTTACTAGCATCTCCGGCAATCAAAATGAGCTCACACATAACTGACAGCAGCGTTGGCACTTTCTCCAAAAGGATTGCTGAGGTAAAAATCGTGGCTGGGGAGGCGGGCCCAAATTCTTTCCATTTAATCTACAGTATAGTTATCTTCCACATAAGGATCAACCTTTTCATAGGTGGGGATTGGAAGAATCTTCACCAGAAGTAATTCGGAAAACAGATCGGAGGATAACCTTTTTTCAGAGAAAATTGTTTCTTAAGGATCATGTGACAATTTTTTTTATTCCTCAGTTGTGAAATTTACTGGGAGTAACTGCTTGAAGGGGCGAACTCCCTCTATGATATTTGCAAGAAAATGTAAGAAGAGAAGATACCCCATCTCATGCCCCTAAAAATACATCGGAGCCCCTGGAGGAGGCTGTACTTTGGATCTTGTCACATTTTCTGAGAGATCAAATCACTAAATATTCAGTGTTCCCACTGACTGATCAAATCCGGATCGTGCATTTTGACGGTGACCATATGCTCTCGTCCGGAACTTTTTGCAATTTGCAAATTACTAGCCTACTTGAATTTCTAAGTTGAAGAGTTATTTTAGATAGGGCTTTACGGCCCAGTTTCCAACCTACGGTTCGAGTCGAGGGCCGAGAAAATTACATATACCCATTACCGGAGGGTAGCAATTTTTGAACATTTTCTGTACGTTTCCCGCCACTGACGGTGGCGAAACCCGCCCGATTACAACCTAGGCCTATACTTGTGTTCCCCCTCCCGGGCCCGCGGGGGCTCGAGTTGTGCCCGTGTAACAACATAACCTGATCAGGCGCGGATCCAAGGGGAGGGCTTTTACGGCAAACCCCTCTCTTCTACGCCACATCAACTAAAATACGGGAAATTAGCCGCGGGGCACCTCACTCACACCCAAGGCCTGCTTTCAGTAGGTCAGCCCTTTCGGGAATGTCTGGATCCGCGCCTGCAGTGATGATAATAATGAAAACCAAGACTTGAAGCAAATGTTTAAAAAGTTTGAAGAACGGTTGGGTATTTTTAAACAGGAAAGTTAACCAGCCGGACGGAAGGGCACCTTCCTGTGGTACCTCGTCTACATAAATTCGTGCTTTTAAAAGAGCCTGAAACAGGTCCCTTCAAGGAACGTGTTTCAAGTTAAAATACCCACAGCTAAATATAACAATTTCAACTATTTTATACCTTCCAAGCTGTCATGACAGGCCAATTACAAGGCTAAGGTTTTCATATTGAAGATGAAACAAGTTGTTGAAATTTCACATGACATTTGAGTACTTTAACTTATCGTCACATGATGCTTACAAGCTTCCTGAAAAATTTATACACTGAAATTTAGATCAGTCACGGTGGGTCGACTGTTGGCCAGGCCTGGCTTGTTAAGTCATTGGTGACTTTTCCGAGGACTCACCATCTAAAACTTTTTCACTTATTTGAGATCACCCACCACTGACAGACGGAAGCATACGTATCATGCAGGGAAAATTTTGTGAACCTCTTTATGATAATTACTGTGTCCGATTTACGATTTTCAAACCATGTAAATTAACGTAAAATCATCCTTTTTGGAAGCCGTCAACCGTCAACTTCCGAGGTCATGTGAGTTCTCCGGGTGCACAAGTGTAAGATATACACTATCCGGACGCTTACATTGGATTGTCAACAATGCATTTGGACCTGTACTGTGAAGTGGTCCATTAAAGACGTTCTTTTGAATTATATCACTTGCTAATTTAGAAGTGGTCTCCTTGATGAACAACTGAGCTTCTGGAAAGTGCATCTGCATGATCATGCCTGGGCAAGGTGAAGCTGAGGTTCTAGGCACAGGTGGTCAGATCGACGGTAGGTGGTGTCACAATAGGCCAGGTTTAACGTTAGGATAGCCTATGTATTTTTCGTAATATTCACAGTAACGTCAGGCCTAACGTGTAGCCTAGCTAATCCCTGACATCTGCACACTGTAGCACTAAAGTACTTGCAACAATCAGTAATGCTTAGAAGTACAGTACCAGCCTAGGCCTAGTGCCTTAGGTGTTTTTGCGGCTCTTATTGGGTTTCTGGGACCAGAACTTGGGTCATAGCTGTAGAGTTAGGCTTAGTCACTGAACGTGACCGTATGATCCGCTCCTTGTAGTCACTCCTTACTACGGTCACTGGCCTACATGTACAAAGGTAACAACGTTTTAAGCCAAAACAACAAACTGAGCTCTAATTATGATGGAATGGTTCATAGAACAGATTTGAGTTAATGATTTTGAGCATTCTTAAATACCACTTATACCTTCTGGAATGTCCAATACCAGTAAATTCATAGCAAAAGGCAGGAAAGATGTGTTGCCATCCTTCGCAGTAACATCGACATCTTGATTGTCTGCTACAGTGCTACTGTGTTGCATGATGGGAAGGACTTCCGCTAGACAAGCTGTCGAAGACCAATTAGTAAGCGCGGCTAGTCAATACTTGTACTTCATATAGTAAGCTCTCTGTACATTACGAAATTGTACAGTCAATGCGTAGGTTTCTCCGTTTTAAATGAGATCACATGACAAACACTGACTTCTTCGACTGAAAAAATAATCTGCACAGGCTTAACGTTACTCGCAGAATTATCCAGCCAAAATTTCCCTCTTAAAGGTCTTATTTCATTAACAGACTTATGTGGAAGGTGAATGTGATGACAAAGATCATCTGTGGAAAGTCTGGTGAGAAAAGGTATCTTTATGGGGACGTGAGGGATGCCTACTCACGCGTGAGTAGGCAAGTGAGCTGTGTTTTTGTGTATACTGGGCAAGGGCCCAGAAATGAAGTGTATAGCATAGGAACGTAATGCTGGGTCCTGTTCAAGGGCTAGTTAGGCTAGGCCTAGGGCTACGAAGAATAGTAGGCCTAGCCTACGTATATAGCTTTGGGTTAGGGTGTAGGGTTCTGTACCCATAGCCAGCCTAGGCCTGAGTTAGTAATAGACTAGGGATAGGCATAG
The DNA here is from genome assembly GCA_037179385.1 of Holothuria scabra. Taxonomy (NCBI): domain Eukaryota; kingdom Metazoa; phylum Echinodermata; class Holothuroidea; order Aspidochirotida; family Holothuriidae; genus Holothuria; species Holothuria scabra. Next base: position 38,390,825 of record CM074182.1, on the reverse strand, counting down.
TGATATATACATGCATACGTATGCATAGGTATAGGCCTACAATTAGGGTGGGCCATATCCACACTGGAAAGTACATTTGCCATAGAATCACACCAAGGTGGAGGTGTTTGGAATTAGACTATACTGTACGCCACCTCAATTGTTGCAATTGTATGCCAACTGTTGTATTTTTCCCCGTAGCAGCTGTACCCCATATTTGTTGGCGTACATTTCCGTACGCCAAAGATCTTTCTGTGAATTGCCCTACTTTCCAGTGTTTACGGTCAACTCGGCCCCGGGGACAACCTGGCCCGGTCATCTTGGCCCCTGGACAACTCGGCCACCGAGACATCTCGGCCCCTGAGACAACTCGGTCACCATTGGATAAGCACTTATTAATATTAGTATTTATGTTAAAAATAAAATTACTGGCTTGCTTAGTGCCTCACTATTTTATATTCAAGTAACTTGAAATCAAGCAGTTTTTCTCATAAAAAGTAAAATAAGGGTAGGTCGTGCACCATCTGACATTCCTTTAAGTTGGTGAACCTTGTAGTTTTTTAGGAAAGGGACGAGATCATCATTTGTGACCTTGTGCGAAAGATTAATAAAGGCTTTAAATTTTATGCCGGGTGTGAATATTTTGAAGTTGGTTCTTATGGCCAAAAAGAGATTGACTCTTATAACCAAGCTTCCCGAAAAACTGAAGCTATTACGTCAAGTCCACTGAAGGATCCAAACAGTTCGAATTCAACGTCAGGGCCCTTAGATCATTTACAATTATTGGACTGTCATAAATGGCTCTATTCTAGACTGAAAAGAACAGACACTACTATCTAAGCCAAAGGGCAGAGAAGCAACTAGGGCTGTATATAGCACTACGCGTTCGGGCCAAATTTAAAGAGAGGTTACGAATGACATTGAAAAAAATCAATGCTGTCAAAATAAAAAAAAATCAAGGAGCAGAGTAAGAAATGTAGATTTTCAAAAATTTTCATTTTTTTTTGGAACTAGGTCTTAAAGCTGAAGGTAAGGCTGTGCAAATTTCCTCAAAAATGCAATCTCCTAATTGGTTAGTTCACTTAATATAGCATGTCAATAGTGGCCGAGTTGTCCGGGGTCCGAGTTGTCTCAGGGGCCGAGTTGTCTAGGGGCCGAGTTGTCTCGGTGGCCGAGTTGTCCAGGGGCCGAGATGTCTGGGCCGAGTTGTCTCAGGGGCCAAGTTGACCGGACACCCTTTCCAGTATGGGGGCATATGCAGGTGTACCCATGCATAGGAACCGTATATGTAGGCCTAGGGATGTTCTTCAAAGAGCTACCCTCATCTGGAAATTGTCTCCATCTAGAGGCTGGCTAACAGATAGGAGGCCAAAGGCCCTCGATGATCATATTCCACTGCATTTTGCCTTTAAAAGTATTCTTAGGGTAATTTGTTCCTCTGCTTCCAAATCCTATCAAAATAATGACTGAGTCTAGTTTCCAAACTGGCATATTTTGGTCCAATTTTCAGTGAGTTTCCCCTTGTCTTCTCATTACTTCAGTTATCCCCTCCAAATCTATTGAAATGTTTTGATTTATGATATTATAAAAAGTAACAAGATCCTGTCTAGCATGTCTCTGTTCTAATGACATTAGGTTGAGCTCCCTTGATCTTTCCTTGTATGGTTTTTCTTTCATTCCAGGAATCAGTCTGGTCATTCTCCTTTGCACACTTTCCATTAAATTAATGTCTTTTCTTAAATACAGTCTCCAAACCTCTATGGCATAGTCTAGGGTGGTCTGACTAATGACTTCTTTAATTTTATGAGCACTTCCCTGTCAAAATGGTTCTTATATGTGAAGAGAGTTGACTATGTATGTAAAGTTCCTAGGGGTTTACATCGATTCCAAGCTTTCATGGAATGAGCATATCAATCATGCATCGAACCAAGTAGCAAAGGGGGTAGGGGTCCTATCACAGTTAAAACACATTTTACCAAAGCATGTTCTAAGGTCTTTGTATTAAACATTAATTATACCTCATCTGTCATATTGTTGCATAATCTGGTCAGGCGCTAGTCATCCGTATTTACAGTAAATAAATTGATAGTTCTTCAAAAGAGAGCTATAAGACATATTACTCTTTCGGGTTACTATGATCATACCAATGTTTTGTTTAAGTCTCATAATTTGCTCAAATTTACGGACCTCATTAGACTGAATATAGCCAAGTTTGTTTATCACTCTCAACGGAATCAATTGCCACCTTCTGTAAAAGATTTTTTCGTCCCTAATTCTGCAATTCATGAACACTGTACTAGACAATCCGATTACTTGCATATCCCCAGCTGTAGATCAACCTTTTAAATGAAAGGATTACACTACCCTGCAGCTACCTCGTGTAATTCCATCCCAGTTACTTTGATGCCCAAACCGTCTGTTTTTTGTTTTAACAGGAACCTTCAAAATTATTTCATCGGAATTCCTTTCCTTCTATTTTTACCATTGATTGGCTCCTATGTAGGGTCTTGAGGTATGGTTTGGTGTAAGTAGGTGGGTGGAGGGAGGTATGTAGGTGGGGTGGGGGAGGGTGTGTGGTATGGGACTATGGGTGGTCATTCAAGGCATTGGATTGTTGTGCCGTCTTCAGTTTGTGTTACCAACATTTGTTCCCTTATTGGGCACTTTTTTGTTAGTGAATGAAGTATCTTAAGTTGTTTTGTTTTTGTACTTTACAAGGGAGTGTTCTGCCTTTAATGTTATACCCTCAAGGGTTTTGTAGGTCACTTCCTTTCGCTACTCTCTCTATCCTATTTTGTTACTATGTAACTGTTATATTATGTTATATTGTATATTTTATTGAAAAAACAAATGAATGACTGAAAATTAACAAAATTGTATCTTTATATTTATTTATTATATATACCTATACCAATATCCATATTGTACAAATTTGTACAGTACAATACATGCCAAAACTTTTGTACATACTTTGCTATAGGTATAGGTATAGTGGTTGGTTTGAAGTTCGAACAGGTTCTAAATTTGAGTGTCTCATTTAAATGCTTGGTACTAATTGGGTTTCCATGCCTGTAAGTGGTATACCTATGCATAGATATGCGCATGCATTTATATTTTGCTATCCCTAACACTAACTGTTAACCCTAACACTAACTGTTAACCCTAACCCTAACCCTGTACTGCTGTGCTTACGTAACTCTAACCTCATCTTTGTGTACGTAACCTAGGGTTTCATGCTACTGCTAATAATTGGTACCATTGGTACAGTCACAAATGGTACTGGTAATACCTTAGTACTGGTACAAGAAGAGTATAAAAGTAGGATTTTTAACACATGCAAATATCCATAAAAACACCATGCATTGACATAAGTGAAGTCTTTTGATAATCCCTGCTTCCTATTTGACTATTTTTTGTAGCATTTAGTCACCCAACACAGTCAAAGTATTGGTAAACAATAATGGTGAAATGCTTTGGAAATTAGTGTCTGATGGAACAGGACAGAGACTAAATCAGTGCTGCAGTGCAATTCTGCACGGAGGAGTCTCACAAGATAACAAGCACTCAAAATTTTAGTGTAGACTGCAAACATTATTTCTGAAATTAATGAAAATTGCCCTCCTAAATTATAACCAAAAGTTATTAAGTAGAACTTTACCAAATTATTCCTATAAAATACTGATGATTTATCAAGCTTTCTTCGCACCGACTAATCACTATGGAAATGCTTTTCAAAGTGTTTCATGTTTGAATTAACAGAATGCATTGCCCAGCAATCCGTTGTACAATAACACTACTTCAGTAGCTATCAATACTGTACACCAAAGCAAGTGAGTTGATTTGGCATGACCACCTGCCAATGTTAAGGCAGGATTTACTGTGTGGTAAGTCCCGTTTCCTCATGGTGTAAATTTCTGAAAGAACGTTTGTTGTGTTCGTACAAAAGTTTTTCTTCCCCACACAGTTAACAATGTGGATATAAAGTCCCATTACATCACTGTGTCAGAATCAGAAATCGTCGAAGCAATGTTCATGTCAGAGCTTAGAATGCTATGATTCTTTGTCTGCCTACAACGAATTTCTCACTCATATAATATTGTGTGTTATCTTATGCAAAGTCAATTCAAGTCTCAACGAATTTTAATTCGGTCAAAATTTGAGAAATTTCGCTAAAATTTTCAGGGTATGCTTTTTTCATCACTGTCTACACATACAAATATTTTTGGGATTTTTTGAGTCGGTCAAGTAACAGTCTCCATGGATTTGACGTGGAATCACCCTGGAGCAAAATGCTCATTATTCAGTGATTGATGTAAAATAGTTGTCAGTTTTACCATAATATATGGAGCCATAATTCTCTTAATAGTATTTGAATTAATTTTAGAAAATTGGGTCATACTGTATGCCTGATAAATAAATGATTGAAGTTAGGGTATTTAAATTCTCAGTGTTTGAAATTTGTCCCTACCATTATGTGTATGTATACCTACAGTATAGCGACCACGTGTTTGGTCTAACGGTAAGAGCATCCACCTCTCACGCAGAAGGCCCAGGTTCCCTTCCCAGGTTGAGTCATACCAAAGACTCTAAAAAAGGAACCTACTGCCATTGTGTGTGATGCTCCGCATAAGCAATGGAGTAGGAAAAACAAGCCAGTGAGCCACAACTGGAAAAAAGGCTGTGGTCGGCTCGACTTGAACCAATAGGTTGGAAGCTGGGCTGTAAAACTCTGTCTAACTAACCTACAGTATAGCTATAACATACAGTATTCGACAGTACTTATTTTAAACCCATCCTGCGGCAATGGCTCTAGTGCAGTTAGCAAGCTCAATGGTCTTGATTTCATACTGCTAGGGTCGAGGGTTTGGTTCCCAGTACTAACAATGCTTCAACAACAATTGTACTACAATACCTTTCTTTTGTTTGGTTGTGATTTGAACTTTGAACTTGCACTGCTTATTGCACAATTTGAGTTCAACTTGGAGTTCAGTATTCCAACAACTTTGATAAGATATGTGTTAAAACCTCCACATGTAGTTAAATTTGCCAACTTTGATTTTTTTTCAGGCCTTGTGATGTCACTGATCGATGGTGCTTATGACAAGCAGAAAGAAGTCAAAGATGTCATCAGCCTCTCCTTGGTCAATATTGGTAAGAAGAAGAGTAAATTGGTGCTGAGTTCATGCCACTCATATCTGAGGAAGTATGGCAAGGTAGGTGGTCATTATTAGTGAGAATGGGTTTACTTTCTGTATGGAGCAACTTGTATTTTCAAACGAGGAACCTTTATGTGGTTGTTGCTTCTTTAAACTGATCCTCACTGGTGTAAAGTTGGTAGACCATCTTGTTAAACAAACTCACAAGTCTCAATGACTATGGTGAAGGAATAGCAGACAGACTTCAACCCAGAAACTAGACAACAGATTTAATATTTGAACAGGGGTTGAACACATAACCATGATGAAGTCACTTGCACTCATTTTGGAGGATCAAAATAAAATACCGACCACCCCATCCCCCTACCCCATTTAGTTCTCACCACTAGTCCTGGCAAACAAAATCCTGTTTCACAGCGCACCTCCCACTCAGGGTTGTCACCATGCTGGTCAGGCCTAACTGTTGGTTTGAGACAAGCATGGAGCTTAATTGCTTGCTTCTGACAGGCATACAGTAAAAAGGATCAACTTCAGGAAAAAGCACTTACAGTATAAAGATCAGTCTGAACAGATAAACTGTGAAAACTTTGAACATACCATTTGAGAATGAATTGTGCCAGCAAATCATCATGCAATTCTGATTTTGAGCATCATTTATTTGTGATATTTGAACTTGGTAATGTTTTAAAATCATAACATACCCATGTTATGTAGGAATGTAATCCTACTATATTCTTACCACTAGAGCACATGTATGTTCTGTATTGTTTGTAGTAACTGTAAAGCCTCACTGGCCTAACCTATGGGGTAAATTCCATGGGGGTACAGTAAGGCTCATTTACCAGATCAGGAAATTAACCTGCACTCAAATTGGGCTGGTGACTACCCTGCTCTCAGTAGATACAATAACATAAGTGCATAGTTGAAATTTCCCCAGGAGCCAGGGCTGTTTAGTAGTAACTGAGCATGCGATGTATGCTCTGCATTGAGTAATTTACAGATTGTACAGCTCACCAATAACCAAGTATTTGTGTGACATCAAAGTGCATTTAACAAAACAGTTTATAACTCATTTCCCTTTACATAAATTCTACTTTCATTCTCTTTGATCTTTTTCTTACCATCTTTCCTCTCTCCTGTCTCATAGCTACCTAAGCATCATCGTACCGTTATCCTAGAAACAATGGAGAAAATCATCAGGGATACCTTAGATGACATCCCAGAAGGTTTAGCCCTTGATTTGATCAAATTAGCCTCAGATGATCTCACTGCAGTTAAGGTATTTCATGTGTTACTTTCATCCAAGTGGTTTGCTTTCAATTTTAGTTTCAGGGTACTGTTTTAACAAGAAGCACACATTGTACAGTTCGTTGAATTTCCATTTATACTTTTCTAAGAAAAAGCTGTGAGGTACAGTAGGTTTTTACTGCATATTGTTAGAGTGTGAATGGTAGTGTGCTTTAGGGCAGAGTATTATTCTGCCCTATCATATTTTGATACAAACTGAATTTTGCTACTGTAGCTTGTTACCTGGCTCATGACTATGCACTTTTGTGTGTCCTTATCTCAGGACCAGTGTCTTTGTACAATCTGAAGCTGAATGTGGGAATGCATTTTCAGTCTTTGTTTCCTGTAAAAATAATCTCTTTACCAAAATGTGGCAACACTAATTTTGTTAAAAGTTCAAAACTCTTTCATTTGGTACTAAAGCTTCATGAACAGAAAGAAACCTTGGTTGAAACCCTTCAAAGCAACGGGCTATACTGGGTATACACAGTACCTTTTTCGTAAAGTATTTGTTATAGCCTAGCCTGGTCTCAGTGCGTGGTATCAAGCAACTCTTCAAAGCAGCATACACTATACTATGCATCATTTGATTTTATACTCTTAATATTTAGTATCCCATGCATGAAGCCTCCAAAGTGGCCTATACATATATTCATTTTCTTTTGAGAAACATGTCTAGTTTGTTTTTTCCTGAATAGTAAAGATGGTCTTTTACCAGTTATACCGCTTGGGGACGATGGTGCCAGAAGAAGGGAGCTCCCTTCTATGAGGGTGTTTTAGTTACAAATGTCCAATAATTCATTTAATGTTTTGTTTTGTGATGAAACTACTTCTTTTGTGTTAACTATACATGCAACATCTTCAAGTAAGAAATGTAAACAACGTTTCTTTTAAAAGTAATAATGTAAACATTCAAAGGTGACAAATGAAGACAAAGTCATAGGATTTCTCCGATGATTCCCTTCAAAAATGCAGGGAAATCAATGTTTTTAAATTTGTGTGCCATTCCCCATGGTAATAACACACTATCAAGACATTGCCAGGAGTGTTTTCTTTCTATTGATTCACTCTAATATTTTACAAAGGCACTTCAACTTAAAATTTGTAAGTTTTAATTCTGTGAAAAATTGTAAATTGCTAGCAGCTCTGCAATATTACTTTTTGTACAGTTTACTTTAAGCACCATGAATATATTCTTTCTGGCCAGTAGAACACTGGAAACTTTATGGTTTTACTGTAGCTCTTAAATTTTGAAATAGTCATCAGATTGTTTTGTTTACTTGTATAAAATTTTAGTAAAAATGGCAAAAATGATTGTGTGATTATTTCTTTAAGGAAGTGGAACCAGAGTGGCAAACAGCAGCTAGTATTGTGTTGGTGGCCCTGGGTCGTCGTTTCTGCATTCAGGTCATGGAAGAATTACTGAGAAAGTTTCAACCTGGCGTGATTCCTCATTTCTTTGTCATTCAGACCATGGCAAACCTTTCCATGGCTAACTGTAAGTTTTATATCAATGTGGGCTTTCACATTCTTATCGTGAAGCAGTTTTTTAAATACTTTAAATTGAGAGTCATTTTAAATCAAAAGCTCCGATTTTTTATTTGAGTTTACATTTTAACAAGTTGTTGCTTTCTCATAAAAACTTGTTTCTCCAAGAACATTGGGCCATGATGTGAGAATATAGGTTTTAGGTCTTCTCAGAAGGTTCATTTTAACTAATAATGTTCTGAAAGACCACGTACTACTTAACTTTAAGGACTTGATTTTCTTTAACGCCATGAAAAGTAAAAAGTAAATAAAATGAAATCAAAAGAACTCACTGGAGTCCAGCAATTTCAAAGTTAGTTTTCCTTCCCTCTGTTAAGTTGTCAGTACAATAAATATTAAAAGATTTTACATCATATTTTGCAGAGTTGACAAATAATACATTTTTAAGTAAGACTGCAATGTATTTGTGTATTAAACAGTAATAGAAAATTACTGGAAGCTTATCAAAAAAAACTTACCTTCAAGCAGCTGTTTTGTAATTACTTGCTCCTAAGTCTTACATAGTAAGTCTGACTGTAAAGATTTGTGTACTTCACGGTTAAAACATCATGGTAGCTTTGACATATGTATCAGGGATGCTAAACTTGGGAAGGAGTGAGACATTTATTTTACTTATGATGTAATCAGATCAGGGCTGGAATTAAGGTTCCAGTAGGGCAAGGCCATTTTCTGATAAGGTTTAAGGGCATGTTATGCAAACTGAGAGGGCACCAAGGTCAAACAAGTGATTTTGTACTTACCACAATGTAATCTCACAGGCAGGGCACAGAGGCCAAATGGCCTTGATGGTCATTAAGTTTTACAGGGCAATAAGGCCATTGCCCAAAAAAAAAATGGAGGCAATGGCCTTTGTGGTCTTCCACTAATTCCAGCCCTGTCAGATGTCAGGGTACCCTACACAAAAGAAATAAGTTTCTGCAATATTAAGAAGTGAAAAGTGACAATGAATTCAAGGAAGGAATTGGAAAATCATAGTTTATGATATCCTTAAATAAAACGTGATGGAAAAATTGAACACAAAGAAATAAAGGTTAAGATTTCACAGGTTGCACTTCAAATAAATTATGTCCAAATACAACACTTGTGAGTAAACTGAAAAGAACTACTGGTAGAATAAAAGGTTTGACACCAGAAAACTTATCCATTAAAGCTATATGTGCACTCTTGAAGGTGCATATGTATGTCTTACAACCTTCATGTTGAGAAGTTCAATTTCTCAAAGAAAGCTTTGCGTAGGAGTCATTTGCTATTTAACTTTGTAAATAGGTTGATTTCTTCCATTAGTACACTTAACATTCTAATACACACTTGCCAAATATTCACTTAAGCAAGAAATGTCCCAATTTGTAAACTTAAAACCCTTTAAAAATTTTGAATATTTGGATTTTGAGTATTAAAAATATACTCTTTCTTTAAATGACCAGCAAAATTTCAAATCAACACCCCCTCTTGATGTCAAATTTTGCAAAGTGATTTCCTCGTTACGTATATTGTGAACTTTGAAAAGAGGTTAAGAAAATTTGTGTGATCATCCTTTTCTGTCTTCTCTCCTTTTGAACAACATATTTGGTATAAATAAAGTGTAAGTAATTTGCAAAATGTGGGTCATTTGCTATGTGTTCCGTTTTTCTGAATTGACAACTAGAGCCAATATGTTAACAATACAAAAACCATGTAGGGTTTGTCTGGCATGAGTTTGCTCATGTACAAGTTTGTGGATATATCTTAACCTTCTATTGATCCATTGCGGTTAATCTCATAAAATTGTTTTTATTTCTCTTTCAAGTTTATTTCGTGGTATTGCAGATCATAAACCAAGATGTTATTTGTCATATATTCCACAACTCTGTGTCACATTATTCTCCAAGAGCCATTCTTGAAATATGATTTACACAAATGAAAATTGGGGTGACAGCATTTAATATCCTTATAGCATAACTGAATGGATGCAATATTTAATCTGTCTGTACTATTGTCCCTTTTTTCTGGCAGCATTTGGGTTTGTTCCTTTCTTGACCTCTGTCCTTGGGACCATGATGCCGATGTTGGAATCTACAAAACAGGATAATATGAGATGGGTGTTTGCTTCAGGTATGTAAAAAATATTCTTTGAAGCATTTTTCCTTTAATGCATCTTTCTTTTTGAAAATTGAAAAACTGATTTCTGATCTATATTCAATATTTTTGTATAGTAGCCTTCTTTTAATAAAAATGTTTGATTAGAGGGATGTGGTTGGTTTCTCAACCTCAACTTTGTAATTTAGACCTTGAAGGAAGGTTGTTCTACAATACAAAGTGAGTAAGAACGTGGAAAAAGCCTGTAGCTTATGGATAGCAACTTTATGATGGGTGGCAAGTAATTAAAAATTCAAGATTACTTTGGCATCTTTTCAAAGGTCAGTTCAAATGGGCAAACTGTAGATTGCTCTTGGATAAAGAACTTTATCCTGCATGAGATGGAACCCTGAGTTAGTTGGTTAGTTGGATAAGATTTATCAACACACCAACACAGATGCGTTATATAGTGTCAAAATGTGCAAATACTGTTCAAGTCCTACCTTTCAGTTGCCTCTTATGACAGGTGGGGAATACAGAGGGCATATTCTACAACCCGCAGCCCACAGGGGGGACAACCATTGAGGGACTTGTTCGGTTTTGTGGCGCCGACAACCCGTCAGTCGTGGGATGAGTAATCACGGCCTTATGTGTGCATTTTATAGGTGATAGTCTAGGACAAACTTCTTGCCACACACAACCTACTCACCCCACCTGGATGCAGTTTTATGTCATACCCAGGACCAGAGATGGAACCCTGAAAACCCTGGTTTATAATAAGCTTCATTACCTCAGAAACCACCACCTTTATCCACTTGGTCACATCACTGACCTTCAGGGCTGCAAAGAGCTTGTAAATTCCTGTGAAATATCTGTAATCTGGTATTACATTTTAACATGACAAGGTGGTGGATGTAGGACAGTTCAAAAAAAGTTTTGAAGTTATAGTACCAACTCACCAGCCTGTGGTTGGTTGGATGTGTTACATTCATGTTCTTTCCACCGATGCTGTTTTCATTGGAGGATGTAATCAGGAATAGCGTTTTTGTTTTCTGTGTGAATATTCCTTAATGACTGAACCAATTTACTCTTGACGGAGTTATTTAATCATTTCTTTTCCTGCATCTAATCCTCCAGCCTTGGCTAGATTTAGTGAGAGTATTCTGGACTACATTGCCAACATTGAGAATGCACCTGACCCAACTGTCAAGAAAGAAGCCTTCTCATCACAGATATACTCAGCATTTAGTGTTCTCTTTAATGTCTGGCTTCCGTCAAAGGAATCTAAGGTAGGTTCAAGCCTGTGCAATAAAACATGGTCTTCCTAGTTGTAAGATTGCCTTGTACCATAGATACCATAAATCATAATTAGCTATCTTCTGGTGTAAAAAACGGTCTTAGTTGTAAGGTTGCCTCTTGTACTGTAGATACCATAGGTCTTAATTAGCTGTCTTCTGGCACAAGAAAATTTTGAGTGAAACAAAAGCAGCTGTTTCTGACCTGTTAACTTGTAAAACATGAAATTTATCTTAGTGTGTAGGGTCTTTGTTTCATAGGAATTGCAAACCAGAGAATTTTTTTCAAGCTTTATAATTTATATGTGTTCATTTGGTAACAGCAAAATGTGTTGTTATCTTTAAATGATCATATCATTTTCCATTGCATGCTAATCATATATTTATATTATTTTGATGTTACAGTTGCGTCTCATTGTGGTGGAGGCCCTCGGTCATATGTCCTACATCCTCTCTCAAAATAAACTGGAGGAGCAACTGCCTAAACTCATCCCTGCCATCCTCAATCTCTATCGAAGGCAATCAGATCCCTTCCACATCACACAGGTATTAGTTTGTTGTGAACTTGATTACTTTGAATACGACACTATTTTGTATAATACTCTATGTACAAGCATAGATGAAAATTATGACAGTTTGTTGAACAGGAAGCAACCTGGATGGAGATTGCTTTTGACAAGGCAGTTTTTATTTGGCATTCATTACAAGGAAGCACTAGCTTCCACAGTTTTTGATAGAATACTGTTATAGCACTTCATTTTCAGCCTCAAACTGGTGTTAGCAAATATTACCCATGCTGAACACTAACTTGTCCTGAAGACAATCCCTCCAAGTAACAGGTGTGCACTAAAGGTCTTGACAAACCACCTCACATATACCCATTACTGTAATCTGTAGGCAGAGAGAGGCTATTGAGCTAAGCATTTTATCTACGGAAACACAAAAATTTTCAGATTGTGTTAATAGAAAGTGGTCAGATATTGTAAAAAATTCATTCATCCATTCATTCTGCTATAAATGAGATTGCTGTGGTAATTGCAATGAGTAATTGCTGCATTAATTTTTGTGCAGAGTGTGTTCATGCAAATTGGCTGAAACATTTCTTACTTGTTAACCTACTAGAGACTTCTTTACTTATTTTGTGACATTTTGGGCTGTTTTCAGAGTTTTTGTATGATTTTGGAAGCCTCAGTAGCAGGCGGAAGCAAGATACTTGATCCACAGCTGGAGGTGATTGTAAACCAGTTACATGCACAGGTAAGCAAATAAAATCAAGGTTTCCATGTAATGGAAAAAATGAGGGGAAACCCTGAAATTGTTTATGATTTTGGAAGTTGTTCAATTTTGAGTGATTGCTTGAAAACTGAAACATTATGGTCCAATGATGCTCGTTCATTATGTTGTTACATACGTGTGCCTGATGTTTGTGTAATGATGCTTATTACAAAGATAAGTTCAAAGTTTTATACAAAAGGAGGTGTTAGGGGTCTGAATGCACATAGAATCTAATACTAAGTTGTTTGGTACATGTTACATGTGTAACATCATGAGGAATTTTAAAAAATATTACTACAAAATGTTTTTGTTTTTCACATTATTAGTAACACATTAGTTTTGAAATGGGTCACTTAAAATTTCATTGTTCAGAGAACAATTTATGATTATATGAGGCAGTTGCATGGGCTTACTTGATGTCAATATGTTAACATGTATGTGAGCTACACCATACAAAGACAGTGAGGAGTGAGGGGGCCAAGTTCTGTTTATATGTCCCTAAGGTTACAAAACCTTTAAACCCAACCTTTCCAAAAATTCGGTATTTTGCTTAGATTACCTTGTCCAAGCATGTAGCTGTATTTCTGAAATCTTTGTACCGATTTAGTTAGTTAGATAGAGTCTTACAGCCCAGTTTTCAACCTGTTGGTTCAAGTCGAACTGGCCACGGCCTTTTTCCAGTTGTGGCTCACCTATTTAGAATTGCTACAACAGACATGGTTGAAACCAAGATCTTTTAGGCATTAATCTCTGTGGACAATTTGCTTTTTAAGCAATTGTTATGGAAGAATGTCACAAATTTGAATCAAATCTTAAGGTCTTCAAGAAATTGTTTGTTCAAAGACGTTACTCAACCTTGGCAATATAAATTTGTTGTTGTAGAAATGAAAAGCAAATGCTTTAATTGCAAACTTTTATTTAATTTAAGGACTTTCGAAAACCAAGTAGGAGTAGACCTTTACTGTATGAATCTACATCTTTTCCGCTTTCAATCTATTTGCATCTTTTCTGCATTCCATGAATTAATATTTACTATTTAATATCTTGTACTTCTTACCTTCCTTGCAGAATCAGTCTCATTAATAATTTGTTGCCTAAGCATTTTCCTCTTATAGTGATAATATTTTCTTTCACTTTCATTTTCTATTGGCCAGGCTTGTATTCCAGCAGACTTTGGGAATCCCATGACAGTTAAAAACCACAACGAATTGTTACGATGTTTTGCTGTTTTAGCTGTGTCGTTTTCAGACCGTGTCATCAACTTCCTCCTTGCTAAGTTGGAACCTAACAATGAAAGAACAAGAATTGGCACATTGTCCATCTTTAGGCAGTTGATAAATTCAGCAGGTTTGTTTTTACTGTTGTATAATTTTATCACAACTTTGAGTGATGATTGCATGTGACTTTTATGGAGTCAGATTCACCTAACAAGTTACCAAGGGGCAGTGTGTATAAATTGCTCAGAGTACAGTCAATAATACTCCTGATTTACCCAAAACTGATGTGCTACAACTTCAGAAAACTCAAGACCTGTCCTGTGCATGGGTGGGTTAATTTTATAGTTTATCATAGAATGACTCTCACCCAGAGACAGAGAATATTAACCTTTTTTTCAGCACTTCAGTTTTCCTTTCATAACTGATTATTTACCTGAATCAAAAGACCTTGAAGAGGTCTTTCAACTGAGGAGAAACATTTCTGTGCTTGATACTGTTGAACGGCAATTTTCTAATATTTTTTGTGTAGAAAAATGTCACCCAGATTCAAGACTATACAGAGACAGCTCTATCCATGTGATGATCATTCACAACATCAGACCATGATCAATTTTTTTAGGGGTTTGATTGTGGTGCAAAATAATTTAAGTGTTTGGAAGAAAAATGAACTCTTGTGGCCCTTTAGTACAAGTTGTAGGAACAGGTTTCTAGTGTTTTGTGTTGAAACAATGCTGATGTAAGGCTTATGCAATTGTTGCTGATTTTACTACAAAGGTGAAGGGTTGAAAAACGCCTTGGTTTCATTTACCCTTGAAATTGACACTGTTCAGTCAAGTATGTAGCCATAGTATGCTAGCTGGTTGAACTGGACCAGGAAGAAACTTTTAATTAAAGATTTTTTACTATACATAAATCTTTAAAAATAAGATACATATCCCCTGAAAGTACTTTTTACATGCTTCTATTTTTCACAAAGAGTTGCATTTGGCAATACAAGTTACAGAGAGTTATTTTAAGTGCCTGCCTTTTTAGTGCAGAAGCTTGGGGGAGGGGTTGACTCACTTACCCCCTACCAGAGCATTGCCCAGGACTCTTGGCATTAAAGCCCTTGCTGTGCCCACTGGATTGCTGCACTACCCATCAAAATCTTTACCAGTAATCAGTTTTTTTCTACCTACAACACTGTGTATAAAGTAAAGTAATGAAATTACAAACAGTAGTCACCCAGAATCTCTCATGGTTATTCTTAAATTCTTAAGTGGTCCAAATGCATGGAATATACCATCAGATTACCTAAATGCTATCCATGCTGTTAATGAGTTTTTGGTTTCGATGATAAGAGAAACCAATGCATTCATGATGGCGTGTGTGTGTGTGTGTGTATGTATGCGTGAGTGTGTGTGTGTGTGTGTGTGTTTGTGACACTTTGCTTGTTAACACAGTATCTCAAGATAGGAATTTCTGACAGTTTTCAAACTTGGTACATAGATGCGCCATATTAAGAGGAAGAACGCTATTGTTTTTGGTGGAGGTCAAAGATCATCTGGGGTCACCAGGGGTCAAAGTCTAAAAACTTTGTTAACATGATATCTCAAGGTTGGAAACTTGGATAGATTTTATATCTGGTATGTGGATGCGTTATAGTCAGTAGATGGTCCCTATTGTTTTTGGCGGAGGTCAAAGGTCATCTGGGGTCACCGGGGGTCAAAGTCTGAAAATCTTGTTAACACGATATCTCAAAGTAGGAAGCTTGGATAGATCTCATATTTGGGTATGTGGATGCATTATGGTCAGGAGATGGTCCCTTTTGTTTTTGGCGGAGGTCAAAGGTCATCTGGGGTCACCGGTGGTCAAAGTCTAAAAACCTTGTTAAAGCAATATCTCAAGGTAGGAAACTTGGATAGATTTCATATTTCGTATGTGGGTGTGTTATAGTCAGTAGATGGTCCCTATTGTTTTTGGCGGAGGTCAAAGGTCATCTGGGGTCACCGGGGGTCAAAGTCTGAAAATCTTGTTAACACGATATCTCAAGGTTGGAAGCTTGGATAGATTTCATATGTGGTATGTGGATGCGTTATTGTCAGTAGATAGTCCCTATTGTTTTTGGTGGAGGTCAAAGGTCATCTGGGGTCACCGGGGGTCAAAGTCTGAAAATCTTGTTAACACGATATCTCAAGGTTGGAAGCTTGGATAGATTTCATATTTGGTATGTGGATGCGTTATTATCAGTAGATAGTCCCTATTGTTTTTGGTGGAGGTCAAAGGTCATCTGGGGTCACCGGGGGTCAAAGTCTGAAAATCTTGTTAACACGATATCTCAAAGTAGGAAGCTTGGATAGATCTCATATTTGGGTATGTGGATGCATTATGGTCAGGAGATGGTCCCTTTTGTTTTTGGCGGAGGTCAAAGGTCATCTGGGTCACCGGTGGTCAAAGTCTAAAAACCTTGTTAAAGCAATATCTCAAGGTAGGAAACTTGGATAGATTTCATATTTGGTATGTGGGTGTGTTATAGTCAGTAGATGGTCCCTATTGTTTTTGGCGGAGGTCAAAGGTCATCTGGGGTCACCGGGGGTCAAAGTCTGAAAATCTTGTTAACACGATATCTCAAGGTTGGAAGCTTGGATAGATTTCATATGTGGTATGTGGATGCGTTATTGTCAGTAGATAGTCCCTATTGTTTTTGGTGGAGGTCAAAGGTCATCTGGGGTCACCGGGGGTCAAAGTCTGAAAATCTTGTTAACACGATATCTCAAGGTTGGAAGCTTGGATAGATTTCATATTTGGTATGTGGATGCGTTATTATCAGTAGATAGTCCCTATTGTTTTTGGTGGAGGTCAAAGGTCATCTGGGGTCACCGGGGGTCAAAGTCTGAAAATCTTGTTAACACGATATCTCAAGGTTGGAAGCTTGGATAGATTTCATATTTGGTATGTGGATGCGTTATTATCAGTAGATAGTCCCTATTGTTTTTGGTGGAGGTCAAAGGTCATCTGGGGTCACCGGTGGTCAAAGTCTGAAAATCTTGTTAACACGATATCTCAAGGTTGGAATTTCTGACAGTTTTCAAACTTGGTACATAGATGCGCCATATTAAGAGGAAGAACGCTATTGTTTTTGGTGGAGGTCAAAGATCATCTGGGGTCACCAGGGGTCAAAGTCTAAAAACTTTGTTAACATGATATCTCAAGGTTGGAAACTTGGATAGATTTTATATCTGGTATGTGGATGCGTTATAGTCAGTAGATGGTCCCTATTGTTTTTGGCGGAGGTCAAAGGTCATCTGGGGTCACCGGGGGTCAAAGTCTGAAAATCTTGTTAACACGATATCTCAAAGTAGGAAGCTTGGATAGATCTCATATTTGGGTATGTGGATGCATTATGGTCAGGAGATGGTCCCTTTTGTTTTTGGCGGAGGTCAAAGGTCATCTGGGGTCACCGGTGGTCAAAGTCTAAAAACCTTGTTAAAGCAATATCTCAAGGTAGGAAACTTGGATAGATTTCATGTTTGGTATGTGGGTGTGTTACAGTCAGTAGATGGTCCCTATTGTTTTTGGCGGAGGTCAAAGGTCATCTGGGGTCACCGGGGGTCAAAGTCTGAAAATCTTGTTAACACGATATCTCAAGGTTGGAAGCTTGGATAGATATCATATTTGGTATGTGGATGCGTTATTATCAGTAGATAGTCCCTATTGTTTTTGGTGGAGGTCAAAGGTCATCTGGGTCACCGGTGGTCAAAGTCTAAAAACCTTGTTAAAGCAATATCTCAAGGTAGGAAACTTGGATAGATTTCATATTTGGTATGTGGGTGTGTTATAGTCAGTAGATGGTCCCTATTGTTTTTGGCGGAGGTCAAAGGTCATCTGGGGTCACCGGGGGTCAAAGTCTGAAAATCTTGTTAACACGATATCTCAAGGTTGGAAGCTTGGATAGATTTCATATTTAGTATGTGGATGCGTTATTGTCAGTAGATGGTCCCTATTGTTTTTGGTGGAGGTCAAAGGTCATCTGGGGTCACAGGGGGTCAAAGTCTGAAAACCTTGTTAAAGCAATATCTCAAGGTAGGAAACTTGGATAGATTTCATATTTAGTATGTGGATGCATTATAGTCAGTAGATGGTCCCTATTGTTTTTGGCGGAGGTCAAAGGTCATCTGGGGTCACCAGGGGTCAAAGTCTAAAAACCTTTTTAAAGCAATATCTCAAGGTAGGAAACTTGGATAGATTTCATATTTGGGTATGTGGGTGTGTTATAGTCAGTAGATAGTCCCTATTGTTTTTGGCGGAGGTCAAAGGTCGTCTGGGGTCACCGGTGGTCAAAGTCTGAAAATCTTGTTAACACGATATCTCAAGGTTGGAAGCTTGGATAGATTTCATATTTGGTATGTGGGTGTATTATAGTCAGTAGATAGTCCCTATTGTTTTTGGCGGAGGTCAAAGGTCATCTGGGGTCACCGGTGGTCAAAGTCTGAAAATCTTGTTAACACGATATCTCAAGGTTGGAAGCTTGGATAGATTTCATATTTGGTATGTGGATGCGTTATGGTCAGTAGATAGTCCCTATTGTTTTTGGCGGAGGTCAAAGGTCATCTGGGGTCACCGGGGGTCAAAGTCTGAAAACCTTGTTAAAGCAATATCTCAAGGTAGGAAACTTGGATAGATTTCATATTTGGTATTAGGGCTGTCAGCAATTAGCCATTAATCGCCAGCCAAGTAATCGTTTAGTAAAATGGTACATGCGATTAATCGCATCTCATGCCCTTGGACTCTGACTTGCGTTAAGTAAACAAGGTATAGTCCTTCTTCACAAGTTTAGCTGCCTTGACAAAGCAATCGATGTCTACAGTATGAACAACAAGCTCAAAAATTGCGCAGAGCTATGACATTCACCTTTTATCCACCCAACCCCCTGTAGTTTACATGTGATTGTGTGCGGTTTCATGGGGGACGTTTTAATCCGTGAACCCCAAACATGGAACCTGTTGTGACAGGCTTTACTTCAACACCACCAATACATTTGTAATGAACAAAATTTACAATGAAATTTGAAAACACTAAACGTATGCATACACCACAGTGTCTTTTAATTGCCCTGTGTGCCATTGTGCACTCCACCGTAATAGTTCAATTTCAACAGCCACTTGTCAATTCGCTACTAGCGTACATCTCCCAAAATTTCAACTTGAAATCGACAAATTTCAAAAAATTACAAGTTCAGCTTTCTAACCATGTTATTCCTGTCCTTGTATCATGTAGGAGTGTTTGTAAGTCATGAACTGAAAAAAGTTTCAAAAATGTTTCCATCGCTGTTTATCAAGACCAACAGCGTACATAGCAGCAGTTGCACACGTTAGCAGCCGGCTGAAAATCGTTTATATGCCGCTGCTTCGTGCTATACATCGAACGGACTTCTGTTGCGAAGAATCGTACTCACTGATTGGCTGCTTGCATTTAATGAATGAAGCGGCTTCTTTAAAAGTTTGGGGATTCCCCGCTTCGAACGTAATTATTGAGGGAGGGTGTCATGTTATTGCCAATTGAAGTAGTACACCCATTCTCTAAGCGCTTTTAACGATACACGCCGAGGGAGCCGATCAGCCAGCTGAAGGCATGTATATTACACTCTGCATGTAGCTAGCAGCTAGCAGGTCTTGTTTATGTGCTGCGAACGTACGTACGTACGTACGTACGACTATTTACACAGTACAGCTCAGGCGGTAACTTAAACATAAAATGACCGGTGAAAACTACGATGTCTAGATTTGATCTTAGCCGATTATTGTTAGCTCTAACGTTACATTTTGTTCTGTAAACGTAGGTGGCTAGGCCCTAGGCCTAGTTTTTGTTGTGGCTTCAAGCCACACTACTTTTGGGAGGAAATTAGAAATGAAACAAATGGGGTAGATTGGGCAAGTGTCAAAATTAAATATATCGTAGTGGGACCTGCAGCTGTCTGCATAGGGCTCGTCGGCTACTTTCGCCGTGGATACTGTATTATGGCCTAGCCTATACTTTGTGAAACTTCATCTAGCTACTGGTGTGTGGTGTAACGATATATATCAACCTTCAATGGAAGCAATTCTCTAAAAATTGCTTGATTGATGGGTCAGGAGATGGTCTGTAATGTTTTTGGTGGAAGTCGAAGGTCTCCTGGGGGCACATGGGGTCAAAGTCTGAAAATCTCGTTATCATGATATCTCAAGGTAGAAAGCTTGGATTAATTTCATATTTGGTAGCTATGTGGATGCGTTATGGTCATGAAGTAATTCCTTTTGTTTGTGGCAGAGGTCAAAGGTCATACGGGGTCACCAGGGGTCAAAGTCTGAAAATCTTTTTAACACGATATCTCAAGGTAGAAAGCTTGGATAGATTTCATATTTAGTATGTGGGTGCGTTTTAGTCAGTAGATGGTCCCTATTGTTTTTGGCGGAGGTCAAAGTTCATCTGGGGTCAAAGTCTGAAAATCTCGTTAACATGATATCTCAAGATAGGAAGCTTGGATAAATTTCATTGTGTGGTATGTGGATGCGTTATGGTCAGGAAGTGGTTCCTTTTGTTTGTGGCAGAGGTTAAAGGTCATCTGAGGTCACCGGGGGTCAAAGTTTGACATTTTAATGCGATATCTCAAGGTAGGAAACTTGAATAGAATTCGTATTTGGTAATGGTATGTGGATGGGTTATGGTCAGGAAATGGTCTAGGCCTATGTTGTTTTTGGCGGAGGTCAAAGGCAGAGATGCCAAGTATCTCAATTTAGGCGGAATAATTGCGATTTTCCACGCTCGATTCATCCCCATTGTTTTTGGCAGAAACGAAAGTGATCATCTGGGGTCTCCAGGGGTCAAAGTCTAGGAACCTTTTTAAGTAGCCTACGATCTTTCAAGATAGTTGTTTGTCCATCTGTCTGTCTGTTGTTTGCCTGTCTAGCTATGTATGGCTTTTATTGAGGTCAAAAGGTTATCTGGAATGACAAAATTATTTTTTGAACATGCTAGTATAACATTTGAATGAGAAGGTAATGGTGCATGATGGTACTCTTTAAAACATTTATGTATCATTGAAACCTCAATGCATTTTTGCATTCTGGTTAAACACAGCTGTAAGAGATTTTGCAATGTACTCACTTTAATTGTACTTAGCTCAACATAAAACTAATCAGTAAAATATTCAAACACCATTCTGGGAATTTTAGTTCAAATTTTCATTAAAGACAACTGTACGTAAACAGGTAGGGTCAAGTATATATATTTCTCATGTTCATTTGAACAGTGTATTGTTGCTCTTTTTTGTATTCAGGTCCACATTTGGAAGATAAAAAGGCCCTGGTGTTATCAGGACTGAAACCTATTTTACAGGAGACAAATAACAAGGTAAGCTGTAGGTAGATAGCACTATCATTATAGAGCAAGAGCGTTCTCCCAAACTTATTTGACGCAATAGCTAGATCCCACAGTATGCTCACTTTCCTTCATGTTATCTTAAATTACATTTAAGGACTTCAGTGTTACAAATTCAAGCTAAACCAAACACTTACTCATAGTAAGTTCCACAATTTAGCAGAAAATATATTATCATATGATTCTTGAGAGCCATTCATGTAACAGAGTTGTCTACTGTATTAGCACAAGCTGGGTTGAATGCGTTCCCCTTAAATATTTGAGTGAAGGCAATGCTTAAAATATGGCCATTTGTACTGAAAGTTGATACCTAAATTAAAGAGTTTCAAATTTAATCACAATTTGTGAGTGTCCTATTTTATGGTTATAGTTGAAGTTATGGTTAAGTTCTATAGTTGTATTAACTCTAAAGAAATTAATTGTAAGGGTTCAAACACAACCTTGACAATTCTTGATTATGAATGAAAGAGGCAACCCTTGAGTTTTTGAGTTTGAAAGGAAAGAATGTTGTACGTAAGTAATCTTTGAAAAGATTTTGTTGCAAATTTATCTAGGAACATTGTGGATTTCTTGCCATTATCATTTTCATGTAAGAATAGATTTCAAAATGCTAGAAATATGCAAAATATTGTATTTGTTTGTGAAATAATGCCTGTGAAAAGTTCCTTCATTTCTTTTAGAAGAAACTTGTATTATGCTGTGGAAAACAAAAGTCCTGACCATTTTTAAGGATGTTTGACATTTCAAATTGTTTACAAAGGAGAAACTGCCTTAGTGCCTTACTCTAATGTCCCAAATGTTTAGTTTAAAAGTATGGCAAAATTTCTTCAGTTTCAACTGGCATTGTGTGATTTGTCAATTAGTGCCAATTTGTCCTTTCTGGTGAAATGGAATTTGCTACATTAATCATTTACATTTTTATCATTTATATTTTTGGAATTGTAGATTATAAAATGCTGTACAATACCATTTTAAAGGTTAATGCTTCAATATATGTATACAATATACATATTTTGGGGCAAAATTAAAATTGGTCACTATGCCAAAATTAACAAACAAAGGCATGTATCATATGACAATTTGCCTTTTATCAGTATGCCAATGGAGGGGGAGAGGAATTAATCAGGTGTTTGATTTAAGTGTGCTAGGTTCTGTGCATCAGTGTGAAGAAAACTCTCAGAAATATTATTTTAAGTTTGTGTATATTGCTTAGATTGACTTTTCAAGTGAAAGCTTTTGTCTCTTAAGGGGCCAATCCTCTCACCCTAAACTACAATTCTTGTAGGGTTTACCAAAATTCTCAATTGGCTCAGCTCTTGGATTGACAGCTAATTCAAACAATACAGAATACCAACGCTTATATTACACACAGCATGAACTTTACTGATAGTGTTCTGATTACACACATTGAGTGCTTTTATACTCACCCTGAGACGACAAACTGAGATTTTGTCTGGATAAGGATGAATTTTACGCAGTTGTGGGAGGGGCTTAAGTAAGAAGGTTAGGATCATTGGTACTGTTTCAGGTGAGATAATTAGGTCTTTAATCCCCCAATTTAAAGTCTTGTATTACAATTGCTTTTGCATGAAGAAATTGGATTCTACTACTTTCATATAAAAGGAACTACAATAATCTGCCATGTGTGTTTGCTTTCAATAGGTCAAGCAGAGATTTGCCCAGGTTATTATTGCCATGGCACATCATGACTATTTATGCCTTGAAGGTGGCAACCTCATGATAGAGTATATCATCAGACAGTGCTCTCTACAGAAAGAGATACAGGTATGTTGTGAATTATTTCATTTAGTAGAGTGAATGATTGGACAAGGATGGGGGTGGAGAGAGCAAGAAGGCTATGTTAAGATAGTTTATATTTGTAGAGTGGTTGAGTGAAAAGTTGGCTGATTGATGTCCAGTTTGGTTTTATGAGCTCATTGGACAGGGTGACAGGTGGGCAGATGGGCATTGGTGGGTGTTGTTGGGTGAAAAGGGAGGGTGGTTTGGGTCCACTAGTTCTGCTTGGATTATGAGTTGAGTAGGCAGAGTAAGATGTTGGCAGATGGTTTTAGTTAGGTTTGTTTGATATATTCATGGAATAGGCAGGTAGTAGGTTGGTGGGGTAGGTAGCACTGGGGTTAGTGAACAGGTGGATGGGTGTTGGATGGTATTGATAAGTGGAGATCAATTTTCAGAGGGTGTGGTTGAAAGTCCAACTTTTTGAGGTTAGCAGGTTGGTTTTAGATGGTGTGGATAAAAAGCTTACTTCATTACTTGATGATAGGAAAACAGGCTGGTAATGGATGATTTGATAGATGTAGTTCCTTTAATTTGTTGTGTAAATTGGAAGGTTATGCTGGTATGGGTTAATGTTTGGCCTGCTTTGGAATGGTGTAAGAGCATGTGGATGGGATGGCAATGTTTTGTCCACTAGTAATGGACGTGAACGGACTGGTGGTAAGGTGAAGTCTATGGGTTTGGTGTGGCATGTGTGGTATACTTGCTCATCAGATTAGATAAAGTGTCAGGTGTCATTGTTTGGAGAGAAGTGGCAGCAATGTATACATTGTAGTTGGTGGTTTTATTACATTTGAAAAAGCTGAAACACAAATTTGCTGCCCCATTGAGCGTGTGCTAGTATTTAAACAAAACAAATGCTTAGGTGAATTAGAGTGACCCAACCAGTTGCTGTAACATTAAGTAAATAAAATTCAACATTTTTGGTCTTGGTATAGAAATGTGTTCCTAAGAAGAAGATTGGATTTGGAAAAACATTTGTGTAAATTTTTTTTTTAAATTTTGACACTCAATTTCTGTAATTTGCTTACTTTTCCAGAATCCAGCCAATAAAAGAATGGACGCAGACCAAATTACCAATGAGGGTTTACGGGCAATGTGTGAAAATGTTTTACATCTCATAACTACTACCATCTCAAATATGGAACTGGTATGTCTTTGTGAAGAGGGGTTTGGAAAATTTTTATATTTTAAGCAGGGAAGGGGGTCAGAAGGATGGTGCATGGTTAGCTTAAGGAAGCAAAATGTATGTGACTGAGCACTAAATATGAAAGGGCCAAAAGGAATTATACTAAATTTGTGTTTTGGCATGTTCACCTTCATGTTTTAGTGCCTTTATTTTATGCTTTCTTTAGGATAAAGTGCACAAAGTTGGTGTTAAGTAAGATCACATAAAGAAGGTTTTAATTTCTCATTCGTGAAACGGATCTTTTATTTGTGTTGTAAATTGTTTTAAGCATGATATAGAGTTAATAGCTAAACGTTTCATCTGTTTTCAGGTGATCATAAGAAATTTGATATGGATTGATTAAATTTGATATGGATTGATTAGAAATAAGTTGATTCAGATGTTTCCATCAACATATATGTTTGTAATTTTCTCTTGACTTCATTTGAATTTTATTCTCTGATGTTGTGTTAATGAATCTTTTGTTATAATGAAACTTGTTATATTCATTTACTCCGATAGGTATTATGGCCCTTTCTTTTGGAATTCCTGGGCCCAGTGCAATATACAGAGGCCATGGGGGCAGTATGCAAGAATGCAGCTCACATAGCCAGCAAGAAGAGAGAAGCTCAAGATGAAGAGTACATGATACAGTTTGATACTAATGCAAATATTCCTAAACCTCATGCCCTGCTTGCTCGTTTAATTGTAAGTAATCTGATAACTTTTTACTATACTTCAGGAAAAACACCTTTAAAAAAAAAAACAAGATTTTCAAAGATCAAAGACACTCTGTTACTGCCATAAAAATACAATTGTATAACCACTTCAGTTGTACAGAACAATGTATTACCTCACATGTTGGAAGAGTGCATAAATATGCTTACAATAAGCCCACACAGATCACTTCCTTACATCAGCAATTGACGAACATAAAAATCCGAGTCCCCTAGACCTATAGTCCAGTTTACATCAGATCAAGTAACCAATAATAAGCTTAAAACAATTAACCCTGATGATGGAAACTATGTCTATTTAATGAAGAGTAACCACAACCGACCTCCATATTGTACATGTTCTTGCTTGTACTCAAATATCCGCTAATCATTGGCCTTTTTGCACTTCAAAACCCACAGACTAAGATAAAACTTCCTCAGTTCCCTTCTCTGCACATCTTTGTCAGACAATTGCAGTCAAGGGTAACCAAACTTCTCTGTAGAAAAATGCAATGGCCAGGCTAGCAAGCATCTGTTGTAATGCTTATAGTAAGGTCAAGGGAATAGATTGCTGATCATATAGGATTATCAGACAGTTAATTACCCTTGATTAAGCAGAAGCATAGAAACAAGCCCTTTCACATGTACACTTTGACACACATTATCCGTGCAACTGGACTAAGTTCTGAACAGAGATGGATATTTAATTATCCCTGATTTGGGAAAAAACAGGGATTTCATGTGACATTTGATATTGGCAAAAAAGGATTGTAGTGAATCCCATTCTGATTTACCTGATAGACTTCTACAAAGGAGCAGAAAATCATAAAAATCTCATATACATTGAATTATTTGTTTTAGAATGCTCAAACTTGGAGGAAATAGCTTCAGATGATACTTAACTTGATGCCGTACTAAAAGCAATTAAGAGAAACCGTACACATATTTTGAATATGCCAAACCCACAAGGAGTAAAAGGTTCAATCGATGAAGCTCAGTTGTAGTAACTCATGAGAACAGAAACCAGTTGAGCTTGATCATAAGAATAAAACTAATTTCATACTCTGCTAATTAAAAGGGCACTTATATCCACCAGCCAAAAAAGGTGTCATTGAACATTAATGTCTTACAAACCTGGCAATCTATAAAGCCTAATTATTCTTTCACATGAGTCATACATATGACTTGGGCTTTTACAACAAATGTGCAGTTTAGTAGCTGTCACTTGATATCAGATGGTGGCATCACTTACTCATGTTGCTGATCTAATCTAGGTACAGTAATTTGGTTGTCAAGTAGGAATTCTCAAGGGCATTATTTTGTGTGAGTGACTTGGGGAGGGACTAAAGGAAACAGGGTTATGGCTCAGTATGTGAGCACAAATGGGTATGGTGGGGGTCATTAAGTAGTCTGTTAAGATTGCTGTGCACCAAAGCTTTTCCCATGGGCATGCTGCATGGGTTCAAATCATGCTCGATGTACTTTGGGTCTGTCTCCAGGTACGTAAGCTTTCCTCGTCTTTGACATTTGGCATGCCATTAAAATAGGTTGCCAACAAAGTAGACTGTGCACTACACTGGTGTAGCCTTAGGAAGAAACAACTTTTGGACGCCTGCTTTACTGGTATTATGGTATAAGTAAGTATGAATGGGTCTTACATTCTCGATACTAAAGCTGTACCGAACTGTAGGAAACTTCATCCTTGGAAAAATTATGCTGAATGGCTACCCAGTGATGAAAAGCTATGCAGAAGTTATTTGTCAAACTTTACATGTGGCATTCTATATGGTTTATGCAATGATGTCCCACAAATATGGGCTAACTTAATCACTACTTGTGGCTCTCCTTTTCCTTTTGCAGGTGGGGGCTGGTCTTCCTATGAATGGAAGAGGGCGTGGCATTCATTGCTTAGCCCTCTTACAAGCTGTATCTCCAAATATTCATGAGAATATTGTTGACATGTGGGACACTGTCATTCCCAAACTTGTTCAGTATTTGGAAGGTGAGAACTTCCTTTTTTTTAATATTTCTTGTTCAAACATGGTATCTTAACAAACATTTTCTGAGATTGTAAAATTGTAAGTGAAATAAGTTCTCAAAAGTGGAAACTGAGGGCATGATTATGATGTCTTATGTAAGTGGTATGAATGAAACCATTGAAACCAAATTTTCTGCAATGCAAAGTATGCAAAATGCAAGAATTACTTTAAATTTAAAACTTGTCAAAAAAAATTAACCTTTGAAATTTACTGACTTACATAGCATGTTGCAGCAAATTCCAAGACCAAAGAACTTACACATTTTTATTTTAAGAAAATGATTTTAAAGGCAAACTTCTTTCAAATTATATTAGTTTGACTGTAAAGTCAAAGTTTTATATCGAATGTTTTGCAAATATATGTTTAATGTACTTGTATGAAACACTTTGATTTCTTAATGTCATATTCTATCACAACGTTCCACTATAAAAGAATTTGAAGAAGTTTTGCCTGGCAGTTGGTTAAGTTGTATACATGTATTGGATGTGACATTTACAACAAAATTTTTGTAGCAGACTTGCATATACTGAAGTTTTATTTGTAATGCAATGTGCCATGAAACTAGGGAAAGAAAAACCTTCAAATTTGCTAATAAATTTGTAGCTCTTTGGTAGAATTTATTTTACCCAGTAAGAATAAGATGCTATCATTTTGAGGTGAAGGGTTTTGCATATGGTTTTCTTTTTTTTTCAGTTTGCATGACTTTCGGGACTATTTACTATTGTTTTGTACATTTTGTATTTATCAGATAATCTTGATGATGAAGAGAAGTGGTCAATGAAATCATGGGAAGATTTGTTACTGAAGGTAAAAATTATTTCAATATCTGTTTTATGTTACATGTCATTCAAATTCTGTTCTGTAGGTATGAGTATTGGTGCATACTTACACCTTTGAGTTTGAGTACAATGTCTTATGGTGAAGATAAGTCCGTTCTGTATGTCTGCCTTTCAGTTCTCTTCAAGAATCATGTCTCATTACATCAATGAAGCACAAAGTATAATATATATAGTACAAGAACTGAAGAAATGGGTAAGAAGAAATTTGCTACACAAAAGACAATTTGAAAAATTTGGTACTTCCCAATAGGTCACAAGGTCAAACATACCTTAACTCTTTGTGTGCATGCATACAGATGCAACATTTCTATCCCAGGAAATGTCTATCCCCCTACTCTTAATTGCCTTCTGTAAATTTTCACTTAATTCACTACTACCACAAAACAAAGACTGAAGGTATATTCAGATATTCCAAAATGGATGTATTAAAAGAACAAGTTAACAGCACTTGCCTGCTTTTGTTTAATACTCATTCAAATCAGATTAACTGCACTTAAAAAGCTTTTCATATCTTTTTGTACAGTGGTAATAATTTTGTATTTACATTTCATCTCCCTTAATATAACTCATATGAAGTAAAATGAGACTCGTAACTCCATGGATTGCATTGTTCATTATTGCAAATATTTCAAGCATGGTCTGTGTTTTATCAATAAAATAAAGCATGGCATTTTAATTGAAAACCTGAAGTATTCTTTAAATTGACCATCTTGGTGCATAAATAGACCTTCAATGTTTTCACTTTTGTGGATAACTTTTTGAAGACTTACCCACTTGAAGTGACTTCAAAACTGTTGACAATGCCATCAATAAAGTAGATGGATGGTGATATTTTATTAGCCAAGACAGATTTTATTGAAAAATTTCATGGCAATGTCAAGTGAAGGTCATTACTGGTAAACTAAAATACTATGTCTATGATGTTTGAGAACCAAGGACCTATTTACACAAAAAAATCTTTGTGACTCTCTAACCTTCACAACTGTCCTCTACTTGATACAGATGCTCTCAAAGACTCTGGATGAAGTTGAAAGTGAAGACTGGATTTGTGAGCTAGGAAATGAATTCTGCAAACAAATGGCTTTGTACCAAGACTACCCTGAAGAAAAGGTAAGATGAATTAGTGCAAACTGTTTTTTTCAATACTGTTTTTTTTCAATATGTCACTGAATGTTCTGTACATGAATTAAGATTTGTTCAAAACCAGGAGTAAAACTCTAGTTATTTTCCATGGCTTGCCAGTGGTTTGGGACAAGAAACCTAGATAAAATTCCTTTCCACATCATTACGTACAAAAAGAATTGAGTTGTAATTTTAGAATATGTTCTAGATATTGGTGGTAATAGGTATCATTACTGCTCAAACTCTAAGAGATGAATGCTTTAAATCTCCTCCTAGAGTTTGAGAATTTATTGTTTCTTTTCTTTTACACAGTTCAATGGTTACATAAAGAAGTTTATTTACTAATGGCAGTGATGGTTGTTTGCTTGTTGAGATGTGTTACTTGTGTGGTAGTATTTATTATCATTACACATTTTTTCTTGTGAAGACAAAATCTAAATGTACAAATATGAACAATGGAGTGCAGTGCATATTCTTAATAAAAACTGGGTTGGTTGTAATGTTTTTTCTTTTGTGTGTTTTTCTCCAAATAACCAGAATTTCTTATTTAAATGCCTTGGAGTGATTATGAGGAAACTGACTCGCAAGCAAGTCATACAGAAATGTTTGGATCAGATGTTTGATAGTGTGAAACATACCAGCCAGATTGAAAGAGAGGTAATAATCATGACATTTTTATCTCAATACATAATATGTATTGAGATATTGTCACACTGGTCAGTTGCTAGCTGTAAGCTAAAATCCTTTTCAGCATGGCCATGTTTGGCAGGTTTTGCATTTTATTCTTAATATCTTGTAGAGCATACCATTGTTTAATCATTGAAGCAGTCAAGAATTTTAACTTGATAATCTCATAGGTTGATAACTTAAAGGTGGTCAAAAAGTAGTGCCAAAGAAAAGTCTCTTTTCAGCCCTGCTTATTGCTTATACTCTTTTTTTTCTCCCCATAATTTGCCCAATTTCCCTGTGTCTTTAGAATAGTCCTGTGCAAGAGAGGTTAGCGGCCCAAATCTTAACAATGCCGTAGTTATGAAACAGTATTTCCATTGAGTTGTGTCTTTTCCTTTTCCTCAACAGGGATGTGCAGTTGGTTTGGGATTCTGTGCCTCCTCTCATCTTGACCAAGCTCTTGCCAAACTAGAAGATGTTACAAAAAAACAGATGACACGCAAATCCTCTGGGTTCTTTGGCTTAGTCAAGGTGAGTTTCTTTGTCTCTCCGGTGTGGCATTAAAAAGTGAGGGAAATTTTGATGTAGAACATTTGAATAAAAGATGGTTTTAATAAGCTAGTAAAAGTAACTGTTTTTTGTTCAAACTTTTGTATTGACTACCCAGCCAGGGTTGTGTTGTGGTTGGGATAGCTAACCTTTAGCATTCCACATTGAATCAAAGACTTGTGACAAAGTGTGTTGTTTTGTTTAATAGATTGTTATTGTATTCAGTTGTGAGAAGTGAAAATGTTTGGTTCTCAAAAATAAACATTTTACTATTCTTGGAGATGTATTTGACGAAACTAGAAATTTATCAGAAAGTTAATTTTTTATTTCTTATAATCTCTATAGAAGATTTGACTCTTGTAAAAATATCATACCTCTCACAGCTCATAGAAGCAGGCTCCAAAAGTGGTAGAATCACCTAAGCATAGTCTCAATTAGTTATTTGAAATGACCACTGTTAGCACAAACATAACATGTGATAGCTGCAAGTTTGTACTTTCTGCAGTCTTCATTGCCTTATTTTGCAGGAGTTAAACATTGATTTTTATAAATTGGGAATATCAATTTGAAGAAGAGTTTTGACTTAACTTTCTGATGTCACATTTTGTACTACTTTTTGGTTGTAATATAATTAAACAAATTATTTAATACTTTTGATGTATCTCATACTATGCTTGTCTCCCTTAAATTAATGAGCCACATTACTTGTGTTAAAGGTTGAGATCAAGCGGAGGAGTCTTAAAGTGAGTTTAAGATTTCCATTGGCTTAACATTGTTTTGTTTTGTTCGGTTATTGCACTCTGGTAGAACCCACCGCTGAGTAAGGTAAGCTTTGCCAAAAAATCAACAAAATATTCTTATTTAATTTTGTATACAAAACATGCAATCGTTCGGAACAGGATGACTGCGCACTTTCCCTCTTTGTCCCTGTGACTTTTCCCCTACTTTTTAGCTATGACAGAAAAGGCACTATGTCCCCAGAGATGCAATAGCCTCTCCTTTCTTCTCAGCATTTTGGTACCACTTTGTTACCAATATCTGAAATAAATGTTACTGACCACGTTCTCAAGGATGTAGAAACCCTCCAAATGAAATTTTTGTATCAGATATTAAAAGAAAATAATCTTCCAATCTTTTGAGAGTTTCATATAATTTGGTGTATTATGGGAAATTCGTAAGGAACTAGTGTACAGTAAGTAGTTTGTGAGCCCTGAAACTATCCCCAAAGAAGTTTACCCTCCCTAGATAACCAAGCTTCTACTTTCATTGTTGTGAAGGGTTTTAGTTCTTTCTTCTTTTATCATATTGCTTTCTGTTGAACACCTATTCTAGATTTTATCTTTTTAGGGTTCTAAAAAAGCTTCAGATGTAGCAATTACATCATCCATAAATACGAAAATTTCTAAGTTTTGCGGGTTGGTAATTTTTACACCTTTTTAGTGGTAAAACATTGACATGACATTTTAACAGTGTATACTTCTCCTTAAGTCCTCCCCACTCTTTGAAGAAAAATCTGCTTCTACACCCTTAAGGGCCCCAGTACTAAACAGAGGAACCTCAAGGCTTTTAGACATAGTTGAATATGGTTTACTTCTGGTCATTCATTATGGGTTTGGTAGCACTCAACAATTTCATTTTCTGTTTACACACTTGTATTAAACACTGTGAAAGGAACAGGGAAGCTTTTAACACAGGCACCAAAACTCATTAAGGTGAACATCAGCACTGAACATTAATGTAAGTTAGGTAAATTTTCATATTGATTTTTTTTAAGAAGCTTAGAACTAAGGATTCACAGGTATTTTACAAATATTTCATTTTGTGGTGTAAAGTGCAAAGATGCCTTTGGATGTGGCACACCTTTTTGCCTATGCTTACTACCAGTAAACTAATTTGTTAATCTGTGTTATTTTAACAAAAGGGGTTTAACATTTGTTTGCTCCTCTTGAGCCACCCTTCAGTCAGTCCATCTGACTCTAAGTTGAAGCTGCAATTCTCTTTAGCCCTGACTTCCCATGCCAACTGCCTTTCTGCTAGCCCTGTAGTTGTATGCGTTTAACATAAATGTCATGATAATTTTCTTTCTTGTAAGCCTTATTTTGTGATACAAATGCACAATACAATATTCTGCTCAGGATTTCTTCCCAGTCAGCTTTTGAATTTGGCCTGAGCATCAAAGGTATTATGTTTAGATTACCTCTCCTCCCTTAGGGATTACGTGAGTGCGTCTCTTTGTGTATTTCTCTGTCAGTCTCACCCTTAGGCTGTCAAGTCTGTGTGGATGTACCACTTTTTCTCAGTGTGTATGTTTGTATTTTTCTGTGTCCATCCATTTTAGCTTAGCACTTCCAACTGTTTGACTCCCCCTTCCCCTTCCCCCAGAATTTTGCAAACAATTTTCTGCTCTTGCTGTAGCACTTTTCACTTGTATTGGGGAAATGATAAGGGAAGGGCCACCAGGGTGGGGAAATAAGTAGAGGGAATGGCAGTTTTAAATAGTCTGGCTGTTTTGTTCTAGCTCTTTTGAGAGGGGAAAAAATTAAAAGGGAAGTCCTTTGACAGGGAAATTCACCCTTAGCTACTAAAGCTATGCCTATGAATTTGCAGGTTTCTTCATTCTTTACAGAGTTTCTAAAAGAAATGTGTAATTAATAATTAATTTTGATCTCTCTTTTATTTTTTGGGGTAAAAGTCCTGGTAGCATTAAGCCTTGACAGTGTGCTGTCAACCCCTCCCCACCTTCGAATCTATGTTAGCTGTCTTAGTATCAAAAAACAGTACTGGATATTCGCTGATTAAACATTTTTAATTTTCTAGTTTTTAAATAAGACATCTAATTCCATGCCTGCTAAGACAATAATAACACTTGCTACTAGAGAGGTCTATCCCACCTTACTGAGATGTACATTGTATTACAATTACACAGTATTATGGGTTCTGAAGGTACTAAGTTTTTGCATGAAAGCTGCCATATTTGCTCTCTCTATAACCCAAGAGGTTGGACATATGTGAAAATATCTCCTTTTCAACCCTGTCCCATGTCCAAATCACCATTGTGCACCATAGATTTATAAGGAACTATTTCAGGACGCAGCGGTGCAATGTGGTTTTGCGGCGATATCATATATACATAGCAATGGTAAAATTATAGTTCGGCAGCGAAACTATGTGCAGCAAAGGGATTAAACAACAGCATTTCATGTTGTTGCTTTTCAGGACAAGTCTGAAGTAGACACTGAAAGAGTTAAGTGCACCGTCATGCTCTGCTATGGATACCTAACCCTCTATGCACCAAGTAATGTCATCTCTTCCAGGGTGGAGGCCAACATCCTTACCAACATAAACCCACATTTTGCAAATGTGAAGGTAATTTTTCTTTTTAGCCTGGGAGAAATTCTCAGGGGATGTACATGCAAGAGTTTCGAACAGATGAAAATTAGGTTTGGCGAGCTACTTCATATCTGAAGCACATCTACACGCAGTGTTATGGGAGTGCAATGACAAGGCTGTTAGTTGAACTTTACGTCCAATTCAAAATTATTACAATTATATGCCATTATCGCTTTTTAGAATATATTTAGGTAGTAGCATAAAGGGCATATTGCTACTTATGGTACATGTAGTTTTGTTCTAGTCTGAAGCAGTTCAGTGTCACTACCCAAAAATTAATATAACTTACAGTATAATCCCCCAAGTTGCTAGTTGCATGTTTATATGGATGCTGAATGGAAAGAAGATAATTAAAGTAAACAGGATATTTCATCCAATGATTATTCCTTTTAACATCACCCTCCTGCAGGTTTGCATTGTGGGTAATAAAATCCTAATCTTCCTTTGAAAACTCTGATTTATCTCTTCCCTAGGACACATCTGTCAAACAAAACCTAATAAGAGCCGTTGACCTGATTGGCAAGTCCCTTCATCCTGATCACTTGAAGAAAAACTATCCGTTTGAGAAGAAGACGTCACTTATCAACCACATGCAAGATTATATGAAAGCTGAAGGCAAGAAAGAACTTAACAGCGAGACTAGAGCACTTTGCCTCCAAGCTTGTGCAACACTAGTGTATCCTTCAACTCAAACACATTTTTGCAGAGAGTTATTGCAACTGATAGTTTTATGATACTATGATTTGAAATTATTACTTTACATCCACTTAAAAGTAGTTGCAACTTTTTGTTTGCTGAAGTACAGATGGTATTCAGGTATGAGTGTCAACTTACAGTCATATGACAATGAACTTGTTTCCTGAAACTTCCTGAAATTTTGGAGACGCTCCTTTTTTTAATTGCCATAACTTCTTCCATTTTTAAGATGTGAAATGCTTTCATACTAGCCAACTGTTGCGTTTTAAGCAGAACGGTTTTGTTTTGTTGGCTTTAAAACCCATAAAATCAAAATGTTCAGTTTTTCTGACCTTTAGTATTGAAAATATACTAAAATGGTCAGAAATAGAGCAAGGCAAAAGCATGACAAAATAAAGTGAATCTTTGTATACACCTAAATGTTTTTCACATATAATGTGAACATTTAGAGAGAACTGATCACACTCACTGACGTTACTGCTTTTGATACACGTGTTTTGTTTACTGAGATGCCAAGTATAGCAATGTTACATATAATTTACTTAAACCTAAATAGTTCATTTTGCAAGAATTTGTGTCTTTCTTGTTACTTACATTTCTAGCTTTGCTTCCTTTTGAAATGAAAATTGTTTATGTGATTTGCAGTACTTTCTGTTTTTTTTTTCAAAGCATGTATCTTTTGGAAAAACACAAAGTCTGTTACTTGAATAATACAAAAATGATATCACAAATTAGTGTGCAGTCTATAAGCATAAAGTGTGGTAAATAAATTTCAACAGGTGAATAGTTTATATCTCAACTCAGGACTTCCGTGTGAAGGTGGGAGTTGGAATGTTAGCATTTATTTTCCATGCTTTTGGTGTGTACATTTTTGAGATGTCAGACTTGTGATGCTCTTTAAAATGGAAATGTGGTACATCGAAGTAATTATAATTCATTCGCATGAAATTTGCTGAAAGGCAAGTAAAGTTTGTCCGGGAAACATGTTTTGAAGCTTGTGTTCACATTTTTTCTAATGACTGTTCAATTTGAGCTTTTGTGGTTCCCTTCATTTATTTATTTATTTTTGGGGGGAGGGGGAAGGAGGGACTTTGGGGATCTTTTTTTGGGGGGGGGGGAGGGGGAATGGCTTAACTGTTAAATTGAAAACTTTAATAAAAAATGCAGACACACTACATTGTCATCATACAGCTTTTTGACCCTACCCCCAACCCAGAGAAAATGTCTTACTTTCTTTTTTTATTTTTTTTTTATTGACATGTTCTATCTGTCTACTATCTACGACTACTTAAATAATCCTTAACTGTTCAAAATTCAGGAAACTCGATCCACCTCTGAATGATGCTGACCTGTTTGATCTTCTCAAAACGGGAACAGATTGTGTTTTTAATCTTCCCAATGGGCCCTTCGTATCCCCAAAGTCCAAAGATGAGATTCCAGAATCACATGTCAATGAGTGGGATCGATTGATGAAGAAGTCACAGGAGAGCCTGGAAATGATGCTTCATGAAGTCTTACGAAAGAAACTTACTCCAGAGGAATTTATGAATGTCTTCAAGGTGAGAGAGCATCACTGTGTGCCTTTTCTCGATTGATTACAAGTACAGTTTTGTTACACTTTTCTAGTGAATTTGTAGCCAGTCAGTCAGATACTATGTTTATTTGTCCATTCTGCTATATTCTTACAGGCCTACTAGAGTGTAAATCAGTGCAATCATTTCAATCACAACTGTGGGACAGTAAGCATAAAAACATGAAAAATGTGACCTTTGGGTAGCTATGGCAACTTTTCAATAAAAACAAAAAGGGAAAGTGTGGACCAAAGCTTGCAAAGATATACCATATAGTTCTGACATCTTAATGGAAAGAGAGACATTTGTTGTTGCAGTCCTGTGTTGAAAGATGTGATTCTACAGAACAAATCATGAGCCAAATATACTGTGAGGACAAGTGATAATATTGGAACTGGCCTCATGACACCTAGGCAGATTTCAGTCAAACAGATGAAACCTGTGAAATGCTGTCACTGTTATGTACACCTAATGTCTGTAAAGGGCATAAGCACTTGCCTAAATTTATTTCAAAACAGTAGTTTAACCTCACAATTGTCATCTTATTTCCCCTTGCAAGTATGTTTCATGATGTTTCAGGACCTAAATTGCTTATTCAAAGTAAACCAAGAAGTTATTTCTAATAAATGCTACAATAGACTAGTTACAAGTTTCTTAGAGGAGCAGTGTTGTGCCATAGGTCAAAGGTCAATAGGTAACCTTTTTACGTGTGTTTAAGCTGATAGCGGGATGTAAGCACACGTTAAAACAGTATGCCATGCCCTGCTGACGCAGCACTCAGATGTTTTGTTACCAGTTGATCTGAGCAGAAAGGTTACTAATATACATCCAGACATAAACTTACAGAACTCATCTAATGAGGAGATAAACTATTGAGTATGAGTCTCCTACTTATAGTGATGCTGCACTTGTACTCTAACTCATGTCAATATACTCACACTACAATTTTGAACAAAATACAAACTTATCCCATATCCAATTGCACAATTACAAATTTTTGCTGTTAGTGCCAATGCATAATTCTAACTTTGCAAGTACAAACACAGTTCAAATCAAGTCTTCTGAGTACAAGCAGAATGTAAAATTTTGCATTTGAGAATGTGCTCATTAAATGTCTAACATTATTTCACCTAAAAAGGTGTGAAGATTTGAGTCAAAATTTTGTTTTTCTTATCTTATTTTTACAGCATATTGAGCCATGGATGTTATCCAAAGAAGAGATTGAAAGATTGAGGGCAGTGATCACACTCAAGAGTTTGCTTGTCTTTTACTTGGATAATTTATCAGTTGTTGGAGGGGTGAGTCTCTATTAACTGTTTTATGGAATTGTGATCAGATTAGTCTTTCAAAATTGATGGAAACCACAGGTATGTGCAATAATTGCAATTTGTGTTGCAATTTGGTCTCAGGTTTGCATTTAGCTTTGAATCGTGGCCTATTCTTGGTGTAACTCTGATTACTTTCTATACTGGAAATTTAAAGAAAAGTATAAAAGGTGTGAAGAAAAACAATAGTATCAGTGTATAACAGCTTATGTCTATCTTTCCTAGTTGTTAATTTTAAAAATGCAGCATTTATTATAGGGGCAATTAGAATTGGTTTTAACAAGTTTTCCACTACTTCAAGTCTGCACCACAATCATATATTGAGTTTAAACTAACAAAAATGATCAGTTGTCATGGCTTGATGTTGTGATTGGTCATCTTATTGGTGAGGCTGTCTAGTCTTGTACTGTGTAGATTTTTTTTTTCCAACAAATATTACAAAATTCCCTCACAAAGTAATTAATAGAGAATTATCATTTCTTCTAACTCAAAAGACCTCTTAAGTGTCTTTTGATTCTGGTTAATAGTCAATTTAAAAAGGGAAAGTGCTGTAACAAAAGGATAATTTTTCATGACAAACTCTGATTGCCCCTTTTATAGGATTTGGTAGAACAAAGGCCTCTCTATCTTGAAAACTGATTGATAGCTCTATATTAAATGATTAAGCAAAATTTAGGTTCACTTGGATTTGGTTTAGTCGAAGTAACATTGCATCTGAAATATATTGTAGGATGAAAACAAGAATACTGCATACATCATGGTGGTGAAATAAAGTTGAAATGCAATATAGAAGAAGCTGTTGTGAAAGTGAATTACTGAATTTCTTCAGGCATAAAAAAAGCTGGAAATTGTATAAAAATTTGTAACATGATTTCAAAGCCTGAAAAAATCTTGAAATTTATGGAAAATGTGTAGTTCTGGAAAAATCATGGAAGTTTCACAAATTGACATTGCTTCATTCTCACTCATCATATCAAAATGTATTTAATATTGTAATATCAATATTTATTACACATTTCACCTGAATTTGATGTAATTCTATATTCTATTTGAGGCTTTAAGTTATGGAAATTCTTTTTATTTGGTTCTGGGAAAGTCATTGCAAATTGATTCTCCAGACAGTTCAGGGACCCTGGAAAGATACTCTGTTGGATGGTGTTTCGATTGTTTTAAGCTTTTTCAATTTTCATGTTGCAACTGTGTTGTCATTATTGTGTTTACCCCTGTGGCAACATTTTCTGTGTGTTCTATTTTAATCAAGTTCATTTGTTTTTTGTAGGGGTCTTCAGCAGTTACCTTTATGGGTCCATTGTTGGCAAGACTGGTACCACGTTGTTCAGATCCAAATCTTCAGCTTCGTGCCATCTCCATGGAATGTTGCCAGTTGATCCTTAAGATTGCCCTAAGATATGAAGGTAAGATGCAGTGTTGTGCCACCTAAATAGGCTGTTTTTTTTTTGAAAGTTGTGAGGATATTGAATTGCTGACTGCATGTACAGAAGAATATTTTTTTTGTCATTTTTTGTCAGGTACGGTTAGGAAATTGGCATGACTTTGGAAGGTGCTAAGTTCCTAAATTGTTAAGGAAATGTTGTGTCTACATTGTAACGACAGGGTGCAGATTAAAGTTGTTAGCATTTTTAAACTTTTCAATTTGATCTCACCGATAAACTCTGTCAGGAGGCTTTCGTCCAAAACTTATTGTGTTTCACAAGAGTTTAGACTATTGACTTAGTGCTTTACCCATTTCGTCTCTGCAGGTAAAGATGCTGATTATGAAGATAAATTAGTTGAAGCTTTGACAATTTTGAAGCAGAGGTCAGATACCGTTGACCCTCAGGGTCTATTCAACAACATTAATGACCTTTCAAAGGTAGGTTTTGTTTGCCAGCAAAATTCTGAATCAGGAAATTATCAAATTCTGAAATCCCAACCGTTATTGTATTTCCTTGGCTGTGATTGGCTGTTATATAGCCTACATGATGATCTGTTATTCTTTGGGATAACTGTCAGTTAGGGTGGCCCATTACATTGAAAATTTTTCATTACACAACTCTCAAGGCTGATATTGAAACTGTGATTGCTACATGTAGTGATCACTATTTGAACAGTATCATAAAGATGGTAGCACCTGAACATGTGCTTAATTCTTTTCGAATGCATAACATTAAGCCAAGAAATGGCTAGTGTGTACAACCCTGAATGGCTGAGAGTTGGATGACATTCATAGCAGCCGTCCAGTCCTTCAAAGTTAATAAAGGCTACAGCACTGTCCTCACTCCATGTTAATCCTTCTAGTTCTCAAAAACTTGGACTCTCATCTTTATTCACCAACATCTGCAAATGCTATTATTCCTAACTAGGCTTGTCAAATGTAGTTTGTTGGTTGGAATGATTCACACTGTTTAATGTGGTGCTTTCTGGGAAGTAATAATAACTTGAACGTAAAGTGATCTTGCTTTTGGAAGGAAGTGATCTAATGAAGTTTGGTTTGGTTAAATGAGAATCCTTTGAAATTTCATGAAGTGAAATGAAAAACGTTTTTTGATGAAGGTATTGCACAAGTTTGAAGTGACAGTGATGAGAGAGGGGGGTGGTAAGATTCAAGGTTACACTCTAGGAACAATTTTATATATGTGCTCATACCTCCTCAATTTTGGATGTGGTTCTTCTTTAAAATGGTTTTGTGCATGTCATGTTACTAATGTATAAACACTGATGTTTTGTCTAAAAATTATACATATTTATTGTTTGGCCATCATTTGTCATATTGTAATAACATGTCAATATCAGGCCAAGCACAAAATCTTGTAGCCCTCTCCCTCATCCTCTTTGTCTAACTATTCTGCCTCTTACACCAACAGGTGCTCTCCAAGAAGATTCCCCAAGAACAGCTTCAAGAGTTCATCTTTCTTTTGATAGAGGGCCTCCTTGATTCACAATCACACTGCTCCAGTGGCACATGTGTTGTCATGAACACTATGTTCAAGTCTAGAGGTGCAGAGATGTTTTGATTTGTAAGTTACACCTGTTTTGATAAAGTCACTGGAGAAGTAGCTAAGACTTGACATTTCCAAGTTGTTGAATTTTTCTTCCATTGACGTATTGATTACATTCTCTGTTGACAATTAGCAAAAGAAAAGGCAAACATTGAAAATTAGAAATAAAGTTCCTTTCATTTCCTGTCAAAGTTTGGAAAAAGAAAATGCAAACACTGAAATATGTAAATGTAGTGTCCTGTGCTGTGATTGTTCCTTGTTTAATGATGTTAAGTGTCATATTGTTAGGGAAAGAAATACCCTCT
Organism: Holothuria scabra; assembly: GCA_037179385.1. Classification (NCBI taxonomy): domain Eukaryota; kingdom Metazoa; phylum Echinodermata; class Holothuroidea; order Aspidochirotida; family Holothuriidae; genus Holothuria; species Holothuria scabra. The sequence continues at coordinate 38,350,433 of CM074182.1, read as the reverse complement.
CCTAATGTTGTGAGATATTTTAGAATAATCTCAATGTACTCAGTATGTGACTTGTGGGAATATTGAAGAAACAAGGAAGTTGAAAATAATACAAACACTGGTAAATGTATGTGTCCATTTTGTGAGTAGGTGGAAAGCAGCATCAAAGATGTTTAATCATTTTGAAAGGTTAGTTTATAATTAACATTAGGGCTTGAAGGAGAGGTATTTTATAATGCTAAGTGACTATGAATGTGGGAGAAGCCTGTGAATTTTGAACTACAATATCATGTCAGGGGTCATCCAACTCAAGAATTTCAGAAGGCAAAACCATAGATTTATCTTGGATGAAAACCAGCCTTACTTTGACCTGGCCAGAAGTCAACCCTTGATCTCATGTTGGCTAACCATCATCCCTTCAAAGGTCCTTATCCAGTTGGCTACAGCATCAGTTTTAATAGGTCATAAGTCTAGGTTTGTAACGCTTACTGCAAAATGAGTGCAGAGAAGGACTTATGTATTGCATTGAACAAAAGCTGTGGGAATAAAGATAATTTGTTATGATGTAATATATTATGTGCCGATGCAATATTTTCAAATGTTTTGTCCTGTCCCATTCTAAATATTTCCATTGCTAGGTCAAGGTGTTTACGTGTTAACTTGTACATCATTTGTTCACCCAAACATATCTCTAAATTTTTTAAATAAATGTTAATGCAAATTAGGGCCTTAAGGTTTTTTTTTTCATTTTATTTTGAAGGTGGAAGACATCATTGATGGCTTACATGCCAAACTCTTGGTCCTCACATACCCACAAACAAGGACAGGCACATTTAGAGCGATACGGACCCTCTCAGCCAGTCATCTTTCAGTTGTTATGGAAGCTTTATTTAAATATCCATTACCACTGGATGAGTAAGTTTCATTGCTTATTAGTTGTATTTTAATTAAAGTATTTAAAATATTTTTGCAAATTCATTTGCATGTTTCAAATATTTTGATTTGTGTATTTGAAGTGCAGGTCGAGCAGTTTTTAATGTTGATAATTTATGGAATGAAATTGAAGGCAGAACAAAGGTCATTGCTTTGAATAATTTTGAAAAAGAATGAGAGTATTTCCTGCAGGGTTTATTTTTGGATGGACCAGATTATGATTGACACCATGTGTTAACTTCACCTTGATACCTTAGTTTATAAACATGTCCACCATCCCTTTCTCTTACCCAATAAGGTATCAGGACATCCAAACTATGTAAATATATGGTTATCAAAACAGTAGAGTATGGCAAAACTGATTATGTACAACACATCAGTTTAATTGATTCCTTGTTTTTACTTGCATAAGCACAGATGAAAGCTGAGCTAACTGCAGTAATGATAAGACCCCGAGTGAGAATGTGCATGGGAGGGGGTAGTAAAGTAGTTGTCCAAGATGGAGCAACTATGCAATGAGAGAACAGTATATGTATGAGGTACCAAACAACAATAAGCACAGTTTTGGTTAAAGCAGTATGTACTTCAACTTTGGTAGATAGCCCACAGTATTCATAATTAATACATTTTTCTCTTAAAAGATGGTCACTTGTCAATCCAAACTACATTTTTGGTTGGGACCAAAATTTATGTTTGGTTCTGATCTCTTTGATTGACATCAAATTCAAAAGAATACAGAGTAGCTCATATTACACAGCATTGTATAATGAGTGTTTTGATTTCATTGGTTGTCTTAGCCATATATTAATGTTTAAAATTTTATATATAGTATGACTGTGTGTAAGAATGCTGGGAAAAGTGAATATGTGGAAAATAATAATTTGTTTTGATTTCACTGTCTTTATTTCCAATTTGGTATACTTTCAGTAAAGTACAATTCATTTATGATTATAACAATGCTGGAAAAGATAACAAGGAAAAAGCAAGAAATGATGTAAATGATCAAAGCAAAAGCTTGGCTTATCTAGGGCAGGCTGCTTTTCAAAAGAAGAGAGAAAATGAAATGAAACTAGAAAAAACAGTCATGTCCTAAAAAGGAGAAATAAACTTTTTTTCATATAGAGATGTGCAGATAAAAATACAAATCTTATTCATAATAAGTCCTGCATGTGAGAGATACTCCTTATAGATTTCCTTAAATGGTTGAAGTTGTGTATTTTATATTAGAGGGGATTGTATTCCAGAACTGGAGCCATTGTGCTCCTGTGATGATATTTATGGTCAGATAACAACAAAGAAACAACATTTATTTAGAGAAAATTAACTTTAAAAACACTGCTAAGATAGTTCTTACCACTACTAGGTTTTCGATAGCCACAGTTTTAACCATGGTTTAAATCACCAGTTTCCATAACCTTGAACCATGGTTTCATGGAAGACACTCCCTAATTTATTGGAGCAATTCAGATTGGATAATTCTGAGGTAAAATAATGTTGTGTCAGTACTTCCTGTGTGAATATTCATTACTGCAGTTGAAAGTGTATGCATATTCATCAGGTCTTGAATTTGACTGTGTGAAACATACAATGACTGTCATTGGTTCTTTTAATAAAGGCACATAGTTGAATGCTGGAGAACCCTAGCTGGAGATACTGCCCTTTTAGAATCTATTTATGAAAGATGTCTGGATGTATTGACAAGAAATGTCCACTATGATGAAAAATATGATACTAAATCAAGAAAAGTCCTATCCAGAACAGCAGCTCTTCTGCCACTAACTGTAAGTTTTCCATCAAAATATATTTTGAAGTTATTATTGTCAGGTTTAGCATAAATAGTTTACTCTTTCAAAACTAAATAGTTTTCCTCAGCCAGCAGATCTTACTTATGCTGGCATGATTGCTTGAAGCTTCCTTGTGCTGAGGGGAAATACCGTCATCCTTTTCATCGATGTAAAAAATTGTTTTTGTGTGTGTTTAAAAATTTTGTTTCAAATAGGACTTCATCTTTATTTCAGACAGTTTCAGTCTTTTTTGTTTTGGACTTTGTTCCTCTTGTGCGTCCAAGCACGTAAAAACCAGTTAAAAGTGAAAAAATTAATTTCTAATCTTAAAAAGCAAATGAAATACATCATTTTGACTGGATTGACACTGTTTTAAAGATCACACATGCCTGTTTATAAGGATGAGATGTATAGCATACAAAAATAAAATGAAGAAAAAAAACATCAGATGAACACTGTTAGTGTTTATTTCAATCTTCCTAAGTGAATGTCTTTAAACAAGTTTTCACAGTGTGCCTCTTTCTAGGCTGTAAAACTAACTTACTCTTGCTGAGATTTTCTATTTAAGATTTTCTTAGTCTTGTAAGAGCCTGGTTACATATCCTGAGAGAAATAAGTATGAGTGTGCCTTCCAATTTGTCACTTTAGACTCCAGGTTGATGTGCACTAAAATTGGTGCAAAATATTTGTCTAACCCAAGCTTTTCATATAACTGAAATTGCAGCAAAAAGGATTTGCTGCTACAATAAATTTTTTACCAAAATTAAATAAAAAATTTTTTGACTCAAACAATCAAGAATTCATTTTAGATCAAGTATGCTGGGTGTACAATCAAATGCACACCTCAGAGCCCTACCATTTCAAGACTTTTACATGTAATATTAATGCAGACGGGCCCTCTGGGGGTCTGCCCAGTTGACGCTCACCCTCATTATACTGTAATTGAATTCCATTGATATTTAGATACAAGTTCATGAGGTGTCACATTTAATTCCATTTTATATTGCAGGTAATTTGTGTTTTATTTGAGACATTCCAAGTTGAAGAATCAGAAGTTGTGGTTAAGGAACTCTTTCATCGTTTGTTTGCTAACGTCCTGACCTACAATGGGTCATGTGTCGGTGATGTTAAGGGACCTAATGTGACTGCAAACAGCCTTCAGAAGCAAAAGAATCTATCTCCTAAAGAAAAGAAACAAATATCTAATGTTATGTCATCCCTGAAACCTGCACAGTGAGTACATTATGCAAATATTCAATATTCATGGGGCCACATTTACAGGGTCCATGCAGTTCCTCAAAAGTTCTCAAAGTTAGGGAGATCTAAAATTTGAAGTTAAAGGTCTGAAAAGTCAGGAAAATTACCAGTTTCTCAAAAGGTCCTGAAAAAGTGGAGGAACTTGAGTAAGTGGACTGTTTTTGAAAGTGCTTAAAATGTCAGCCAAGGTCCTTGAGAGTCATGAAAAGTTGTTGAACTTTGTTGTGTTGGATGTATTCGAATCCTGGTTCATGAAGTCTTGCGCAGTTATTTAGGTTATGGTTGGTTACTTAATTTAAAACACAGATTTGAAAAAATCCAATGGGAGTTTTAAAACCTTGCAAAAACCTGCCAATAAGGTACATACTACATTTTTTCTAGAGTACTTGGAATTTTTTGCTTTGGTGTTGAATTTTATTAAATTAAAGTGTGATGGCATGAAATGGAATGGCACAATAGTGTATTGATCTGATCCACTAGGTTCCAATTAAATCTGTTCAGGAACATCACCATGTCTATTTTTCTGTTAGCCATGTTAAGGTCCTCCAGCTTTAAAAGGTAGTATCAGCTTACCATTTATCAAAGTAAGCATTAGAGTAACACCAGCATAAATATTACATGACTATCAAGCAGTTTACAGATGGGCTTTAATAGTATTGCCCACATTTATAGACCTATTAGGCTTTAAGGGTTCATAATTACTCACCTTTGTTATTTTATTGATATCAGGTTTCTGAGCCATCTTGGAAATTTAGAAATGACTTTCAGAAAGAGCGCCCTTTTAGCCAGTCAAGGAAATATTAGGAAATTTGGGAAAAATTCTTTCAATCAGACAGGGAATTTGATGGGTAGGAAAGGGAACATTGCATATGTGTTACATTTTGCCTTTCGTCCAAACGGTGAATCAAGTCAACAAGAATGTCGCAAATCTGCAGTAGTTTGTAGTGAAAGTTCCTACAATTTTGAAAATACACAAGTAGAAACTGAGTAAATGTTACTTTGAGAAGTTTATCATGTAAGAGTTGCTTTTTAGTGTATAAGATGTAAGTTGTGTTACATTCAATGTACAATTAAGAGCACAGTGCTAATTGGAAAGAATATTGGAGACTTGGTTGTTTTTATCACAGTGTGCTTCATGAAATCATTTAGTAAGCTATGCATGCATGTATGTATGTACGTACGTATGTACGTATGTATGTATCAGGACATTGCTTGAGTGGTGACTTGATATATTTGTTTGTTTTTGTTTATTTATAACATATTCCTTGCTATTGTTCTTCTAGACTTGGTATCAGGGTCATGGAAGCCTTGATTTTAAGGAGTCAAAGCCCAAACCTGGTGAAATTCTTTGAACAGCAGGATGTTTGGAATAGCCTTGCATCAGAGGAGGACTTTTTGAAGGGAGTTGATATTTTGGCAAAGTGAGAATTTTTTTATTGTTACAAGAATATTTAAATTTTCCTCTCCTAAATCTAACACACACTTTTCTTGTTTTTTGTATATTTGATATTGACTGAAATTTTTAAAGTTAATGGAAAACAATTTAACTGAATTATTGGGTAAGAAGTGTTTTCCTTTGTGTAGCAATGTGTGAAGCAAGTAAGTGAGATGGAGTGAGAATGGAGGGGGATATCGAGGTGATTGGTGTATTCTAAACAGATGATATACATCAAGAAAATGAAATTGTTGAGAGCTTGAGGGCCAAAATATTTACCAAATTTGAGAAAACCAATATTAAAGTGAGCTTGGGGATGAATGGCAATTTCCAAAAGGTTATGTGCTGAATCCATGGTTTTATTTTTTATTTAGTTGCAAAGTGTATGACATTCAGTACTACTGGCAGTGACCAGAACTGGTCACTGCCAGTAGTACTGAGCACTGCTTGGAAATTTCAAAGTTTTTCTGCTTCCTGTTCAGTGAAAGCTCAGTATCAACAGATGGATTTATCATTGGGTTTATGGCTATTTTTTAAATGGATCTGCTTGGTATTAATGTTCTTTGTTCCTTAAAAGATCTATGAGCAAATTTTACTTGCTATGGAGAGAGCATTATTTTGTCTTTTCTACTACCTATACAACTTTTGAACTGCAGCCTCAGTTTTTGTTATTTTATTCTTGTTGTGATTGTATGTCTCATGCCATCTTCTATGCGTTCCTTTACTACAATAGGGGTATCGCAGAACATAAAGGTGAATACATGGCCAGTCTTGTCTCCACCCTTACACCTGTCCTTAGCAGTCTCAATGAACCCCAGAGAGTAGTTGTGGCTGCCTTCCTGGCAGAAGTAAGTCCTGAATCTTTTAAACAAAAAGAAAATAGTTTGATTTTGACATAAAGATATTGAAGGGTGCACTCTCTATGTTTCTTGTGTTGGTTTATAAAGTGAACCCTTCCTTCTTACCACAGTATATTGTCTATCTGTATGCATTCCTGTATGTCTTTTTGGATGAGAAATATTTCAGTCTGTTTGCCACATTTTGACCAATTTGGATTGTTGTTATATTTAGTGACTTTTACAAAGATTTCAAAGAAAAGTGAAAGTTTATGACAGCATCAAGTCTTCATAGGTCAACATTGTTTTAGTTTACTTAGCTTCATTCATAGTATTATCATTCTTTTATGATATTTGGTGCACAAGTTGTATTATTTTATTCATTGCGCTATTGAAGTATTTAATGTTATCATGGTTAGAGAAAAAAATGAAAACGTTGGGGAAGTTCTTTGGTGGGAAATGTTGGTAATTAGCCGGAAATTTGGACAGTTTGGGAGAATTTTGCCACTTTTGTACATGAAATAATGTAAAGTTGTGGAAAAATTGATCTGCCTGCTGGTAAATGAACTATTTTTAGCCATGCATGGTATCCTTTTTCTTAAGTCCTCTCAACTCATTTGTGAAGAGCCACTGGGCAATACCAAATGTTAACTTCAAAGGGAGTTGTGCTTCCTAAGGAAGCTATGTCCTCAGGAACACAATACTGAACTGTATGTTATACTCTAGTTTTGAGGTCAGCTTGTAAACAAATTTATTTCATGTCAAAGTTTAAGAATTTATGTTCTTTTGAATCTGGGAGAAATGCATCACAAGATTTGGTTTTGTCTTTGATAGCTAGTGAATCAGAGATGTGCAGGAGACTTGTCACAAGTTGAAGTCATCATGAATAATCTGCTTGGAAGGATGGTGGATTCATGTCATGAAGTGCGAATGCTCTGTGTTAGAGGCCTGGGAAATATTGCCAGCCTGGGTTCTAGTCTGGTAAAATTTTTAAACATTAGCTGTTTTAAATTACCATGAATGTTTATCAGATGGATTGTTCTTAAGTTAAAGTCGACTGTGTGCAAAGAAACTGCCAGCAGTTATTTATTGCCTCTCTGTAGGTATTTAAAAGTACCGTAAGGTGAAAATATGAAACTTTCCTCAAAGAAGTAAGAAGAGAAGATTCATCAACTCAACCAACCTCTTCAACTTTCTCAACCTCTTGGTCCTAAACAGTGCACATTAGAGTTTACCATGTGTGTGTCTCTGCCTCAGCCTGGATGAACATTTGAAAGTTTATTAAACTCATTTATTGACTGGGAAGATGTCCCAATCATATTATGTTTTCTTTTGATTTCTAAAATTTGTCTTGGTAACAAATCTTTCCTCTAAAAGATAGCTTTAGTGATTAAAGATTTAGATAGAAAGTTTAATTCCTAATAATGGATAAATGAAACAGCTGGTATTCTTGGTACTTTTCAGACATTGCCTCTTGTGAGGTTTTATTTAATATATTTTAAAGTCTGTAAACTGTTGAGATTAGTTAGAATTAATCTTTTATTTTGACAAGAATTAAGGATTTCACAAGGTGGAGGGGGAAGGAGGTTATTCACATCCCTCATACCCCCGCTGTCAAAAAGACCCCCTTAATTAATACAATAAGTTGTATTATTCGAGTCAGCAACCAGTTTTCCTGGAGAGCACTTCTTGAGTAAAAGCATAAAATTTTCAAATTGTTCTCTGTGAAGACCAAAAATTGCTGACAAAAAGATCCCAAATTCCAATTTCCTCCAATTTTTGGTTCCTTGCGGTAGCAAAGGAACCTATGTAGTCAGGTTGGCGTGTGTGTGTGTGTATGTGGCTTTGTCTTTGTGTAAAACAGAGGACCTAAACAATAGACTTCCAGGTCCTCGGTAGTAAATTCAATAGATTTCTCAAGTCCTCGGTTGTCTAACAATAGACAGTCTATTGTGAAGGTTAGGGTTAAGTAAGCAGACACAATGGAGATAACAATGAAGTCCTCAGTTGTGTGTAAAAACACAACTGTGTGTGTGTGTGTGACACTTGCTTCGGTACGCTCTAACTCAACAAGGGAAGGTTGGATGGAACTTGGATTTGGTACATAGATTTGTCATAGGGAGAAGGTGTGCCCTATCATTTTTGGTGGAGGTCAAAGGTCATTTGGGGTCACCAGAGGTCAAAAACTAAAAACCTTCTCAACACGATATTTCTAGTTAGGAAACTTGGATAGATGTCATACTTGGTGTGTGCATGTGTTATGGTGTAAGGATGAAATTGGATATGTTCGGTGAAGGTCAAGGGGTCATCTGAGGTCACCAGGGGTCAAACACTAAAAAACGTTTTAACACAGTATTTTAAGGTAGAAAGGACAGATTTCAAATCAATCTGTGTTTGGTTAAGGTCAAAGGTCATCAAGGTCACTGGAGGTCAACCACTGGAAATGTTATTTAGAAAATCTTGTAAGCTAGATAAAGATAGTTTCAATAGATTTTCTGTCTCACCTGGTTTTGCATGCTTACGGACCCAAACACCTTAGAAATTTGTCCTTTATGTTCGTTCAGTAATGATTCCTTCGGGTGGTACACATGTTTTGAATCATTCAAAGTTTTAAGAGGGCAATAACTGAAATCTGTAGATTTCACTGAGCATAGGTCACTCTGCATTAAACTGGTCTCTCTGCCAGTGGAAGCAATGCATGGATTATACAGTATGTCTCTTTAATACTGCTGTGCTCTGTGGGGTAACCTAATCCTCATTCTATTATCACACTTCATTAATCACTTGCTTTCTGCCTAACTGCTGAATAAACCCTGTTTTCTGGGTAGAGGTAGCAAACAGGACAAATGGTAGATTGTTTTAAAGTAATAGCAAGTTTTATTTGAGAGCAGGTAAAAATAACTTCTGAGAAAACTACAATGGGTATTTTTCTTTTCTGACCACATTGTGTACTGTTAATTGGTGATAATATCAAGTTTGATTACAAGCATAAATACATATGGAAATGAGGTAGTGTTTTTGAAGGATCACCAAGCATTACAAAAGTTGAATGTCAGTAAGGCCACAGAAATTTAATCTTTGATTTCATGTACTAATATTACTACTAAAATACCCCTGGTGAAGATGTTACAAACATTGAGTATGAACTTTTGCTTAGCTCTATTTCACAGACTAGCTGTACAGTTCTTATAATATCCAGCAAGGAACCACAGTGCCCATTGGGCTCTTGTTTTCAATACCTCCCACTCCCCCAAATTTTCATTGCAACAAAGCTTCTCAAGCACTTTGCTTTTGTTTGGACTGCAACTTGCCAAACCCTTGTCTGGGAATTTCACTCACCTGTTGAGTAAATCCTGGCACACTCCTGTACTCCTGTACAGAGTGTTTTTGATGGATTTATCGCAGATAAATTAGTTGACCAGTTAATTTTTTGGGGTCTTTACATCAGCATTTTTTGGTTTTCACAGAGAACAGTTTGAAAACTTTTGAACGTTGACTCAAGAATTGTTCTCCAGGGAAACTGGTTGCTAACCAGGACAATACTGACATTAAAAAAGTTGTAAATGAATTTGGGAGTCATGTTGTTTGCAATCTAAAATTTCTTCCTTGAAATCTTTCCTCAAGGTCCAAAAGTACTGTACAACTGTCCTGTCAGCAATGATGGCAGGCATGGATGATAAAGAGGACCCAGATGATGACATCACGCTGGAAGCCATGTCAGGACTCTCTAAGATTCTGGGAGAGATAGCTGAAAATAACGTCAGACCAATTCTTGTAAATATTGCCCTGAGGATAAGACCTTGTTTTGAAAAGGTAACAACTGTGTGTAATATTGGTTGTCATTTGTATATGCTTCCACTGTAAGGGGATAGGGACTGTTGCTGTGAAAGGAGAGAAGTGGCCATCTTTGGAATTCATATTTTGCAATTATCAGAGATAAGGCTACTTGTGGGGGTTTGCCTGTCAATTCTGGAGAGTTAGCATCTTCAGTGTTCCAGGAGAGGATGTAGTGAGGGGGATGATAATTAATTCCCTAACAAGTCCACTTTAAACTTTGTTCAGTCTAGGTGAGATTCAGTAAATATCACAAAGATTGTCATGTTTCTTATGAGTGTGTTTTTTTGTACTTTCTAAAGAGGAAAGGAGTTACATGTTGTTTCTGATACTAATATAGACAGAGTGGGTGGTCTAGGTGGTAAATCATCTTACTCTCACTCAGAATGTCTAGGGTTCAATTCCCAGGCCAGTTAGGTCATATCAAAGACTTTAAAAATGGATCCTCCTGCTGTTAACATGATGTTGTGCATACACAATGGAGTAGTGATTACAATCCAGCATGCCATAACTGGATGTAAAGTTATGGGAACTGACAAACTGAATGAGCAAGTTGTAAGTTGAGGTGTAAAACCCAACCTTACTCATCCTGATACTAATATAACAGGGGCCTGTTCCACAAAGAGTTACGCACGATCTTAAGTATGATTTACTGTTGGCTTAAGTATGGTGAATCAAACTTAAGATTGTGCGTAACTCTTTGTGGAACGGCCCCTTGGTCTGTGCAGCCTCTTTGTAATGCATGAAAATGGAATAATTGACTTGGGAAAAAAAATAAAAGTTGATGACTAAATTGCAGACGGTACTTCACAGAAGCAACCCTATATGTGTTGAAGTCTTGTGTTCATTCCAAGCATCAAATTAAAAGCAAATAAAAGTCTTTTTCAATCCCATCTTTATAACCCTCCGTCAGGTTAAAGTGATAAATGTTCCTTTTTCAGTGTTGATGGTAAAAAGTTTTTAAAATTATTGTGAAATTGTACAATTATATGTGTGTGTGTGAATTTACTTTGATGGAAATCTTTAACCTTTTAACCCTTTTGCTACTGGTGGGTCCATCTCCACTGTACTTAGCTGTTTGTTATATTCCACATACACAGTGTCTATGCACAGGTCCCTGATTACTAAGTTTAAGTATAGAGGCCAACATATTTGCAGTCTCTGTTACCTTAGAGAATGCACATACATATATTCCCTCTTCAAGACTATTCCATGTCTAAAACATGATCACACTTCATAAACATTTGTTTATAAGGAGCTATTCCAGATGCAATAGTGCAGTGGTTTCTTGGGCAAAACCCTACAAAGGTAGCAATAGTAAGCTTGGGTTTTGCAGCAGAACAATGCATAGAGAAAGGGTCAATGCACAGTTACTTAAAAGATAATGTTATGAAGAATGCATTACAATTATTGATTCAGTCATCAATGTGTCTTTTCTAATGCACAGGAAAAACCTGCTGTGCGTGCTGCAGCATTTGAACTTTTTGGTAATTTGAGTCGTTTTGGTGATGGACCCTCCAAAGAACCATTTCTAGAGCAAATTCATACCAACTTTGTCAGTATCCTCCTACATTTAAATGATGAAGATGATGAAGTAAAGAAGGTAATATGATCTTAAATGACGTGCTTGTAGAAGGGAAGGGGGAGCAGTAACAAATGACAATGGTCATTTTTGAGACACTACTGGTGCTTTTAATCGTCTTTATTTTGCATAAAATGATTAAATGCTTAAACTTTCGGGCCAAAAATACAAAATGTATAATAAGAGACATTTTAACATTATGGCCATTCCTATGTTTTGAACTTCTGAAACTGCTTTGGTAAAGTGTTAATTGAAAAATACTGTACAGTGAAGATTTGGTTTTTTATGTACTTCAGAAAAAATGTTTTTCCTTTAAGGCTAAAGACTTGTTTCATTTCAACTTCAGTAATATGGGAAAGCCTTCCCAACACCCTTTTTGCCCCTATTACTCTTATTGGGAGCAATTTCTGTCAAGTGTCAGAGGTGTTTTTGACATTACTGATCTGTTCTCCAGACCTTGAGTTTAATATTATTCAGGTGTTCTTTAAATCACACTCCTCAGGACATTAATTTATGTGTTAAAAGTAAATGTCATGATTGTACAGAGCTCATCGTAAAAGTATTGAAGTAACCTTATTACATTCATGACTTTTCTTTTCATTTTTAGTCTTGCAAGTTTGCTCTGAGACAGTTTGGCCCTCTCCTTGCCTCTGCTTCGATGAACAAAATGTTCCAACAGTATCTGCTTGATGATGTCAATATAAGCTATGGTGAATTTATGTATGACCTGTCCAAAATAATTGTAAGTATACAGCTCAGACTAGAGCATTGTTTCTGTAAGCAACCAAACATGAGTGCATTTGAAGAATTACACTAGCTACCAGCCAAACTCCCTGTTGATTAGGAAATTCTTTTAGGGGCAATTAAAACTAGTCCCCTAACCTACAAGTTACATAAAAAAATATTTTATGCAACATCAGAACTTTCAGCTGAAACTGATAGTGCCAAAATACTAGTATGACATTTATTTACTGTAACAACATCAATATAATCTACAGACACTAGGTGGTCCATTTATGTAGGATTTAGAAGTTAATGGATTGATTGATGACCCAAGAAAATTTTGTATAAAGCAAAGTCAAATAACCTGTATGTACATTTCTAGAGGAACACAGTTCAGAGCGATCATCTCACACTTCAGAGTAAATACACAGACACAGAGCTGAGGATGGCATCTAAATAAAGGCAAACTGCTTTGCAGTGAACATTTCTGGAGAAAAAATAGAAAATTTAAATGTTTTAACTATTGTCATTGATGATCTACTGACCCACGTGTGTGATTTTGGAAAGATTTATTTCACCTCATCCATCCCTCTCCCCTTCCCTTTGCCTATTATTAATAATGTGATGTCCATATTCTAAAATGTATTTCATTTCTTTTCATTTAGATAAGTGACCTACAGCCAAAGGTTAACTTCTATGTCATGGGGAATGTTTCGTTCTTCCGGAGTACATGGGTTATCATTAGGGGTAATGCTGCTATGTTTGCTGGCTTTCTTTTGGGGAACCTTCCAAAGGAACATCAAGGTCTCATTAATAAGGATCATGTTTGTGGAGGTAAGTCTCAATTAACCCCCAATATTTTAGGATTAATGGCAACAGAAACTTGAAACTATTTGTACGCCAGTGCACATGCAGTAGAGAAAGGGACAATGAAAATGAAAACAGTCTGACTTTTGCGATGGTCTTAAAAACCCTTAAATTTTCTTTGTTTGGTCTGGAAAAACTATCTTACAGTCTTCAAATTTGAAAGTTTACACTTCTGGTAGTTGTGATTATGTTTAGGGTACATCCTGCTGGGTAAACATGTAAAAAAAAAAAATAAAGCCTTTTAGTTAAACTTTCTTTCTTTTAGAACTGAATATTTCCATTTGAGTCTTGAAAAAAAACAAAAAAAAAATCTCAGTTTTTAAAGGTGTGGTAACCCTGAAAAAGTGGAATATCTTGTTGAAATGTATTCCTGGCTTATCTCAAGTATAGATATCCTTTCGTGGATATGTAATTATTTTGTGTGTTTCCCTCTGGTTTTTGTGTCAAACAGGGTTGGTGCTGCAGTTTTCTGAAAAGTTGGCTTGAAGTAGGGGTTGGGTTGATATAAATGATAATTGTTTAAATGTATTTTATTTGGGTGTGTGTAGTTTCTACTTTAGGGAGACTTCTAGTAACAAACTTCCTGATTTTGAAACCTGAGGTTTACTAGCCTGTGAATCTTTATCTCTGTGTGATGTACTTGCCACTTTTGTAAACTGTGAAATCTTACTTGTTTCTTGTTGAACATAGTCATTTGCAAGCCAAGTTATGTAGTCACAAAGTGAAAATGTAAGTGAAAAAGTAGAGAGTGTTAGATTCATTATATTATTTTCTTATTGACATTTTTGGAAATGCTTTGGAAGCATTCTTCTGTTGCACTATTGCATAATTATTTTGCAACTTATGTTGTGTTAGACAGTAGTGTCTTTTATATAGTTTTCCTAATGTAAGTTCTTGTTGTGGGTGATTGACTTAGTCAACTGTCTGATTCTGGTCAGTGTCTTAATTGATAATTTTGACTGATTCATGATGACCACTTCTAACATTTAAGAGGACTTACTTGGGGAAAGCTTTCTTTCCCCAAGTTTTAAAGTCCTCTTAAGCATTGGAAGTGGTCATCATCAATTCATTAAAATCATATAGTGGTTATGCTTATTTTTTGATGGTGTTTGGGAAAAGGAATCTCACTTGCACTTGAACCCTTTCATTATTTAGTCAAAATAAATAAATAAATGATATTTAACTGGAAAAGGAAAGCAGGCTCTGGGAATTCACTTTCTAACAAACCTTGGCTTTGTTTTCCATTACAGCTTTGATTCAGCTTCTGAAAGATCCCAGCGGTGAAGTCCGTAAGAAAGCAGCTGAAGCCATCAGTCGCTTATATGAATATTAATTGGGACATGAATAGTCATGAAACATGTATATGAGTGATTGTCTAGGTCAAGCTGCATGGCCTAAGCTGCACTGAATAATCTTGCAAACATACTCGGAAAAATGTTAATTGTCATAACAGGTGTTGCCAGTTTGTTTACAACTCTGTGGCATTTTAATGTCATGCAGTGGATATATAGTAAACCATAACTCAGCATGTGGAATTTCAAATCTCATGAAGTTCATGTTAAATGTCTGTAAACTACGTAATTATTTAACGCGACTGTTGGTTGGTATTATGTGACGGAGATTTGAAGACTTGTATTGCTGTTCAAGTGTATGTGAAGTATATGTGTGTGTTGTGTCAGAAATGTAAAGCACAACCTTAAAACAGCCACATATTTAACAGTTTTTAACACTGCTGTATGAATAAAAACAAGTGAGCCAAGCTTGCTGAAATTTGATTGAAGTTTTTGTACTGCGCCTTAAGGGTTTACATTGCTGGAATTTTCTGTAAATGACTGTGGAAAGTTTAAAAGCCATTGCCAAAGAAAAAGACTGCAAAAAAAAAAATGAAAGTAAAAAGAGAACAAATAACACAACCATGTGTGGCTGTTAAAAAATGAGAAATTTTTTTAATCTTTGAAGCTATTAAAAACCTGCAATCAGTCCTGACTGGAAAATGATTGTCAGTTGTCACTTAAATAATTTCAAAATTTGTGTGTAGATTAACGCTTGCAGCCTGCCATCTTTAAAAAGTATTAGGCTCGACTTTTTTGTGCATGATTGGATGACTGATGATGTTTAGGTATTCATTTGATCTACATAGTAGCAAACTAAGTCATTGTTAAATGCACAAATGGAATCATGGGAAATGGAAGTACAAACAATAGCACTTACATCACTACTCCATTAGCCATACTTTTCATTATTCCTTGTGTGAATTTACCAGTGCTTGAAGTCTCCTGTTCTCATACTTCTAAATGCTCTTATTGTAGCATTGTACATCAATTGTTGGGAAATGTGTGGTACGTTGTAACTGCTTCAAATTGAAAATTTAAATAGAACATGGAATTGTGAGAAAGTGAGAGAAGAGCAAATTTTTATTTTTTTTTTTTTTTGCAAAAAATAAAAATGTGTAAGGAAGTTATTTTCATTGGAACAAATTTTCATGCTTTAAAGTGTACATCAAGTCTAGAATTTTAAAAGTATATACTTTAGAGGTTGCAAAGTGAATCTTGCTCATTCAGTTCCCATTGTCATAGCTGGTTCCATCGTTGAGATGTTAAATGTTGAAATTTATTTGCTTCATACAAAACAGCATATGGCACAGTCAGTTATGATGATCTTGTTGTACAACTCACATTGCCTGCTTTGTTTCCTTTTGAAGTAAAAAGTGTTTTTACAACCTTGAACACTTCCCATTTGCTTGCCTAGCATGTTTTACAGAGAGTCCTAAATTGTTTACATCACCTCAAAAGTTTAAGAGTGCTATCACATATTGGTACAAGGTGCAGTTACTTTCATGAAACAAAGAAGTACAAAGACTGTATTTTGAATAGTTACATCACAAATTATTGCACAATGTACCATTTTGAATAATGTGAATAAACTTTAATTCAACATTTTATATCTCAGCTCAGGAAAGTCTTATGAAGATGGGAGTTGGACTGTTTTAATCCAATTTTCATGCCCTTTAATATATAGATTGGAATTTCAGACTTGAGGTTTACTTTAAGTACAACTTTTTGTGCATGTAATATCTATGTGAAAATTACCTGTTAGTTTTTGAAGGGAACGATATATTGTTGGTATATTTCATGCCTTATACAAAAATCCTGGTATTACTCTGGCAAATGAAATTCTTAGTTTCTTGTATGAAATAGTGCCCTCCATAGAAGAAGAAGGCACGCCTGTCAGTCGTACATGAAATGTACTTATTTCTTAGATAAAAAGTGTTAAGAAAATTTCAGCTCTATTGCATTAGAAATTTTTTTAAGTAGGACAGAATTTCATTGGGCATTTATGAATACGTGATTTTGTTCATTTTACAAATCAACTGATAAAAGGTCACATAATTGAGCAAGAGGAGATAGTAGTTTTGTTTTCTTTTCCACCAAGTCCAGTGATGTCATCATACATTGGTCACATTGACAATCAATTGTTTGATGCATGTCATTATGTCATTTGTAGTCATAGTCTTTGCTGTTCACTCATAATTTGTGATGGCATATTGCATAGCTATGTTGTGACATATTTGTTGTCTTTCCAGCAGTATTTACAGTCATTAACCTGATGTGTCAGTTGACAGATCAAATAGTTTTGGGATTGTTATGTATTCATTGGTCTGTTTAGCAGGCTTGCTAGTGCACCAGAGGATTCTGAATCAGTATCAAAATATTACTTTTGAGTCTGCTTTTGACATTTCAGTGGTCATTCTATGAGGTGTAGAAAATGTATACAAGGCTTACTCTATCTTTTGTAATCTCTAAGTTTAAATATTTTTTTTTTGGATGCGGAGAGGAATTATTTAGTCCTCTAGTGTTTGTCCTTGTCAAGTGCATGCTTAACACTGATATCCTGCCAACTACCAAAAGAAAAAAAAAAAAAATGAAAACGCGGAGGCAAGGCCGGGAAGCTAGGGTGTATGTGGATGTCTGCTTAGTGGGGTGGGAGTTGTAGTACTTCAGGTAAAGTTCTGGGATGCCATAATGATACAATGGGATCCATAACATCCATTTGCCGTGGTATTGCCAGTGCATTGCATTTAAAACATCACAATGTTTAGCCAGAAATTCTTTTTTAATTAGATGCCCACATATCATGGAAAAAAACTCAAAAGTCACAGAATTTTTCATTTGCAAATATAAGCCATTCCATGTAAGAATGGTAACAGTTATTAGAAGTCATGCAGAGTCATGGAATTTTAAAGTATGTAGAAACCCCCAATTTAACAGACTCAATTGTGGCAGTAATTCCGTCCTAAAGAAAGGACATAGGTAGTCTGAAAAGGTTAAGAAAAAGTAATGAAATGCATGTTTTGTAAGGAGTCATGGAAATATAGATGGGAGAATGTGTAAGAACCTTTTAAAAACAACTGAAAGGCAACTTGAATTGCATTTTGCAAAGTAAAGGTCTTATTTGTAGCAAATTCGATTTTTTTATTTCCAATCCATTCCTTCACCATCTTTGAAAATATTTAGTTTTCTTTCGACTACATATCAGCCATTGTACTAAAAGAGTGGTTGGTTTTACATACAGTAGTTATGTGACCTTTAAAACAGTTAAGCTTGGGAGATTAATAAATATACATGTCATTGGTAAATTAATCATGAAGTAGGCAAAACCATAATGAAGAAAGAAACTTCTGATGGAAATTTCAAACTGACAACTCAAAAAATGAATTTGTATTTTCATCATCTTGCTCCTCATTTGACTGCATACCAAGATTAGTTAGCCCCTCCGCCAATTCCTTGCTACACAAGGGAAGTATACAGTAACCTTTATTCAATCTGACCATGTAAAGACATGTGACTCTCATGAATGTATTGAGAACTATTTCCATTTTGACTAACCTTTTTCAAGCAGTAGGGTGTGCAGAAACTATTAAATAAATTATGCCAGTAGAATTTTCTATTTTTACTCCTTGTAAAGGTTCCATTTTCATTCCATTTCTTTCAAATTATTTTATAAAAGTCTATTAAAGTACTGTTTTGATGATTATTAAAAATAAGTGGATTAAAAAATTATACCAATTTAAAAGGCAAATTTACTTCTAATTTTCTTTTGATATATAAAGCAATATGACATTTATTTTACAAAGCTATCATGACAAAAAGAACAAAATAATAAATTGCTAGCATGGTTTTCAAGTGGAAGAAGTTGTATGCTTGCAGTGAATTCTGTATGAATATTCATATTGTCACCTGACATGGGTCTGCATATTATCAGTGATCGTACATCATATGCAAAATTCTACATGTCCTACATGTATATGTTCTATATGGATCTGAATATTCAGTGGCATTTGAGTTAATATATCAATGTCTTGCCTTACATGGAGAAAATACAATGAGCTGTGGTAACTTCAGCAGTATGCTAAAAAACTTCCAAGTTGTCATTTGTAATGATAAAAGAGTTCAATGATTACAATTAGGTTTCTTTCGAGATCATAGTCTTAGGAAATTTAAGACCCACCCACTTTCATTTAATTAATTAACCCTTTTCTTATGGCTTGTGTTAGCCTTTAAGCAAGTGTCATCATAATTTTTTTTAGCAATCTGCCTGCCCCCTCTCTAACCAGCACCAATTTGTAATCATAGTGTCTGATTCTTGAACGGCGCTACTCATGACAGACCCATGATGTATATGGTCTGACGGTGTTGAAGATGGTCAGTCATTAATCTTTGTCCTTTTGAGGATACTCCTTTGGAAGCAGAACTGAACTCCTGGATTAAAGGCTTGGTTTCGTCAAACAGCTCTTTGCCAGAGAGTCTGGTGGACTGAAGAAAAAGTACTTAAAGTACTTTATGCCTGTGCTTAACATGTAATGCAATTTAGAATTGAAAGTCAAGTGCAGGATTTATTAGTACAATACATAAGTGGTGCTTACGTAGTGGTGTGTAAGATTTATTAGTATGTAAGTGGCACGTACGTTTGAGAATATGTCACAAGTGAAAGTGTGAATGGTGTGGACGCCAACAAAACATCAATACTACAGGGGTGATGCGAGGGTCCTTTTATAGGAGGCAAAGCATGAGCTGAGTGCATCTTGTCTTCTTTTTCCCTTCTTATCCTTTTTTCACAATTTCTTGGAAATATAGGGAAACCCTTTCTCGGCCCCTTATGTCCGTCGCCCTGCAAAAATAGTAGCATTAATCCCTTTAAGTCAATTTCGCCTCCATAGTCTATACGTTTCCCGTCCTATCGTATACAACTTACAATTGCATGCAGTTTTAAAACGATGCTTACTCACGTCTATTTACCCCTCAAAAAATTAATTCGGATCATGTGCCTTAATTCTGATGAAATATATAGCACTGAACGGAGGGTTTGTTAAGCATATGACTTAAAAACGAATATAGCCGACGCATGGCTGTACGGGACTCTTTCACGTATGGGAGCTGTGACGTTTTGCCCGGCTCCAGATCCCCAACCGAGGCATAATCTCTACCCTACTGAGATATCGATCTGTCATATTCAGCAAGGTTTAGGCCAGTTGGGTTTTGGCCAACTGTAACGCGCCCCAGGCCGTGGTCCAGAACGGCCATGAATACGCCCCTACTTGATATAACAATCAAGCCACGTGTCCATGATTGAAATGCACCGAGGCTCAAGGAAATGGGTGTCTCACGAATGTGATTGGACTGACTTAAATGAGTGTACCAGGAGAAATAAATATTTGGGTTGTGAATATGTTTCCCTAGTAAATTACTACAGTGCATGAGAATTTAGTTGTCCGAAGAACAAGGTTGTTTATTGTACAGGTAATTTTGCCGTCACAAACCCAGGGAAGTCAGTGTTACTGGTCACAAAGATTTTGATACACGTAGGCATATGTTTGGAAAGATATTATTATGCTAGATATTATTACGCCCTTCGATATTCTTACCAGCGCGGGCAAACGCTGAATCAGCTTTGGCAATCATGACGAAAGGACAAGCACAAAACGGTTTTCTCTTTGTTAAATATCATTCTATCTACACAAATATTAATATATTTACTCACAATAAATCTCAAACAGAACCTTCAAATTTTTGTGCCCTCTGTAACGAGGTAGGCCTACACCATAAGCTATTTTCAGTTCCCTGCCATTGTAACCTCAGACTTCAAAATGAATTTCTAGGCTACCGTACTAAAATCACATTTTTAGCAAGCGTCTCTTGTCAAAGTTAATCAAATTTGCCAAGAAAACTTTAAATTCTTTATATTCTTAATGAAAACGGATGCTTCGATTGAATCACACGTTACCATTATTCAATTTTCCTGAGCAAAACGAAAAACAATTTCTGAATTTTTCGGAAAAATAATGTTAGTCCCGGGGTTAATTGACCATTTGCCCCGGCAACGGAAGGAAACTTAGAACGAAGCTATAAAAAGGTGTGAAATTTTCTTTAAATAAGTGTTTTGCAAGAAAAAAGCACGTAACTTTTTTCTACCATGTGAGATTTTAAGATAAGGTGCATTATCCTTCGGTGCAATTTAATAAAAATGTACTGATTTATTGAAAATATTCTACTCTTTATAGAAGGGATTTGGACGAAAACCTGCTGACCATTTTACAAGCGCCTGAGATTTTGGCATATACTGAACCTAATGTTACGTTGTGTAAAACATGTTGAACAGGTAGACCTAACACGCAAAATATTGCTAAATTTAGTTATTGAAAAACTCAAAATAACGAAGCTAAAAGTATGTCAAACGAGCTCGAATACCATCTGTATGATATGAATAATAAATTTTGACAGTAAAGAGTAATAAAGCAAGATTCTTGGGTGAAATATGGACATTTTTGGGGAAACTACGGAACACTTTACAAGTCGTTTAGTCACAAAATTTATTGAGAGGTAGGCTTAAGTATCGAGCGGTTAGTTAGTTAGTTAGATGGAGTTTCACGGCCCAGTTTCCAACCTATTGGCTCAAGTCGAGCCGGCCACCGAATTTTTTCCAGTTGAGGAGGAGATATGAAAATTAATTGTATTCGATTCTTTTCCAACAGGTGTAATCATTCGCAATTTGCATGCCAAGAAATGGTTCAGTTTTCTGCTCAGTTTGCATGATCGGGAACGGAGTTTTTACAAAAGAGACGCGTATAATAATTAAAATTTTCTTCTAGTTCAGAATGCCTTCAATGCGCCGCCACCTGCATGTTATAGCCGGTAAGGCTTTTGGGTGGCAGACGTGTGCGTAGCCAGGATTTTGACAAAGAACGGGCTTTAGAAGTATACATTCGGGAGGAGTCCAACTCCCGCCCTTTGGATATAAAATGTTTTTTTTTTTTTTTTTTTTCAAGAATTCGAGTAACGAAACGGTAAGTGTAACATCTGTGTTTCAAACGGAATTAGGTTTACACGGGTTTCTTTTTCTTTTCATCATTAATTTTTCAGTCTTGGGTCATGGTCGGCGGGGCCCGGGTTCCTTCTTTACCGTTGACTATGCCATTGGGTGGCACGATCTTTGAAAAGGGAAGGAAGCTGGCTGTGGCCCCTTCTAAGCCGCTTGATGATGCAAAAATTACCAGAGGGGAAACATGGCCCAGTTTCAAACCAATTGCTTCAAGTTGAGCCGGCGACGACCTATTTGGCAGTTGGGGCTCTCTGGTTTGTTTTCCATACTCTGTTGCTTATCCTGAGCACTAAGCACAATGGGGGCACTGTAGGTTTCCGCTTTTAAAGTCTTTTTTTGCAAAACAACCAATCCACGCGCCCTTGATTGAAATGAGTGGACCGAGGCTCAAGCAAATGGCTGTCTCACGAATGTGATTGGACTGACTTAAATGAGTGTATCAGGAGAAATAAATATTGCTTAAGATTGGGGTTGTTGTGAATGTTTTCTAAATTACTACAGTATATGAGAAATTGACGGAAAATTAATTTACAGATGTCCGAAAGACGAAGTAGTTTATTGTACAGGTAATATTGCCGTCACAAATCTAAGGAAGTCAATATTAGGCTGGTTACAAAGGTTATGATACGCGTAGGCATATGTTTGGAAAGATATTATTCTGCCAGATATTATTTTGACCTTCGATATTCTTATCAGCGGGCAAACGCTGTATCGGCTTTGGAAATCATGACGAAAGGACAAGCACAACGTGGTTTTCTCTTTGTTAAATAGCATTCTATCTACACAAATATTAATATATGTGTATATAATCACAATAAATCTCAAACAGAACCTTCAAATTTTTATGCCCACTATAACGAGGGGGGCCTACACCATAAGCTAATTTCAGTTCCCTGCTATTGTAACCTCAGACTTCAAAATGAATTTCTTAGCTACCGTACTAAAATGACTTTTTTATCAAGCGTCTCTCGTCAAAGTTGATCAAATTTGCCAAGAAAACGTTAAATTCTTCATATTAATGAAAACGGATGCTTCGATTGAATCAGACGTTACCATTTTTCAATTTTCCCAAGCAAAACGAAAAACAATTTCTGAATTTTTGGAAAAATAATGTTTGTCCCGGGGTTAATTGACCATTTACCCCGGCAACGGAAGGAACCTTAGAACGAAGCTATAAAAAGGTGTGAAATTTTCTTTAAATACGTGTTTTCCAAGAAAAAGCACGTAACTTTTTTTCTACCATTTGAGATTATAGGATAAGGCGCATTATCCATCGGTGCAATTTAATAAAAATGTAATGATTTATTGAAAATATTCTACTCTTTATAGAAGGGATTTGGACGAAAACCTGCTGACCATTTTACAAGCGCTTGAGATTTTGGCATTTACTGAACCTAATGTTACGTTGTGTAAAAAATGTTGAACAGGTAGACCTAACACGCAAAATATTGCTAAATTTAGTTATTGAAAAACTCAAAATAACGAAACTAAAAATATGTCAAACGAGCTCGAATACCAGCTGTATGATATGAATAATAAATTTTGACAGTAAAGAGTATTAAAGCAAGATTCTTGGGTGAAATATGGACATTTTTGGGGAAACTACGGAGTACTTTACAAGTCGTTTAGTCACAAACTTTATTGAGAGGTAGGCTTAAGTGTCGAGCGGTTAGTCAGTTAGATGGAGTTTTACGGCCCAGTTTCCAACCTATTGGCTCAAGTCGAGCCGGCCACCGAATTTTTTCCAGTTGAGGAGGAGATATGAAAATTAATTGTATTCGATTTTTTTCCAACAGGTGTGATAATTCCCAAATTTGCATGCCAAGAAAGTGTTCAGTTTTCTGTTCAGTTTGCATGATCAGGATCGGAGGTTTTACAAAAGAGACGCGTATAATAATTACAATTTTCTTCTAGTTCAGAATGCCTTCAATGTCGCCACCTGCATGTTATAGCCGGTAAGGCGTTTGGTTGGCAGGCGTGTGCGTAGCCAGGATTTTGACAAAGAACGGGCTTTAGAAGTGTACCATTCGGGAGGGGTCTAACTCCCGCCCTTTTGGATATAAAATATTTCTTTTTTTTTCAAGAATTCGAGTTACGAAACGATAAGTGTAACATCTGTGTTTCAAACGTAATAAAGTTTGCACGGGTTTCTTTTTTCTCGACATTAATATTTTAGTCTTGGGTCAGGGGTGGCCGCGGCCCGGGTTCCTTCTTTACCGTTGACTAAGCCATTGGGTGGCAGGATCTTTGAAGTGGGAAGGAAGCTGGCTGTGGTCCCTTCTAAGCTGCTTGATGATGAGAAAATTACCAGAGGGGAAACATGGCCCAATTTCAAACCAATTGCTCCAAGTTGAGCCGGCGAGGGCCTTTTTGCAGTTGGGGCTCTCTGGTTTGTTTTCCATACTCTGTTGGCTTATCCTGAGCACTAAGCACAATGGGGGTACTGTAGGTTTCCGCTTTTAAGGTCTTTTTTTTTTTTTTTTTTTTTTTTTGTGCAAAACAACCAATCCACGTGTCCTTGATTGAGATGAGTCGACCGAGGCTCAAGCAAATGGCTGTCTCACGAATGTGATTGGACTGACTTGAATGAGTGTATCAGGAGAAATAAATATTGCTTAAGATTGGGGTTGTTGTGAATATTTTCTAAATTATTACAGTGTGTGAGAAATTGATGGAAAATTAATTTACAGATTTCCGAAGGACGAAGTAGTTTATTGTAAAGGTAATTTTGCCGTCACAGATCTAAGGAAGTCAGTATTACTGGTCACAAAGATTATGATACGCGTAGGCATATGTTTGGAAAGATATTATTATGCTAGATATTATTACGCCCTTCGATATTCTTACAGCGGGCAATCGCTCCATCGGCTTTGGCAATCATGACGAAAGGACAAGCACAACGCGGTTTTCTCTTTGTTAAATAGCATTCTCTCTACACAAATAATAAAAAAATATATATATATAATTCACAACAAATCTCAAACAGAACCTTCAAATTTTTATGCCCACTATAACGAGGTAGGCCTACACCATAAGCTAATTTCAGTTCCCTGCTATTGTAACCTCAGACTTCAAAATGAATTTCTAGGCTACCGTACTAAAATGACAATTTTTGTAAAGCGCATCTCGTCAAAGTTGATCAAAATAATTTGCCAAAAAACGTTAAATTCTTCATATTCTTAATGAAAACGGACGCTTCGATTGAATCACATGTTACCTTTATTCAGTTTTTCTAAGCAAAACGAAAAACAATTTCTGAATTTTTGGAAAAATGATGTTTGTCCCGGGGTTAATTGACCATTTGCCCCGGCAACGGAAGGAAACTTAGAACGAAGCTATAAAAAGGTGTGAAATTTTCTTTAAATAAGTGTTTTCCAAGAAAAACCCCTAACTTTTTTCTACCATGTGAGATTTTAAGATAAGGCGCAGTATCTTTCGGTGCAGTTCAATGCAAATGAAATGGTTTATTGAAAATATTCTACTCTTTATATTATAAGTGAGATTTGGACGAAAACCTGCTGACCATTTTGCAAGCGCTTGAGATTTTGGCTTTTACTGAACCTAATGTTACGTTGTGTAGAACATGTTGAAC
This sequence comes from Holothuria scabra, assembly GCA_037179385.1. Classification (NCBI taxonomy): domain Eukaryota; kingdom Metazoa; phylum Echinodermata; class Holothuroidea; order Aspidochirotida; family Holothuriidae; genus Holothuria; species Holothuria scabra. The sequence goes on along the minus strand of CM074182.1, from coordinate 38,325,235 downwards.
AGGTAGACCTAACACGCAAAGTATTGCTAAATTTTGTAATTGAAAAACTCAAAATAACGAAGCTAAAAGTATGTCAAACGAGCTCGAATACCATCTGTATGAGATGGGGAAGAAAGTTTGACAGAAAAGAGTATTAAAGCAAGATTCTTGGGTAAAGTACCGAAACTTTTGGAAAAATACGGAGCCCTTTACAAGTCGTGTAGTCACAAACTTAATTGAGACGTAGGCTTAAGTATGGAGCAGTAACATTTGTAATCATATAGGAGGGGATATGAAAATTGTAATCGGATCAGTTCCAACGGGTTAATAATTCCCAATTTGCATGAAACGAAATTGTTCAATTTTGTGTTTGAATGATCAGGATCGGAGGTTTTACATAATAGGCGCGTATAAGTTTACCTTTTCTTCTAGTTCAGATGATGCCTTTAATGCCGCCACCATGCATGTTATAGCCGGTAAGCCTTCTGGGTGGCAGACGTGTGCGTAGCCAGGAGTTTGACAAGGAATGGGCTTTAGAAGTGTAATATTAGGGAAGGGTCCAACTCCCGCCCTTTTGGATAATAAAAATGTTTTCAGAACTGGAGTTGCGCAATAAAGTTTGAACGGGTTTTTCTTTTTTGTCATTAATTTTTCAGTCTTGGGTCATGGGTGGCGGGGCCTGGATGCCTTCACTTCTGTTCCGAGAATTTTTGTGAGCGATTGATTTACTTATTGTTATGGTTTACGTTAAAATTTGTGTCAGAATGCCGCAGAAGAACGGCGCTGTGCGTCCCTATGACTGGCCTCCCCTTTGGGATCCTGGAGTTGAAGAATATGCCCACGATATTTCCCGCCTGTTGTAAGAAGCGACTTAAGCGAAACCAAATTGGAACTTGAACCATATACTGGAAAATCTATTCAAATTTTAAACTTTTTATCGAGTCGACTGACACTGAACAACACATTCGTTTTGGTGTGTCGTAAAATCTCATTTAACTAACCGTATGGCTGGTTTGGCTACGTCATTTGAGTAGCTGGACGCCCGGTTGGTATTGGAAATTCTCCAAGACTAGAGGAGATGGGGCTGAACAGTTTCAACCCAGTGGCGAAACCAGAGGCAACAGGGGTGGGGACTGCAGTAAAATGTTTGGCCTCCTAAATGAAACTATTTGAGGTAAAATAAAATTATTGGTCAAAACTTCGTGTTAAAGAAAAAACTTTAACACACCATTTATGGCAAATTCTGAGAGGCATTTTTAACCAAAATTTTTCTCTGTACGCGACCACGCCGACTGATGATGGCACTCGGCTTATATGTGAAATACCTGCTTGTCCCACCTATCAATCAATACTTTGCCCCCTTGGCCCTCCAAATGAAAAAGTGATTATGTGTGGCCACTGTTGCAACCTCTGACCAGGAAATTAGATATGGGGGTGGGGGGGAGGGGGGTGGGGGAGACAGCAGAGCCAATTCTGAAGTGGGAGCAGGAGAGGCTACACCTCAAAGGAGCCCAATGTGTTCATGAAAATATATTCTACAGTTCCCACTTATAAGCCACTTAAAATGGCCAACGTAGCAGAAAAAGTGCCCTCGATTGGCACCTCGTCTCTGCCGTCTCTGTGGGGTCTTCAGCCTTGAAATATGTGCAAGTATTGCATACTTCTGCCAAGATTTACAGGAAATTATGTATTTACATAATTTTTGCTGGAATAGCACTGTGCAGAAGGCTTGCTAAAGCATTTAAAAAATCATATATTCTCCTCCTTTGATAAAGAGCCACATTCATCTTTGGTGGAAATAAGGGACCATATGGGCTGTGTGGTAATGAAACATAGCATGGAATTGGAAGTACTTATATTTTAAAGGCATATTCTGGAGACAAAATTGGTTAACTTCAAAATAAGCAGAAAAATTTTCTCTTTCAGAAGGTGAAAACGGCATCTTGATAGCTTATAGCATTCAGAAGATACAAATTTTTAAAGAAATGCAAATTTTTCTTATGATTTGATGCATCATGGGAAATCTGTGATGTCATCGTGGCACAATAATTTAACATTGCATTCAATTTATTTATAATTATGATGCCGCTGCAGGCAGTATTAAGCAATTTTCTTGGTTTTACTCTATGTATGATGAAGGGTAATGCTAGATCTACAGGAAAAGATATTCAAACATTCCAACAGTATCAAATTTCAAGGACAAACAGGACCTTCAATTATAAAGAAAAACAAAAGGAATTTGAAGCAATGTGCCCACATTACATAACTGTTTGTGTCTTTGTTGAAAAGCAGAGGTATTTTTTAACTAAAATAACCAATCTTTAAAGTAAGATATCTTGAGTTAGGAAAATGGTATTGTGATAGGGTTTGGAGGACATTGTGTGGAATATTTTTGTTTTTCTTACAAGACAGAGGAGAAAACCCACCAGAACATGCCTTTAATAAGTGTACAGGGCTAAAGAAATGGGATTTGAGCAAGAAATTTATGAGTGACATTCCAACCAATACGTGCCAGTATTGAAGGGTATATATGCCTGCCAAACACCCAAAATCAACTCATGAATTGTCATTATTTAACATGGCTCCTTAGTCTATGTCCTTAATCCCATTTGCATCAATTAGTTTCCTGTTCCTATCAATTGCTCATCAAAAATTGATGGGAAGAGGTAACTATTTCAGGGCTTGAATGAAAGTTTGTGTGTCATATAAATATTAATACTGGTATCACAATGTCAGAGAGGTTAGTGCTGCATATTTAAATTTGGCAACAAAATCATTCACTTTACCTGCATAACACATGCCAAATTGAAGGACACATGCAGGGCTGGAAGGAGACAAAACAGTAAAATTTGATTTGCCTTCACTTAAGTTGAAGGGTTATTCAGTTCTGAACAGGATTCCAGAAATTCCTGTAAGATTTTTGAAAGAAACCTTCAATTTTCTAGGCTGCAGGATTTCTGGAGGAGTTTTTTTTGCCTGGGATGTAAGTTGATGGGTTTATGGTTAGCTAAAGCACACTGGCACACTACTTGGGATGGAACACAGTGACCCATCAAAGAACTAAGGTAACTATTATTGATCATGGCATTTGGGAGCTAGCTGTGAAGGGATTCTTTGATCATACTGCCAAGCTGAGGCCACAGTGTTAGTCTACTGTATCATTGCAAAATGAATTTTGCCAAAAAAAAGCATTAATAAGGAGTGTTGAAAAAACAAAACAACTAAAATTAAGGAAGACGTACTAAATGATGCTCTTTTATAATGATATTAATTTTCCATGTGCTGAAGTTACATTCTATGATCACTTCTGCCTGACACAGATATTTCACTGAAGTTTTCGTGGCTGCGTGGGATGTGAGGCATATATTGGCCCCCCAAAATTAGGACAGGACCACAAGAAGGAACAATGTTTCTCTTTTTTAATTCAAAATCTTTTAATGACACATTTGCTGCCACATATTTCAAAGAAATAAAAACAAAAACTTCAAACTTTAGTCCTTTGGATAAAGATAGATATACATTTGTGATGTCACAAGATATTCATTGGCAAGACCTGGTTACCAGTATATTGAAATAACCAGAAAGCTTGAAGGCTTAAAGCTTCCTTGAGTGCTGAAATGTAAGTCTATATTTTTGACAGTGTTTCTTAAATGACCAAAACAGCAGGGATCCCCTTTCTCAATATGGGTATTGCACATGCCACAACATGTATGAGTTCAAATTTACACGCATTGATGTATTGTGTTTCCACCAAAAATGACAGGGTTCATCTACAAAATATGGGCAATGCACATGCTAAGTGTGAGGTCAACACTTGAGGTATCTTGTTTAAAGGTTTTGACTGGACCACTGGAGCACAGTAACCTTTGACCTCCACCAGAATTAATATGGTTCACCTGCTAAACATGGGCAATGCACATGCAAAGTATGCCGGAGATCCCTTACTGTTACCCATGTTGAGATATTGTGTTTATAAATGTCTTTTTTTTTCATTTGGTGGCTAGACCAAGTGGCTATGACAGCAATTGGTTATCACTCATCAATTTGCACATTAAACATTTTACACTGAAAGACTTTTGCTTGTAAGATAAACAAGTTTGCAAATTACCTGAACCTAAAAGAATGCAGAAACTTGCTTTGAAGTCAAGGAATTTGATCGAGTCACTGCCTGAACCATAGGAGGGTGCACATGAGAATCTTCCTCTCATCTTATATTGCACATTGCTTTGTTTTCAGTAAGGTGCAATGTAACATAATAAATTATAATAGGCAAACAGTGGTACATTTATGCATTGTAGTTTGAGACAAAAATTCTCTCCAACCAGTCTTGTGTTCCAATCAACTCCCACAAAGTTAAAGAGTGTAAACATGTCCTTCATTTATTAAATGATGATGCCCTCCTGCTTTTCAAATAGGAATTTTCCTGGCCATGATATTATCAGCTTCTACTACTTTCAAACTGTATCATCAAAAGTCAGTACCTATTCTATTTTTGACAATATTCAATACCATCAGTTTTCCAAGTTTAAGGAAACTACATATTAAAAAGAAGTTAAAATTAAACATGTCTACAATATTTCGAAACAATATGTAACTCTCATTGCACATGATATACAAACTGACTGTCTGAAATATGAAATAAAGAAATTGTAATGGGAATAGCATCATTACAATATGTCAGCATTTTTCAAAATGATCCCAAATGCAACAGGTTATCTGTACACACCCGTCTCTCACCTTCCTCCTCCTCCACTCCACCCTAAAAGTATGGTCGATAATACATAGGTTATGGAAAGTCAGTGAATAAGTAACTGACAGTAGTAGATTTCTGGGGGTAGGGGTGGGTTGAGGTCTGTCTCCAATGAAGCCAAGGGCAGTTAAACCACAACCCAGGCCAGACCTACCAGTGTGCAAAATATCCCCAGACCTTGAATATATGATCATAAAATGACAAATTGGAGAACATCATGATAAGCTCACATCAAAAGTTCCATTCCATCTTTTTCATAAACTTTTCACTTCCTGCAAGTCATTAAACATTTGCTCATCATGCATACCTACCCACCTTGGTATACAATGCTCCCCTACCCCTGCTCTGTTCACCCCCAAATCAACTTTTACTACTCCACTTCATTTGTAGACACCACCGTGAAGTTCAGTAATTGAAGGATGTAACTACAAAATATTCAGTGTTTCAGTGTTGGTACTGCCCATGCAGGTTCTCAGAAATTTCCCCTTCCAAAACCTTGTTTTGAGGGCGGGGGGAGATTTTAAGAAAGTGTAGGTTATATAGTCCTATAAACAAACTAATTATAATCATATAACCAGAAAGCCAAAAGGCTTTGTGATTCCTTGCTGCTAAAATGTAAGGCCTTTTTTCACATTGACTTTGCTTTGCAATGTTTTTCATTTATCAGGGCTCCATAATGTGCCGACAAAGTACACATGCAAGGCATCCAATCTTCCTACATTGAGATCCCCCTTGCCCGTCGTGAACCCAAATGACATTTGACCTCCACCAAAAACTTCTGGGACCATGTATTCACTATGTGCCATCTACATGACAAGTTACAGGATCCAACAAGTGACCTTTCTTGAAAGACTGTGCAGGAAAGCTTGTCAGGCTTTGAACATGCTGACTCCAAATGAACTTTGACCTTTGGGAAAATCAATAGGGATCATCTACTAAATATGACCAATCCACACACTACATGTGAGCACAGTCACAGGTACCGTTCTTGAGATACCGTGTTTACAAAGTTTTGACCTTTTGACCTCTCATGACCCCAAATGACCTTTGACCTCCACCAAAAACAATAGGGAACATCTACTCAATATGGCCAACACACTCGCCAAATATGAGCACAGTCACATGTACCGTTCTTGAGATATCGTGTTTACTAAGTTTTGACCTTTTGACCTCTCGTGACCCCAAATGACCTTTGACCTCCACGAAAATCGATAGGGACCATCTACTCAATATGACCAACCCACACACAAAATAAGAGCATAGTCATATGTTCTGTTCTCGAGTTATCGTGTTTACGAAGTTTTGACCTTTTGATCTCTCTTGACCCCAAATGACCTTTGATCTCCACAAAAATCGATACGGATCATCTACTTAATATGACCAACCTACACACCAAATATGAGCATAGTCACATGTACTGTTCTCGAGATATTGTGTTTACAAAGTTTTGACCTTTTGACCTCTCGTGACCCCAAATGACCTTTGATCTCCACTAAAAACAATAGGGATCATCTACTCAATATGGCCAATGCACACACCAAATATGAGATTAGTCACACTTACTCTTCTTCAGATACGGTGATTACAAGCAATTTCTAAGGAATTTACCTATTGACCTCTCGTGACCCCAAATGACCTTTGACCTCCACGAAAATCGATAGAAACCATCTACTCAATATGACCAATCCACACACCAAATATGAGCATAGTCACATGTACTGTTCTCGAGATATTGTGTTTACAAAGTTTTGACCTTTTGACCTCTCGTGACCCCAAATGACCTTTGATCTCCACTAAAAACAATAGGGATCATCTACTCAATATGGCCAATGCACACACCAAATATGAGATTAGTCACACTTACCCTTCTTGATATACCGTGTTTACAAGCAATTTCTAAGGAATTTACCTATTGACCTCTCGTGACCCCAAATGATCTTTGACCTCCACGAAAATCGATAGAAACCATCTACTCAATATGACCAATCCACACACCAGTTATGAGCATAGTCACATGTACCATTCTCGAGATATTGTGTTTACAAAGTTTTGACCTTTTGACCTCTCGTGACCCCAAATGACCTTTGATCTCCACCAAAAACAATAGGGATCATCTACTCAATATGGCCAATGCACACACCAAATATGAGATTAGTCACACTTCCTTCTTGAGATACCGTGTTTACAAGCAATTTCTAAGGAATTTACCTATTGACCTCTCGTGACCCCAAATGACCTTTGACCTCCACGAAAATCGATAGAAACCATCTACTCAATATGACCAATCCACACACCAGTTATGAGCATAGTCACATGTACCATTCTCGAGATATTGTGTTTACAAAGTTTTGACCTTTTGACCTCTCCTGACCCCAAATGACCTTTGATCTCCACCAAAAACAATAGGGATCATCTACTCAATATGGCCAATGCACACACCAAATATGAGATTAGTCACACTTCCTTCTTGAGATACCGTGTTTACAAGCAATTTCTAAGGAATTTACCTATTGACCTCTCGTGACCCCAAATGACCTTTGACCTCCACGAAAATCGATAGGGATCATCTAATCAATATGACCAATCCACACACCAAATATGAGCATAGTCACATGTACCGTTCTCGAGATATTGTGTTTACAAAGTTTTGACCTTTTGACCTCTCCTGACCCCAAATGACCTTTGATCTCCACCAAAAACAATAGGGATCATCTACTCAATATGGCCAACCCACACAATAAGTATGAGATCAGTCAAGCTTACTCTGCTTGAGATATCGTGTTTACAAGGTTTTCACAGTTTGACCTCTAGTGACCTGAAATGACCTTTGACCTCCACGAAAAACAATAGGGATCATCTACTCAATATGGCCAACCCACACACCAAGTATGAGACCCGTCACAGTTACCTATCTTGAGATATCGTGTTTACAAGCAAAGCGTCACATACACACACACATACACACACACATACACACACACATACACATACAGTCGTGTTTTTACACACAACTGAGGACTTCATTGTTATCTCCATTGTGTCTGCTTACTTAACCCTAACCTTCACAATAGACTGTCTATTGTTAGACAACCGAGGACTTCAGAAATCTTTTGAATTTACTACCGAGGACCTGGAAGTCTATTGTTGAGGTCCTCTGTTTTACACAAAGACAAACCCACACACACACACACGACATCACCATCGCATAGATTCCTTTTGCCTACGGCAAGGAATCAAAAAGTATATGGGAAAGACAGTGCTGGAAGTACCAGTATTTTCTTCAATTTACGAAACTTAAAAATTGAGTGCATGAATAGTGCCAATACCCGTTTTAATATTTTAATCAAATTTTTTGACAATCTGCAGTTTAGAAATGCCATTCTCTCATGGAAACAACTAGCATCAGTACCCGCCTTGGTCACCAAACATTTTCTTGATGTCTGCGTTGTGAGGATTCTTCTTATTGAACACACCTGGGAAGAATTTGTTGACATGCTCCCAGAAATATTCGCTAACAATAACATTAGCAATCTGTCACATGAAATCAGCAAAAGTATGTTTAGCATAATTTGCATAGCATTTTGTGTATTACGCATAATACACATTGAATATTAAAAGCACTTGCTCTGCTGAAATCTCATGATAGCTGTAGTTTGATAGTGTTGATGAAAAAACTGTGGTTTGCATGTAGAAAATCTGACTGCTGGTTCACTACTTCATTGAGTCACTCTTGCTTTGTCTTGCTGTGAGGAAGTCAGGGAACAGTTGCCTAATCAACCATTGCCAAGTTTTTCATTAACATGGAGAAGATGACTTTTTTAAAAAATTGTAAGACACATAAAGATCTTTTTACTTGATAAACAGACTGAGGCCAGTTACTTCTTCTTTAATATTTATGTGTGTCCTTAGAATGTGCTTTCAATTCTTTCCTCCCTTTTTCTCTGACACTTTTGTTCTTTTTTTTCTTACTTCTACCTATCTGTCCTTTTTTGAACATACATAAATCTTATTTTTTTGTCTTTTTATGGAACAGCTGCCTTGTATCAGCTTTGTCTTTTTCAGATCTTCCACACCTTCCTGATGTAACTATTGTTTCATGCAATTTGCTTAAGTGTTATGAAAAGGAAAATAAATGAAACGAAACCAAACTTTTGGAATCTATACCATATTGTGCACATTATGAGAACTCCTTTTTGTGGGGTGGGGAACACAGTAGGGAGGGGGTTGTGGGGAAGGTTGATTGACAGATCTGTATGAACAGCTGCCCATTTCAGAGTCACTTCCATAATGGCCTTGAATGTGACAAATTTTCATCATTGTTCTCTTATAGGCTCAAACCTTACGTGCTAGCTATATATAACAAATGTCCATGCATTGATATAGACGAATCCGATTAGCGCTTGTTTTTATTGACTGTAGGCAGCCATTAGTGGGGTCCATCAGTTTTTAATCGTCTTCATTTATTGTCTACATGAATTTCAAATCCTCATATTCAGTGAAGTTGAGAAAATTAAGATACACTTCAGTGTACAACCATCCATGGAACAGGTGAGGAAGGAAATTTAAAGATGATGGACCCCAGTAATGGCCAAGTGAAATCAGACCATCACAATCTGTCCGGATTCGTCTATATGTGCAGCAACAACATGTATTTTATGACTATTCCTCAACCATGGTTTACTAATGCAAGACTTTTGGGACTGAAGCATTTCCTCCTTGTTCCTGCAATTTTTGTCGGATGTGTATTTTGTGATCTGAAATCTTACCTGACTTGGATGGAAGCCATCTACAGGCTCAATCAGATCTTCTGGTTTCCCACCACGCTCAACCCACCGTCTGGCAACTGAAAGCAATACAAAGGTAAAAATAAAAAAAAAAAAATGAAAAAAGTAGCTATCAAGCAACTATATTTTGTGGGAAGTCCACCCAAACTTTCAGTTTTTTAATTCTTGCCTCTGTTTAGAATGGATATTAAAAAAAAAATCATCATATGGGTCCTACAAGGAAAGGTCAAATTTCTTTACAAGGTATTCAAAATAGTCACTTTCCAATGCTTTTCTTCAGAACTTTGATGATCTACCTTGAATGGAATTGGACAACAGGAACTTTCTTACAATGACTATATTTTATGACATAATAAAATCTTTCATCAAGCCAGGATTACCCAGCATTACTGTTGCAGACAAGTTATGAGAAAAAACTTGATTTCAGATTACAAAACACCTCCTTAATTCTTCTAAATGTGATTGGAGGATTGAGGGTCACATGCATCACTGGTCATCTGACAGTATCAGATGGTCATAAATTAATCCATTATGAGTTAGTCTTGAATAGCACACACTAGTGGTAGGCCCTGTCATGTCATATGATGACCAAATTTTACCTAGATGTGGCCTACGATTGTGTGAGAGTGAAAATTATTTCTTCTCTTAAAATTTGCATTTTCTGTTCTTCTGTTTCACCTTAATTTTTGAATCAAATATCATCTTTCAATGAATGAAACTACTTTTATATGGACCGATTTCACTCAGTCATAAACATTCATTTCGTAAACGGTTTAATGCAAAACCACCTCAGATATATACTGTACAGGAGTATGGTACATAATAGCTATAATTGTAAATGAACCCAAACTTCCATGCATCGGTTGTACGCTTTTAATTATGAAAATTTGCTCCAAGTTCCTTGAATTTGGCCAGTACTTCCATGTTAAACTGTACCTCTTTAACAAATATAGATGGACCACACTGACTGCATTTGAATCATTTAGTTCATAAAATTCAATTTAAAACCCTTCATGGCTGCTGAATAATTTAAATTGAAGAGCAATGATGATTTTTTTCTGTGACATACAGCAAGAGTAAAAATTGTAAGCCTTTTGCCAGTCATGGTAGTGGCTCACTCTCTTGTTTTCTCTCCTCTATTGCTTAAGCTGAGCACCAAGCACAATGAGGGACCAACATACCTATCTGTGTATAGCCAGCTAAGGAGTTTAATCTGACTTTGACATTTAACCCTTTACCGTTGTGCTCCAATCGGGGCATATTTGGGCGCCTCGTAGTGGGCGGAAAAGCGGATGTAGCACGCCCCGCATCGGCTTCCGTAGGTTATTGACCCCATGACTTTAATTTTTGGGTAGCTACTCGCAGTTTCGAGCTCCGTGTGAAACAGTAAAGATGGGTGACAGCCGCGCTCTCCGTATGGGTCCAAAAGGACCCAAACAACAGTAAAGGGTTAAGCACAGTCTTTATTGGGCCTCAGGGTTTAAATATTATATCATTTGTTACTATGTACAAGTAATGCCATTCGAATGAAATAAATGCCATGATAAAGCCTTCTGTGTTCGTAAACCAAATGTAGCTCTGCTAATTGCTGGACAGTATTAATAGGCCTTTTACATATGAACTACAAACAAACTTAAGCACTTACATTCTTCTATATCATAGTCAATGTAATGGATTTTGAAGTTGGTTGGTTTAAAGGTTTCAGTCACTTCCTTCACAGCTAGACTCAGATTTGCTGCCCTCTATACAACAGATCAGGAACAAAGTAATTATGCAAATTGGAATAAAAAAAAATAACAGAAACTACTTCAAATAGTACAATAACCACAGCCTAAAAAGAAAAAAAAACATTCAAACAATTTCTAGCCAGTGTAAAATATCCTAAACAAAAATAAGAAAATGAAACTTGTAATACAAACTTCAGGATATCGGCAATAACCTCTTATAGTACATAAACACAACTGAAAGGTTAGCTTACAATTGACCAAGAATGAAACTATGTAAACTTAAAAGCAAAAGTGAACATTGTAGATTGCTGAAACAATATAGCAACTTTCTGTCTGTCAACTATATGACTCTAGAAGGAGAAAAATCGCTTCCATCTTTTCATTGTTTCATTAAAGCAGCATTTTTAAGGAACTGCCCACTTGACAAAATTTTCATAAGATTAAAGGTTTGCTACACCATAGATTCAAAGCTGGAACAAAAATCTACTTGCTGTTAAAGGGGGGCAGGCGGCTAAAATTTGTGGTAAGATATATAACTGCATAAAAATTAGAAGTGGACTTCAGGTTATTTTTGGGTATTCTGTGGATATACATTATTGGTGATGAACAGGATTTAAGGGGAAAATGAAGTCACTCCAACTTGAAGAAAGGTGGCACTCTGTCCTGTCTCATGATTGGCTCTAGAGAGTCATGTGATGACATTTCTTTTTCTCAATTGTGACAACTATATACGAGTTACTGCTTACTTTACCTTGAATATGGAATAAAGAAGTGAAAAAATATTATGAATACACTTTGAAGAGAAACAAGAAAACTGTGAGATGAGCAGTTGATTCAAAATAAGCTTGGGGCTTACATGCCCTTTAAGACAGTCACTCATCACTCCAAACTACAATTTAACTCTACTGATTCCACAATTTCTTCATTAGTGCAGCTTCTTAATTGACATCAAATTCAAACTTGCAGAGTAATGTTTCATATGCACGCAATGAGAGTGTTATAAATACTCATTCAGGGTGTTTCCTCAATACAATGTGCTCTGAAGCAATAAACTAGGACTGTGTCTAGATAAGATGGGTTTAAAACAGCTATGGGAGGTACTAGAGTAAGTTAGCAAGTAGGGAGAATTGAAGCTTCCTGGGGTGATGAACGTCTAACTTAAAGTAAAGGCTTCAGGATCATCAGTATATTAAACCTTTGGCCTGGCAAATTTTCAGTGCCCCTCCATATACTGTACATGGAGAAATGACAGGTCCAACTTTTTATGGCTTTGTAACAAAATTCTGTACCTAGCAAATAACACAATTCATGCCAATGTGAGCATGATGAACTTTCAAAACAGGACCTACTCCTATCAAATGTGGCACCCAACATGGTGGCTTTAAAGCTCAGGGGGAACAAATTGCCAAATGGGGTTTACTTTCTAGGAAACTAATTCCAGTTTACCATAAATAAAAACAAAACCTAATTTAACAGTCAAACAATTATGTTACTAATTAGTCAAAGAAATCACTTCAATTCTTAAGCACTCTTTAACATAATCACCTTTAAATTGATCAAACCATGTGACAAGTATGTTTGTTATGAAATGTCAAATTCCTATTGTATTTCTCCTCACTTCAGTTCAGATGTGGTTTTAGGGGAATATGTTTTATTACTGGGGGTTGGAGCTGGTGTAAGGGTGGGAAAGGAGCTGTAATATGGGTAACCCCTTTGGCCAAACCCATGTCTGAGTCTTCTGTATAAATACTAGCTTATATAATTTTATTCTGTTTTATCTTACTTTTCAGAGCATATAAATTACTGTCCCTGCCGGTTACAGCCTTACAAATTTTACTTCCCCCTTCTTTTTGGACCACTCCTTATTTAGCTTGCGCTGTTGGTCATTTACTGCACAGCTACATTATTTTTTTTAATAATAAAATATGCAACTTTTCACACCTCTGATGTAAAATTCCTGATAGATTCATCATGAGACATCCAACCAGCACAGGGTGAAGACTTGATGCAATCAAGGAAATCATAAACCATGGGGTAGGTTATGTCCTTACGCCAATCCCCTAGAGGATGGATTTTATTCTTCAAAGTGTTGTACAGGAAGCGTCCATCAGCCAAACCTGTAGCTATCACAAAGCTTCCTGCTGGTAACTGGGTGTCCTGGAATGCACAAATAAAGTTTTATTTATGATGTAAAGTTTATTAATAACAAAAATGTTCATGATAATTTATGAATCATGTTGAAACCTCAAGATTCAGCTGTCACAGCTAAGCTGCAGCAGCATTGACCCATGCTTTGTTCCAGCATATAAAAATGGCCAGGTGTTAAATGCAGTCACCCCAACAGACAGTTTGAAGTTTATATCTGCACATGCATTTGTGATCTTTCTGTTCTTGTCAACTGAGAAACAAAACATATGAGCCCTGGCTGGCCAGCTTAGCATAATGTTTTACGTGTGTTTCGATCCATACTGCCATGAGTTGCAAATGCACATTAAGGTGTTACCCTTTGACCTTTGGCCTAATGCACTATACTGCTCCATGAAGAAACTTCAAGCCAGTCTATTTGGATTCCATAGAGCCTGACAAGTTTAAAGAGTCGCCATTTGAAAGCCATGTGACAATAACTTTTTCACTAAATGAAGAAACTGAAGAGAGTAACTCACTCGTATATATTGAGTTTAGTAATTTGCAGTGATTAAGTCCGGTACTGACATGATGGATACTTGGAAGAGCAATTTGTGGGACGTATGGCTGTTGCTTCAAAATAAGTTTGGGAAGACTGCCAATTTTTCCCTTTAAACTAAAACCTGCTATTGTAACTGTCATCAAAACAAAAACATGGCTCAAGCTGCTGCTAAGCAGTTGAGGCACCTGCAATTTTTTTTTTATTTAAACATGCATGGTACTGTACCTTACTTACAAAATACTCTGTAAGTAATGCCCACATGGTAGTCCTCATGAAACAGAGAGTTGGTAACAGACTAATCAACATACACCTTCACATAGCACATAGGTCAGTTTACCAAATTAATTTTCTGAAAAGGAGTACAGGGATCAACAGTTTTTTGTTTTTTTTTGGTGGGGGGGGAGGGGGAGGGGGATGTCTAAGGTGACTTTTCCCTTTGGAAAACTTTTCAGTATCAAGGGTGTCTATAGAGTTCAGTTATTTGTTGGTACCTTGTTGCCTGACCAAAATAAGAACTCTCGCACCTACAAAACGTCCTCCAAATTAAGAGTTAACTTCAGAAAGTTGTCCAATCATCCTTCTCGACATTAGAAGGACTTGCAACATTGTGCCCATGAATTATTTATAGTCACCTGCCGCTTTGAAGGAAAGCATCAATCTGCCATAAAAAAAGCATGGAACCTGTCAAATAAAACCTGAGAAATGAAATCCAGCCTAGACATTTCAGGCAATTTTAAAAATTCTTCCCAGATGCCACCAAGAACCAGTAAAAGGACATGACTGGGTAAACATGGGCATCTGCAAACCCTATCTCCAACCATGAGATAAATATGTTCAGCAATCTCCACCAACTGAGGATTTCTGAAGACCTGTGCAAGTCTCTCAGTTTAATATTTGTTTTAATAGGCTGGTTTACACAAACTTTTAGGTGACTTTTAGAACCCACAAAATAATTGTCGAATATAATTGTACATATATAACATGTAAGGGAAGTTGCTTAAATAAAGGAATGGTGAGAGATATGTAATTATAAGAGAAAAGAGATAAAAAAACCAGAAAGCCAAAAGGCTTAGCGATTCCTTGCCACTGAAATTTGAGCCTACCTTTTTTTTTCAAATTGACAGTGCTTTGACATGTTTTTCAAATCGACAGCTTGTGCTCCGTAATGTTTTTCAAATTGACAGTGCTCCGTAATGTACCCACAAAGAATACATGCAAGGCATCCAAGCTTCCTACTTTGAGATTCCGGGTGACCTTTGACCACCTACAGTAGAACTACGGTTCAGCTCACGATATCACATCCACATACTGTGTGTGAAATTTTGCAGTAAGCAAGACTCCAACCATGGGAAATTGTGTAAATATGATATTGAGACTTTGACCACTTGTGAACCAAAGTGACATTTGACCTCCACCAAAAACTATAGGGATCATTTATTCACTATACATCATCTACATGCCAAGTATGAGGACCCTACAAAAATTACCTTTCTTGTAATACAATGCAAACAAGCTTTTCAGACTTTGATACTGCTGACCCCAAATGACCTTTGACCCTCACAAAAATCAATTGGGATCATCATTTAAATACAGCCAACCCACACACTAAAGGTGAGCTTAGTTACATGTATTTTTGAGATGCAGTGTTTACAAGGTATTGACCTTTTGACCTGTCATGACCCCAAATGACCTTTGACCTCCCCAAAAATCGATAGGGATCATCTACTTCACACAACCAACCCACGCGCCATATATGTGCATAGTCACATGCAATGTTCTTCAGATATCATGTTTTCAAGGTTTTGACCTTTTGACATCTTTTGACCTCAAATGACCTTTGACCTCAACGAAAATCAATAGGGCTCATCTACTCAATTCAACCGACCCACATACCAAATATGAGCAACGTCACATGTAACGTTCTTGAGATATCGTGTTTACAAGGTTTTGACCTTTTGACCTTTTGACCTCTCCTGACCCCAAATGACCTTTGACCTCCACCAAAAACAATAGGGATCATCTACTCAATATGGCCAACCCACACACCAAATATGAGATTAGTCACACTTACCCTTCTTGAGATACCGTGTTTACAAGCAATTTCTAAGAATTTACCATTTGACCTCTCCTGACCGCAAATGACCTTTGACGTCCACGAAAATCGATAGGGATCATCTAATCAATATGAACAACTCACACACTAAATATGAGCATAGTCACATGTTACGTTCTTGAGATATCGTGTTTACAAGGTTTTGACCTTTTGACCTCTCCTGACCCCAAATGACCTTTGACCTCCACCAAAAACAATAGGGATCATCTACTCAATATGGCCAACCCACACACCAAGTATGAGATCAGTCAAGCTTACTCTGCTTGAGATATCGTGTTTACAAGGTTTTCACAGTTTGACCTCTAGTGACCTCAAAAGACCTTTGACCTCCACGAAAAACAATAGGGATCATCTACTCAATATGGCCAACCCACACACCAAGTATGAGACCCGTCACAGTTACCTATCTTGAGATATCGTGTTTACAAGCAAAGCGTCACATACACACACACATACACACACACACACACGACATCACCATCGCATAGATTCCTTTTGCCTACAGCAAGGAATCAAAAAAGGAAATAATTCTCTAATTCCCATTTCTACATTGTTGTTACAGTGGCATACCAGATATTTTAAGGTGCTCTCAAAACGCTTTTTCATGTCCTCCGGTAAAGTCATATCTTGGGTAGTATTTGCATGCCTGTATATAAAGGTAAACACATCATTAGAACCTTGTGTCTTCATAGAACTCCACAAAATGTACTTGAGTTAGTATCTAGTTAAAATTAAGTCACTATCAATGCATTAAATGATAAAAATAAATACTAATAATTGAATTTTGCATCCACTGCAACCATATTATTTTTTTAAAACTATTATGTTGACCATTATTGCCATAACTGTAACTTCATTTCACATTAAAGCCTTGTTTATCAAGAATTTAATAGCTCTTCCTTTCTTTTCGTCTTTCTTCTCTTTTCCTTACTAATATTTTGACTTTTTATTTTATAAACTACTGGTCCAAATCATTATAATTTGATAAATAGCTTAACACTCACCCATTACATACGTCGTTGCCAATAAGTGAGTAGAACAGAAGCAGAGGGTAATCAATTTTGGGAGAACGGGCCATACTGGGAGGAAAAAAATTACATAAATGCAGACTCAAACCAGTGTAATATATATTTGAACAAATACTTGTAAAACTGAAAACAGCAAATAGAGAGAGAGCCCTATTAGTATCAAGCCTGGAGGTCAAACAGTAGTGTTGTAGTCAAAGCCTGGCAGTCTATTGAGGGCAGAGACCTGCCTCAACAGAGGTTTGTATTAACACACTACACTGTATATGTATGGAGGCCTGAAGGCCTCAAGGCGCAGCCACTCAAGGCCAGAGAGTCTCAGGAAAAGGCATGCCGCAACTACAACACTATCAAATTGTGACACATAAATTCTCTTATTCAAGAGAAAAGATAAATAAATTGAAGAGAATGCAGCAGGTCTATACATACAGACTATTCTGTTTGCAAAGTATAAATTACTCTAGCTACTATATAGGCTATTCAAGTTATTCATCACACAAAAGTTATTTTGTTAAAAAAACAGTGGTAATTCTTTCAGGAAGAAGTTTCCATAGAAACAGACAGAAAGTTAAGTAGGTACTACAAACCTGTATTGAACAGTGCTATTCATATTGCCACTGCTGGCTCCTAAAATAGAAAAGTTTTACACAAACAGATTATTGTCAGAATATTGTACATACTTTTAAAAGGGTTGTACACAGGAAATTCCTGTACTTAGAAAACTTACATATTATGCCTCTTTACATATTCATCAAGCGACAAATGCTTTCAATCTTTATTAAATTGTATTTTGAAGAAAAACTTCAAACCCTACAAATATCCTCTAGGATGCACTTAATATGAAGCATCACCTCAAACCTCAAGCAGTGTTGTATTCGAGTCACTAGATTAGTGACCCAAGTCAACAGTTTTCAAACTTTTAAGTGACTCGAGTGGAGTCATTGACTCGAGTCACTGTACTATTTCAATAGGGAAATTACTCCTGAATTCCATCGCGTAACAATCATTTTGAGAGTAAGTGACTCGAGTTGTGACTTGTTACAACACTGACTTCAGGCCACTGCTACATCAGTATTACAAGGGGAAGAAGATGTACTCATGGTGCATATAAGCAGGTGATTTATCCAATATCCACTCATGTAATTTTGTGAACAACAAAATAATCTAACCCGGATGACCATAATTAAATGAGAACTTATGTTCCACAATGTAAATATCATCTCCTTCAATTTTTGTCAGTACTGGCATCAATAACAAATGAAGTTGAACACAGAAAGGAAAGAGAGCATTACTAGTCGGCAAGTAAGGGTAGACGGTGCGCTATCTGATGTCAAAAAACCTTGCACATATGAAGGAAAGGCCCAAAATCATCAAACGTGATTTCATCGAAAGGCTTGAGAAGCATTTTTTTTCAAAGGAAATTTTTTGGAAGGGTTGATTATTCTTCTTTTGGTCACTATGCCCAGACTAAGTAAATCATCTGACTTTCCCCTGGATAGTCCCATTTTCAAGCAACCTGTCCTCTGTGCAGGTTAACATGGCACTAGCTACTTAAAATATTCCTCCATTTTGTGAAAAGTTTAGGGTAAAGCTCCCCAACAACATGCAGCATGGGACTTGATAACTAACTTCCTCATCCCAGCTCAGAATTAGAGTCCTATTATACACATATTGTATCCATTACCATGATTTTCTTTGAATCTTTTCCGAATTCCTCAGAAAAAATATTTAGAGGGTTGGAGTTTCCTTACTGATTTAGAAAGTCAAGGAGATTGTAGACTTATGGGCATTTTCAAAGCATAATCAATAGCCTGTAGTTACCATTGACTCCAAGGTTTTGATAATCTCTATGGGTGCAACGATTCATCTCATTAAGTTTCAGATAAACTGATTCAGTCCACCATGGTCTGTTTATCAAAATAAAAAAATTCACAATTTAAAGAAACAAATTAATAGAGGATAGAAAAGGATAGTTTCATATACTTGAACAAAATTAATATTGTAATGGATGGAACATAATTTTATAAAATTCCATACTACAAGCTTGTGTAAAATGTCTCTGATAGCCTTGATGGATTTTACCATCAAAACACTTTGTGAATCAATATCAGTTAAAAGAAACTGTAATATCTTGCCATAATGTCAATCATGATATGGATGTCCCATGAAGATCAAGGTTGGACTGTTAGAATCCATTTTTCATGCTGTTTAAAGGCCCAGTTCTCTCACCCCAAACAGTACCAATTCTCCTAACTTTCTAACTTAAGCCCCTCCCACAATGGTCTGAAATTTCCTCATCCAGACACAATCTCAGTTTATTGCTTCAAGGTGAGTATAGAAAAACTCAATTTACGTAATCAAAACACTCTCAGTACCGTTCATATTGTGTAATATAAGCTTTGGTACCCTGCATTTTTTGAATAAGCTGTCAATCAAAGAGCTGAGCCAATTGACAATTTCGGTACCCCCGTACCAAAACTTAAGCTTGGGATGAGATGTTTGGCCCTTAAATATATATTTTTGAAATTTTTGACTTGAGGTACACTTTAAGAACTTTCAAAAGTTGGGTGGAAGAATTGGTAAGGCAGCTATGTAACAAAATGTGACATCAAGCCTATGTTTTTATATCACTTCAATTGTACATACACATTAATCAGACCCACAGTTAACAGACCAAAATATATTAGCAATGTGTGAAATGAAGCATACAAAGACCCCATTAGGCTTGAAAATACATTTCAGCAGCTAAATTATATTGCAACATGAGAGTATACTTGTAGCAAGTACAAGCTAAGATACCCTGTTTATGGTTCAAAAACTAGAGTTTAGATCTTTAAGCAGACGAGTTTGTAATGGTAGAATTCCAAAGCTTTCTATGAAGTGGGCTTTGCACAATTCACATGCTGTGACTTAATTTGCTTCTTTACCCCATGAGATCAAAGACAGTGTGGGGTGTAACTGGTATCACATTCTGTTGCATTATCTCTATACTAGAGTGAGCGATGCTTGCATTTTGTCCACACTGTCTGAAAAGCAATTATTACCAATGAATTCTTGACTGGTCTGCTAGCCAACCCCAAATGTTATGTAGCTGTGCATTTTGTGTTCATCTGGTATTGTCAGTCAAGAAGTCAGATATGTGCAAGGAAACTGACTGTAGCAAGCAAATATTTAGTGTACACATTTCCTCCCAGAAGCAATAACATGTACTGTAATCAGGCAAAGAATTGAAGATCGCTGACAGTGGTGATGCTATGATGGGGGCGGGGGGCAAGATTTTGTCCTTGCATGCCCTCCCCTCACCAAGTAAGGTTGGTTAAAAGTTGGGTTAACTGAAAAAAGTAAATAATATACCTTAATTGACTTAATTTTTAAGCTCGGAGCTTCCATGGACTTCGAGCACTGGAACCCACCACAAGGAACAGGCACTTAGGGCTTGGTTTTGTACTGCACCAAAATTTTTTGCTCTTCCAACATTATTCTTGGCCCTTAGTTTGCCCCCCCCCCCCCCCAAATTTTGACATTCTGGCGACACCACTGATCTTCAAAACAGGGAGAAGTATATAAAGAGTTTCCCCTTACTCCAAATCCAGATATGGGCCAGATATGAAATTCCATATATGGGCCAGAAATGGATTTCATATATATGACCCATATCTGCTGCAGATATGGGATTTACATCTGGGCCAGATAAAAAATTGGGCAGATATAACCTTGATCTGTGCCAGAACCAGATCTAATCCATACATGGGCCACATAAAATTTTATCTGGATCAGGTCTTTATCAGGAACAGATATGGACCATATAATGCAATACCATATATGGTTTATATAAAGCTATTCCATACTGATCCCATATGAAGCAGTGCCATATTTGGTTTATATAAAAATTTACTGTATTAATCCCATATAAAGTAAACAAGTATGGTGCATACATGTCCATATCTGGACCATATACGACTGGACGAAAATTTTTTAGTGCACTATCTTTGTGTAAAGTGTATCAGAAGCCTTCTGAGCCAACAGCTCATCTCTCTAGCCAAGGGGTGAAAACACTTTTTCCAAAGTCCTCCCGACCCTCTGGCAAAGGGCCGTTCGGCAAAACCAAACTTGATACTGCTTCCCGAAGAAGCTATACCACCAATGTCAAGGGCTATCTGGACATCTCTGATGACAGTTTAATACTCATTGTATAACATTGACTTAAGTATTTGAAGTTGTTAAATTACTTAAAAGTGAAGAAAAAAACTGCTTTTAAATGTTTACACTGCATTGTTGGTTTAAATTATCAAATGAGGCAATATTCCAACATAAATTTTATTGAAGGTTTCATGATTTTTCACATTTTACTTCCTTAATTACAAAAAAAATAAAAATCAGAGCCCTAAATTCCTAACCATGCCCACATTGGAGAGTCATTTGCATATTTTAGTATAATATAGCTGAATATGGTTTGAATGTTATGATTTTTTTTTTTTTTTTCGCATTTATTGTTTATTTCTCTCTCTATAAACAGATAAAGCACAGAACAATTCAAAGAAAAATTCTAGTAAACAAATAACAAAACAGCACAAAACAAGGACCTCGTAGTTTACATAAACTAATAGGAAAAAAAATATTCGTCAAAAGTATTTAACTTAAATAGGAACCAAAAAGCAATCATATAAATTCTAACTGAAGCAAATTAAACCACGGCAGCCAATATCTTTCCCAGATCCCTCTTTTCATCTTTAATGTTAAAATAAATTTCTGAATATCAAAGTACTTTTTGAGGAAATAATTTAAATGAGTTACCGACAATCTTGTTTTATTCAGTTTTGAAAGGAAAATATAATACTTAACTAAAATTAATATAAGATTGAAAGTTTTGTCGCCCTTAACACCAAATAAAATCGTGATATTGTTCAGATTGAAAAGCTTGATACCTCTATTTTTAAGGGTATTTTTTAAGTATCTCCAAAGAGGTTGAACCAAAGGACAAGAGAAAAACAAATGTTCAATCGATTCTACACTATTGTCACAGAAAAAGCAGGTGTCAGTTTCACTAATATTCATTTTAAACAGCAAAGAATTTGTGGGGAAAAAATGATGTAATATTTTAAATTGGAACCATCTCAGTTTCATATCAGATGTACACCTGAAAGGTACCAAGCAATAAAAATTCCATACCTCCAACAACTCAGTATGAAGCTCAGCTTGCCACTTTAAAAGTGCTTTGTTATTTTGATGGTAATTCTTGACTAAGCAAGAGTACACTGATTTAGAATCGAAATGTCCACGTGCGAACAGGACAAAATAAAAATTTTTTATTGGTCTGCAAATTTTCTCAAAACCATTTTTAAAAACATTTCCCCAAGAAGTTTTTATTGCATTAATAACCCCAGCGTACTGAAGAAAGTTAGTCTTGACTTGATAAATTCTACTAAAATCGTCAAAAGAAAGAAAAGTTCCATCATTGTTGAGTAAGTCATTAACATTACATACACCTCGATCAATCCACTTTTTGTAAATAATGGGACAATTTGAAATATTGATATGACTATTATTCCAAATAAATTGGCTTGCAATTAGTTGTGGCTCTTCCACCATGTCACTGTAATTTTTCAAATAAATATAAATACTTGCAAAAACGTCTTTCCAAAACAAGTTTGAAGTACGGTCAGAAAGACCACTAAAATAAACATTACCAAATTTAAGCATATCATCAAAATGAAAACAAAGTGGGACAACATTGCAACTATTACTAAGAATACGTTTAATACAAGTCACTTTTAAGGCAATGGCATGATTTCTAATATCCACCATTTTGAGACCCCCATCTACATAGTCCCGGATAGAGACAAAATTTTACGACTGGCTTCATCAAAATTGAAGGGCAAAAAGTATCAAAACGCATCTATATTCATATCAGATGACGTCACCCTTGAAGTACGTGAATTACGGAAGCAATTGCATCAGAAGCTTCCGGAATTAAAACAGAGGGCAGATGTTAAAAATGCTGTCGTCCCCTGGTCCATTCCACCCAGCATACTCATTTTTAAGACAGATGGGTCCCGACAGCTTCTTCGGGATAACATCGTTTAGGGAATTTTTCTCCTATTGCATGAGAAAAGGTGTTAAGTGCATTTCGTTATGTATAGAATTAAGTGCATGAAGTTTTCAAGCTGCTTGAGGTGTGGATCCACATTTGAAGGTTACCAGATTAACTTTTAGAAAGGTATCGGATTATCAGAAAATTATCAGGAAAAACTTTTCAGTAAGCTATCACACCTTCAGGAATATATCGTGATGATCTTATCAGAAAGTTGATGAATCGTTAGAAAGTGATCTCGGTAATTTTATTAGGAAGTCATTGGAGCATTAGAAAGTCATCGGTTTATTTAGAAAATGATTGAGAAAGTTATCGAGATAGGCCCAGCAGGAAGTGATCGGACTATTAGATTAGATGACGTGATTAACTTATCAGAAAGTCATGGAACCATCAGAGAGTAAACGTGATAAATTTAAAGGAAAGTTATGATGCCATCAGAAAGTCATTGGTTGTAGCAGGTTGATAAACTTCACTGAAAGTCTTTGGATCATCAGATTGTTATCGTGAAAAATTTACCATGATGCATTAGCAAGATATCGTGATGAGCTTACAATATACTTATCAGTGAGTGTTCGGATTATCAGAAATATTTCATAATAAATTTAACTTTTGGACCTTCAGAAAGTTTTGTTATAGTCTAACCAAAAGGTTTTCAAACCATTAGATAGCTATGGTAATTTATATCTTTTCCTGTGAGTTGATTATCAACATACAGGTTAAAATCGTTTTTGCATTTATACCAGGAGGGATGCTGTTTTTAAGATAGAAATCAACCATTCAACAAAAATGTGTTGGATAGGCGTAGACGGTGTTGACTTTGTTCGTTTTCTATTATTTTGTCTTTTTTCTAAAAAAATCTCTCTCGATTTTGTTGTTAGGTTTTTAAATTCTCTCATTTTGAAAAGGAAAAAATTAATATCACTTTTTTGTGCTCAAGGGCCAGTGTATTGTTTGCCTCTGAAATTAAGCGGGTACGTCTTCGAATAACTTAGTTATATCTTCACTTAACTGTAGGGGCCTCAATTGCAAGGAAAAAGGGGCCGATGTTTTTGATTTCTTAAAATCGTATAGAAAGAGTCATATTTATTGCCTCCAAGATGTCCATTGGACTGCAAGTGACCTTGTTCAGGTTGAAAGGGAGTGGGGTTCAGATTGTTTTATATCCAGTGGCAGTAGCAACTCCCGTGGAGTTGCAATCCTTTTTAGTAACAATTTTGAGTATGAGGTTGAGAAAGTTGCTAAGGATACTGAGGGTAATTATATTGTTTTGAGCCTGAATACATATGATTGCAAATTAACTCTAATTTCACTTTATGGCCCAAATAATGATAATCCCTCTTTTTATCGGAAGCTTCAAGATTTGGTGTCTGATTTTGATAATACTCACTGTATTATTGTTGGTGACTGGAATTTGTCTCTTAATCAGAATTTAGATACTTTTAATTATTTGCATGAAAATAATCCTCAAAGTAAAGAGGTTGTATTGGACTTCCTTAACAATGAGAATATGATCGATGTTTGGAGGGTTCTACATCCTACCGAAAAATCTTTTACTTGGCGGCAACCTATTCCCTTAAAACAGAGCCGCTTAGATTTTTTCATTCTTTCGTCTGGGCTATTCAATAAGGTAGTTAGTTCTTCTATACATCACGGGTATAGATCTGATCATTCTCTTATTCAATGTATCATAAAATTGAAAAAAATAGAGTGTGGGCGGGGATTCTGGAAGTTTAACAACAGTCTCCTCAAAGATGATGAGTATATTAATGTAATATCTAATGTTATAGATGAGACGATAGTTGAATATGCGTGTTCTCCTTATGACAAAACAAATGTTAAGAAAATAAATGGTTATGATATTTGCTTGGTTATTGATGATCAAATGTTTTTTGAAATATTACTCTGCAATATTCGTGGTAAATCTATTTCATACTCTTCTTACAAAAAGAGGGTCACCTCTGACAGAGAAAAGTTCTTGATTGAGGAGATTGATTGGATGGAAAAGAATACATCAGCTAATTCGTGGAGATTAAATTATGTTGATGATTTGAAAAAGGAGCTGCAGGAGGTAAGGCTTAATAAGGTTAATGGTATTTTGCTGCGCTCCCGTGCTCAAAGAATTGATGAGGATGAAAAACCGTCGAAATATTTTTTGAATCTTCAAAAGCGTAACTATGAAGAAAAATTAATCTCCTTTCTAAAAACGGATAAGGGTGAGGTTCTGTATGCTGATGACGGCATCAAGGTAGAGGTGTACAATTTTTATAAGAATTTGTATCGTAATAACGATAGTAATGTGATGGATTTAAATCTTGAGAAGAGTATCATAAATAAATTAAAAATATTATCTGATAGTGAGTCACAGGATTTGGAGGGACCACTTGGTCATCTTGAAGTTTACAATGCTTTGAAGGATATGAAAAATGGGAAATCCCCTGGCCCTGACGGTTTTACAGTGGAATTTTTAAAATATTTTTGGGACAAGATTGGTTGCTTTTTAGTTAGGTCTCTAAATCATGGTTATGGTATTTCTCAATTATCTGTTTCACAAAGACATGGCATTATATCTTTAATTCCGAAGAAGGATAAATCAAGAGATAGACTGTGTAACTGGCGGCCTATAACTCTCCTTAATATTTCGTATAAAATTGCTTCCTCTGTCATTGCCAACCGTATAAAACGGATTTTAAGTAAATTAGTCTCTAATGATCAAAATGGGTTTTTAAAGGGTAGATATATTGGAAACTGCATCCGCACAATTTATGATATCATGCACTATTGTGGTGAGGAGAACTTGTCAGGGATTTTGCTTGCTATTGATTTTGAAAAAGCTTTTGATTGTATTTCTCACAAGTTTATTTATAAAGTTCTCGAATTGTTTAATTTTGGGCCCTCTATAATCAAGTGGTACCACACTTTATACAGAAACTCCACATCCTCAGTTCTTGTTAATGGTTATCCTTCACAATGTTTCCAAGTGGAACGTGGGTGTCGACAGGGAGATCCTCTTTCTCCGTATTTGTTTATTCTATGTACGGAGGTGTTGAACATTTTGATTAAAAGCAATAATTCCATTCGGGGCATTTCAATGAACAATTATGAGCATAAGATGGTACAGTACAGTATGCTGATGATACTACCTTTTTCTTTGATGGTAGTGCAGCTTCGTTTCATGGTTTAATGGACACACTGACTGATTTCAAAAATATTTCTGGACTTAGTATAAATTTCAGGAAATCATTGCTTATTGGTATCGGTTCCCTTAAGAATTGTTATGATCTTTTTTGTGAAAATTATGGGATCCCGTGGAATCGTGGGGATGATTTTGTCCTACTTGGTATTTCCTTTAATGTTAATATTTCTAGAATGGTTACAATTAATTATGACAAAGCCTTGTTAAAAATAAAGAGTTTAATTAACTCATGGTCAAAACGCAACATAAGTACGTTGGGCCGAATAACTGTTCTTAAATCTCTTATAATTCCTCATATAAACTATCCTCTACTGACGTTACCGTCGCCTAGTGATGAGTTTTTGTTTAATCTTAATTCTTTATTCTACAATTTTGTGTGGAATGCCAAGCCAGACCGAATTAGTAGGAACCAAGTTATTCAGGAATGTTATGATTTTGGTTTGTTGATACTTGTTCAGCTTCCAGAGAAGGCCTTTATGTAGGACAGGTACACAAATTAAACCAAAAACTATTAATTTGGCCATGTCAAAGTTTATATGTAATTCTGGCATGGTATTTTAATCAGTTATATCTGGCTTGATATGGCCATATAAAACTTTATTTGCATATCTGGAATTGCATTTCATCAAGTTATATTTGGCTTGATATGGCCATATTAAACTTTATTTGCATATCTGGGAAGGCATTTCATCAATTATATCTTGCTTGATATGGCCATAGAAAACTTCATTTGAATATCTGGAATTGTATTTCATCAAGTTATATCTGGATTGATGTGGCCATAGAAAACTTTATTTGCATATCTGGAATTGCATTTCATCAATTTATGTCTGGCTTGATATGGCCATATCAAACTTTATTTCAATATCTGGGAAGGCATTTCATCAATTATATCTGGCTTGATATAGCCATATTAAACTTTATTTGCATATCTGGAATTGTATTTCATCAAGTTATATCTGGCTTGATATGGCCATATAAAACTTTATTTGCATATCTGGAATTGTATTTCATCAAGTTATATCTGGCTTGATATGGCCATATTAAACTTTATTTGCATATCTGGAATTGCATTTCACAAAGTTATATCTGGCTTGGTATGGCCATATAAAACTTTATTTGCATATAAGGAATTGCATTTCATCAATTTATATCTGGCTTGATATAGCCATATTAAACTTTATTTGCATATCTGGAATTGTATTTCATCAAGTTATATATGGCTTGATATGGCCGTATAAATTTTTTTTGCATATCTGGGAAGGCATTTCATCAATTATATCTGGCTTGATATGGCCATAGAAAACTTTATTTGAATATCTGGAATTGTATTTCATCAATTATATCTGGCTTGATATGGTCATAGAAAACTTTATTTGCATATCTGGAATTGCATTTCATCAATTTATATCTGGCTTGATATGGCCATATCAAACTTTATTTCAATATCTGGGAAGGCATTTCATCAATTATATCTGGCTTGATATGGCCATAGAAAACTTTATTTGCATATCTGGGAAGGCATTTCATCAAGTTATATCTGGCTTGATATGGCCATATAAAACTTTATTTGCATATCTGGAATTGCATTTCACAAAGTTATATCTGGCTTGGTATGGCCATATAAAACTTTATTTGCATATATGGAATTGCATTTCATCAATTTATATCTGGCTTGATATGGCCATATCAAACTTTATTTGCATATCTGGGAAGGCATTTCATCAAGTTATATCTGGCTTGATATGGCCATATTAAACTTTATTTGCATATCTGGAATTGTATTTCATCAAGTTATATCTGGCTTGATATGGCCATATCAAACTTAATTTGCATATCTGGGAAAGCATTTCATCAATTTGTATCTGGCTTGATATGGCCATATAAAACTTTATTTGCATATCTGGGCTTTTCTTGAATCAAGTTATATCTGGCTTGATATGACCATATAAAACTTGATATACTATATCAAGGCATCTAAATCTGGCTGAATATCTGGCTTGATATGGCCATATAAAGGCTGTATTTAACTAGATTTATCCAGATATTAATCCATATCTGGATTTGGAGTAAGGGTCAACTCATGAAGGTCATTTGGTAAACTTTTAATTATATCAATTCTTGAGATTGCTACCAGAACTAAACTGGATTAAATAGTTAACATAAAGAGGTTTTCCATATGCTACATGTTCAGTAGAACTACCACAGTTTTATTCATTATCATGGTAGTTTCATGAAAAATCATTACAACTTCTGTTATGATGAGACTACAGATGAGACCTCATAGGCTTCACTTAATGTAATGTTGTCAATGTAGATTCATGTTCCTTCATTCCTGGAAACTTGAGCAAACTTTTCAGAATGCAATAAAAGACTAAGGGTTATGCCTCTTAATCTCACTTGCATATGCTCTCTCTACATGGGGCAGGGTATTGTGTTGATCTATTTCTGTATGCCGTTTGTTTCATGTGTTGTGCATATGGCACCTGTTCTCATATTATTAGCAATACAAACTCACAGATCAAAAAAATATTTCTGCAAGATCCACTTGTCAAAGCCACTTCTTTAAGGACAAATTGAACTGAATGTTATCTGGGTGAATGATAATAGAGGATAGAAATGCCCTTCAGCCAATTACACAGACAGTCTATCTACTCAATTGAGTGGGTCATATAGCATTAGCATAAAAAGAATGCTCCTTCCAATCTCCATTCAAATAACTGCTCCTTGGCAAATCACACTTATCTTAGCCATAAAGGGTATGTACTTCCTGCTATCATTCCCACAGTGCAGCAGCCACCCAAAGTGAAACTGCATGACACACGTTCCCACTCACTACCTAGTCTATGTTTATCTTCACAACATATTGTGAACTTGCTTGACAATCAATCAGAGTATCTTAATAAGTAACTTACAGCAAGCTGCTATTTGTATAACCTGAAAAAAAGAAAACAGAAACAAGAAAAAAATGGCAATCTCATACATGCAAATGTCTGATGCCGTCTCAATTAAGGTCTGAGTAAGTAATGTGGATTGTTTCATCATCACCAAAAATAAAACATGAAGAAAAAACATAGAATCCACAAATACTGACAGATAATTTTGAAAATAGCCTAACTGTAGATATACTGAATTCCTATAACTTTTATACAAGGCCAAACTGGACCACTCTAGGACGATTAAAAAAAAAACAATTACTTTGACAGGAATTTTAAAACAGACTATTCCCTGAAATGTTAATACACTCACAGACAAAATGCAGTATTTTGTTTCAAATTGGAATATTATACTAACTAGCAAGGTCAAGTGACTAGAGTATCCACCTTGCAGCCAGGAGGTCTGGCGTTTGAATCTTGACCAGGTCAAATCGAAGACTTAAACCAGAAAGCCAAAAGGCTTAGTGATTCCTTGCTGCTGATGGAAATGTAAGTCTATTTTTTTCAATTGACAGTGTTTCTCAAATGAACAAAAAAACAACAATATTGATGGCCTTCTCAATATTGCATTTGCACCAAAATGACAGAATTCATCTACAAAATATGGGCAATACACATGCTATAAATATGAGATTCCTCACAATTTTCCAACCTGAGATTTTGTCTTTACAAGAAGTTCTCAAGGTATTTACCATTCGACACTAGTGACAACAAATGACCTTCGACCTCCATCAGCAATGATAGGGTTCATCTACTTAGCATGGTATATGGCCAATGCAGATACTAAGTATGAGATCCCTCACAATTATCCTTATCCAACTTGAGATATCATGTTAACAATAAAACCCCACGATTCTTGAAGAAATTCCCAACCCCTTTACCATTTGATCTCTGCAGGTGACCTAAAATGAGCTTTCACCTACATCAAAATCAATAGAATCATCAACTTTATAGGGCCAACCCACAGTGCACATTTCAGCATGGTCACATTTACCATTTTAGAGATATCATGTTTAGAAGGTTTTGACATTCACATTTTGACCTCTCAGGACCCCAAATGACCTTTGACCACCACCAGAAACAATAGGGATCATCTACCCAATATGGTCAACAAACACTAAATATGAGGCTAGCCACACTCACCATTCTTAAAGGGAAATATTGTGTTTGTTTTGCCAGAAAAATTTGTTCTTTCAGAACTAATCTTTATTGACACAGGGTGATAAATTATCAAAAATAAGGCAGTATGGAAAGCTTCTTTTGAAGAAAAAAGTTTCCCACCGATAGAAATTCAGTTGTTTGTTGCTCAAGAATAATTTTTTCTGTCACCCAAAATTTCATCATTTCAAATGATGCAATGCCCATGGTTCTTCTTGTGCATAGTATTTAGAAGAGATGTAGCTATTGCTGGGGTTTATGATAAAGACTGTGAATTGTTGGATAGTGTCTCAGTCATTTTTTGTGCTCTTTGTTGGAGCATTTTAAACACAATATTTCACTTTAAGATATCATGTTTACAAGCAAAAGTGTCACATACATACAAACACAGCACATACCCACACTCAAAGCCTTATGGAGTACAGAGAACAGTTCCCTGTTAGGAAATCATCCGAATTCCTCTTTAGCCAGTTAAGTCATGCACCATGCTGTGAGCGAGGGCAGGCACGACAGACCTCATTGCAAAGTCTAAATTTACGAGCACGGGGCAAGATGTGAATTTAAATCTCTAAGGTACCTGGAAGTAACAGCTATGTTTTGTGTTATGTTCCAATTTCATGTTTCATATTTATTCTTATCTGTAATGGGACAGTCCTGTTGAAACAGGGCCCTGGTTATGACTAAGAAGGCCATCAAATCCCAGAGAACAATAGGTTTGATTCCCTACATTTACCAAAAGTAAGTTTGCCTTCCATCATTGTATAACAACTTTGAAACTCTTTCAGTGGTAAACATGCATGGACAGCATTTTGGGATCAGAATCCCTCTCACCTTTTAACCCTTTGAACGCAAAAAAAGGCCAAAAAACTGGGTTCACAGACAACATACCATAGGCAGAAAGGACCATTTTCCTTCTCAAATCAGGTGGATATTATCACCTGATATTTGGTGGTTGTATTGTTTACAAATTACCTGATATTTGGTGGTTGCATTAATTGTTTACAAATTAAAGATGTGCACTTGAAAATACAGAAAAGACATTTTCCCATATGGTTTTGTTCATGGTAAGAGTTTTACAAGGAAATGAACAATGTTACCTTGGCATTTGATGTTTTTGGGTATTGCTGATTCAATGATTACTAGTTTAATCATAATGGTGGCCTTCAAAGATGAATAGGAGATTAAATAGGAGAACAAAAGAAACCTAATCTAAGAGCAAAGTGAGTGCAGGGAGTGTAGCTGCACTCTTTTAGTACACTCAGGATTAAATTGATTCTAAAATAGTAACAAGTACTGTAGGCTTAGTTAGATGGAGTTTTATGGCCCAAATTCTAACTAATTATAATTCAAGCCGAACACAGCCTTTTTTCCAGTAGTGGCTGGTTTGTTTTGAATGTTTTCACTACTCCATTGCTTATGATGAGCACAAGGCACAAGGTCAGAAGTTCCATATTTGAAGTCTTCAGTATGACAACCCGGCCAGTACCAGACCTTCTGACTGCAAGTCTAATGCTCTAACCACTAACCACTTGACCATGCAGTCCATTAATTAATGTAATGCTTAATGAGTAATGTACGTGTAGAGCCTAGTATATACTATAAGACACATTTATTGAAGTTATTGAAGGTAGACATGAAGATGATGGTTGAGATAAGTGATATACTCTACACAAATGGTGTTCTACTGACCTGTAACAGCTGATAGATGTGGCCAATCAATTTCATCAGCTATAACCATTGGTGCTGCTTCAAAAGATTTCTGGAGAAATAAAAATTACAAATGAAGGAAAGTGTTACAAAATTTCAAGCAGCTGGTATAGCTAGATATTACAAGTGTGTGCCAACAAATGGAATTAAGATGGCCCAATTGGCTATTTTGATAAAGTTAATAAAGTTAAACATTTACTATGACAATAATAGTTTCATTGACAACATTCATTTCCCATATTCTTTTAACTCAAGGTTTAAGATACATGATAAAAAATGTAAGGTCATGTGCACCAAAAGGAATCTTTACTCCTAGCTGTCATGCATACAGTATGATGTACATACTTTGGGAAAGTGCCATCCCTACATCCTACATCCTACAAGAATTTATCTTGGCTTACGCACCTGTGACAGGAAGCTCTGACTATGATTGATCAATTTGTCTCATCACCGCAAAAGACCTATACTGGCTAAATTTAGCTTCATAGAATGGGGACCACCTGGCAATGCCTTGAGCAAGCAGATCAAGTTTGGAGCAGTAGGACTTTGAGAATCTGCAACTGATATAGCTATATATTTGAGAAATAACATACTAATTTTGGGGGAATTCCTCACATTATTTCATTCTTCCTACTTGATTGTTTGACCCTCAAAATGGTACTGATATGCATTTAATATAACATACTCACCAAACTAATTTGAACGGCTGAAAACCACTCCCTTGGAAGATGAAAATGAGCTGCTGCTGAATCTCCAAGTATAGCCACACCATAGTTTTCTGTGTCACTACAAAATAGCTCCTCATAGGTTTTACCGGTCTTTTTATCAGTTCCCTTTCAGAAAGAGAGTAGAAATTGTGGATACATGTTTGCATGGAGGCAGTTGAAACAGATGGGATTGGTGGCTATAGCTTTCAAAATTATACCCTTAAAAATATTTAATTAACATTTCCTTCAAACAATTAAATAAACAGAGCTAGAAAACTACTTAACCTTATCTACAAAAATTTCATAAGCAGCCCCTCATCCATCTGTTCAAACTTTCCAGAGAATCCTGGAGTTCTGTAATTCCCCAAAGTTATGAATACTTTTGGAAATGTAAATTTTTCTGCCAGCATATATACTTGTTTATTTTTCTGTTTGTTAAGGGAAGTGTAAGAAAAATATGATTCTGCCAATGAGCAAAGAATTGCTTCTGTGTGTGTGTCTTGGAAGGGGGGTCTGGGGTAGAAAGGGGTCTGGGGTCTGGGGTTATTTTTGTATCAATACATACCCAGGCCATTTACTTTGGATAGATCTTGATGATTCAAGACTCTTTGACAATATCAAAAATCATTAAACACCACTTCAATACACAGGCATGTATAAATCCAACACAGTTTTTTAGACGAACTATGATTGGGGGCAAAATTATTGTTCATCACTTGATGCAACTAAATGTTTGTTCACAATCTCCGTCTGCTATGTGAATGTCAACTACATAACAAAGCATTTGTCTTTGCTGAAATTCATCATAACTACTGCATTTTTAAAAAGAAAAACAGTGATCTCCAATAAAAATACAAGTGGTTGATTGCTTCAATTAGCCACTCCAATCAGCAGCAGCTCTTTAAAGATATTTTCATGATTACTGTACTCTGTTACAACAGAAATCCAGCAACTTATGGAGTTGATACAACAACTTCTGAGAACAAATTCTGAATGAGTGCTAGCAAATAGGGGATCAAATTACTTAGGGTGTATTGAAGAGTTAGTTAAATCACCTTTCAGTTAAAACTGAGATAAACTGGCATCTATGTCAACCTTTGAGGGCTACTGACAAATGCTGGA
Source organism: Holothuria scabra (assembly GCA_037179385.1). NCBI lineage: Eukaryota > Metazoa > Echinodermata > Holothuroidea > Aspidochirotida > Holothuriidae > Holothuria > Holothuria scabra. Next base: position 38,291,257 of record CM074182.1, on the reverse strand, counting down.
AGGAGCACATGATTGGTATTGTTACAACTCTTGACAAGTTTTCACCAGAAAGCCAAAAGGCTTAGTGATTCCTTGCCACTGAAATTTAAGCCTATCTTTTTTCAAATTGACAGTGCTCCATAATGTTTTTCAAAGTGACAGTGCTCCCTAATGTACCCACAAAGTATACATGCAAGGCATCAATATTCTTCCTACAAGAACTGGGGTTCTGCTCATGATATTACATCCACACGTGTGAAATTTTGCAGTATCCAAGACTCCAACCATGGGAAATTTGTTTTAATATGATATTGAGACTTGGATCCCTTGTGAACCAAAGTGACATTTGACGTCCACCAAAAACTATAGGGATCATTTCTTCAACATGCATCATCTACATGTCAAGTATGAGGACTCTACAAGTTACCTTTCTTGTAATAGTATGCAAGCAAGTTTGTCAGACTTTGACACTGCTGACCCCAAATGACTTTCGACCTTCACAAAATCATCTGGGATCACCATCTCAATACAGCCAACCCACACACTAAAGATGGGCTTGGTCACATGCATTTTTCTTGGATACCGTAATTACTAGGTTTTGATGTCTTGACCTCTCATGATCCCAAATGACCTTTGACCTCCATGAAAATCAATAGAGATATCTATCCAATATGACCAACCCATACACCACAAATATAAGATCAGTCACATGTACCATTCTTGAGATATAGTGCTTACAAGGTTTTGACCTTTTGACCTCCAGTGACCCCAAATGACCTTTGACCTCCACCAAAAGCGATAGAGATCATCTAATCAATGTGGCCAACCCACACACTAAATATGAGATCAGTCACACTTACCCTTCTTGAGATATCCTGTTTACAAGCAAAAGTGTCACATACACACACACACACCCACACACATCATCACCATCGCATCGATTCCTAGTCTGCCTTCGGCAAGGAATAAAAAAAAAAAAGTATATCACATAAAACTGATACTGTATACTTTTATAACACTGTAAGAAAGGAGATATCTTACCTGGGAGGAAGGAGCAAAGCCTCAATTAGTACATGTGTGAATTGAGGCACAGATCGAACAAGATTAGCTCCCTGGATTTCATGGGAAATCCTGGGAACATCTAACGGACCTGTACGTGCCATGTTGGCATAGGGAGAATTTCCAAAATGAACACTGAAAATCAAAGCTTTAAAGCCATCCCCAAGTAAAATTGAGTATGTACGCACAGTCTCATAAACCATTTATCATGGGTACTTACATAAATGCCATTGCAATTGGAATCTTCACTTTTGTCACCATCAATGGGCCTGGGGATTAAAATTAAATATTAAATGAAAATATTATCATTTTAAATTATGCTTGGACAGTGAAATATATATTGGAAGAATTGTACTGGCAGGGATATTTGCCCTTCCAAATAAGTAGAGAGAAGGGTAAAGGGGGTTGAAAGTATGACTGCCATTTTTTTTTCAGTTTAACATTTTCTTGCACACAACTAAACAATGCCTATGAAAAAGTGGAACTTCAAAACAAAAAATAAAAATGATATAGAGGAAATTAAAAAAAGATAGTGACATCATAGCTAAATTTCTGCAATAATACACACTTAATGCAAACATATGGTGCTGATATTTTACAAGCTGTTTTGTGGCCAAGGTGACTATCATGATGATCTGCACTCCCCACCACCCTCCCCACACAGAAAAAAGTATATTACTTCCCCTTCTGCACTTTCTAAATTTCAATCAGTAAAATTTGGAGGATCGCTTCAAAATCAAATCTGAACATATTCACTCTGAGAAAGTGACAGTGACTCTTCTGGGATTTGCAATTTTTCAAATTAAGATTAGTCATTGCATGATTTCAGTCTTAACTTGAAAGAGTGATTTTTAACTCTAAACGTTTCAGATGACAGTCTGTCAATGGCCAAAAACTGAAACACTGATTGATACCTTCTGCCAGGATAAATGCTTTTTTGAAAATCATCACAGTCTCTTCCTCTGAAATGACTGCCACGGAGAGTCTGTTTAAAAGGAAATGAGAAGCATGATGAAACCTTCCTTCTTACCTTTTTGTTACGTTCCCCTTCTCTGCCTGATTACACCTCTTATTGCTTCAAGCTAGAAATGAAGCTCACTACAGACAGACTTGATTAGTCACATTTCACATCTGATTAACTGATTGACAGAAACAGATAAATTAAAATAAACAAAAAGTTACATAACATTTGGGGTTAGCTAACAGGCCAGTCACGCATGTGTTAATTGTTTTTCACATCACAGTGTGAACACAATGAAAGCATAGCTCACTTGAGGGCACAGGCCATGTTGCAAACGAAGATACCAGTTACATCCCACACGGCCTTTGATCTACTGTGGTGTCTATATTGCTTTATTAAGAAGAAACACCGCAGCATGAAATATTTACTGTTAACATAAAGCTATAAGGCCAAAAATTTGTAACATCAAATGACTGAAAAAAATACTTGCGTGTATTTTCTATAAATATTAATATCCATTTGTTTGATTTATCAATGTATAAAAATTATGACAAAGTTTGGTTCCAAGAACTGAAACAAGGGAATGTCAGTAGGTAATGTCTGACTAATCAAGAGGTATTAACAAATGAAACAAAAATTTTTTAAATAATTTATTATTGAATTGATATTCCTCTTAGGTGGTTTTGGCTTTCTTTAATTCTTTGTTGTCTTATTTTGTCTTGATTTTTTGTTTTTTTGTTTTTTCTTTTTGTAAAGGGGGACTGCTCGCATAAATTTTGCTTTTTCAGTCCTCCTCCACAGCCTTGTTTAAATGTTGTTTCATTTTGTATTTAGACCATTCTTTCGTAAACCATTCTTTTAAGTTCTATATTTGTGACCCAGGCTGATGATTTACCTCAATGAGCTTTACTACTGAGAGCTCATGTTAACAAGTCTTTAACAGTTTAACCTATTATACCTATCTGTATTACTGACTTAAGCATGGATGGTTTAAAGACAATGCAGTTTAAGTTTCAGATTTATTGACTGTTTTTGTACTCTTTATCTTCTAACATCATTTTTTCCTGCCTTACCCCTCTCTTTCTCATCCCCCCCCTGAAAAGCCTCTAAAAATGTTTTTAAAATGTTCCTTACTTCTACTGAGCTGAATCTGTCACCGTCTCCATCCACTACTGGCAAATGATCACTGAGTTTTCTGGAAGACAAAAACAGTGAACATGAGTTGTAGCTCCTTTAGCATTACACATGTAAGAGAGAAACAACATATGGTTAGACGTATTGCCTGCACGCAGAAACTACATGATAGAGTCACTTCTCACAAGAAGCCAACAAAGGTTATAATCAATCCGAATACTTCAAACCAACATTTATTTTAGCAGTCCATCTTGGTACATATTGTCAAACCACATGTTCCCATTAAATCATTGCAATACAATTGTGGGGTGCTACACTCCTCGACAAAAAATACATGGGACAAACCTGGTCCCTGTACCAATGTTGAAGTTTCAGGATGCTGTGGGCTGCCGCAACACTGAATGGGGGAGTGTGGGGATGGTGATCTGTTCATTGCTTGTTTTGTCCCATCATTTTCGTTGAGGATTGTAGCTATGGTAGATAGGGCCATGGATATACCAGCCATTATTGGCCACATATGAGCAATGAAAAAACAGAATTACAGACAGCAAAATATCAGATTTCACTCTGGTGAAAGGTTGGGTTGCCTAATTTTACTAACTCTGCAGAGCAAGACCTTGACAATGGACCATACTGTGGCTTGTTTTTATATAACAGACATTCTCTGGCTACAACCCCAAGCTCTACCCCATGGGCTTGGGGTCACAGAATATGCCAATGGTATGTCCTGTTGTTAGAGGTGTTGGTGTGTCGTTTTATCAAATCTAACTAAATCAGGCTAGTGAATCTGCAATATATAGCATCAGAATTGTGACATTTAGTTAAAGACTTAGGAACATAAAGCATTCAATGTAATTTACTCACTTTTCAATAGTCTCACAGAACTCTTTAAGACCTGGTAGCAGTGTGCAAATATCACTTTTCAAGTTAGATCTGACCTGCAAATTGACAAAATGATTATAAGAAAAAAAATTGTAAGTTGTATAGTCCATGTTTCACAACTAAGGTTAATGTAAAACCCAGCGAATGAGACGATTAAAATATAGCCTATCCAAATGATAATTTGCTCATATCTTTGCAAATGTTTTCATACTTCCATGATTAATTTAAACCATGAACGTTTGCCTATTTCTTAATATAGAAAAAGGGTTATATGTCTGACTACTTTTTGATTTCTCTTCATGTTTCACAACAAATTTTGCATGATACATTTGAGAATATTACCATAAATGTCATTGCCATCTATCAATGCCTGAAGAGATATTTCTTGAATCATACAGCTGGAAATCTAACCCAAGGCGACAAATTTAGGTGCTACATTCTTCCGCTACTGTAGTGGCGCAGTATACAATACAGGCAAATACAGAGTAAACTAACATATTGTGTTGGTTCTATGGGGAATTTCCTAAGAAAATTTGATATTTTCATTATTCTGTTATTTTCACTTTGAACTATTTGGAGCACAGAGGTAGCATACTGGTAGACAATTTCAACTGCACACTGGAATGGCAAAGATAAAACTACAATGAAACCCTATGGGAAAATAACAGTAAAACATTCACATTCTACAAGAACACATACAAAGGTTGAACCTTTTAAAAAACATGTATTAAAAGCAGTTTTTCAAAATGTTTATGACAGCATACATTCCCACATTCACATAAAACACAACAAAGTTGCAGTAATTTTTTTCATGAATATTGACATCCCCAGAGTATAAAACAGGTAGGGAATGGACAGTATGTTAAATTGTTCAGCAATGATAACTTTAACACAAAAAATTACACTTGTGAACAATATTCCTCCCCTGCTTCCAGTGTAAGCACTAAGAATTTGAAACTGGAAAGCAATTCCTTCTGTTAAATTTTTTTGGGAGGGATTTTGAAAATCGAGGAGGGACTTCATCCCTCCTGTATATTTTTTAAGAGGGATCTCTCAAATCAAGGGGGAGAAAATTATCCCTCTTTATATTTTTTGTGAGGGATTTCCTTCATCAAAGTTTCCCTGGCCCTCTAATTCAAGCGCTCTGCCACAGGAGGTGAAGAACATGGTCCTATTTATTCCAATTTGCAGGGACCACAAGATGTGCAGGGAGAGCTGGAAGGCTTTATTTTTTAACAAACTGGGCCAATTCCATGATTAGCCCTCACTTCATAATTCGCTCTGTGGCCCAACATTTATAGAGTTTTGTGATTGAACTACGATCTTAGCTGCAGAGAAGTAAGAGCCATTTTCCAAAAGTCAATTCCTTTATGTGCAGTATTCCAAGGAAAATAGGGGTAGCCTATTTCCACACTGTCTCCTATTCCTCCACGGCAGGAGAAAATCCTCCCTCTAAAGTCCCCATGGCTGAAAAACAACAGCACTTACCTTTTGCTTGTGAATTTTCCAAACCACTGGATCTGGAAACACTTTCTTGACAGTATGACTGATACCCCCTTTAGGTTTTGGATAAAGTGCGCACTCTGGTTGGCCGGGTTCTGTGTAACAAATTCCTATGGAATGGCAGGCAACATCTGGAGTAAAGAGGTCTTTAAAGATTCTACATAAGGAAAACAATAGGGGCTGGCACAGGTGATTGTACATAAAACAAGATACATCTTTGGTGCTAGAAAAAATACATACAAACAAAAATAAAAATGATTATTAAAAGCAAACATAGACAATTATTGAACAATCAAATGAGGAGTCTCTTATAAAGCTAGCATTTTCTACAAAATGAAAACTAGAAGCAGACAGATGTATTGATGTTCAGCATATGGTTTTAAAGGTTGATATTGGGGGCAACAGCTAGATAATCACAAAATTCTATTTTAATAGGTCTTGCAATCTGGGGATCTCACAAAATCTTTTATAATCATACCAATAGGTGATGGTTGAGGAGAAAATTATTTGTGATGGGGGTGGTTTTGAGGGTGGAAACCCCCCTATGCACCCAACCATAAAATGCAAAAAACACCTAAAATCACGATTTTTCCCTAGCTCTCCCCTTAGACTTTCCGTCATGTTGTGATCCAAAACACCCCCATGACATACTCCTGGCTATGCTACTGGTCCTGCAGTTCAAGGATTTGTAAACAGCAATAAAAACTGAAGTCAACATGAAAAGCAAACCTTCTTTAGCTACATACTGCACCATGGTTGCACAATTCCTAGATGCTGTAAAGTGGTTATGAGACTAACTGAACATTTTCAAGTACCCTCTGTAAAATTCCATGCTGAACTTATACACCACTATTACATGAAGGCACAACTGAGGCACAGCAAGTTCACATATTACATACTTCACACTATGCTGAAATTTTTGTTTCACAGTCTTGACTGGTTTAAAGGGGTAATACCATCACCCAAATTTGAGGTAGTGCTGTAGACTGTTCTGCTTCATAAGTGACAGTGTTTTTCTCCTTTAATGTGAAATTTCAGCTCAACAGTTACACATATAAAATAAACACAATTAAAGTATGTACACTACTTACAATACTTCTATCACAGGGGTCGCTAAGTCTAGGAATGCTTTGCAAGGTCCAACATAATTGTCTGAAATAAAAAAAGAGTGATACTATGTTGCACTGTATACTACTTCCTAATGAACTAAGTTGTTATTTACATAACATGCGAATGCAGACACAATCTTACAAGCTTCTGTTGCACAAATCAGCTTTAATAAAGGTCTCTTCTGTCTCATACTTCCACCATCTTCTTCATTTTAAAGGCAATACAAACATAATGACTACATATTATGCAAATAGTGACAGAAGTGATTGGGTCCTGGTCATTTAATTATGTATTCAAATCCTTCACAGTTAATTGAGTTAAAATGCCTAATTTCAGTGTAACAGTTTGGTTGATTCTACTCACCGCACAGAAAATGAAACCTACATACTTGTGGTGCACATCAAACCTATGAATCATTACACTGAGTTCAATTTTGGGCAATGAAATGTTTTTACCGTGGGTGGAGGTGGGGGGGGGGGGGGGCGGGCAGTGTACATATTTTTACCTAAAAACATGCTGTGAGATTCTGGAGTACATATCTGTGAAAGCAGACTGACTTAACATATGTCACATATTCCCTTCACATGATCTATATGGCAGAGTGAGGCACCACCTGTTTTCTTCATATCATCCCTGTTAATAGTTGGGGCTTTATGCCAAGCATGGCACCCATCAGGAAAAGCTTGACACCACCTTAGCTAAAATACATTGGACTGTTCATTTTTGGTGCTCTGACTAGATAATTAAGCTTGGAGCAGACCAAAGCTTAAAACAAAACAAAAAAAAATCCATGAAGCTGAAAAATCGGCAGTACATATCTTATGCAAATGCACTTACTGTACTGTACTTTGCTGCCCATTGAGTTTCATTGTGTTAATGAGAACCCTGATGGGTCCATCATTTCCCATGAGTTATTGGCTATGAGCTGATATCATGACTATTGTTGAGATTCTCTAGACACCTCTTACAATTACATGGGAAACTATGACTAGAACTTGAACTATAAACCAGCAGGTGGTCCATGGAACTCAATCTTGATCCTACCCGCCCCACTCCACTTACAATTTATTATCTGTGCCATCTCAAAGGGGACTATGTCAATACTTCCAAGGTTTGCTACCAGTGTTCTATGTTCCCAGAAACCTTGGGAACCATCTACTCTTCTGGGAACATTGAACTGTGGGAGTAACAGACCTAAGAACTGTCAACCATTGAAGCAATACAAAATACAAATTAGTTAGTTATATGGAGTTTTATGGCCCAGTTTCCAATCAATTCAAGGTGAGCTGGCCATGGCCTTTTTTCAGTTGTGGCTCACTAGCTTGCTTTCCCTTTTCCATTGCTTATGCTGAGCACAAAGCACAATGGCAGTAGGTTCTGTTTTTTAAGTCTTCGGTATGACCCGGCCAGGACTCGAACTCCCAACCTCCCGAATGCAAGTCTGATGCTCTAACCATTTGACCATGTAGTCGTTCAGCTCAAAATGAGAAAACATCAACCCTGGGATCATAAAGTCTTCAGTACATCAAGTAAACCCATCTAACAGTGGTCTTCAAATTTGGTCTCTACAAAAGAGAGCATTTTTTGTACCTGTATATTCTCTTGTATGCTGTTCCTTTTAACTTAATTTTAAACATTTTTACCTCACTGTTTCTTGCCTAAGTAATTCCACAGCTATTTTCACCTGATTTTACAGTAACATTATATATACAGAAGGCAATTGGCACTAATTGCTATTGCAATTGTAAAATGAACAGAAAGCAAAACTGTTCAGCAAGCATGCAATCCCAAAAATGTAAAATTGAAAGAATAAGTTCTGGAAATCAAGAACATCTATTATTCTTTTCAGGAAGGAAACAGTACAAATTTAAAAACATTATTACCGTGTAAATGTGGCTGTGAACACAATCCATTGTTTTATGTAGAGGGTAGTTCGAGGAGGAATAAGTATCAGGCTATTGTTGGTGAATAAACTGTTGGGAAAATAACTATTATGGCAAATTTTAACCACCAAAAAAAAACATTCTTTTGGGGGTTTACCTTCTCCTACAGTACAATGGTTAGTTTGATGGAGTTTTATGGCTCCCTTTCTATCCAATTGGTGTAAAGGCCCAATTCTCTCACCCCAAACAGTACCTATTCGCCTTACCCTTCTTACTTAAGCCCCTCCCACAATCATCTGAAATTCAGCCTCATTCAGACACAGTTTCAGTTTATTGCTTCAGGGTGAGTGTAAGAAGGCTCAATGTGTATAATCAAAACACTCCCAGTATAGTTTAGGCTGTGTTATGCAAGCTTTGGCACTTTGCATTGTTTGAATTAGCTAACAATCAAAGAGCCCAGACAATTCAGAATTTTGGTACACTCCTACCAAAATTGCAGTTTGCAGTGAAAGGATTGGTCCTTTAAGTTGAGCTGGCCACAGCCTTTTTTCCAATTGTGGCTCACTAGAAGTGCATGGTGCCCGATTTGTTGGTTTTGTAGGCCTAGTGCATGTGGTGCGCATACCGCAGTAGTCACGTCTCAAAAACTTAGTAAATTAAGTAATTGCTCTTATCTTTTCTCTCATAAAATTAATATTACTAATACTGCACTCACAAAAAAAATTGTTATTTCTATATTTATACCTGGCAAGAAACTACAAAGTCTTGCAAATCCATCTGTTATGGTTTGGTTGTGGATCTCTGACAGCTGCTCTGCAAGGCTGACTAAAATTGTGCAAGCTGAAAGTAAAAGACAAAAATGCATGTAGAATAAACTTGAAGGTTATGACTTCATGCACCAGTTCATCCCACTGAAGGATAATCCTAGACATAATCATAATCCAAAGCTGTAATGTTCTGGCCCAAAACAGATTTTTGTCTAAGGAAATTCCATACATTACAAAGCAAACATTCATTCCAATTTTTCTGTGTCTTTGTAGTATTAGTATTTGGCCTATGTGCATGTTAAGATAGTAGGAATTGCTTTAAATGGGCTAAATCATTGTGCCCAGAGTAAGGAGAAGTGGGTCAGAGTAATTTCTTTAGTAAAACCAGCATTTTCACAGTCAATATTGAATACACTGGACCCAGTCACCCTCTTATCAATTTTTTTTTTCTTTATATCACATGAAAATTGAAAAGGCCTTTTTCTGTAAAATGCTGGCCAGCTGTGATATACTTTGAAAGAAAGACTGGGAAGACAGTTTATTGCCCAGGGCAACTTAGCCTAAATAAAAGAAACACTGTTGGAGTTGGGTACCTGAAGACCAACTTTAAGTTTTGACTTTTTAATAAAGAGTAGATAGCAATTCTATTGCAATGTTATAATAGACACAGGATCATATAGTCCCAAAGCTATAATTTGTCCACAACTGTCCTCAATTAGTATTGAATGCACTGATACTATTGCAGTTAATATAGGCTTAATTCAAGTGAAATCACTTGTGATTTAGACAATGCCTTATATGTCTAAACGTGTTTGGGGCCGGAAAGCTAGAGCTTGGAGACCCTTTAAAAGCTGAGGTCAGAGATGCATGATGACCAACTAAAGAGAAACTCTGATATGGAATAATAATAGAAACGGTTATTTATTAATGAAGCTCAGTGTAGATGAGAATTAATAGGCATACTTATAAGTCCAATCCATATGCCCACAAAACCAGATCCTTTATAGAAATTTGAAAAGTTGAGATGATTATAGATGTGGTGCAGTGCAACATATAACTTAATGCAAATTTTTAGGCTACAAATATGGGGTTTTAGTCCTATAAAAGGATGAGGGAAAGGGGGGGGGGGTTTACCACACTTTTTGACTGAGAGAAGGGGCTGCCGGGAGGGGACTGTATGTTACTGCTGTCAAATTGTCTATAGATTCAATGAAAAACTTAAATTTCAAGGAAGCTTGAAAATTCCAGAAGCAATCAACACTTGGGAAGCCAATATTAAAGTGAGAGTCAACTTTTCATGTCACTGGGAATATTGACTCTGGTACTGCACTAGTAATGTGTTGAAATATTAGTTGGTAAATTTGCATTAAACCTGGTATTGTAGTTGGTGTATAACCTGTATCAGTAAAAGAGGAAATGCGATCACCATAAATATGTGTAGCAAGCTGCCACATCATAATGTATGAGTGGCTAGAGTCATGTGACAATACTTTTCTCACTAAGTTGTGAAAATTAGGAGGGTAAATCATTGGCCAGTATTGAGTAATGCTGAAATGTCATGAAAGATACTTAGAGGTAAAATAAGAAGAAATCTGTGGGATCTAACTTAATACTTCGGTAGGGTGCTGTTTTTTGTCCTTTAAATGAAATCACTATAGCCCTAATAGCAACTCAGTGCAGACTCTTAATGCCAGGTTTAATTGGCTAACACCTTGACAGAGAAATAAAACATATGTAAACAACAATGATTGCATGAACTCACCTGCACAATCACTACCACCATTCACACGGGACAGTACAGGAACAGGTTGCAGGGACACTATAACAGCACAAACAGTAACCCAAGTTGCCAGCCTCACTTTTGTGACATCCATTCTAGCACTTGTAAATTTCAAACTGCAGACTAAAATGTTTCCTGTATTAATACAACCCTCAGTTCTTCACTAACTTGCTAGTATAAAGTTGCAAACAGACGGTAAGAACTCTCCTCATAAAAACTTTGCTGTAGTTGCCAATTTCTGAACACTTATTGTATTAAAGGAAGTTCTCAGTGTGTCAGCCTAGTAAAACATTCACACAAACTATATAAAGGCTGAGTATTGATAAGTGATAAAGTCAGAGTTGAAGTAGGACAAGGTATGCAAACACAGGCAAAGTGCTTACAGATAAATGGCGAGGAGGAACTTTAAGTAAGATGCTCTATGTACAAAGTAGGAAGTTTGATGACGAGCAAGCTAATCATGTGACCACAATCAGGTTACTACTGATATTGATAGTTAAGAATAACAGTACACCTCACTCGTAAAGTACACTGCAGTGTCTCTTGTGGTGTGAAAATATAGGGCCATAGTCCTCTTAATAATTACACAACTACTGATAATTAATATTAAACAGATAATTGAAGCAGATCCAGGTTCACCAGGGAGCTATATAATACCACCCTGGATCAACCAAAAAATGTATTCACCCCAAACTGAATTGGTCAAAAGTGTAGAAGACTGTTCTGTTACATGAATGGCTCTTGAGAATGTGACAATAATACTCCTCCTCAAATCGTTAAATTGCTTGGTTTACTTTGAATTTGCAATATTGAAATAATGAAATTTGATGAAATATACTAAAAAGAGATATAAGAAAATTCTGAGATTTTATGAAAGATAAGTTAGAAGATAAAAACAAGGAGAATTGTGAGATTTAGCTGTTGTTTAAAAAGAAAATATGGGGCAACTGCTTTTATCAAATACTTATGTGAGAAAATTAATTCCCTGTTGTCATCATAAAGGCATTTGCCTCAAAACTTTTTTTAACCACATACCTGGCAAATCAGGTACTAAGGATGAGGACCCTGGATTGGTATAAATTTCCAAAAAATGTTGCAAGTCACCCAAGGGTAAAGATAAAAAATCATTTGTTCTGATAGCTGAAGCAAAAAAATTATCCTGCTCACGGTGGAAGAACTCACTGAAAGGATAACAGGGAACTAGTTTAGATTAACCACAGTTTGTAAACTTCAAAGCAACTTGTCCACCTCATGAAAAAATGGAAAGCATCAAAGGAAGATATCTGCAGCATGATTGCATATGGACCATTTGGATATGTTAGGAGTGATTATTTCTGCCTGAATCAGTCCGATTGACAATAGTTTTGCCTGCATTTCTACAGTTTTTGTCCATATTTGTAGGTTGTCTGAAGATTTCTGGAGGACATAGTGTCCCACCCCCCAAATCCATCCTTAAATGATCATTTTTATCAATATAGGAAACCCCTTCCAAAATTTTAAAATTTAAACAAACTATACTTGAATTTTGTAATAGAGTGAAACAAAAGACAGAATTCTTGTGGTTTCCTTCATGCAGCATTGATATATATCTATACACATGATGAAATGGTTATGGTAAAAATATACACTTGATTTGCTTCCTTGCCCAATTACACAATTTAATGATTGACAGACAGTAATACTCCATGCAAGGACATTTAAAGGCAGTCATTCGTCACCCTAAACTACAGTTTCAGTATACATATATCGAAACTCTCAATTGGTACAGCTCTTTGATTGGCATCACATTCAAACAATGCATCATAGCTAAATTACACAGCATGGGCACTGAGAGTGTCACAGACTCACGGTCTTGATTACACATTATGGACTTGTATGGTCACTGGGACAAGCCATGAAGCAATAAACAAGGATTGTGCCTTGATAAAGATGAGTTTTAGATAAATGTGGGAGGGGCTAGAAGTAAGTAGGTTGGGAGAATTGGAACTGTTTGGGATGATGAAAATATGCCCTTAATCAAAGTCAAGAAACCCTAGCCACAGTATGCAGAGCACGCAGAGGGGGTTTTGGTTACAATCCTGCACAAAGACCTGTGTAATTTTTTGCAACTAAGCTTATTAAGTGGACTAGAAGCTCGGTGAAGTGGTAATAACAGACCTCCAGCAGTAGGTTTTGAAACTTTATATACCTCAGTTAAACAATAGATTACCAAGGTTAGAAAATCAACTTTTTTCACTGCAATCGAAACAGCATGCAACAGGGTGTGCAAGATTCAAAATGACAAAATTCCATGACTTTTCCATGATTTTCAAGGACCTTGACTGAAATTCCAGAACCTTTTAAAACAGTCACATCTCATATTCTTACCTTTTTTGTGAAATGCAATGTATCTGAAAATTTAAAATTTCCAACACTAAAAACCACTTCCCAAAGTTCTCTGATTTTTACAGTATCTTTTGAAATTTTCTATTTTCTTGGACTTTCCATGCCTGGAAATAAAAATTTCAGTTTTTCTTGACTTTCTAGGACCTTTATACACCCTGATGTAATCAAAGAGTTATCAGTCCTGAGAGGGAATTCCCTTGCATGCACATGAGGGTGCTCTACACCTCTTCAGTTTAAGGTTAGTTAAATTATTGCATACATTGTGCAAACAAGGAACACTTTTGGGAACTTGAGTAGAAAACCAGCAGGAAATTCCTGTTGTATACTTTGAAGGACACTGCCTACAGTTTTCAGAAAAGAAGCCTTACAGACAGATGTATTAAAGACAATTTTTGATAGAGGAAGCAAACTTCTCAATTGGTATTGCTGTCTTAATTGACATTAAACTCAACAGACTGAGGTCAGCTCATGTTACACATGGCAACATGCATTGTATTAGTTAGTTAGATGGAGCTTTTCAGTCCAGTTTTCAACCAATTGGTTCAAGTCGAGCTGGCCACTGCCTTTTTTCCAGTTGTGGCTCATTGTCTTGTTTTCCCTACTCCAGGACTTATACTCAGCACCAAGCACAATGGCAGCAGGTTCCATTTTCAAAGTCTTTGGTATGAAATGCCTAGGACTTGAACTACCAAACTCCCGACTGCACTGCAAGTCTGATGGGGAAAATATTGATTCGTGAAGGCTTCCACATGAAATTTGGTGCAATTAAATCTGAGTGTCAAATATTTCCATGATCAACTCTTTTTGAAATTTTTGCCATTTTTTTCCAATGTTCAGTGCAGACCCCCCCCCCAGTTATCCAGTGTGCACAATGGAGGTGTGTTGGATGGTGTTGGAGGGTTTTAAACTTACCAAATACTTTGACGGAGAAACAAAAATTTTATTTTCAAATATTGAAGAGGTACCAAGCCTACCCAGAGTGGTCAAATTTCCATTTTAATCGGCCATGCATTTCTCAAGATATTACTGACTGAATTCACTAGATTTGTGTTCCAAATTGGGTTTAAGGGCAGCAGAGGTTATATCACTTTCTCACATTGACAAGAAATGCTTGCAGTTAACTGGGACAGGACCGCTCTGTTGGGGAATGCAAAGTTGGTTAAGTGCTCATGACAAAAGCCTGTCCATTAATGCACCAATGTGATGTCATATTTGCTTGCGTTTTGTTCGCCTTTTGTTGAAAATGTGATAAATTTACTTGCTCATATCTTGAGAACAACCCATCCGATTTCAATGCAAATTTCACCAAAATGCTTAGAATAAGCCTAACATATCAAAACCTGATGTGACTTTAAACCCTTCTTTTAAGAGAACTGGAAGTATCTCGTGTTGGGAGATTAGATTTTTAAAGAAGTCAGGGACTAGAAGAACAACAAACTCACCACTATATTGACAGTGAAGAAACAAACATTTTCTGCTGTTTTATCATCTCTTGGGGCTTGACCCCCCCCACCCCACATTTTAATCCTAGCCCCTTAAGATTACACTTACAAAGTTTCAAGTGGTGGCTAGAAGTGGAGAAAAAGGAACTGCCCAGAAAATATTCCAAATGGCTTCCTAATGTCTACTTAACCCCCCTCCCCCCCCCCCCCCCACAAACACACAATTACATCCTTAGCAGTGCTTTGCATGTTACTGACCACAAACTGAAAAGTTCAAAGAAATTGTGTGAAGAAAAGTGTATCCAACTGAGCCTTAACAAAACAATTTTTCTTTGTGAAACCAAAAACATGATCAGAGGAAACAAAGGTGCTCTGCTTTCACTTGGACTTCCTTCATTAGCTGATTAAAGAATCATATTGTGATAAGAAATTGTAGTCATTTTCACCATGACTGATTCACTCTCAGGTGATCAGCAGTTACTAACTAGAATAAATGAATTTTGAAAAGCACTTTGTCCTTAGCTAGGCATCTGATAAATTTTTAGAACATGAACATTTTTGACACAGGCTGTTTACTATCTGGACATATAGCGCCATTCGGAATTGGTATGAAGCACCCCAGAAATTTTTGACAAACTGTACCCATAATAATCACAGAAATGACACTTCTGAGCCCATGTAAGAAATAGGTGCATCCAAACATTCCTTATTCTAATTTACAAGGGGAACAAATCCAGGGCATGAAGCATTACACTGGTTGCAAGGGACAATATGGTAGGGACACCAATGCACGGGCCTTTTCTTGACTAGGTACAATGGCAAGTTGTCAAAAGCATTATACATTTTGTGAATGACATTGCTATCTGAAAACATGATGTGTTGACTGCTTTTCCAATGAACTTGAATAGTTTATGTCCAACATGAATCTAAAGGGTTGCTACAGATTCTTTACTTAATCACATGGCTTCACCCTGCCAGCAGTTTAGAGTTTATGGGACACTATGGTAGGGACACCTGGGCCATCTTTTGTCAATTGGAACACTGGCAAGTTCCTTAAGTGACACAACTGTAAGATACAGAGTATCCTCTGTATTCATTAAGTGTCACAGTGGACTCCAATATGATCCTCCAACTTTAATGCTTTCTTTCCTATTAAAGGGGATCTTTTAACTCATTATTTTCTTCCCAACCAGTCTAAATCCTCCTGAGCTTACTTCTACCCCCTCTAATTTCAAAACCAATATAAGTGGGACACCTTCAGCAAACAGGGGCCTGGACTAAAATATGGTATAATTGCTAAAGAAAAATTATAGTTGACTACTGCATATAATATGGATATTTCATATGCCCATTCAAAGTGTAATCTAAAATAATAGTTTAAAGGGGCAAGGTAGCAGACATAATAAAATAAATGCTCGGACCCGCTGGTAATCATCAAAGCCATGAATGCAGAGTCTCGTGCAACAGTATACTTGCTACTATTGTTAACAGTACTAATATTAGCTGAACTTATGCCAGCCTTTGGGTGTAGCCTAGGTCTACCATGAGAAAAAGGCTCATTTATAAAAAAAGAAAGTTTCAATATTTGCCAAATCAACAATGTTGTTCATGAACTGTAGATGATGTGTCTAGCCACTAGTACGGCACTGAAACATGCGAATCTAATATATTACACCATGTATGTTGTGAGTTGAATGCACTACTGCCTGGGACGATGCATTGGTCAGAACTGATGCAAGATAAAAACGATTAAAATCGCTAGTGCTAGAAGGAAAAGTAACGAATTAAAATTTCAAAAAATAAATTGTAAAATATCTTGCAAATGTAGAATCAAATACCTCAAGAAATTAGTACAGGAACATTACTGAACATTACTTAAATAACTGTAATTTAAACAGGAATATAAAACCCTTTGGATTAAAGGTCAAGAGCAATCCCCCCAAACTTATTTTGAAGCAGCAGCTAAATATCACAATTTTCCTCTTATTTCTCTTCAAGTATCTTTCATCATATTTTACAACGTCAATATTGCATATTGAAGGTAAACCAAGCAGTTACTCCTAGTAAATTTCACATTTGAAGAGAAAAACTGCTGTCTCATGACTCTCGATCAACACAATCATGAAACAGGACAGTCTACTACACAACTTTATCTTGGGGTGACTGCTCTTGCCCTTCAACTACTTTAAAATTATCCTTGGGCAGAAGGTAACCATTTCGTTTGCATTAGGTATTTCTTTTGAAAAAAGAAACCACTACCCTGCTAGTCAATAAACTTTAAAGGGGAATGCCATATCAAGGGACCATATATTCCCCCCTCCTCCTAGACCAGGAGTGGACAATCTTTTTGACTGAACAGGTCAGATTTGAAGAATGAAAAAATTGATCGGGCCGTGCTTAACAAACTACATGCTGTTGATTTCAATTCTGTGGACTTTGAGGCAATATAAATCTTTAGTCACAAAAAATAAAATTTCAATACATCGATGTTGTTAAGTAATGTTGATCTTGGATTAAGATGTTTTCTTTTTAAGATCAACAAGAAGTACTTACTTAAATTGTAGTGTTCAATGTTAGCACCTCAGTAACAAAGCCACATTTAATAGTAGCTGTTAAAGTAGGCCTACTACTTAGGAATGTCAATCATAGGGGTAAAAAACTCTTCCAGTTTGGGGACAGAACCTTTATGCCCAAACTCGGTTGCAGTTCAGGTGCATTAGATTGACCACCAGACCGCTGATGGGCATGAGGCACGCGAAAAGTTGCGAAAATTTTTCAAGGATTTGTTAAAAAAAAAATCCCAAACTCGGTAGAAAATTCAGTAAATGTTTTCACTTATATTTCATCTCTGCCGGGAAAACAAATATTCTGTGCTGGTTTTTGTCCTTTCCTACCGGAATTTTTGACCTCAGAAGTTTTTGGAGGGAGTCTTCCCCTACCCCGCCTCGTATGACTATGATTTCAGTTTGCGACTAGGCTCTACTGCTAAGTTCAAGTAATTTTACCAGCAAATTCGGAATTTCACAGCCAAGTTGGTGTTTTAGTTAATAGGCGGTTTACTCCATGTCACAAGTGCATAATGATGATATGGTAATGGGGCACGTCATTGTTGTAATTTAAAGCAAATCCATAGCTCGTTTGTTATGATATAAAATAGACTGATATTTTTCTTTTCCTTGAGAAATCTAGGGGACCACAAAAAAATCACTGGCGGGCGGCATGTGACACGCAGGCCGTTGGTTGCCCACCCCATTCCTAGACCCACTGTTTACACAGATACTTGACTATGAGACCAATGTATTTATGTGTTTTACAGTACCACGATACCTCTCATAAAATGAAACTGACTGAAGGGAAAACTACACTGTAATGGTGACAGCACTAATGATTGGAACAAAGTAAAACAAACTTTTACGAACTGTGGAAACAAAACAGAGAAACTGCTGCCAAAATATTTTTGTTGGCAATTAACCAATATGGCATCACAGAACAGAAACAGAAAGTAATAGAGGCAAGTGCATATTATTGCAACCTTACCAACAAATGCAGTCAGCTAATTTGTGTATGGGGATGCTTGAATAAGTCTATGTCTGAAGTGGCATGTACCATTTTTTAGAGGTTGGAAGGAAAGGGGACACAACCTGTCATAACCTGGACCGATATGAAGGCCTGTCATAGGCCCACTACAAGTGTGTCACACAAGCTTGCATGAGTGGGGCATAGGATGAGTCAGGGCCTCCATAGGTGGCAACCCATATCTATAATGAGCCCTTCCACTGACCACTTCATGTTAATTCACTCCATAAGGTCTTGATGATCTAGATCTTACTGTCCATACATGGTTGTAATTAATACACAGACTATCAATACAACACTCCCCCAGAAGTCAAAGGCTGCTTCTGTGTTTTGGGGGGAACCTTTAATGAGACAAAAATCATTTCTCCATCAATTTTTTTTCATCTTTTGAGATAGAATATTGCCTTCCAAACACTGGTCTTAAAATCTAAGGCAGTGCTTTTTCATACAGCAAAAATATCATGCCTCACAAAAGTTTTCCCCTGTTATGACTCATTTGCACATTTAATAGAAAGGTGAGATATCATATCCCTAAATGAGGCTCATTAGCCCTTAAAGAAGGCAGAAATGGGTCAGTGATTTCTGTTTAACCCTTTACCTGTGTTTGGGTCTTTCTGGACCCATACGGAGAGCCAGGCTGTCACCCATCTTTACTGTTTCACGCAGAGCTCAAAACTGCGAGTAGCTACCCGAAAATTCTGCCACAACAACGAGAGGGACAATAGTTTAAGGTCACGGGGTCAATGACCTAAGGAAGCTGATGCGGGGCATGCTACATCTGCTTTTCCGCCCACTCCCGAGGCGCACAAGTATGCCCTGATTGGAGCACAACGGTAAAGCGTTAATACATTAACCTAGCATGCCATCCAGGAAATACAGATCTTCAGAAAATGACAAGGGAAGACTCTTTATCCTCTGGCAATCCCACAACTCAACCACCACTCCTTATTCATGAAATCATAGAACTGATCAACTTCAAGAGTTAACTTCAATTTTACAAGTTGTAGACCATTAAAAAAATTAAACATGAATATATTTATTTATGTGATAATTTTTAGTAGACCGTCTGTAATACAAGTACCATTGGATAGTGTGAAGTGCGCTTTTCACTCAATATCTGTCCATTATTACTTGTTCTACTGGCCATGTTGGCATAAGACTAGAATTAAAAAATGTCAATAAAAAAAAAATGGAAACTTTATTCTTTGATATGCAAAATCTGTTTTAATCCACTTAAAGCTCTAGTTTGAGAAGAAACAATCTGTTCTTTTATTTTATCTGTTTGTCATCACACTCCTTGAAACAGAATGAATATTATCATGAGCAAAACCAGCTTGATCAAACAAAATCATATTATGAAATAAAGAAAAATTAGTTACTTTTTCTACTTTAATGTTACAGCAACAACATAGCCCTACTCCACACCACCCGCCAACAATTTACCTTACATTCCTATTAAAATATTCCAAGGACTTGAACAACTGATGCTTCAAATATAAAGACTGATAGAGCAGATTAAAGGGTGCATACCATTAGTGGAAAGTTTGATCATTTATTGCATTGTAAAATTACAGCAACTCTGTAGCTTTTAAAGCAAATGTGTCTACAAGACGTGTAAAATGTAAAGGTACAATGATACTCTATAATTTTCAAGGATTTTCAGAGCCTGTAAAAAAAATTGAACCAGAAAGCCAAAAGGCTTAGTGATTCCTTGCTGCTGAAATGTAAGGCCTTTTTTCACATTGACATTGCTTTGCAATGTTTTTCAATTAACAGGGCTCCATTGAGATCCCCCTTGCCCGTCGTGAACCCAAATGACATTTGACCTCCACCAAAAACTTCTGGGACCATGTATTCACTATGTGCCATCTACATGACAAGTTACAGGACCTTACAAGTGACCTTTCTTGAAAGACTGTGCAGGAAAGCTTGTCAGGCTTTGAACATGCTGACTCCAAATGAACTTTGACCTTTGGGAAAATCAATAGGGATCATCTACTAAATAGACCAATCCACACACTAAATGTGAGCACAGTCACATGTACCGTTCTTGAGATACCGTGTTTACGAAGTTTTGACCTTTTGACCTCTCATGACCCCAAATGACCTTTGACCTCCACCAAAAACAATAGGGATCATCTACTTAATATGACCAATCCACACACCAAATATGAGCATAGTCACATGTACCGTTCTTGAGTTATCGTGTTTACGAAGTTTTGACCTTTTGACCTCTCGTGACCCCAAATGACCTTTGATCTCCACCAAAAACAATTGGGATCATCTACTCAATATGGCCAATGCACACACCAAATATGAGATTAGTCACACTTACCCTTCTTGAGATACCGTGTTTACAAGCAATTTCTAAGGAATTTACCTATTGACCTCTCGTGACCCCAAATGACCTTTGACCTCCACGAAAATCGATAGGGATCATCTACTCAATATGACCAATCCACACACCAAATATGAGCATAGTCACATGTACCGTTCTTGAGATATCGTGTTTACAAAGTTTTGACCTTTTGACCTCTCGTGACCCCAAATGACCTTTGATCTCCACCAAAAACAATAGGGATCATCTACTCAATATGACCAACCTACACACCAAATACGAGGTTAGTCACACTTACCCTTCTTGAGATATCGTGTTTACAAGCCAAAGTGTCACATACACACACACACACACATACACACACACATACACACGACATCACCATAGCATAGATTCCTTGCCTGCCTTCGGCAAGGAATCAAAAACCTTTAAAACAACTACTTTATTAATCCAGTTTCTTTAAACATCAGTGGTTGGTTTAGCACAATAAAAATCTTCAATTTTCTAAGTAATCAATTTCACCATCCAACTGTTTGTCTCTTTTTACAAAATCATCTCCTTGTTACTGCATATCCTTTGTCTGACATTTTAACTTCAGTCTTCATCTTTTTTGACCTTCCTCCCCTTTCCTCTTCACTTGTAGTAACAATACATGGACAAGGCTTCAGTGGGGAAGGGGCATTTTGTCAGCTTCAGCTCTTCCCTCTCTTCACCACAACTTTCTTTTATGAGATTGTTCAAGAGCTGCACTACAACATCTGTGTTTATTGACTTAGTTTGATTACTAGATGCAAGTAACTGTCATTTTACAGTGTATAGTTTAAACTTATCCACAGACCCTCTCCGCCTGCACCAACTGAACTGATTGAATTGCACCCCTGCCCTGTAGTTGAATCCTATGTCTGCCTATGGCTCATGTACTAAGCAATAGGTACAGGGTACTAAAATATATTAGTAGGAGACAAACACTGGCTTTAAATCAACCATAAGCTACAAAAGTCACTATTATACATAACAAAGAAATTAAATTCCATTTTCCAAATTAGCAACTCCATAAAACAAGTAAAATGGGAGTTATATTAAAATTTGCCAGAAATTTAATTTACAGAAAAATCTATCAGCTAAATATATACTTCTAATAAACATATATGAAAATTTTTGCTTAAAATAATATATTCCAGTCATTTTTGCATTGTAAGTCTTATAACAGCTTCCATTTGTACCTAGTTTAGT
Organism: Holothuria scabra; assembly: GCA_037179385.1. NCBI lineage: Eukaryota > Metazoa > Echinodermata > Holothuroidea > Aspidochirotida > Holothuriidae > Holothuria > Holothuria scabra. The sequence goes on along the minus strand of CM074182.1, from coordinate 38,269,225 downwards.
ATCCACCCTGGTCACCAAAAAGTTTCCTAATTTCAGAGTTGTAAGGATTCTTCTTGATGATACCACCAGGATAAATTTCATCTAGGTCCTCCCAAAATTTCTTAGCACTGAGGTAGTTTGCCAGCTAAATGAAAGAAGTGTTAATAATATTAGTAAAATGCAAGGAATTACTAGTAGCATTATGTTAGTTTAAAAACAACAGCATACTAATACCTGGAACTAATCCAAGGCAAATGACCTTCATATTTAGCAACAGCCAGGGTGATATATTAAAATGAAATACCTTTCAAGAGCAATGGATGACCTCCCTGGTTCCTAACAAAATACAACCAAGCATATAGGCCTAGCATGCATAGAATACATAATTTTGTGTTTGGCATTGTTGTACCTTTTGAGATGGATCAATTTAAAATAAGCTACCATAAAATGGATTTAACAACATGGATGCTTACTTCCAGCCCTGAATACAAGATAAGCTGTGAACAAGTCACCAAACATCAATGAAACTAAAACAGTTGCAGCCACCATTAATACACTTCACTTAATACGTTCATGGTGTAATGGTTGCGGTAAAAAATTGCAATTGATTTCCTCCCTTGCCCAATTACACAATTTGATGATTGACAAACATTAATACTCCATGCAAAGACATTTAATCCAAGTCAAGAAACCCTAGCCACAGTATGCAGAGCACATGGTGGGGATTTTGATTACAATCCTGCCCATAGAACTGTGAAATTTTTTGCAACCTAAGTGGACTAGGAGCTTGGTGAAGTGGTAATAATAGACCGCCAGCAGTAGCTTTGGAAACTTGATATATCTCAGTTGAACAATAGATTACTGAGGTTAGAAAATCAACTTTTTTACCGAATCGAAACAGCATGTTAATTCATGTAAAAATACATGATGAAACGTTCCCTCTTACTTTTTGTTACATCTTCCATTTCTGCCTGATTAACTCTTATCGCTTCAGGGAGAAAAAGAAGCTCACTAAATGCAGACTTGATTAAGTCAAGTTTCACATCTGATTTATTGATTGACAGTAAAAGATGTGTTTCAATACACAAAAAGTTATGTAACATTTGGGGTTACTAAACAGTTCAGTCAGCATGTGTTAATTGCTTTTCATGCAGTGTGAACACAATGAAAGTATAGCTCATTTGAGGTCACAGATCATGTAACAAACTCAGATATTAGTTTCACCCCACACCGCCTTTGATGTACTGGGCATCTATGTTCCTTTTTTAAGAAGTGACGTCACAGCATGAAAAGTTATATGAAGTTCCTTTAAAGAAGTACAGGCAGTCATTTTCTGGAATTCACCATTTGTTCCCAAATCTGTCAAGTTTTCATCACATACCAATGACAAATGGTCAAACTAAGAATCTCAATATCCTTCACAATACAAATGTTTCAGTTCACTTTTCCTTCATGCAGTTTTAAAAAATTGTGGCCAGATACTCTTTCAAATTATGCACAAAATCATTACAAGCCAGGACACAAAAAAAAGTTATTGAGAAATTTACTAGGAGTTACCATAGTGTTTTGTTTAGGTACCTTGAATATGCAATTAATTTAATTCCTGAAATATCATGAAAGATACTCAGCATAGTCTGCAACCTGTTTTTGTCCTACTCTCAGATCTTTCTGGCTGCATGTTATGAATGTTAGATCCCTAACAGCTACTCTTCAGTTGAAACATTGTACTCACAAGGTTTGAGACCTGTATTTTGTTGAAATATTTACTGCTGTTGTAAGCATAACCATGTTTCTTATTTTTGGGGGGGAGAAAGGATGTAAGGCTAGGAGGAGGAATTTCAAGATAGTATTTCAAGATGTTTTATTGAAGACACTTCAGTACTCCTTCAAATATAAATTTATACTGGCCAGCTTAAAATTGTCATCTCGGAAATCAGAACGTACGTAGCAGATGATCCACTGTACACGGTGGGCGCAACTAAAGCAATAACATTTGTGAGTGGGTTTCAGGGGGCAAAACTACTCTCTTCATCTCCAAATGTTCCTATTATATGCAAAAAACACTTATGTGTATGCAAAGATTAACTTTATTTTGCCAAACTTTTGCACTGTACTATTTCTGATCATTTTTAGTATTAGTATATTTTTAATACTAAAAGTCACAAAAATGGAGCAGTTTGATTTTTATGGGTCTTAAGGCTCAGAAAATAAAACCATCTGCTTAAAATGGAAAAGTTTGGCAGGTATGTAAATTCTTAGGTCTTACCTGACTTGGATGGAAGCCATCGACGGGTTCAATGAGGTCCTTAGCTTTTCCACCCTCTTTCACCCACTTCTTCAAAACTGTTAAATTTCATGAAAGAAAAAAGGTTCAAATCAAATAACTTTCTGAAAACAATTCCTTAACACAGAGTTCCAAAATGCTGATCAATCTATCCTGTGGAGGCAGCTGATGGCTAGAGATTATAACTTCCTGAAGGAATTTAATAACTCTACTCTCAGACCTGGAATATTTTTTATTCTGACTGACATCATTGATGAGAAGTGACCAGGTTGCTTTTGGACAGAAAACCTTTATTAGAAGGACCCAACTTGAGACAGAACACCACCCTAGCACCAGTCATATTAAATCAATTTAATATTCAAATCCTAAGGTATAATATGACACATATGTAAAAGAACATACCAACATAATTTTTCTGCTAAGTTTCATCCCCTCCCCAAACACCTCATTCTCCTGACAACAAAGCACACTTAGTAATAACATAGACACATAAAACAATTAATATCTCTTTACAAGTCTTATTTTTATGGCTAATTTTCCCTCATGAACGACTGTTTTCATAACTAATGTTATTCTTGTAACAATGTAGTGCATACCTTCAGTGATATCAAACTCAACAAAATGAAGATCAAAGTTGGGAGACACATATTGTTTAACTTCCTGGTGGATGGCCTTGCTCAAATTGGCAGCTCTCTGTAAATTAAAAGATGGCAGTATTTAAACATTTTTTTCTTTAAGCATCATAAAGCAAACATCAAAAGAACTTTTATGTACCTATAACTTGTCAAATTTAGTTGTACCTAAAACTGTACCTCCTTTTTTTACCATTTAAACAAAACATTTTGCCAACTTTAACTGTCAAATATGAAATTAATGTCATTCAAACACAGATAAAACTTGGCTGGTCTCTTTCATCATGAAGTATGCTGACATACATTCGATCTTCTGCTTATTGAATGCTACCACTTGCTGCGAAGGGCAATTTGTCTAAAATCTATTTCTGATATGTTAACAAATTATAAGACAACATATTCTGATTAATTTGGGATTCTTTTTATTTTTTAAGTGATCATTTTCTACTCAAAGTGGACATATACCAGGTAAGAAGCCTAGGAAAAATGTGGGGAAAGGAAAAGATAGAATCTTGAAACATTTTACGAATTGCTCAATCTTATTTTTTACTCTTCCCACTTGAGCTTTAATACTGTCATAACACATCAAATGAGAGATGAAATATAGGCTCACCATGGGCATCAATTTGAGCAGAGAGCACAGCCACTTCTGTAAAAAGTTTACTGTGCAAAATGTAAAGCCAATGGGTGTTTTTTTCCAAAATGTGGGGGGTACATGTCCCCACAAGCTGATGCCAATATGGCTAACATATTAAAACTAGCATTGCTTCCTACGAAAAAATATCACTTTTGATAGGGGGTAACTTCAACTGCAATTTACTCTTTCCTCTCTTCATCAAAGGCAATATGAGGAAGGTTATTTCACCTAACCAGATTCTTCAATGTTTTAGCTGTTATACCACATACAACAAGGGTGAAGCAATACCTGAAGTCTGGATCCAAGAGCAGACAGAGCATGGCCCCTTTTTTCTCAGGAGAAAACCCTCCTCTCTGTGCACTTCCTTCCAGAAACTGTAAGTCTGCTAATATGTTACAAATATTTTGCTTAAAATTTTAAATTTTAAATTTTGCTAAAAATCTTAAAATTTCTCCTACTAGATCCACAGTTTTAAATTTTAATTTTGTGTAGTGCCACTAAGGGAGTATTTAAAATTATGTTTCAGAGGGTCTGACACATGTGGAATGGGGTCTTAACAAAAAAGTCAAACTAATTACATTTGACCTTCATGAATTGGAGGGGGGGGGTCTCTAACATTTGAGGGAGGAGCTGGACCCCTCAAGTTCCATTCCCATGTAGCTGTATCACCCATCTATGCCTTACATGTTAACTACCTGTTGGGGGAAGCTAACATAAACATTTTGCTTTCCTTCCTTCTTCCTCCTGGCAAAACATACCCTTCCTCCCCTCAAATGATATCAAAACCCCTTACCTCTGAGGTCAGGTTACGGAGAGTTTCGTTTGAACTCATCCATCCCATACAGGGTGAGATCTGAAGACAGTTCAGGAAGTCGTAAAGATGGGAGTATGTAACATCTTTACGTAAGTTACCGATTGGATGAATCTGGTTGTGAAGGGTATCGTAGAGAATCCTGCCATCAGCAACACTTGTAGCAATCACATGACTTCCTTTGGGTAGTTTGGTGTCCTGAAGAATACATAGTTAAACCTTGAAATGGTGAAACAGCAAAAATAAATAAGTTGTTCCAATACTGGTTATATATGACAAGTTATTTTTATTTTACACCATAAAATTGCACAGTTCAGTATAAAAGTAATTTATATATTTAGTTTGTTTCGATGACATTTCCTTGAAAAATGCAGTGAATACAGCCTACGAAAGTGAAAATGCCTATGCCAGAAATGATTTATGTCCATTTCAAGCTGCCCCAAAATTCTAAAGGTTACTGTAATACTTGAATTTTTATATAATTATATTTGGTTACAGGGAGAATTCATTTCTAAAGCATTCAAGATGCTAAAAAATTTATGAATAAATGGAGTGTGTTTTGTTTTCTTTTTCTTTATTGCAACCGTAAAAACAGATTGATCACTAATTAATTGAAAATAGCATGAAGAGTGTTCTAATAATTTATTCACTGTAAAAAAAAAAAAAACTTAACAAACTTACAGATTTTACATCTCAAATTCTAGTGATAATGGAAAGGTTTCAAATTAAACTTACCCTCTATAAGTTTAAAAACATGTTTTGCTAAATACTTTCATTCACTTTATTAGCTTATCACTGATCAGTAAGCACTAAAATCAATGTGAGTTTTACATTAAAGTTTTGTCAGAATACACTGAATTTAAGTAGGTAATAAATGTCACATGTAGTAAATATTTGGTATCCTATGACTCACCAGGAATTTGAGTGTACTGTGGAAGTTGGCTTTCATCTCCTCAGGTGTGGTCATGTGAGCTATGGTATCTGGATGTCTGGAAGGATTTATTCACAAATAGGAAGAGTGGATTGCTATAAAAAGAGTGGACTGGCTAAACTCCTAAAAGCTATTGCCAGACTATATTCAATCCAAAATAGTTAATTACCATTCATCCCTCCCATCACATGAAAGATTTTGCACAGAAAATAAAGAGTGATATGCCCATGTGAGGTAGCTAATGAACAAAAGAGTGCAACTGCTCAATTTTGCTTTAAGAAGCTTTTTAATTTCTATTCCAGTCAATTAATTTTGGAATTGATCAATCAATCAGTTTTGAAATTTGAATCACTCAATTGTGAAATTCACTTGGAGCCACTCCTTTAATTACCCTGAATATATGCAAAGTTGGTTCCACAGAACTGATGGTCATCAGAGTTGGCAATTGGGAAAGTCTGGCAACAAATTGGGAGATTTGTCCTTCACTGCCATTTATTTTATGGCTTCTCAAGGTTGCCTGTACTGGGTATATTTTGACCCAACATTTTCTTCAAAATGATGCATTTAGTTTAATAAACATTTTAAATGGAAGGGGAAAAGAAGACCAAAGATGAGAATAACTGTGCACCTTTTGTAGACTCAAGTTTGCAGAACCTGTAAGTGAAAATGCACATCAAAAGTCACGAGTGCAAGTACTGCCACAGGAGTACTATAATACACCTTGAGTAAAAGTGTCCCCTTCAGTATGAGCCACAAACGCATATGAAATACAAGGCATACACCCTGTTTATAAATGTTTTAATAATCTTTCAGTTCTTACCCATTACACACATCATTTCCAATAAGAGAGTAGATGACTAAAGCTGGGTGGTCTTTACCTTGATCGCGGGATATGCTGAAAAAAAAACGCAACTCAAAATAGATTGGCTGGGGCATCTTGATCAGCTGCAAGTCTAATTACATGTTCACACTATATGAAAAAACAATTTACACATAGCATACTTGACTGGCCTGTTGACTTGTCTGTCCCAAATGTTACATAACTTTTTACGTATTTTAATATATCTGTTACAGACAATCCATCAATCGGATTTGAAACCTGATCATTGTAAGTGTTTGTGTAGTGAGCTTCATTTCCTCCCTGAGAGGATAAGATTTAATCATCATGAGGAGAAGGATGTGTCAAAGAGTAAGAAGGAAAATTTCATCAATTGATGAGATGCACCAATAGCAGTAAGCAACAATTTGGGGGCTTAACATTCATTTCGTGCAGATTTAATGCCTTTGCTCAATTGCACCGTGCTACGTTTCTCTTTAACCTTGATAAATAACTTATTTCTTGCACTCAAAAGTTTAGTTTAGGAACTGTTAAATTTTCAGAATCTGAGGCTTGTTTGTGTTCAGTCTGAATACAAGTCCTATATGGGAATGTAAATCATTATACGATACATCCCTTACTCAAATTGGCAATAACTAAACAGTCTCAAATTAACTTCTGGACAGAAACTAAAGATTTAATGCAAGCTTGCACTTACAGTCTGTGGACAAATAAATACAACAGTTAAGAAATGAGGTCCAACAGCCTTTATACTTTCAGTAATCATTTTAATTTCCAACACATGAGTCATGAGTACACAGATGGCTGCAAACAATTCCAAGACCTATAGTAAGCAGTAGGGCTGTGAACGTTCAGCAAAATGAAACGTTTAACCTCAAAAATCTGCGATCGTTTATCGATTAATCGCGATTACCTTATCCCCCCCCAATAAAAAATAACTTCAATACGAAGTGATTGATACTGAATGTAATGCAGAAATAGTAATAGCTGTTATCTTGCATGGTAAAATCAAATTATTCTGAAACTTTTGAAGCCTGCAAGGTTCAAATATGCCCAGAATGTTCCATTTAACAAAAACCAGGGATCATCAGATTTTACAAATGGATGAAAAACTTTCAAAAACAGGTCTTGCGATTAATCGCTTGTAGCTTTGTAGTAAATGTTTATTCCACATGCGATCGTGTAGCGATTAATTGCTACACGTTCACAGCCCTAGTAAGCAGACTAACCAGGATGGAAGTGGCGCAAGGTGATTTCACAGGAAACATGAAGAAATAAGTCACCTTTACTTAAAATTGTCAGAAGACTGTTGTTTTTCCTTTTTATCTTATATGAAAGTCATACCCTAGCTCCCTTATGAGGATCTCACCTGGATTAACAATGAACCATTGTGTAAGCATCCAACTGTTATGTAATATATCCATAGTGACAGTAGTTCAGCTGAGTGCAAACGTAATGTATGGTTTTAAGCTTGTATGCTTAGACGAGATGCAAACAGATAAGATTTAGCAAAGTGTGAAACAGGAAATCAGGTTCAGAATTTTATTACAGCACTTTTGGGCAAAAACTGTAGTGTCAGCTTCCCCGTTTCTTAAAGTAGGAATCTCGTAATCAACCAAACCCATAACAGCTTGGGTCTAGGGGGGAGAACCCCTGGAGCTCTTCCGCTCCCTGTTTATTACTTTCAGATGGGGTCTTGAAGGACTTTTCAGTACAATTATACTGTTGGGGATACCCATGAAATTGAGGCACATGTATAATTCAAGGCACTCTATGGTTTGATATTCAATGGTACTTTCATTATAGCCTATTTTTACTCAGGCTGCTGTAGAACATCTCTCATTTTAAACAAATCTGGAATGCTTGTTCTGTGAAGTATACTCCCATAGCTCAGCCTACATTCAAAACAGCAGACAAATTTCAAAATCACTTAGTTAAACCAGATTTGTGTGTATGCACTCTTAACTTAATCAGGTTCTATCATATTTTTACTACTTTTGCAAAATTTTAGCATTGAAGAGGCTCTAAACTGTAAGTGCTAACTTCAAATACTATCCCAGCTTTCTGACTAGAAGTAGGCACCCATTTTGAAACTATTCAGTGGGCTAGTTCATGTAATGATTGACTTTTTCCTGTTTAGACATACCTGTACTGTACAGTACTGTTCATGCTGCTACTTCTGGCACCTAATATTAAATGAGGGAAAACAAAATGCCATTTATAAGGAAAATTTTCCTTTACATCACACATTAATGTCCTAGATGGTGATGAACTTCTTACTGCTGTTGAATATCCATATTGGCAAAAATATTACTCATCTGGGCTGTAGCTGTGACACATTGTACTGGTCGGGGCTACCAGGAAATTCTTCTGCACTCGTTTATTAAAGAGGCTCATTGAGTTGATATTGATAACTTAATGAGAGTCTCAATGGGTAACTACCACATAAAACTGTTTAAAGTTAGCACAATAAGTCAAGTTTCAAGTCCAAAAGTCACAGAAAATGTTAAATTTTGAATTTTCTAGTGTCCTGACTTGTAACGATTTTAAACATAATTTGAAAAAGTGTCTGGCCACAAATTTTTTGAAAACGGACTTTAATTACTCACTCATAAAACAGTTATTTGCATACTTGGGTATGGGAATTGTCTAAGTATGACCATTTGTCATTGGTTTGTGAAGAAAACTTAATAGGTTTGGAAAAATTTGTTGAATTTCATGAACCAACTCAATGAGCCGCTTTAAATAATACGACTGAAAAACATGAATTTTACAAACAACTGAAAAACATGCCCGACATTGAGTACAAAAATACATCTTTGAATATTTCTGCTGGCTTGACTGCTTTGGATCTGAATCCAGTGAAAAAATATTAAAGGAAAGTGTTTAAAAACCACTTGATTGAATATAAATGAAACTCACCATTTACACCCAGATTTTGGTAATCCCTATGAACACAGTGGTTCATCTCCCAAAGTCGATAATAAGCTGAATCAGTGGGCCACCTTTAAATGTCAAAAAGAATGAAAGTCATACAACAATGCATAGAGTGCCATTATCCTATAAATAAATCATATTAACATTTTTCATTTGCAAATCCAAAAGTTAAGTTTAAACTGGGCAAAAGTATCCAACTACAATTTATTTTGAGACAAAAAATAAATTCAAATATCTTAGAGCATGAATAATTGAAATTGAAATACTATCATCCAAGATGCAAAAAAAAAAAATGTCACAAGAGTTCAAATTGTAAAATTTTAAACATAAAGTGTAAAAATTCCCGAAATCCCAAATGGAATAAAAATTCAAATGAATATATCTTATCTTTTAATGATAAACTGCAATGGTGACTTTCTACTTCAATCATCTTGACTTGCCACTACTTTGACTGATCTATACTTTTTATTTGAATAACTGACTTTTTAATCCCAACCACAACTTGTAATCTAGTCTAACACTAAAACTCAATGCAACTATCACCTCTGATTTAAAACCCAAGATATTATATTAGGAAGAAAATTGTCTCAAAACTTTGTTAACAATGTACACCCATTGAATAAGGAATTTTAATAGGCACCCTGATTAGTATCAATTACCAAATATGACTGGAAGTCACCTTAACAAAAAGACAGAAAAATAATCGTTCTGCTAGCTGAAGCAAACAGTCTTCTTACTCTCTGATGTGAGATAGCTGAGGACTACATAGGATGTATTTCGATAAATCATGTTTTGTTAACTTCAAAGGATTTTTCCACCTAAAGAATATTTATGATTTGAGTATACTAATGAAATGACACTTACTTCACCAAGGAGCTGTTTGTGTAACCTGTAAAAGAACAAACAATTACATAACGAGAATTCCTTAGGTTAGTTACATCCATCTATGAATTAGTTTTCATTTTAATCTCTCACATGACTAATTAGTTTTATAACTTTCTGACCTTAGATCAAGATATGCTGGGAAGTCTCCTGACTTCCAATTCCCTGAACATCACTACAGCAATTAACAAACGTACTGACCACATTCAAAGACATAGCCACGTGTTGATGATTTGTTGCACCAATTACACGAAAGCTTCATAATGGAGCCATTTTGTTCAGACATCAGTTCCTGCTTTATTGAGTATTTAAAAACATCCGAGTTATGTTTCTGGTAATTTAAGGACATTTATAAAATGTTTAGGGTAACTCTAATAAAACCAAAAGGTCCCAAAAGTTCCACATATCTCTAAAATATAAAAGTTTCAGAATTCCCACATGTAAATTTGAGTACTGACTTATCAAAATACAATCATTGCTTGTTGCAAAAAACATTTAAAAACATCTGAGTTATGTTGCTGGTAATTTAAGTGCATTTATAAAATGTTTAGGGTAACTCTAATATAAGACCAAAAGGTCCCAAAAGTTCCACATATCTCTAAAATGTAAAAGCTTCAGAATTCCCACATGTAAATTTGAGTATTGACTTATCAAAATACAATCACTGTTTGTTGCAAAAAACATTTAAAAACATCTGAGTTATGTTGCTGGTAATTTAAGTGCATTTATAAAATGTTTAGGGTAACTCTACAGGGTTCTAGCCAGCCCATTTTAACCGGGCGGTGCGCCCGGTTTGAATTTAATATCGCTTCTCAGCGCCCAGTTTGAAAGTTATCCGCCCAGTTTGAAAAGTTATCCGCCCAGTTTGAAAAGTTGTGCTCCTAGTTTAAATTGTTATAAATTGTAAAGCATTACCAGAACATACGGACTCCATTAAAACCAACGCAAACATAATCACAAAAACTTGAGATTAATTTCGCTCACACCAGTCCGACTACAATCGAAACAGAATTACTTTTCTTGTGGCCCGACTCTGCATAATGTAGGCCAGCTAGCCCTTCGTGTAAACAGTGCCTAGCCTGCACATACAACTGTACTTTACTCACGGTAGTTTGGATATTGGTCACAACGACGCAACGTACGGAATTAAGGAACCCACGAGGCCGCTAGTCCTGTGTTTCCTTTACTTTTGTAGCTTGGAAGCAGTGGGCACAGCTATGAACACAACAATGATTGGTTGTTTTGTACAGGAGCTTTTGTAAGCCTCACGAATGACCACCCTCCGATGTGTTAGACATGTTCAATGTATGGAAGCCTTTGGCAATGCAACGATGTTTAATACACAATGGTACATGTACAGTACCGTGGGTTTGAGAAGGCCGTTCTACGTAAAGTGTAACATAATATTTGTGCATTGAAAGGTTGTGCAACTGCAATGTGCAAAGTCTTATTGCATCCATCAATAGCCTTTTAGCTACAGTTCATTTTCAAAAGTGTTCTAATCGAGTCTGTGTATGGAGTAGGCACTTAAATTATAGGCCGCCGGCAACTTCATTTAGTAAAGAAGTATTTTAGTGGGTTGTACAACTCTTGCTTTCAAATTTCTGTGAAGTTCAAAATATCTCTTGCTGTACTATCACACGGTATCTACATTGCACTCTGACCGCCGAGGAAAACTTTTCCAGAAACAAGAATGCAGCGCGTTTGCCACAGCTGTGTTTATGGAAGATATGTGACGAAACACACACTTAAGTCAATACAATTTTCTCGCCACGTGTTCACGAAATGAGCAGGGAGCAAGGCCCGCCCACATCACGCACAGCGGAAGATCTTGTTCGTTGTGGTATTTGCAGACATAGGTAATGGCCAAACACGTATTGTTTCAGACCAAACCATTGCTAGCCAAGTGGGGTGATCTGTTACTTTTGGCTATTTCTGCCGCAGTGAATTTCAGAGTTCTTTACGATGCATGTACGTTTGTACATGGAGCTAACACGTTAGCTCCATTGTACTGCACTAATATAATGTGTAGAGTCAATTACAATGCTGCGTCAGTCTAGTGAGTGAAAGTGGGTTTTACTTGTATAAAATCGGGGATCCCTTTAGCTTTAGGTAAGTGTCAATTTCTTCCCAAACTTCGAGTGAAACAGTCTTATTTACAGTGTAACATAATATACTGAAGATCCGTGCCAAAATATGACACAACTTTTAGAGTCTTCCCACCGAAGTACCATACAGTAGGGAGCGACATGCATCGCAGCAGTAGCTGTGCACAAAGAATAGTCAGTCACGTACGTATGGCCATAAAAAAGAATCTGTTAACATGTCAAAATTATTCTCAAAAAGAGCATGAATTTGAAGCAGTTTGCAGCTCCCGAAATGCGTAATATCGCAGAGCTTAAGGGGGCTTTGCCCCCTGGACCCCCACCAGGGGCTTTGCCCCTGGACCCCACAAGGGGCCCTAAGGCGGGCCCCTTGACCCCACGCCGAATGGGCGATCGCTTCGCGATCGCGTCAATGCCTTCGGCATCGATGAGGATAGTTTGATCGATGTCCGCCCAGTTTGGCAAAAAACCTGGCTAGAACCCTGCTCTAATATAAGACCAAAAGGTCCCAAAAGTTCCACATATCTCTAAAATATAAAAGCTTCAGAATTCCCACATGTAAATTTGAGTATTGACTTATCAAAATACAATCACTGTTTGTTGCAAAAAACATTTAAAAACATCTGAGTTATGTTGCTGGTAATTTAAGTGCATTTATAAAATGTTTAGGGTAACTCTAATATAAGACCAAAAGGTCCCAAAAGTTCCACATATCTCTAAAATATAAAAGCTTCAGAATTCCCACATGTAAATCTGAGTATTGACTTATCAAAATACAATCACTGTTTGTTGCAAAAAACATTTAAAAACATCTGAGTTATGTTGCTGGTAATTTAAGTACATTTATAAAATGTTTAGGTAACTCTAATATAAGACGAAGGTCCCAAAAGTTCCACATATCTCTAAAATATAAAAGCTTTAGAATTCCCACATGTAAATTTGAGTACTGACTAATCAAAATACAATCATTGCTTGATGCAAAAAAAGCCCCTCACATTTGTTCCTCAGCAAAAGATTGATGTTGGCATATGTTGTGTTATGATTATAAAGTCACAATATTGTGCTGTACAATAAGGCTAGCAATTATGATTTCTATAACATGCTCCATTGTGTCTACAGCATAAACACCAAAAGCATTTAATATATTATTGAAAAAATAGAGAACTTCAAACACAACACCTTTATTATATTTTTAATGTTGATCAGTCAGATTTAACAAAGGTTATCTCAGGTCTTTTAAAAGCCTTTGTTTTTTTTGTTTCTAAACACGGATATTGCAAACTCAAATGGTACTGTATGGAAGTTATTTGTGACCTAAAATGATTCATACCAAAAACATGTTCATGTGATTAAAAAAATGCAGTATTCAAATTGGTATGATAACAGGTTGCTTTGAATTGAATGTTTGGTTGTGACATTTTTTTACTGTTATGCTAAAGCAAGCCCAAGCAAAATGTTTTAACCTGCATTGGGGGCGAAGCTGCTCTGGTCCAATATTTTTTAAAAAACAACCCATCTAGTGATTATCACATTATGCTTGTTATCAATGTTTTTAGACTTGACCTCTGGTTACCCCAGATGACCCTTGACCTCCACCTAAAACAATAGGGACCATCCTCTCAATATGAGACATCCACACCTCAAATACAAAATCTATTCAAATTTCCTACTTTGAGATAACATTTTAACAAGCAAACAAGCACATACACACAAACACATAAATATACACACACACAAACCATCCTGACAGCATTGATTTCTCCTATCATTGAAACCAAAAACTGAAAGGAGATCAATCTCTTCAATACACAATTAGTAATTTGATCCCCAATGGTTGGATACTATATAACTGGGAACCAAAGCTTCTCCCTACCAACTGTAGCAGCCATGATGGATACGAGGCTGCAAATCTCTGATGGTATCACACTGTAGGCCACCACAAGTATTAAAAGGCATGTTTTTTACAGGGTTGACAGTGGACCTTCCTGAATTCAGAACTAATAAATCAATGCAGTTGCCTAAGTCTACTCATCAATTCATGCATGTCATATGCAAATATGCAACAGTCGTAGTGACTATGCAGCAAATTCCTACAGTACATAGTTAAATGAGTTGGTAGCACTGCAGCAACTGTTTATTCCATCAAATGTAGAGTTTATCAATCGATGCAAACAATTTAGATTATAAGAAGCAACCCTGATATGCACAATGATTATATTTTAATTACCTGTCATTGAAGAAAGATGTGGCCAGTCAAACTCATCAGCAAGCACTTGAGGGAGAATTTCAAAGGCTCCCTTTAAATAAATAACAAAGGAAACAGCAAAAAGTTACTTTTTTCATGGTTTTGTGCCAAATTGCATTGGCATGAAGTATATTTTGGTTATTCTACATTTAAATGCATTGCTTGACTGACTTAACATAATGACACATTACAGATGAAGTCAGAGTTATTGATACATCCATGAAAAGTGGGACTGTCCAGGAGTCCAGCTTCAGGGGGCCTGGTTTAATGGAAATATTACATTTCAAAATGCACAAACATAGATGTCAGAGAAAACAGCATTAATTATAATAAAATTATTCACTCTTAACCTCTTCAAAACATAAAACATATATCAAATATGTTATGGACATTACATCAGTTGCACCGTTTTAAAGTTTTGAAAGTTTGGTTGAACATATTATTCTCGAGCAACAAGTACATAGATCAATTTCAATCTGTGAGAAACTTGAATTCTTTAGGACAGAGTCATTTATCTAACTGGCAGTTATGACCAAGTCACTTATGTTTTTCCTTTGCCCACCTGCCCAACTGGCAGGTTAGATAAATGACTCTCCCCTTAAAAAAGAAGTTGCACAGCCTAACTTTGAATAGTCTATCATTCTCTGCATTACGTAACATACTATATTAGCTGCTCTATTCAACCTCATGACATACTCTCTCTGAAGGGCACTGAGTTTGCACCTTCAGCTTGTCTTCACTAAATCATGTAATCAAGCATGCACTATCAGTTGTATGATCCTATTTAATTAGACTGCAGTTCACCTGGCAATGAGTAAGCAGTCTTGCTGCCTCAGTTTGTCACAGAACAGTCCATTGTTTGATGAGAACAACCTCTGATAAGAGAACTTAAATTCTCAGTGGACATTAGACAGTGTAAAAGTTTATTCACACCTCACAAGTTTTGTAAATGGAGATGAGCTGGTGTGACCAGGTGCATGGGATCAAAGAGCCATTATCTTAGTACTATGGTATCTGACTCAGTATTGTGTACTTCAAAAGACCGTCAGTCGGCGGTTGTTGCTAGAGAATTCCGCATCGGGCTTAACACGTAATGTTGGCATTTTTTTTATATCTATACTCATGTTTCACTTCAAACTTGACCACAAACAATGTTTAGGAGAGCTAGCCACTGACAATTGAGACAACTCTTTATTGTGTTTGATTTCTCCTGGACAAGCAGTATTAGACTATATTGGTCCACATACTAATAGGCCTATTGCTATCAGCAAACCTGCTTAAACATGCATTAATGAGTTTCTATAAGCTTTCATTTGTTTTCTAAGTAACCAGGCAGCTTCTTTCTCTGTGAAACAGGAAGTCAGGGTGACCTTGTGAGGAAAACATTTTCTGCTAAAAAACTGTGGTGACAGGACCACAGATCATAGGGCATGGTTCTCCCATGTGTCTATAAATTTTGGTGTTCAAAACATGATTTCTTCTACAAAACAAATGCAACACCCCCTTAAAAACATCAAGTTTAGTCTGCCTTGTTTTCAGTTTGTTATACTTCAGGATGTTAATGCTGAGCTTGGGCAATTAGTCAGAAGTATTTTTTCTGTTTCAAGGTATGAGAATCTACCGAGTCTATAAAGTTCTCACAGAAAAAACGTCAGCAAAAGTTGCCAACTGATAGTATTGTGGGGCACATGACAAGGCACCTGGACGGCTACATATACTTAAACATATTCTTAGCTTTTCATGTACAGCCTGAAGGTATTCTCCCTCTTACAAGCTTCTAATTAGGTCCCCTGAAATATTAGGCAGAAGGTATATCTCAATGAGAAAAAAATTGCAATTCCATGGTAAATGTCCTTGTCTGTCCATCATAACTCCTTTCAATACCTGAATACTTTGTCTTTTTTTAATATATTACATAAGATACATGAGAGACACATAACAACACATTCTCAAGGTAACAACTTTGCTATACAGTACTAAGGTACCTACCAAGGTAACATCAGGAGCAGATACCCAATCCTCTGGTATATGAAAGTGTGCACCAGCAGAGTCACCCAGCAAAATGAGTCCTAGCTGATCACTGCCACCACATAGGAGATCTTCATATGACTGACCAGTCTTTGGGTCAACACCCTAGTAAATATTCAAGGAATTGTGCAGTCACACCAATTTAGATTAGTATTGTAGTCTGTTGTGTCTCATGATTCGCTCATGAGAGTCATGTGACAAGCTTTTTCTCACTACACAGTTAAATTTAGGAAAGTAACACTTTGATTTTTCTTCACTGTGCAATTTTTAAGTCACCAAATACATGAAAGATACTTGAAAGCAAAATAAAAAGAAATTTGTGGGATCTGACTGTTGTTTCAAAATTAGTTTAAGACAACTGTTTTTTCTTAGTCTTGAAATATTTATGGTAGAATTAATGCAAAGCTTCAATAGAATGACAAACCACCATATATATAAAACATGTGTTTTGTGACTGCAGTATATACATACTACAAAACCTGCATTCTAGAATGAAACTTTTCTAGCTATTTCAAAAGCTCTCAACTAAATCTTGATAAAGAGCCATAAATAAATTTTTAGATATATATTATATATTTTTATATATATTATATATTTCAGTTTTGAAGGAACTGTTATAATATATGAAGCATTTGCATATTTGAATGAAACTTTCCACCCTGACCATGCAGCTGTCATGTCTCAACACATCTCATTTCAGACCTAATACCTGACTTGATTTGCAGTTAAATTTTATAAGCAAAATACTGTGAGACACTTAAAAAAATACTGTCTTGTATGTTGTTGTTATTTTCAGTCTAGGCATGGCATTTAATAACCACACTCTCTTATCAAAGATGTATTATACCAGTTCACTACAAAATTTAAAGAGGCCTCGATTTTCAGAAACATTTATGGTTGTCCTTCGGGCAACCATTTCACTAGTTTTGGTTGTCCACAATGAAATTTGGTTGTCCAAAACATTTTGCACACAATTACAAAACAGTAATTGTGTGCATTTTATGTTGTCTTATTGGTCTTGAAGAATAAAAAGCTAGGATGTTTGAGAGACAAAAGCACTTCAAGTCTGAAACATGGTAGATGAAAAAAGTTGAAAGTTCACAGCTTTATACTTCTTCTATCTGAGAGAAAAATGGTTGTCCATCGGACAACCAACCTTTAACTTCTGGTTGTCCATATGAAATTTTAGTTGTCCCGGACAATCTGACAACCACGAAAATCAAGCCCTGATTTAAATACCGGGACTTTCATCTGAGTGCAAGATAAATTTTTAACGTAATGTTAAAGAGGGATATACATGTAATATGCTGTAGATTAAAGGTTATGATATGACATGTATATCCATCAAATGCAATATTGACTGCAGCATGGTTAAGATGCCTATCTGACATGCAGCAAATTGAAGTGGACTATTAGTGGAAGTAAAGTAAACTGACACTAAACAGTCACCAACTGAGAATTTTATCTTACAAACCAAAAAATGTACTATAAAGGTGATGAGAATTTCTTTCTTTTCATAAATTACTTGCTAGACTCTAACCACCTCTTTCTACAGCCACACTCATTAGGCAAATTCTTCCCATACCAAAACATGCGAAACGATGTCAAAAGTTGTTATCAATACAAATAAGATCTTCATTCAAGCGTTAGGCAATATCCAAAAAAGGTTGTAATTTAATGGCAGATTATCTCAGATTTAACTGAGAGGTGATCTTCTTTTTGTCTGCAGTTATTTTAGAATTTGTTGATAGTTGCTATGTAAACTTCTATAAGTTGTTTGGCCAGTATTGTAAGCAAACGGTCATCTAAACTGCTGCTCATTGAGGCAGCTAAGTGGGGTGATACCATTACAACCAGAGGTAGAGTTCTTTTATTGAACTTTTGATTTTTACATCCCACATAAAAGTATTACCAGTTTTCTCTTTCCACAGGGAAATCTAGTCCAGTGTTCCCAATGTAGCACCTGGATGGCTGACTATATTAAGTGAGAATCATGTTAATATCCCACTGACCACCACACTGGTCATCGTTTGTCTACATGGGATAACAACAGAAGTAACCAAAGCATTGTTATGCAGTTGGAGTATAGCTTCCTGTGAGAGTTAGTTTGTTAGATGAAGTTTTACAGCCCAGTTTCCAACCTATTGGTTCAAGCCGAGCCAGCCATAGCCTTTTCCAGTTGTGGCTCAGTGGCTTGTTTCCCCTCCTGTGAGAGGTATCTGTATGTATGTGCTCCACTGGAAAGGCAGATGTTATCTGAGTGCTGCTCTGCTCATGAAGATCATGTGACAAACTCAGATATCAGTTACACCCCACACTGCCTTCGATGTACTGGGGTGTCTATGTTGCTTTCTCAAGAAGAGATGTCATGGCATGTTGGATTAGTGGGGAAATTTTCTCCATGGACATCACTTCAATTAAGGTGACACATTATATACTTTAGGGAAATTGCTCTGAGAGTCAAAATGGGCCATAAAGAGCGGCTAATTGAGGTGGTTCATGAAATACAACAAATTTTTCCCAAGCCTTTAAGTTTTCTTCACATACCTATGACAAATCGTCAAACTCAGACAATCCTAAATGCTGTAAGCATTTTAATGTGGTAAGTTTAAACACTTTCTTTAAGTTATGGATTTCAGAACAATAAGCCCCTTTAATACATCAAATTTAGATGACTTCAATTTTGAAAACTAAATTAAACATGCTGCTTTGATCAATGACCATTGCTGTTGTTCACTTCACACATTGTAGTTCATACAGTATAGCATAACCTTAACAAGCTTTATAATAGATCAAATGGCAATTGGTTTCATCATCAATTTCAATTTTTCTATGAAATTTTATACATTGCAACCCAGAAAAAAATAAAAGCTCTAATTACAGGCACTCTTCTATTTTTCTGACAAAGGACATTGTGAAATAGTTACCCTCTTAAGCATTTAACAGATAAAGGAGCAAATTTTACATTACAAACTATAAACTTACATGTATTCCATTGCAGTTGGAATCTTCGTCCTTGTCTCCATTGATAGCACTGTAAACAAAGATTTCACACAAAGCAGACACTCGTGACCATTAAGGGTCAAAAAGTGAGAAAATTTAATGAGCAATACTATGTACTTAACAAAAAATGTTACCCTTATTTCAAAATAGAACCTAATACTGTTTGTGCTTGGTGCTCAGCATAAGCAATGGAGTAGGGAAAACATGTCAGTGTGCAACAACTAGAAAAAGTGCCTGACTTTAAACAATGGTTAAAACCAATTTGTTTGAAACTTGGCTGTAAAATCTCGATCTAATAACCACTATTTTAGGCACCATCTACTGAAACAAAAAGGGTGCAAACTCTACAAACCACTTTACAACACTTTTTCAAGGCCATATCATTAAATACATCACTGAACATTTTAGGGATCTGTTGCCATTCTATCAGGGTATTGAGGTTGAGTAGGATATTTTGCATGGGGTAAGTTTTCAGAGATAGGAAGAAGATATGAAAAGGCAATGAAAAAGTCAAAGGGGACAATTTAACATTGCAAATCAAAGTAAACTGTAGATGAAAGAAAAAAGCAATTGACACAAAATGTAACATAAAAGCAGTGCATTTAGAGAAGTGGACAAAGTTTTTAGAAATATAAAGAATTATGCTCCAGAAATAAATTTACCGTGCACCAGGATGTATAGCTTTGTCAATGTCATTACAGTCACGTCCTCGAAAGTGGGTTCCACGAAGAGTCTAATTAAATACAATTTAAACATTAATTAGGTGTTAAACTTTGCTCAATACACCCTTTGTTTGATCTTAATCATTTTAAATATTATGCTTCATGCCTTTTTTCACATATTCAAACTTGTTTTTGCTCCCATTCATGTTTTAGTTTTTGTTTTACTTGGTGTTTGCATTTTCACCCACAATTTCACTGTCACAGATACTACATATGCCAAAGTTGTGGTATACTCTCTGAATCTACTTTATCCTGCATTATTTGCTTTAATATCATTTGAAATACAATCATGATAAATCATTATTAAATTGGAGGGAACAGGGGTTGGGGTGAGGGTGGGGCAGGCTTGTGATGAGTTGGGGATGCACTACAGCTAAGAATGTTGGACATGTACCACATTTCAGATTAATCACCAATTTGCGTCTTTAAAGCCACCCGTGAAATCTCAAGCTAGACTGTCTCAGCAATTTTGGATCCATTTCATCCTCTTTTATTGTTTTGTACAGTCATTGACTACACTGTTGCAGTTCTGGTAATTGCAGTACTATCCTCTGCTTAAAAATAATTATAATAATTATCTTATTCTTCCTACTCATCAATATAGCTAAACTTCTTCAAATTAACATGTCATTTTGACTCTTCCTTTTGTTTTTAAAAAATCTAGCTACTGGTACTTTAAAGCAGCTGCACAAAAGAGGATCACTACCAAACTTATTACTAATGATGGTGATATTTAATGAGCTTATCAGGTCTTGAGTTTCAGATTTTTCAGGTGAGCTACAACTCACACTCCTTAGTAAATTTAGAAGTGTGGTTGGTGTGCTGTTTCATTAAACTTTAATAGAATTATGTGAGTTCCCATTCATGATCTCAGTGTGCAATCAATTATTGTACTCCTTACAGTAATTTGAGTTTGAAGCACATTGTGGTGAATAGCACTCCCATGTCTCAAAATTAAAGGCTTGACACTTTATATATACCACTTTGATACCTACTTCAATTATACTGAACCCGTCTCCATCAGCATCAACAACAGGGTTGTGATCACTGAGTCTTCTGCAAAACAAAGAAAATTGAACATTTTAATCATATTGCAGCAGTTTTTATGTGTGTTCTGTTTGGAAGCTCAACTTGCACTCTTACCAAACTTATATTTAAATAACAGAAGAATCTTTCATTGACGGTGTTAGAAATACTAATATTTTAAAAATTCAAAGCTTGGCAAATACAATCTTGGTTTCTAAAGTAAACAACCTACTCTAAAAACCTAACAGTTTTGTCACAATATTATAACCATAATATTTTATTATAACCTTGCATATTTTAACCTCTTATATATATCAGAATATGATACCCATCAGACGAGGATATTGCATTTTTTGAATGTGGAACTGTCTTTGCATGCCCACATCCAGCAAAAAGGCTTTGGGTACTACTATAATAAACCAGAATGTTTGTAAGTTGTTAAACAACTAATTTTTAGAAAGTGACAAAGTGTGGTTTAAACATCTTCTAATTAGAAAACTTGCACAGTGGATATTTGAGCATCAGTGATAAGAGGATATACAGTAGACGAATCCGGACAGATTGTGATGGTCTGATTTTAGTCGGCCATTACTGGGATCCATCACCTTTAATCTTTAAATTTCCTTCCTTACTGTACCTGTTCCATGGATGGTTGTACACTGAAGTGTATCTTCATTTGCTCAACTTCACTGAACATGAGGATTTGAAATTCACATAGACAATAAATGAAGATGATTAAAGGCTGATGGACCCCACTAATGGCTGCCTACAGTCACCAAAAATAAGCGCTAATCAGATTCGTCTATAGACACAATGCTACTTACGTTTCAACAAATTCACAGATTCCTTTGATGAAAGGAATGGAATCACATAGATCTGAACCCATCTTTTTCATCTGTAAGACAGAAAGAGAATCCAAAAGGTGATAATTACTGGTATGCTCCAAATTTATACCATTAATTTGTTATTTTTGAGAGAGGTTTTCCCCTTTTGTTAAACCAAATTCTCTCTCCTGGTCTATTTTCTAAATTAACCCCAAACCTACCTTTAATAGGTGAGATATGCAGAAGTGTAATAGGTGTGGAAGTGCTGCAGCACCTTTTAACAAGTAGACTTCCATTTTGTAAACGTACGCAGTCAGAGTTCTGCCATGTAAATATAGTATTGCAGAGATAACTTTTGACATATCTTTTTGGAGATAATAAGTAATTACTGAATTAACAATGTTTTCATCGGAAGATTACCTTTTCTCAAATTTGATGTTTCCTTTATTTAAGTACCTGATAACTGGGGACTTTCTCAGTTTTCTGCAAAATAGCGAACACCAGCATTTGATTAAATATGACCTTTTGCAATAACTGTTTATAGTCAGATTTTAGATAGAGTACAGTACAGTTTTCTCCTTAATTAATGGACAAAATTTGAAACAGAAGCTATGGTAATAAGTTTAATAAGGCATGCAAGACCTCGAAAGTTTTGAAATCATGAATGTGGCCCAAAACCACAAATAAAAAAAAAGGTCTCATATAATCAGTTACTTTCTCTCATCAGTGAGCAGGAAAAATGATTGTTGCTTTAGCTAACTGAACAATTGTTTCATTATCTCTGCTTATCTTTGAGTGACTGGCAGCCACACTTGGTAATCCATCCTAATCAAGGGAAAGACTATCCCCTGTCTAAATGCCAAATTGAGAAGATATGTGGCCAACGCAGCCTTAGAGCAACTGACATTCCCATCAGTATCAAATTTTACTGCTACATGCAAGGAATGTTGTGTAACAGCTTCTGTGCATACAAAATTCAGTAGGGGCTTAGCCTCCCATTGATTTTAGAGCAAAATAAATCGCTAAACACATTTTTTACACTTTGTTATTCCCTGGAGATCCATGGCCCAGTTCTACAAAAAAAAAGAAACGTGGAAAAGTCCATTGATACTTTGAAGTGTTTCAACCAGATCAACCTAAAATAGCCCCTCTGCTTTCTATCATCAGCAAACCATGAAAATGCTTGCTTCAGCTAGTAGACCAATATTTTCCTTATCTTTGATTATGCTTGGGTGACCTCCAATGCATTTTGTACTGAACAGAAACTAATTCAGGGTCCCTGTCCAAATGCATGATTCACTGGATATGTGATTTACAAAGTTCTTTAAAGCAGCTGTCTTTTAATGAGCAGGGCTTGAAATTAAGGTAAAAAGCCAGTTGTCACAGGGACATGTGGTTTGCAAAAATTGGTTGTCCCTCAGAATGTTAGTTTGCCCCACTATAATATTATATAATATCTTGTCACCTTAAAAATCATACAAACTCACACTTCAGTTGCACACATGTGTAACATTCAGTAGGGAGTTGCATGCATGCATTTTAAGGATCTGTAGTATATCTGTGCTGGGTGGGAGGAATTTTCCTCCCAATTTTAAAGCACTTGTTTATAACATGAAGCAGGCTGAATGTACAGGTATTTGGTTATCCCAAGGAGAACTAGGAAATAAATTTCGGTTGTCCCAGGGGAAAAACCATTTTCAAGTGGTTAAGTGCTTATTTTGAGCCCTGCTAACGAGTTTGACATTTTACCTTTTCATACTGAGTTAACTTCATCTCTTTGGTAGGAAAGATACGACTGACAGCTCTGTTAATACCTCCTCCTGGGAGAGGGTACAAGTGACACTCAGGTTGACCTGAGTCAATGGTGCACAATGAAACAGCATGGCAAGCCACATCAGGTGTGAAAATTTTTTGGTCAATTCTGAAAATTGCAAAGTTGCAAAGTAAGAAAGATAAGTGTCTACTGTTCATGAGTACATCAAAAATATGTTCATACATATCTGATATATTTTACATCTACAAGCCAAATGTTATTACCGTCTATATGGCATAATTTTTAAATAGTCAATTACAGCAATAAAAGTACTTGTTTCTCATAAACCTAATGGACAATCAGACACTGCTTATTCAATGAACTAGTTATATAAACTGAGCATCTAGCAGCTAATTTTGAATTTCAGCTCAAAGTCACTGAATTACTAGCATGGCTGTTCTAATGATGGTGAATGTTTGACTGAGAAGATCCATCTCAGAAATACAATAACACTTTCACCATATGTCTTTCAAACTGAAGTCCAAAGAGTGTAGCTAGTTCCCTTCTCTTGCCCCAATTCTACATTCAAACTTTGCCTTTAACTTTCAGTTCAAAGCTAAAAAAAGGACCGCCGCAACGAACAATCAGTTCATCCACTTACAGCTGCTGAATAGTTGGTTCCACTGTAGCAATGAATGCTTTACAAGGAGGCTGGTAACTTGCTGAAATGAGAAAAAGATACCATACTATAAGGTGGAGACAACTGGGAATCACAGTTAGGAATAATGATGCAAGTCAAACCAGTGATTTTTTTCTTTTTTAGAAAACAAAATATGCCTTTCTTAAAAGTTGAGTATTAAATTTAGTTGTTCTCATGTATAAGGCATTCGGCAAAGCAGGGACAGAAAGCTCTCTTCTGATCTAAGATCTGTTTTGTTCCAATATTACAAAAAAATATACACTGAGATAAGTGTTAAGACAAGGGCTAAGTTAGGACTGTGCATAAGAGTTAGGCCTTTTGGAACACAGAAATGTCAGAAAATAGATGTTTTTCAAATTTACAGTGCTCCATAATGTGCCCACAAAGCATACATTGAGATCCCTGATGACCTTGGACCACCTAGAACTAGGGTTCTGCTCACTATATCAGATCCACAATACTATGTGTGAAATTCTGCAGTATCCAAGACTGCAGCATTAAGGAATTGTGCAAACATGATATTGAGACTTTGACCACCTTGCGAACCCAAATTATGACATTTGACCTCCCCCCAAAACTATAGGGATCGTTTATTCACTATGTACCATCCAGTGCCAAGTATGAGGAACCTACAAGTTAACTTTGTTGTTTACTGTGCAAACAAGCTTGCCAGACTGACACTGCTGAAGCCAAATGACCATTGACCTTCACAAAAATCAATAAGGATCATCTATGCAATATGGCAAACCTACACACCCAAAGATGAGCGAGTCACACTTACCTTTCTTGAGATAACATGTTAACCAGCAATTTCTAAGGAATTTACAGTTTGACCTCTCCTGACCCCAAATGACCTTTGACCTCCACAAAAATATAAACAGATCATCTACTCAATAAAGCTAACCCACACACTCAAACATATACCGTTCTTAAGATATGGTGTTTACAAAGTTTTGACCTTTGGACCTCTATTGACCCCAAATGACCTTTGACCTTTACCAAAAACAATAGGGATCATCTACTCAATATGGTGGACCCACACACTCAAGTATGAGATTGGTCACAAATTCACAATTACCTTTCTTGAGACTCAGTATTGTGTTTACAAGCAAATTCTAAGGAATTTACCATTTGACCTCTTGTGACCCCAAATAACCTCTGACCTCCACAAAAATCCATAGGGAATATCTACTTAATACAACCAACTATCACACCAAATATGAGCCTAGTCACATGTACCATTCTTGAGATACTGTGTTTACAATGTTTTGACCTATTGACCCCAACTGGCCTTTGACCTCCACCAAATATAATGCGGATCATCTACTCAATATGGCCAACCCACACACCCAAATATGAGATAAGTCACACTTACCCTTCTTGAGATATCTTGATTACAAGCAATCACAGACAAACACACCCACACACAACATCACCATAGCATCGATTCCTTGTCTGCCTTCGGCAAGGAATAAAAAACAATACAGTATATATCACATAAAACTGATACTGTATACTCTTATAACACTGTAAGAAAGGAGATATCTTACCTGGGAGGAAGGAGCAAAGCCTCTGTAATCCTTTCACAGCAGTTTCATTGTGGATTTCTCCAATTTGTTGTCCAAGGCTTACAACAAGAGTGCAACCTGATTGTAAAGGGCAAAAAATGTGAGTAAATTCTGACTGAAGAAATTGAAAGTGATGTAGAATGCACATTCATTGCCACCTGTAAGATGAGGATTGATTTTTTGTGTCTTTGGCTACACTTGTAGTGATACTGAATACTTCTGCAAGGAGTCTCTTTATTAAATCTGTACAGTAATATATGCATTAAAATTTATGAATATAAGTAACCAGCAGAAGGCTTTTGCCAGTAAATGTTGTTTAATAAGTTTTATTTCAGGAAGGATGTACTTCTTTGGGTTCAAATCAAGAACATCTGGTCACCCTAGATCCACTAGCAGGCCCTTCTCTACATATAGAACTTACTGATATTAAGTAAGTGCAAAGAAGTTGAGAGATATGGGAAGATATTTAAAAGAAAAGGATAACTTTTGCATTGGATAATGAAGCACTACAAAATGTTCTACAAAATTATGTTTTGCCTTGGTTATAACTTCAGTTGCACTACCAATCTGAGTCACTCTTCACTTAGACTACAATGGATACAGCCAAAATTGATTCCAAATTGAACATTGCCATGAAAGTCTTTCCAACTTTAAAAACAACTTGACTCAACATAGCACTGAGTTTGCAACATTGAATGACAATGTTTGTTGTTGAGTATAATATGAAGTTTCACCCATGCAAGAATTTACATACCAATAAATGGCAACATCCCCTCCCCCCCCCCCCCATATGCAACTATATATATTTATGCAACTATAGTGTTACTACCATCTTTTCAAATTACGCTCAAAATGTATCATCCTTGAATATAATGTAGTAAAGTCCATTATCTCAGTTACCAAGCTTTTAACTCCTCTTCTGAGTTCTGTTCTTGTTCCTGTCTCTCTTTCCTTTACCTCCTGTCTCCTCTAACCCCCCCCCCCCCCCACTTTCAATTTCATCTGTTATGCTTATAGTTCAATCTTAGCATTTTTGTGATAGTGCATTATTTTTTTCTAAAGTTGGTCACTAGATATGAAAAGTTTTCTCAGAAGTACATGCCCTTCATGTGTTTGCTTTGATGTTTTTTCCTAAAATTCTATTACTTTTGTTCAGCACGCACTTACTATAAATGGAATTAATAGACCACAAAACCTCGTCACACTTCCTTTAATATAGTTAGCGATAGGGGTGCACCGGATTTGGATTTTAAAATCCGGCCGGAACCGGATTTAAACCAAAATTCCGGCAGGAATTCCGGCCGGATTTAGTCAAATGAAAGAACAGGAACCTACTGGTGAGGTTATACCTAAGTAGCCTCAGTGGATGCAGGTCTTTTGACCTCTATCTTAGCCACAATCAGCAAGCAGCAAGCAGTCATCAGGAGCTGTGTTATGTCTATTTTATTTGTGAGCAGAGTTTTAGTATTCCCTCAGAGAAACTGTTGAGTTCATGTCTAATTTAGGTTTTATGATGTGGCATGTTTCATGAATGGTTGGGCTAATTGACAAAATGTTACTTCATACCAACCCTGAATGAGATGCCCAAGGGTTCAGTTCAGTGAGGGATAAAATCATGATGTATTTTGAACTCACTTAGCTGACACTTTTAAAGCCAGACATTCAACATGTTGAAATGAATTCATAAATGTCTGTTCATGCAAATTAAGGGATTAAAGTATGAAAACATTGGCAGTCGATATCCAAATTGAAAAAGAATCAATTACAATTTGAGAAGGAACCAATTACAATTCTTAAGGTGATTCAATGCATGTTTTAAATTTTGGTTTGGAAGATTTCAGTGTAAAACCTATGCTATACTGTACATGCAAAGTGGTGGTTATCATGCTAGTAACAGTGTAGGGGTCATGTATTTGTTGATGGGCAATTAGGTAAGAATCACCTCGAGAAGTTGTCCAACTGTCAAAGGACCATAGGATGTAGGAGCTATGCTACTATAAGTAATGTGAAATTTTCTCGATGTACTGTAGGCCTATCAGCAATTGGCATTATATTTCATCAGTGTTTTTTATCTGTTAATTGCAAAGCTAGTTTTAATAGTCAAGGAATCACTGTCATTATTTATACTGCCACCATCACTTGTACTATATTAGTTGATTAGTAAGGATATTAAATGTGATTAGAAGATAAAACAGCTAAAAGCCCCCACCCCCCCCACAAAAATAAAAAAAAATACTTGATTCTCATCACCATGGCAGGACTGCCAGACTTTCGACACTAGGGGATTATTTTTTTAAATTTGGTATTACTGAATAAAATCCTTCTTGGTCGACCTGTAAGTCAATGCCCCCCCCCATCACCTCCTATTTATGTTATTCCCCAGCTTGCCTGCAAACACCGTCTGGCATCAGTCATATGGCACAGGGATAGCACCCTCTCAACTAGAGGGCAATGTGATAGCTCTTCCTCTCTCAATGCAACTTGCCAGTTGAGTTTTTGTAGTTCACATGTTTTCATGTTGTTAAGAAAATTTGACATCTGACATCTTTTCTGATGGTTTTTGAATATATTGCCCACAATCACTGTTAATCCAGCAACTGACTTCTGTACATCAACTTGAAAAGAGAACCAGAGAAGATTTAAGTGGACTTGATAAGCTGTGGGCTGATTCATTGACAATGCTTCACAAAATATTTTAAATCACAGAGACCTTTTACGAGTATTCTATACTGTACATACTGTATGTTAAGTACTGAATGGGGGGGGGGGGAAGTCCTTCATCATATCAGAAAGTTTGCAATTACTGATAACATCCTAGCTAGATCTTTAAATAATGTTGTTAGTAGCATACTCTCATCCTAGTCTTTAGCATTTTATGACATTTTATTAAGTCCTGTATGTAGCAAACTAAGTTGTGTTGTGCTGCTTACCTACAAATCATGCAAATCCGGCTGGATGCTGGATTTGGAAAAATCCAAAAATCTGGCCGCATTCAAGACAAAATCTGGCCAGATGCCGGATTTGGAAAAATCCAAAAATCTGGCTCTACCCCTAGTTAGTGACTAGGAGATATATTAATGGTCAGAAGAAAGATAGGCATAATCTCCCCCCTCTTAAGAACGATGATAAGCTAGCTGTCACTGTCTTGGACAAAGTTCGTGCTCTCAATAACCATTTCTGTAGTGTATTTACTAAAACAGTGTTTCATACTGTTCCCCTCATCAGACCCACGTGTAAGAGAATGAGTGATATAACTATATCCACCTTTGGCGTTGAAAAGCTTCTGCATGGTCTTAAAATCAATAAGGCCATGGGACCAGATGGCATCCATCCTTGGGTCCTGAGAGAGATTGCCACTGATTTTGCACCTGTTCTAAGCCATCTCTTTCAGCAATCCCTTACAAAAGGATGCATTCCAGAGGATTGGAAGACTGCAAATGTTTGCCCTATTTTCAAAAAAGGTGACAGTTCCCTACCTTGTAATTACAGGCCTGTTTCTCTTACATGTGTCTGCTGTAAATTGTTAGAACATATTATTGCCTCAAACGTTATGAACCATTTTGAAATACATAACTTACTCTCTCCCACCCAGCACGCCTTTCGTAAGTCTCATAGTTGCGAAACACAACTTATGTCGATAATTGAGGACTGGGCTTCCTCCCTTGATGCCCATAAACAAATCGATGTGTTTATCTTGGATTTTGAGAAGGCCTTCGATACTGTTCCTCATGAACTGCTGAAGACCAAGCTGCATACACTTGGTGTTTCAAATCAGATTCTTCTTTGGGTTGATGACTTTCTTGTTGATCGTAAACAATCTGTTGTTGTCAATGGAACCCGGTCTCCCCCGATGCAAGTTCTGTCTGGAGTTCCCCAGGGGTCTGTCCTAGGACCGATTCTCTTCTTGGTTCATATCAATGATATCGTCGATGGTGTTTCTTCCGAGGTTCGCCTTTTTGCAGATGATTGTGTCTGTTACCGTATTATTGAGTCCGATGAGGATTGTCATAAACTTCAGAATGATATCAAGCAGTTGGGGCTGTGGGCTTCCACGTGGGGAATGAGATTTCAGCCCACTAAGTGTAGCGTTATTACTTTTGCTCGGAAAAAAAGTCCCATACTTTTTAGGTATGTTCTAAATAGGATTGAGCTCCCGAGGGTAGATAGTATTAAGTATCTTGGAATTACCATCACTAAAGATCTGAACTGGGAGAAGCATATTCAAAACATCTGTAACAAGGGAAATAAGATTCTTGGTATTTTGTATAGAAATCTATCCTCCTGCCCTGGTGATGTCAAGTTAATGGCTTATAAAGGAATCCTTCGGCCTGTGCTGGAGTACGCCGGTAGTGTTTGGGACCCCCACCAGGTTTACCTGCGCGACAAGCTTGAGAGTATACAAAAACGGTCTGCTAGATTTATTGCCTCTGACTATTCAAGGGAGCCGGGCTCAATGACCAGGCTCCTTAAGGAACTAAACCTTCTGCCCTTAACTGAAAGGCGGAGGAAAAGTAGATTGATCCTTTTTTCCAAAGGTATGTTTGGCCTGGCTCAATTACCTGTTGATTGTCTCCAGCGGCCTACTCGTAGAACCCGTTTAATGCATGACCTTCATGTCTGTCTCCCACATACTAGTACTAACTGTTATAAATTTAGCTTCCTGCCTCGAACCATTAAGGATTGGAATTATCTCCCCCTGAATGTAATGAGGGTTGCCTCTGTCCATAAGGACCCTATCACCTATATTACTGGGCATATTTAGCCTCTCGACGCATGCGTGGTGAAAGAATGTCCCTTGGATGTGTCACCTTTATTGAAGAAGAAGAAGAAGTAATAACAAGTGCTTCCGGAAAGATTTTTGGCTCATAACCTTCCATATCACCTACAACTCTGTCAGAAAGCTCAAATTTGCTCATCTGAGCTTCGTCAGGCATGCTAATTGCCAGCTTCTGCAGCTGATTGGCTGTTTGCCCAGCTAATTGGCTGCTCAAGTTTCTTGCTGATACAAATTGGAATATATATGAACAAAGCCTGTGATTGTTGTGTCTTGAGCTAATGAAGTCATAAAGAAAAACAATACATTAACCAGCCAAGCCCACATTTTTCTTTTCAAAGGGGTTGAGCTTAGTGATTGACAGGGAGTTACAGTATAGTTCCTGAAATCTAGAAATGAGTAGCCGTGCTAGTAGTAAGGTGTTCTCCCTGCTTGCTCCAGTGGTTTTTTGCTCCTCTCATTTTATTCCTCATGTCTACTAAATTTTATACTGCTTAGGCCTACAGTACAATACTATTTTCTGAAAAATGATTGATAGTGGAACTGATAAAACCTCGAAACATGATTTATGAAGAATGATGGTATGGATTCCATCTGGCCCAGGAGCCTTACTTGTCTTTAAACTCTTTAATTTTTTTGGAACCAGTTCCTCACAGAAAACACTGTCAATTAGTCTAGCCCTAACCGAGGTTACTACTAGCTTATATCAGAATCCCCATGACTGATGACTCCTTGGTAAAAACAGATAGCTTAGGCCTAGGCTAGCCCTAACTTAGGCCCTAGGCTAGGCGTACAAAATAATCATTCAACAAATTAGCCATATCCCGATGATCACTAACTAATGAACCATTCTCATTATGAATCGGCCCAACCCCCTCCTTGACATGCTGCTTAGAACTGACATAGCCATGGCAAACATTTTGGCTCACTGACCCAGCTTAGGCTAGGCCTCGGCTATTGACCATGATAATTGATATTGCCTGTATTTACCGCCGTGGTACACCTGCTTGCGTTGTGGCCGCAATTCAAAAGAATATTCTGAGGGCTGCCCGGCCCAGAGTTCTCCAAAAAGTATCGCAGTAGTTAAATCCTATAAAAACACTGAGGACGGACTACGGGGTCAGCTGAACGATTGCAAGAGCCTGGGAAATCTTACCCTGAATGGATGTTTTGGTGAATTTCTGAAAATTTAAATACTTGTACTGACCACAGGCGCTCGGTACTAGCATATACGGCAATGTCATGGCTAGGCTCCCCTTGCCTAGTACTAACGTAACGTAAGTAGTAGCTAGCCCGTGACTAACGTTACACTGGGATATAATTATTATGATCCCTAGCCTCCTAATACTGTTGTGGCTACAGTAGCGAAGTGACAGTACCTCAGCTCGCCGACTAATACAGCCGACCGGCTAGGTTCCCCTATATCGTAGTGAAACGACCGCCCGGTTAAAGTAATGCCGTACGCGTAGAATAGGTTCCTATTATCCTGCTCTATGGCCGTACGTTTGACCGATAGAATCAGCCCGGTAATTGTCTACACGGCAGACTTAATTTCGACGGAACAAGTGACATTGTGTAGGAAAATGGAGAAAACCAAAACTCACCGCGACGAAAAGTAAGAGAAGTAAAGCGAAGAAAATGTATGAATGAAAGAGTGAATACTAAAATATGGTCGCTATGACAACATAACATTCTAGGTTTATACAGACTGTTAAATGAAAAATATATTTCCAGGTTAGCACAATGGTTCTGGTTCTGGTTCTGGTTCTGGCTGGATACTACAAGCAGTTCTCCGCAAACGGGATATACGGTTGTAGGTGTGTAGCGGCTAGCGGACAAGTCAATGTATAGGATGTAAAGACCAGATGCATGATATACTGCACTGAGTATGGAACTGTTTGTATTAACGCAAATTAAGCTAGGTTGTAATGTACGTTGGCCCTCTGTATAGATTGGTAGAGTCAATGACCGACTTCACTGAAAGGGTCGGATGGTCCACATCACTGTCACAAAAATATATGTCAGTATTCTTAAGTTGGCAGCAAGCCACGCCCTCTAACGTTCGCACTCCTAGACAGACTCACGCAACCAACAACCGGGCTTGATGGCAGGGGTGGCGCCAGCGGCGGAAGGGGGCTGGAGGCCATGCCCCCCCCGTCGGGGAACACTCCCCCCCCCCCCCCCGTCGGGAAGGTCGGCGGTTTCGTCGGGGAGGCCTAAAAATAATAAAAAAAAAAAAAACCCAAATGACTGAAGTTACTGAATGAGCGATCGAAAACTAATTTTTTGTTTTGTAATTCTATTTTAATACATATCGAAATCGATTTTAAATCTTTTCTTAACTCTGTTAAACCTCATTCTTTGTACCTTGTCCTTTCTCTTCCCCCGTCGAGAAGGACGCGGCAATTTTTCGGGGAGGCCTTAAACATGAAAAAAAAGTAAAGGACTGAAGATACTGGACGGATGACCATGATTTTTTTCTTTTTGAACTATTTTTTTCTTTTTTAACGCTATTTTAATGCATATCCGAATCGGTTTTAATCACTTGTTACTAGCTCTTCTATCAACCATTACATCTTCAATCCGTGCGCGCAAGGTCATGCCTCCGTCAGGGACGGGCTACCCACCCCCTGTTCTTGAGAAAATCCAATTTCGTCGGGAGCCTTCATCTTCAGACCCACGCTAAAAGATGTGGATCTGCAGTCACTCGGACGACCTTCTTGAACTTGTTTACTAGAAGACCATATTCTTCAAGGAAACTCACAATTCCGAATTTTCTTTACAAAAACGGACGAGAGGCTGTTCATGTGCGTGCAGTACCCAAAGGTCTGCCATCTGGCCTGCTCCCACAGCCGAATTCTCACAAAGGTAATGAATATCGGCCATGTCGTTTATAGCTACACATGATAAACAGTGGTGTGAGAAAATCTCCCCATAAGTCTGACTGAGAATTTATTTGAAGGCATCTTGAAACTTGACATATTTTCAAATACGTAGGGAGTAAAACCAGTATATTCTGGAGTTCGGGCAGTCACGTTAAAAATTTCATCTATTTAGTGGACCTTGCAATTGAGCCTCAACGATGATTCTCAATATAGTCAAAAACATTATAGTATGTTTTCAATTCCGTTTCATTGTTTCCCCCGAAAAGAGACAAGGCCATTACATCTTACTGTAGCAGTACCTTTTATCTGGTATTTTTCTGATCATTAGCAAGTTGGGGGTTTTTCTCTTTTAAAGTGAAACTTTCATTTTAAAGGAAAGCTCAAAATAGCGACTGCTTCATTTCTAGTTACATGTCTGGGAAATGCCATTCCGGCTATCTTAGGGGTTAGATTTTTTAACAATTTTCCAACTAATGGTGGCGCTCCGCATAGATAGTGTTTTAGTCGAATAGATAACTGAACAGAACAATGCCTGTTTGTAAATTATTCATCGTTTTGCGGCATTATTATGAAGTGAAAATAATTTTATTGCGAAAGAAATCTGAAAGAAAGGACTTCTTTAATTCTAGTTACGAGCCCAGAAAATGTCATTTCCTGTTGTCCGAGGGTTCTCAATTTTTTTCAAAAAAATCTGTGCGCTCGACTAAGATAATCTTTAGGGCAGGATTACATTTTTCGGACAAAAACAATTCTGCCCCCTCCCAAACTGAAGAGCTCCTGTACGCATATGACAATAAATAAAACATAAAACTTCAAATATATGGGAAGCCAATTTTTCCCTTGGGTGAATGCTCCAATATGGTCTAAGGGCCTAAATCTGCGTGATGATAAAGTAACCTCAACAAACTACACATCACCCCCCTACTTGATTTTCCTCATGAGAACGTCAGATTCATCCATAAAATCCCCAAACTGTTATAAAACTACAATTTTCCTCCAATATTAGCTTTAGATTGTTAAAAATGACAAAATTTTCCAATTTCGATGGATAATCCGTACAATAAATAAGCAAAGCCAACTCCACCAAATTTCTCATTATAACCTTACCAAAAAACCAAATTAAAGTCCAAAATTTAATTCTCCATTATAATAAGCTCTTAATTTTCAAAGATTCGTTCAAAAAGGCGAAAGCTTTCCGGGAAAACTTCTAGTCTCGTCTCGAAGCCTTAGTTCATAGGTCTTGTACGATTCAATTCGTAACCGCAAAACAATTTCAGCTGTCGCCTATATAACATGTTTTATTTTTCCCTTATGAAGAACAGATTTTTCTTTAAACACCAAAAATTTTTATAATACAACAAAAGCCAAATTTCTTACAAAAGTTTTAATTTTTACTCCAGATTTTTAAGTATTTGTTAAAAAGAAAGCCCAAAATTTCGGCGCGCTCCGCGCGCCTCAAATTCTGTCAAATCACGTTCCACCGGAACATTACAGCACTTTGGTCGGGGCCTTGAAATTCTGCCCCCCCCCCCTGTCGGGCAAATCCTGTCGCCACCCCTGCTTGACCAGTTGACGGACTTAATAGATATAAATGTTAGCCTCATTTAGGACAGACCGTCTTCCCGTTTTCTCGTCTTTACGTATATTTATTCTCACCTTTTCTAATTCTCCTTATTTCCATTTCCTTATATTTCATATTCCTTCTACATTCTTCCATCATTTCCTTTTCTGTTTTACCTTACCGATCTTGGAATTAAGGGTGGGTTGCACGACCTGATCATACCGGTATAGTCTACATGCAATAGCAGTGGCCTGATTTGGAAGTTTCATTTGGCTGCAGTCGCTGCTGCAGAACATGGCTACCCACACAAAGCTTTATTTATGAAAAGAAAGGTGGAAAACCAGCGAATAAATGGTAGATTAAGTAAAACTTCGAATGGGGAACAGAGATAAGTTTATAACCGAAAAAACGGGGAAGTAGTTGACGCTGCTGCCAATTTCTCCGCCGAACTATTTTAGTCCACACACTGACTGCATTCGGTGTCTTTGTACTGTCTCCTATTCATTCGGATTCGGATGCTTCACTGACCTACAGGCTACCGCAATGTTTAAAATTACCTGGGGCATATTAATGCAAGTAACCTAGAGACTATTGCTGTCATGTATGACATGCAAGTAGAAGTGCCGGGGACTTGTGTGGCTCCTGTGGTTGTTGTCTTCAACAAAGAATTCTTTTGAAAAGAAAATGCCGATTAAGCCTTCCAATGAAATCACGTCGATTTCGTGCCTTTCCTCCAGATTTTCAAGCTTCATCGACTAACGTGTCTATGTCGCCATGTGACGTCAGTTAGTGCACCGCCTACCCTCACTTGATTTAATTTAAAGGCATGTTCTAGGCTGGTGGCTTTTAGCCTCTGTCTGGTAAGAAAAACAAAAATATTCCACACCATATCCCTCAAACCCTATCACAATACCATTTTCCTAACTCAAGATATCTTACATTAAAGATTGGTAGTTTATATTTAAAAATCCCTATGCTTTTCAACAAAGCCACAGAAAGTAGTGTAATGTGGACACATTGCTTCAAATTCCTTTTGTTTTTCTTTATAATTGAACATCCTTTATGTCCTTGAAATTTGATACTGTTGGAACGTTTGAATATCTTTTCCTGTATACCTAGCATTACCCTTCACAATACGTAGAGCACAACCAACAATGCTGCTTAATATTGTCTGCAGCATCATAATTATAAATTGAATGCAATGTCAAATTAATGCGCCACGATGACATCAATGATTTCCCGTGATGCATTAAACCCCAAGAAAAATTTGCAATAGGCCTACTTCAAAAATTTTTATCTTCCAAATGCTATAAGCTATTGCAACGCAGTTTTCACCTTCTGAAAGAGAAAAAATTTCCGCTTGTTATAAAAGTAACGAATTTTGTCTCCAGAGTATGTCTTTAATTTGATTTTGTGCATAATTTTTCCCATTTCTCCGGTAGGCATTTATCGTTTTCCTATTTATTTAACGTCAAAAAGGGATAAAGTATAAAGGATTATGGTCAAATAACACAACAGTTCCCAATTATTTTGCTCATCACAGACCGAGTCGTGTTGAGTACGTTATTCAACTTATTCATAACATGTTGCTCTGTGGGATTGTTGAAAAATACATGCAGGTAATCACGGGATTTAAGCCCAGACTAATTAATTCAATATCCAGAAGGGAGACAGAGCTAGACGGTTTGAGTTTACTTACGAATTTTGCCCGTTACCTATTTTCCACTGTTCGCTGTTGTACTAAGATTTTAAAAGTTTGCATAGCTCAGTCAAATATTCCTATGGAACCTGATCGGTTTTCTCCATCCCATTCTGTTTGAAACCTGTTCCTGCCTCCTCCCATCTGCCAACGTTTTGGAAAACGAAACAGTATTACGAGAAATACAACCATATTCGCGAATGCAGGCGGTCTAAAGGTTCAAGTGAGGTTACAGAGAGTTGCTAAATTTAAACAACTCCCTGATACGAGTAACAGGTAGTAGTAGGTAGTGATGAAGAGGTTGCGCATTTCAGAAGAGGATATCTTGTTGAAAATTTATAAAGGAAACCAGTTGTGGCAGGTGAGGGAAATAGAATTTGTGATACAAGCTCGAGTCTTAGAAAAGTAAACGTGAGTGATAAGTATATAATGATGTTAAAATTGACTAAAAATAGGTAGTTACTGTGGATGATATTATCTACTATCTAGAAAATAGACGTGTTTGGATTGCAGAAAAATTGTTTTTTTTTTTTTTTTTCCTTGAAGGAAAAACTTTATTAAAACTTGAAAAATTGTTTCATTAATAATTTCCGGCCTTAGCCAAAACTGTCAGAATTTCACGCATATCATTGGAAGTTCAAAATATCAAAATTTCCTCACGAATGGCAATTTAAGTTTTTTATACTTCCTTAGTTTTCTCAGTATTTTTCGATGGCAGTGCTTATTACGGTTCGGCAGTTCAACCGGATCACCTGAATGTGAATGCATCGCGTGATTACCAACAAAGCAAGCAAAGCATACCTTTCCAGATCAGAAGAGATATAACCAGGGAGCTGCCACTCCCTGGTGTAACTTAGCTATCATCTTGGCTGATGAGGTTTAGGTGTAGCGAGAGATAACTACGAAGTCTTTCATTTTGCTACTCCCTCATCAGAGATCTCTCTTCCCACTAATAAATGTCAACAAAATAAACAATATAAAATTTCTCACCCGGCCTCCTCTTTCTTTGGTTGGATAGTGCGCAGCTAGAAGGTCTTTTCCCTTACAGTACGGTAGCTTCAAGGAACCGTTTCAAATTTGTCTTACAATATCGCTAATTATATCTAATTATGCCATGCCGCCAAGCTGACAGCCACCAATGAAAAAAATTACTGTTACAATATTTACAAAACGCAGAGCAAAAAAAACTTGGGTTGAGGTTAACTAAGGTATGTAGATGCCATTAAGCATATATATAGCCCTGCCCATGGCACAGATTTGACTTTCCACTGAAACACACTCAAAATCTCGAAATGGCTTTTCAAGCCACGGTAGCACGGGCGATACAAGTTTGAGTTGAAACGTCTAGGTCAGAAGAAAGCTACGCAGTTAATATTGCGCAATTTTCAAATCTGGGAGACTACGTCGTCTTCTCCGTTCTCTGTTCCTAACCCTTTGTGACGGTCTTAAATTCTGAACAAAATAAGATATAACTTTAGTTTGTCGCTCTTGTTACAGTTATAAGTTGCTTGTTTATGAAGAGAAATCACCCGTTCAATGTTTTTCTTGTAACAACGCCTAAACTTTTACGTCAACAGTTTGCTCGGATGTTTCAAACTGTAAGGAAATAAGGCTAACGACCATGTCATAAAGAACGACAGTCGAAAAAAAGGTGGTGGGGGGGGGGGGATTCTGAGAACCCCATACAGTCGTTCCAAAGACCATGTAAGTGAATATCCCTGAAGAAATATGCCCCAACGTGAAATGAAACCAGAGACATCCTTAAATAAATACATCTGTTTTCATGGTTCACGCCTTTTAATTTACAAACACTTACAAAGTAACAAAACCAACAAGACACAGAACGAAAACACTGTAACAAGTCCAAAAAGCGGCTACTATACTTTGCATTCGCTCGTGAAAACTGTAGCAAATCCATAAAGCGGCTACTATACTTCCCATCCGCTAGTAAAAACAAAGCTTTTCCTCTTTCAGATTCATCTCTTTGATAGACACATAAAACGTTTAGTCTGGAGATCTGAGATTTGCGCGTATTTTAGCATTTGAATGCAGTTTCGCACAATATTTTGCAATGCAGTTCTTCACATAGGCTAACTATATATTTACAGATGTCTTAACACTGTTTTGTGTACACAGTCCCATATCCTATTCTGCTTGACATAATCTGTTATATGTGTTGCACGGTATTATCCCAACTACTACTACTGAATGTTCGGTTTTTAAAAGCAGTCAGGGTGCATTTACACTTGATCCGGATCTGATCGCCTGCGCGGGGTCTAATCCACTGCTCGAGATCAAATTTGTAGTGTAAATGCAGATTAGATCCGGATCTGATCGCCCGATTTTGATCCTAGTAAGAGGGAGGATCAGACCCCGCTCGGGTGATCAAATCTGTAGTGTAAATGCTCGCCGGATCAACGGTGAGGTAAGGTACGGTGTGCATGGTATCCTACATGTCACAGGGTCTATTTTTTGTTTACACTTTGGTGTGCACGCGCATGTACCTGTTATTTCTTAATTCATTTGGAGCGACTTCCGCTTATAGTACAAAGGGGGATCAGAGTACGAGACAAGTGTAAATGCACCAGGATCAAGCCATACACGTAATTCGATACGGTGATAACATCGGGCGATCAGATCCGGATCAAGTGTAAAAGCACTCAGTCTAAAGCAAACCAAAGTCTGAGGTACACAATCTTCCCTCAAAGTATATTACAGCCGTCATAATATAAGGAGGTGAAAATTCTGAATTGATGACTGCTCTTTGGTTGCAACCAAATTCATACTGAAAGATGCAGGAGAGCACACCATACGTAGTAGGCGCAGATTGTTCTGTTTACACATTCAGACATTAGCTGGGTGACCAGGATATACCGCGGTACCTTCTAGCATGGAAGTACTACCTCGAGGTAGTGCTTCCACGCTTCTAGTAGCAAACTAGGACTGTGTGTTCACAAAGAGAAGTTCCGACTCAGATGTGGAAAGGACTGGAGGTGATTGGCACCAGTAATTAAGGGGTAAGATTTCCCCATTACGTTGTTGATATTTTAAACGCATATGTTGGTTGCTTTATACAAGAGTCTTGATGCGTGGAAAGGGAAAATATTTAAGACCATGTCCTCCAAACCCGTGTCGCAATACCCTTTACCAACTCAAAATACCTCATTTTGATGATCGTTTTTTTTTTTATTAGTACCACTTTTCATCAAGCCCACAGAATGTTATGTGGGCACATTGCCTCGGCTTTTTTTCTCCATTATTGAATATCCTGTGTGTCCTTGAAATTTAATGCTTTTGGAACATTCAGGATATCTTTTCCTGTTTAGCCTATCTGCATCTTTTACACAATATCCTAGCACGTATATACAGGGGCAGAGTAGCCTTTGTCAAGGCTTTTCGGCCAACAATTATCTTTCTTATTTTATTTACACCGTAGCTTGGCCTCACATATCTGTCCGCCCTCAGACCTGCCCGGCCTCAAGCGATCCTAGGGGATGTAAAACAGAGGAGGTAACAGCCAGTGTGCTTCCAGAGGGAAGGGG
Organism: Holothuria scabra; assembly: GCA_037179385.1. Taxonomy (NCBI): domain Eukaryota; kingdom Metazoa; phylum Echinodermata; class Holothuroidea; order Aspidochirotida; family Holothuriidae; genus Holothuria; species Holothuria scabra. The sequence continues at coordinate 38,228,859 of CM074182.1, read as the reverse complement.
TACAAAATTCCGCCGGAAAGACTCGGCAGAGGCTAACGGCAGAGGGGTGGCGACCGCCCCTATATTGGCAAGATGGGAAAAGAAAAGAACAAGGAGGATAGGGAAACCCAACTCATGAGTTTGCCCTCTTTCAAAATACCCCGGCGCCGTCTCTGTGTATATCTCCACCATAGGTAGAATATAGCAGACCACTGATGCTAAATTTTCGCCCGCCGGCAGTGGCGTCAAACCATGAAAAAATGAATGCAATTTCAATTATACTATACATCGATGACACCACACATTTCTAGTAATACCTCTTTAGCTAACAGTCTAAAGAAAAAGTGTATTGCATTGAAAATCATTGATTATTTTCGGGAAACACTGTATCCTAATGAGATAATTTGTACCTCCATTTTCTGCATATTTTGAAATCAATGAAATTTGCTTCGGAAGAAAGATCCACGTGACCGGTAGATATTTTTTCCCTTGGTTTTTGTGAACTCATCTTTCGTCATTGACCAATCGTCACTATTAGTTGGCGTAGAGCTTTTGAAAAAATCCCAACCCCTCAGACACTCAGGAAATGACATTTCCACATTACCTGTAATCTTACCAACGACTAGTCGTTTTGAACTTTCTCTGACAATAAAATGTTCACTTCAATAAACAAATGAAGAAATTGAAGAATGATCAGAAAATTACTAGATGAAATGTACCACTGAAATTGGATGAAATGGTATTGATAAGTGATAGCTAGTTAGTTAGATAGAGTTTTATGGCCCAGTTTCCTTCCTATTGGTTCAAGTCGAGCCGACCACGGCCTTTTTTCCAGTTCTGGCTCACTGTCTTGTTTTCCCTACCTGTTAATTCCTAATTCCGTATTATGCGGAGCATCACTCACAACGGCAGTAGGTTCCATGCTTGCTACGTGATAGTTGCTAATCATTGAAAATTCAGCTTATAAACACATTCTAAATATCATACTACTAACTTGCAACACGGAATCTTAAAAAGAATTACTCTCACTAAGTTTATATGTGTAAGTAAACAGAGCGGCTTCCCCGAATTATCCCCTTTCGGGGTCCACAACACTGCTAGCCTGCGTAACGCCTCTCTGGCTGCCGCCCTTAGACTGTCGCCCACTTGGTTTTTCGTAGCAATGAGCTGAACGTAAAGACTTCATCTGCTCAGCGGGCTACAACACTGCATGCTACGTAAGTCAAGTTTGCCACAATCTACGGCAGAAGACTGCAAATTCGGAACCCGGGATGCCCAAATACGTCTTAACTTTCGACCCTCTGTATGGTTAATGTCGGTGAAATTGCATAAAGAAATAGACCTACGTGTGTTACATAAAACAAGATAACTTTTGACTGACGTTTTCTGGCAAAATTTCAAGCACTGTTGGTAAGCACCTATGCACTCTATTATATGCCAATCAAAATATCCCAAAACGTTTGTGCAGTTTTGCAATACTCTACCATATCTAGCAAAGTGTTGCTCAGGACGACGAAGTTCGAGGGGCGCTCAGGGATAAGAATTTTTATGACTGTATGAGCTGCCATGCGAATGCACTACGAATATTTTATCTTTTTATTTTCCATGAAAATATTGCAAAAGAATGGATGCAAATATTAAAAGAATGGGGAAATTTTGCGAAACTTACAAAAATATCGACTATGAGTTTTCTATGTCACTGACGACAAACCAAATTTTTCAAAACTTAAATGGCTGTCCAAATATTTCCACATCCCTGAAAGAAATTCACAGTGCCGGAATTGCTGAAACTTGACCCTCTTTGAGCGCCTCTTTACCAGGCTGGGTGCCTTAAATTAATGCTAGCTGAATTTGTCAAATGTAGTCCATTCCTACTTAGTACATTAAAAGTTTAGTCTTGGAAACTTTGAAGTGTACGTGTATCTACCGTAAACTCTCGGTAACCTCGCCACAAATTCATTTGACATTTTCATACCGTTTTTTCTCTAATTACCCATGCTTTAAAGTGTACCTCAATTTAAAAATATGTATTACAAAGCACGAAAAATGAATTCAAATGGTCAAACTCCCATCTTCACATGACGTCAATGAGCTGAGATTATAAAATGTTAAAGTTTATTCCCTCAGTTTAAAATGATAGGTGGTGAATTATTTTGTGATGCAATTTCAAATTACAACATTTGTAATTTTTTTTTTTGTTTTTGTTTTTTTTTTGTTTTAAAGGCTATAGCGCGGTTTATGGGATGAATTGCCTAAATAAGCTCTCTAAACAACATGAGTCACGGAGTCCGGCAATTTTCAACTTTCATTACGGACTCGTACTCAAGTCCTAGTACTTTCTGAATGGAGAAAAAACAGACCATGTGGTCGAGTCCGGGCTCGACTTCATCACTAGTTCAAGCCGATCGTTAAAAACATTATTTGAAAGGGAAAGAAAAGCATTTAACGTAAGTTGCCAGTGGACAACAAGATACAACAAGAAAGTCACAAATTATTGCACAATGGACAGAATGGACTATTTCAAATAAGTGAGTAATTTTCAACATGAAACATGAAACATTTCAACAATGGAAAGAGCTATGACAATGGGAGTTGGATGAATAAGATTCACTGAAACCTCTAAAATATGTACATTTAGAATTCTAGACTTGAGGTCTAATAAAGTCTAATACCCTGCAGCCCAAATCTTCCTGAAGAAGTGTAACTCGTTGGTTACAGTGACCAACTGCTCGCTACTTGTTGTTGAATCAACATTGGTAACTCTGTCAGGAAGGTACATAATTTACACTCTAACAAGGCTTTTTCTTGTATTCAAATAGAATGCTAATGGTGCAACGAGCCAACGATATGGGGGTAGGGGTGGGGGCACATTTCTGCGGAAAAGGCAAGGCATCAAAAAGAATTTCTCTTTGTAGATAATCTTTTCGGCGATTCAGTTTCGAAGTGAGGAGGCACCGTTTCTGGACGGTTGCGATCCTAATCCCAACCCCTTTCTTGTGTCTGCACCGTCACTGGTAACGTTCTGCCTGACATTTGCTGCTATTAATTACCGTTAGAACACTGATATTGCTAATGACTACATAAGACTATTGTTAATGAATGCTATGGCGGCCTTGTAGTTGTCTCTGGATTAAAATATAATCATTTAACAAAGAACTCACCAGCACAAGTAGATCCGCCATTAACATCACCAAGAACGCAACAAGTAATGGCAAAAAGTGTGCATGAGCTAAGTATTGTACTAGCTATCTTCATGATGACCACGATTTTCGCATGCAGCTCTTACATAAAGAGGAAATGTAACTGAAACAAAACGACGTGAGCATCCACCTGCCTACAATTTTGTAAACAACGTATTAGTGGACTCCTTAATTAACTTAGTTCAGTAGTTAACGAACCTCTTATCTTCATACAGATAGGAGATCACATGTCGTACAGCTTAAGTGTCAAATTTCAAAGATCATTTGTCGGCTTACACGGATAGATATTTAACTTCGAAGCTGAGACTGTTACACTTCATTTGTCGATTCATCTTTAGGTTCCGTTAGTACCCAAATCTTTCCGTCCAGGGACGACGCAAGGGTGTTTTGACAGCGGGAAAAGTATGCCATGAATGTTAGTTTTCTTCTTTCCCGCTTCTTTTCCCTTTCTTTCCACGTTTTCATTTGACTATATGGAGCGGTCTCCCCCTCCTCCGCCTCCAACCTGACGCCGCCCCAAGCGCGTAGCCAGGATTATGTCATGGGGGGGGGGGAGTGGGGCACGACATGAGGAGAAAGTCTAAGGATAGAGAGAAAAAACGCAATTTTAAGCTTTTTTGCATTGCAAGGTTGGGTCATGGGGGATTCCAACCCCCCAGGATCTCTCCGTGGCTACGCCACTGGCCGCCCCTGAACCATTCGAAAGCCAAGGTCGAAAGAGTTTGAAACTGTAGCCCGGATTTTCTTCTGAGGGGTCACAGGCGGGAACAAGAGGAAAAAAGGGATTGGGAGCCATCCGTTGATAGCTTGGATGCAGAGTTAGCGAGGTGGCCTTAACCCAACAAGCTAAAATTCCCAGGCCGACAAAATGGTGAAAACCGGTCTTTTGAACTGGATTCAACCCAAAGGAATTGTATGATCAACGCCCCTGGTTCAACAGCCTTCTGTAACTCCTTAAGTAGTCTTGTAGGCCCGATGACCGAAGCCTCCAGCCAATGGTAGCAGGACGGTGAGCCTGGTCACGGTGAGGTAACCATCCGAACTTGACTAGCCCATACTACGAAATGCAACATAGGGCTTTCGATGCACTCGATGATTCATTCAAAATGGAACTATTTGGCATGGGGGCCGGGTGAAAATGTGTGGCGTTAATTGACATAATGCTGAAAAGACCTTAAACGTTTCAGAATGCATGATATAATCAGGGAGAATCACTTTAATAAAGAGGTGGTTTTCACATGTATCCTGTTTGCATGTATACTGGTATATAGATACTGGTGGTTTAACTGAAAATGAAAGCGGAGGCATGTGAAACATTAATCAAAATACAAAATAGTAAAACAGGTATGGTGGACCTTTTACACGTTTATTGACTTGATTATTATGCAAATCATTAGAAAAATGTCCAGCATTTGGGGAACGGAATCATTGATGTGTGGGTTGAAATACGAAAGCTTATCTTTACTTTCCCATGAAGTTTTTTCTTTCATGTAAAGATTTTTTTTACAATTACCAAATAGATCACGGTTAAGTACGAGAAAAAGTGTAAACACATGCAGGGTGTGGCCCCCAAGAATTGTCTCACAGTGGGAAAGGTTATCGAAGGGGGGATTACTGTAGCAATCCGAGACTACAGCAAAAGTCACGGGTAGCCTAAGAATTGCACAATTAAGTTTTGTTTAGGAGGACAGCTCACGAACTTTTTGTACCTTCATAGAGAGAATCCGAAATTGGTTTTTACCGGGTAAGACTGTTAAATGTTATATATTATATGTTATATATTAAGAGGAGAATAAGGCAATTATATGAATAAATATAATATGAATTCATAATATGAATTCCTTGAGAGCTAAACCATGTAAACTATTGGTGCGATTGCTCCCCAAAAGAGATAACGCGAATAATTGCTCTCATAAAAAGGCTTCCTTCAGTATCATGAAAAGTTTTCGTACAAGGGTCAGCCTTTTCAGATGGGAGAATTCCTGACTTACCTGTCACCATCTCTTTCTTGATGTTAGTTCTTTTTCACCTGTGAAAAACTTTAAAAATAAAACCTTCCGTTGTGCGTGATGTTCCGCATGAACAATGGTGCACTGATAACAATCCAGTGGCAGTGCCCCACAACTGAAAAGAAGCACTGGGCGACCCTAGATTAAACTAAAACGCTATAAGTTGAGGCGTAAAACCCTATCTGAACCAACCAAGGCACGGGGAAACTTTAAAAATATTTGGGTGTTAAGTGCCAGCAAGTTTATCTAAGAGGAGCCCCATCAAAAGTAGGCGCGGAACGCACGAGAAAATTTTGACTTACCAAACCCTCCAGCTGCCCAGGTGGACGGAAGCGGTACTTCTCGAGTGTTTACAGCTACCAGTCTTAAAGAATGCGTTCCTCACCCACATCGAAATTCTCCGCGGTCACCACTTTTTGAAGCTACAACTTTGGAAATACTGGAGAGGGACTGAACATTCCTTTATCCCTCATTTTCTTTAGGTGGCTCAAAATACCTTCAGCCCCTCGCCTCCGGTTCCACCTCCACTGACCTAAACTAACTTGTAAACGAATTGAGGGGAGACATGTTTGGAATGGTTAAGAAACAGAAGAGATGGGGAATGTGAGGACCATGGTGGATTGCCCCCGTCCACCAACTTTGCCTCTGGTAGATCAGTGTGCAAAATATGAGGGGTCATGAAGGAAGGAAAGCTTTACCAATAATCCTGGGAACAGGCATCACTGCATGGCCAAGTGTTTAGAGCATCAGACTTGCAGTCGGGAGGTTGGGAGTTCTAGCCCTGGCCGGGTCATACCGAAGACTTTAAAAACGGAACCTACTGCCATTGTGCTTGGTGCTCAGCATAAGCAATGGAGGCAAAACAAGCCAGTGAGCCACAACTGGAAAAAAGGCCTTGGGCGGCTCGACTTGAGCCAGTTGGTTGGAAACTGGGGCGTTAAACTCTAACCAGCTGACTGACTGACTGATTGACTGACTGACTGACTGACTGACTGACTGACTAACATTGACGCATTCTGGAAAGGATTATTCCATGAAGAGGAGGAAGTTGTCACCATGGAGAACGTCAATTAGTGGCGTACGCAGGATTTCTCTGAAGGGGGCCATGCAGTATGTTGAGTGATCGCCAATCTCGGGAGGGGTTTAAGGGGAGAGGTTTTCCCCTCTCCTTTGAAAAATTTTGGCCTTTTCAAGGAGCCTAGATGCAAAATGATGAAAGATTTTCGACTTTGACAGAAACAGTGTTAAAATTGAATTGGGGTGGTTCATGAGGATAAAACTGAGACTTTTGTGTCTTCACATGCAGTCTCATGCCATTTACGCTACCTTTCTGTAAAGTAACGTTGATATGGTACGAGGATCTTGCGTAGCCGGACACAGAAAAGAACAGATCAGAGTTCCAGTTATTTTGAAATCATTTATTCGATGATTTGAGTTCCAAAAAGAATTTGATTATTCCGCCGAAAAAAGAATTATTAAAATTATACTATATACATAGTGACTGACGTTACAATACAAGTTGATCCTTTAGTGTCTGCTGCACGAGTGAGAGCTGCTTGTAAACCTCGCGCGAGATCGTAACACAAACGGTCCCCTGATTGGTTTTAAGTTGTGACGCACCAAATTAAATTAATATTTATGAATGTCCTGATCTAAATGACCAACGAGGAGGCTGTAGCGGGTGAAATGGGCCACACCTTGGTTACAGCGTACACGTGGAACTAAGACGATGTAATATGTCGTTCACCGGTAACACGTGACGGGAAACAGGAAGGGCCATGGGAATCTAGGACAAAGGGAGAGTTGCTCGTAAACAACAAGATGGCGTTCCTGTAAAAGGTCACGGAGGGTGCACCATACTACATGACATTTCGAAATAAAACTTGTCATTAAATTTGCATACTTTTATTTGCATAGGCCTACTTTTATTATGCAAGAGATGATAGGGGTAAAATCATTAACAGACGGGAGTTCGAGCAGTCACAGACAATTTCATCAATTCAGCGGATCTTTAATTTAGCCAAGAGTCACAATAGGGAAGCATTAGCATATTTTCAATTCCGTTGTATAATTTCCCCGAAAAGAATCAAGACCATTTAATATAATAGCCTAGTGGTAGTACATTTAACGTGGTAATTTTCTGATCACTTTGTAATTCGCGAACATATTTTGAAGTGAGCATTTTATTGAAAACGACAAACGAAGGTAGCGACTGCTTAGATTCTTCGTATGAGTCTGGAAAATGCTATTTCCGGCCATTTGAGGGTCTGATTTTTAAAAAATTTCTCTACGCTCCGCGCCAACCAATGGTGGCGCTCCGCTTAGAAAAGTCTTTCGGGCAAAATTACATTTTGGGGGTCAAAGTAGCTCTTATTAAATTTTTAATCATTTGGCAGTTTGCGAACATATTTTGAAGTGAGTATTTTACTGCAAACGTCGAAACAAGATAGCGACTGGATAGATTTTTCGTTTAAGTCTGAAAAATGCTATTTCCGGTTTAATTTTTCGAAATTTTCTCTACTATCCGAGCCAACTAATGGTGGCGCTCCGCTTAATCTTTATGGCAATATAACGTTTTGTGGTCAAGAATAAACGCAAACTAAAATGCTCCTGTTCGCCTATACCGATCGATGCTCTTTTGACTCTTAAAAGTAGGCTCTTTGGTAAGGTGAAATTGAAAAGTTTTGGGGTTTTATGAAGTGATCTGCCTTTTAAGAGCAAAACTGACTAAATTTCGGGGTAATTTAAGTTGGCTCGGGTTTTTCATTGTAAGGAGTTAGCTAGTTAGTTAGATAAAGTTTTGTGTAGCGGTAGAACATCCGTTTCTCATGCCCGGGTTCGGTTCCCATTTCGAGTCATACCAAAGACTCTAAAAGTGGAACTTGCCGCCGTTGTGCGTGATACTCCGCATGAGCGGAGTAGGGAGCCACAGAAAAAAGGCCGTGGTCGGCTCGACTTGAACCAATGGGTTGAAAACTGGGCCGTAAAATTCCATCTAAGTAACTAACTCCATCAAACTGGTTCAAGTCGAGCCGGGCACGGCCCTTTTCCGTGCCTTTTTCCATTATGGCCAATTTTCCCAATTCCGTTGCTTATGCTGAGCACCCAGCACAATGGCAGTAGGTTCCGTTTTAAAAGTCTTCGGTAGACCCGGCCAGGACTCGAACCCCCAACATCCCGGCTGCAAGTCAAATGCTCTAACCACTTAACCATGCAGTCATTGTAAGGAGTATCCACCAAATTTGGACAATTTTCCGAAGATATTTTACCATTTTTGACAGATATTTGAAAAGCTGAAGCTTATGATGTAGAAATAATTGCAATTTTATTATAGATTTTTTTATTGAAGAATAAGACCCTCGGATGATATTGATAAATTTCTCAAAAAGTTTGGCTTCCTCTAAAAATATTTTTAAAAATCTGGAGCATATATATTAAAGGAATTTTATGCTGGAAATCATAGGCGTATGGAAGCATTTCAGCTTGTTGGGGCTAAAGATACTTTGCACGTAAAATGTAGTCCTTCCCAAAAAACTAACTATCTAAGTGGAGCGCACAGAAAATTTTGAAAATTAGACCCTTCAGTTGGCCGAAGATAGCATTTCCCAGACTTGAAACTAGGAAGGAAGCAGTCGTTTTTGAGCTCTTGTTTGCAATAAAATGTTCACTTTAACAGAAAAAACCAGTAATTGTGAAGTGATCAGAAAATTATTAGATGAAAGGTACCACTCCTATCACTAGCGTAGCCAGCGGGGGGGGGGGGGGGCAGGGGGGAGAGTGCCCCCCCCCCACAGAAATTTTGGGGACGGGATGGGCGATGTTGAAAAAATGAAGGAGAGCCCCCCCCCCCAAAAAAAAAAAAATAAATAAATAAAATAAAAAAAAGATAAACGGCGAGAGGAGGGAGGGAATCGGGGGTATTTTTTACAGTTTTTCGGGGGGGGGGGGGGCTCTTAGTCGTTACGATAAAGCATGCAGTCCCCGACGGCGACTAGTCCCCCCGATGGTTTACTTGTTTTTTGCTCTCAAGGGACAATTTCCCTAATAAGAACCCCACATTTTCGGCGCGCTACGCGCGCTGTATATTCACTCCAGTTTTTTCAGTACTTCCATTCCACATATCTAGGGAGTGTGAGTCCTGTCAACCTTACGAAGTAACGGGTAAGCAGAGTACACAGGTTATGTAGAGGTCGTAAATTTCATTCCATATCACAAAGCCTAGCTGCTGTACTCTTGTGTGTGTCATGCGATAGGTAAGTTGGTGAGCGACTCACGGAGCATAGTTTGGCTATTTTATCGGGTATTCCAGGTGGTTCCGACACAATGTATGTTATCCCCGATACGGTCTACAACCCCTACAGTTTCTATTTTTTTTTCTTTTTGTTCTTAATGATTACATAGGCTTTGTTATTTTTGTAAGCCTACCAAAAATTTTCGCACGCTTTGCAATTTCACGATTCAGACTCAAAAGAACACTATTAGTGCGCAACTCGGCTTTTAAAATATTAAGTGATATGGTGCAAAATATGCTCCAGGCTGCAATGACATGGGATAGTTAGGCTCCTTCATATCCCATTCTCACCACCCCCTCGACATAGGGGCTGTCGGAACTTGTGGTCGCTGGCATGGCCCGCCCCCTGTGGGGAATAATCTGTCGCCTTCCCATGGTCGGTTTAGTTATTTTGGCTTTCAAAAGAGTTATTTCTGCGATAAAACCCAAAATGTTCGGTACGCTTTGCACACTCTTCCTCGCTTCCGTTACCTAGAGCTAATAAAGTACAAAGCCTTCCCATCTTTTCAAGTAAATCAGTAAGTAGAATAATGGATTAATGTACATGCCGGGAATTTCATCTCATTTCGCTAAACTTAGTTAATAATCTCTTGTGTCAGTCGTGCGGTACGGACTCGAAGAAGGAAGTACAATATAAGTTGTGCCCGATAGGGACCAAATGCCGGGACAATTGACCTATAAAAGCTTTAAATAAATACAGATTCTTTTAAGTGTGGGCTAACCAAAAAAAATTTCGCCCGCTTTTCCACGGTTAAATCAGTGCGGAAATATCTTCCTCCAGCATTTACAAATTTTATGTCGTATATGACTCGCAATGGCAGGTATATAGTGCACAGGTTTTCTTCAAATCTCCCTCACCAACACATCGACGGCATCCTGGCTGTCGGGACTTGGGGTCGCTACCCACCCTACCCCTCCCCCGTTCGGAAAGTGGCCCTTCGTCGGGCAAACCCTGGCTCCAAGCCTGGAGGGAAGAAACATTTTTCCAGTTATGACTTGTATATGTGTAATGGAGCAATTAACTTAAAATGGAAGCTGCATTTTTTGGAGAGCGGCAACTATTTTGGAGTGGCGGTCAATTTCACTAGAAGGGCGTGACGCCCTTTAAGACCCCCTGTGGGAAACACTTGAATCTAGTATGAAAAGAACAAAATATAGCATCATATTGCATCTAAGCTCTTCGAGACAGCAAAAAATCCCCCCCCCCCCCGACGGACCAAAATCGTCTGTCAGCGCCCTTTTTAGGTTTTTAACATACTTAAGTATTGCACCATTATTGGAAAAGGATATAATTTAATAGCGTTGTTTTATGGTCCAGATATCAAAATGCTCAAACAGTCACCAGTAACTATACTATATCTGCACTTTCTTTTGATGAAAAGGGTCATTTTCTGTAATATAGGGATAGGTTTTTCCGAGACTTATGTTTCATGATTTATACACACTAATGTTGTCGCTGTGCTAAGTTGATTGCTTCCACACCAAGCGTGATTATAAGCTTACAAAATACACAGACTGACATTAAATTCACACTCCCGGCCAATAACAAATGTTGCAGAGGGCGCAACAATAATTGTAGCGCAAATAGCCCTCTTGTTGTCGGGGATAATTGTCAACATAGACATTAAAAAGAGTTTATAAAGATACAAAAATAGCTTCCAAAACTTTTTTCCAAACAATTTTTCAAAATCATTTGAAGAGAACATTCGGGTTAAAATAAAATAAAACTGTTATCATAGTGGTAATGATTTAAGAGTTTTAATGAGCAGTTTCCATTTTGCTTTTCTTCAAGTGACCATTCTCATTATAAATGGCTATTTCTGAAACTAAACGATAATCCCATGGAAATACTTATTTCTGTACTTTCGTGGTCTCAAAAGCCAGAAAATTGCATCTAATAAGCCTAGGATCAGGCTACTTTTATTTATTCTTGTACTTATCTTGATTTTCAGATACCAAAAATGTACTCCTTACGGTGATTAATGTCTATAACTCCCCCCCCCCCCCCTGTAAGATTTCTTGCTATTTGGCTCTAGCAGGTTTAATCTTTATCTTCACAAAGTAGCCCATTATTGCATTAGAATCTTTAATCGAGACCTAGGATGGAAACATAGGTGTCCTCAGGTAGGGGGAAGAGGTGAACTTGCCCTCCCCTGGAAAATAAAAAACCCGAAAATACGAAGAAAACAAAAGAAAGACGAAGAAAATTAACGTCAACATTTCGCAACAGTTCACTCAGTGTTTTCCCTATTTATATGCAGTAAATAGGCTTTAGAAATGCAATTTCCGGCGATCTGAGAGGCATTTAGGGCCAAATATTCTTGCGCCCCGCGCCAACTCATGGTAGCGCGGAGCTTTTCCCCTTTAAAAAATTCTGCCTTTACGAGTCCCTTCCCCCCCCCCCCCAATTTTTTTTCTTCGGACGCCCATGGATAAAAAATTTAAATATGTTTTTAGAGAAAAACTTGCTGAGGAGAAATGGCAAAGTAGTTTTCTACCAGGTGCGGAAAATGAAATGGAAAGTCTGAAAAGCCGTGGCTTCGATCGTGCTGAGGCTCAGGGTATTTACTCCTTCGAAGCGCCCCTGCGGACCATTTTCGCCCCCTCTGACCGAAATCCCTAGCTCCGCCACTGGGGGACACCCAGGGAGACAGGCCCGTAGCCAGGGGGTTGAGGGGGTTCGCACTTACTGCCGCCAAGACCTAATTTTTTTTATTTAAATGGAGTTTTGACGTTTTTCAGGGCAAAATGTCAATTCCGCTGGTTTAGCCAATGTAAGCCTTATGAGTAGCTGTTTTCTTTCAGTGCAACACAATTACCTAGGGCCCCATTGACTCGTACAGTAACCCTCATACAGCCACACACTAACTCTCGAGGGAATAAGGAAAACAATGATACAAGATTGAAAATGTCAAAAAATTCCAGCTTAAGTGTTCACCAGATCGCTCAATTTTGATGTAAAATTTCAAAATCTCCTTGGGGTAGGAGGGGAGAACCACGCCCTCTCCCCGTTCGGTCGCTCGGCTCCTCACTTGGGCGCTTTGCTCCCTCAAGAAAATGCCGCACCCCAGTGGCGGCGATGAAAATTGAAAAAGTGGGACTAAATGTATGTTCAGCCCCTCAATATTTGTCAAGTGCTCCAATTAAAAAGCGGAGAAAATTTCAAAGTCGGGCTGAACATATTCTTGCTTAGAACACTCGGGAAGTGCCGTTTAATCCGGCCATCTGAGGGGTTTGTAAAGCCAAAAATTTGCTGGTACGTTCCGCGCCAGTCGATGGTAGAGCTCCGCTTAGAAAAATGTATTAACATTTTACACATATTTTTTCTTTTTTTTTTTTTGCATTAATTGAGAAATTTCAGAAATGAGATCCATATTTCCAGGCTGGGACATGCATAAAACACTCGGGAAGTGCCGTTTCCTGCCATCTGCGGGGTTTCTAAAACCAAAAATTTTCTTGTACGCTCCGCGCCAACTGATGGTGGCGCTCCGCTTAGATAGTCCTGTCGGACTATTGAATGAAATGATTTTGTACCTTTTCGAGGAAAAACAATTCAGTGACATTGAAAACATGCTGATATTTTTATTCCATTGTGACTCAATTGGCTAAATTCAAGATGTACGGAATTGATGAAGTTGTCTACAAGATGTGACTGCCCGTACACCTATCTATGTATAAAAAATTCTTCTAACGTCTTTTGAGAAAATGTCAAGCCCCCCCCCCCTCAACCCCGCCTCCTATGTCTACACTACATTTAAAAATGTTTTATTTGCAGATTTGGAAAATTGATGTCTTTATTGAAGATCAATCCGTCCAATTTCATAGACAACATAAATACTGAAGTTGGTTGAAGTTTCATATTTTGTCTAACGGTGGAAATGGATATTTTTTTACTTTCTTTTTCAGAATTTTTGAAAATCTAGAGATTAGGGTGAGAGTTTCCTCGTACGATCTTCTCGTAGAAGCAAAAGCAATGAAAACGTCGGGCGGGGATGGGGTGGGGAGATTTAAGTTATCGGACTTACATCTTTTTTCCTATGGATGAAGGTTCCCCGACGAAATTGTATCTTTTACCAGTCTGGAATATGCTATTTCCGGCCATCTGAGGGTCTGATTTTTCAAAATTTTCTCTACACTGCGCGCAAACTAATGATGGCTCTCCGCTTAGATCATCTTTAGGCAGAATAACGTTTTGTGGCCAACAAAAAATCTCAAACTAAAATGCTCTCTTTCGCCTATACCGATCGATGCTCTTTTATTTCGACTCCTAAAAGTATGCACATCTAGTGACAAGTTTTTCTTCGAAAGGTAGCGTAAATGGAATAAGACTGGATATCAAGACACAGAAGTTTCAGTTTTATCCTTATGGACCACCACAATTCAACCTTTACTGTTCCCATCAAAGTCGAAAATCTTGCACTAATTTGCCTCTAGGTTCCTTGAAAACGCCAAAAATAAGGGGGTGTCCCCCTCCCCTTAAACCTCTCCCCCAGGGCGGCGATCACTGAACACACCGGATGACTCCCATTCAGAGAAATCCTGCGTACGCCACTGGTACGTCCCCATTGCCCGCTTTCTCTAAGTTCATCCCCCCCCCCTTTTTGAAATGTGTGGACCCGCGCCTGCATAATACTATTTGCCTTGCTCATGATGCTGAATGTGCTCCGAAAAGCCAAGACTAATATCTACATGAACTCCTATACCCTTCTCACAATCAAATTTTTCCCAAACCACTTCATCTCCACTATCATTGTATAGATCATGGGCGTCACCAAGGGGGGGGGGTCGGGGGTGCGAACGACCCCCTTTGAGGTCTTTTTTTTTTAAGATGTACCAAAAATCGATATCTTCAGCCATTGCAGGATTTCTTCTGCCATTGCAAAGTATGAATTTCTTTCAAGATGTTGAATGTCGCTGCAATTACAGATCGTGTCCCCCAAATTCATCCCTTACTTTTTGTAAAGTGCCGTCCGCTAGCAAGTCCTATTGGCTTTATGTAGCTACACCTTTCCACGTATCATAATCATATATCTAATAGCAGCCTACTATTTATAGGCTACCTTTAAAGAGCCCATGACATGACTTAGTAACAATGATTTGGGGTCATTCTCTGACACTAGCTATCAACAAAAGTAGCATTTATTTTAACAAATCCCACCCCACGAAAGAGAAATGCTCCAGTGAAATGGTATCCCTTCCAGCAGAACAGCTGAAAAATGTAAAAGTGCGCTGAACCAAGAATGACATAATCTCAGGAACCCAACTTCACAGTGTGTGTACTATAGTGCACTTGGAGTATACCCTGCTCTGTTGATGTTACAGAATCTTGGAAAAATCATTTTGATTGAAACCATATTAGACAGTTAGAACAATACGTTTATCTCTTGACTTCTCTTCGTTTGGTGGGAACACTGCTTCATGTCAGTATAGGCTCAGTATACCTTAATATTTAAACGGAAGTGCATCTGTGGGATACTTAAAATTGGCTTAAAATCTCAATGAAAGTAATAGGTCCAACTTCCAAGGATGATGGTATTGTTGTAGTAGTCGACCGGTCTGAGGGTTTAAACATTACTACACACAGACAGACAGAAAAACCGGGCAACGCTTCACGTTGCCGTCGCTTCACGTTCCCGTTCCCGATGTGCGATGTGGCCCTTTTGTCAATTTATACTGAATGTATGTGAGACATTACTTCACACAGAATTTAGACATTTGAATGAGGTTTCAGTTATGTTGCATTTGGAACCCCAGACGCCAGAGATAATTCAGTTTTCATCAAGCTGAGGTCAAAGTATACACTTTTATGATCCATTTTTTTTTTAATTTTTTCAATTTTTATTTATTTCATTTTTTGTGGTCACCCTAAGTAGAGGGGGGGGGTGGTCGTTCCCTCTGGATTGCCCTTTCTCTCAGTAACGCTCAAGGTCATACAGCCTAGATCTGAGAGGCGTCTCGTGACTTTTTTGATCGTGGTAGTCTGAGGACTCTTCACTAAACAGTTGGTGTTATCTCAAAATCATATTAGAATGTTTATGTTGCATTTCGTTAAATTAAAGGCGTATTACAGGAGCATTTTTCTATGATCTCGTAAGAAAGACAATGATAGGTCTATTCCAATCATGTCACCCAAAACCTGTGGCATCAATTTTTTTACTCAAGACTTCTCACTTTATCGTCATTTTTGCTAAAAACGTCTCCCCCTCTTTCTAAAATAGCCACAGCATGTTTTGTATCATGGCACATTGCATCAGACTCCTTTTGTTTTTCGATAGTAGAACGTCTGGTTTTCTCTTGTAATTTGTAAATGTTGGAGTGTTTGAATACCATTACCTGTAGATCTACCGTAATCCATACCATACGAACTGAGGTTATACCAAATAACGTTGCTAATATTCCATGCAGCGGCATCAAAATTAAAAATAAGTTAAATGCAATATCAAATTATTGTACCGCGATCATGGCGTTGATTTGAGGGTGAGAACAGGGGGCATGTTCCCCCACTTTTTAGGGTAGAGGGGACACAAACGTAAAAGTCCCCGCACTTTTTGTGACCTGAAACTTAAAAGTTACGTACTACTAAAAAACATGTAGGTTATGGAAGGTGTCTTCTACCGATTACGATCGATTTTCTTCCCCCAATCCCCCAAATTTGTGCCCGTTCTGCCCGCTTGCAGTCTCATTAATGTTCTTTTTTCACTTGCATATCAAACATACATTATTCATCTGTCTCTATGATTATGTCGATTGTTCGTGTGCATAGGCCAGCAGGTGTGGTTAAAAAGGAGCACGACCTTTGGGAATATGAAGACGAAGAATCGTCCCCTACCATGTTTTAAATTTTAATGAAATATGTAATCTTTAGTGAATAACCATCCTGGCAGGCTGAAATTGGGAAAAGTATTTTAAGGAAACTGAAAATGTCTCGGTGCACAGTCTGCACGCAACTTTTTTTTCAGAAAAGTAATTGATATCTAATGCAAAATTTCGACACGCGCACACCACACATTCGTATAACGATTTGACCATTTCGTATTTATAGACCACTATCATAAAAGTAAAATCACACTGACGTTTGCTGGATAAGAGACTTAAATCTGGAATTAAAGGTACACCTCCATCCCCTGTCTGCAATTTTAATGTTTTTTGTATCAACAATCTTACACCGGTAGGCCTTTGCAATATTTTCGTTGATTCTAATTACTTAAAGATTAAACCCGGTATTTAAATTCACATTGGCCGTAGTCAGTTGAAGTAATTACCCACACTTTCAAGACCATGTTTTGAAAACTTTGGAGTTTTCCTATAATTCAAAATATTGAAACATTTAGCACCATTTTGCATCTGGGCCCTCTTCTCTTAGACACCAAGTGGCGTATAGGTACAAACGGCTGGCGGCTCTGAAAAATGAAGAATTTGGAAATTTACCATTTGTGGAACCAGTCTATTGTGTGGTTTTGAGAACTCATGAAATCCGAATTCTCTCCAAGAAATTCTCCATATTCGTCATTATTTGTTTCAAAAAGCAAAATTTCCGTGCGCTACGCGGGCCGCAAATTGCAATTCCTAAGCAGGAGTGCTCATCCATACCTTCGGTTTGGTAAACTTTTCCAAGCTCTGGAAGTGACCAAATCGGAAATTTGCTACATGTCACACCAGATCATCAAGTGTCACCGGTAACTATGCTCTGTAAAGTGTTATTTTCATAAATTTTCTTCCATAAAATTCCAAATTTTCTCCAATATAAGCTCTTAACTCAAAACATTTTGTCGGAGAGCCTCTTTTCGTAGGATGTAGCAACAATAATCTATGGTTGCCGTTCAGTTTCCATTTCCTGAAAGAGCCAGAATTTTTCTGCATATTTTGAAGTCAATGAATATTGTCTCCGGAAAATCTATTTCACTGCCAGGCCGATCGACGTTTAAACTTCGATCGACGTACTAAGTCAACACAATAAATCCTGAAGCTAAAAGTCACATAAAGAGAGACGAGGACCATTGAAAACTACTAAGTATGTTGAAATTGCATTGCAGAACGCCAAAACACCAGGTGGGACTCAGCAAATGCAAGTTATGGACGTGCATAGGACTACGGATGATTTCAAAGTTGGAGGGGGCACACAATTTCTTTTACCCAGAAAATGTAATTCTGCCCTGGCGAAATCCAAGTGGAGGGCAACTATTGGTTGGTGCTGTGAGCGTACAAAATATTTTGAAAAAAAATGGGAAACCCTTCAGGGGCGGATCTGGGATCTTTTTTGAGGCAGGGTCCGACTTAAAAAAGGGCACATTCATTTTAAATGTTTGTTTCCACAAACGTCAACGATTGTGCCATTTACCTAGACGCGGTCGAACGCCAGAAAAATATTGGGACGGGGGGGGGTGCTGAGTGCCAGCAGGACTATCTAAGCGGAGCGCCACCATTGGTTGGCGCCGAGCGTACAAGAAAATTTTTGACTTAACAAACTCTCCAGATGTGAAAACGACACTTTCGAATCTTCTGAGTTGAATGTGCATTGGACCGATAAAGAATATATTCAGCACCCATTTCGAAGTTCTTCCCGAAGTCCCCATGTTTTGGAGTAGGGGAGAACGCCGCTATTTGTTACAGGGGCAAGTTGTTCCAGTGCCAGTTTCTTGTTGCAAGAATTGTGGGAGATTTAAGCTAAGCATTCCACTCTTTGCGACGTGTCTGAATAATCTCGTCGCAAGGAGTTGCGTCGCAGAGAGCCCATAGTGTGTAAAGCCCGGTAGACACTGCCACGACAGCTAAATACATGCGACAAGAAGTCGCGTCAGCTGTAGTCCTGTTGGTGTGGCCAGTTTCACCACCAAAGTTCCGTCGTGTCGTAAGCCGTTGGTCCGATTGAACATGTTTAATCGTAGTTGGGTAGTTGCGTTTTAATTCCGGGTCACACGGCCACGACTACCAAGGAAGTTTCTACGATCAGTAGCGTACGCAGGATTTCTCTGAAGGGGGGGGGGGGGGATGCAGTATATTGAGTGATCGCCGGCGTGGGGGAGTTGACTAAGGGGAGGGGGTGTCCCCTCCCTTTTGAAAACTTTCGGCCTTTTCAAGAAGCCTAGATGCAAAATGGTACAGGATTTTCGACTTTGACAGGAACCGGAAAAAGTTGAATTGTGGAGGTTCATGAGGATAAGACTGAAATTTTTGTGTCTTTACATGCAATTTAATGCCATTTAAGCTACCTTTCTAAGTTAAATTTGTCTTTAAATTCGCAGACTTTTAAGAGCCAAAAAAAGTCAATCGGCATAGGCGAAGTATTTAAGTATCTAAGCGGAGCGCTGCCATTGGTTGGCAAGGAGGGTGCAGAAAATATCGAAAAATCAGAACCCTCAGTTGGCCGGAAATAGCATTTTTCCAGATTTAAGGTGCGTTCACATATACCGACAGCGGCAACGGTAACGGCAACGGCAATCCGGCATATTGTTCACATATGACGGCAAATTTATTGCCGCATACGGTAAAAATTTTACCGGATGATACTGACGGAAATTTGAAGCTGTTTATTTTGTTCCATTGTCTGGTTATCGAACATGGCAGACATTGATGAGGAGCTGATTTTTTAATGGCAATAGCGTAACAAATAGATCCGAAGAAAGGGAGGAAGAAGAGAATATGATTACAGCAGAATAACTTAATTTGACAATCAAATCACAGCTACTGAGTCAGTGGCAGGCCCATTAAAGTCTGAACAAAACTTGAGCCAATTACTCTAAATAGGTGAAAGCGTTATTTTACTTTGTTATCGAGTAAATATTAACAAGATTTTAACTTAGGCTATGCATTTCCGGCTATTTGAAGGATAGCAATTTTTCAAAATTTTCTTTTCTCTCCGCGCCAACTGAAGACAGTCTTTCGAACAAGACTTCATGTTCCAGGCAGGGAACCATTTGCCTACCGCACTCAAATGCTCTCACACAGTACCTATCATCAGATACCTTTCAAAACTGTCAGTTGAGTAGTCTGTGTAGATGAATTCTTTAGTTATTGAAGTGTCAAAATGTTATCAATATTTAATGTTGCAAAGCAGTGACGCAGCTACAAGGGGCAGGAGCCCGATTGCCCTCTTGGCTCGAAAAGTGAAAAAAAGTCGGAAATTTTCCATCTGAGACACCAGTCAACTACACTGCGGTTTTACCACCTTTTCCTTCATAAAATTCCAAATTCTTCCTTAAAAAGCTCCATATTTGTAATTATTAGTTTTAAAATAGGCAAAATTTTCTAAATTGCAACCTCTAAAGCAGTCAGTGGTAATTTTTTTTAAACATTAGGTGTAATGGAGTGCTTAGAAATCTGATTAGGCTTACAGGAATATTCTCATTCGGGAGGAGATTTTGTTTTTTGTGTTTTTGTTTTGTTTTATTTAGGGTATACAGGTATAGCTACCTCATAAACTTAGGTATCCATATGTTGTTTTGGAGAGAACTACAGCCGACCCAACCTCACCATTTTTGATCGCCATCCTAGGGAGGTGTATAAGAGTTCCCCTACCCTTTGAAAGCTTTCTCTTACAAATCTTACCTCTCTTTTCAGATTTTTCCAAAACTTAGAAAATTCTGGACTTTGCATACTTTGCTTTTCGTATGTCCTGGTACTATGCATTTCGTTGGATTATTCCATCAGGATGTATTCTTCATCAAACAACTTACTTAGGCTGAATTTTCAATAACAACAGCTTGAAAAAGTCCGATTGTTTAGGGTTTTTACTGTACGAGAGTCACGAAGGCTTTGAGGTTACCTTTGTTGCTAGGGATAATTTGCATGGATACCATCCGGCAACGGCAGTGAATCACTCGAAGAGCGATTGCATTTTTGCCTAGACTTGGCCAAGTCTCTGGTGAGTGTTCCGCGGGGAGCTGACAACTTTTTCTTCAAAATCCCCTACTGCAGCATAGTACAGCATATCGCATTTTCCTTTTGTCTAATACGCCCTCTATCGGTCTGTTAGTTGCATCGTTTCTCAACGAGAAGCGATACCTTTTAGACAAATAGAGGGCGTATTAGAGAAAGAAGGGCAAATACGGTATGCTGAACAGTGCTGAAGTACTGGATTTGTGTAGAGGTAGTGTTGTGAGCTCCCCGAGGAACACTCACGAGAGACTTGGCAAAGTCTAATTTTTGCCGGACGCGGTAGTCATAAATTGCCGGACAGCCGCATTTGCCGTATCAGTGTGAACAAACTTTTATTTTTTCTACATGGGTGAAAATTTTGCCGTTACAATAGCATTTGCCGTTGCCGTTGCCGTCACCACCTGTTCTACGTCGTCCTTTTGATGCCGGGCCCTCCGTTTTCTGCTGGTCATATTGCTCCTTGCATAGAACTTGTTCGCGACGAGCACGCTACGTGTCAGCGGCACCCTCGTAACGTTAATGACCCGCCGTTCGTCCTAGCTAGTGACTAAGACCTGATATCTGCGTCCTTGGCACCACTTTTGAAAGCCCACGCATACCAAAGACGGTTCCAAGAAGAAAGTGATTAGAATGCCTGACTGCCACGCAAACAGTAAGACATGCTGTAGTCACACCTCTGTCTGTCTCTAAAAACGATTGCCAGATTGCGCTGCTGGTATTCGGGGATAGGAGCAATAACCGTGGTCAAATATATTGCCGGAAGTGTCTGCGATACATTGCAAGAGTTTTACGGCGGATTGATCGACGCCGGACGGGAACATGCAAACCAAAATCTTCTCGGAATTCGATTTTTTTGTTTTTGTTTTTTATTTTGTTTTAATAAAAAAAAAAACCTGAAAAGGGCAAATTGGGAAATGTGAGGGGGGGGGGGGGTACGGACGTCGACGATCCCCCTGGATCCGCCACTGCCCTTAGTTGACCGGAAATGGCATTTCCAAGGTTTGTACTAAGAGTCGAAGCCGTCTCTATTTTGAGCTTTCGTTTGCAATAAGATCAGTCACTGACAAAACCAGTAATGTACAAGAGCAAATGCAACACTTCCACTAGATTTTCAAGCTATCCGACAATTAATAATAATTCCTAACATTAACACAGATCGAAAAAAGACGTGCAAGCAAGCAATGTCGCCTACCGTACCAGTTAATGACTGGTCATCCGAAGGTGGTTCAGTTCGGCTTCCAACCGACTTCGTCGGCAGGAACTTGAAAGGGAAGCCTATGCCAAGTGGGAGGAAACCCGGAGAAAAACCCACGTACGGCATCAAGATGAATTTGAACCTAAGCACAGGTGGAACACATTAGTAACCTACACACATGCAGGGAGCCGGAAGTTCCTTGGTACACAGCAGCTGGAATATATCACTGCCACTCTACGTCGAACGTGCATAACATTGGCCCTATCAGGAATCGGTTGAGAGCAGCCTAGTGTCATGGAACTCTGACAGGTTCCTGGTCCTGTTAAGTAATCTGTTCGACTGAAAAACTAAGCAGAGAGCCACTATGAGCTGGCAAGAAGCGTACAAAATTGATTGTGAACCCTCTGCAGGTGGCCTGAAATGGCCATTTCCAGGCAGTTAAAGGGTCACTAAAAGGACCATCTTTTTAACGAAAATGAAGTAAAACTCACGAATAAAAAGCTAGTTTCTCTTGAGATCGTCCGAATGTGTTGCGACTATGATGGTTTTCTCCTTTTTCGACAAAGGTTTTTAAATCGGATTTCGGTCACGCTTAAGAATTATGTGTTATTAAAATATGTCAATTTCTGGTAGGCCAAATCGACCTCATGGAGGGCGTCACCAGACATTTTTAAAAGCGGGGTCGTATTTTGCGCGAAGAAGGAAGCTATTGCCGCCATAGCCAGATAGCGGCAAAGCTCGCTCGACAGCGCGAACACTACGGCGAGGGGGTCCAGTGGCCCGCTGAGGAGTTAGACATTTCAAATGCCTTTAATGCGATGAAATATCGTCAACATTGCTAGTTTGGTAATGACAAAATTATGATTGCATACTGGTAAAGAGCAAAACGTGAATCCATGGATGGGGATCAAAGAGGAAAGCTTTAAATCTTAAATGACAATGGCACCACGATTTTCTCCTAAAGTTGGGCTGATATGGTGGGATCCATGGGCTCGGTAAAGGGAACCAATTGCAACTGGAGTACTGGTAGCATCCAGAGTAAATGATTCCCAGGACGAAAACCCTTTAATACATTATTCAAAATTAAGGAGGTAAAAAAGGCTTAAAAAACAAATCATGGGACCGCGTACTACTTATAATTAGATAGCCTATCAGGCTCTCTAGAATAAAACAGTAATTTGTGCACAGTGCGATTTTACCAATGTACTTAGTTTGTTTTTTTAACTTCAACCATTTTCCTTGAAGACCTAGAAAATAGTGTCATTTCTATTTAAAAAGGGTAATGGAAAGGTAAAAATTGAAAATGCCGAGCAACAATTGGAGGAAGAACATCAAAAGTTGAGATTTAGAATTATGATTGACTCATCACTCAGTTTGATACGTGTGCATAGGTAAAAGATGTTAATTTTCATTTCTGTCACCTCTACCATCCGTTGTTGAGAACCCTGCATCCTGATTGGTTGAACACAAACCTGTTTTTCAATACTCACGGTCAGTGAACGTAAAACAGTGATGAAAATGAATTTTTCACGGTGGCAGAATAAGGTCAAACCACAGTTTTTCTGATCATTACTGTTTCATAAACCGTCTCGACTCCAAATTAGCAACATAACGGACTCGACTTCGCCTTGTCCATTATTTTGCCAACTTGAAGTCTCGACTGTTTATTCACCATAATAGTCAGCCAAAAGCGATTTATCCCTTAAATATCGGTACCATCATTTCATTGAGATTTAGTTAATCAATGTGAAATATCCCGCAGCCTCAATTTCGTTTTTATATTAAATAAGGTAAGCCTATACTGACATGAACCAAATGAACAGAATTCAAGAGATGAACATATTGTTCTAATTTAGTTTCTTGTTTGTTCCCGGCGTTAAAAAGATATTTCATGTAAAGTACTATTAGATATATGATCATAATATAGTTATAATACTATGGAAAGGTGTAGCTACATATAACCAATAGGCATAGGAATTGCTAGCGGACTGCACTTTACAAAAAGTAAGGGGTGAAATAGTCATCTGGGGGACTCAATCTGTGAATGCACTGCGAGAGTGGCATTCAACATATTGAAACAAATTTACACTTTGCAATGGCAGAAGAAATTCTTGTTCGACTTTTGGTACATTCTTTTCAGGTTTCTGTCAAAATAAAGAAAAAAATCAAAGGGGGTCGTTCGCTCCCCGACTCCTCCCCCCCCCCCCCCTCGATGACGCCCATGGAACTCAAATGATTGTCCGACAGAATTTTCGGCAAATTCCAGATTGCTACCCGAATTTTAAAATTTGGCGAAATTAAGGGGAAATTCTACCCATGCCGCTCACTTCGTCATTTTAAATTGGGAATTGTAAAATTTTGAAACACTTTGTAACTACTACTTCGCGACCCCAAGGAGGCCTCATGCTCCTCTACCTCCGCATTTTGAGGTTGCGACACAAGTTCATGGGAAACCATGCACCATATCGTTTTACCTTCTCATAGCTTTGCACGCAATTAGGCCTAGATATACTATTGCCCTGCTCCCAGGTTCAGTATCATTATGCTACCATGAGTCGGCCAATTAATCGTGTTGTACATCGTGTACGTGCCATACGTTTTGTACGTAGTAACCTATATCCTACCCTGTGGTAGTGACCGACTCAAGGTACTAACCGATGCACAAAGTTCATTCTACCAGGTCGTCAAACTTTTATGCTTGTACTGTTTTTGTTTACCAAAACGTGACTAAGTTGTGTTTATGTATTTTATTCAATGAGCTTGTCACGTGTGGAAGCGTTGAATTTACAAAAGAGAACGAGCTCATGTGATCGAGTTCTAGAAAAGCTTGACATGGACTGAAAGTCAGAGGACTCGCTGTGTTTTGTTACTAGACGGAAACGCTTGAACAAGTGCTAAAATTACTAAGCCTAAGTTAGGCTAGGCTTAACGTTATACTTATTAGAAGAGCTACAGCATCTGCGACTAAACCTATTAGGCCTATTCGTTAAAGAGGCTTTGACAGTATATTGTTTCTGCCAAGTGCCAGGTCGTATGTTTACAGAAAACTGGTTAAAGTTTTCCGCCAACACATTTTGGTTGTTTTGGGTACAGGGTTTTTCTACCTTGAAGTGGAAGTTGGAAGGTTGGTCCGTTTTCGAGCCTAATGGCTGGTTAGCATTCAATAACACTGAACATATTATTACTGTACAGCCTGGTACTGTATCAGCTACCATTTGTTCGATCGTTGTGAAAATTTTGGGTATCCAAACAATTGAAGAGTTTTGAAAAATAAGATTTTCGAAGACCAAACAATAATGCCTTCTCACTTTTTAATTCCAGTTTCCTTTGTGACTGTGGTGGCTCTTGCAGCCCAAATGTCATCTGTGTTGGCGACACCAAAGAGTTATGCCTCTCAAAAGGCTGAATCCACAGATAACACTCTGAATTTTCTGGTACTGGCAGACTGGGGTGGGGATGAAAATTCACCATACACTACCCCAGATGAGGTGTACGTTGCAAAACAAATGGGCATCATTGGTTCCACCATCAATGCGCAGTTTGTTTTAGCACTCGGAGATAACTTCTATTCACATGGGGTGAAAAATGCTGATGATCCAAGATTTAACGAAACCTTTGAAAATGTTTTCACAGCTGATTCCTTGCAAGTGCCATGGTATGTAGTGGCAGGAAACCATGACTGGTATGGCAATATATCGGGAGAGATTGCATACTCGGACAAATCGGAACGCTGGAATTTTCCTGAGAACTTTTACCGTTTGAATTTCTCCATCCCAGGGACAAATGATTCTTTAATATTTCTTATGCTAGACACAGTGATTCTTGCAGGAAACAGCTATGATGAACTCAATATCCAACCGTCTGGACCTGAAGATTTATCTGCAGCCAAATTACAGTGGGCTTGGCTTGAAAGTGAACTTAAGGCAACTGTTAAGGAAAAGTATGTCATCGTTACTGGACATTATCCAGTCTGGTCTATTGCAGAGCATGGCCCTACAGGTACTCTTGTAGATCTTTTACGTCCTCTTCTTGAGAAGTACAAGGTCAATGCATATTTTTGTGGACATGACCACAATTTGCAGCACATCAGGGAACAAAATAGTACGGTGGAATACTTTGTTATTGGTGCAGCGCATGTGGTGGATACATCCCAGGCTCACAAGGATAAGATCCCTCAAGATTCCTTGCATTATTATTATGCAGATGTGAAAGGAATGGGCGGTTTTGCATACTTTGAAGCTGGTGCTGATGGTATTCGTGTAACTTTTGCAGATGGCATTGCTGGCAAAGACCTATACACAGCAAATATTAAGCCCAGGTTTTGATGGAAGTGACACTACATCATTACTGCATGAACTTAAAAATTGTCTTTGTTAACTTTGCTTTATCTCATTGGGTTTTACTCTCAGTCAAAGTGTCAGTTCACTTCAAATGTTTTAATTGGAAGTTTGTAAGGTAAAATTTCACATTACAGTTATATACTGTACATGATGGCACATTACAGTATGGTGCAGTACTACAGTACTGTATGTGCCATTCAGATTGCAGAACTTATTAAAGATTGATTGAGGCATTTTTTAGGTTTCTAATTGTATTGTTTTTATGCTACTAACTCTGACATTTTTGCTCATTCTTGTTTTAAAGTTATGTTGTAATGAAACGTAAAAATTTCACTTCATATCAAATGTAAAATGACTTGAGGGAAATGTTTGTACATTGACAGTACGTACTCTGTAAACCAGGGCTGAAAGAATGTTCATTACTGAGGAAGAGAGTAAAACTATTTTTCAGGAAAGAATTTAAATAACCCATACTTCTCATGTATTGTCATGTGAAGAAAAAGGGAAATTTCCCTCCTGTTGGCAATGTCCTACCCTGAAGATACTCAAATTTCCCAGGGAAGGGGCCTCCAATCTGCCATACTTTTTCACATTTCGCTTCACTCTTCTACAGTACTTACAGATATAAAAAAATTAACACTGACCAGGTAATCCTCAGCAAATGTGTCCTCTTGCCGGCTATCAAATGCTTTTTGTGCAGGTATTATAATTTAGGAATATGAAGGTTGGGACCATACAGATGGTAGAGTGCTCAACAAAGTAGGAGCAGATATACTATAAAATGCTAAAAGTCAATCTAAAAGTTAAAATGATATGACATTTTAACTTTTAGATTGACTTTTAGCATTTTATGGTATTATAATTTATGTGGTGAGCAAATCTGCAGGTAGTATGTACTGTATTGTTGTGTACTGTTCACTGAAGTGTTTTGATCATTAAACTCTAAAAATGTTTGTTCGCTCACGCTCATATAGTATTTAGAAAGACTGGTGTACTGCATTGTAGCATTCATGCTGCTGAAACCTTTACACTATCATGGGATCATTTGTATCATTTCCCAGTCAGCAGTGGTATTAATGGAGAATGATACATGCTCTTTTATTTGATAGTGTCTTTTAGTTTTTGTGTTCACTGTTCACAAACACAAATTCACAAAATATCTACAGATACACTTTATGTCTGTGCTGTATCATTCTCTACGTGGTTTACTATTTGATGAGAAATAGTTTTGAGGTTTCGAGGTAAATTATTTCTGTAAAATATAATAAACCCTCCATGAAATATAAAAAATCTTGGGAGGTTTAGAGTACAACTCTACATTATTGCAGTATTAAACTTGATCTACTGTAACTTTTATGGGACCTCAAATGAAAATTTTGTTATTGTATCTTAAACCATGCAATTCATACAGGAGACCTAACCAAGGCTTTACCAAGGATGGTAAGTTTAGAGGTTCAGATACTGTACTATACAGTAGGTAATCCCAGCGAAAGTCTTGCATCAAGGTACACTTTACAGTACTTACTGTAAAGTAGGAGGCAATCTATACTGTACTACTTTAGGTAGGGAGTCCAAATAACTCCAAATGGACTGTGCCCTGACTAAAGCTTTGGAGCAAGCGGTACCGTGGTAATGAACTGCATCTTCCAGTCATGAGGTCGTGAGTACAAGTACCAGCTCCGACATCAAAATTGTGGTCTAGTTTTCTGGGTTGTGGTTAATTTGCTATCCCTTAATCATAGACGTTAAACTGTGAGTTTGTCACGAGACTGGCATTGCCAGCTTGATGTTACTACCCCTTCATTGGGGGGTTGCCGGGTTCCCACATGGGAGGATCAAATAAAAACAAACAAACATAGGTGTAAGAGGTGGGGTGTGGGGGCACTCGCTCTCCCAAAGTAGGCAAAACAGTTGGTCCATTCAGGCAAAACATGATAAAGGGTGCCATTATTCGGGCAAAATTTGCTCTTGCCCTCCTCACAAAAATTATTCCTGTACTCCTATGGCTTTGGACCTGCTTTATAAATATTGAAATTTGCTTCTGGACAGTGGTAGGGTAAGTGCTTTACAAGTTTATGGTATATAAAAAGGTTTAAAAAATATTTCTTTGTATTTTGATGTTGTGGATAGATTTTAAATTTAAATGTGTAAATAGATGGGATGTGCAATTTCATGCCATTGAGATGTGGAAAATCAATAAATTGTGTGATTTGTACCATTTTTTCAACAACAGTACTGTCAATTCCAATGTGCCTATAAAAAGTAAAGTTTGATGCTGCCAACAATTCAATTATACTTAATTGTCTTAAGATTATATACTTAGTTAAATGGTATGAATGTACTTTACTGTATGTCTTAAGATTATAAAGCACTCAGTTGAAAGGATACAGCAGAGTCAGGAAGGTGTGTGTATGATGTTTGTGTGTGTGTCCATATTTTATGTGTGTGCACGTGGGAAGGGACTTAGATCTATTCTGTGGAGCTTGTCATTTATCTACAATGTTACTACACTACTGTTTTGGCCATTCTCAAAATTTAACAATACTTGATGGTTCACAAAGTCTGAAGGGAGTGGGGGGGGGGGGGTGGTAGCAGAAAGCTGTAACCCCCCTTCTTAGACAGTCCTTAGCCTTGTAGACCTTGGATTTGGAGGTGTTTGAGTGCAGGGTGATATCATCACTTTCATTAGATCTCTGTGAGATGGGCATTATTTTACAGTATATCCCTAGATAAAGAATGGGAAACTTGCATTGTACAATACAAGTATTAAATTTTGTTAAAGCAACACACCAGCTGAATGTACAGTAACTCTCAACAATTCTGTGAGGAGTGTGATTTGTTGCACACATGCCAGAAAATCTGAAACTCGAGGCCTTTCCCATTGTTCAGGAAATCATACATTATGCAAAAGGATGCAACAGAATTATGGCTATAATAGGAAATCATTACTGTATCTGTGGTGTAGAACTGTAGTCCTGCAATACTGTACAGTACACTACTGTAGGATAGAGGGGAGTCATGAATGAAACTTCTAACTAAATTGGTATTAAATAGCTTTGGTTGTGAAATGTCCACTTGTACAGTACATTTGCAGGGTTTGAAAGCATATACATTTCATTTGTTGCCAACTTGCCATGAGTCTTTGATTAATTTATTTTACTGTACACTTTTTGTAGTTCAGCCATTTGGACTATGTGGTAGACTAGTCTTAATTGTTTCACAGGAAATTTTACAGTCTTATTGTTGCAAAATTTATTTTCCATTTAGATATTCACTTCAGTTCATATAAAAAACATGTTTTCTATAAAATATGACATGGCTTGTTGAGTGTTGCGTAAATATTCAATACTTGAAAGTCCACAAATATCTTTGTTGCACACTATTGATTTTCAATAGTACAGTACGATGCAGTATTGCATGGATGCAATAGCTTCAAGCAGTGCACAGTATCACACACAGTACAGAGTATCTTATACAGTAACTCTAGAAAGGAAGGGTTAAGAAAATGATCTGCCCTTGCCAGGTTTATGATCAAACAGGAAAGAGTAACATTTTAAACCCTCACCAGTATTGACAGACCACATTTTTGCAAAGGGTGAACATTTCCTTAAAGCAGTTCAGCACCCTTGAACCCCTTATTGGTGTTTAATTTTTCAAACTGAATTCTTACTCTGTGAATTAAGTGAAATTTTCACTAGGTACTGACAAGTGTCCTGACTAAAACCATAAAAAGTCATTTTGATGTATTGTACTGTACAGGTATATGTAAGTGGGGAACTAGTGTAACTGAAGTAAAAGTTTCATTGACTTCTATAACTAGCTCCTGAGGTGGTAGAAGAAGGTAGTGTTAAATAATTTTCCCCAGAGTTTTTCTTCCATTTTTAACCTTGAAGCAGATAGGGATCTGATTTTCCTTTAGAGAGGCCAAATTTTGTCAATCAGCCCACAGATAAGAAACAAATCTTGAGGGGGAGGGGGGGGGATGGGGGGCAGCAGCCGAGGGGGGGGGGCAGTAGTAGATAGGAATCAAATGGATGTTGTAGTTATTTTGTCTCCAACAATGACGACGAAAATTTGATTATGGTTACGTACTCTTCGTTACCCTGTTGTGACCCTCTATGCCACCTTAAAGTAATTTACGAAAGAAAGTAGGTGAAGTGCTACTTGTGGTTGATTGTCGGTAATTGAAAGACCAATTAAGGGCATGTCTTTCGAAACATAAACCTAGACTTGTAATATTTGCCTTTAAAATAAGTGGGAAGGTGGGTGGGTGGGTATTCCAGCCCCCCCCCCCCCCCCCCCGTCGATATTGTGAAAATTGTGTTACTGTATTATGGACGCACCAATTATATTACAGAATGTCTATGTCTAGTTCAAATGTTTTCCTTATGTAAAATCACTGCATATGTCTTTCCTGCTTGTAAATTTGTTGGTGTTTTTAGCAAACTAGCCATTTTAAACTAATCTGTCAACTTAAATAAATATACTAACGCTGAAAGTTCATCTTTTTTCATGATTTAATGTGCCTTTACCTATCCAAACGAGTCCCGTAACAGTAATCTTTACATCTAACCGCGCGAACATGTTCAACAATCAGGTTACCCTATACCAGTGATATGAGAATGCTTGCGAGCAACCTACATCTGCAGCGCAGGGTATTACAGAGGTGTAAAATGATAACTCCCGGTCCCGTTCACATGATCGCACTGTGTTGCGAATTGATAAGAGCAGTTGCGGCACCTACAGATGAGCACGGAAGGTGTTGCTGTTTTGGAATAGCCTACAATACAGACAAATCTTTTGGAAAATGAAATTCAAAAGTGCGCTATCGTGTTGTCCTGTAATTGTAGTATTATTCATAAAATAAGTCATACCATGTTCAAGTACACACGAATGTAGAATAAAGTTCAGATCTTCCACGACCCTGAATTGGTGCAGATAATGTATCATACTCATAGGAGGTGATGAATAAACTGGACGAGTTCTGGCATATAAAGTTCCGAGTCAACCAATGTAGGTGCAAGAAAAAGCTCCATGCTGGCCAGGACATTGGCGTATTGGCTTGGGCAGGGGAACGATGCATTTTTGGGGCAGAGTGGAAAGTTTTGTTACAAACGAAAACTCAAAATGATGGCTGCATATTTTCTACTTACAAGTCTATAGGAACTGCAATACCCGGCCATCTGATCGATTTTTGAAAACATTCTGGACGCTCCGGACCACGGTATGACGCAAATTGATGATGCTTAGTTTTTGGGCGGAGTTACATATTTCGTTCAAGAACCACCTTCCACAAGCAAGCAATTAAGTTTCATGTAGTGTAAAATCTGATACATCCCAACGACCGCCATCCATCTCGTTTTGCTCAAACGTTTGTATGTGTCATTAGAGCATTGCCGAGAATTGGGAAATGTTATTACTTTTCCATAGGCGCACGGGACGGGGTGGCAGGGAGGCAGACTGAACCCAGATTTCCGCAAAATGGAAAATTCGGGCAGGAATTTGGGAAAATATCGGACAGCCACTTGATCGAGTTTTACAAAATGGTATGGCTTTCATATAATTCTTAAGCGTGTCAGAATTCTTCAACAAGATACCTGAAACAAGGAAAGCTACGTCTGAGTCGCGGTTAAATTTTCATGAAAACTCGATAGCATTCTAAAAATTCGCTACACTTTCGGGCAGCGCAAAAAGGCTATTATGCTTTAGTTCAGCTTCACAGTTTGTTACATCACAATGGCCAAAATGGTCGAGTATCCAAATTCTTTCAAGCATATGCCCGAAAATAGAAAACCTTCATGGTCATGGTAACATATTTACGAAAAATCAAAGCCTAAGATCGCTACACATTTGGGAAGCCCGGCGCTTAAAAGAAGCAATCGTTCTTCAGCAGAAAAAGCTGCGATCAAAGTAAAATTTTCATGGAAAGTAAAGTTTATAACAAAGATTTGCGACACATTCGGGTAACTTGTGTACAAGGTTTTCCCCAGTCCCACTTTAAAGGCATACTGCAGTCTTTCGAAATTTTTGCCCCAAAATTAATAGTTAAATAGGCGAAGGCTGAAAAAATATTGTGACGTTTTCAATTGCCAAATTAATTTAAAAAGACAGTATGTATGTGGGGTCAGATTTTCAAAATCTTCTGTACGATTTTCACGGTTTTTTACGTTTTCAGGCATTCGGGTTGCTCCATCCCCCAAGCATGAGAGGGGGTCCAACACAGTGGCGGAGCTGCCATATAGTCGGGGGGGGGGGCTGTCGTCCCCCTGACGGACCAAAATCGTCTGTCGGCGCCCTTTTTTAGGTTTTTAACATACTTTACTCTTGCACAATTTTTGGCAAAAGACATAATTTAATAGCGTTGTTTTAAGGCCCAGATAACAAAGAGCTCAAGCAGCCACCAGTAACTGTGCTATCTGCACTTTATTCTGATAAAAAGGGTCATGGTCTTCTGTAGTATAGGGATAGGTTTTGCCGAAACGTATCTTCACTCCTTATACGCACTTATGAATGTCGTCGCTGTGCTAAGTTCATTGCTTCCACACCAAGCGTGGAAGCTTACAAAATACACAGATTGTCATTTAATCCCCCCCCCTCCCCCCGGCCAATTGAATATGTTGTATAGGGCGCAACAATAATTGTAGCGCAAATAGCCCTCTTGTTGTCGGGGACAATCGTCAACATAGACAATAAAAACGAGTTTATTAAGATACCAAAATAGCTTCCACAACATTTTTAAAAATCATTTGATGAGAAAATTCAGGTTAAAATAAAATAAAACTGTTATCATAGTTGTAATGGTTTAAGAGTTTTAATGACCAGTTTCCATTTTGCTTTTCTTCAAGTGACCATTCTCACGATATTTCTGACGCTGCACGATAATCCCATGAAAAGGCTTATTCCTGTAGGCTACTTTCGTGGCCTGAAAAGGGAGAATGTTGCATCAAATAAGCTTAAGTTTAGGCTACTTTTATTTATTATGAGTTCGGTATCTAAAGAGCCAAGCAGACCTCCTGTCTTGGCTATTTCTTTAAATGTACTTAATAAATGGCTATTTTAGAGTAGTCACATGATGTAAATTACGTCAATTAATGTTTCTTCGTGTACTTCTATTGTTTATCAGATGCCAAAAATGTAGTACACGTAACGGTGATTAATTTCCATAAATTTTCCCTCTGTAAGATTGCTTGCTCTTTAGCAGGTTTAATCTCTATCTTCACAAAGTAGCCTATTTTTATATTAAAGTCTTAAATCGAGACCTGACAATAACACACAAAATATAATGACTGCCTTCGTATTAGAATGTAAAAGAAAGGGATAGAAACATGGGCGTCCGCAGGTAGGGGCAAGGGGGAACTTGCCGTCCCTGGAAAATAAAAAAAAAACCTGACAAAACGAAGAAAACATAAAGAAAAAGACGAAGAAAAATTTACATCAATATTTCTTAACAGTTCACTCGGTGTTTTCCCTATTTATATGCGGTAAATAGGCTTTAGAAATGTCATTTCCAGCGACCTGAGAGGCCTTTTCGGCCAAAATTTTCTTGCGCTTCACTCCACCTCATGGTGGCGCGGAGCTTTTCCCCCTAAAAGAATTTAGTCCCCTCCCCCGAATTTCCTTCCGCGGAGGCCCATTAAACATGTTTTGGGTAGAAAATCTTGCTGAGGAGAAATGTCAAAGTATAGTCTTCTACCAGGTGCGGAAAATCAAACAGAAAGTCTGAAAAGCCGTGGCCTTGATCGTGCTGAAGCTCAGGGTATTAACTCCTTCGAAGCGCCCTGCATACCATTTTCGCCCCCTCTGACCGCAATTTCTCGCTCCGCCACTGGTCCAATAAGCTAGTTCCCTAATTCGCTTTAGCAGTTTAGTGGCTATAGTATAACTTAAGCCGGGCGATGCGCACTGTTTAACAAGAAATTTAGTCCTTAACCGTTAGCCTAACTGGCTAACGAAAGCCCTAATCCCTTACCTAATCCCTAACCCTATAGAATCGGTACAATACAATGCTAACAGCCAACTTGCACTTTTTGCAGGGGTGGCGCTGGCGAGGAGGGGACATGGGCGGGGGAATCCCCCCGTCGGGGAAGGTCGACGGTTTCGTCTGGGAGGCATAAAAATAATAAAAATCCGAAGGGAAGCTACTGGATGGGTATTCTTGAACATGTTTTTTCTTTTGTATCGCTACTTTAATACACATCGAAATCGACTTTCAATCACTTTTTTGTAACTCTGTTATACTTCATTCAATGTACTTGGTCCCATCTCCTCCCCCGTCGGGGAAGGACGTCAATTTTTCGGTGATGTCTAAAATTAAAAGAAACCTAAAGGGCTGACGTTACGGGATGCATGATCATGAACTTATATTTTTCTTTGATACAGCTTTTTTAATAGAGATCGGAATCGATTTTCCATCATTTCTTCCTCGCTCTGTTAGTCCTCATACCATGTATCTTTTTCAATTTTAAACCGTGCTCTCAAGGTTACCTATAACCTAGACTTGTGTTACAGACTAAAGAGATGGAAGTTTCATGTGTAGACGCAACCAAGGGTGACACGAGCGGGGGTCGGCGCCATGCGCCCCGTCGGGGAAGGCTACCCCCCCCCCCCCGTCCTTGAGAAGATCCAATTTCATTGGGAAGCCTCCATCTATAGGCCCACGATAAAAGATGCAAGCCCGATAAATTTCAGTCCCCCGGAAGATCTTGATCTTGCTAACTAGAAGACCATGTTTTTCAAGGAAACACTCACAATTCCCAATTTTTCTTACGGAAACTGACTTGAGGTTGTTCAGGTGCATACAGTGCCCAATGGTTTGCCATCTGTACAGACCAAATTCGGGCAACGGTATAATGAAAATCGACCAGACGGTTTTCAGTTACACATAATGATAAAAATTAGTGTGAAAATATCTCCCCATAAGTCTCATTGAAAATTCATTTGAATCCACCTTGTAACGTGACATATTTTTGAAGACGCTTTTGGTTGGAAGTAAAATCATTCATAGTCCGAAGTTCCTCCAGTCACAGGAAATTTTATCAATTTAGTGGTCCTTTCAATTGAATGCAACGAAGAGCCTTAATGGTGTAAAAACATTATTATGTCTTCAATTCTGTTGCGTAATTTCCCCCGAGAAGCCTGACAAAACCATTTCATCTTATGGTAGTGGTACCTTTACCTGGTAATTTTCTGATTACTTAGCAAGTTAGTTTTTCTACTGAAGTGCGGCTTCTATTGCAAAGAAATCTCAAAATATAATGAATGCTTCATTTCTAGGTACAAATCTGGAAAATGCCATTTCTGCCTGTCTGAGGGGTTCTTTTTTTAAAAAAATTCTGCGTGCTCCTCTTAGATAGTCTATAGACAGGATTATAATTTCGAACAAAAAATCTGCTGTCCGCCCCCAAACTGAAACGCTCCGGAACGCCTACATTAATACATAAACTATAAAACTTCAAATTTATGGGAAGTTAAACTTTTCCGAAGAGAAATTTTCAAATACGGTCGGAGGGTCTTAATCTGCATGATGATATTCAGTAACCCCAACAAGTCATTTGAATTTTCTAACCCGGACTGCAGTAGCGACGGCCAGCAGAATGGGTAGTGAAAGTGAAAGGCTAGTTTCACGTTACAAAATTTCTACCGCCCACAAGATCAAGACAATACAAACGGGAAGTGGGGGTGGAAGTCTAAATCGCCCTTCGGTGGAATGAAATGAATATTCCATGTTTGTTCCCAATAAATGTCAAAACTTACCAGTATAATTTCATCAGTTGTTCCGAGAATTTGCTCAAGTAATGCACGAAATTGCAGAAAGGGACCCTCAAATGTTCAACAAATTTCTAAGGATCGTTATCACTCTCAGTCCATTACACATTAAAATTTGCAATTCATTTTTATTTTCTTTTAATATTTGCAGTTTGCCCAAACTCTGCATCAAATTGCATTAAGTTGAAAGACTCAAATGTTCGAACATTTTCCAAGGGGGCTTCATTTATTTCTTTGGTTTGTAAGTTAGGTTTTACAACTTAAAGAATAGCCCAGGGAAAATTTATTTTTGATGTGCTAAGGCTGTAAGGAAGAACATGTTTTAAGCATTCTGGTGAAAGTTTCTTTCATTTCAAATGTTCAGTTTTCGAGATATGAGCAATTGAAGTTAACACATTTTTTTTTTTTTTTATAAAAAGTGAACTTTAAGCAAGTATGTATGATGTCATGGGTTCACATGGTCAGCCATTGTTCGAATTTTCTTTATTTTTCGTCCTATTATTTTGACTGTGAATTGATTGGGGATAATATTTTTCCCCTAAGGTGTATAAAACTTTTAAAAATCCATTGTTCAGGATCCACCGTTGGTATCAATATCTCGAAATTAAGTTGCATAAAATAAGTGGTAAATTACAAATAAAAACAAAAAGTGTCTAGCAAAACTCGAACGAAAACATGGGCTCGGTCCTATTCTACGGCAGAATAAAATGCAAATTTTCACACCAGAAGACAACTTAGATACAATCCACTGCAGAAAACCACACTTGAGGTATCTCCTTACGTTATGGAAGGATTAAGAAAGAATGACTACAAAATTTTCATGAAAACTCAGATTTTGAATGCGTGTTGTACAGGCGCGTATAGCCAGGATTGTGTCATGGGGGGTTTTGGTGTCATGGGGGCGGGGGCGGGGGCTTGGTGCACGACACGAGGGAAAAGTTAGGGATAGAGAGAAAAAGCCCAAATTTTAGGTGTTTTTTGCATAGCAAGTTGGTTCATGGGGGTTCTAACCCCAAATCCCAACCCCCACCCCCGTGGTTACGCCACTGGTGTTGTGGGTGCGGGATTGCTTTGTTTATTCCGTCGATTTGAAGTGCCAGCATGTGCATAGCCACTAACTACGAATAACCAACTGACAACATAAACTTACCTCAATTGGAAAAATCATAATTTTGGTATGAAATCAACCAGGGGTGGCGCCAGGATTTGTCCGACAGGGGGCCAGAATTTCAAGGCCCCGACAAAGGCGATGTTATGTCCCAGTTGAACGTGACTTTGCGGAATTTGAGGCGGGCGGAGCGCGCCGAAATTTTTGGCTTTCTTTTTAAAAAATAATTAAAAATATGGAGTTTAATGAAGTAAAAATTAAAACTTATGAGAGAGATTTGGCTTTTATTGGTACTATAAAAAAATTTGCGTGTGTTTTGAAGAATCTGTCCTTCATAAGGGAAAAATCAAAAACGTTATATGGGCGACAGCTGAAATTCTTTTGGGGTTACGCATTGAAACCAACGCATACAAGACCTGCTTACTGACTAAGGCTTTGAGACGAGACTAGAAGTTCGCCCGGGAAGTTTTTCCCTTTTTTGAACGAATCTTTCAAAATTAAGAGCTTATCATGATGGAGAAATTTTGGATTTTAATGAAAGAAAATTTGGTTTTTTGGTAAGGTTATAATGAAAAATTAGTTTCTTTTATTAAGTGATATGCCTTTCAGGAGCAAAATTAGGTAGTATTCGGTGTGGTTAACAGAGTTGGCTTTGGTTATTTATTGTGCGCAGTATCCATCGAAATTGGGAAATTTTGCTGTTTTTAACAATCTTATGCTAATATTGAAGAAAGATTGTAATCTTATGACAGTTTGGGGGTTTTATGGAGGAATCTGACGTTCTCATGAGGAAAATCAAGTAGGGGTGATCTGTAGTTTTGTTGAGGTTTCAGAATATCATCGTGCAGATTTAGGCCCTCGGACCATATTGGAGCATTCTCCCGAGGAAAAAAATTGGCTTCGCATATAGGCCTATTTGAAGTTTCATATTTTATTTATTGTCAGGGGCGTACGGGATCGTGTGAGCTGATTTTGGGAGGGGGCAGAATGGTTTTTGTCCGAAAAATGTAATACTGCCCGAAAGATTATCTAAGTCGAGTGCACAGGTTTTTTGAAAAATGAAGAACCCCCGGTCAGCAGGAAATGGCATTTCCTGGGCTCGTAACTAGAATTAAAGAAGTCCTTACTTTCAGATTTCTTTCGCAATAAAATATCTTCACTTCATAATAATGCCCAAAACGAAGAATAATTTACAAACACGCATTGTTCTGTTCAGTTACCTGTTCGACTAAAACACTATCTGTGCGGAGTGCCACCATCAGTAAGCGCGGAGCGTACAGAAAATTGTTAAGAAATCTAACCCCTAAGATAGCCGGAATGGCATTTCCCAGACTTGTAACTAGAATTGAAGCAGTCTTTATTTTGAGCTTTCCTTTAAAATGAAAGTTTCACTTCAATAGAGAAAACCCCAACTTGCTAATGATAAGAAAAGTACCAGATAAAAGGTACTGCTACGATTAGATGTAATGGTCTTGTCTTTTTTTCAAGGGGGGGGGGGGCACTATGCAACGGAACTGAAAACATACTAAAATGTTTTTGACTGTATTAAGAATCTTCGTTGAATCAAGGTCCACTAAATAGATGAAATTTTTAACGTGACTGCCCGAACTCAAGACTATAAATCGTTTCGCCCCCAACGTATTTGAAAATATGGCACGTTACAAGGTGCCTTCAAACAAATTTACAGTCAGACTTATGGGGAGATTTTTAAACACCACTGTTTATCATTACTTGTAGATGAAAAAGTCATGGCCGATATTCATTACCTTTGTGAGAATTCGGTTGTCCGATGTCCGGAGCCTCTGAATTGTGAGTTTCCTTCAAGAATATGGTCTCCTAGCTGTCTAGTAAGCAAGATCAAGAAGGTCGTCCGAGTGACTACAGACCCACATCTTTTATCGTAGGTCTGTAGATGAAGTATCCCCGACGAAATTGGATTTTTTCAACAACAGGGGGTTTGTAACCCGTCCCCGACGGAGGCATGAACTTGCGCGCACGGATTGGTGATGGGATGAGGGATAGGAGAGCTAGTAAGAAGTGATTAAAACCGTTTCAGATATGCATTAAAATAGCGTTGCAAAAAAATACGGTAGTTCAAAAAGAAAAAAAATCATGGTCATCCATCTAGTAACTTCAGTCCTTTACGTTTTTCATGTTTAGGCCTCCCGAAAAATTGCCGTCCTTCCCCGACGGGGAAGGACGGAAGCTTTAGGACAAGGTACATAGAATGGGGTTTAACAGAGTTAAGAAGGGATTTAAAATCGATTCCGATATGTATAAAAAAAAGCATTTTAAAACAAAAATATGTTCTAGATCACCCATCCAGTAACTTCAGTCCTTGTGTTTTTTTTTATTTTTATGTATTTTTTTTTTACTTTATTAGGCCTCCCCGACGAAACCGACGACCTTCCCCGACGGGGGGGGGGGGGGCATGGCCATGAAATCAACAAGTGATCGATTTGGTTACAAACTTTTCCTTTTCGATATGCAAATATTGTTCTTCGTCAAAATTAGAAAATGTTATGCAATGATAAAATGAAAATCGTACATTTTCAGCATATGGCTTCAGTAATAAACTAAGCAAATAAAACACCATTTGCATCTAAGCCCTAAGAGACAGAAAAAATTCTAAAGGGGCAATACCGAACTTTCGATTGAGTGGACGTGGAATAAGTTCAAGTCGTTCAGCGTTTCTGTGTAAACTCGTCAACTGCTTAGGTACAGTACGTTGACTGTTAAAGCCCGTTTCGTTCTCTATGTGTACGGGTCGACGTAGACGATTCGTATTAAAATGGCGAATTTACAGCCTCTTGTACCTTTCCTATCTTACTTCAAAGATGTAAGTGCATGTCTACAACATGAACGTCAGTTGTTGGTATGTTTTTCATGGAGAAATAAACAATAACAACTTATGTAAAGTTCTCCGAGTCGGCATATTAAAGTTGAAAGCCTCGAAAACATGTCCAAAATAAAGCACATTCCCCTATGAAACACCAGTCTCATATAGACGAATCCGACTAGCGCTTGTTTTTAGTGACTGTAGGCTGCCATTAATGGGGTCCATCAGCCTTAAATCGTCTTCATTCATTGTTTACATGAATTTTAAGCCCTCATATTTAGTGAAGTTGGAGGATTTAAGGTACAAATTAGTGTACAACCATCCATGATAGAGGTAAGCAAGGAAATCGAAAGATTTAAGGTGATGTATCCCAGTTATGCCGACTAAAATCAGACCATCACTTGCTGCCCGGATTCGTGTATACAACTAAGGTAAAAAGTGACCGCAATTCTACAAAACAGATAATGAGGAGGGAGACTAGCATGCATTCATGTCACTTTGTCCATTTCCAGGTATTCTGTGACGTCTTATCCTGAACGTTCGTTGCAGTTCAGGACGAACGGCAAAGAAAGGTTCTCTATTTGGCTTGTGGAAGGCTAAAATTAACGTAATCTTGTAGCGGTAGATTCGGTGAACGTACAAATCGAAAGCTCCCTGATGTGTCGATTTCAACCCACACAACAACAATGAAATTGTTATTTCATTACTTTTTTCTTGGTAAATATTATACATAATGCTTTAGGCTTACACAAAACTTGTCGTTTTAAAAGTAAAAGAGAAGTGCTCCTCTTTCAAAAGGCAAAAGTGAATAACGGTCGACGTGCGCCCTTTTCGTTTTGGAGCCTTAAAAAGGAGAAAACCACCCATTCCAATCCTTTTGAGAATACCAGTCACATTGGTAAAGGGAAATTGCAGAACGAATGCGTATAGGCTAGAAGCGACATCACAATTTCACCATTTTGGGGACGGACCATGCTACCATTCTAACCCCTCCCCTGACGACAATAAAATCAATAAATATCTTTATTAAGACGCAAGACGTTTACAAAAAAAAGAGTTGTCTTTCATACAATTGTAAAAAGTGGTGGAAAGGATGGTCACTTGACCATGACTTTTCATATCAAAACCTAAGTATGAAAAGTTTCCCGAGAGAAGGGAGAAATATTTCTTTAGATGTGAGCAGTCCAAAACAACCTTCAGTAGCCTAATTGCAAAGTTTTTCTTTGGGTTTAATTTCAGGCTGTGAAAATAGCACCCGAGACTCAGTATTAACCTATACACTACTACGATCCGGTTGAAGTGACGCGACAAAATGATTCAACGAAAGTCACGTGTTGTCACTGCGATAAAGAATAGAAAGGTCGACCGGATAGGTGACCTTTTAGGAGGTCCAGGTGTCTTCTACTTAAATCATAGGGAGTAAAGAGTGTATCTTGGCTAAAAAGTCCCCAACAATTTGTACCAAGGTATTTTGAAGTTTGCAAGTGGGAGAAAAATCTTTAAAAATGATTTAAAGCAATATTTTGTGGGAGTATTTATGTATAAATCAAAATAAATATTAGCCCTCCATGCAAGAAACACGGTAATATTTTACTTTGCTCTCTGTTGATATAAGGTCACAACCACTAACTAACCCGAATGCATGTATTGTGCATGCTAATACGTAACTGCGGTCGAAAATCCAGCCGGACGTGTGACCTTTCAGACGGTACAATGCCTTTCACTTAAATAATAGGGAGTAAAGCTGTATCTTGAACTAAAAAAACTCACAATTCTTTGCGAGAGCATCGAAATACCTTTTACCATGCATAACAAGTAGTGAAATTATAATTCTAAGCAAAAATGTTGACAAAGTAGTGATGTATAAATTTCAGTCACTTTGTGAAAACATGAAAATATTTGACTATGCCCTACTATCAAGTAATGTACAACCACTTAGTAAAACACAGCTTCTTCAAGATTGCTACATTTTACAGAAGATACAAATATTTCTGACGGCCTCATGTGGACATATTTTCTAGAAGAAATTTAATGTTTATGCAATTATGCAATCAGAAATTACAAATATCCCCGATGAAAGTCACAGTATTTTTTCAAAAAGAAACAAACAGGCAAACATTGCAATATATATTTGGTGAATTAAGTGTCCAGCAATACCATGCATTCACACAGATGTCCCTCTTAAAAATGATCTACCCTAACAACAACAACCTCAATCATCCAAAATGAAGACAGTCTTTGGCTTGGTACTATTCTACTGAAAACAAAACAAAACAAAGAAATAGTTCTCAGTCGTTGAGCTTACAAACCATAGCTTCAGCCAACACTAAAA
Organism: Holothuria scabra; assembly: GCA_037179385.1. NCBI lineage: Eukaryota > Metazoa > Echinodermata > Holothuroidea > Aspidochirotida > Holothuriidae > Holothuria > Holothuria scabra. Next base: position 38,186,926 of record CM074182.1, on the reverse strand, counting down.
TGCACGATTTTACACATGTTTTGCAAAAGTGTAGTCTGCATGAGTCCAAAGGATTTCCCTTTCGGGAAACCAAAAATGATCCCTTGCAACTTTTACTAAGTGATGGCGCACTTCAATTTTACTTGATTTATGAAAAATGTAAACAAAATGGCAGCCTCCTTCAAGTTCGGAAGGGCTGGAAGACGTCTGGCAGTAAATGCTACATTCTCGGTATTTTCACACTGTAAAGTACGATTGCTTATTGTAAATTTTGAAAAGGATTGAGATGTTGAAAATTGTGCCCTTGATTGTTCCTGTTTTGTCTTGGTTTTGGGGTAATGAAGGCATGGGAACCAGCGACAAGCCACAAGACTGACATTAGCACTAACAGTAACACTAACAGTTGCCCAACCCTACGCTGCACTGACAGTGACAGCTGACAGTAGCCTTACCTAACGTTAGGCCTAGCCTAGCAGCTACTCTAGCGTAGAATCAAATCTAGCATATTCCCAAAATTTCAAGTTAGCAGGTCGTGAATTGTGAGGCACTCGAGTGACATCGCTCACCTCAAATAACTGTGAGGGGAGTAAATAATTGCACATCTCAATGGAGGTTTGGAACTTGTAGGCCTAGGCTAAATCTGTTAAAGCTTAATCAAACAGCACACCTACCACAGTCGTTTAATTTCTGAGGAGGGTGATTTGTAGCATACTCTGAGAATCTAAAACTTGAGGCCTGAATTAGGCTACTTTATTGCCTAGGCTATAGCCTAATATTTGGGCTTGAATTTTTGAAGAGGACTGAGGTTGCGCGTTTTGTTTGTTTTTTTCCTTTTAACATATACATATAAATAAAGGATACGAAAAAAACAAAAAAATTTAAGTTCGCATAAAAGAGAAAGGGAGTACACAAAAACCCCAGGAGGTTTGAGAAAGTGCACTTCCTAAGAGAAAAAAATGACAAGCAGACAACAACCAAAAAAAGCTTCTACAGTAGCAATATAAGAAGAAGCAACACAGCAGCATAAAAAAAAAACGAGAGAATTTTCCCAGCTAGGAGAGCCATCCCCTCAAAATACCCAAACCAACCCAACCCTACCCAGCAACGGCAATGGAGTAGACAATGCTTAAGACAATTTAAGGCAAAACGTGACGATCAGAAGCCTCCAGAATGGAGTGGAAGTGTTGAAAAAAAATTGGATGTACAGTGTCCTCAAAGGAAATATTGCATTTGCTTTGCAAGAATATTTGTCCTTCTGAAAATAACATTTATTGACACAGGGTGATAGATTATTAAAAATAAGGCAGTATGGTAGCCTTCTTTTCAAGAAAGCTAGCTTAGTGATAACATACAGTAATTAATTATGCTGTACTGAATGTACAGTAACACCAACCCAGACTACTTTCTAGTGCCCAAGTTTTGGTGAAATAAAACATGTTATCAGTGATCTGAATGGAAAAGCAACAGGCCTTGTTGAGGTTACATTGAATTTTACAAGCAAGAATTTTTCTCATGGTCCATATCGTACTTACCAAAATCTTTCCATGCCTATGTTAGGTCTAAGCAGCATGTTAAGGAGGGGGTTGGGCCACTTCATGATGTGAATGGTTCATTAGTTAGTGATCATCAGGATATGGCTAATTTGTTAAATGATTATTTTGTATCTGTTTTTACCAAGGAGTCATCTGTCATGGGGATTTGTAGGGGTTCTGATATCCCTTCTTCAATGAGTGACATTGTGTTCTCTGAGGAGCTGGTTCTGAAAAAATTAAAGAGTTTGAAGACAAGTAAGGCTCCTGGGCCAGATGGGATCCATCCCGCCATCCTTCATGAATGCTCTGAGGTTTTATCAGTTCCACTATCAATTATTTTTCAGAAATATCTTGACTCAAATTTTGTTCCTACTGACTGGCGGGTTGCTAATGTCACTCCAATTTTTAAAAAGGGGGATCGGAGTTCACCTTGTAATTTCAGGCCAGTCAGTTTAACTAGTGTTGTGTGCAAAATTATGGAATCCTTAATCAAGGACTGTTTGCTAAAGCATCTCTTAGATAATGGGTTACTCAATCTAACTCAGCATGGTTTCCTACCCAGTAGATCTTGTGTTACAAATTTGCTAAGCTTTCTTGAGGATGTTTCTTTGTCTCTCGATTCAGGTTCCAGTGTGGACGTCATTTACCTTGACTTCCAAAAAGCTTTTGACAAAGTACCTCTAGGTAGACTCATGGTAAAATTGCATAGGTTAGGCATCATAGGCAAGTGCGCTCAGTGGATCAATTCGTGGCTCAATGGTAGGTCTCAGAGAGTTGTTGTCAATGGAAATTTTTCTTCCTGGAAAGAAGTCTCAAGTGGTGTACCACAAGGTTCTGTTCTTGGCCCACTTCTTTTCTTAATTTTCATAAATGATATTGATAGCTCTATCACTTCCAGTATAAGTAAGTTTGCTGATGATACAAAGCTCTATAGGAAGGTTGGAGGAAAGGATGATTCGTTATTGCTTCAGAAAGATCTGGATAGGTTATTTTCATGGTCTCAGACATGGCAAATGTCTTTTAATGCTGATAAGTGCAAAGTCCTCCACTTTGGTTCTAAGAATCCCCACCATGATTATACTATGAATAGTACTAATTTGAACAAAGTGACTTCTGAGAAAGACCTTGGTGTAGTTATTACAAGAGATTTAAAGTCATCTAGGCAGTGTGCAGCTACTGCTGCAAGGGCAAATAGGGTGCTTGGGTTGATCAGGAGGAATTTTAAGAGTTTTAGTAAAGAAATTGTGCTAAATTTGTATAAGCAGCTGGTTCGACCCCATCTCGACTATGCTGCACAGGCCTGGAGTCCCTTCTTTGAAAAGGACAAATTGCTTTTAGAGCAAGTTCAGAAGAGAGCTACCCGACTCATACCTGAGGTTAAAAATCTACCTTATTCCCAAAGGCTTAAGCTGCTTGGGCTTACCACTTTGGAGCTGAGAAGGATTAGGGGGGACATGCTCCAGGTATACAAATTTCTATCTGAAGGGAATCCTTTGTTGGCTTCCAGTTATTTAAAGGTCCAGAGTAATCCTCGGGTTAGAGGCCATTGCAAAAAGCTTGAAAAGTCTTTTGCTAGACTTGACATTAGGAAGTTCAGTTTCTCTCATAGGGTTGTTAGTGAGTGGAATAGCCTGCCTGAGTGGGTTGTTAACTCCACATCAGTGCACCGTTTTAAGGTTAATATTGACAAGTTTTTCCATGACTGTGGTAGAATCTAATCTTTCTGGGCTCTTTAGGTGTTGGTGGTTTGCTTTGTTTTGGGGGGGTTTTGGATTACAGGGCATCTTATGGGGCCTTTACAGCCCTCCTTTGCCCTTTAACCTGTTATGTTATGTTATGTTACTGTAAACCATTGTCACTGGATGTTTCTCAATTTAAAGTGGAATTTTAATTTCATATTTTTCTCTGTTAAAGCTTGTCTCTAGGAGTCATGGCTGGTACAGATTGCTCTCTGCTACAGCATCAGGGGCAGGGGAAACAACAGCCAAACCCAAACCTGAGGCATCTTCCCCAGTAGTCAAGTCAGATCTAGTACCTAAACAAGATGTAGCTCTCCAGAAGGAAAAACCAGCCTTAGAATTGCCATCTGAAGAAGAGAGTTATGTCGAGAGATTCATACCAATTTCCAGGAGATCACTGGTCCGTGAACTTATGGAAGATGACTTCCTATTAGAAAGTGACAAGAAGCAGTTTGAAAAGTTTGCAACTGCCCTAGATGCTGCCATTGCTAACCAGTACCACGGAAACCTCGCAGAATTAAAGGTTTGTCATGCTTTGGATGTGTTATGTACAGTACATGTGTCCTAAATGATATTGCTTGTGTACAATGGTAAGGCTCTTACTCTGTTCAATTGTGAAAATTGTGTAATTCTTTCCAAATGTTGAATGATATGGTTCTTAGTGGCACACTACAGTATACAGTATATATTGGTGTCATGGCTTGAATTACTTGACTCCCTTTTGGATGCTGCTAATTTTGGTACCATACTCTGGTACCTTGTTCATGACAACTTCCAACTAATATCACATCTCATAATCCTGTACTTTCAAATCTACAAAATATTTAGGTACAGTACTCTTTATAAATGCGCAGTGTGCTGTATGCATCATAAATCAGGCCTTGCACAACTGATGGTGCCATATTTATGAAGTGCCATGGATTTCTGATTCCCTGTGCACAAAACGGGAAGCTGTAAGCTTACAGTATCACAGAATATCATTGCTGATCAGGGTGATATTATACAATGAGAGGTAAAACTGCTGCCCTTCAGGTCATGGTGAGATGTACAGGAACACTTACAGAAATTTTCTTGCAGCAATGTGAAGGAAATTTCAGATTGTTTTCCAGCAAGTAGAACATATCATTACTGATAGAATTTGAAATATGTGCCTCCTAGGCAGTGAAACAAAGTAGTGATGATGTTTTTGGTTTTGTTCTTGTCAATAGCAATTATTTGATGCAATCAACCCAGACAAAGACACAGTGTCCACAAGAAAGGTCCAGCCAAGAGAGAGGAAAGACAATGAATTTTGGCTTCTACAAAAATTGACAGTGCTAATGGAGAGAGCAAATTTCTATGAGCTCCCTGAGAGTGTTGTAAATGCAGCTTTAGAAGAACATGAAGCAGGGGAGGGCGTCTTGGTGAGACTTCTTATTTACCCCTTTTAGCAGGCTCTCAATTTAAATTAAAGGCAGTCATTCGTCACCCCAAACTACAGTTTCAGTATACATATATCAAAACTCTCAATTGGTACAGCTCTTTGACTGGCATCACATTCAAACAATGCATCATAGCTAAATTACACAGCATGGGCACTGGGAGTGTCTTGATTACATATTATGGACTTGAATGGCCACTGGGACAAGCCATGAAGCAATAAACTAGGATTGTATCTGGATAAAGATGAGTTTTAGATAAATGTGGGAGGGGAGAGAAGTAAGTAGGTTGGGAGAATTGGAACTGTTTGGGATGATGAAAGTATGCCTTTAAACAATTTTGTGCAAATAGTTGTAGTATAAAAACAAAATTCATAACAAAGACTTCAAATATGTACTGTCATTGTGCTTTGTGCTTAGCATAAGCAAAGGAGTTCTGGAAGCAAGCTACTGCAGTGAGTCACAACTGGAAAAAAGGCTGTGGGCAGCCAGACTGAAACTGTCTTGTTAGAAACAAGCCGTTAATACTCTATCCACCTAACTAATCTTGAAAGGGAAATGCTTAATGCATTGGTATGGACCACTGAAAATGTTGTGACAATTTGTTACAGATATTAAGACCTTTTCCATTATTTTAATGTGAACACTGTACAAAGGTGAAAGGACACCATTAGAAAGAGTAGTAAATACAGTTTTTCTCTCTTTGAAAAATACTTCCTAAGAATGGAAGAGGAGGGAGGATTGAGGGTTGTTCATTGTGATTAATATAAGGCAAAATACTGCAGAGGTCTGCTGAACCTGTAAGGCTCAGAATTGGTAAAGAAATTGACAGTGTTTGATAGATATAAAGCAATAAATAATTCTACAGTACTGATGCCATTTTCTAGATATTTTGGAAGGAATGTTAGATTTTGTAAGTTAAAAGATTGAGCCTTGTTGTACAATACAAGACAGGTTTGAATTATCAAACTGTTGTTAATCTTTTTTTTTCTAGGTAAGTGTGGATAAAAACAAATATGACATCCTGAGATTTTGGGCACTAGGAAAAGAAGTTCCAGAGCAAAGACTACCTTGGTACCAGAGTATACCCAAGTCTCTATTCTACCGTGCCACCAAACAAAGTGCCCCGCCACCTCCAAAATATTTCAAGCGTGTAGTTGTTGCTGTGAGACCAAAGGGTCAGGAAAAACTTTCACTGAAAATGTTTAAAGAAGTACCAGCTGGGGCTTTAGAACACTTACTCCCAGATGGTAAAATTAGGATGACAAAATTTGATCAAGGGTTGATTGCAACCACTGTGGGTATTGGGGCTTTGACGCTGTTAGTTAAGGCTGTATCTGTCTTAGCCGATGTACAACTGAAATGGACACTGATCGTAGCATCTGTCACCGGTTTGACAGCATTCAGGTTTTATAATAGTTACAAGAATAGAAGAGTCAAGTACCTCATGCAACTATCCAGAACCTTATATTACCAAAATGTAGCAAATAATCGTGGGTTATTAGTGCTTCTTGTGGACAGAGCTCAGGATGAAAGCTTCAAAGAAGCTTTAATCATGTACACCTTCTTACTCAGCCATCGAAAGCCATCATCAGTACCACTAGATGAGAAAGCATTGAAAGAACCTAGCACTCTTGGTATGTAACATAATGACCTGATAGGTAATTTGTACACAAAGTTATTGCACACATAGAGAAAATAAAATTTTCCAATCAGCAGAATTTTCTGTCTCTCTTTCAGAATGCTGGTGTGAAAAATTCAAAATTCAAAAGGTGCAGAAACGGTACCCAAGGGTTAAAGTAGACCCAAAATACCCAAACTTTTTGGAAGAAGGCCAGAGTGCATAGTTGGGCATAAGATCTGTGTGACCTCTTTGTTGTAGACATGCAAATTTGGCGTATAGATGCACAACTTTTAGAGTCTATATGTTATCATGCAGTATCAAATTTCAGGCGTGTGTTACATCTCATAATGCGATACATTTAAATTGGAAATTCATCTTTGGAGAAAACATATTCTGCAGACTGGAAGAGGGTTGGTGGCTAGGTGAGAATGTCATGATGGGGTTTCCGTTGCAAATACTGGTTGTAATTACCTCATTGCACAGGAAAAGCTGCAAGCTATGGAGGAATTTAATTGTCTGCCTTTTCTTCGTATGCTCTGCCCTTTAGGTGAGATTACGTTCTGTACTACTGGTGGCTTTTGCCAGTCTTTTTTATTTTAGTAAAACATATACAAATAACAACATAAAATGTGTTGGATATTCTAGCAGTTTTTGTGTAATATCCACATTTTCTTTCTTTCTGCAGGTGGGGTCAGAACTTCAATTCTCGAGAGGAACATCGAACGTTGGGTGAAAACCAAGACTGGTGCCCAGATAGAGTTTGATTCATCAGCTGCCTCAGAGCTCCTGAAAACGTTTAACATCCTTGAAGTAGATGATGAAGACACCAACAGCGTGGTACCCCTAGCTGGAGCCATCTTGAGTCTGCCACATACGAACCCCTCTATCACCAGCAGAACAGATGATATTGAGCTAGAAGAAGGATATGACAGGGTGTACTTTGAACAAGAAGAAATGTACGACAAGGAGGAAAAGAAACGTCGAGTTCACGGCTGGTCGTAGCCTTGACAGAACTTAAATAAGAATGAAGTGTGGGTCAATCTGCAGAAGCAAAAACTGTTTTCCTGCTCAAAAGTAGAAATTGTCTTAAATTTGCAAAGTGTACATGCTTTTTCGTTCTAATGAAGTCATAATGAATAGACTTAACTGATGTTTTATGCAACCAATGTAAAAATGAGTGTCTTCCAAAATGTTTTGGCTTTTTCAAGGCTCAATGCAGGATTGTCTACAGAGTTTTTCATAGGTTTACAGGCCTTTTGTTACTGTTTGTGGTTTGATGGCAAACATTGCAGAGATGACAGATTGTATTTGACTTCAAAGCCCTGTATAAACCAGTGTGTTCAGTTCATGCTTGGTTTAGCTGTATGTCTGTACTAGCACTACAGAGTTGCTAGATAAGGGATATGAGAAGTTTTTAAATGTTTTGAAACTCCTTTCTGACCACAAGGGAAGTGGTTTGTGACCCCAATCAGGTTGATTCTGAAGTTGGAAAATTGTGATGTAGAGTTGTAGTTTTGTTGTGGCACTGTTGACTCCTGTAGTGTCTGAATTTAATCTTTCTCAGTTGAATAGGTAGGTACTGGATAAATATGTTGATGTTTGCTGAGACTGGTTTGGAAAAAATCTGGCATTTTTAGTGGAAGGAAATGCATCAACATTTGAATGAGTTACACTCTAAATAGACCTCTGTGTTAGTTTACAAAATTTAGAGAAATTCATTTTCAAGATTATTGAGGACTTTTTATTGCAATGAGTTTTAATCCTTTCCAATGAGACTATAAACCTTGAGAGGGGTGCAGGAGGCTTGATGAACATTGTAAATGATGACAGTATTCATTGGTCTAAGTTAGGTACAAGGCACCAAGTGAATTCCTCCCAAAGAGTACCTGATGCAGGCCATTAATATGCTGTCATTGGGAATGCATTTTCTCTATAGGTATTTGGAAGTATATTTTGGAGATGGGCATGGGTGATGGGTGTGAGTGAAATGCACAGTTATCAGGGGATCCCCTTTTCATGACAACCAGGAGGGCTGATGAAAATTTGGAAAAATTCTTGTCAAGCCCCTGAAAAGTTTTAAAATTTATGGAAATTTTGTGAAATTATAGGAATATACTCACAGTAGCATTTTCCCATTCTCAATTGTAATTTCAAAGAAGTGAACAAAGATTCACTTGCAATTTCAAAAATTTATTATTCTCTTTGCCTAAAATTTGGGTCTTCATGAGAGGCCATGAGAGTCATGCTCTTTAATTCAGAAAGTACAGGAACACTGAGTGTTTAAATTACATTATAATGTGACCCAAAACTTTTCACCATTTGGAGTAAATTGGGGGTGATGCAAATTCTTTCATTCATGCTCACATGTTCTGAGCATTGACAAAATTACAATTATTGATCTGGCATGAAAGTTTATTGTTTGTGAGATGCAGCTGAGTTACAGACTAAAAACAGTAAAGCTTCAAGTGTTCCTCATTGTTGGAACAAAGACTCCCTCACTTTCTGTGCCATTAGTTTACCAGGGCTACATAGTTTAATAGTAGAAGGTAAGTAAAGGGGCGATGTAGATTCACAAATATTTATTTCACTTATTGTTGTCAAAACTTGTACCTCTGTTTTGACTCTGGAAGGCTAATATAGTTAGGCCTTGAAGGTCAGTTGTTTGCTATCCTTACCAAACACAATCGTGGGAGACACCTGTGGCTGATGAATAAGAATCACAACTTCATGTTGGGTGACAACTCAACTCAGCAATTCAGAAAAATTTGGTATCTTTTGAAAGATCAGTTCAACTTTGCACAATTTTATGCTCTAGGTGACTCTATATGACACATTCATATTGGTGTGTTATAAAATCCAATTCTGACTAACTTGAGAGATCAGTTCAGGTGGTAAAACTATTGATTCCTAGTGGTTAAAAAATCACCCTTTCTTAAAACGGCCAGGAATGGCATGCCATACCTCGTGGTTGGCTGAGCTCAATAGTTTCAAATGTGACTCCCCTTATCCACTTCTGTCACTTGAAAGGGGAAATGCAGTTACCACAGCTTGAAGTCTTGTTTCATGATTGGCTCTTGAAAGTCATGTGACAATATTTTTTCCCTCAGTTAACTTGGTGTAACTGCTTTACTTGCATTGAATATGCAACCATTAATTTCTAAAATATTATCAATTTGAAGAGAAAGAAGGAAGGAAACTGAGTGAACTAGTTGTTACTAAAAAAAGTTTGGGGCGACTGCTCTTCGTTTTTAAACAGTAATGTAGCTTTGGAACTGCAGTCATGGCACTTTCATGTTCTTAATAAAAGAGAAAAATTGAATTTGTTTTACAAGAAAATTTGATCCTTTTTAAACCAATATTTATTGACACAGTGATAAATGATTAAAAATAATGCAGTGTGGTGGTCTTCTTTTCAAGAAATAAGTTCCCCTCAGACTGAAATTCAGTAATTTGATGCACAAGATTAATTTGTTTACCCAAACTTTCAACATTTCAAATGATGCAACTTCCATAGCTCTTCTTGTTCATAATATTTTGAGGACATGAAGCTATTGCTAGGGTGTATGGTTGACAATGAATGGTATGATGATGTCTCCAGCTATTTTCTTTGAATGCTATATTGGAACATTTTAAATGCACTATTTCCCTTCAAGGCAACTCAGAATATTAGTTTCCAAAGGAGAACTTGATAATGTCTTGGCATAAATTGCAATGCATCAGAAAGCATTTTCCAAGCTACAACTTTGAAAATTGTCTAGGGAACCTTAAGATGGGTCACAACCAATAGTTTAAAAATATTGTCATAGACCTATGTTTGAAAAGTAGGTCTCAGCTGTCAGGAGACACATTCTATACTAAAATGCTCAGTGTTTTCATTTTTTTTTGTTATTATGATAAGACTATATAATGTAAACCCTAACTCCTGGTGGGCTAGGCAGTGTTGTAACAAGTCACGACTCGAGTCACTTCCTCTCAAAATGATAGCCCGACTCGATAGAATTCAGGAGTAATTTCCCCATTGAAATGATACTGTGACTGGAGTCAATGACTGAACTCCAGTCACTTAAAAGTTTGAAAACTGGTGACTCAAGTCACTTTACAACACTGGGGCTAGGGTTGCAGAATATGCTTACAGTATTCCTGGCCTGACATGAGAGGCAACCGAAAGAGATTTTGAACCATTTGAAAGTGTGTTTGAAACTGAACATGAAAGGTATTTGAGCTTGGACCTTTTTATCTCGCTAACACTACGTGACACATTCATAATGCATGGTGGGTGGTTATTTCCTAAACTAACCACATTATACCAAGAAAAAGTGAACAATATGTGGACTAACATCAATTGCTTTATCTGGTGGTGCTCACTAATTAAGACAATAAGCAATTACTGTTGGCAAGTATATTAATGGAATTTTTCAGATTTTGTGTGTGTGTGTTGCTTAAAGTATGACCTGCATGAATCCATTGAAGCAAGCAATATGAAGTTTGAAAGAAATGATACAAACATTGAACTGGAGTGATTCATGCTTCATTTTGAATTCTTAAGGAGTTTCAAGATAAGCAAAGATATGTAAGGGGTAGGGTAAGTGAGAAAGGGGAAACTATAACTGGTGTGAAAGGGAGTTGTACAAAAGTGAAGCTGTGTTCAGTTCTTTACCAGGCTGAAATCAACACAAGAACCCCCAAGAAGTGTTCCCTATTTTCCCTATATATTTGTTTGTTCTTCCCATCCCGGGTCAAGTATGATTACATTGCAGGAAATGGGTGCATACAAAACCTTGCTATGGGAGAGGGCTGGACTTTGCCTGAAACTTTTGGGGCAACAGCTAAATTGCTCAATTTTTCTTCAAATTATCTCTCTAAATATTTTAGGACTCCAATAACTCATATTCGTGGTGAACATAGCACTTAATCTGAATAAATTTCACAACCAATGGGAATTAATATACAGCCGTATGATCCTCAACAACCAAATGCGAAACAGGACAGTCAACTACACTAATTCAAGTTGAGGTGACTGCATGTCCCCTCTTACTCCATATATTTCATTAAACTGGAATTTGTTGGCACATACTGGTTGAGAGTGTTAGTCCTATCCAGTGCATGTTGTATCATGTACTGAAAACAATGGGAGTTCCTGTAAACTAAGACTACACTTTGCAGTAAACATGGAAAACACCTGGCAATGAGAAGAAACAACAAACAAGCAATTTTATGTAGTTTTTGTCATTTAATTTTTTTAATATGATGTAAGTACCTCAATTCGGTACATTTAATTTCAGCTGTAAATATCACATTTATGTGTCTTCACAGGGCTAACAAAATATACAATTACAAATTTTCACTGCGTACAAGGCTTATACTCCACAGGGTACAAAGGTGAGTGACCATTCTGTTAAGGGTCAAGTATGATTACATTGCAGGAAATGGGTGCATACAAAACCTTGCTATGGGAGAGGGCTGGACTTTCCCGGCATGTAACACATTATAAGATTTATGAATGTTGCACTTACAGTTTCGATAACCAATTTTACAAGCAACAAACAAGAGATGCTTCTCTAAATAAGTGTGAATTGCTCATACTAAACATATTCAGTAACAAGGGTTTTAAGGCAAATTTTCTGCCCCTTATATGAGTAGTAAAAAAAATACCAACAAAACCACCAACCAACAACCAAACAAAAAGTGAAGTGTACCTAAATCATTCATCAATATTCATCTTCCAAAAACTAACCATGGTGCTGGATACATGTTTCTGTTAATACTTGTGAAATTGTTGCACTTTGAAACTTGATCCAAAATCAAAATGACAATTAGCTGGTGCAGAAATGACAGAAATTTGCAATTGTTTGCTGAACATGAACACTTGCACAAAGATGCACTAATATGATCAACTTCCCAAAACCAAGGTGAAATGGTATGATGTATCAAATTGACCTTGTAAACACTGGATGTAAACTTTACAACAAGCTGATTCTATTCACTTTAATATTTCACTAAGAATTGTCCATAGGATGTTACATTTGTACACAAACACCATCACAGAAACATTTGGACATTTGTTCAGGAAGTGAAACTTTCAGTTACAACTTTGAACACTTTAATTCATGTCAGACATTGTTCCAATTAGTTGTGAAAGAAGTCCACACAATCATACATTTCTCTGTTAACAACTAAATGTATGATGATGTTTTTGACCAAAGTTATGATCCCTTTAGACCCCATAACAACATCTGTCCCTGACATTTGTAACTAGTTTGTACTCTATATCTAGCTAATCATATCACACATGAAATGTAGCACTTTGTCATAGTGGAAGAACACAATATCCTGCTCAACATTTCTGACCAGAGGCCCTACAATTCAAGTGTAGGGTAATGTTCACTCAACATGAACCCCCAAAACTTTCATGGATTGGGTAAGTACTTCCCTATTTGAATGCAAATTGCGCACACAAAGATTTCTTAGTGCAGAGGGTGCCCCTGTTCGAGGGAGAATCCCTAAGGAATTGCAAACGAGTGAGTGTTGAAAAGGCAACGAAAATGACACAACCAAGATAAGGCATCTTCTAGGAAAGAACAGGCTCTATCTGTGCTAACAAGTCAATGCCAATCAAACTGCTGGCAATCTGTGACCCAAAAGGGGTGAAGGAGAGGAACCAACATCCCTTACAAACAGATCTCATGGTAGGCTGTCTCATGTCTTGCACTTTCCACCTTTAACAGGAGTGCTGGCTGCTACGGGAAGTAGTAGGTAAACTTGGGATTAAATCTAGAAGACAACTTTCAAAATTGTTTTTACATTTTACAGAAGAACAAGCACTTCATATTGACATGTTTTACAATCATTACCTGAGAAAATTGTTGAAAACAACATGCGTTCTTATTGTAAATGTAAAGTCCATGTAAAAACATCAAACAATAATGCCAAATACTATCTGACCTTTGCAGAACTATGTGTAGCAGGTCATTAAAATCTAAAAAAGTCAGCATTGAGAAGGCCATTTTGCAACCCTGAGACACAACACATTTGAAGTCTAATTCATACTGCATATGATGCACTGGTCAATTGTAACCATGACCCAACGTATCTGGATATGGTAGGAGCTTGAGATGGGAGGTCATGAATGGAAATGAAACAGTTTTAAAATATTTCAGCAAGGTATCATCTGGTTGCTTGTCAAAATTTATGGCAACTCTCTGCAAAGCAGTATTTAATATTATTTATGAGATACAGGTATGATAGGTTGGGCTAAATGGGCTTTTGCCAGAGTTCTTGGCAGAAATGGGTAAGACAACTATGCATTACCTATTCAAACATTCGATCGGAAGAAACACAAGTTATGCATATATAACTTAAAACTGGCTAAAGCAAGATTAGTTGCCAAGCAATTCTTAAGAAAAATGTCCATTGGAATGGTCAGTGATTGGCTCAGCTTAGAGTTTTCACAAGGAAAAAGTCCCATTAACTAACAGCATAAGTCTGTTGGTCACAGAAAACATCTAAAATACCTCTAGTACGCTTCCTGGCCAAGTTCTTGCAAATCGAGGGAAGGTTTTCCAGGCCCACTTATTCTGCAAACTCCATCAAATTCCAGGTAAGGTGGACTATAACAACAAGTCACACACTCTGTACTCAAATTTTGCAACAGCCTGATCTCAAAATGAATACAAATGGGGCTGGGGGAGGGCATGATTAAAATTGACAGATGCAGAGTGAACAATACATCGTGGTCACTAAAAAGCCACAAGAGCGTACAATATATCATGGGAACTATAATCGGGACACAAGAATTGTCTTCTTTTTTATGGTCTGTTCTTGCAATGGTTGTGACAAACAATGGTTGTGGAGCCTGAAGGCCAGGTCACACTACAGCGATATCTGATCAGTTTATCTCCAATTTATGTGGGTTCAATTAATATGTCCTTCATCTTTGCTTGAAAAGAAACAAAAATTTGCCAACCTGTGTAGATATATGAATTGTATTGTAGGACTATGAAATTCTAAATTATAACAATTTTTCCGTGACATCACATGGGCAGGCAGCTTTAAGCGGATATGCATAGTCCGATAAAAGCTATTTGTCAATGTGACGTCACAAAATAAGTAGTTTATATTTCATTTCCCTGGTCCTCTCATAGCGATCATATATTTACACAGGATGGCAAACTTTCGGTTCTTTCTGACAATGGATGGAGAAGATTTTAGGAGATTTCAACTAAAACTCACAAAAATCGGACAGTAATCCCATCTGATATTGCTGAAGTGTGACCTGCTCTTAAACCAGATTTATGTCTGCCAGTCTGAAGGCAACTGGTATCCTGAGGTATTGTATGTTTTTAGAACAAACCACATTTCACTTGGCAAGAATCATCTTTAGAGATTTGACACTAGCAGAACATTAACCAAATATTATCATTTAAATCATCAAAATTTAATCATCAAAATACTCCTTTAAAAAAAGGCAAGAATTAAGTGTGCATTTTAGAACAGTAAAAGTTTGAATTAATTCATATCTTAGAGGCTTCTTGTATTTTCTGTAAAGATTCTGCTGAAATTAACAAGGAGTCTCTATTTTATTCTTGAGATATTAGCATATGAAGTTATAAACATTTTCAACCCAAACTGAACTTGAACAAAGAGCATATGACATCAAGATTTGACTTTCTTTTGAAGTTTTACCCATTTTCTCCTCTATAATGTTGTTGTTACCTTTTGGTAATATGAAAGCATGGAAGTTTTCGTATACATTCTCCATAACTAACAGCTCTACTATTTCAACCTACGAAAAGATTAACAAACAAAGGTAACAAAGTACTTTGTTTAAATTATAACATAACTTCTGCTAACTTCAAAAACATTTTTTGCAAATATTTCAAGAATTATAGTTCTGGATCAATGGAAAATTTCACCAGAATGTACAGTTGTTAAAGTCCCTTTCACAAATTGAAAATAATAGTAGGGCTTGGTACCTACCCCTAATGTCATGCTACTCCTGGCCATTGGATAGGTCAGGTAAGACGCCATTGGATAGGTCAGGTAAGATAGGGTTTATGCCGCAACTTATGACTTTCTGGTTTAATCTAGGGGTGCTGCCCTCATTTTTTTCCCAGTTGTGGGTCACTGGGATTATTATCCCCAATCCACTACTTGTAGAGAGCATTACACACATGGCAGAAGATTCCATTTTTAAGGTCTTTGGTATGACCCTCCTATGACCCTCCCTCCGGATAAGGAAAAGTGGATTTATACATGTTTCAAACTTAGATTTGTAAGAAAGGTTCCATAAAAGGAAAGCGCATGTTTGAATCAAATTAAGAAAGATAAATTTTACAAAGAGTTAGAAAAAGCACCATGGAATTTGAAAGAATAAGAGTATCCAAAAAAGGAAGGGAAAGAGTGGACATTTTTACCAAGAATATTTTTAGGTTGAAATTGAGAAAAAACCCTTGTAGATGAGCTATCAAGAAAAATTTACAGCACAAGTTTTAACCAATATAAACACTGACTCTGGTGCTGAAAATTACACAAAAAAAATATCCCATGATTCACTTGGTTTTCTTCTCTACTTAATGTTCAAACTTTTCACAATGATACTTTTTCACTGGTTCTTATTGCTTTGATTTATTTCTCAGTACTCTTAAAAACAAACCTTTCAATTTGGCAAAAATGTAACAAAAAAGGAAACTATATTTAAACAAGAAATGGCTTTAAAATAACCATTTTTCATTCATATCTGAAAGAAATAAAAGTAGCCATCAATTGAATGCAAGACATGGTTGGTTACATGTGCTCCCCTTTCCCAAAATTCTCTTAATGATGTTACAGTAATTTTGTTTGCTCTCCCTTCCAGTGCCCAGGTGTGTTACTTCTCAGTCAGCATACTTTGACATGAAACTGGTGTGGAATTTCTTGAACCTGTCCATCACATCTTTGATTTTATCCACAGGGGGTAGAATTGTCATTCTGCAGAAAAATGTAATGAATCATGTAATTGGGGATATTCAGACCAGAAACAAAGAAAGAGAATGCAGAAATAGAATCACACATTTATTGTCAGAATAAAGGAGATATGGCAGGCCTTACAAGGAAGAGAAAAAAAAAATATGGTAACCACTTCTGTCACAGGAAGTACTCAGCAAATGGGTACATGGACATGCAATGTTCAGGTTGGGGAATGGGGCTTCACACTGAAATGCAAATGGCGCACATGCAGTGCTGCCACAATTAAACGTCACAACAAGGCAACGGTATGGCTACTTTTGTAGGTTTTGGTAGAACTAGTTTCTGAACAAAAATTTAAAATCTCTAGAGCATTCTCCAAATAATGTCATACCTGAAATGAAATGTTCCTTCAACTTGCCCAAACCCACTCCCTGGAACTACACAAACACCAGCCTCCTCTAGGAAATGTGTTGCATAAAATGCATCTGGTGCCATATTTTCTTTCTGTGAAGGAGAAAAACATGAACACTGATGGAGACACAGAAGTTTTAAGTAACAACTTCCTTCCACTTATACTGCCCTTAAAAGCTACAAAGTAATAAAGTGAAATTTCCAAAACTCAGTGGTTGGCAAAATTGGGAAGATATAGGGTGTTTGGCACCCTCTGCTGGTAGGGTCATGGTGGTGTTATTAGTTTGCCAGATGGCAAGTATAGGTATAAATGGTATACATGGGGTGATAGGAGGTAGGAGAAAACTGAAATAGATTCAAACAAATAATCCATCCATTCCATCTCATCCCATTCCACTCCCATCCAAACATTCATCCATCTATCTAAATATATTATTGGAGTTAAGATGGATAAAACCAAAATATTTATAAATATTTTATCACCTTCCTCAGAGAACAGAAGAGTTTAAACAAGTTTACTTACCTTTGCAGCCTCTATAGCTTTCTTTGGGAGATGTATCTGTGGGAATGAGTACATAGCACCCATAACGGCATTGCAAGTTACACCTTCAACCGAGTTGAACCCATCTGCTACCAATTTAGCCTTTTCAGCCAGTGTACTCAGTACAAAGCTCTTTTCCTGGAAACAAATTAAAAACACCAGTAAGATTGGGATACACCAAAATATCAAAACCAGTAGAAAATTTCTCAAAAAGCATTTCTTGTATTTAATAATTCATTTACATACCATACTAGAAGGGAGTGTATCGAAACCAGCCAAGATCAGCTATCTGGTGGGCCACTAAGTCCGTTGGAAGAAATACAAGAAACAGATGCCATTATCTCTAATCAATACCTTTCAGCCTTTTCACAGCCAGCTACATAACATTACATGTCTGGTTGATGCACATTGCATTTCTCAAGTTCAACATTGCCTAGGTCCAAAGACATTGGTTAAGCATGGTTCCCTTTTAGGAATCTCTAAGCCATTGCTTTTTACACAACTGTACTAATCTTCAAAACATCCATACCTCCATAAACTTTTCATAGGAAGGTTCCCCATCTTTAGGAGGGTTGACCACAACATCCATCACAGCCTAAGATGAAAGAAAAGTGAAAAATGGTAATGTTCTAAGAATACAAGATGGTCACATCTTCTAATAGAGGCTTTGCAATTACATCACAGACAGGCAATGCTGGAGGACACTCATGCCAAGTACATATGGCTTTATACTGAATGCACTGCACATTGTACACTCTTGTATATGCAGTGCATAAATATTCAACAAGCAAGTCCAGTGTCGTATACCACATAGTTAAATAGACTCCAACATGGCTGCTGGGAAATTGACATCATATGAAAAGCCTTTATACAATGACTATTGTAGTGTTGTACCCATATAGCAATACAACAATTAAACAGGGTAGAGAATTATTAAAAAAGTTTTACTTTTTCATCTCTTTCCATATATCTTACTAAATTTCATCCTCCAATATTTGACAAAACCAGAATGCAAAAATGCACTGAGGTTTCGATGATATATAAATGTACTGTTTCAAATTTGCCATCATGCACCTTCATCTTCTCACTCAAATGTTATACTAGCATGTTCAAAAAATAATTTTGTTATTCCAGATGCCCTTTTGACCTCCACAAAAGCAATACATAGATAGACAGATAGATAGATAGACATCTTGAGATATCCCTTTAACAAGATTTTCACACTTTGACCCTTGGTGACCCCAGAAAACCGTTGACCTCCACCAAAATCTATAGGGGCCATCTCCTGACCATAATGCATCTACATACCAAACATGAAATCTATACAAGTTTCCTATCTTGATATATCTTGTTTACAAGATTTTCAGAATTTGACCCCTGGTGACTCCAGATGACATTTGACCTCCGCCAAAGACTACAAGGACCATTTCCTGACCATAACCCATCCACGTACCAAATATAAAATCTATTCAAGTTTCCTACTATGAGATATCACATTAACCAGATTTTCAGACTTTGACCCCTGGTGACCCCAGATAACCTTTGATCTCTGCAAAAAACAATAAGAACCATCTCCTTACCACAACACATCAACAAACTAAATATGAGATCTATCCAAGTTTCTGATCTTGAGATATCCTGTTAACGAGATTTTCAGACTTTGACCCCGGTGACCCAAGATGACCTCTGATCTTTGCGAAAAACACTAAGGACAATCTCCTGATCATAATGCATCAAACACACTAAATATGAAGTCTATACAAGTTTCTGATCTTGAGATAACGTGTTAACAAGATTTTCAGACTTTGAGCCCTGGTGACCCCAGATGACCTTTGACCTCCAAGAAAAAACAATAGGGACCATCTCCTGACTATAAAGCATCAACATTCCAAATATGAAATTTACCCAAGCTTCCTATCTTGAGATATCCTGTTAACGAGATTTTCAGACTTTGACCCCCAGTGACCCGAGATGACCTTTGATCTTCCCGAAAAACACTAAGGACCATCTCCCAATCATAATGCATCAACATACCAAATATGAAATCTACCAAAGCTTCCTTTCTTAAGATATCGTGTTAACAAGATTTTCAGACTTTGAACCCAGTGACCCCAGATAACCTTTGACCTCCACGAAAAACAAAAGGGACCATCTCCAGACCACAATGCATCAACATACCACATATGAAAACTACCCAAGCTTCCTACCTTGAGATATCGGGTTAAAAAGATTTTCAGACTTTGACCCCCAGTAACCCCAGATGACCATTGACCTCTGCAAAAAAATTGGGACCATCTCCTGACAATAACCCATCCCCTTACCAAATATAAAATCTATTCAAGTTTCCAATCACGAGATACCATGTTACCCAGATTTTCAGACTTTGACCCCTGGTGACCCCAGATGACCTTTGATCTCTGCAAATAACAATAAGGACCATCTCCTGACCATAACACATCAACAAACTTAATATGAGATCTATCCAAGTTTCTGATCTTGAGATATCATGTTAACCAGATTTTCAGACTTTGACCCCTGGTGACCCCAGATGACCTTTGATCTCTGCAAAAAACAATAAGGACCATCTCCTGACCATAACACATCAACAAACTAAATATGAGATCTATCCAAGTTTCTGATCTTGAGAAACCGTGTTAACGAGATTTTCAGACTTTGACCCCCGGTGACCCGAGATGACCTTTGACCCCCACGAAAAAACAATAGGGACCATCTTCTGACTATAAAGCATCAACATACCAAATATGAAATCTACCCAAGCTTCCTTTCTTGAGATATCATGTTAACGAGATTTTCAGACTTTGACCCCTGGTGACCCCAGATGACCTTTGACCTCCGCCAAAAACAATAGCGACCATCTCCTGACTATAAAGCATTGACATACTAAATATGAAATCTACTCCAAGCTTCCTACCTTGAGATATCGTGTTAACGAGATTTTCAGACTTTGACCCCAGGTAACCCCAGATGACCTTTGACCTCCGTCAAAAACATTAGGGACCATCTTCTGACTATAAAGCATCAACATACCAAATATGAAATCTACCCAAGCTTCCTATCTTGAGATATCATGTTAACGATATTTCCAGACTTTGAGCCCCAGTGACCCTTGACCTCTGCAAAAAACAATAACGCTTCCTACCTTGAGATATTGTGTTAACAAGATTTTAAGACCTTGATCCCCCGTTACACCAGATGACCTTTGACCTCTGCCAAAAACAATAGGGTTCTTCCTCTCAATATGGTGCATCTATGTACTAAGTTTGAAAACTGTCAGACATTCCTATCTTGAGATATCGTGTTAACGAGCAAAGTGTCACAAACACACACACACACGCCATCATGAATGCATAGCTTTCTCTTTCATCGAAACCAACAATATTCTTCCCTGCAGTGCGAGTGTATCACAATTGGCTGCCACTACCATATCCACTGGATATACAGAACCATAAATTTACCTGGCCAGTTACAGTTGGACAGAGCTTTGCAGACACCAGTTTGAATAGCTGTGCTTGAATGCCAGGGTCAACATTAACCAGTTCACAGTATCCTCCACGCATTCCACACCTACAATAGAAAACAACATTCACACGAAAAAGTAACATTAGCTGCTGATTGAGGGCTTGGTAGAACTATGGTTAGTCTTTGTGGTTCTGCACTGTGAGTTGGTTTCATTTCCACTTCCTAAAGAGCTCAAATATTTGACCTCTAATGACCACAAATGACCTTTGCCTTGCATGAAAACTGATCACTTCATCAATGTTGAGCAACTTCAAGTGTTTCCTCCATAGGGATAGATGTTTGGAAATTTTTCAGTTTTCCAAATGAGAGGACCCTTGACCTCCACCTTATATATATCACCAATGATTATCCATTCAACATAAAATACCCACATAAAAAGACAGGGGGAGGGGGACAATGCTGTTACCATTCTTTTACTGCAATTGCTAATACAAGAATTTTCAAAGGTCTGCACTAGTGACATGCTCTTAAAGAAACACTCTCTGAGAACTTTCTTTTCCAAGTCTTTGAGGTCTTTACAATTTTATAATTTTTGTAATCTTTACATGTACAAAAATCAAAGATATAAACCACTCACTCGCCCATAAACCCTTTGGAAGTAGAATGGAATGATGCCAGTTCTTGTCCAGCATACTCTTTACCCATCTCTGTAAGTACTTTTTTGAAAGAATGGAACTTTGCCCCCTTGGCATAGACATTGTCTTGATAAACCTAAAAATAGAAAGGAAAAGAAGTCTGGATGAAAGGTAAAATCAACAAATACAAGGGGTCATACTTATAAATGATAAAAGAAACAGTAAAAATATATCTGTGCAGGGTATTGTTGGGTATTGTTATCTAGAGTAATCCAAAGTAGAATTTACTGTTGAACCTTGGTCAAGTACCAGAGTAAAGCTCTGTAGCATATGGAGTGGAATGTAAACCAATGCACAGGTTGTGATAATGGATACAGAAAATCAAAAATTCTTGAAAGTTGCACTCCTGCACAACTGATGGCCACTTTATACGCAGAAAAACTGTTATTCATACAAGATTTTGGGACCACAGCTTCATACTTGGATTATCCGTTACCTCTCCATAGAAGATACTTTTTATTGGGGGTGGCACAAGTTTTCGGCAGCCGACATAATGGTGACGCCGTAAGGCGTCAGGTTGTGCGCGAAGCACAAAACTCCATTGGCGTGGGGTTCAGGGGAGCCGCTTAAGTGCCCCTGGTGGGGTTCAGGGGCTAAGCTCTGGTAGGGGTCCAGGGCAGTGGCATAGGTAGGATTTTTTGTGGGGCTTTTGGGGGGCTGGATACTTTTGTAGGGTGGTGGCAGGAGTTTACTATCTAAGAGTAGCACCACCATCGGTTGGCGCTGAACATACAAAGAAAATTTTGGATTTTAAAACCTCCCAGATGGCTGGAAATGGCAAATGCCAGGTTTAACTGTCGTTAATTCTGTGAGAAAATGTGTCATTTTTCTAAGATTAAAACACACTTTTGAGATACTGATTAGCTCAGTTCATTACTCCCCTGGACTATGTATCCTAGCATTTCAAATCTGGAATCCTGCTGTATGTTACAAGCAGCTGTTCCAGTGCACGCCTGAGTAAGGTATTTCCATACGCGTAGGGGAGCATTTCAGTTTGGGGGCAGAAGGTTTTTGCCTGAAAAAAGTAATTCTGCCCGTAAGACAGTCAAAGCAGAGCACCACCACTGGTTGGCGCGGATCATCCAGAAAATTTGAAAATTCGTACCTCTCAGACAGTCTAAAATGACATTTCCCAGGCTTGTAACGGGGATCCAAGCAGTCGCCTTTTTTGAGTTTCAATTGCAGATAAACGTACGTTCGTTCCAAACTAAAATTCAGCCAGAAAGACTAAGCGGAGGGCCACCATTAGTTGGCGTGAAGTGTACAAAACATCTTTAAATATCCAACCCCTCAGACAGCTGAAAATGGCATTTCCAGGACTTATGTGGGGATCTAGGCAGTCGCTATTTTGAGTTTCCTTTTGTAAAAAATGTTGAACTTCACTTGAAACTTAAATTCTGCTATGAAACGGTCTAAGTGGAGCACCACTATAAGTTGGGGCGAAACGTACAGGAAATTTTGAAAAAACTGACCCTTCAAAAAGTCAAAAATTTTATTTCCTATGCTTATATATAGAGGGTCTTAGAAGTCGCTAATTCGAGCTTCTCTTTGCACGAAAAATGTTCACTTGAAACAAAAATTCTGCTAGGAAGGCTATCTGCACAGAGCTTCACCACTGGTTGGCGCAAAGTGATCAGAAAATTTTGAAAAATCAGACCCCTGAGACAGTCGAAAATGACATTTCCCAAGCTTATAGGGGGATCTAAGCAGTCGCTATTTGATCAGAAAATTACCAGATAAAATGTATCACTACCAATGGATGAAATGGTCTCCCATTTTTTCGGGGGAAACTACAAAACGGAATTGAAAGTATTCTAATGAATTTTACTCTACTGCTACTCTTTGCTAAATTCAATATATATATATTGAAAAAATTGTGTGCCCAAACTTCCGACTATATGAAAGAAGAAGGACTATGAGGATCTTAGCAGTCGCTTCTTTGATCAAATGAATCAGAAAAAATGTACCACTACCATTGGATGAAATGAAGTAGATTTTTCTTCTATTTGTAACACTTATTGACAGATTTGTCACGTTACGAGGTGTGTTGAAATGAATTTTCAAGCAGACTTACGGGAAGACATTCTCACCCTGCATCATTAAAGTATCGAAAAACAAATTACCGCACCAATTTTCATACCCATTTCCCGTATTTGGCTCTAGAGCAGGATAGATGGCAAACTTTTGGGCACCTGAAAACCCTCCTGTCTATCCCTTGAATTAGTTTGGTAATTGAAAACGTCTCAGCATTTTTTTAACCTTTGCCCGAATATTTGACCATTTCAGGCAAATTTTTTGCAAGACTGCAGGGTGAAGTTGGGATGATGAAAGCCTTTTTTTCACATTCTACCCAAATGTGTCGCAGATCTTTTTTATTTTCCATGAAAACTGAACTTAAAAATATAGCGTCTTCTGTTTTTTGGCAAAGATTTGAAATTATTAAAATAATCGGCCTTTTCGGATATTGTGTTACACAATATTTAAAAAATCTCAAGAATAATTGTTTCTTTTAAGCCACAGGATTCCCAAAAGTGCTGTGATTTATTTTTATTTCTTTTCATTTTTCGTAACTATGCTACGCTTACTATGATACTTTTTTCAGGCAAATGCTTGAAAGAATTTGGATATTCGACAATTTCGGGCACTGTGTTGTAATTATCTGCGAAGTAACAGTCACGAATAATAGCTTTTTGAGCTGCCCGGAGGTGTAGTGACCTTTTGAAATCTGGACTTGGTTTTTCATGAAAATTTTATTGCCACTAAATGATGTTTCTTTCCTTTTTCCTGATATATCTTTTTGAGATTTCGGCCACATTAAGGAATTTTCTGAAAAAGCATCCCATTTTTTTTCAAAGTTAAAGGCCTGTTCGAATTATTTCCAAATTCCTGCCCGCATTTAGATTTTGCGGAAATTTTGGGCAGTCTTCCCCCTGCCCCATCTCATTTGCCACTGGGTATGTCTTCAGCCAACTTGAAGAGCTAAGTGAGGTCCTGTGAGGTAACAGTGGTAACTTAAGGCAGTAAGAATGCAAGCCTTGAGACTGCATTGACCCAACATGGGTTTGGTGGTTGCACTGGACAATGACTGGCAGCAATGGCCCTGCCAATTCCTTCCAACCATTATAGACCCAAATATTCTACCCACCACACCAGGTATGATTTTGGAACGATTTTGTGCATCCCCAGGAATTGAAAAAAATCCCTACAGGACGTAGACACATGTCAGATGCTTGTAGCACACTTTAATCCTCACCATGGTAGCCAGTTTTAGCCACTCCAAATCTATTAGAAAATTACTGTAGCCATCCAGAAACCCGACGAGTAAAAATCCACGAGATTCCGACGATATGAAGCTTGTCACAGTCTTCCTGAATTTATTCCGAAATTCAGAATGGGGCACATTTGCAGAATACCCTGCAACTTTTTGAAGGGCGAATATAATTCCCTACAGGTTATCGTTAATGTGGGGGTCTGGGGGAAAGTCCCCGGAAGCTTTGCAACTTTTGCACTCTAAAAGGTAATAGTTTAGCCAAAGAATAGTCGAAATGTAATAAAAGCAACTTTAATTTCATTACCTTTGAAAAATTTATTTTGGGACATTCGATTATGGGGGGGGGGGGCCATGCCCCCCAAAATCTCATAAAAAATTATTGGGGGGGGGCCAGCCCCCGGCCCCCCCCCCCCCCCAGCTTCTGCCGCCTATGCTCTCTTTTGAGAGATGACATGCACTGGCCAAGCTTGTACACATACCCTTGCATCAAAAGGACTTGAGCATGGATGTTACTTATGGAAATTTCAGAGGCGTATTTAAATCCCAACTAAATCTCAAATAAGTCCAAGTAGGATGAGTCATCATTTGGCTGCACATTCCTGGTGAGATTTAAGCAAAAGTAACCCATAATTGAACAGGGTTTTGTATCAGTACATAGTACATATATAAAGTGACCTAGACATTCACTTCCTAAAAGTCATCATCAGCCTGGAGATGGGGTTATTAAAGGTAAAGGTTTTGACAAAACTCCACACATCAGGAGGAGGTCCTAGGTGCTGTCTTTTTTCTGTTTTTTAAGTGTGCTTATGTACTTAAACTACATTTAAAGGAAAAGATCCAAAATAACCCCCACCCTTCATCATCCCAACCACTGTAATCCCAGCCATGGCCGATTTCCCTAGCCAATACTTTGCAATGCACAATAGAACTTAAAATAGGATACCATGAAATTTCCAGTAAAGAGGGAAAAAAGTCAAATGAATATCTTATACAAAAGTGTGGCAACAGCAGACATGCCCTTGCACCAGTGGAAGAGAGGGGCTATAGTTACAGCTCACAAATGCATTACATGGTGGTTCAGGCAAAATTGTGTAAGTGTTACCTCACATGCTTTCAATATTATTAATACTAATAAAAGGTCTTGCAACAAGTAATAAAGAATTCACTTTGCTTCATTTTGTTGGCTTGTTTTATCACTTGATAAACATTAATATGTACAAACATAACAAGAATGGTGATAGGAACAAATACATGAGTAAAGGAAGTACACAGAAAACCCTTCAGGGCTTGAGAGCATGCACTCCCTTGACACAAGTAGCACTTGACAGGTGCCTTCTAAATCTTTCACACAGAAAATTCCTAAAATATTATATGGATTCAAAGAAAAATGCTTGAGGGAAAGTCCTACCTCATCAGCACATATGAAGAGGTTTTCCTTGTGAGCAAACTTGATTATCTCTTCAATATTCTCACGTGATAATACTTGACCTGAGGGAAGAAAAGCAAAGTCAATTGTGAGTTTAATGAGCATATGGTTTTGAAACAACACCAACATAGTGCAAAAAGATTGGATTATGTCACCAGTCAGTCTCACTAATGTTTTAGCAATAACTTTGCTCCTAAAGAACTACATTTACATTTAACAGGGGATGGTTGTAAACTTTGAAAATTGTTTTGGGTGAATGAATTATTCTTGTGGTATAAAACACATTTTTCTTTTTTAACCTGTAGGAACCATTTTTCTTCAAAGTAAAATGATCTGGCCTTCTTTTCAATCGAGTATCATTGTGTGGGCATAAGTTATGTTTAAAAGTTTGTGATAACATTACAGCCAGTCTGCATTCCATGTTCTATGATATGAAGACCTTCATTGTGAGTACCCATCCCCTACTCCTTGACATGGCAGAGGAGACATAGCCCCCCTGATGTAGAAATCCAAATCAGTTAATTCTAGCATATATATGTTCACGTTCAGTACTGTGCTTTTCCTGTATGTGTATTGCTAATGTACAGTATGGTGAATGCATCTCATTCATGTATATGCTATGTACGCACACATTTACGTACACACCTACATACTGCTACTGACTAAAAAGTGCACAGTATCCCATACACGAATTGTCAATCTATGGTGTATGCATCACATACAATGTATACATACTGTAAAAACACTTCTTTAGATTGTTATATATTGCACTGTATGAGCTCAGAAAATCTCGGCGTACCATCATTCTGAAATTGGAAACCTCCCGCGAGGGCTTTACATGGAATGCACCATGCAGTTTGGTACCACAAACACAGTAACTCCATTTTTACAACCCCCCTCTCTATCAATCCCAGTACTCAAAACATTGCAAAATATTCCTCTGGGGCAAGATAGCATTCCTAATTAATCCAAGGTCAAAACATTAGGTAAAAAAGAAAACCAAACCCTGCCCATTAATATAAATACATGATAACACACTTGCTTGCTCTAAGTTCACTTTTTTGTAGAAAATGTGTGAACTTCAATTGCTAATATCTCCATAACTGAACATGGGAAATTCATGACAATTTCACAAGAATGCTTACATTATTATATTCTTTCAAACTCATGCTTTCAGTTTCATGTGAGGTACATAAAAGAGTTTAAATGTAGAGTCCTTTAATAACAATAAAAATGTGTTGAAAATGAAATTGTATACATCCTCAAAGTTAAAGGTATATAATCATCACCCTAGACAGCTCTAATGTTCCAGACCTACTTACTTTTAGCCTCTCCCAAAGTTGACTGAAACTTATTCATATCTAGACACAATTCTACTGCTTCAGGACATCCTGATGAGTATAAAAGACCCTAATGGACAATAAGAACACTCTCAGTGCAAGCTACGTAACATGGTCTACAGGTACTCCGGATTTGTTGAATTTATGTTGATCAGAGAACTGTGTCATTAGACTCATTCATGTTTATGAACAAATGACCTCACAGCTGCTTAGCAACTGAGTTGATGAGGTATGTGTACATTTCACCACAATGAAATGTAGATTCTAATTTGTCTAGATTCTGGATGCAATCACAAGATCACTTCATGCGCTAAACCGAACGTGCATGCTCATGTTCCTGCGCATGTTCTGTGCCAACCAGCAAGGTAAGTGTGAATGAGTCTACTGAGAATTTGGTAGTCTAAAGGAAAATCATAGTTTAAGGTGATGAATGACTGCCTTAAGCTATGAAGCCATTGACAGGTCAGCAAAGGCCAAACTAAACCAGACCCAAAGAAACTAAACATGCTTCATAACTTTCATGTTAACCACTTCCCTATGCATGGTTTCGCTGCAAAACCATAGCACTCAGCTGCATTCTGGCACAGCTAATTATACATCTATGGTGTGTAATCCTGAACTGGCCATGGAATAAGCTTTAAGGGGAGACAATTAATACATATGCATCCTCTTGGGGCATAGTGAGCCTAATTATGGCATCATCATACAAAAACATACCATTTCACGGAAGCGATACATATGTACTGTGTATCCATTATATAACACATAGTTCAGTACGGCGGGATAGACCCCCTTCCGCAGCAAAAGGGTTAATCAGTGGGACAAGAAATCTTGCTAAAATATACCCCAGGAGGGGCCTAAGCAACAAAACTCTTTATTCAGTGAAGATAAAATTAATTATATAGTTGTCTCACAACTGCATTTTCATGAAGCAACATTCCAGACTTACTAATTACCTGTAGGGTTGCCTGGATTGATAACACAAATTGCTCTTGGGTTGCAATGTTTACGGGCTTCATCAATGGACCGTTGCAGCTCTGCAACATCTAGGCTCCAGTCTGAGGACTCATTTAAGTAGTAATTCACCTGTAAAAAAGTTGTGGTGCTACAAAGTAAAGCATCCATCACTATGACAACTCAATCAACATTGAGTTATTAAATGTTTATATTACATAAAATTTGAGCATTGTGAGGAATGAACGAAAAAAAACATGAATAATGTGCACATGCACATACAGTATGTCAATGGCCTTTGGCTTTCACTTCACACCTCTATGGACCTCAGAAATGAACAAATTAAAAAAAAAATTCTATAAAGGGATCATTTTGCAGGTTTTCCATTAGTGACCTTTATTGATTGTTGATTTTACAGATCTGAACGAACATGCACCATTACACTGACATGTATTGTAACCTTTAATATGTAAATAGATCCAATACAATCAAAAGGTAGCAATTTGTTCTCAAAGACTACACATGTGATTTCACAGAACAGAAAGGCGTCCACCATGTATAGCATTACAACTTACAGCGACACAAATTTATGCACACATTTGAGTTGTGAACAGGTACAGTAGTACACAGAAACATCTACCATGTGTGGATGGAAGTCTACCTTGTGTAAACAGCAATACCTTATTTTTAGACCTTGTAAAATCAAGCTGAGTGATGACAGTGCATAAGTCTACACCAGTAACTTAATGTGCTGAAGGTACAAGGTGGTTGGCAATAATACATCTCTAGATAGTAGATCTACTCACTCTTTACTTACATGTAGGGGCATGGCCAATTCTGTTGAAAATTTACTGTGTAAAAATCTCAAGTCCATAGGCGTATTTAAAAATGTAGAGGGGGTAGGGGGGGACATGTCCCCCTGGTTCCCCCAGGATTGATGCCTATAACTTGAGACTTTCTTGTAGTCTGAAGTAAGGAACCTGACAAACAGTTCTAAAAAGCCACACATTGCAAAGAATTTCCCACATAATCATTTATTTTGATGAAGATGACAAAACACCTTAGAGGATAAATTTGTTAGGGAAGGAAGGAGAGGGGGAGGGGGAATTTCCTTGATAGGTTCTATTTTGTGATATTTTCATTTTTACCTATTCCTTCTGGATGAAATGAATCTACCATTCAAACCAAGCACATTCAACAAATAATGTTTTGGCATGACATACTTGTCTGGAAAACTTTGGTGAATTTTACAAACCAACTGAAAGTACCGTTTTTTAGCCCCATACCTGAACTGCGTCAAATTCTGCCAAGGTTGCTGAGTAGAGTGGATACTGAGGGATTGGAATCATGATGCCAGATCGGTCTTTACCTTCTCCGCACACCAACAGTTTCACCACAGCCTGATGTCAACGATGACAAAAAGAAAGCACAAACATGAAAAAAAAAAAAAAAAACAGATTAGAGCAAATACAATCTGAATTGGGATATTATGTAGGCCTGAGATTATGTTCCATTTTCTCTTTACATAGTCAATGCATTAATTACAAACATACTCATGAGTATGACAGATGCAGTGTATACACTAGAAAATATTTGACAATGTTTCAATAACAAAGACAAAAAACAAAATAAGTTTTGAATAATGTTGATGATTCTAGCATTAACATTGTAAGGATCATTGTTCTAATATGTATATAGTATTAATATGCATTCTATTGTTCCTACAATAACGATGGATGACAGAAAAAATATAAAGTGGGTGTATTTTTAAACCTATTGTAAACAACTGAAAATGACTAATAGGTTACTGCCTTCCACTATAAAAACAAACTAGAGCACCGTCAATACTGAAGCTCATACCTGTTGAACTTCTCACTGCAACACATTGTTCACTCTCCGAAGGTAATGAATAGAAAGCAAAGATGGAACCTAAGGTACAATATTTGAGACCTTTCTCAAATTAGATGATTCTAAAAGTGTGCATTCAGATAAAAGACCAATTGAATTGACTAAATAGCCCAAAGGCTTTGTGATTTCTTGCAAACTAAGATTATCTTTAAATTGTGCTATTGTGTAATAAGCAAGGCAGAAGGAAGGTTTAATGGGTTGTGATAACACAACAGTATTAAGGAAAAGTTTCCTCCCTAATGAAAGAAATTTCACACTCTTTATCCCTTCCAAGAGAAAGGCTAGATCAGTGTAATGTGACTCCATGTCATTTTAATTTGTACACAGCTTAAAGGGAGTGCAGTTCAATGGGAAATATGTAGTAAACTGAATTTGTGAGACTGTAAAAATCTTGACAGGTGGCACAAAATAGGTTAGAAAGATGTCAAAATTATTATTTATCCAAAATCAGACAAAAAATTTGTAATGTGCACATGCCAGCCATCCATCTGAGCAATTATGAGGACAATTTTGTAATGCATCTAGGAGAAAATGACATTTCAAAATATTTACTTATGACATCAAATGACTCTCAATAACTCAC
This sequence comes from Holothuria scabra, assembly GCA_037179385.1. Lineage (NCBI taxonomy): Eukaryota > Metazoa > Echinodermata > Holothuroidea > Aspidochirotida > Holothuriidae > Holothuria > Holothuria scabra. Next base: position 38,156,080 of record CM074182.1, on the reverse strand, counting down.
TGACCTATTTTTTTTAAAACCAGCTAGAAGCCCTTAAAAAGTTGATAATATATGTGATGTTTTGTACTGTAACTATTGGACTGACAGGTGCAAAGCAATACCATACCAAACATAGTCCCACCTTTTGACTTGGTATGGCCTGGAAAGACCTTGGATAAAAAATCTACACAAAAGACTTACAAAACACTATGTGAGATATATTATTAGTAACTTTCGAGAACATTGAGCACTATTTGTGGGAGAAGTGGCACTTTGAAGATATTCACAAAACAGTCAGTAATGACCAACAGATGACCTTTGACCTCAACTTTTTGAACACAACATGTAGCCCTGTGTTCAATTATCATGTGTCCAAGTTTTGTTACAATTCATCAACAAATGTGCCCCTGAGAGCATTTATTAAAAGGCAATTGTGAACAGAAATGATAGACAAAGGGATAGAAGGGTAGACAGAGTGCCTGTGGTGGATCACAACAGCTCAAACAGCTCTTTGAGCTGGTTTGAGCTAATGAGACAGTCTCAGACAGACATTGTACAGTATCAAATGTCTGCTCATACTCTGGGGACATCAGGGAAATATGTTATTCCAGGCCCCATGGAGGAACCTAAACAGACATTGTACAGTATCAAATGTCTGCACATACTCTGGGGACATCAGGGAAATATGTTATTCCAGGCCCCATGGAGGAACCTAAACAGTCAGGTGATGGTCTGATTAGGTCGGCAATAACAATAGGGTCCATCAGCTTTTAATCTCTCCAATTCTTTGCTTAAATGTACACTAAACGAAATCTTGATTCCCTCAATTTCTCTGTATATGATGGTTTAGCAATACATGCGGACAATAAAATTAAGACGATTTCAGGCCAAAGGACCCCACTAACAGAGGCTTTCATTAGATGCTCGCATTTGTCTATCTGCGCAAATGGCATCTTTGACCTCAAGGGAATGTTAGTTTAATGAAGTTCTACAGCTGAAGCAATGGTTTATTAAATAAATATTCCCATGAATTCCCACATGGAACCAGAAAGTTGCTATTTGTCAAATTGGCAACTCCCTGATATACCAAATCAAAAAGGGCAATCGATTCTTACACAAACAAATTTGAAAGCCAGCAAATTGTACAATTGATGTCCTGTACAGCTACCAATATACTCTGAACAGAGATTTGCTCAGTTTAAAGAACTTGTTGAACAAATCTAAACACAGGTTACCATTTTCAATAAACTTAAGTCAGGTATACTGATATATTGTTATACTTTCACTTGTAAAGCTACATGTACCATATTGCATAGGAAGAAAATCACCTAAAATCTTCCTCTAGGCTATACTTTCCATTCTGTGAGAATATTTGTTAAGCATTGCCTAGTACACATGGCTGTTGACTAAGCAACTTGCCAATGCACATGCACATTTAAGGAATAGTGATGCAGTCACCTTGTCCCATTGGAAAAGTTTTGCTCACAGCACAGTTGTGACTTAATATGATCTGCATGCTACTGTAGGTACCTCTAAATGTGTATTGTGATCTCCAAGAATATTCCTCCCCTCTTAACCCCAACCAATTCCTACCCATGACAACCCTGTAATGCAAAACTATCTTATTCTACAAAGCCCCAAATTTTATTGGATGAGAATTCCCCAGGCTAGAAATTACCCATGAAAAATTGTCTGGGCTGGGGACTCTCTGAGGTAATATGTCCTAGGAAAATTTTTGCTAGGTAGAAATCTTCCAGAAACTGATGGATTATGGTTTCAACGACACACACATACCCGGATTGCCTCACTAGCACCAGCTGATAGCATGATAGAGTTGGGATCACAGGGAATGCCACCGTCTCTTCTCTTGATGTACTCGGCCACATCTTCTCGGATGACGTGGACACCAACACTTTCACTGTATGACCCTTTGAAATAGAATAAGTAAAGTCTACTTCATTAATTTTTACATGTCACAAAGGTAATGATGTTGTGACAACGTTAAAGAAACATTGCCCTTCAAACCTTAACATCTTTAAATCCTGAAATCTGGAAATATCTCAGAAACAATGCAAATGCATTGATGATGAATGTTTCAAATTAAATTTAATGAATATGTAGTTTGCATTGATTATCTTTCAATTATCAGCTACAGTAGTTTCCCTATCTTGCGCTGATGATGGTGACATGTTTGTAGTAAACAAATGCTATATCCCAGGTGTCTCTTCTTCCCACCCCCCCCCCCCCTCCCAGCCCTTGGACATGTGGGTCAACCACAAAAGAAGACAAAGGACATACAGAAGTTACCATTTTTTGGTGAAATTTTGCTTTTTTTGTGTCTCTTCTGTCATTTCAAAAATAATTTGCAAAAATTGCCTGCTAATCATATGGATATTCATAGGGTAAACCTGTATTTAATGCATATGATTACCAGATCTGGAACTGCTATTCCATATATGTACAGTATGTCAAAATCATGTTATGTACTGTTCAAGGTTAATCCCTTTGAGAATACTGTAAAACTGGGTAGTGCTACAGGCAAGCTTAAAACATACATGCCCTGTTGTATGAATTGGGTGGTACCCGTAACATAGGGATTGTCTCATTGAGTAATGCCCTTTTTTATGGGTTTTCAATACTTTTTATATCACATATGACCAGTACGCCATTTACACACCCACAAATTGTACTCTTCAATTAAAATTATTTTTACATGACAAAAAACAGCATGAAGGTCCAACATGCAGGCCAAGATGTAAACTCCTATAATTATGGTGTACAGGTCTACAAATTACAGTACTTTCAACTTAAGTCTTTTATCATTACAGCAGATCGTCCAAATACATACATTTTCCATATTTCGAAAAAAAAAAAAATAACAAACAAATCCTACCAGCAAATGCCCAAAACTCTACTGATATGGGGTCTATGAGCTTTTAGAACTACAGTATTTACATGGTATATGTAATACAGTACAGTATATTATATACCTACCATGATATGCACTATCTGCAATAATCTTCTGGCCAAAGCAATTACACATGTATGATAATAGGGAATCCCCTTCCTAAAGACGGTGCCCAACGTAAACTTACCATTTTTAGTTTCTCAGGAGGACAGGCACTGCCAGCCAAGAGAGGGGAGGGTAACTGGCATAACCCCATCTCCTGTGGGAGTCTTTTGGGGTTTTCTTGTTTTTCTTAAAGTTAATGCACATTTAAACTACAATCAGGAAAACCCTGTAAAATCATGTTAAAAAGACAAGAAATGCAAACAATTTTCAAAGTCCACTTCAAAACTACTACAGCTAGTAAAAGGAGGAGTGGAGAAATCCTCTGGAAAAATCCAGACGACTGATAACTCTACAGTAGTTCCTTGGCCTAGCTATTTCTTTGGTATATTTTACTACGTGTTATAACTGCTAAACTCACCAATGCTATGACCTCCACATCCTTCCAGTATCCTCCTAGCTCTGTTTTTGGCATCCTCTGGAAATGATGGATCATCCAACAGTTTGGGGTATGTACAAAGTGCAACAACCTGTAGTAAGAGAAGCAACTCAATATGTTTCATAAAGACAAACTAGGAACAAAAGCTTGGTTGTTGCATGTTTACATTTGTTATTGAGATTCTCCATTATAGAAAACTGAATGTGATACACAAATAAATAAACACTGAAGATAGCTTCATTTGAAAAAAAAAATAAAACTTCACTATTAAAAACTAAACAAATGCTGAGTAGTTACCCAGAAATTTGATCCTTGCCTGATGCATTTATATCACTAAATAATGTTCTATTGAAGCACATGAAGGCTGCTACTGTATTCAATGTATGGTTGAATGCAGTTACACAGCTGTGCCAATGGAAAGTATTTCCATTAGTATAGTATGTGCAAATACTACATACCAAACTGTACTATGTGCCTATCAGGAGGAGTTAATAGAGTACAGTACTGAAGGTGTCAACTGGAACTGACATTGAAAACTTTTTTACAACATGTTTGGAGTTAAAATTACGGCGTTCCCACGAACCCACCGATGCCCGGTGTTGCATCGTCCTTGAGTTTACGATTCAACCGCAAATAAGCTCGGTGTTTTTGATCCATGTCCCTACGAGTTGAACCAGGGTTAACCCAGAGTGGCATAGCCGTGCTGCACGCAAGCGATGAAGTAAACCACCAATGAAATAAAAGCCAGCAAAGGCTGTGCACCAATAAAATGCAAGCAAGCATGCCCGTTGAGTGCTGTGCTATACAAAATTTCTGTTGAAAACTTGTGGGGTATTTCCTACATTACGAACATGTAGTCTATACCGTGCCCACGTACATTATAGCTCCTTTGGGCAGAAAGAAAGCAAAGCGGACAACAAAGCAATATCATTGTAACTCATACGAGCATAATTTTTGGGAGTCTACCCGATATTCATAAGTTTTTTTTTTTTTTTTATTTACAAGGGTCAGTGGTAACAACAAGGTTCATTACTCACAGGATTCGTTTTTGACGCCGAATCCTCACGTTCTTTTTTGTACGGTTTTGCATCGTCTCTCGAGATATGCGGTGTATCACACCTGATAAACCTGATGAGGTTAGGTTAACGTACAGTGAGGAAAGGTTAGGGTTAGAGCCTCGAGACTTACCAGTATATTCATACATGATATTATAACACAAGTTTCGTGTTTCAAAAGGTTACAGGTACCTGCTCATAAGGTCCTTTATTCATAATCGGGAAAGCAGATTCCTCATTCATAATAGCAAAAGTTCAATATTCATAATTGGAAATAAAGGTCCGAAACATAGAGTAGAAAGAACGGTTTGTTATTGATGATTAGAAAAGGGGTTACATACTCATGACAGGAAAAATGAGTCATAACAACGGACTGAAAGGGGCCAAAGGACATTTATAAGCTTTAAAGGCTACCTGTATCTCGTAACTTGCGTAGTTCCTCTGTGGTTGCAGCCCACTTAGGCTTCACCCCTCAGATTTTTTTTGTGTAGAGATGAGCTGAACGAAAACACTTGGTTCACGCCGCGGGCTAGTACGGTATCTCGTGGCAAGGGGACCCGTCCTTAAATTTGACAGGGAAACTTTTTACTAAGAATAATGATGAAACCCTTGTTTCATCGGTGATTATAAATATCGAAACTAGCAAACTCATTGGCAAAGGGGTCAGACTGTGGCACGGGGGTAGTCTGCCCCCTCCCCATTGGGGCAAAATCTAAAATTTGGAAAAATTCAGACCGCCACTAGGGATTTAAAAATTGCACAGTTTTGAGAAAATTCTTAAGCGTGCCCGGAATCTTAAAAAAAAAAACATGCCCGAAAGGGAAACACCCGTTCTAGTCTTGGTGAAATAAGTATCATGAAAAAATAACAAGAATCCAAAAATTCGCTTTACATTCGAGCAGCGCAAAAAAAGGCTATTTTTCGCGAGCTTTACTTCAGTTTTTTTACAACACAATGGCCGAAATTGTCGCAAATCCAAATTTTTTTCAAGTATTTACCCCAAAATGGAAAAGTGTCATGGTCAGGGTAACACATTTACGAAACTAATGAAAGAGATAAAAACACATTTTGGATGGCTGACTCTTTAAAGGAACAATTGTTCTTCTGCATGTTTTAAATCTTGCGCACACATAATGGAAAAAACGGCTCAATATTCTGATACTTTCAAATCTTGTCAACCTTGCCAGAAAACAGGAAACGTTATGTTCAAAGTAAAATTTTCACAAAAATGTAAACGATTACAAAGATTTGTCGCAGTCGAGACATTCTCGCATAGCTTTCGATGTAAACAAAAATTTTAAAACGTGTCATTTAGTGATAGGCTTCCACATCTTTTTTTTATTTTTCATTTTTTTTTTTAATATAGAAGGGTCTTCTCCCAAAATGGTAGCACCTTGTTCACCAGATTCGTAACACAAATCCGAAAATTTACCTCCAAAAATATCAGCACTGGTACACTTACCAGTGGTGTAGTCAATTCGGGAGAGTCCGAGTCAAGAGTCCGGCAATTTTCAACTTTCAAGAACTCGAGGTCGGACTTGGACTCGAGTCCTTGTATTTTCTCAATAGGAAAACAATCAAGCTCTGTCCGAGTCCATCGAAGTCTAAAATCACGTTTTCGAATCTGGAATCGACTACAGTCCTGAACCTTAAAAAGTTTTTCATTTAATTCAAGTCCAGGCTCTCGGACGATGTGTCTACAATAGTACAATAAGCAGGGGTGGCGCCAGCGGGAAGGGGGAAGGGGCCATCCGTCGGGGGGGAATGCCCCCCCCCTTCGGGGAAAGTCAGCGGTTTCGTCGAGGAGCCCTAAAAATATAAAAATAATAAACTTACACTTACAGAAGTTATTGGGTGGGTGTTTTGAACACTTTTTTGCTTTGAAATGCTATTTGAATTGTTAATACATATCGGAATCGATTTTCAATCACTTCCTCTTAACTCTGTTAAACCTCATTCCATGTATCTTGTCCTATCCCATCCCCCGTCGGGGAAGGACGACATTTTTTCGGGGAGGCCTAAAAATGACAAACGTAAAGGACTGAAGTTACTGGATGGACGATCATGAACTGTTTTTTTCCTTTATCTGTTTATGAACTTTTTTTTCTTTTGTTCTTTTGTAACACTATTTTAATGCATGTCTGAATCGGTTTTTCATCCACTTCTTACTAGTTCTGCTATCAGTCATCCCATCTTCAATCCATGCGCGCAAGGTCGAGTCCCCGTCAGGGAAAGACTGACCTCCCCCATAGTTGAGAAAATTCAATTTCGTCGGGACGGCTTTATCTACAGGCCCATGGTAAAAGATATGGGCCTGATAACTTCACTCACCCGGGCCAGGGAGCACAGCTCCCTGCCCTGACGATTTTCTTGATTTTGCTTACCCGAAGACCATATTCTTCATGAAAACTCACAATTCCAAATTTTTCTTACATGAACGGACGAGTGGTTGTTCATGTGCATATAGTGCCCAATGGTCTGCCATCTGACCTGCCCCGACAGTCAAATTCTAGCAACGGTAATGAAAATCGGCCATGATGTCGTTTCGAGCCACAAATAATGATATACAGCAGCGTGAGAATGTCTCTCTATGAGTCCGACTGAAAATTTATTTGAAGCCACTTTGTAACGTGACATATTTTCAAATACTTTGGAAGTAAAATCATTTACAGTCTAGAGTTTGGGCAGTCAATAAAAAAATTCATCCATTTAGTGGATCTTGTGATTAAATACAACGAAGATTCCGGGTAGAGTCAAAAATATTTGTATGTTTTCAATTCCGTTGAATATTTTCCCCCGACAGCCCGAAAAGAGACAAGACCAATACATCTAAACGTAGCATTCCCTTTTATCTGATAATTTTCTGATCACTTACCGTACTATGTTATTTTTTCTATTGAAGTAAAACTTTCATCTTAAAGGAAAGATCAAAAAGGGAATACTTCATTTCTAGCTGCAAGTCTGGGAAATGCCATTTCCGGCTGTCTAAGGGGTTAGTTTTTTTTTTAAAATTTTCTGTACGTTCCGCGCCAATGATGGTGGCGCTCCGCTTAGATAGTGTTTTGGTGGAACAGATTACTTAACAAAACAATGCATTCTTGCATATTATTCTTCCATTTTGGGCAATATAATAAAGTGAAATTTTATTCCGAAAGAAAGCTCAAAATAATGAGTACTTTGCTTTTTAGTTACCGGCCCGGGAAATGCCCTTTTTTGCTGTCTGTGGTTCTCAATTTTTCAAAAATATCTGTGCGTTTCACGTAGATAGTCTTTCGGTCAGGATTACTTTTTTTCGGACGAAAAAAGAAAACGATTCTGCCCCTCCCAAACTGAAACGCTCCCACACGCCTTTTTCAATATATCAAATATAAAACTTCAAATATATGGGAAGCCAAACTTTTCCCGCATGAAAATTTTTCAATGTGGTCCGAGGGCCTTCATGATCTGCCTGATGATATTTAGTAACCCAACAAAACTACAGATCCCCTCTTACTTGATTTTTTTCTCATAAGAAGGTCAAATTCTTCTGAAAAACTCCAAAATCTTTCACAAAATCACAATTTTTCTTAAATATAAGCTTCAGATTGTTAAAAGTGGTAAACAGTTGTCCAATTTCGATGAATACTCAGTACAACAAATAACCAAAGCCAACTCTGTTAATCACCTCAACATTCTACCTAATTTTGCTCTTGAAAGGCATATCACTCAATAAAGAACCCAATTTTGTCATTCTAACCTTACCAAAAACCCCATAATTTTCTAAGATTAAAGTTCAAAATTTCTACAATGTAATAAGCTCTTAATTTTCAAATCTTCGTTCAAAAAAGGGACACATATTTCGGGCAAACTTCTAGTCACGTCTTCAGACCTAAGAACGTAAGCCTAGAACGATTAAATATATAACCCCAACAGAATTCTGTCGCGTATAAGATGTTTCTGACTTTGCCCATATGAAGGACAGATTCTTCCATAAACAGGACAATTTTTAATGGTCTTTACAAAATCCAAATTTATTACAAAAATTTAAGATTTTTTCTTCAAAATAAACTACGGGTTAAAAAGAAAGCCCCAAATTTCCCCTCAAATTCTGCCAAATCACGTCCCACCGGGAGTAACTCAACAAACTTTGTCGGGGCTTTGAAATGCTGGCCCCCTTGTCGGGGAGCTTGGCCCCTGTCGGGCAAAATCCTGGCGCCACCCCTGACAATAAGATTATAAATTTAGTTACTGGCGTCATATGTATTACATTTCATAATTTTATTTATATTTGTATTTTTAATGTCATATTTTTCATCTGCGAGGTCATTGGGGGAGGGGGGAGCAGGACAATTTCACTGGGTTTTCAGTTATTCCACATCGCACACAAGTTCAGTCCGATCTCATTCATGTTTTTAATTAGTGATTTCGGCAAAACAGTTTGTTTTTATGTTTTACTGAAGTGAACATATTTGCAAACAAAAGCTGAAACTTATGATTGATTGTATTCTACTTTCAAGATTGGGAAATGCAATTTCCCGCTGTCTGAGGGTTGCGATTTTCACGATTTTCAAAATTTTCTGTAATTTCCGTGCCAACTTTTGGTGGCACTCCCCTTAGGTAGTCTTTCGGACAGAATAAAAGATTTTCTGCCCTTCCAAAAATGCCTCCTTTCAAACTATGCAGTACATGAGCTAGAGGCTGGATCCTCCTTTGGCTATATACTCCTAAACACATGCTGGTCCTGTGGCACTGACGGGCGCCCACAAGAAATTTTGGCCTTTTCCAAGAAGTTAATGTCTAAGAAGTCTAATGGCATGCATCTTCTAGCAGTGGTCCATAGAAAAACAACTTGACTCACATGTTACTTACCAACAGACCAGTGATAGCAATCGTACAATCACCAGCGCTCAAGGAAATATGTTCTTCGTACTTAGGGTAGGCCTACTCCTTTTTTAAGTTGTTCATTTTATAGAAGAATTGATTCGCGGTATTCTCTCTGCCATCTTCGAGTATATAAGAGAGTTCCTAGCATACTCAATCCATTCTAATGAGGGATGCGTTCTCGCTCCAAAAGTACTTTCTCCCCTCCTGAACATTCTTTCGATGTTTGCTTCTTCCATGTATAGCTCCAATCTTTCTCCAACCTATTGCCAATCTTTGAAAAGTGTTATAAACACTGACTAGAATAAAGTCAATGCTACTTTGGAAACACTAGAACACGCATAGCTTGTAGATTAGACAACGCCAATGGGTACATTGCACGGGACTGATATGTACCGGGAACTCATCAATCGGTCAACACCTGACCGCCTGAGGCCAAATGTTTATTTACTCTGGAAGGTTTGCCTCGAGCAAGCTCATCTCAACCCACCTCCCTTCGTGGGGCAAACTTGCCTCGAGTTTGCCCTAGCCCTAGCCCCGTTCACACGAGGAAAACGGTGAGCTGACCTTGCTATTTAATGAGTTACCCGGGCAACTCGAGGCAACAGTGGGTTCGTGGGAACGCACCTAATGTGATGTCAGTCAATGCAGGCTCGAAATTCAAGAAGGCCATAAAGGCCATGGCTGCCATAAATTTGGTTTTGGTCTCTGACAGGAATTTTTCACACACTTACTGAAGGCCACTCATACCATGTTAAGCCAGATACAGAATTCTCTAGTAAAAACTGCTGAGTGACGGTCTTTTGATGTAAACAATACTGAGTCCAACACCACAGTTCTAGAACACAGTAGCAAAGCTAGTGTCGCTCAACCCTTCTTATGTTATCAGTTTTTTTTTTTTTATTTTTTTAAATTTATCTCGAATAAATTTATTGTGTACACTTAACACATACTCAGGCAACTCCAGGTCGGCAGACCAGCATGCGAACACTGTTCACTTAGCAGTTGAACTGTTTCAGGGATAAATGTCTACATAGCTTGTAGTTCATCCTCTAACAGTGTACCTTAAAGGCAGTCATTCTTCACCCCAAACTACAGTTTCAGTATACATATACCAAAACTCTCAATTGGTACAGCTCTTTGATTGGCATCACATTCATACAATGCATCATAGCTAAATTACACAGCATGGGCACTGAGAGTGTCTTGATTACACATTATGGACTTGTATGGCCACTGGGACAAGCCATGAAGCAATAAACTAGGATTGTGTCGGGATAAAGATGAATTTTAAATTAATGTGGGAGGGGCTAGAAGTAAGTAGGTTGGGAGAATTGGAACTGTTTGAGATGATGAAAATATGCCTTTAAGTCAAATATTTCACCTCAAAATTATAATTAAAGAGCATGAAAGTGAATGCTATCAGTCCAGCTCACAGGACATTACTGAGCTGAGGCATAAAATGTTGAAGCTTATTCACTCGAAACAAATTGATCTATTGCTCAATACTGTAAGCTGTGACTTTCTAGTTGTAAAACTCACAAAGGATTTTTTGTTTCCTTTGAAAGTTAAAAAATATTTTTATGACCTGAACACTCCTGTTAACTTCCATGGCATGTTGTACAGAGAGGACTAAATTAATAACATTACCACATACCAGAGTAGGAGTGATATCACATCTCTTGCAGTGTTAGCGCTGGGACTTGAAATTTGGGGGGGAAATTCCCCCCTTCTGAAAAATTAAGGGGGGGATTTTCATTTTTAGGAGGGGAGGAGTCTTAAGTTCTGAGAAGCTTAGTCAAGTCTGCGATTTGTATTTACCAATAAAAAGATTAATGAAGTACATTTTTTAACATTGCCAATAACTGATATGAGTAAACAAGATTTCAACAAAGTTAGATGTATCAGTTGGCCTGGCTTCTTTGCATGTGGCGCAGAACATTTCTCCTTTCTCCTACCATAACCACGGCCAAATTTTCAGCCAATTTAACTGAAACCTGTCAGCTTTTTTCTTCTTAGTTTTTACTACTTTTGTTAGCAGATCTAGGCTTAACATTAGGCCCAGTACTAGTACTAGTATTTGGCCTAACAGTAGTATTACTATTTACGTTATTATCGCTACTCTGTAGCGGTTTGAAAAATAATCCAACTTTGACTTGGAGGCCATTTCACACTTCACAACAGTCTAAAACCAGACCGATGTTTGCACACAAAGCGATTAGTTTCAGTACACACACTGCACAGAGCTACATGTAGCTGCCACTGCTGCGCGATCATACGCTAGGCCTTCAGCCCTACACTATAGGTAGTGCTAGTACATGCATACTCAGTCCATGCAGTATGGGTGTAAGGGTGTACATACTGTGTAGAGCTTCGTTTTACACAAACATTTATACAAACGGTGACTCATCGATTTTCAGAGTTTTTATTCGTATAACGGACAAGTAAATAAGTTGTGCTTTGATTATAACCCTATTGCTTATGCAAGAAAAATGATGCGGGAATTTCCCGCAGACAAATATTTTTCTTGCGGGATTATTGATTCTGTTGCGGGAATCCCGCAATCACGCAGCTTAGCGCTAACACTGAATTCTCTTGGTATAAATTGCAAAAAACAGAGAAAGACAAAGATAGTAATTTTAACTTACAGTTTAACAATGGCATCACAAATTATTGTCCTATGTACCATTTTTAAGTGAGTAAATAACTTCAATATTTTATATCTCAGCTCAGAAATGCCCTATGAAGATGAATGAGATTGGTCTGTCAGCACCTATTTATTCATGCTTTTATACATACAGTATAAAGATGTATGTCCTTTTTTACTTGAGGTACCCTTTAAGGTAGTGCTGTCTATGGAGGCAGAAATTAGAAACGTTCAATAAGTCATAGTACAAATGACCAGTTTGTGCAAGACAGTGGGATAAGCTCAACCCACTGTTAGAGGGTTGAGCTAATAATGGTGTTTTGATCCAGTCCGCCTGGCCACACCAGCTAATCTCTTCACAGATTTCGTTCTCACCATGACAACGGGCTGTCCTTTGGCAACCTGGTGCAACAAAGCTGCTTACTCATTGCTAAGTTAACTGTGAGCTAATAAAATTGGATCATCTAATTGATAGCATATTCTCGATTAGACAGTTTTGTGAAGGCAAGCAGAAAGTGCAACCTCAGTGCCCCTCGGAGAGAACGCGTCATAGTTTGACCAACGATGTGTCGGTCAAGCTGCTCTGTATGTGTTGAACTACTGGGAATACCGAGTACAATTTCTTCATCAATTCAATTTTGCAGGAGCATTCACAATGCAGTGCATGTGCACCAATATTTTTTTCACTTTTGTACTACTCTGTTGATATTTGATTCACACCCTTTGCAAATCAATAATTCATTGCCTACTGTACAATCCCTTGTTCTGCAACTTCTTTCCAATGATTACATTTTGGCCTTGGATGAAAGAATTTTGGCCTTCGTTTGACCAAAAAATTGTTCATCACAAAGGCCATTTTGGCCTTAGAGTGGGAAAAACAAATGTTGAGGTCTGCCAACGACCAGAAAAATGTAGAGGGAAAATTTGAAAAATTTCCAACCAGTCCAAGTGACAATTTAAAGGGTTAGTAGACCTGCATAACAGGTCAAAGCAATTTCAAATAATCTGGCACATCTTATATACTTAATGGATCTAAATAAACGTTCTTTAAGCAGACTAGCCTGTTAAGCCTAGAGGGACCATTCATCCATAGGGCCTGATATCTGAGGTTAAAGTAAGACCCAATGACTGATATATATATTCCTTTTGGAATGGTTTGTTTTGCTTCATCCTTTTACAGATGATAGCATTTGTTTACTTTAGAATCTTTTGACTCAGAATAAAATACTGTGCATCCTGTAGCAATTTATATAACCAGTTCACTTTTAAATTTGTTGCTTAGTTTGCTACTGCAGTTGTACCTCAAAAAGGTGAGCTATTTTTGAAAGGGAACATGCACAGTAAAACATAAAAAGAAGCTTTAATTTGACATCATCATTAACGTGTTGAAATGATCAACTTGTTTTGAAAATTGCAGTCTGCTGTTGTGGAGCACACAATAAGTATAGCCACTACTGCAAGTGCAAGTGCATTACTACACATTTACTGTGTACATAGTCTCCATCCAAGATAGATACCAATAGCTGCAATAGCTGGTATCTTGCTCTCATATTGTACCTACAGTACCATGTACTTTGTAGTAAGTTACAAATCATCTCTAGAATTAAGAAACTCTTTGAGAACACTTTTCTGTTCAAAAGCTGAAGTATAGACCTTGTTCAATTGCATAATGTACACATACAGTATCAGAATGCAATTATTACAGTACTGCAGACTACTATACAGTGTATAGCAGTTGAGTTTTAGCTTTTTCAGGTGTGTTACAAATCTTAATCCTTAAAAAATTCCAGTAAAGCAAATTTTTCTGAGTTCTTATTCAATATTATTTACTGTACTAGAAGGCCCTTACAGTGTCTTGGGACCAGTGATTGTGTGAGAAGATACCCACAACATCTCAAATTTCAAGATAACATTTAACAGCTGTAGCTGTATAACAATCACTTCAAGAGGACAACATCAGAATTGTACAGGATATTACAGTACCATAATATTTTAATTTGTTCACATAAACAAGAGTACAGTGTGATTCATGATTTAGCATTCCTATGAAAATTTTATCACCATGTGAAGCAAAATTCTGTGTCACACTGTACTGTATAAAATATCCCATTCACTACCTGTGATTCATAGAGAATGAGAGGATGAAGGGCCTCTGAATGTAATGTACACCTCTGAGGGTTTATTCAGCAATTACAGCCTGTATTTTAATACTCAGTTGCAACATGTATGAGGGGGTTAATTATGGCATACTACAGTACAGTATGATAGTAAAGTACTGTTAAACTGTTTAAAATGCTCAGTACAGTATCTTGTAATTACAATCTTCAGTAGCCTAGCTGATTATATGTGTTAACAATTTAGGAATTAAGTCAGTCCAATAGAAATTTCCATCAATTTGGCCAGACAAAATGTCTGATATTCATTGTTCATAATTATTGCATGATAAGGCTATTGTACAGTTGTTCAAGATCATGTTTTTTTTTTTTTGATGATGTGACAATAGGGGCTATTGTACGCACATGTTCTGTAGATCTGCCATCCTGGAGGACAATCAAGTCAAGTACACATGGCTTTGTGCTGAATGCACTGCATGCGTGGTGAGTGAGGTGGTATATGAAGTATGTACTTTACGCATCAAGTGAGAAAGTATTTTGAGTGTGGCTACTTTGTGCCCAACATGGCTGCTAGAGGGTATTACAGTAGGATGTCACATGAAAAGCCTCTATATTTGTCACTTCAATGTAAAATTCATTGCATACTGTGCTGCCATATTAGCTTCTAGAAAGACTACAGTAACTGCACTAATCCAAAATAACACTATGTGATGTCTTTGTACTGCAAAATTTTTCTTCTATACCTTAATTCTACAACTGCTTCAACCAGAGAACCAAAAGGCTTTGTGATTCCTTACCAGCCAAGATTCTTTGATTATAATGCAGCACAAAGAGTGCTTTAAAGGTGGTGACCCTACAGTATTGTCATTTCATGTGTAACATACAGTAGTATGCTTTTTCACTTGTTCTGGATCTGATCCCCCCATGTTATCAGCGTATCGAATTACATGGCTTGATCCTGGTGCATTTACACTTGTCTCGTACTCTGATCCTCCTCTGTGCTTAAGCAGAAGTCGCTCCAAATGAATTACGAAATACAGGCACACGCGAGTGCACACCAAAGTGTAAACAAAAGATAGACCCTGTAATGTACCATGCACAGCATACCTCCTGTCACTGTTGATCCGGCGAGCATTTACACTAGAGATTTGATCGCAGGAGATCAGATCCTGATCAAGTGTAAAAGCACCCTGAGTTTAATATGATTTTACACAATGCTGAAAAGTTGAATACAGTAAAAGATTGAATTTTTTAAAGACAGTGTTCGATTAACACAAAGAAGTTTGGACTGTAAATGGTGAGCTGAAATATTTTTGACGGGGAAGAAAACCGACTATCTTCAGATGCTCCAACTAGTGTTAATTTTTAAAGTACAGTAGTTAAAGTTAGTTACACTAGATCATCCAAATACTTTTTATTATAGCCAACTCCATGATGTTACATAACTGCACTGTTTTTAAGTCCAAGAGCTGTGTCGGTTGTAATAAATACTACAAATAAAGAGTCTAAGAGATTACAGTAATTGCAAATCAGGATGTTCTGAGTGGCAATATTGTACCAATTACTTAAAGCCCTGCCCGTAGTGGTTCATAGCTTTGTCTAGATGGCTTTCCATCTTCCTAATATGATCTTTGACCTCCACCAACAGTAACCTCCTCTGGTGGTCCGAGATGACCACAAATTCGAGCCGACTACCAGATTTGGCAATAAAATTTTGTTGTCTGATGGACAACCAAATTTTATGCATCTGCAAACAGATGGGCAAGGCTAGAAAAATTGAGATAAAAAAAAAAATCTAGTTGGGAAATCTTGCAACTCACAGTAAATCCCACCATTTCTCACGCAGAGATATACTGTACAATAAAACAAATAGCACTGTACAGTAGCTTTTCTCCACAACAAACCAACATTATTTTTTTCACATATGAACATGATTTTTTTCGCTTAAACTTCCCCTTTCAACTTATGCTGTAGAGTGACTTATGTTAAACATTACAGTCAATATACAGGTATGTACCTATTTAATTAAAAACAATATTTTTAAGGTCAAAGTTTAAATTTCAATAGAAAACAAAGACAGGAAGGAATAATATTCTACACCTCACTTCTTCAGATTCTGTGAATACACATTATTTTTACATACATGCTGTACCTTTGCCCCTGGTAAAGCCATGAAGCCAACCTCCCTATGCTCTTTTACTGTAATTCTGCACTTTGGGTGCGGAGAAATTATTTCATGCCCAAGCTATTTCTTGCAATTATTTCATGTATACCCTTTCTTCACTTGTAAGTCAACTCTTAATCAAAACTTAATTATGAAATATTTCCCGAAAGGATAATTAAAGGCATATTCTCGGGCACAAAATTCATTAACTTCAAGGTATGCAGGAAAGTTTTCTTTTCAGGAGGCGAAAGCTTCATCTCAATAGCATACAGCATTTGGAAGATACAAATTTATAAAGTAATGCAACTATTTTCTTTTGATTTGGTGCATCATCTGTGATGTCATCGCTGCACATTAATTTCACATTACCTTCGATTTATTTATAATTCTGATGCCACTGCAGGAAATATTAACCAACAGTAGTAGTCATTCTCTCCATATGGTAATGCTGGATCTACAGGCAAAGATATTGAAACATTCCCACAGTACAGAATTTCAAGGACAAAAGGACTTTAATTTATATAGAAAGACAAAATGAATGTGAGACAATGTACCCACATTCAGGGTTCTAGCTACGGTGGGCGGCGCCGGGCGGTACCGCCCGGTACCGCAAATATCCGCCCAGGAGTCGAATCAAAAATGAACTGTGCCGCCCGGCACGTAATTTCCAGAAAATGATCTGAAACGTTGTTCAAAATGTACACATCCACGATTCTAGGGAAGCCTAAAGTCCTCGTAGTATTCCGTCTTTTGATGTTACTAGGTGCGGTATCATGGGGGACGTTTTAATCCGTGAACCCCGCACACGGAACCTGTCAGACAGTCATAACTTCGACACCGCTATCATTAATAGTAAGGATATGGTATATAATTATCTTATGAAAATATTTGGGTGCATTGAACTTAAAGCACATTTACACATGTACATAAAGTCATCACACATTGTTAATTATTCCCTGACATTGTTTCATTGGCTACTTGCCTACTTTGACTGGTCCATTTATGCTATAAGGAGATTTACCTTTACAACCAACAAGGGTTGCTTGAAAATTTATCATATCGGGAGGCTAGAGCTTTTTGATACTATTACTGTACTTCTTACGAAACTAATTACGAGTGACAAGCATGTGCCACTTCTTTAAAACTTGTAAAATTATAAAGCAAAGGAGATTTTTTCGAAATTTTCAAGATTTTACCCTTCACAATCGGATCGTCCGTAGCTGGCCATGAACGTTCGTTTACTTATCTCTGCGCTGCGGAGTAAGCAATACTTTCATTGCCTAACGTAGTAACTGTATGTTGTTATGATGTATTTGTATTGAAGCAGTGCACATAACATTAGGCTAGGTCAACGTTATATTGTCAGTTTGTACGGCCGGCTGTGTCCGCTACGTATAATAAATCAGTGAACTGTTAGTACATTTTCTGCCGCGAGGTTTGAAAATTTTATCATGGCTCAAACAGCAATGACAGCTTGCATTCAACTTTCATTCATTTTTGGTTTGTTTAACTTAGAAATTAATACAAATTAAAACTGAAACTTGAAATACGGTGCACGATACATCATGCATGATTACAGGACTGCATGATTGACCTGATAACAATGTGGCTTGTGACATTTGATGCCATATTTTTCACTAATAGTACTAATTTTTAAATAAATAATGCCATCCAATTGGGCTAGAATTGAATAGAAATTACAGCTTCCTGGACTCTTTGTAAGGGTAAAACCCCTAGGGCTTCGGGGGGCTTCGCCCCCTCGACCCCTGACCGGGGCATTGCCCCTGGACCCCACCAGGGGCCCTTAAGCGGGCCCCTGGACCCCCGGCCGGTGGGGCGAGCGCTACGCTCGCTTCGCTCGGCTTTGCCAGTTACTTGCCACCCAGTTCTAAAATGGGCCTAGCTAGAACCCTGCCCACATTACATAACTTTTTATGGCTTTGTTAAAGAGCAGTGGTATTTTTAACAAAAGTATCCAATCTTTAAGATGGGATATGTTTGAGTTAGGAAAAGGAATTGCGACAGGGTTTCAAGAACACGATGCGGAATATTTTTTCTCTCAGTGAAAGCCACCAGAAGGCCTTTAAAACATTGCCAAGGGAATGATGCCTTCCCCCCAAGTGCTAGTGCATATGCCTTTCTTTTGCAAGTTTTCTCTCGGCTTCCATAACTTTGAAATCTTATTTGAAACTCGATAGATACCTATAAAGTAACTCAATGCCCAGTGAAGGTTTGAAACATTTCAAGGAGGTAAAAATATTTCTCTCATCAAAAAATGTCCTTCCTCAAAGTTAGTGACCTAGGAAGTGAAAATCTGTTTCATAATATAATCAAGCAGAAAAAAAAGTTTTGGGGTTTTTCTTCAATTCCAAAAATACTATTTTTCTACAAACAGAGCACACAATTGCCCACGTTATAAATGGTTTCATCTGGCAGAGTCATCAAAACCAATTTCCGATAAAGCTGGTATTTGGCTCCAGACAGTGAACAATTATGTAGTCGTGTAGTACTTGTGTACCAATGGTAAGAAAGTCAATGAGTCATAGCATATGCCAACACTAAAATGCACGATCCTACACGTTTTGCAAAAGTCTTGCCTGCATGAGTCCATGGGTTTTCCTATTTCTGGAAACCAAAAATGCAGAAGATGTTTGCTGTTCCCTTGTACACATAGCCAGAGGCATGCATTCTTATTGAACCATCCTCTACACATGCAGTGAATAAGTCTGTTTACAGTATGGTTTTATTGTCTCTCTTGCTGTTTCTTGTTGTTCCAGTCTGCTAAACATGTGTAATATAAAACTGAATTAAAAACACAACCCTGTGAAAATTAAGTTTCATGCAGAATTACAGAAAGCTACTGAACGGGTTCATATTAATACTTTAACATACTGCACTGGCACATTGTGTCATCAAGGAACACTGGCACTATAACTATATTTACACTACTGTTAAGTACAGTTCTATACATTCTATACATTATGGCAACCAAAACAATTTTAGGTGCACTGTAACCCTGCAAAATCACCCACATAGTTATAACAAGGTTCATTTTGGAAAATTGTTTTCCCCTATTCCTATAGTGAAGAAATTCTACAAACCTATTGGCTATTGCTATATGGGCCACAGGGTTGTACTGTACTACTGTAGAAACACCTGAGCAATGTACAGTATGGGATGCAAATTGCGTCAATGCCCAGCTACAGTAGTGCCACCATCAGTTGGCATGGAGTGCACACACAAATTTTTTGCTTGGACAAGTTGAAAATTACCGATTCAGGTTTTATAGGGTGTACTAGCTAGCATATTTATGGTAAAAATGGGAATTTGTGAGGAGCTTAATTTTAGCCCAAGTATGGGTCAGCAAAAACCAGTGTAGACATTTGGTCCCTTGTTGAGCCTTAATAGCTACAGCACAAACCTGATAGGCAATTAGCGGAAACCACTTATAGGAGGTCAAGGTGAATCAAAATACACTTTCATTAGGAAAAAGAGATTTACTTGCCACCATGCATGTTGTGTCAACCTACAGTATCTTGCTGTACAATACAAGCAGCATGCCTCATGCATATTGTACAACCCTGTTGCCATTTAAGAGGCAAATCCTCTCTTCCCAAACTACAATTTTAGTTGGGATTACAGAAATTCTCAAATAGCTCAGTTCTTGGACTGACAGTTAGTGCAAAAATGAAAAGTACCATAGCTAATATTACACAGCGTGTAGTGTACTGAGAGTAGTGTTTTTGATTACACATTGGGGTCAGATCCTGTATATGACCCACCCTGAAGCAATAAACGGGGGTTATTTCTGAATGTCTGGATGCGGATGAACTTTAAACAGTTGTGGGAGGGGCTTAAGTAAGTGGGTTAGGAGAATTATAACTGTTTGGGGTAAGAGGATCCGGCCTTTACTCCTTTACACAGTACACTGTATATGCACAAACTTACTTTTTATTGGGGGGTGTCGGGTGAGATTTCCAACAACTATGGGACTCGCACAAGTCTGCACATTATTGCAAGCACTGAAAAGCATCCGTTTTAGAGTTAACGACCAAAATAATGTTTTAAAGGGTGATGTACAAAAGTCCCACAACAAATTTAAGTAATCCTTATATTCTAGTGGGGCTGCCCAGAATTTTGGTCTCTCCAAAAGAAGGCACCAGTCATATGGGTCCTTCACAAATATAATTAGTCATGGATTCCAACATAAAATAGCACGGTGACTCCTACTTACAGTAAGAGCAAAACTGATGGGCAAATGTGATGATCACTGCCTGGTTATTTTGAAAACCAGCTGCAGTTTAGTCAAAGTAGGTCTATGAAATAATTCTTTTTTCAAAACATTTCAAGTCAGAGAAATGTCAGTCTTCGAGGAATTTCACACATAATTACGCACATAACTACAGTACAGGTTTAGGTTGGATGAATTCTTACCACCCAGTTTCCAACCAATTGGTTGAAGTTGAGCTGGTCAGGGTGTAACCAAATATTTGTTATGTAAAAAGTCATATCTTAGCAGAACAAGACCTAAAACATCCTTCATTCAGGTGTGTGAAAATCACACCTGATTTAAGGTGGTGATGGTATGATTGCACTCACACACCTCAAAATTCTTTAATGATCAGCAGCTGTAACAACAACTCGATAGAGAGCACATACAGTACGGTATGCCAAGACATCAGTGATTTATTTACTACTGTATAGGCAATGTAAACTTCTCTGTTGATTTTAACTCAGACAGTCACCCCCAGCCCCTACTGTATGTGACAATACTATTGTTATGTACATAATACTATATTGTACATGCATGCTGGGTAATTGTGATCAAGATTTACTAATTTTATACAGAAATGTAACAGAAGTTCTGTATGATTTAGCCAATATCTACAGTATCTTTTGTGACAGCTTTCTTGAATAGGATGACCTGTAAAATTTAGCCCATTTAAGGTACTGTACAAGTCACCCCTGTACAGTTAAGCACATCTTTAGGTTCCTGCCAAGAGTAGACACAATTGTCTCTATTAATATCAGTGTTCTCCCATGTGTTAAATAACTTCACATTCATTTTTATTAAGTTAAATACTGTCATCAAGCTTCACTTACAGTATAGAGATCACTTAATGCATGTATTCCCCAAACTCACTAGACTGGGAATCTACCAGTCCCTATACCTACCTCTCATTTCACCTATGTAATCCCCACTTACCAGCAACTAAACAAAGTAAACTTATAGCACAGCAAAGAGGGGGCCCTCGCAAGGTGTGCAGGCACAAGACCTAGTGTACTGTATAGTCCTCTTCCGCTTACCAATAGACTAGATCAGGCATCTGCGCACCTCAGTACCAGGTGTGCTGGTGCCCTTTTTGCTGTGCTTTAAGTTTACAAGGGTTAGTTGTGAGTAAGTGGGGATAACATAGGTAAATCCGAGGTAGGAGAGGGAGGGGGGATGTAGATTCACCTGTACTACACAGAGCATTGCATGGGTAGTCACCTGTACTCTTTATGTATCAGTATCTTCTTTTATTGTGAACAAAATGAAATGGATAAACCTGATGTGCACCTGATGTGCATAAGGACAGAGTACAGTAAATATTAAAGACCCAGTTCTCTCACCCCAAACAGTACCGATTCTCCTAACCTTCTCACTGAAGCCCCTCCCACAACTGTCTGAAATTCATCCTCATCCAGACACAATCTCAGTTTATTGCTCCAGGGTGAGTATAGGAAAAACTCAATTTATATAATCAAAACACTCTCAGTACCTTTCAAGCTGTGTTATGTAAGCTTTGACAATCTGCATTGTTTGAATTATCTCTCAGTCAAATGGCTGAGCCAATTGAGAATTTAGGTACCCGGGTAACAAAATTGTAGTTTGGGGTGAGAGATTTGGCCCTTTAAGTCCAGTATATAGTTTGCACTCTGTGTGGCACAAAAGTACTGTAGCACATGACTTCACATAATAGTAAAATACCAAGTTTACAAACCTTCTGACACTGTACTTTAAATTGTTGTTTGTTTTCTCCAAAGGTTCATTATTCTGAAGGGTCGAAATTCCTAATAGAGGACAAGGATCATTACTTTGAAGTTTCTTTATTTTGAAGGTTCATTTTTCAGAAGGGTTGTCCTTCCAAGTTTAACATCATTATTCTGATGGTTTGTTATTCTGAATGGCAGTAATTTTTTTCTGAATTTAAGATATGGATTGTTAATCCAAAGGACAGTTATTCTGAACTGAAGATAATGGTCTTTTCAAAAGGTCTTGCTTTGCAATGGTGAGGTGCTAACAAGGACTACCTTTACTCTGTCCTCAATATCTCTCATAAAATTATGCCAAAAAGAATCTGTAAACCGTATTTTCCGGGTGCAATGGGCATAAACAATTTGGACAATGCAATGTGTAATCCACTATTTTACTATTTACTTTTTCAAGGTCCAACTGCTATGAACAGCTGCAGGTTGGAAATTTCAATGGACTATGGCTCCCTGCCCTCATGCATACTGTACCAGGGCCCTGGTGAGTCTCTTGAATCTAACTTGTGAGGTAGAGGTCTGCACTCTGCACCACCCTTCAACCCCCCCCCCCTCCTTGCTTAAACACCATTCTGGCAATAGGCTATTGGATGATAAGGGTGGAATTCCACAACAACCCTTCAGAATAACAAACCTTATTGTCAATTCAAAATAACCTTTCAGAGTTATGAACCTTTCCCTTAATTTAAAATAATAAACCTAACGCACCATTGGATTTTAAATAATGAATCCTCAGGATAACGGTCCCAATGTTTTCCAAATAAGGAACCTTCGGAATAATGGTCCTACAGTAATGTTAAAATAGGATTTACAACACTTCAGAATCACAACCCTTTGGAATAGTGATGCATATGTTTAATTCAGAAAAATAATCCTTCCAAATAATGATCAGACCCTGTACTTTTAAGACCATACTGGTTTTGTGACAATTGGTTTCTTATGACACTTCATTTGTGTATAAATGGCTTTCAGTGTATACCAGAGAGCTATCATTGACAACGCCCTGGTCGTCATCAGAGTGGCAAGTGCTTCACAACCCTTGGCAGCCACTGTCAGCTCATGAAGATTTACAGGACCTGTGTACATTGGAGTGACCGTCAACTTTGCCTGCACTTTGAGGAGTACCCATCTGAGTTGACATTTCATAAAAATCTTGGAATAATTGAACACTTAGGTGTGATCTGACAGTACACTGGGTATACTTTGAAAAGCCTAACATACAATAGCAAAAACATCAAAATGGCTTAAAGTATCTATTCACTTATTCACTTCATGTTTTTTTTTTTTTTTTTTTGTCCTTACCTCATTAGTAAATACAGAAGTAACAATCCAGAACCAATGTTTGAGAAGCAGGTCAGTTCCTGGCAGCTGGAGGCTGCCTTTACTGAAGAAATCAGTCATTTACTTCTGGCACCAGTTAGCAAATTTTGAAAATGATTGAGTGCTCACAAATTATTCAAGGAGGATTAATGGTTATGGGCAATGAATGGTAAATAAAATTTTGTGGAACTAACTGCTGTGTTGCAGGTGAAACACATTTCATACTACTAGTAGGCCTACTGCAGTGTAGCACTGTCTGGGGCCATTTACTGTATGTCTTTGAAACTTCATGTTCCACTAAATTGGTGATCATCACCGCGTTTACTGCATGAACACTAAACAGTAAAACCTGGAAAAAATACGATCAGATAATTCAAAATTTTGTCTGGTTCAGTCGGCTCTGCAAAAAAAAAACCATATATGCCTGTAAAGGTCTGATCCTCTCACCCCAAACAGCTGTAATTCTTCTCACCTATTTTATTTACACCACCACCCCCCACAATTAAAATTCATCTGCATCTAGATACAATTACTGTACAGTATTCTCAGTTTATTACTTCAGGGTAAGTATACATGACCCCAATGTGTTATCAAAACACTCTCAAGGCTTGGTCTCATAAGCTGTGTTCCCATTTGATCCAGGGAGGTGGATCTTGATCTACCGAGGTGGATCAAACACTAATGGGAACGCAGATCAACAACACTCACTCAAGATCAAGATCCACCGATTTTGATCGACCGTTCGGGGTAGATCAGATCCACCGCGCTGGATCAAAGTTTGTAATGGGAACACATCGGTAGATCAAGTGACCCTGGATCTCCGGTTACACTCATGTATGTTTTTGTGATACATCGATACGAAATGCATGGCAGGCCGACTTGTAAACATTGGTGACCTTTTCGCCCTTGTGCAATGTGTTCATAAAACATGTTTGATCTACCGCGCTCACTCAAATGGGAACGCGGATCTCGATCAAGGTAACTGATGTTGATCCACCTCGGTAGATCAAGATCCACCTCCCTGGATCAAATGGGAACACGGCTATATAGCCTGCGTCGATCAGTGTTACCTTGTGTTTACAATCAGGCAAAACCACAGGCTAACCCCATGTTTTCCAGTCTGTGTTCTCACATACCCAGTGTTTCGTTGACTGGGTAGCGTTACCATAGTAACGAGGTCAAGTATTTCACATACCAATTACTGTAAAATGTTAGAAAATACCTACAGTCATCAGTGTCATAAACACCTGTGATCTTGCATGATTAAAACAAACATGGTGTTTAAAGTCGCTTAACCCTGCCATTTGCAGTGGATCAAATTTTAAACACCAAACCTGTGTTAATGTGCATTCCCACGTTACTTGAGCGCAAGGTAAACATGCAGTGTTACCTTGAGCGCAAGGTTTGTGAAACCGCAGTATCAGTAGTACAGGCTGTGTAATATTTTCTATTGTACTTTGCACTTTTTGAAGCAGCTGTCTATCAATGAGCTAAGCCAATTGAGAATTTCTGTAAACTCCTACAAAACTTGTATTTTGGGGTAAGAGGATTGGCCTTTATATAGGCTTTTAAATCAACAAAACTTACCTGTGGTTTGTGAATCTACGAACCCTACTTACCTCACCTGTTCCACAAATGGACTGTTCCATTTACGGCGGAATACTACCTGGCAATGTCTTCTGTAGGTGGCGCTATAGCCCAATAGGAACCATCCCCGAACACACCCTTGTTTCATGCGCCAAGGAGAGGAGAGGCACGAGAGGAGGAGCTGACGGAGAGCAAGTGGCACAAGGGTTAGTAATGAGGAACCAACAAGCGAGAGACACGACTCACACTGCCCTTTCCCTTAAATTACTTATCTTTTTAAAAAAAGGAAAGGAAACGGTGACCGGAGAACCGGCTTACCTTAACTATACGACGAAGGCATGGGCGTCCAGCAAGACGAGGATCCAGTGAGTCGTCCGGAGGTTAGTGTTAGTGTCTTAGTATGACGGTGACACAACTAGACAAGTTCCCCCTCTCATACCTCCCAGCTCCGAGTGGGGTGACGGGAGGCGGGCGATAGGTGAGGTAAGTAGGGTTCGTAGATTCACAAACCACAGGTAAGTTTTGTTGAATCTACTTCACTCCTACTTACCTCACCTGTTCCACAAATGGACTACCAGACTAGCACCGTGAGGTCGGAGGGCCGGACGGAGCTGGAGACTGCGATGATGTACGTGACGTAGAAGCTAGCACAGCTGAGGCGAAGTTAGCTTCTGCGGAGACGGTGTTGGTTAGGTAGCAGGACACAAAGGTGGACGGAGTCTTCCAGGCCGCTGCTTTGACCATGTCCTCCAGTGGGACCCCCGCGAACCAGGCTTTAGATGTGGCGTGGGACCGTAGATCATGTGCCCTAGCCTTCTCGCCTCGGGAGGTAAACGGAGAGATAAGGTCTCGGATCCAACGAGAGATGGTGTCCTTGGAAGCCGGAGAGTATGGATCTTGCGGCAGGATAAATAGTTGAGGCGACTTCCTAAGTGGCTTCGTTCGGCGAACATACTTTCTTAAGGCCCTGACGGGACAGGCCAACCGATCTTCTGGAATCGACGAGATGGACTCAATCGCTGGAATAAAGACCGGCTCCGGGGCAAACGACAGAGACTGGTTCTTTGATAGAAAACCCGGGTGCGGCAGCAGTTGAACCCCTCCGTTGCGAAACCTGATGAAGCCGTCATCCGTCGATAGTGCATGTAGGCCACTCCTTCTCCTAGCGGAGGCCGCTGCAACGAGGAAGAGCGTCTTTTCAGTGAGGTGGCGTAAGGAGGCCGACTCCAGAGGCTCGTAAGGAGAACGACATAAGAGGTCCAGGACTTGGTTGATGGACCAAGAAGGCGGCAGCTTACGGACCGGAGGTCTGATGTGAAACATGCCTTTGATCAGCTGGAGGATAGTGGCATTGTCCGACACAGAGGACCCGTCAGTGAAACCCTTGTGAATGGCACCTATCGCTGCTCTGTAATTGCGTACCGTCCTGACCTGTTTCCCTTCCCTGAAGAGGGATGTAAGGAACTCGGCTACCTCCGCTACTGGAGCTTCCAAGGGATCGGTACCTCGGGCGGCTGCCCAGGACCTGTACCTTCTGAGACGGGTATTGTAAATAGCCAATGTGGAGGATCTTCTCGCTCTGGATGCGATGTCAGTAGCCTCTTGCGAAAGGCCTTCCGCTTGAAGGGATCGCTTGATATCGGCCAAGCAGCTAGGTGGAGGGAACCCACGTCTGGGTGAAGAACTCTTCCCTTGAGTTGCGAGAGCAGGGTGGTCTTTATCGGAAACTTGAAGGGGTTGTCGACCAACAGCTGAAGGAGCAGGGGGAACCAGGGCTGGTTTGGCCATGCTGGGGCGACCAGGAGCAGGCGAGTCTGACTGGAGTCCTTGACTTTCGCTAGCACTTGATGGACCAAGTTGAACGGGGGAAGGCGTAGGCGTACATGCCTTCCCAGTCGAGAGAGAGAGCGTCCATCGCCCAGGCTCGTGGATGGAAGAACCTCGTGCAGAAGACCTCGAGCTTTGCATTGTCCCCGGTTGCGAAGAGGTCGACGTGAGGGCGGTCGTACAGGGTGAAGATGTGGCTGGCCCACACGCTGGAGAGGGACCACTCCTTCTGATCCACGGACCAACCCCTGGAGAGGGCGTCTGCGACCACGTTGTCCTTCCCCGCTAGATGAGAGGCCCGAAGTTGAATATCTAGGTTTTCTGCAGCTAGGATCAGGCTGATCGCCCGAAGGCACAGGGTCGGAGATCTTGTCCCCCCTTGTCTGTTTATGTAGGACACTGTGGTGGAGTTGTCCGACAGGATAGTTACCAGAGAGCCTTTGAGGCGTTCGCCCCAATGAAGAACCGCTCTGTGCACTGCCTCCATCTCTAGGACATTGATGTGAAGACGGGACTCCTCCTGCGACCAATTCCCGGAGACTGTTGACGATCCCCAGGAGGCTCCCCACCCGGACAGGGATGCATCCGTCGACATGACCTCCCTCTTGCGAATGACTCGGAACGGTCTTCCCTGGCTCCAATTGGCCCGTGTCCGCCACCATAGCAGGTGAGGTAACACTTCCTCCGTCCGGCGAATCGGCTTCGAGGTAGGGTCCTGGGACAGGGAGAACTGGTGAAGCAAGAAGAGCTGGATAGGTCTCATTCTCAGGCGGCAGAGGGGAACCACGTCTACTAAGCTGGCTAGGAGGCCTAAAAGACGAAACCACTCGTTGACTGGGCTGATGGGCCTTTCCATGAGATGGGCACACAGGTTGACGACTGCTTCCCGCCTTTCGGTGGAAGGGAGGATCCTGCCTACTTCCAAGTCTAGAACTGCCCCCAGATACACCAGAGACTGAGAGGGAACGAGAGAAGATTTCTGGGGGTTGATAATCCATCCCAAACTCCCGAGGAGTTGTGTCACGAGCCGAGTGCGGTCCATCGCGGCCGCTTCCGAGTTGGCGACGATGAGCCAGTCGTCCAAGTACGCGAAGACTAGCACTCCCCGCCGACGTAGGTAACTGGTAACAGCTCTGGTGAGTCTTGTAAAAACCCTTGGAGCAGTCGAAAGGCCGAAGGGCATGGCTCTGAAGACGTAGTCTCCGCCGTTGTAGTGGAAAGACAGGAAATGTTGGTGTTCCTCGTGGATCGGAACATGAAGGTAGGCGTCCTTCAGATCTACGGAGGTGGCCCACATCCCCATGGCGAGGGACGGGAGGATTGAAGCCAGAGTTTCCATCCTGAAGTGCTTCGGGCGGATGTAGCCTTTGTTCAGGGGCTTGAGGTTCAAGATCGGGCGCCAGGTATCCGGTTTTGGAGTTAGAAAAAGGTGGATCTGAATAGGTTCAACGATTCTTGTCGGGTGGCCGGACGGATAGCCTCCTTGGAAAGCAGGTCCGACAGTTCTTTTTCCAAGGCTTCCCTCTGGTCCCGCTGGGCTGGAATCGGGGTTGCACGAAAGTGGTTCCCTATCGGAGGAGGTTCTGTGAACTCCAGCCTGTAGCCTTCCGAGACTGTGCGGGAAACCCATGAGTCCGGGCCTAGGATGTCCCAGTTTCCAGCGAACTTTCTTATACGCCCCCCGCGCCGGGAACGAGACGGTGAGGTGGGCACCCCTAGGGCTTTGGGGCCCTTCCTCTAGCCGGCTGACGACGGAACCCCGGTTGGCTTCTCTCTACGGGTCTAGCTGGGCGTGAACGTCTAGGAGGGTCACGGCGCGTCCGTCGATCCTGAAAGGGTGCTACAAAGCTACCACGGCGAGAACGGTCTACCGGTTGCCGGGCACGAAAGGGGGCACGCCCCACCCCCGGAGCACGACGATCCCTGGAAGAGCGGGAAGACGAACGTGGCTTGGGCCTAAAATCGGCGTCCTTAAGGTCTTTGTGTTTTTTCACCTCTGCCTGCAATAGCGCCTCAAACTGGTTGTTAAACAAGTCCGCTGAGGAAACGGGCAGCTTCTGAAACTTCTCTCTGATAGAGTCTGAAGGCCAGGTGAGGCAATCGAGCGCCAAGGAACGGACGGCGATTCTGGAAAGCTGGTCGAAGACCAAACGTGAGACTGGGCCCAAAAGCTTGACGAGGGAGCCCGTGTCCTCCCTAGATACGGCTCTGTCCTGTGGCTGGTGGAACGCCATGTTAATGACTTCCGCTAAGAGCAAGAGGGAAGAAGTGAACTTCAAACCCATTCTAGCCGCTGTATCTATCCTCACAAGCTCCGAATCCAAAAGCTTCTTGTCTTTGGCCAGGAACTTTCCCTTTGAATCCATGGCCCCGGCTGAAGCCAGCTTATCCTTGGCAGCTTGCGGCATAAGGGGGGCTCTAAACAATTCCTCCCAATCCGGTTCATCAACCTTGAAGACGGCGGCTTCCTTAGACGGAAAGGCGGACCAAGTCTTCTTGTCGGCAATGGCGGTGAACCGCTCAAAACACTCATAATCAACTGGTAGGCTGGCTATGGGGGGCTGCTTCGATTTGTTGAGAGAGAGTTTGGAACGGCTCGTCTCCTCCGTGGGTTGGGGCGCCTCGGGGCCGGAAACCCCAATGTTTTCCTGATAACTTCTACAGCTTTACTAAACGCCTCCTGTGTAATGGTGGTGCCCAGGAGGGGAAGGTCATCTTCCGAGGACGAGTCCTGTGGTTCCGCAAGGCGGGAAGACGCTGTAGGATGTGGTCCCGCGGGACCGGCATCATCAAGAAGGCTCGGATCCTGTACAATCTCCTGAGAATCGGACCCGTCATATGACGGGGCCGGAGAACTTGGAGCTCCAGGAGGGGACGTCGCCGGCTCCGTGGGTTTGATGAAGCCCTGAGACAGAACCTGAGAAAGTTGTTTCAGGAACCCGGCAAGAATAGACTCAGTGTCCTCTGGAGCACTTCTAGCCTGCTTCCTGGGAGGAGCCTCCGGATCCAACGAAGGAGAACGGTCCCGGTGGGGGCGCCTATGGCCCCGATCAGTTGAGGAAAGCTCCGGGTCCACCGGAGCCAGGGTTTCCAGCAAGGCCTCCGGAGAGGCACTGTGAATAAGACTCTCCTCCGCTAAGGAAACGTCGGAGCCGAGAACTCCAAAATCGAGTGATGGATCCGCTGGAGCCGGAAAAGACGGGGCTGCCGGAGCCGGAGCCTGAGAAGGTTGAGCCGGTGCACTGGAACCCGACGAATCACGAGAGGACTTGGCCTTGGAGCCGCCCTTAACCGGTGTTTTTCCTTTAGAAGGTTTCTTCTTCTTCTGGCCCAAAGCCTTATGTGAGGAGGATACACCCCCGCAACCGGCTTGATCCGGGGCCGGGGCCTTATGTACGGGGGGAACACCCCCGCAACTGGCCCGATCAACAGAACTCGCCAGTTCTGGACAGGAGCTCGCCTTCTCCAGAAGGCGCATCTTCCTAGACTTCAACAGCTTGGCTGTCGCACACCAGGAGGCTTCATCCCACTGATCACAGACCTCGCAAGGGTTCTGCTTAGAACACGTGGGGCACATCGGGCATTTGGTGTGCCAATCCCAGCCTCGATGAGGTTTAAACTGATGACAGGACTCGCAGATCGGGTTCATATCTGAAAGATATAAGCAGAAAAAGAAAACACCTGCCATCGCGGCTCCCGGACCAAGTCAGGGAACCGCCGAAAGAACTCTCCCCGGCTCCAAACGGAGCCAGGGAGCATGAAGACGTCCCGGCTCCACAGAGCCAGGACCACACACAAAGCCCCCGGCTCCACCCTGGAGCCAGGAACACACAACCCCCGGCTCCACACAGGAGCCAGGGCAACAACACACCTCTGCCCCGAACGCAGGAACGGAGCCGAGGGAACACAAGGACAAAATCCCGGCTCCAAGGAGCCAAGAACACACGGACAACACCCCGGCTCCGTGGAGCCGGGGAGGACACGAACAGCACAACACAACAAAACACACAACCTGCACAAAGCCTCTGCTTCTAAACAAACTGCTAGCGGAGGCAATCAAGCGTCCCGGCTCCATGGAGCCGGGAACACAAACAATCTAACCTACACAAAACCTCGGCTTCTGAACAAAGCTGCCAGCAAAGGCAACTAAGCATCCCGGCTCCATGGAGCCGGGAACACAAACAACATAACCTACACAAAACCTCGGCTCCAGAATAAAGCTGCCAGCAAAGGCAACTAAGCATCCCGGCTCCATGGAGCCGGGAGCACAACAAAGCCAAGGAACGCAAGCTACGGCTCCAGAACAAAGCCTCGGAGCCGAAGAAAGCCAAACCTGTCCAGTCAAAACCAACGAGCCGTGACCGGACAGGAGCAAGAAAGAAGACAACGGTCGTATCACCAGTACGACCACACCCTAAGGGGGGAAAAACCGGTGCGCCCCAAAGGCTACCGGAAGGGGAAGGCCGCGACGGTTCGCCAAAGGCTACCGATCAGGCCGGGGAGGGGAGAAAACCTCAAGGAGAGAGAGCCAACCTCCCCACAACACGAGTCTAGCACGAACGGGAAGACCCGCGTCCTAAGTCCCGAGATAAAGAAAGTAACACTAAAACACGAAAACAACAAATATAACATCAAAGGGCAGGAAGAGAAAAAAACAACCAACAACACCCAGAACCGGTCCGCCGCAAGGCTACCAGAACCGAAGGGGGGAAAAAGGGAGCCTAAACCCGCAAAGAGCTACGATAGGCCGGCGGCCTAACGAACTCACACTAGGCAAGAAGCCTAAGCTACGAAAACGGCTAACAAAGTAGCTAGAAAAAGGCCCCTGAAAAACCCCAAAAGGAAACCTCTTACTTAACACTCTGGTCAGGTGAACCGCTGAAAACGATCCAGAAATGACGAAAAACTTCCTGCACCCAAAAAGGGTCCAAAGGAAAATCCAAAAAGATGAAAAAACGAGAGAGCTAATAAAACGTGACTTAAGCATTCCGCTGGCAATGAAACAAGGGTGTGTTCGGGGATGGTTCCTATTGGGCTATAGCGCCACCTACAGAAGACATTGCCAGATAGTATTCCGCGGTAAATGGAACAGTCCATTTGTGGAACAGGTGAGGTAAGTAGGAGTGAAGTAGATACTATGGTTACATGGAATGCAGCTTATGACAGTACCGGTAGTTTCATGGATGCTTAATTGTGACTGGTTGGTTAGCATTGCTAACATGCAGTAGACAATCAAAACTCATAACACCATCAATTCAAATTGTGCATGCATGTAATTTTGCAAATGTAGACATGTAGTAATGTCAGTAGAAGGAATTTATCTTCATTAAGTTTGTGTTACTATATGCATTGTTTGAAATTGATCTTCTGATCCCATCTTGCACTGTATGCAGTAGTGGGTTCTTGCAACCAGTGGCAGATTATCCCTTTGAGACAATGCAAACTAGTATCGACTGGCAACTTTAATAAATATTTCAATCGCAAAGTTACTTTATACCAAGAGTTGAATGCAGGCACCGCACTATGCAGTTAATAAGATATGAAAGAATAAAATTTTCTTATGACCTGGTAGGCCTTCTGTAATATGCTCTACTTTAGTCACACTAACATTTTGCTGTTTGTTAGTAAAGATGAACTACTTCTTAAATCAGCCACCCAGCTGTGACATTAATCAGATTTATCAGAATAGTATCTTTAATGGTACACTTACATTACAGATCACCTTTAAAGTGAACTACACTGGACATCAATCAGTATTAAAAATCTGGATTAAAATCATTTTCAAGTTTAATTAGCACTGAGGTTGAAATCTGTTTAATTAGATTAAACCAGAATGCATCAAGGTTTTGATGATACCTCCAAACAATGCCACATTCAAACCATGGTGACCCAATATGACATTTGGCTTCCACTAAAAACTGAATGGTTTTTCTTCTGACCACATCGCATGTACACACAAATTGTCAAATCAATCCAACTTACACACCTGAAGATATCATGCAAGTATTTCAGAGTTTGATCCCAGGTGACCTCAGATGACCTTTGACATCCACCAAAGTGAATGATAGGAATCATCTTCTGTACATAATGCATCAACATGCATTATGAAATCTATCAAAGTTTCCTAACCTTAAGACAAATGTTTTCAGATTTTGACCCCTGGTAACCCCAACAACTTTAAGCTACACCAAAAACAATAGGGACCATCCTCTGACCAGAGCTCATCCACATATCAAATTTATACAAATCCCTGTCAGTTTGCTACCTACAGATATTGTGTTAACAAGGTATTCAGAATTTGACCCCTGATCACCCCATGAGCTTTGACCTGCACTAAAAAACAATCAAAACCATCTTCTGACCATTACATATCCACATGATAGTTATGAAATCCATCCAAGTTTCCTTGCAGATATACTGTGTTATTTAGTTTTCAGATTTAAACTACTGGTGACCCCAGATTTGATTCTTTGGCCTTTTACCAAAAATAAAATGGAGTATCTTTTCAACAAACACATCTACATACCAGTTTAATGAAATCTATCCCAGTTTCCTACTGGAGATGCTGGAGATGGTGTTACAGTACTGTACCAAGGTTTTCAGGTTTTGATCCCTGGTGACCCCATATAACCTTGACCTCTACCAATCAGTAGTGTTCTTCCTCTCAATATGGTCTACTGTATAGTATGTAACAAGTTTGAAAACTGTCAGCTTGAGATATTGTATGATGTTAACCAGCAAGGCATCACAAACATACATACACACATATATGTATGCACATCATAACTGCACAAGTTTCTCCTGTCATCAAAACTAAAAATTTATTACTTTCAAAACACACTACAGGAAAAATATCACATGGTAAAGTACAGCTACCAAATATTATGTTACAAGTTGCAAGTCTACTAGTACTGTGAACTGTAATTGGGTCGTGGCTTTAAACAGGTAAGCTATGAGTTTGGCATACTGTATCTTGACTAAATGGGGGTGATGCGCACTGTTTAACAAGAAATTTCCTAACTGGCTGACAATAGCCCTGCTCCCTAACCCTAACAAAGGATATGATCGATACAATACAATGGCAACAACATATCGAGAAACACCTTGTTAAACAGTGAGCATCTACCCCCAAATAGCCTTACTTCAGAAACTTTTGCTAATACTCTAGCAAGTAAAAATAGCACAGTCTATAGTGTTAAAACATGGCAGCTTTCTTTCATTTGATTTATGTATGCCAACAATATTCTGGAAGAAAGTCTGGATCTACTGTACCAAGGACAGTCACCCCAAATTGAAGCATTTTTTAATTAATTTCCCTTCAAGTACCTTTAAAGGTACTGTAGGCCATGTATTGAGATGAAAATGCAGACTGGTAACACCATACCACAAAGTAAAGTACTTCATGTTTAACAATTGCATGGTACCATACCATGTATCCTTCATAAGAATTACAGATGGCTGACCTATGGCAAAAGGGTTGGGCTCTGCCCTGGGAATTAGCTGGAATGCACTTTAAACAGCTGTGTGTAAAACCTGCATCACACCAGGGAGTAACTAACTTCCTGAATATACTGTACTGTGATATTCACAGATACAGTACATCATTCTGTGTAACTACAGTAGTATGTACTGTAAACAACATCTGTCCCATGAGTACTTTATGTTCATGGAGAAGGGAATAATCATTTTTCCACCAAACAGCTCAAAGAGACCAGAATGCTGACACATTTCTTAGAAAAAGCTAGTCGATTTTGTATTAATTTCTAACACTTTTCTTAATTTTCCAATTATTTTTTTCACCTTCATCATAAACCTATTGTGTAAATAGCCGTTTTCTTATTTTCAAAAATGAGGGCACTTCAAAAATGATGAAAGCCAGCCACATTATAAGTTGAATGATGTCTCATTCACTGCACCTGGAACTTACACTACCATACAAACTGAAAAAAAAAAAAAAACATATAGGGGCCTTAGACTGGGATTTGAGAATTCCCTATTAAATGCAGAGGAAAAGTGTATACCCAGCCTAGACCTGAAATCATGTCTAGGAGGACTAGATACAGCACTGCCAACAGCAATGTCAAATGATTTTTAAGTTTCGGTAGTCCATGTTGCTACAATATAATGCCTACTACAGTGTGGAGTGCAATAGTGTACCTTCAATCGCTATATGCACTAAGTTTTTTCCCCCTTTACAGTACCTCAACTACAGTATATAAAGCAAAACTGCATAAATCCAGGTTTTCAAAACTTTTATGCACCTCTTCTGGAAGGAGTTTTAAAGCAGGTTTAGCTGGGGTTCCTTTCTCCTTTAATTGTGAGCCTGTACAGTACTGTGTGGACCATTTGGTAGCTTAAAGTGGGCATGACATGGCCACAAACGTTTGTGTATTGCAAGATTCGGTACAGTATTTTACAAATATCATCTCACACCCCATTAAAAACCTATACAATTCGGCATAAATGATATCTGAATTAAGGAAAATGTTCAAAATCCAATTTCGAACTAGAAAGCCAACAGGCTTAGTGATTCCTTGCCGTATGATATATCATAGCAAACATGGAAACAAACATGACATGCATGAGATCCCATACAATTATCCTACTTAACTGAGATATAATACTAGTAGGGTCAAACTTTTTGACCTCATGTGACCCAAAATGACCTTTTGTCCCCTTAAAAACAATAGTGATCACCTTACCAACACGTCCATCAACATGAGTAATTCAAAATTAAGCTTAGTACAGAATGAGTATGGAAGTACTACCACCATGGTATGAGATCCCTCACAGTTATCCCCCTAAAAATATTATGTCTACAAAGTTTGATCTAACTGTCACCTCAAACCTTTGATCTCCACACACAAGAGGAATTTCTCACACAGCTTTAATATTCCAGAAAACTGTCTCATTACTTGATAAAGCGGTATTTTGAAACCATTTTTATCAAAAGTTTGGTCAATGGGGACAGCTCTCCATTCTGAAGTCTCTATGTTCCGATGCCTCTATGTTTCGAAAAGTCTGCATTGAGGTTAGTGTTTAAACAAGCCCTCATCGACACACTCTCCTACAAGCATTGGATCAAATACTGTGTTCTCACATACCCCGCGCTCGAGGTAACACTGTATTACCTCACGCTCGAGTAACGTGGGAAGGCGGGTTAACGCGGGGTCAGTGTTTAAATTTCAATCCACCTCAAATCGCAGGGTTAAGCAGTTTTAAACATCGTGTTTGTTTTAATTTAGCAAGGTCACAGGTATTTATAGCACTGATGACAGGTATTTTCTTACATTTTGCTGTAATCGGTGTGTGAAATATTTGGTCTCGTTACTATGGTAACACTATCCAATCAACGAAACACTGGGTACGTGAGAACACAGACTGGAAAACACGGGGTTAGCCCGTGGTTTTGTCTGATTGTAAACACGAGTTAACACTGGGTGTTGCGGGGTATGTGAGACTAAGCCTAAAGAGACATCTGAACAGAGATGTGTAACCTTGGCTATTACTGACGGCAATTTTTGCTTTATGGGGGAAATGCCCCACCCATTGTCTATGGTATCCTTTGCAAATTAACAAAAGCAGATATCCCTATTAATCCATAATTTAACAAGACTTTTAATTTGCCTTTTGTCTACTTATACTGTAGGTACAGCATAACATCCAGTACAAGTTTTCCTTGTTTGATACACAGTATACAACTTTATGCTTGCTCTTATTACCTGAACTACTTTTAAATGACAGCAGCAATGCAAAATTAAATCTTAATACTTTTGAAAAGTGTCATAAAGGGTAATCTTGAAGCAATGGTTCTATGCATTAAGCTTTATGGTACACTTTTTTTTTTTTTGGGCGGGGGGATAGTGACATGGATAACAAGAGCCCAATGGGCACTGTGGTTCCTTGCTAGATTTTATGAGAACTGTAGAGCCAGTCTGTGAAATAGAGCTAAGCAAAAGTACATACTCAATGTTTGTAACATCTTCACAAGGGGTATTTTAGTACTAATTTTACATGAAATCAAAGATTAAATTTCTGTGGCCTTACTAACATTCAACTTTTGTAATGCTTGATGATCCTTCAAAAACACTACCTCATTTCCATATGTATTTATGCTTGTAATCAAATTTGATATTATCACCAATAAATGATATACAATGTGGTCAGAGAATGAAAAACACCCCTTGTATTTCTCTCACAAGTTATTTTTACCTGCTCTCAAATAAAACTTGCTGTTACTTTAAAACAATCTACCACTTGTCCTGTTTGCTACCTCTACACAGAAAACAGGGTTTTTTCAGCAGTCAAGCAGAAAGCAAGTGATTAATGAAGTGTGATAATAGAATGAGGATAAGGTTACCCCACAGAGCACAGCAGTATTAAAGAGACATATTGTAGAATCCATGCATTGCTTCCACTGGCAGAGAGACCAGTTTAATGCAGAGTGACCTGTGCTCAGTGAAATGTACAGATTTCAGTTATTGCCCTCTTAAAACTTTGAATGATCCAAAATATGTGTACAACCTGAAGGAATCATTACTGAACTAACAAAAAGGACAAATTTCTAAGGTGTTTGAGTGCGTAAGCATGCAAAACCAGGTGAGATAAAAAATCTATTGAAACTATCTTTATCTAGCTTACAAGATTTTCTAAATAACATTTCTAGCAGTTGACCTCCAGTGACCTTGATGACCTTTGACCTTAACCAAACACAGATTGATTTGAAATCTGTCCTTTCTACCTTAAAATACTGTGTTACAACGTTTTTCAGTGTTTGACCCCTGGTGACCTCAGATGACCCTTTGACCTTCACCGAACATATCCAATTTCATCCTTACACCATAACACATCCACACACCAAGTATGACATCTATCCAAGTTTCCTAACTAGAAATATCCTGTTGAGAAGGTTTTTAGCTTTTGACCTCTGGTGACCCCAAATGACCTTTGACCTCCACCAAAAACGATAGGGCACACCTTCTCCCTATGACGAATCTATGTACCAAATCCAAGTTCCATCCATCCTTCCCTTGTTGAGTTAGAGCGTACCGAAGCAAGTGTCACACACACACACACACACACACATACACACACACACACGCCAACCTGACTACATAGGTTCCTTTGCTACCGCAAGGAACCAAAAATGAAATGTGAGACGAATTCCCACTCGATGATGATATTTGACATAGCTATATAATCCTTCACACAGGGGTTACTTTTTTGGTGCGGTTATCCAGATATAAGCAGAGATGAGGCAAGTAGTATGCTCATACATTTTATGCTATCAAAAATTTAAAACAAATTCTAGAATGAAACTAAGTGACAAATAATCACTGTAGAGCATATTGAAACTGTAAAGCAGAAACACCAATCTAGACAGACACCAATGTTTAAAGTTTTGTTCAACAAAATTCCTTATACAAACACACTATTTGTTCAATTCCACCAGCTTCTATGTAAAGGACACTTAATTTCTGAAGGGTGTCAATCTACAGTATTTCTAAGATGACTTTCAGTTTAGAAACTTGATCAGTGTACATGAACTTCTCCATCTCCACACAATGGCTAGGCAAACAACTTTAATTTGTGGTCAGATGAGACAAGATAATGTGGACAGTTATTTTATGCTGGATTTAGCAGAGGTGTGACATTCATGGAAGTCTGACATTTTGACCACGAAAAGAGTACTGAATGCCTGCAGGGAATGGCAGGAAATAGGAGTATATACAAACAATGGGCTGTCATGGTTATGTACTGAGATAAAAAAAAGCTTTCTTCAGAGGGTTTATAAGAGTCAATTAACACCACTTACACAGTAAAAAGCTTAAGTCAATTGAGCTGTATGTTTGTATGAGGTAATCCTTCAGGACACTGTGGGGATAACTGGCAGTCAACTGTGAAAAATTGGGCGAGATAACTGTGACCAAATGGCAAACAATGGGTCAGTCACTATTTGATTCACTCTATTAGGCAATGACAGTTCATGTGCGCTGAAGGGTATTTGACACCAAATGATCAGTGTAAATTAGGTTCTTTTTTGTAAAACTAACTAACTGTGGTATATCTAATTAATCAATTCCCACTTCCAATTACTGCATGCTTGCATGCACATGTCCTCATGAGGACAGTAGGCACAAGGTTTGTCAAATATTAGCACTTTTTGCCACTAAATTTAATGTTTTCTTCAGGTTTTCTTTGAGGTTATTGAAAAAGCAATGTAGGTATGTTATAAAAGAGATTCTTGTGCATCACACAGAGTACTCTCTGTTCAAAGTTTATACTTATGAAGTTCCATATCAGTCATCTACTTAGTGTGCACAGAAGCATCTTCTAATATTTTCAGACTATGTCCCTAAATGACCCTTATATACAGACTGTTTAAACTCACATGTTCCACATCAGTTTCATGAAAATCTATTTACTTGTGGCTGCAAAATCAGCATACCCATGAGCATTGAAGCATGTATGCCAGCCTGATGAACAGATTTTGCCTTTTAAGATTTTATATTTTGCTCTGCCCACTTTTTCATGTATTAATACTTGGAACTTAATGTAATAGCAGGGCACAATTTCATGCCAGAATCAACATTCTGTACAGTAACTACCATGTGATGTGCCTTTTTGTGCACCTTAGACCTTCTTCCTATGAGTTTGCTTCAGTACTTTACAAATGCATTTTCAAAATTACCTCACTAAAGAATTTACATAGTGAAGTTAATAAACTGTTCCAAAAAAATTATATACCCTATGCCTATTACATTACACATGCCAAATTATTCTTACCCTTTCACCCTAACCGCTCATGGATATTAACTTCAACAGTTATATACTCTTTTGAGATATAGTGTTTGCAAGGTTTAGATGTTTTGAACTCTGATGACCCCAAATGACCTTTTACATCCAATAAAAACAATAGGGGTCATCTACTCAATATGGACAATCCACTTAGTAAATATGAGATTCCTGGCAGTTACCTTTCTTGACATATGGTGTTTACAAGTTTTTGAGCTTTTCATCTCTGATGACCCCAAATGACCTTTGACCTCCACCAAAAATAATTGTGATCATCTACTGTACTTAATATGGGCAATCCGCCTGCTACGCATGAGATCCCTCACATTTACCCTTCTTGAGATACAGTGTTTACAAGGTTTTGACCTTTTTCCCTCTGGTGACCCCAAATGACCTTTGACCTCCATCAAAAACAATAGGGACCATCTACTCAATATGGACAATCAGCAAGGTAAGTATGAGATTGCTCACATTTTTCCTTCTGGAGATATCGTGTTTACAAGCAATTTCCAAGGTATTTACATTTTGACCTCTGGTGACCCCAAATGACATTTGACCTCTACCAAAAAAAATAGGGACCATCTACTCAATGTGGACAATCTACATGCCAAGTTTGAGATCCCTGGGGGTTACCGTTCTTGAGATATCGTGTTTACAAGCAGGCGTCACACACACACATACACACACACACACACACACACATACACACACACGACATCACCATCGCATATATTCCTTGCCTGCCTTCGGCAAGGAATCAAAAATGCCTCAACAGGTCACCTGACTTTTATGACACAACTGGTGGCACAAACCCCTCTATTTTAGAACGCACATGTTGATGTGGAACTAATCGCTTGGTAAAGTTATCTTATCTTAGCAACTTCATGAAAACGATTGCATCACAATACTCATCCAACATACAGAGCAAAAGGCACGGACCATGGTGGGGATTTGGAGCAAATCATTGGCCAATATGTTCACGTGCATATGCGCGTGGGTAAAAACTGTTCTGTTTAAGTGCAAGAACTGAAGCTGCAGTTTGGGCACCATAAAAAACAGCTATGAACAAGTATGGACAGTTCACAATAAGCCCATCCCCACTTTGAGGGCATCTTTACAGTACAGTATGAGCTGTTTGGTGAAGATGCTATTGTGAATACTAAGCAGTCACTGTGCAATGCACAATTCACAATGTAGCCAGTGGCCACACTCACTACTATTGTAGCACAGGTGTTTGCAATTATGTACGTGCTAACACGCATTACCATGCACATGATTCGATGATTGTGAGCTCTCTGGTACAGTGTTGCTAACCTTGCCTCCAATTACGTCACATTTTGAGACATGTTAACATACATTTTTTTGCTTTTGGATTTCACATGGGCTGAGCCTGGATGGAACTGGGAATTCAAAACGTTGTATTTAGGTATTTATGGACATAATTTAGTAGGGACATCATTCACTTGATGTAAAGGTGTACCCAAAGAACAGTTACCGAGAAACTCACTTTGGCCGTGTCATGCCCACTTTAAGGAAACCACACTAGCACATAGGCCTATAGCAACATACAGATTTTTTTAAGGGATAAGGATTAAAGTTCAACATTTCCTTATTTCTTCTTTGTAAAGTGTATGAATCAATGACATGCATCCCCCTCTTTTTTTTTGTCTTTTTTTACTGTACAGTATTCATACTGTATCCTGTTACCTTTTAACCACAGGTTGATACAGTATATATTACTGTTACAGGGTCTTTAATTTACTGTCAGTGTTTTTATGCAGGTTGCTGTAGCATGACTATATCAATACAGTTTGTGTTTGAGCATATACAGTAAAGAGAATGAGCCATCTGACCAGAAAATTGCATACTCCAAAATATGCAACCCTCCAAAAAGCATGCACACAATTTACATATGAATTTTGCACATGATTTTCAGTACTGATTTAAACATAGTACAGTATGTAGTCTATGAGTGATGAATCCAAGAAGAGTGGATTTGCTCCTTTTTTCCTGCATGGAAATGATGGAAATCTGTCTGGTTGTATCCATAGTGTACAGTACAATATTTACTTCTTGTGGCATAAATATCTGTTTAAAGCATATTCCAGTGGTTTTTGACTTAGCTCATACAGTATACAGTTAGTTTGTTAGATGGACTCAGAGTTTTACGGCCCAGTTTCCAACCTATTGGTTTAAGTCGAGCCGGCCACAGCCTTTTTTCCAGTTGTGGCTCACTGGCTTGTTTTCCCTACCCCACTGCTTGTGCGGAGCCTCACGCACAACGGCAGCATACAGTATCATACTGTAACATTATTGACTTAAAGGCAACAGTACAGTTCACAAAAAGCAATCCTGACTTAATAACATGGTCTTAAACTTACCCTTTAGTTTTGTTTCTGATTTGTTGGAAGTAAGTTTTAGCTTCGACCATAAGAGTTGTGAAAAAACTTTAAATTACCAATTTTTGTGAAATTTTGGCCGTTCTAAACAGTTTTTGTATTTGATAAAGTATTGGAATGGATTATAGGCTACGTACTGCAGGAGTTGAATTCTGAGGCATGCAAGTGTGATGGCACACCGCCGCTCACCTCAAATCACTGTGAGGAGTGCAATTTTTTTCACACCTCAATAAAGAATGGGAAATTTAAGTTAAATAATAAAACAGCACCCCTACCACACTCCTTTGTAGCACACCTGGAAAATCTTAAACTCAAGACTTGCTACTGAACTGTAATGAAACCACTTTGGCAATACTGTACAGGAAAGAGTTATAGGGTTGATGTACGATGAGAATTTCTTGTATATGTTCAGTTTTAAGTACTGTAGTTGTATAATGTTACAGAAGTCCTTTTGCCGTAGTATCATGTTATTAATTCTTCATTTTGTGTTGTTCCTCGGCCTTGGTTTGTTTGTTGTCCAAAATGGAGTGAGTATCAGCCGTATCAGTAAGTTAGCTGTTTGAATGCAGGTTATCTGGAGCAGGTAATTTGTATACTTTTCTCTGCCATCTAGTCTTCACCTCTATGTCTCCACCCTTCTCCTCCATTACCTTAACAAACTAGCCAGGCTGATTTTCAACCCTGTTCAACCATGCTTATGTACTATTAGTAGAAGCAATGTAAAGTTAAAAAAAATATCTTCAAACAGTGAGTTCAGACATACTTCTTGAGTAGTACTACTAACCATTCTACAATTAGAAATAGTCTGAGTAAGTAGTTAAACAAGAGCCCAATGGGCACTGTGGTTCCTTGCTGGATGTTATAAGAACTGTACAGCCAGCTAAGCAAAAGTTCATACTCAATGTTTGTAACATCTTCACAAGGGGTATTTTAGTACTAATATTACATGAAATCAAAGATTCAATTTCTGTGGCCTTACTGACATTCAACTTTTGTGAAGCTTGGTGATCCTTCAAAAACACTACCTCATTCCCATATGTATTCA
This sequence comes from Holothuria scabra, assembly GCA_037179385.1. Classification (NCBI taxonomy): domain Eukaryota; kingdom Metazoa; phylum Echinodermata; class Holothuroidea; order Aspidochirotida; family Holothuriidae; genus Holothuria; species Holothuria scabra. The sequence goes on along the minus strand of CM074182.1, from coordinate 38,112,809 downwards.
TGCTTGTAATCAAATTTGATATTATCACCAATAAATGATACACAATGTGGTCAGAGAGCGAAAAACACCCCTTGTATTTCTCTCACAAGTTATTTTTACCTGCTCTCAAATAAAACTTGCTGTTACTTTAAAACAATCTACCACTTGTCCAGTTTGCTACTCTACACAGAAAACAGGGTTTATTCAGCAGTCAAGCAGAAAGCAAGTGATTAATGAAGTGTGATAATAGAATGAGGATAAGGTTACCCCACAGAGCACAGCAGTGTTAAAGAGACATATTGTAGAATCCATGCATTGCTTCCACTGGCAGAGAGACCAGTTTAATGCAGAGTGACCTGTGCTCAGTGAAATGTACAAATTTCAGTTATTGCCCTCTTAAAACTTTGAATGATCAAAAATATGTGTACAACCTGAAGGAATCATTACTGAATGAACATAAAGGACAAATTTCTAAGGTGTTTGGGTGCCTAAACATGCAAAACCTGGTGAGATAAAGAAGCTATTGAAACTATCTTTATCTAGCTTACAAGATTTTCTACATAACATTTCCAGCAGTTGACCTCCAGTGACCTTGATGACCTTTGACCTTAACCAAACACAGATTGATTTGAAATCTGTCCTTTGTACCTTTAAATACTGTGTTAAAACGTTTTTCAGTGTTTGACCCCTGGTGACCTCAGATGACCCCTTGACCTTCACCGAACACATCCAATTTCATCCTTACACCATAACACATCCACACACCAAGTATGACATCTATCCAAGTTTCCTAACTAGAAATATCCTGTTGAGAAGGTTTTTAGTTTTTGACCTCTGGTGACCCCAAATGACCTTTGACCTCCACCAAAAACGATAGGGCACACCTTCTCCCTATGATGAATCTATGTACCAAATCCAACTTTCATCCAACCTTCCCTTGTTGAGTTAGAGCGTACCGAAGCAAGTGTCACACACACACACACACACACACACACATACACACACACGCACGCCAACCTGACTACATAGGTTCCTTTGCTACCGCAAGGAACCAAAAAGTATAAATATAAACCAACTATTACAATATTTACTATTTGTATCAAATAAACATTGTTTTTTATACTGCACAATAAACTACTCATTGTCTGGTACTTCTATGATGGTTTTTACCCCAGATTATTTTAATAACTACCACTTTTTACCAGTTTTTACCACAGACCTGTAAATCAGGATCTTTTCCACTTAACACATAACCCTCACTAAAGAAGCAATCTAAAAATGATGTGAAAACACTTTCTACCAAAATCATGTCACTCAGTTTCTGGCAACTTTCCAAACAGTCTGAAAAGTGCATTGACATTCAGTAATACTTTCCAACATCACATTACTGTACACAGTAATAAGTTAGGAAAATGTCAATACAGAATTACGGTACTTTATGTGCAACAGAACCATTCATTAACATCACATGTGAATTGGCAGCTCAAATCTTCCACCACACTTTAATTTAGGTGGTTTTCCAGACAGGAAAAGAGGTTAAATGGAGGAGTAATTCCCTCCTCCTTTAAAAATTGTTTGATCTTGTGAAAAATTGAAAATTGCTTTTTAAGACATGATTGGTCATATTGTACTGTAAATACACATATATGCTGTACATTAAAGATCAACAATTTATTGAACTATTGCAACAGTGTAATCTCACATACACAGTAATGGTAGCATGCATGAGAAAGCTGGTTATACTGTTATTAAGAATAGTGCAGTGCACTAACTACATTCAGTCACACTTCTTGGCCATTTGGCTGCAAAGATGATGTGGACAGAAGTTCAATTATAAGTCAGTCTCAAAAAGACAACACCAGTATTTTCACTGACTCAGGCAGCCAGGTAGTTGATGCACGACTTTTAATTTTGACTCACAGATACAAAACCTATGGGTCAAAATGATGCATGGTTTTCTTCTTTTCAAGTTTGCCTAGAATACAGTAAGCCTATGTACGATCAGGAACCTAGCAAAAAGGCTAGCAGTGACTACTGGTGAGAGAATCAGACACCAAAATTTCTTGCTTATCTTTAGGTTGAAATTTTACAATCCAGCCTGGTACGAAATTTCCAAAGTTTTAGTCTCAGTGCAAATATGTCTCGATATCTGATATAGCACATGAAGCTGAGCCAGTCAAGAAATAGATACTCAATCTACGCAATCATGTATTGACCTAACTACAAGGGAAATAATGTCAAAACTGAGCTGCACACACCCAAGTACGTAGCAATGCCGGTGCTGCGGTGTATATGTGGCACAGGCTTGCACTGCTTCTGTTACGACAGCTTCAAACCACCCCTACAGTAACTCGAGACTGAGCTACTGTTCATATCTCCAATACAAACACGTTGGGATAGTGTATGGGCTGGCACAAATAAATCAGAAGAAAAAAAGGCACTCCGCAGCAAACCTGGTGCCATAAATCCTTCGAAAATAGCAAGGTCTTACAGTAGTTAGGGTATTTTATGTATGCCACAAAACTATTCTGTCAAATAAATGCTAATTATATTACTTTTGACACCTTTCAATATGACAACATTCTGAGGCTACCCTGGGGCTGAAACAAGGCACAAGTACCATAGTGCACTACAGAAGAATTGAAATTTCAAAGGACTGCAGAGGGATTGTTATAAATTTGTATTTTTAAGACAGTCCAAGAATTTTTTAAAGTAGGCCATTAACAGAGTTAATCATCATGGTTAATGGAAAACAAAACAAATGCTGGCACTGTATCATTTGTTAGCTGTTTAGATGATTCAGTGAATGTTTTGGCACACTTGTGTGTGCACTAGTAGAAGCTGAGGACGGTTATGGGCAAAGCTGCAAGGGACCTTGTGGGAAAAGTTTAAATTTGGAAAGATGGAAAGATTTCACCTCATCTCTAAGAAAGGGTACATGTGGTACTTCTGTAATAGAGTGAGTGCATTTTGGAGGGAGGGGCTTGGTATGGTTGTACACATTTTCCTACCCCCCTCTTATGTAAATCATTGGAAATGGAAAGTCCCAGCAAACTCTACATCTTGGATGGGCATATCTCTACAAATTTGCAGCAAAGATTATTTATATCACATGCTGAATGCAACTTTCCCCAACACCTTTTGAGACTTGATAGTGTGAGTCAACATTACAATGAAATACCCCAGTGCGTACTACAATCAGTTACATTCTTTTTATTTTACATGTACTACTTCTATTTTAAATTTTCTAAAACGGAAAGATACTAACACACTGACATAAGCAGGTTTTAGCACTCTTGTATTTTGTACAACAAATATGCATACATGCATTTTGCGTTTGAAATCATTACTCTCTTAAATTTGGTGGAAATCAGGGAATAATTTATCCGGTATCGCATCGCAAAATACGATGCAAAATGACAGATTTGCGACAAAAAATAAAAATAGGTGTAGCAAAATTTGCGATACAATTTTCCAGCAAAAGTTCCAGTACTCAGTAAATTGAAATGACAACGACAACGGGAATACTACTGCACGCAGGTCTACATCTGTTCATTACACCATTATAACATGCACACTTGTCAAGCAAGGAAACACTGCAAAAAACAGCAAGAAAAGTATCCAGACACTTGAGTACTGTACCTTCAAAACAGCAAGGTAATTATGCCTATTCACAAAACTTACATGCACCTATTGGCCACTAGTTACATTGTCGATGGTGCGACTTTAATGTATGCAGCTGCGGTGTATGAGGCACTCTGTAATCGCTACTGTTACAATAGCTCGGAGACTTCCCATAGGGATCAAACTTTCTTCCACAGGAACACAAGGCTAGCCTAGGCTCTACACATCTACATATACAAACACGTTAGGATAGTGCAAGGTCTGGCACAAATACCTCTGAAGAAAAAGCATCGTAGGGCAAAATTGCAGGGGTTTACCTTTCGAAAATAGTATGAAGGGCTTTATTATAGCAAGAGTATTTTGCACATGCCTCATAATTATTTTATGAAATATGTGAAAACTTGATTATATTAGACATCTTTCAAATTGACATTGTTCTAATTACCCTAAATGAGGCTGTAGCAATATGAGAAGTTTGAGAACACTTTAAGAAATGGATCACAAGCTCGAAATTTAGGAAAAGTCCCAGGAAACTGCTTATTATCGTGGTGGAAGAAAAACAATAAGGTTACTGACTGTCTTCTGGCCCTGTTCCAGTTTGTTAGCAGTGCATCAAATTTGTTGAGTGAATGTTTTTGACACACTTTCTGGAGGACCTTACACTGTACAGCAAAGCAAGGAGCTGATTCAGTCTGATATGGAATTGAAGTCAGTACTCAGTGCCTTGTTTCTGCAGATCCTTAAAGAACTATTGCAGACAGGACTTTTCGTGGAACAATGCAGTCACATTAAGTCAATGTTTAGGTTTAGTTTCAGCATATAACTTAACACCGCATCACAGCGGGGAATACTTCTGGGCATGAATCAGAGTACTGCATAAAAGAAGAAAAGTATGACAGCAAAAAATTGCTACACAAAATGGAACTTGTATTGCAAAAATGCTATGCAAAATTTCTGTACTAAATTATTCCCTGGAAATGGTAAAAATTTGTTAAAGGAAATTGTACAAATTTTTGACTCCCAATATCTTTTGACCCTTCAAATTTTTACCCTGAGGGTCACTGACTCTTGAAAAAAAATGAAGAGTCAATTCCCAATTACATGGCAGCTCCAGCCTCCATGGCGGCTGAATCATTCATGATGGTCAAGAGGCTTGTCTGATAAATTCCATGTTTGAAAAAAATTTTGTTATCATTTTTGGTACCAGACTAGCAATTACATTTTAAAAACATTTCTAGATCCCTACGACTCCCTTCATTCCTGCAGCTAAAATTTCAAAATGCTGTGCAGCAAACAAATTTATAGTAGACTGAACTCGAGTCAAGGGGACTTCAAACCAGGATTGTCACCATGCTGGGCAGCACCCAGCCGTACTACCTGGCTCTCAAAATCTCCTCCCAGTACTTGCTATCAATGTCAGCATCACTGCCAGGAACAAATTTCTTACCCCAACGGGACAAAATGCTTAGATTTCTTTGGAATTGAGTTACAGTTCCTAGTATTTTGTAGGCGATCTCTAATCTGCCAATTTTCCCAGGGGGAGGTGGGACAGTGACTCCCCTTAGACTGCTCCCTGCAGGACAGTGACCACAAATTGCCAGGCTGTCAATATGGTCTAGTGACAACCTTGATTCAAATAAAATGATTGGCCTGAACAATGGCAAAGAAACAGCACCAGTAACAGAATATAAAAAGACAGAACTTCTTAAGCTCTTGGGTCATAAATCAAGTTGATGACTTCAGATCTTGATGATCCCATACACCTACAGCATGAATACATTTATAAATATTTACTACTATATGCACCCAATATAAGAACCATGAAAGCAACTGTACTTTCCATTTGAAGTTTCAAGTCAAGTGCATACAGTACTTCCCATTCTAAGAAATGTGAGAGGCAGATGATCCATTAAAAGAGCATCACCAATTTATTACAGTATCCTACAATTTACTGCCTCTCTCCTCATGAATGTTCAAAAATACTGAATAACCAAAAGGATAGGACCAACTGCAGTCATTGTACTTTTCATTTGAACTTACAAGTTTTAAAACTCACCTGTCTAAGAAATGTAAGAGGCTTCTGGCCCATTGCATGAGCATCACCAATGTTACACTTGATGATGTCTGGGAAGGGCTTCTGAGCTCCCTGTTGACAGTAATTAAAAAGATGACAAGAATTTGTTTTATGATCTTCCAGATTCATTTGATTGTCTACACCTGTCACAAAGCACATTGAGTTAACCCAGGGTAGTGCTGTGTACTACATTTTAGGTTTCTGGATGCATGTAATAAGCCCTGACTTCCAGAAACTACAGTACAGTATGCATACATTTTTGAACAATTTTCTTAAGACTACTGAAGAAATATGGACAACGTGAACACTGTTAAGAAACACTATTATTGCCTTCAAGTACAGTAACAGTCAAAACAAAGTAAGGTAACATTGGTCTCCAAGCAGGGTTTTGTCTTAAGAGGCTGTTCATTTATATAAGTTGGTTAGACATGCCCTTCCAGATAAAGCTTATTGAAATGCCAAATCCTCTCACACCAAACAGTTCCAATTCTGCCATAGAATTTTCTATTCTATTTGGATTTGTGTGCATGTGCATTGTATGTATGGCACCACATATTCATGCTTGCGTCACATCAATCATCACAACATACCGTATAGTCTCAGTTAGAACAATTTGTTCTGCACAACAAATCCTATGCCATTGACAGTCAGATCCAGGTTACCCTGAGTTGAGCTGACCAAGAAAACGGTTCATGTAATTATCTTGGTCCTGAAGAATTAGGATTCCTTACTGTAGGTTACCTTTGTTCTGTGCACATTCATCTGGCATAAATCTTGAAGTAGAGTGATTTGGACCAAATTTCAAACATAAGAGACTGATTTGCTCCCATGATTCTAATCTGTCCCATTGGAAATCTGTGCTAAGCCTAGGGTACCCACAGGTGACAGCTAGACTTAAAGGGGCTCATTGAGTTGGTTCATGAAATTCAACAAATTTTTCCAAAACTGTTACAGTATGTTTTCTTCACATACAGTACCAGTGACAAATGGTCAAACTAAGACAATCTCCGTATACTTCATACACATAACTGTTTAATGAATGAGTACTTTGAGGTTCAATTCTGTTTTCAAAAATTCGTCACCAGAAACTTTTTCAAAATAGCCACAAAACCCTTGCAAGTCAGGACACCACAAATTCAAAATTTAAGCTTTTCCCTTAACTATTGGATATGAAACTTGGCTTATTATGCTAATTACAAACATTGTCATGAGACAGTGACACTTTAACACTCTCATTAAGTTATCCAAATCAACTCAATAACAAGCCCCTTTTAAATGTCTCACATAAAATTTGTTCTCTGCTCAGAGGAGTTAGGACTAGTCTACTTTATATTTATAAATATTAACTCTAATCTATGTATGCATGGCCACATGGGAGAATTTCTCTATGTACATGCAATTTATACCTATCAGCCTCTACAAAGTAAACACTGACACAAAATGGACATTTGAAATGCACTCAGACTCTGCTGTTTATAGAAATCCTATTACAGTATAAAGAACAAACTTTCAAGCAATATTCAAGAGGTGAAGAGTGGTCTGATATACAGAATTGCGGGTCTGTTGTAGGGTTGAGAATAGAATATTGACAAGGGTGTTCCTATATTTTCCTATATTAAATTTTCTGAAAGAAAAGATGGGAAAACTGCACTGTGGTTAACCTGTGTCACTTGGAGATTTAGCTTCACATATGACAAATTTCTGATTTTTTTTATATTTTTGAGAGTCAGCACTCAGAAGACAAAACTTGTATCATACTCTATTCCTCATTTATGCCTGGATCATTCTTATCCTGCCTGCTTTAAACCACACTGCACAGGGAGCAAATTGTTCAGTTTTGCATTGCAATTTGCGATGCAAAAATGAGGAAAATTTGATACCTGTAACACATCATTCCAGTCTTGAATAGCAGACTTGAGATGCAAAATTTCAGAAGGTCTTGTGTCATTTTGAATGTTCACAGAACAATATAATGTTAGGGGAAAACAATAACAGAAACTGGAAGTCATGAAAACCATGCAAAAAATAAAAAAAATAATATGAAAAAAATAATCAGCCTCATACTTAATTACTCCGAAAACTATGTTTGTTTCTAAATAAAACTGCCGAAATTCTCTGCTTTTGAGAGTTCTAAAACTCGCTCTGCAAGAGATGCATTGTTTACTACTTCTAAATACGCAGATTCTGTATTAAGGGCTATAACAGTGTTACAGGGTAAAAAAGTAATCCACCACGTCGACAGCAAAAGCCATGGAAAGCACTATGTTTTGAGGATACTGGTTACCACAGCAGAATTTTGCCATCAATCAAACTTTACATTAATCTCAGTCAAGCATTCTCTACATTTCCAACTCACTATGTTTTAAACTCCTAAAGAGGGTGAATATTTTAGGCCTTATATTAAACATGGTTTGAAAGTATAGATTACTGGATAAATACTGTATGTCATGCTTTCTTTCACCTTACATCACAATTCCATGCTGTACAGTGCATGCAAAGAAATAGAGGCAAGCCATACCTCATTCCAAATCGGCAACTGCCTATCAATGAAGTTTGCCCATGAGACTAGGCTCGGCTCAGAAATCTTAATGTTAAACCTTGCTACTGTAGGATAGCATAGGAGCCAAAGCAAGCAACTCTGAATGAAAACTACATGGTACAAGGCAATTGCTGAAGTAAAGTTTTTAAAAATATTAGGCTAGGCTTAGTTTGAGTATTTTACACAGGCAATGAAACTACTTAATGAAGGGAATGTCATTTAAATAATTTGTATGTCTATCAGGTTTAACATTTTGAGCAGGCTTCCCTGAGCAGGAAAGACCTGTATGTCAGTAAAATGTACTTATGCACTATCTTGAAGTCAAATTTTAAGGAAAACCGAGATCTTAAGTTCCTGTTTTTAACAATTTTGTAAAGGCTTTCAGAGGCCTCAAAACTTGCTGATTATCAGAAGTTCTAAAGCTACTAAATTAATGGGGCTGGCAACCTTACCTTTTCTTAGTAGTACAGTATCAGGTTAAAGGGGGGGGGGGATGATTTGGAATATTTTGTGTGTCTCTGTCCTTAAGGCACAGGCTGAGCTGGATTCTGCACATCTGCAGCTACGCTGCTTTGTTGTACTGTAGGCTGCAGTGTAGGAGATGGTACTTTGCTTCATAAAATATTATGGGTTTGGGTTGGCTACTTGGTAGTCTGTATGTCGTTACAAGTACTGTAAGTGGTGGTCTAATTTTATTTGAAGGAATCCAGCAAGAAGGGAGAACCATCCAGTGACAATCTGGACAGTGATGAGGAGGATTATGGGGGTTGCATTTGATGAATGTCAATAAAAGATGGCACTCATGTTTTCAAATTGGTTTCTTTCATATGACACACTACTGCCCTTGTTTGTCCTGGGTAAAGTGGCACTTGACAGGACTACTGTATGACTGAAATAAAGGGGATGCATTTTTTAAAGGGACAATTCTCTCACCCCAAACTACACTTCTAGTATAGGGTAACAGAAACTCTCAATTGGCTCAGCTTTTTGATTGACTGCTAATTCAAACAATGCAGAGTACCAAAATGATTTTCCAAGATCGCGGAAAAACGCTGAAAAATATGGATATTAACATTTTTTACGGAATTTGCCATTTTGTGCAAAATTTACAGTAATGAAACCTCCTGAATTAGTAAGCTGGTCTCGCCGCGCCGATCAGCCTAGCTGTATAACTTCACATACAACATTTAATATTGCAAAGCAGTGATCGCGCTCACGAAGTATAGACTAGCCCACACCGACTGCCAGACCGACTCAGATGTATTTAATTTTAACACTTGCCTGATCTACGAGTTTGTTTCATTTCTAATTGCCCCCCAAAATGGTGTGGCTTGAAGCCAAAATAAAAACTAGGTCCAGGGCCTAGTCGTGACCTAAGTTTACAGTGCAAAATGTAACGTTAGAGCTATCAATAATTTACGTTACAATCGAATCTAGATATCGTACGGTAGTTTCCACCTATCTTATTACCGCATATGTAGAGGTACATTTATGTACCAGGGAGTTGCAAGAGCAACTCCTATCCCTGTATAGCTGTATGTAGTGCACAGCACATAAAGCGGGACCTGCTGCTACATTCACAGTATAATAATATACACACTGCCTTCAGCTGCACCGCGTGTATCGTTAGAAAAATGCTCAGAGAATGGGTGTACAGTACTGCAATTGGCAATAACATGACATCCTCCCTCAATAATTTCATTAGAAGCAGATATCCCCAAACTTATAACGAAGCCCCTTCATTCATAAACGCAAGTAGCCAATCAGTGAGCACAATTCTTTGTAACAGAAGTTCGTTCGATGTACAGCATGCATGAAGAAGCTGCGTAATGATTTTCAGCTGACTGTACTGTTATTGTGACCAGCTGCTGCTATGTACAGTACCTTGTTGGTCTTGATCAACAGTGATCGGAACATTTTTGAAACTTTTTTCAGTTCATGACTTACAAGCACTCATATGTGGTACAAGGACATGACTAATATTGTTTGGAAGCTGAACTTTTGATTTCTTGAAAAATGTTTTTTTTTGGAGACATACACCAGGGAATTGACAAACTTGTGGCTGATTATTTGTTAACTGCTGACAGTCCTATTATACCCTTCTGTACTGAAATGGAAATTCACCAAATTTTGAGAAAATTGAAACGAAAAAAAAAAAAAAACCCTTTAAAATGTTAAAACAGAATTTGCTTTTTTTTAAATGGAAAATTTTTGGCCCAACCCTTACTGAAAAAGTTTGTTTTACAGTATACAGTAGCCTACTGTACAGTAGATCATTTCTGACAGCCAGACACAGTCTTGTAGCAGGCTGAACCATGTCAGCGAGGTACAGTATACAGTAATTGGACAACCAGGATGTACAACATATGTTCAAATTGTACTATGCTATCTACAGTATGTATATTTTTGATAAAGACAAGAACTATAATTGGTGGCTGTCCTTGAATGTTTTAATTTGCAGACATGTTGACAAGTATTCCTAGTCTACCAGCTAAAATTCTCAAAACCCCAGTACCAAACCAGCATGCACTTAAGTACTTTATGAAGAAATGGTGAAGTATAGGATGTTTCAGGCACTGCACCAAAAATTACTGTTCAAAACTGCTGGTATAAATACCTGTATGCTCAAAGTGCATGGAAAAAGGAAGGCCTCCATTTGAAAATGTGACTGTGTGCCTGTCATAGCAATCTATTACAGTACTTTTCACATCTCATTTTTTATCATTATTTACTTAATATAAGATTGATAAATTTGTAGGTTGGAAATTTGAGAGGTTTTAAAGCTGTCTTTTTGGGTTATGAAAATTTATTGTATCTACTGTATACTTTGATTGTGTGTTGAAGTTTTTAAGAACCAAACTGTAACTGACTGAACCATGGTGGTTGAACCAAAAGGTATAAATTGACAGAATTACTGTACGTTAGTCTCGGCCTTTGTTACCTTCCGCCCCTCAAAAAAGGTGTTTTCCACCAGGGAATAATTTATCCCGTATCGCATCGCAAAATGACAGATTTGCAACACAAATAAAAATAGGTGTACATACAGTACATAGCAAAATTTGCGATACAATTTTGGAGCAAAAGTTCCGGTACTCAGTGAAAGGAATGACAATGGGAACACTGTACTGCACGCTGGCCTACTAAGCACTGTTCAATACTATTAGTACACGCACACTTGTCAAGCAATGAAACACTGCAAAAAGGCAAGAAAAGTATCCAGACACCGAGTACGTTCAAAACAGCAAGGGGATTATGACAATTCACAAAACTTTCACGTGCACCTATTGGCCACTAGTTACATTGTTGATGGTGCCACTTAAACATAGTATAGTAGGCCTTTAGTGCAGTTGTGTACGCTACACTCTGTAAGTGCTACTGTTACGATAGGTCACAGATTGTCCATAGGGATCAAACTTCTTATACTGAACATTTTTCCAATCGACATCATTCTGACTAGCCTGACTGAGGCTGTAATAATAGTCAATATCCATAGTAGGCTTTGTATGTAATACAGTACATGGGTCTTTATTCTAATTAGGGTACAGTACCAATGGTAAAATATACTGGTAAAGGCACCTGTCTTCCTATTTAAATCCACATTGTCTTTGCTATGCTTTCATTTCATCCTCACTATTCATGTTAGTGCATACTCTTCCAAAAAATAAGTATCATTGAAGTTAATCCTCCCAGTTTTGATGAAAAAGTGCCTAAAATCAGCAATTTGGGTCAAAAAAAGTGTGACATTTTAACTACCATAGCAGGAGTTACATTTTCCCTTATTTTTACACTTATTTTGCTCTGTTATTTTTAACTTACTGTAAATGGTTGATAAGGTATCAATTGTACTCTTGTAGCTCATATTTTATGAGAAACTGACACTTTTCTATTTCTTGGGATTCAGCCAAAGAGGGGTTCCAGGTGTAACATTTGGTGTTACAGTTACAGAGTGAAATTTCTGTATCTTATTTTCCAGAAATGACCTACAGTAAACACTAAATCTTCCTCATTGTAGTGGTTAATTGAAGCCTGTGCCTGTGCATTGTTGAATAAAGATTTGGGCAAAAGACCATTGTACAGAGAGAAAAACATTCATACTGTACGTAGCCATTTTTCATTTTGACAGGCCACTTTGGTGTTCCTGAAATATGTTACAGTGTGAACATTCGAAGTTAAAATACCAAGTGCTACTTCCTACATTTGATATGTTGTCATTTTTAGCTGAACTACTGTATACTTTTTAACATGGTCTTAACTTACAGGCAATAAAGCTGTGCCAACTTGTTATGATTTGATATATCATAAAATATTACTTTGGTGTTCCCCCAATCTCAGTTTCACGTGGAACGTATTGTTTGTACCACAGAATTGAGATGAAACCCTTGACTAAGTAATCATAAGAGGTTTCAGCTTCAAATTGCTAAGATTAACTAAATAAAACATATTTATGATATTAAACAAATCAATATACAGTCTAAGAGGGATAAACCTATTTTTGGTGTTCATGTTACACGTGGAACTTAAAATTTCCTATGAATGTGGCTATTTTGAGGTCAACTTAACCTGAACATTCATAAAAAACAACTTGTACAACATCATTTAGGCTTAAGCCTACAATGAACTTAGTAAATATAGCAATTCCACCAATGGTTTAAATGATGGTATATGAGTTTAGGACTCTAAATGTCATGTCACAGTCTGGTACCCTAATTTAAATAAAGACCCACATATGAGAAGCTTGAGAGCACTTTTAGAAACAGATCACAAGCTCGAAATTAAGGAAAAGTCCCAGAATTTAAGAAGCATGCAAACTACTTAAATTATCATGGTGGAAGTGGAAGAAAAACAATAAGGTTACTGACGGTCTTCGCAGTGTTCCAGGTTGATAGCAGTGCATCAAATTTGTTGAGTGAATGTTTTGTTTTTGAAACACTTTCTGGAGGATCTTATGCTGTGCTGATTCAGTCCCATATGAAATAGTACTTAGTGCCTTGTTTCTGCAGATCCATAAAGAACTATTGCAGACAGGACTTTTCATGGAACAATTCAAGGCAGTCACATCAAGTCAATGTTTAGGTTTAGTTTCAATGGTTAAGGTGAATTCTTGGCCTGCCCTCGAGAACTGAGGTCCAAAAGGAAAAGGTGATCTGGTATCCCTAAATACTTAAGTTGTACCCTTTTAGGCCAAGGTACAATATTTTTCCAACTTTTTAATTCAAAGTGATTGGAATCCCTCCAAATTGAGTTGGTCATGGTGGGAGTTCTCCGGTAATACTGCACATAAATCTATGCAGCTGCACTTTATCCTTTAACAAGCAGGCTTGGCCTTGGCCTAACCTATAGCTACAGGCTACAGTAAGCCTGTACTGTATATTGTGACAAGTTAGTGCCTAACTCCTTGACTTAACCATATGTACAGGGCTATATCATTTACACAATATTTAACAACAAAAACAAATTTACAGCCTAGCCTTTAGGTCATCACGAACATAATTGTTACCTTGCTCAATTCATGTTCAAGTTCAACAGCTCTCTGCACAATTGGACCTCTGACGGCATACTCCATGGTCCTCACATGAGGGTTCATGTTTTCTACCGTCAGTGTCTTCTTTCTCCTGGGTTGCGACATGATTATGCTGCCATTTCTACTCTTTCTGGATAAGGGGTGGGTATAAGATGCACCAGAAGTGCCAGCAATATGTCGACTCTGCTGTTGTTGGTGCAGACCTGGTTCTGCACATTTGGTCGTGTTTGAAAAGGGTGGCAGTGATCTGCTAAAGTTCAGGCCTACACGTACACGTACACGCGAAACAAACATGATTACAAATGTATGTACAATAGTCCCTATGCAAATGAACCTCTGACACCTTCCTTCTTCCCACGAAATTATATCGCGTAAAATGAAAACAAGGTCCTTTACATCACACACGAAGACAGTCGGAAAATAACAAAGCTTGATTCGGAAATGGTGACAAACCCTTCTCTAGTAGTAATGGACAAGGGTTGTATGTTTACTTCGAGCTCGTTGAATCCAACATCCGTACTGAAGTCTGTGTACGGTCGCTACAGTATGAGTTAACTAACTGCATAGCCAATGTGCCAACATGGCCGCGACTAGAACTGAGATTTATCGATCAAAATTAATTTATTGCCAGGTTTCGCTCATTCATTGATAAACACGTTGCCCTGTAGTAATGATATTGACGTGAGGGTTGAATATGCTACACTGACGGGATACGTTGAAGCAACCTTCGACACACTGACTCAATGCACCGGGATTACATGTCAGTCCTGTATACTGCTGAATACATCATGTTATTATGTATGTACTTTCTTCCCACGGAGCTATTACGTAATAGTTCCATGACTGCTTGTACCTAGATACTGGACACTTCACATGTTAAAGGGCAAAGAAGGGCTATAAAGGTGCCCTGTAATCCAAAACCCCCAGAAAACAAAAAGCAAACCACCAACACCTAACGAGCCAGAAAGATCAGGTCGTACCACAGGCATGGAAAAACTTGTGCACTGATGAGGAGGCGCCCCTGCTAAAATTCTACTAGTAGTTTAATGGGCCCTGCATTCTGCAGGTGCACTGAGCACCCCAAAATCAGTACAACGGTAGCGTAACAGGGGTGTCAAGTTAGTGGGAGGGATAAAAAATAAGGCAATCGTAGAGCTGTCGACACTATCTGAAAGCGTACGACACTTGCCAATTTAATGTAAAGAGCAGCCCCACCCCTTCCAAACTTACTTTTTGAAGAAAGAGCTAAATAACACAACTTTCATCTTATTTCTCTTCAAAGTATCTTTCATTATATTTTATGACTTTACTATTGCATATTCAAGGTAAACCAAGCAGTCATTTCTGGTAAAGTTCACATTTGAAGAGAAAAAAAAAATCATATGCATGACTCCCAACAGCCAATCATGAAACTGGACAGTCTACTACCTTTCTTCAATTTTGGATGACTGATCTTGCCCTTTTTAAAATGGTATAAGCTAGTCCGACTTCACAAGCTGATCCCTAGTTTTTGGCCTTATTTACTTAAACATGTATCAAGTTCTCAAACTGTTGAAGGTGGTAATTAAGTTGGCCGGGCGGAGCATGTCCCGGCCACCTTTTTTTAGAAGAGGCCGGACGCAAACACATTCAGTTTTTTGTGAGGTAAGTAAAGCTGCATGAAGAGATGGATATTTTATAACTCACCTCACCGGAACTCACCGGAGCCCACCGGCATTATTTTGCCGATGGGGTCGTAAAAACTGGGGCGGACAGCCGTTTCTGGCTTATGTACAGCCCCCGTCTCTTCTGCAGAATGGGACCAATAACACTTTTAAATCCATTGACTGTTGTAGCAGTAATAGCCTCCTGTGGTAGGTTGTTCCACTCATTAATAATACGTTGACTAAAAAAATACTTTCTGATAATTAATCTGCAGTGACGCTTCTGGAATTTGAGCTGGTGGCCTCTAGTTCTACTGTCTTCAGACAGATTAAAAAAGACTGACTGATCAACATTTTCTAGACCTTTCACCATTTTAAAAACTTCAATCAAGTCAGCTCTTAGTCTACGAATTTCTAGTGAAACTAGACCAGATCTCTCTTATGTCTAGGAACTGGTATTTCACATGGCTCTGTATCGGATCCAAGCCGCAAATTCTGTATCAATTCTTTCTGTAACTTCAAATTTTTTGCGCGTCCGGTCTGTCCGTATCATCAGTCACCGGTCAGTTCTATCAGGAACACCTCCCTGGTTCTATCTAGCTCTCGGACGTCCGCCATTTCTGTTGGATCAATTCAACGTTAAAGGTTCCACAGATAGTGTACTGAGTTGTGATTCTGTAGAAACACAAAAATGCAACTTTGAAAAGTTTTGTCTCTCCTTTATTTCGGAAGATCATTTTAGCAACCTTATGCAAGGTGGCAAACAAACATAGTCCGTCTATTTTTAAGATTTTTTTTTTGTTCAGTTTTTGCCTAGGAGGTTTCTTACAACCTTGATGGTTGTAAGAAAAAGAGCGCCTTATATTTTGAAATGTGCATAATTTGAAATGCATCCGTCGGGCTAAAGAGTAGCTGTCCCCCATTCCAGGGAGGTGTTAGGAAACCTCCCTGTCCATTCATATCGCTTGGCCTCTATGCCGTTGGCATGCTGTCAACTTCCAAGCAACACCCCTGGTTGGGCCCCCGTGCAGTTTTTCTCTTTTGGCAATGGAGTATACACCAATTTTCATCAGTAGTGGGCTTGTCCCGGGCCAAATATTGAAACATTTGGCACCATTTAGCAAGTTAGACCCAGTCTTCTCTCAGACGCCTCAGGCTCACCAGCAAAGGAGTAAGTTTCAGCAATATGATTAAAAATCGACTGCCCGACGAGAGGGCCATGCTTTCGTTAGTGACACAGCAACACGAAGCTAGCCAGAAGCGATGGTTTGCTTATTTAAAGAATGTCGAGTTCAAGATAGAGGTGCCGAAAAATATTGGGGTAGGCCTACTGTTGAAAAAAGGAAATGTTTAGTCTGTCTTCGGAAAAGTTGGAAAATTTAGGTTCATGACAGAGCGTTCCCCTTTTATCTCAGCGATTTCCATTTTCTCATTGGGTCCACAATTTTCTTTGAATTTCAACTCGAGTGGGTCGGTCGGGTGGAATTGACAAAGCCTGTGTTTCTTTTGTCTCTCGTGCATGTCTGGATAGTTTTGATAGTCTGCACTCTAAAAAAGTTGGTCAAAAAAGTTCACCAACACTGGACGTATGTCAAATACCTGAAATTGGGTAAAGTTTTCCCCAATATGTGTTGTTCATTTGGTTGCCCCACAAGCTGGTTACCCAATTAAGTGGTAAAAAACCTCTTGGATATAACCCATCATCAACAACTATTGGGTAAACTTTAACCAATGTCAGGTATTTGACATACGTGACCAATGTTGGTTAGTTTTTTTAACCAACCTTTTTAGAGTGTGGATAGCAGTGGTCTAGGTCCCTGATTTATTTGTGCTCAGAGGTCCAAAATGGTTGAAAACAGGTTTGTGCATCTAACAGCATTAAGGAGGAAATTCGGATCTTTACCGCGGTTCCCATTCATACCAAATGACTCGACGTCAGGCACTCCTCAGACGTCAGACGGCTGAGGTTATCCAGGTAACAGGTACAGAACTAACTCCTTTTTAGGACACTGATTTAGGATGAACTTCGTGGTACTCGGGTTAGAGTAACATACATTGCACTAATTTGCATCTGTATGTAGACGCCCTTGAAACACCAGAAATCTCAAAGATCTTAGAATCCTTCTCTAGTTATCCATGCGTACCCTTTCAAGGGGGCAGGGGGAATTGGTCCCCCTGGCTTTCAGTAATGAAAAATTCGGAAATTTGTCATACGTGACACCAGATCATCAAGTATCACCGGTCAACTAGAATGAATTTTTACTTTAATTTCATGAAACTCCGAATTCTCTCCAAACACAAGCAAATATTTCTTTAAAAAAGGCAAACCGTCGGTGCACTCCGGGGACCGCAAAGTGTGCTCCCTATGAACGCAATAATGCTCACACTCAAAAACCCACATTTTGGCACACTTTCTTGGTCTTAAGGAATTAAAAAAAATAGAACAACCAGAAATTTGCTCTGTGGAAAATTAGTCCATCAACTGACACTAGCCAGCCCTACAGTGGTGTTTTTCTAAAATTTCTGTTATGAAATTCCAAGTTTCTGTCAAAATAACCGATTTTCGCAAATATGATCGCGTGATTTTCAAAATTGGGGCGCTAATTTGTTTTGATTACCTATTTAGAAACACTTCCCCCTTCTAATATCCGGTCGGGTTTGTTAGTTTTAAGTGATTCTCAATGGAAAGTTACATTCTATTCGTCAAAGAATACTGCAGAAGTCACTAAATCGCAATAATAATAAATCTTGTTGACAAGAAAATAATACAGGACCGGCACTAAATGTAGGCTAATGTAAAGAGATTGAATATAATGAAGCTAGCATAAGACGTCGAGAATAAAGATAAAAAATAAAATGACATTGATTATAGAATACACATCATCCAGAATAACTTCAGGTAACCCTTTTTCAATCAATTCCCTTGTGAAAGGAAATCCGAGCTATAAATTTTCCCAAATTACTTCGACTAAATGAAGGAAGATTTTAGTAGAGGTGGATGCTTGCCCGTTGTCTTTTCATACCGCGTGTTCAAATCCGTTTCAATGGTGAGGGTATGACTGGTGATACAAGCAAGCAAGCAAATAACAATTAATGAACCGTGCCATTTTCCAATGAGTTCATGCACTAAAGTCCCCTAAATTTGACTTAAAGGCCCAGTTCTCTCACCCCAAACAGTACCAATTCTCCTAACCTTCTTACTTGAACCCCTCCCGCAATTGTCTGAAATTCATCCTCTTCCAGATATAATCTCAGTTTATTGCTTCAAGGTGGGTATAGAAAAACTCAATTTATATAATCAAAACACTCTCAGCACCGTTCATGCTGTGTAATATAAGCTTTGGTACTCTGCATTGTTTGAATTAGATGTCAATCAAAGAACTAAGCCAATAGAGAATTTCGGTACCACCTTACCAAAATTGTAGTTTGGGGTGAGAGGTTTGGCCCTTTAAAATGGAGAGTGCTGACCAAGGTTTATAAATCTGTGGATGGATTGATAACTACCGGCAGTCCTCTCGTGGTCAAGTTAAACTTGTAAAGAGCCAGTTAGTGGCACAGTGTCAACGAATAACGTCAAATTATATAAAGCGCCTTTCGCTCATGATTTAGTAATCATGCAGCTATGGTATTTTGCTAGGTTTACTGTATACTGAAATATCAGTACTGATTTTTTTGCTTATACTTTTATATCAAAAGGGGATCCCTTTTAACAGTTTAAGCTACAACATTTCACCGAAGTAGTGTAGTTGACTGTCCAGTTTCATGAATAGCTGCTGGCCGGGAGGCATGTGGCAAATCTTTTTATCTTCAAATGAGAAATTTACTAGAAATAACTGCTTGGTTTACCTTGAATATGCAATAGTAAAGTCATCATATGTAACTGAAGATACTTTGAAAGAGAAATAAGACAAAAAATGTGTTCAATTTTAGCTTATTCTTCAAAATAAGTTGGGGTGGGGGCTACTCTTTACCTTTAAGCAAGACATGGAAGTTCTGAGTTTGAGTGTATTGTGAATGAATACGTTAAAATTTCAAAAGTGCATAGTGAGTTTTGCAAAAAAAAAAAAAAAAGTAAGCGAGTAATGCCACCAATTTTATGCGACAAAACTTTAATATATAACTACCATTGGTGCATCCTGAAGAATGTGATTTTAGGAACTTCATGTGCCTTAGGGGCAACTACATCCCTAATCAATCCAACTTAAGGTCACACTAACAGAGAGAAAAATAAAAGAAGATCAAAACATTGACCAACAATGTGAATCCATGACATCACACCTGCTTGCTTCAAGTTTACTTTTCATATAAAATGCGTCAACTTTAATTGCTAATATCTTTAGAACCGAACATGGGAAATGAATGAAAATTTTTACCACAATGCTTAGAATATGTTGCTCTTCTTTAACATATCAAACATATATTTGGTTCCGGGCTATTCTTTCAAGTAACATATAGACTCAGCAGTACGACGTGTCATTTAGGAGATAACATTTCTTCTAAAATTACAAGAAGGATGACATATTTTTTGGTACTTTTCACATTCTTAAATTTCTCTTAACTGTAACAGTGTAAATTAAACTTCAATCTCCGTCGTGTATTCCTTCATTTTACATTATCAACAAGTTTTCAGAGTTTACACTTATACCATCAAAGCGATCAAGAGTAATCTTAAGCAAAGAGCGTTTCATCTCTGATAATGTGGTTATTTGAGAATATACTACACACAATCTAAGATATGGCAAGAAATGTTTCGACTGTCAAGATCACGGTCTACCTCGGATTTAATGTCTTCATCTTTTCGGTTACATCAAAATGAAACTATTGATTCAATCATGCTTTGTGAGCACCCGCAATCTGCCCAGGGAGATGTTTTCCAAAATAGCAGCTCCGTGCTCTGCATGCCTATCTCCCGTCCTCCCAACGAGAGCTGATTGAAATTGATAACCAGTTGTTCACACATTGTTTTAAACAGTTCTTAGTAAAAAAAGACAATAAAAGTAATTGTGGGGAACAGGGCCAACGTAGGCCAGACACGATTCTGGAGGTATGCAATCAAAGTTTTTGATATTGTAACAAGAAATGTACTCTGAAAACCAATTGATTGGTTACCTATACACCGACTCAAAAGATGGTTAAAAGCAGGGTCTGTTGCAACTCCCTGTTAAATGTTAGCACATAATGAAATGTTGAATGAATGAGTCAGAAGAATAAGAAGAGTCAAATCTTATCCGGTAGCTGACTGCTACTCTGTGCAGTCATAATCTCAGCCCCATGATCTCTATGATCCTGTATTATAGGCGTGCCAGTTTCGATTTTGGTCTCAGTTTTCCCCTTTCTAATTGGTGAAAAGCTGTAAACCGCGATACCAAAGCTTAAGTATCGAAGTTAAAAATTAAATTGCATCTGTGTTTATTAAAAGAAAGGGTTTAGGGTCATACCAAGTTTTGACATGTTAGACGGGTACTTCTTAAGCATTTTGGTGAAATTTGCATTGAAATCCGATAGGTGGTTCTCAAGATATGAGCAAGTAAACTTGTCACATTTTCAACAAACAGTAAACTTGAAGCAAGCACATATTACATCATATCCCCACATTAATGGACAGTCTTTTGTTCTTCTTTGAACTTTACAACCCCTTTTCCTCCTCAACAGTCCCATATTATCAAAATGTGGGTGCATAAGTAGCATGAGAATTTTTAAAACTTTGCAATCCCCATGGGGAGGTTCTATTCCTATTGAGGTCAAAATCATCACAGCAGTGACCGTCGGAAAAACAAACGGAAACTAGAACTGCATTTGCTTGCAAATACGCAGAATTGTAGTGCGTGTTAGAGATGTCTTTTCAGTTAGTACAGTAGCCCAGTTTTTATTTGAACTTTAGGATTTGTTCATGGCGGGAAGAGGGGCTGTTGTTTCTTTTTGGCCACTCCTCTCAACCCTATTTCTTGATAATACAAAGATGGACCACTTGTCTCCCAGCTCCTTGGCTGGACGCATAAAGAAATCATAGAAGAGTAACCAATGATGGAGTAAATCCGGACCTTCTATGCTAATAGTCAGTCACTAGCTTTATTTTGAAGCATATTTGCCAACAATGAAGCAAGTGCTGAGTAGTCCTTGAACAAGACCGTGTACTGCGCTAATTAACGGTAGGACCTACTCCGTATACAGTCAAGTGTGGAGTAAAATGAAGTGGACGAAGCATAGTCCCGTTCAAGGACTCGTGCTGAGTAGCCTACTTAGCCATACGTTATGCTCTGTTGTGTTGTTTACTCCTCCCTGAAATGGTTTTATCGGTTCTCGACTCCTCTTTCACCGTTCTTTATGTTAAATAATGACGCCCTCTCAAGCTCTCTGACTGCACCGCTGCATGCATATGACAACTGTCTCGTGGAAGGCCGAATAACTGTTGACGCTGTGTGTTTTAACATCCGTGTTTCGTTAATTCGCAATGCATGCTGTCAAAACGTTTCGGTCAGACTGCTGTCAAAATAGCTTCTGCTTTTACCACTGAAATAAAGCATGATAATAGAACTACAGCACAAGTCGCTTAATCCAATGCAGTAAAGCCAATTCGTTCCGTACAGGGAATTGGCAATACCCTGCTCCGTAGTAGCTAGATGAAGATACTGTGCAATAACGTCTTGATGCTGTTCAACGATAGTGGACGCAATGGCGCCGTGTTACGTATACCAATTTGGAAGCAGCGATTGATTCTCCAGGCGTATCACTTCAGTGTGAAAAGGCCGAACCACATTACATCGCGTTTTCTGGAAATTTATCCGCAATGCTCTTTCATGAAGCTAACTCCTTAAATCAGCCTTGTAAGTGTAGTATTTGCTTTTCTGAAGTTGATTTTTGTTTAAAGACGGCCACGTATTGCACTTACTGCTATTGTTAAAGGGTAGAACATGGATATTTGTACGAACTAAGTTACGGTACGCGCAGGGAAATGAGTTGTGGGCCATAACAGGCTTCACAAAAGAAATTGTCAGTCGGCCAGTAAATGCCAATATTGTAGTGCGGCGCACTACAATAACAAGGCGTTCCTTGTCAATGTGAGGGAGTGAAATAATATCTGCTGCCCTCAATTTCACTTTGGAAGCACAAATCTAGTTACTTCATTTTCTAATATCTCAAGAAATAGATGTCCGATTAGAATGGAAATTTCACCACACTGAGTAGATTCAGTTCTTCTTTCACATTTCAAGTTAATTAATTAATTAATTTTTGCTTAAACTTTCCCGTTAACAGAAAAGAGTGTTCTTGATTTGTGGTCATACTATCATAAGATTTAAAACATTTGACTCAGAGAAAGTTTTATGGTCCTTTGGGAGCCTAGCAGGATTTGATGAGGCACTGTCATGAAGCAAATAAGACGTTTACATTTTGTAAAAATTGTATACCTCCACCTTTAGGGATTTCTCTAATAGAGGGCGTTCTTTGATATACGTGTTCATAGCCGTCACTCAGACTGTTGTATGTTTTTCTCACGACCAAAAATAAATCAAAGTAACTACCATCTTATTGAAAATATGAGTGCGGACTCTGTCTTGAGGGTGAGGTTATCCAAGAATGCCTTTGGTGTTGAGATAATTGTAGTTGCAGTTTATGTTCCACATGAGGTTTCCAAATACTATAATTCAGAAGTGTTTGATGATTTAAATTGCGATTGTATTAAATTAAAATCTTTACATGATCTACCAATTTCTTCGGATAGATGCGAACTGTTTAACAAGATGTCGCTTGATTGATTGTTGCCATTGTATTGTATGGATTATATTCTTTGTTCGGGTTAGGAATTAGGTTGGGGATTAGGGTTATCTTAGCCAGGAAATTTCTTGTTAAACAGTGCGCATCGTTCCATTTGTTCAGTTGGTGATTTTAACGCTCTCACGGGATCATTTTATGATTCCATTTTACACGACTCATTCAGTGATTTGTCTGGCCCGTCGAGCAGTCGGGTCGACCTTGAAAAGCTTGTTTTATGTACAGATTGATAAAATAAACACTCTAAAGACTTAATAAAAGTTTGTAGATTATGTAATTTGTTCATCAGAACTATGAACACGTATAAACGGTTTTAATTTTAAAGTTTTTGTCTAACAGTCTAATAATCATTGCCCTATCTCCGCATCTATTCAGGTTAATGAAAAACCTACCAAAGTTGTTGGAACTGTGAGTAATGATTGTTCTGAGTACAACTTGCAAGATGTGCATAAAACCTGTTAAAACGTATTTGTTGGTTAGATGGTAAGATTCAGGATTTTGCCAACTCTTTTCGTTTCCCAAGGACACGGGGATGCGTCCCACCAAAAATTTCAGAGGTGGGGACATGGAATACCATGTCCCCACCATCTTTTGAGTGAATTTGAATGATTTTGACTATTTATAGATATTACAAAGGGCTGAGTGACCTATCAACCACTGTAAAAAACATATATACTTTAGCCAGTTAGTGATGATGACGTTGGGGTTTTTATGAGTTCGCAATATGCTGACGATACAATAGTTCTTACTGAAGATGAGGTTGATTCGCAGTCTGCATAGAATGTTGGTGAAGGATTATTATGATCTCTGGCACTTGTCTGTTAATGAAAGTAAAACTAAAGTGGTTATTTTTCGAAAGGTAAAATTAGGGAAACACCTACTTTCAGCTTTGGAAGTCAAGATATTCAAGTTGTAGATGATTACGGCTATCTAGGTTTTGTTTTCAATTACAACAACAAGATTAATAAAGCTATGACTAAACAGGCAAATGAAGCTAAAGGAGCTTGGTATAGTCTACTTTCTAAATCGTACAATTTACAATTGCCGTTGGATATTAGACTTGAATTGGTTGATAAAGTTTTTCCTCGGTCTTGATCTATGGCTGTGAAATTTGGGGGAGTAGTAATACAGCACAAATCGAAGCTTTTCATATTTAACATTAGCGGCTCGCCATAGGGGCACCGGGGAGGGGGGCACTTGACCCCAAAACATTTCCAAAGCATGGTCTTCAATTTTCCAAAAATAGCGTCATTCGATATGACATGAATAAAAATGAGCCTTTTTTTAATCTGGGCAAAGTATCCCAGCCCTCTATCTCATACAAATGTCATAAATTATTTATAAAGTATAAACTAATGCGTAATTGTCAAGGATATAGTTCGTAATTGTATCAACATTTTAGCCCAGTACCGGCCGCCCAGAAGCGTTGATAGCGCTACCAATGTTTCTGTGTGGCCGGTTTAGGTTTACAGGCTCATTCGACCACTGGTCATAGGGCCTATGAGTTAATATGATTCGAAAAGTTATGATTTCAATTTATTTCGAACGGTGTGCAGCTCCTTGAAACAAAAAAGTCCAGAACAAATTTATGCAGGATATTTTGAAGAGGAACATATTCTAGGCATAGCTTACTGGGGAAATTTGTACTGATTTCCCATGTTTGGTTCTCGAGATATTAGAATTGAAGTTGACGTATTTTCTACAAAGAGTGACCAGGGGCGGGATTTGATCTCTGAAAGTGGAGCATATCCATATTTTTGTAGTTTAGCTACTTTATTTTCAGTTAGGAGCTGGTGACTAGATCTGAACGTTCTTATTTTTTTATCTATATTTTGTTTTTATTACTTGTGATTACCTGCTATTTGTATGTGTTGCTAATCAATTGTATCAATACAGTCTAATACCTCCTGAGAGGTATAGAGGGTAAAATAAAGGAGAAGAAACGATACTGTTGAAAATGGGTTTAAGAAGTTGTAGAATTACAGAACAAAAGAAAAAAGAAATACAAAGAGATTTCAGCAAAAGTGCTGTCAATTTTTGAAACATAATTGACAGCACTTTTGCTGTAATCTTTAAGTTGTGTAAATCTTCAGCAATTTTTAATAGGGCTTTGATAGTTTGAACCGTGCGTGTTCAGAGCCCTAAATGATATGCTTTGTATACGTGTCAACAGAACCTCCCCTTTCGGACCTCTACGTTTATGTCTTTCCTGTCACACTCTTAGTACAGTATCTTTAGAAGGATTTACAAAGAAGGCTGCTTATGTGAGCTAGAACATAGAGTTTGAGGAAAATTTCGGATGAACAGTGGAGAATATTTCGTACTGTTTTCACAGTTTTATGGTATTTGCCGTGGATAGTAAAAATCCCGTTGCGTGAAATTGAGGATAGATGCGCACTGTTTAACAACATGCAGGACAAGGTGTTTCTTGATTGGTTGTTGCCATTGTATTGTATCGATTGTATTCTTTGTTCGGGTTAGGGTTACGTTAGCCAGTTAGGGAATTTCTTGTAAAACAGTGCGCATCGCCCCGAAATTGATGGTACTAGGCTATCAGCAAGCAAGGATTTAACTGATTTCTCGAATCGCAATTCAAAAAGGCTGCGAATAACCCCCTGTTTACAGGTGTGGCGAAACTAGAAAAATGTCGGGGTGGGGCCGAGTGCAAGGCAGCAAGGCTATTTAACCGGACCGCAACTCTTAGTTGGCCCGAAGATTACTAGTACAAAAAGTATTGACTTGACAAACTCTCCAGGACACGTTGGCCTTTCTCGAGTGTTCTAAGGTGCAACAAACATGTTGCAGGTACGTGCTTTGGACTCTGCAAGTTTGTATCAACTTAATTTTTCAAGGCAGCCTTTAACTTGTACTATCGCACCGCCAAAAGGGTCACGAGCGTTCTTACTTGTTTCAGTCACCTAAAATTTATTCGTATTGGGTATAAGATTTTGCCTGGGGTTTAAGTCAGTTACCCAGAGATGACAGACTTGATGATCTCGACTGATCACTTGAAGATGATCACATCTTCCCATCCATTTATTATAAAGCCCGGTTCACACCGCCACGACGACCCAAGACACGACGGCGACCACCCAACGCGTCGGCTGGGGTATGGGCGGTGTGAACACTCCCATGACTACGATTCCGTCGGGTCGTATGCCGTCGGCAAGATTAAACATGTTCAATCGTAGTCGGGTCTAGGCGGTACTCGTTGTGTTGGTGTGAACTCGTCTTCGACGCGACAAACAGGCCTCATGCGGTTTGTCCAATCAGAGCGCAGCATTCACCCATGGTACACAGTTCCAGTTACGGCATGTTTTTATTTCGCAACACCGAGAGCAGGTGAGTACGTATCAAACCATGTTACAGTATATGCTACAGCTGCAGGCTTACTACTTTAGTACTAACCATGGCGATGATGGCGGATTTTTGGACGGAGGCACGAGAAGATGATTTAGTCACTAAGTGGGAGGAGAGGCCTTGCCTCTACGATCCCTCTCTAAAGGCACACGCAAATCGCACTGAAATGTAAGCGTGTTGGAAGCGAAAGACATACGAACACTTCTTTTAAATAGTGGGGCGATGAATTTTGCGCTAAATCAGTCAGAGTAGACTAACGCCATGTGATAGACCTACGAACTGGAGGTTCGAAGACGGGGTAAACCCCAAAGATATTATAAGCATATATTCCACACGTTTACTTACACTGTTGCTGAAATTGATATCCTATAGAGACATAAATATCGGGGTGGAAGTGTAGATGAGACCTAGCGTTGACCAGTCTAACCGGCGATTCGTGTAAAAACTAAAGCCGCATTAGCAAAAAAAAAAAAAAAAAAATCCATCGTTCAAAGAGGTCAGTGTGCGTACGCTTTTACAACGCATTACATACGCGAAGAAGACATTTCTCAGTGTATTATCAGGATTTTAGTTGATGCAAACTTCTGCGTGCTCGGAAAACGAACGCACTTATAAAAGTGCGTCACTTGAAGATACTTTGCACAGAAAAAGACGGAACAAGTTCGTTAACTTCAAACCAGTCATTGTGCGTTCATGTTCAAGCATTTACGTAGGCCTAGAATACCGAGCCAATTAGAAATTACTTCCTTTTTAAGGGCAATATTTTTCTTTCTATATTTATTTTCAAAATAACAAGTGTTAATACCTTTGTAAGACATTCGTTTGCCTACGAAGGCTGGCAGATAAATCTGCAATAGCCGACTTGTATTCATCCTCTTGCATGTAGGCACAAGCGTGCTGGGTGGAGATGGCGGTCAGAGCAGGGAGGTGTTAGAGGTCCTAGCACCTCCCTGGTCAGGGAGTAGCACCGTAGTCTTCTTGAGCTTCTTTTTTCTCCTTATTTTTTTTGAAGAATTCTTTTGCCTCATTTTGAGCGGAACTCCAGCTGGTGCGGGGAGGTGCGTCCGCACGCACCCCCTCCTCCAGCCTACATCCCAGGGAAATCACAGCCCTTAAGAGAAGCAAGCCAATGAGCCACAACTGGAAAAAAGGCCGTGGCCAACCCGACTTTGACAATTAGGTTAGAAACTGAGCCGTTAAAGCCCATCTAACTTACTAATTCATATACGGAGTTCAATCTTTTAAAGGACACGATAAACAAACTTTGGACAGTGTAAAAGGCCTACTTAAGAGCCTGTACACGCCAATAATTTCTTAATTGCGACCCAGAGGCCAAAAAATGAACCATTTCAAATTTATTGTAGGGCCTAAATCTCAAACCTGGAATAGCCTGATTGATGGCGCGCCACGTGCAGCGTCGCTCCATCGATTAGTGTCGGAGCGGTGTGACATGGTATTTTCGTGGGTTTAGGGAGGCGCCAGAATGTCTACGATTTATGCAGATTGTCTACGACAGGTGAAGTTTTGTCGTGGCGGTGTGTACCGGGCTTTAGGTGTCGTGAAAAAGAATCCGTTTAACTCAGTCACGGTCCTATGCTTTCCTAAGTGCTAATTTGTTCAAAAGGAATAAGTTTACCTGCAATACCAGGGGAATCTAACTGAATTGGTTTGTGCGCATGTGCCTTTTAATCCGTTTAGTTACATCGACAACAATATATCAAGTGTGGCGCCAAAGGGTGGGGGGGGGGGGACATGCTCCTTCATCAGGCGGGGAAAGATCCAATTTTATCGGGTGTTAATCTATACCTTTATCTATATCTATACCCTAAGTTCCAAATTTTCAAGCATACAACATGCTGAAAAGAAAGTAAAAAACATTTCCATTTTCATCGTACTGCCGTAGGCCTACGACAAAACACGTACCTCAATGAACTTTACTGTCTTGATTTTGGGCAGATTATCTCCACTGGTACTGAAGACTCCAATTTTCCTCTGCAAGTAAAACTGAAAGCTGTTTAAATTTCTGCCATAAAATTTCTCTGTTATACATAGACATTTGAGTCGGGGGCAGACGGCACCCAAATTTCGACAAAAACGCAATATTCAATGCGTAATTTCCATAAATATACAATTCTTATATAAAGATTCGGAACACATTCGTACATTCGGACGATTCAACGAACATTTTTTCTCAGCCTCATTTCATGGTGTAATCTTGCAAAAACTTCGCTCGAAATGGTAAAATATCGGGCGAAGTTTAAAAAAGGGGACCGACGGACGGTCGGGATAGGTTACTCAGGTACCGTACATGCAGTGCTCAATGGTTTAAATTGAAATCTGACTTGCCCCGACAGTCGAATTCGAGTAAAGATAATGAAAATTGGCCAGTCTGTTTTCTTACACACAATGATAAACAGTGGTGTGAGAATGTTTCCCCATTAAGTCTCACAGATCGGAAAATTAATTTGAACTCACTTTGTAAAGTGACATTATTTCAAAAACGTGGGAAGTAAAATCATTAATAGTCGGGAGTTTGGACAGTGACATAAAAATCTCATCAATTCAGTAGACCTCGCAAATGAATACAACAAAGAGACACGATAGAGTAAAAAAAATACCATGTTTTCAATTCCGTTGTATAGTTTTTCCTTGAAAAGAGGAAGTACTGTACCATTTCATTTAATGGTAGTTCATTTTATCTGATAATTTTCTGATCACCGAGCGAGTGTTTTGTTTTTCTATTATTGTGAACCATCGTGAACCTTTAATTGCAAAAGACAGCCCAAAATAATGACTGCCTTATTTCTAGGAGAAATAAGTCTGGAAGATACCATTTCCGGCTGTATGAGCAGTTGAGAGGTTTGATTTAAAAAAGAAAAATCTGTATGTTCCGCGCCAACTAATGGTTGCGCTCAGCTTAGAAAGCATTTTGGTCGAACAAATTACTTAACAGAAATATGCATGCTTACAAACTATTCTTCTTTTGGGGCAATATAAGAAATTATTAGTATTCATTGATAGATTCATAATTAAATGAAAAAAGAGCATTTTGTCCGGTATGGTATGTTTCTATCGCTTAGCACGTTGCTGAGTTTTGTATTGAAATAAAAATTTTATTGAGACAAAAGTAAAAAATATCGACAGCTTTGTTTCTAATCACAAGCATAAAAAATGCCATTTCCGTTGGGAGTTTTCAGTTTTTGAAGATATTCTGTACGCTCCGTGTCAATTGATCGTGGCACCCGGCTTAGATAGTTTTTAAGATCAGGATTATATTTTCGGGCAAAAAAATTATGCCAAGCAAAAACTGAAACGCTCCTGTACACCTTTGTCAATACAGGGAGCTATTTGGGGGAATAACAGGCCCCTGGTTAATATCAGACTTCAAATATGCATGAGAAGTAACTTAACCTTTTCAGGGAAACTTTAAGTGTACCTCAAATAAAAAAAAAATCAATGACATATAACAAACAACATGAAAATATATTCTAACATTCCAACTGCCATCTTCATAGGACATTCTTGAGCAGAGATATAAAATGTTGAAGGTTATTCACTCAAATTAAAATGGTTCCGTACATTGCAAAATAATTTGTGATGTCCTTGTTGACCTACTCATAGTACAATCTTTATATTTCCTTGTTTTTCTGAAAGTTACTTTACCTTATAGAGGCTTTTCACATGACGTCATAATACTCTCCGGCGGCCATGTTGGAGTACATGTAACTACGTAGTAAATCATACGGGACGCGCTTGCTTGTTGAATTTGTACACACCGTGCACTTAACAGTGCACACTTTGCAGTGCGTTCGGCGCAAAGCCACGTGTATTTGGTATGAATGTCCTCCAGCATGGCGGTTCCGTGACGCAATTGCAAAGCCTCTATACCAAGGTGCGATAGCACTCTTACTCTTGTGGCAGTGTGGGGTAATGTAATAAAGTATGTGTTATCTGTGCATCATGCTATGCAAGCATACAGGAAGTGTTAAATGTCATAAAAAATTTTAACTTTGAAGGTAAACGAAGCAGGTATACGTGAGTTGTACAACAAGAAAGTCACAAATTATTAAGCAATGGACTAATTTGTTTAATACATAAATTTCAACATTTCATTTCTTGTCTCAAGAATGTCCTATATGAAGATGATAATTCGACTGTCAGAATTCGTTTTTCATGCTGTTACTACATGGTTTTTTATTTTTTTTTTTTTTACTTGAGGTACACTTAAATCTGCACGGTGATGTTCGGTAACCTGGTAACCCTAAATTACAAACTACAATTACCACGCCGACCTACCGTACTTGATTTTTCATCTAAGAAGGGCAGGTCTTTCGATAAAAAACCAAATCTTTCATAAAATAACAAGTTTTCTCCAATATTAGCTTCAGATTTACAAATATTTGTTAAAAATGGCAAAAGATTTGCCGAAAAAATCCAATTTCGGTGGATAGTCTACCTCGCACAACCCAACTTATGTCAACACCAGCATTCTACTTAATTTTAATCTTAAAAGGTAGATTAGTTAGTTGAAACCCAAAAGTTTTCAAAAAGTACACTTAAATCTGCAGGGTGATGTTCAATAACCCTAAATAACAAACTACAAATCACCCCGTCGACCTACCGTACTTGATTTTTCATCTAAGAATGGCAGGTTTTACGATAAAAAACCAAATCTGTCATTAAATAACAAGTTTCCTCCAATATTAGCTCTAGATTTACAAATATTTGTTAAAAATGGCAAAAGATTTGCCGAAAAAATTCCAGTTTCGGTGGATAGTCTACCTAGCACAACCCAACTTATGTCAACACCAGCAGTGGCGTCGCTAAGGGGGGCCAGGGAAAAATCGTGTTCCCCCCGTGTTCCCAACCCCCCCCCCCCCAACTGAGATTTAAAATTTTTAAAAAAATATGTCTTCTGTAGTCAGAGTGTGATTATGAATTTTTTAGGATTCGATTCCTCTGTTGAAAAGAAAAGGCAGTAAATATTCATGCTTCCCATATGAAAATGTCGTAAAAAACGTTGGAAATGCCATTTTCGGCTGTCCAAGGGGTTGCGTTTTCTCAAAATTTTCTTCACATTTCCGACTACATCAATTGAAGGTGGCGCACAGCTCAGGTAACCGTTCAAGCAGGATTAGGCCTACATTTTTCCTTCAGAGGATCACATCTAATTGCCCATCAACTGCCTTTTCTTTCTATTTCTAGTGCAGCTCATCTTCCTCAAAATGTCAGCCGGATCCGCTCTGAGAGTAGTTACATTAACGTTAGTGTTGTTACCAAAATAAAATCTTACTCCAAATTGCCAGGTAAGTAATTTTTAGACCCAGTGTAAAGACAACTCGTAAAAAACAACTTTAAAACCTTACAAACACGCTAAAACCCCAACAGCTTCCAGGGGCTTCGCCCCTGGACCCCCACCAAGACTCACATTGAAGTTCCCATCAACTTCTTCTCTATAGATCATCTACCCCTTTTTCAAAATGTCAGCCGGATCCACTCTTGGTAGTTGAATCAGTGGTTTCTTTATAGAAAGTCTTACTTCAAGTTACCCTGGAGGTAATTTTAAGACCAGGGTTAAGTCAATAAAATTACCCTTATAACGTCTTTAATACCGCACAAACACGCTAAAACCCAGGAGCTTCCGGGGGCTTTTCTCCCTGGACCATCACCGTAGCTTTTCCCCTGGACCCCCACCAGGGGCCAGGCGGATGGGGTCCAGGGGCCCTAAGGCGGCCCCTGGACCCCACCCGTTAAGTCTCGCGCTTTGCGCTCGGTGGCGCCTCCGGTGCCATGAGTGGAGTCTAGCAATGCCCCCATAAAATCGTTGTGCCCCCCCAGTGCCCCCCAGAATGAAAAGTCTGGTGACGCCACTGAACACCAGCGTTCTACTTAAATTTATTCTTAAAAGGTAGATTACTAAGTTAAAACCCCAAAGTTTCAATATCATCTTCCAAAAAAAAATGTTATTACATTCCACGCTTTTCCAGTATAGTAGCTTTGAATTTCAAATCTTTGTTCAAAAAGGTGAAAAGTTTTCAGACAAATTCCGGTTTCGTATGAAAACCTTAAAACGAAGGCCATCAATAAAATTCGTAACCCTAAACGAATTTCAGCCGCCGCACATATTCCCTTTTTTAAATGAAGGACAGGTTCTTTCATGATCACCCCGATTTTTAAAGCCCCTTCAAAAAGCCAGATTTCTTTTAATTGTTTCAAATTTTCTTCAAAACAAGTTAGGTTTTTTTTTAATATTTGTTAAAATAAAAAAAAAACCCAAAATTTCGGAGCGCTATGCACGCCTCAGATTCTACCTAGTGAAGTCCCACCGGGACAAATTCATTTCCTTTTGTCGGGGCTTCGAAATGCTGCCCCGTTGGGGAGATTTTCCCCCTAGATTCAATCTCCCCGGCGGGAGCAGCCTTGTCCCTCCCTTGCATCCTTGTAAACTATAACTGATGGTAACGTCCTCCAGATGAATGAGTGATCAAGTTTCAACCAGGGAGTTGCTAGTGACTGTAGCAACCCCATGCTTCAACTATGCTGGAAGAAAAAAACACTATGCAGGATCAAAAAAAAACAAACAAACAAACAAACAAATACACAAAGAAAAAAGTGGCTGACTGCAATGCTATGCCTTACATTAATCGGTCGCTTTGTCCCACTCTTTAGTCAAACCAGAGGAAATGGCCAAACCTTGGAAGGATAGTGACTGATAAGAAAGTTAGTCAAAATTATCCGCATGCTATTGTAGACTGAGAATGTATATCAATCCTGCAATATTAAGAGTCCGAAGAGTTACTAATTGCAGTAAGTAGCCATGACAACGACTTGGATCCCTTTAACTTCGACAGAAGCCCTTTGTATTCTGATGGAATATTTGCTCCCCGTCTCTTCACTTGTGACGTTCGCTTTTGTTTGCCAGAGTACAATATTAGCTAATCGATTTGCGTTCGGGTAGTTCAAATAATATCCCAGCCAGATTTGTAATGGCCATCCACGCGTTCTGTCCTTTTCTGTAACATTTTTAATGACGGAGGAAAGACGGATCCCATGTGCATTTCGTTGAGCAGAGATATGACTCGCTATCTAGTCAACACTCTTTGTACAACCTCACCATCCATAGCGACCTACATGGTAGATCTTCTTAAAAAAATCCGATTAGGAGCATCGTGACGGACATTT
Source organism: Holothuria scabra (assembly GCA_037179385.1). Classification (NCBI taxonomy): domain Eukaryota; kingdom Metazoa; phylum Echinodermata; class Holothuroidea; order Aspidochirotida; family Holothuriidae; genus Holothuria; species Holothuria scabra. Next base: position 38,079,117 of record CM074182.1, on the reverse strand, counting down.
CATTGGAGCAGAATAATTAATGCTCAAGCTAGGGTTCGGCCTCTTATGAGCGACTAGGGCAGTGAATGGTACAGCTTGTCCATCTCATTTCACTGGTTACGGATGAGTGACGATACAGTCAATAGTATAGACAGGCTTGTTTGTTGGAGATATCATTCACAAGTTTGGAGTGAACCAGAGAGTACATGAAAACACCAGTTCTAAAATTCGACAGCCGTAGAAGCTAAAATCACATAGAATACACGCATAGAATGGATCTGCTCAAACTTTAGTATCAAGGCTGATATATTTGATACACAGACTGTGGTGAGAGACGTACGCTTTTTGGAGGGAAACGTGAAAAACATCGAAAAATTTACCAAAAATATTTTCAAGGAGCAAGAGAGTGACTTGGAAGAGGAGTTTTGGTGAGCTAACCACGTACGTAGGCATGGTGGGGCAGTAACCTTGGGGTTAGGTAAGGGTTGTTCTGACTACAAAGAAAAACACTGTTGGGTTCCACGAGAGACGTGGTAACCGTGTCAGTGAAAAAAAAAAACATTCCGGAATAATCAATGCAGAGGCCTATGAGTGTCCGTAAACTGAACTCACTAGCAGTCTTTAGTATTTATTTCGTGAGAAAAGTCGCCCATATTAAACAGTGTGACTTTTAAATGTCTACTCCGGGAACTGTTAGCGTGACCATATTGTTGCTTGATCCCCGGAAGCGGTGGATTGTTTGAAATTTTTTGAAACCAAATTCAGAGGAACTTTTATCTAACTACACAGAATAGTTTCTACAATCAGCGATTAATTGCTGCATCCCGTCTCGTTTGGATCTTATCCAAAAACACACGAAGGTAGTTGTTGCTTCAGCTGTTTCGAGAGACTGGATGTGATTTACTTGAGAGCTGCCGGGTTAATTCACAAGCGCTTTGTGTTTGCTGCATTTATGTGTAATATTGCCTGGTCACATGTCGTGACTTTTAATGATTGTTGTAAACTTTACACATATCTGACGGTATTGTTACAATGACAAAGAGAACTACATTTATTGGTTAGTGGAGATTTCCCAAGAGACAGTATCAAACCTGCACGTCTCAGCTTAGGAGCTCAGGTAAGTGAATAAGCATTTTGATTTTCAATGTGAAACGCAGTTACTGTTGCTGATTTTCAATACCCAAAGGTGTACTTCTAAAAGGCCAAAGTCCGCGATTTTCTGCAGTTGGCTAATTATTTTCACTACTGACTTGAGAAAAAGGGTAATTTCAATTTCTTGATTACATATCACATTTCACCGAATCACAATTAGATAAGAGCATATCAAGTTAGGGCTCAGTCAATTCCCTCGTCATCATTTCAAATTTGGTTTTCCCTCAGATTTGTGTTTTTCTTAGAAGATTTACGGTTATTTTTTGCGTTTTCCTTTTTCAAATGCCGTGCTTTTTCCCGTTTTTCCATGACAAGGAACGGAACAAACTTGTCACTTTACTAATTGGTCAGTGGGACAAAGGTATCACCTAGTATTCTGCAAATATTAAAGGTAAAGAGCAGTCCCCAAACTTATTTTTAAGAAAAAGCTAAACAGCACAATTTCGTCTTATTTCTCTTCAACGTATCTTCATTACATTTTAGGGTTTTAACTATTGCATATTCAAGGTAAACCAAACAGTTATTTCTAGTAAATTTTACATTTGAATGGAAAAATGTTGTCACATGACTCCCAACAGCCAATCATGATTCTAAACAGTCTACTACACTACTTGAATTTGGGGTGACTGCCCTTTCCCTTTAAAGGCATGTTCTGGTGGGTTTTCTCCTCTGTCTTGTAAGAAAAACAAAAATATTCCACACCATGTCCTCCAAACCCTATCATAATACCATTTTCCTAACTCAAGATATCTTACTTTAAAGATTGGTTATTTTAGTTAAAAAATACCTCTGCTTTTCAACAAAGACACAAAGAGTTATGTAATGTGGGCACATTGCTTCAAATTCCTTTTGTTTTTCTTTATAATTGAAGGTCCTGTTTGTCCTTGAAATTTGATACTGTTGGAATGTTTGAATATCTTTTCCTGTAGATCTAGCATTACCCTCTACCATACATAGAGTATAACCAACAGAATTGCTTAATACTGCCTGCAGTGGCATCATAATTATAAATAAATTGAATGCAATGTTAAATTATTGTGCCAGGATGACATCACAGATTTCCCATGATGCATCAAATCATAAGAAAAATTTGCATTTCTTTAAAAATTTGTATCTTCTGAACGCTATAAGTTATCAAGATGCCGTTTTCACCTTCTGAAAGAGAAAATTTTTCTGCTTATTTTGAAGTTAACCAATTTTGTCTCCAGAATATGCCTTTAAGTTAATTGAAACGTGCGGAGAAGGTTGTCACCTGGTCACAGTAAGCGAACGCTATAGTACCCGACGATGGAGTTATGGATCTTCATAAGTCGGGAGTCAGTCAAAATTAACAACTTGTTTAAAACGCATCATATATACAAACATATTGTATCGCGTTCAATCAATCTAGGCACGTGGACGGTATTTTCATCCTCATGGTCCCCAGTCGTCCCAGGAAGTTGCAACTCCCTGGTCGTCCTGTCCGCGCTCGTACCTCCCCAACATCCGAGTTCAAGCCTGAGTGCAGTGAGTGCTGAATACAGTAACTTTGATTTGATTGAATAATACACTCCAATCGATTTGTCTGCATTCACCATTACCAATAAATATTTGTTATGCCCCGCATCGATATTTTCTGTTTTGGGGGTTTCAATCGACTGAAATCAATCACAAAATCGAAACCGTTTTTTTTCCTTTGGAGCATTTTTGTCTCGATACTCACGTTCCGCGACTGCTCGACTATGGGCTAGATGTTTGTTTAAAGTTCATATTTAGCGTTATTGCAACTCAGAACATTAATGTTTGAAAATGTATGATTTCGCAAAATGAATGACTCAGATATTTCATGGTTGTCTCTCTTAGACTGGCAGATGAGACTCATCATCATGAAGCAGGAACTTCCCATACTAGGTAGCCTAACTCCCCTTTCATGATAAATGGTGGCCTAGACACTTAACTTGTGGTGTATGCTATCGCAACTTTTCAATATGTGAAATAGGCTTAATTGGAAACTAAAAAAAAATGTCCGCTACGCGTATAAGGGAATAAAATTACAACGACTCCTTTTAACTTGCTAGACAAATTTAGACATTGGTAGGCCTAAAGCATGTAGAAGGACGTTCTGGCTATTCCGGCCTATTATTGGTTAATCTTTAAAACCCGGAGACAGTTCACAGAAATCCTTGTCTCAACCCTAGCCATTGTACTTCGGAATTCGCGGTAAAGTGTATCTATATAAAACACATGCAGACCCAAACTTTTTAAAAGCCAGTCAAGTAGTATACTCTTAAGTCTGCCTTGTAGCGATAAATGAACAACTTGAAGAAATGCGATACAGAAGTCTATAATCTAAATCTGTTCGCAAACCTTGGACAATAGTTTTCTTGCAATTTGTTCCGCATTTCTTCTTAACGTAAATATGAGTTCAACCGTCACAAAGATGTTATCTCACGCTCGATCAAGTTATTATTCTTTTTTAAAACCACAGAGCTTATACCCTTGTTAAAACGTAACGCAGCAGGGTCCAAGCTAGGCAGTCGAGTAACTCAATGGAAAAATACCATATAACTGACCACAAATGTGGTGGCTGTTCTCATGCTTTTAACGACTTTTCTTGGTTGACCGCCAACTGACTGTCGGTTCTCTAAACTGACTGAACAATTGGGGGAAAGTTAAGTATCTTATTAAGTTTTTGTTGTTTCTTTTTCTTTTTTCTGCTTTTGCTCTGGGGAGTTGTGCACTTCGTCAAGCCCGTGAGGGTTTTTTTTTTGTTCAACTTCCTTCACATCATAACTAAAGGATTTATTCCAACTGGTGTAAATATTGTATATATGTTTGGAAATTTGTGTGATGTGAAAAACAAATAAATGAAATGATATGAAATTGAACAAGTAGGAAAAGACAAACTCTCAGTGATTGTGCGTAGTAACGCAAACAAATCCGCCCAACGGACGCCGTTTTAAGTTTATCACACTTCGGAAAACTTTTTGTAGGCTTATTTGGAGCAAGCATAAGTTACAGATTCGCCAGCAGACTGTTGGAGTCTTCTTTTTCCGGAGCTCGGTGACACATCCAAAGGATACTACTACACCGCACATGCGTCAGGGGTGCCCTAATCTCTAATAAATCTAGTAATGTATTGGACAGGGTCCTTGTGACTATCCATACCATCTATCAGAGTGGCAGGAAGATTATACCAATCTTTCAGAGTATGGGGGAAGAAACTAAACTTATAACAATTGGACCGAGAATAAAGTTGACAGAAGTGATGATTGTGATTCCCCGAGTTTCCGGATTGGGTGTCTAAGTCTATCCATTGGAATATTAGCCTTTCTCAAAAAGAAATCTTTCGAGAAAAGAAGTAGTCTATTCTGCTTGCGACGCTCCGGTAGCGTGGGGAGATCTAGGTCCTTCAGGATAGCTATCATCGGCTCTGGCTCACAAGAAAAATTGGAACTTATAAAACGAGCCGATCTCCTTTGGATGTTTTCTAGCTTGTCACGAAAGTAGGACTGATGTGGATCCCACACGCAACAAGCATACTCCAAAACAAACCGCAGAAGACCCAAGTGTTGAGTCACAAATAAACATTTCGTTTGACGTAAATTGAAAGTATAACACCGAGAATAAGTCATAAATTATTGGCAACTATACTCGATGCTATATGAGAAGAGACACCATGTGCAACAAGCCGCTAAAAACCATGCCAGAATCTCATCTCAATTTGGGACCACTCAGTATGTGTATGCAATCCTGCCTGAAAGATTATCTAAAGCGGAGCGCCACCATTAGTTGGCGCAAAGCATACAAAAACTAAAATAATAATAATAATAATAATAATGATAATAATAATGATAATGATAATGATAATGATAATGATAATGATAATGATAATGATAATGATAATGATAATGATAATGATAATGATAATGATAATGATAATGATAATAATAATAAAAAAAAAAAAAAACACGACCCCTAAGACAGCAGGAAACTGGCATTTCCCATGCTTTTGAAGTAGGCTGTAAGCAGTCATTATTTTGAGCTTGCAAACTTTTGGGCACTGTATTCAGCTGGGTACCGTCAATTCAGCTATCTGCTCATATAATCTGGAAATTGAAAAACAGTCCAATATTTTTACAACCGTTTGCCAGAACACTAAAACCATACGCTGTCTCTGGATGAATTATTGTTTTCAATAAGCTGTCAGGATGTGTCGCTATTTTGTTTTCATTTTTCAGGAAACTTCTACCACTGCTTTGATGCTTTTTATTTTGTATCCTTGAAATGCGGTCACGCTTGGGAGACTTTGTTTTGTAAAAAAAAAAACATGCCAGATTTTTAAGACTCAAACAGTTTCCTCGCGACTGTATGAGAACTGCACTTCCGGGCCACGGTTAAAGGGGATATAACACCCGTAGTCCCGTACAATTTAGAAGTACAGTTATACCGGTTCTTCAACTTAACAATTGGTGAGTGCTATTCGATTGACATTTACCAGTAACTTTTTGGCATTATTTTAACTGTAACTTAACGCTGGACTTATCTTCAATCTAGGGCGGATATAAGGAATTTTTTTTTTTTTTTTTTTTTTTGGGGGGGGGGGGGGGCAAACTCAACTTGAGACCAAGACGTCTCAAATAGTATCAGGGATGTCGTGCAAAAATATTTTTGGGGGGGACGGGCATGAGAAGTGGTGACTGACTGCCCCAAAGACTATCTAAGCGGAGCGCCACCATCAGTTGACGCGGAGCGTACAGAAAATTTGGAAAATTCACGACCTCTCAGATAGCCGGAAATCGCATTTGCCAGGCTCGTAAGTAGAATTTAAGCAGTCGTTATTTTCAGCTTTCCTTTGCAATAAAATCTTCATTTTAATAAAAAGAAAATCAAATTGCAAAATGATCAGAAAATTACCAGATAAAATGTACTGGCCCCTTTACAGGATGATGTGACATTTTATCATTTTCTTTGTCGCAAAGTAAAATCTCCATTAAAAAGAATAGACCAAAACCAAATTTTTGTTTAATATGTTGAAGAAGAACATATTCTAAGCATTCTGGTGAAGTTTTCACTCATTTCTCATGTTCGGCTCCCGAGATATTAGCAACTGAAGTTGACACATTTTCTACAAAAGGTAAACTTGAACCAAACAGGTGCTATGTCATGTATTCATATTGTTGGTCAATGTTTTTTTTTTGATCCTCCTGTTTGATCTTCAATTGCCCTTAAGGCAAATTAAGTTTTTAAACTTCCATTGCTCGGGATGCACTTATGGTTACAACATATCACAGCTAAATTGTATAAATATGGTGTTAAATTTTAGAGAAAAATAACTAAAGATTTCCATCAATGTGAAGACATGACATCACGTCTACTTGTTGCAAATTCACTCTTTGTAGAAAATATGTCAACTTCAATTCTAATATCTCGAGAACCAAACATGGGAAATGAGTAAAAATTTCCCCAGTAAGCTGTGCCTAGAATATGTTCCTCTTCAAAATATCAAACATAAATTTGTTCTGGACTTTTTTGTTTCAAGGAGCTGCACACCGTTCGAAATAAATTGAAATCATAACTTTTCGAATCAAATTAACTCATATGATCAGTGGTCGAATGAGCCTGTAAACCTGAACCGGCCACACAGAAGCATTGGTCAGTTGGTAGCACCACCAGCACCAATAACAGTACTAATTCAGTAGTGCTATTGGTGGGGGTAGTGCTATCAACGCTTCCGGGCGGGCGGTACTGGGCTAACATTTTGATACCATACGAACTATATCCTTGACAATTACGCATTAGTTTATATTTGTATGAGAGAGAAGGCTGTGATACTTTGCCCAGATTAAGAAAGAGGCTACTTTTTATTCATGTCATATCGAATAACGTTATTTTTTGAAAATTGAAGACCATGCTTTGGAAATGTTTGGGGAGTGGTGTCCCCCTTTCCGTGCCCCTATGGCAAGCCGCTAATGTCTTCAATGCGTCGCCCCAGTAGCTGGAAATGTACTATTGTATTCTATATTTACCGGCCCACTGATGTAACACTGTTGGAATCACCTAAGCCATCTAAATTTATTATCCAGATTTCGTCCATGGTTCTAAAATCAGCGTGCAGGGTAGCGGTACCACGTTTGACTTGTGCCTTGAGAACATTACATTACCTTGGTGGTAATTCCATAATAACACATAACATTGGTGCCAGATTGATATTATTGGTTTCTTGTTGCAACTTACACGCACGTTTAACATACAACATGTAATCATAAATCACACTTGGGATCAGCATGTTCTCATCAGGGAGTTGTCAAGTGGCAGATCCCTGCACTCATATATTTCACTTTTAACAACTATTCATGGTTTTGTTTACGCTCGTTTTATGAATATCAGTTCAAAGGGTATTTCGCAAGTGTCAGTTCACGACATGTTATTTTGCTCGTTATCAAAATAAACACGTTATTTTACGATGGGAATGTTGTAGGTACGCTAACTTGATTGAAGTAATTAAAATGAAGAAACCCGTTGAAAAATATACGAGATGCTTTAATGGCATTCAATGCAGGGCTAAACAACATCTCTGTGTTCAATGCGAGATGGCCCTTTAATATAGAAATTTTAACTCTTAGGGTGAGTTTCATTTATGGGACTCTGAAATAGCTTGCGTAGCTATATGGACAGATACACAGTGTGTCTTCTTGCAACCAGGAAAATTTCTTCACTTTACTTTTTCTAAAGACCTCCCAGCTCTCTGGCAAAGAGACATTCGGCTAAACCATACTTAAAACCGCTTCCCAAAGAAGCCAAACGTCCACAGAAGAGAACAGCACTTGACCAACCTCACGACCATCAGACCTCTTCTTATCATTTTACCCTGCTTTCCCTGATCCTATGGCAAAGAGCCGTTCGGCGAAACCACACTTTAAAGTTTTTACTTTGCTGTGGGAGGGGATAAAACACACTGACAATCAATTTTGTGGAAAGGATGTTTTGACCACAGTTTTTCATGCCTTGGATATTGGGGAAAGAAAATCACGATATGGCGACACCAAGTTTGCATATTACTGCGCTTCCTCAACTAAGCGTGAGGTCCAAGGGTAGGATCAGGTTCCCTGATGATTGGTTTAAACCCAAAGCATGGTGTAGAAAACTGGGGTGGTGGGAGGATCAGGAAGACCTCAGATCATGAGAGTGCTTGATATGCACCAACACAGTGCTCTCCCATGACGTCACAGTTGGTACGCCGCGCACGCTGTGGGGCAAAAATCAACAGTTTTACTGCAAGAATCACATGTGGGTCGTCAGCTGCTTTTAGCGTACTACACTAGTTGTGCCCGTCAAAAGGAGCGGGGCTTGTTACGGCAGTGAATACATTGTTTGTCACTCTTCTGACCCCAGATATTTCTGTTCCGGGTAAGATTCAGCAGTCAGAGGCTGAATAGACGGCATAAATATACAGTGACCGCGGGACCAATTCTGATGTGTGTGTTTGCAAAGGGGTCTTATCATCAAAACAGCCCAATACGTTTAAGAAAATTAAAACCCCTAGTAAGTTCCCCATAGTTTAAGACGATTCAAATGCCCACAACAGAAAAATGTTGAGAACTAAATCCCGGGTGCGATGTCTTAAAATAATATCCTATCCTTGCCTATAGAATTCAACGTGCTCCCTCGACTGAGACATTTTGCTGCCCTGTAAACACAGGTCTACTGGGTGGTTTCCGATGTCTAGTTGGTTCCATGTCCATTTGGAATTGTCCTTGAGTTCTACCAGACTACCATCCCCTTTCCATTTAATTTCTCCATTGTACCATGTGTATCATTGAGAGCTTACTTGAAAATCACTTCGATTGTGATCCATCATTATTTGACGAGCAATTTTTCTTTGCGCTTGTTGTATGATGCATGCTCATCATTGCTCTGCACAGCCTGCGTTGCCTGTCCTCATTCACAGCTGAGACCTGAGCGTTGGTTTGTTGTGAAAATTCGCTCCGTGTGACTTTCCATCAGTTAAGGTACTGCCAAGTCCTTTGACTTTTCGCTGATTCACGCGGAGCATGTAGGGTAAACTATCTAAATGTTTGTTAAAAAGTAAATATTTCCCAATGTTCTGGAATCTGGCTCTTCGCCAGGCGACTTGTTGTATAACCAGGCAGCCTGACTTGGTATTTCCCCGGAGTGCCAATTGTTAGTCGAGTCATACCAACGACTCTGAAAATGGAACCTACTGTCGTCGTGCGTGTTGCTCCACGACGTTTCGGGTATAAGCCCTTCATCAGGTGGGAAAAACCAAACTGAACAATTAACAGTAACAATTGGACACGACAAACATCAAATCCGAAGCGTTCAGTGTAAAAACAGAACCGGACGAAAGTGATTGTCAGAAAACATGGGTGCGTAGGATGAAACACAAAACTAAAAAAGAAAAAGAGTTCCTTGATGAAAAAGTACACGTTAAAAACGAGCAAGGTCGGAATGAAGCAAAAAATAGACAAAAACCAGGCCCGAAAAAAGGTACAAACCGGTAGTAAAAAACGAGCATGAACGGGTAGGTGTAAATGAAGTTAAAACTGGCTCAAAAGAGGGTGAATATCACAAAAGGCCAATTCTGACGTTAAGGGCGTGTGGAGCGAGACCGCCTAGCCTCATGATAAGTCGGTTTCAGCACTAAGGCGGTCACGATCGGAGCCTCGGCACATTACAGCTGCGGTAACGGTTAAGTGCTGTATTGAACAAGGTGAAGGAGGATTGAAATGTGCAGCCACTGGGTATCCATGGAGATTCTGTTTGATGGACCTTAGGTGCTCGGTGACTCGGTCCGCAAGGCGACGCTTGGTCTCTCCCACATACAAGGAGTTTCAACTCCCACAAGCTAAAACATAGACTGCATTAGGGGAAATGCAGGAGAATCTGTCTGACAATGAAGCTATTACCGTTTGGGCCTGCAATGTTGACGAGGTCGTGTTTGCCTTGTGAAACACGCACAGTACGCACCCACGAACCTACGTATTTGCTTCCTCGCCCTTCCCGCCTGCCACCTGCAGCTTTGCCTACCTGCCTACCTGCGTGCCAGTTATACCTACATGAAAAAAGGTACGCACACATACAAACTTGAACTTTTGAACAAAGGACCATATGAGTTGCTCGTTAGAACAGTTTTTACATTATCGGTAAATGTTTTTTTTTTTTTAATCGGTTAACGAGAGTTGTTACAATGTCGGTGTTTTTTTTTACATGATCAGTATTTTTTTTTAACATAATCGGTGTTTCTGTTTTACATTACCGGTATCGGTTAATTTTTAAATTATCGGTTCTGACAAGTGGCACCGACATGTGCAGTTTTGTCCTCCCAAAATTTTAAAATTTGATTTCTAAGAATGACCCAAAATTTGCATAAGAATTTGACAGAACAAATCTGAATATTTCATAAGTGCTCCAATAAGCTAAACAGAAACTCTCAACTGTTCAATATTCTCAATTTAAACCCCAATTTTTTCGGCGCAAAGAATGGTATACCAGAGAGTTGCCACTAGTGGCAACTCCCTGTTCAGATCCATTGAGGAGCGGTACCGTAGCCTTAGGGAGCGGCAGCGCGGTCACAGAGGCGCTACGCAGGCTAGGTAATAACTAGTGAGGGGTTTGCTCTCCTTTAAATTTCGTCATTGTTGTAAAGCGATTTGGTCTAAGTCCTCTGTGTACCCTATTACATGAACAAGCAGTTGCATTTCACAGTTATTCCAACTTATTCGGTAATGACGGTTTGTACGGAGAAGAGGTGACAAGACATGGGCCCAATTCAAATGAATTCAATATATTCAGTTTGATTTCAGTGTAATATTATCGGAAAATAGAGTGTTGACTATGTTTGTGTCCTGTGGTGCTATTGATCAAGTATCAGTAAAGTAAATTTGAATCGCAAACCCTGCCGAACCGCGAACAGTCGGGGTCCCGCAGAACCGCCATTGTCTTTCGCTATTTGATATTATATAGCTTACTCACTGGGTGTCTATCTCGAATTACAGAACCAATATAATGCAAAGGTTAGCAAGCCTATCGCCCATGTCATAATCTATGTACGTCACTTCGATGTACGCTCAGTTCTCCATGTGCTTTCGTACGTGCAGCTAGCTATGGCACGTATAGAAATGCGATGAGATGCACATATTCAAGGACTAAATACCCGAAAATCTTTACGGGAAAACTTTTCGAAATGACAATATTGTAGTACAGCCGGCACACACACCTTTCATATTAGAGACATGTAGCGAAAATTGAAAATCAAGGTTAAATCTGTGGGACATTGACACGAAAGAAGTCTCGCTAATAAGACACGCAGAGATTTATTTTAAAACCAAACACGATTACGAATGGACTGCTCATCAGGAATCTAAAATACTGTCCGCTTAAATCATAGCTGGAAAGTGGAAAAGCGCTTGCACCCAATAAACTCATTCATGTTTACCAACAAATGGCGCCATGGGTGCTTGACAACAGAGTTAATGAGTTGCACTTGCATTTTCGTCACAATGAAATGTAGAACTGATTCGTCAACATTCGGCTTGCCATAGACGTTATGCGTTGAAGACACACTGAAGTCATTCTTGGGGACAAATCAATGGAACATGTGGCTGCACGCATAAGAATTCGCCCTGCACGTGTAGCAGACTATTCGCGTATTCGATTTTTTGTCAAATCAGCTGTCTGCATTTGTCCTGTTTGTCTGTGTTGGTTTGTTTTGTCCAAAAAGAGGGAGTACTTTTTGCACTGTGACTTCATATACTCAGGTCCATCGCAAGATATAGCGGCGCGGGCATAACCTAACATACAAGCTTATGTTCCTACGCATGCTCTCTATCAACCAGTGGACTAGTTACCGTGAACGAGTCTACATCGGTCTTGATATTATAGAATCCAACACGCTTTACTTTTCCCATAATGAATATTTGATTTTCCCATCGGCATCTTTTAAACAATGGCATCTGTAACTGATTGTGGTGTGCCAGTAATGTTTATTCTTTATAAAGATGACAATGGATATGAACATGTGGTTGCATTTCTTGGAAATCTTTCGTCGAGATTCATGACACATGACTGATTGGAGGTGTTGTTTTCTTTTCGTCAAACAAAGGATGGAGAATTGTGCAGAGGCTTTTTTACATTGTGCATATAATTTTGAGAAAAAGGGTCATAAAAACAAAATGAATAATTTCTCTATTTTTGAACGGTTTCTGGAATGTATAACTGCGTTGTCGTTTTCATCAGAACACTGTATTTTTAAGAGTTGATATACCAACAAGCTTAAATCAGGTAGCATTAATGTTAGGTTACTGATATCCTTTTCATCTCATCATACTTAGCACTTTGCAGTTAATAACATTGGAAACCAATTGTAGGAGCCCTCAGTGCGTGACGTTGAAGATAGGTCAGGACGCTATTGTCAGATATGTTTGGAACACTGAATAAATGCATTTGTATAATTGAATAAAACTTTTCATTTATATATTCATTCATACTCGTTTGCTCCCAGTACCAGAAGCAATCTATCAAGTGAGCTAATTTTGTTCCATATAACCCCACATTGTCACCTCATTTATCTTCCGACTCCAGGGTTGGTTTTATAAACGGTTAAACAGCATATCTCTTTTTCTTCAGCTCTTAACTGGTTACACTTAATCAAAATGGAATTTTCTTTGGATCAGTTCCTCCTCTGCTGCTGTCTTTGTGTACATGTTGCGCTGGCGATGACGGTCGCTGTAGATGAGGAAGAATCAGTAGCATCGTCGTTTTCGTCAGCCTCCGAGGATTTTTTGTTCAGCAGTAGCAGTTTCTCTACATACCAAGAATTCTCCGTTTACAGTTTAGATGAAGTTGCCGACAAGGATTGGCTTGGTACGACTGGTGGTACTTATGAAGCTTTTCCTCCAGCTAAACACAAGTCTAATGGGTATGTATGGGGGTGTGTATATCAAATATACGTGTGTATAAATATCATTATTTAAGTTCCATCTGTATGATTTTATACTTTTGCATTTAAATATTGTTCAAGACGAAGAGGTGTAATGTCCGTGATATACTCGACGTGGTTTTAGGCCTGGAAACGCAGGCCGTTTCAAAATTTAGTTAGCTTACAGCAATATGGCCGAATGGTTGTTAGTTAGTTACTTAGATAGGGTTTTACGGCCCATGGTTTCTAACAATTTGGCTTAAGTCGGTCCAGCCACCTCCTTTTCCAGTTGCGGCTCACTGGCTTGTTTTCCTTACTGTATTGCTTAAATGCTGATCACCAAGAAGTGAGTTCTATGGAAATGGCTGTTGTTAATCATGCGATAATATTTTTCCTCCTAAATTGTGAAATTAGCGCATATGCGTAGCCACTTGGTTTACTTTGAATGTGCAGTATTTTGATCCGAAATCATTTTGAAAAATAAAGTGTAAAGGTGTAAGGTTTAGCCGTAGTTTCAAATTAAGTTGGTCGAAGGAAGTATCAAAGAAGGTTTTAGTAATTTGACTTCAATTTGTTTATGGTCTAGCTTTCCAGGTTCTTATATTCCGAACTGGGCATATAGGTGAAAATTTTGCCATTATAGGCAGTGCAATGTACGTGGTGAAATGAAAATTTGTGTACCCTGTGTATGTAAAATCATGATACATTGGCCTCATCTGAAATGTTCTCTTGATTTCATTCTTTGAACAATTAGAAAATTTGATGATAGGCAGACCAGGAAGCGAGCACTCCATCCGGGCAAACAATATCACATGCACAGGCATAACTGATTAAACCTGTCACAGCTTTAACATATCATGCATCATGCAAAGGCAGCTTTTGTTTAAAGTCCTGCATGCCCAGTTCCATCTTGTAATTTTGACAACCTAAATAAGACCTCGATATATAGTAAAGTTTTTGCACCTCCTGCAGTTTCATTAGAAATTAGATATACCTCACCCAGACAATTACAAAACTGAGACCGGGTTTGTAAACCAACATTTTAAGAAGGATCAATATGGCATAATCCCTTCCACTTTCCCCTCTCTTTAAGTGCAAAAGTTTAAAGTTAAAGGCGGATCTATATGCATACAATTTAAGTGGAACGTAATTCTAAAGTGTAGCATTAACTCTTTTTCATGAAAACTTTTCACTCTACACTAAGAATGATGCCCAAATGTAACCATTCAAAAAGTTAAAGGAAAGAGTTGTTATGAGTGTACATGACAGCCGAACTGATTTAATTTGCATGTTTCTGTAGTTTAATTTTATTGTACCCAAGGCCAAGGGACCCAAGCTGTCAGCCAAGACCCCAAGAGAGAATGCTATTAACCCGCAAATACTAACAAGTTAAAGTACATGCTTGCCAATAAGAGGTCATCTCCTATTACACGCAAGTAGCCAACGACCAAGCTTAAAGGGCCAGACCTCTCACCTCAAGCTACAATTTTGGCACGGGGGTACCGAAATTCTCAATTGGCTCAGCTCTTTGATTGACAGCTAATTCAAACAATGCAGAGTACCAAAGCCTATATTACACAGAATGAACGGGACTGAGAGTGTTTTGATTATATAAATTGAGTTTTTCTATACTCACCTTGAAGCAATAAACTGATATTGTATCTGGATGAGGATGACTTTCAGACAATTGTGGGAGGGGCTTCAGTAAGAAGGTTAGGAGAATTGGTACTGTTTGGGGTGAGAGAACTGGACCTTTCAAGTCGCATTTCTACTAAATAAAGTTTAACCTGCTTGATATATTATTTTACACGCTCAGCTTTTCAGTAAAAAGGGTCTGGTTTTCGAAACTGTTGAGTTTCAATCGCCGCTGACGTTAAATGCGACACAATGTCAACTAGAACAGAAATGATATGGTAATCAACCACTAAAATCTTTTACTAAATATTCTTGATTTGGCAATTTTTTAGTGTTCGTTACTTACAACCACTGATCAAATTCAGCAAACGAGTGAAGCTTTCGCTGTGGAGGGGGCAAGCTCATAACTCCGCTTAGGAACAGGTATATGTGATTAGAGCTTGCCAGCTATGCATATATATGATACATATTCAAGAAAGATTAGAATAGATGGAGGTTTACGCGCCATACTTTATTTCTAATGGTTTAAGTCTAGCCGGCAAGGGAAGGGAGGTCTATCAAGGGATTGAACGAAAAGCTGGCAACGACAATCTTTCATACTCATGAAAACTACGTAAGTTGCACGTCTGCAGTAACTTTACATAGGAAGTCATAGATGATTATTGAGGCTAATTAGCAGCATTGCCGTGCAATGACTTCCGTTAGAACATGAAATTTGTAGAATCAAAGACGATATAGACATATAGCTGTATACAGGTATAGGATTATACTTAACAATCAACAATGAATTCCTTAAACCATTTCATGTAAAAAAAAAAAACATCCCAATATAATGAACATGCTCCGTAGTCTATTTTATGTAACATGTATGCGTCCGTCTTTCTTTTTCTCCATCCATATAGTATGTCTACTGCCCTTTATCATTCAGATTACGGGCCTCCTTAATGAACAGTATAATAACTGAATTACGTAGCCGTAGGCTATACCGGTACATGACGCGTTTTAGTCAAAACGCCCCTCTGTGTCGAAACAGGGCCTTGAATACCCATTCCCCATGGGCACTCTTCATGTGTAAAACCTTTTACATACCGGTTTACTTTTCTGTTTGTCAATGTTTATTATGTCAATCTTAACTTCCATGTTAAAATTACGAGTTCTGCCTCTTCGTTGTGAATTATCATTGTACTGTAGCTAGCTAGGGAACCGAATGGGACGGCATACCAGAGCGGGCTGTACATATTTGCTGAAATTCAAACTAGTAACCCCTCGAAATATTGCATGCATTTTATACGAACACATGGTTAATGTTCTACCCGAATGAGGTGGCTGAGGCCCCAGCCCTTCCCTGAAGTTTCGTGATCGGGGTCCACTATGGGTTAAATTCCCTTTATCATTTGAAATTCCTTGAAGTAAAGCCGAGTTACGTCGAGAACTACGGCAGTAACTTGCTTCAAACACCATTAATTTACATTATTACATATATGCCATATTTCAGTACACAATTTCATTCTACAAAAAAAAAAAAAAAAATCGAAATCATGAGAATTTGTAAATTATCACAATTACGTCTTACAAAGATACCTGCTAACAATTAACCTCATATTTGCTTTCCGTGCCATGTTGCTTACAAAGGTAAATGCTTATTGCTTAAAGTCGAACTACCAACGCATCATTCGACTGCTTTCACCGCAGCATCATGTTAATGTTAAAGTACAGTATAATCATAGTCTCAAGTGACCTCCGGTTATTAGGAAAAAACAAAAGCAAACTCCTTAATG
The DNA here is from genome assembly GCA_037179385.1 of Holothuria scabra. NCBI lineage: Eukaryota > Metazoa > Echinodermata > Holothuroidea > Aspidochirotida > Holothuriidae > Holothuria > Holothuria scabra. The sequence goes on along the minus strand of CM074182.1, from coordinate 38,062,653 downwards.
TAGGCATGAATTTGAAAGTTCGTGCATGTGAAAACCGAAACAAATCTGAATTTATATTAGTTGGGGTTCCAAATGGGGCTCATCTTTTTGGAGGGGAAGGGTTTCATCCATAGGATAACAGGTATGGGACGAGCAAATGACAAAATTTGTAATAGCGTACCTAATTCTTTTATCAGATTATGGCAATGTGAATATCATAACTGTATAGTCTTACGTGAACCTTCGTGCTAGAAACGTACATGGAATAGGTTACAAAATAATCTTTGTTTAAGAGCAAGTTTGACCCACGCTCTGTGGTTTCCCATATTTGATGCACGGTATATAGGGAAATCTTCTATCTGGTTAAATTCTACCCATCATGATTATCGTGAAACAATGCTTTTAGATTATTTCCGCAGGGATTCAGTCGAGACGAAGCCTAGGCTACAATAGTCTGAACCATACACATCCACGTCATTTTGTCCCATTAACCCAAAAAGCTCAAGCTCAGAGTGATAACATCCATTGATCATATCCCTCATAAAGGCCTAACATGAGAGTATTATTCATATATGCTACCTTATAACCTGTTTGAACTGCATGGTTAATTAAAAACTAATACCGCGGAACCCGAGTGTATATGGTTTTTTAACACATTCCAATACCCTCGTGGGTGAGCTAGACCTTGCGAGGGCACTGCACAGTCAGCTTTGCAGGCACGGATTGCAGGTAAATGGAGGTTGTCACTGCAGAAGAGTCGTTTCACAATAAGCGGAAGCAGATTATGATGGTAAAATTGAGGGAATAATGCGAAAGGAAGTGGTTATTTATCAATAAATATTTATATATCATATGCCTCGAATTGTCATCACGACTAAAATTGGACTTCTGTTTTAGATAGGAAGAATTTGGTTACTGAATTCGAAGTATCACATCCTAACTCTGTTGTCTTGTATCAGTCCTGCTAAAAGCGTAGGCTATGTTTGTGTAGCACACATGCAGGATGCACCTGTCGTCTCATCACTGTAGCTGTTACTTTAGAAGGGAGACCGATCCTTTGTTGATACCCTTCTAGCGTCACAACCCTCTGTACTCAGGTACTATGGAACTTCATATAGGCTATGTATATACCGTGACACCAGTTGTGTAAGCTGATCAGCTTCTTTGAAGTGAAAGCGTCTCTTGTACTTTATCAGAGGTGTATCTAGGAAGTTACAATGGACCGATAGAGTGGGAGCAAGCTTTAATTGAACGCTTTCCCCATAAGGGGGGGGGGTGTCTTTCAAAGAAGGCTGAGATGCTTATATATAGCATTTTTATTTAAAACATATTCAAACATGCATTACGGCCAGGAATAGCTAGGAAGTTGTCACGAAAGCAACGGAACACGTTCCCAGACCCTCAGTGCAACCATGTACTCTAATAATAAGGTCTTTATGAATTAAAGTCTTTGCTAAACACACTTTCGCTAGTCTCCCCAGTTAGTAAACATGTTCAGATGTTAAACACACGTGTCAAATTCCCAAAAAATTCGTCTTCAAAGATAGTTAACTGCTAAACACTTGGTGTTTTTAACTAAACATGTTTTAGAATTCAAATGTTTTGATAAAGTGGGGCAAAATAGATGATAATTGCTAAACACTTTTTAGTGCGTGGGATTGCGCAGAGCTCACGAAAGTTCTGACCCAACTTGCCTCAGATCGCTTGGAATGGCAATTTCTATGGTTTTGCGCTTATAACCAGGGAAAACATGAGCAATATTGAAAAAGTAAACATTAAAAATACTGAAAACATGCTCAAGGGCGGTCGTCTCCTTCGCAGACCCGAGCCTAAGCGTCTGATGACGAGCGTGACTAATAGGGTTCATGTCATTGTAACGTCCCGCTGATTCGCTCCTGATTACGACATTATGTTTATTGGAAATCACCCAATCACCCAAATGAGCACTATATGAACCTATAAATAACAGAGCGATTCGGGCCTCTCTATAATTTTTGGACCCCCAGAAACGATTTTGACTAAGCTTCACACAGAAAAGGCAATGACGACCTCTTATACAGTCGGCCCCTGAAGACCTTGTCTGTACCCATTGACAGGCCGTGTACACCAAAGCATAACTTTCTCATTCAGTTTTGCACGTTCATGTCTTGAGGGATTATGATGTCTTTTACTATAGCATAGCTCCCTTCAGAGGACTGATTAATTGAGATTTACTTCTTGGCGGGAATCTGCGCTCCCTAAATGGTTCGTTCTCAACAACTATGTGTGGTCGGTTGCCCACAAATTTGAATTGCACTGCACCGCAACACTATAGGTATTAATTGTGTTTCATCATTGTGGTTATGTTTCTTAAAAAAATCTGTTTATGTGTATCAAAATACTGTCTAAAAATTGCCTAGGCAAACCCCAGGTACCGCATAACTGCTAGGTCAAATTAAGTTCCGCAGTAAATGGAAGTCAATTAAGATGCGTAAAGCATAGGGCATACTCTGCAGGAGTTATGACCCATGGTTTCATTTATGAGGTTATGAAGTTACTATTTGATATCATACTGTAAGTAATATTCATTATGAAAGCAGTACTGCCTCGGGAGCAGGGTATTTCCATATTTTGCAGGTTAATGTATGATTGCAAGAAAGTGGATAACCATGTCAGTTGGTTGGAGCATATAAAAGCACTAAGGTACTTTCCATGTTTCAAGTGGGGGGGGGGGGGTTGCCCGGGAATAATACTCCCTTGTATATGAGGATCTTTTCTACAGTATAAGGTATGCTTACTAGATACCGATCGTTTGGTGTTCTGGGAAATTACAGACAAAAAACAAAACACAGTCACGCCAAGTTAAATTGTAAACGCTCACCCGTTGTCCCGTTTTGTAATGGATGTTTTTAGGGGAAAAAACTCAGTGTTGCTGGATTTTTTTGTGAAAACTTCTGTAGTTATCCCCAATCTGGATCAGTGTGGTAAGTGAGTCTAACCTGTTTTATGTATGACTCATGAGAATCTAGTGAAAATATTTTTCTAACTAAATTGTGAAATTTACAAGGCCTGACTACTTGATTTACCTTGAATATACAGTATTTCAATTCTGAAATATCATGAGAAAGGGGGGGGGGGGGGGAGTTACTTCAAAGAAAGTTACTTCAAAGAGGAGGGAGGAAAAAAGAACAATGGCTGTTACTTTAAAACAAACTGAAGCGAAGTTTCAAATCTGTAAATGGCCAGACCACAATGAAAACTATTTGTGTGTATATCATGTTGATACTTGCACGTATTGCCTGATATTTCCCTTCAAGGATACGTCTGAAGGTTTTAGCTTAACATTCAATTTCACATCTCAGACTGGTACCTAATTTTAAGCATTCAGTTCCTACATGTGGTTCTCGATACATTAGCAGATAAAATTAAAAAAATCCAATCCAGGGCGACGGTGAAGCCACCAAAAAACGTCAAACATTGCATTGGTTTTCCTTAAACTGAAGGCATGTTTTCTCCATACAGCCGTGCTTTGGATGTGAATGCAGAAAAGGAATGCAAATTTTCCAAATTTCCATTTGATAGCTTAAATTCCTTACTACTCAAGGCCTGACCAATATTTAGCCAAATAAATAAGAAAGCATTTCTCATTTATATGCATAAGATGATGTCATAAAGCACTAAAAGCAGTAACTACAATCGTTAATATCTCACTACACGAAGTTAACACCGCAATTGATTGAAAGATTTGAAATTCTTTTCCACTTTCTCAGGAGCGCAGATCGATTTTCAAAGGGGGGTAGAGTGGTAAACCATACTTGGACTGGAAATATGTCATCCTGCTCGAAAGACTTTCAAACCGGAACGCAACCATCTGCTGGCGCTGAGCTTACAGAAAATCTTGGAATATCGCGATCCCTCAAAAAGCCGGAAATGCAAAATCTACACGGTCGATATTTGAACTTTCGCTCGAAATGAAAATGTCACCGCAAGTAAAAAATGGCAACATTGCAAATTGCAGAATGATCAGAAAATTTCCAGTCAAGAAGCTGGCCCATGGGCACATTTCTTGGTAAAGGGTATTAGCCGACTCGTCTTCCCCTTTCTTGACCACCTGTCCTGTAGACGCCTATGCACTTACTCATTTTTTCCCTTTTTCTTTGCAAAAATTGGGAAACAAATTGAAATAAAAACATAGTCAATACAAGTCCTTAAAACAGCCTTTACCCCAGCAGAGTTCAAGAAGAAAGAACAGCTTAGTTAAACACCCGTTCAATTGGCACACAGGCAGGGGTATTCTTTAACACTCATTCTTTTTCAAATAGGTAACGGCCCAGTATCCAAACACAATGTCAAAGAAAATTGTTTCCATATGAGAATTTTTTCTACTTTTGCTTTATCTGTGCCACCTTTGACCTACTGTCATGAGACACTCCTTCAAGATTGGATAAAAAGTTGTGAGTCAACCCAATATTACGTTGTTCTTGTATCTATGACCTGTCACTTTCTCTTATGTGGGTTGCACCGAATCTGCTATCGACACCATTCCAGATGGGCTTTCATGAAATCAGTTTCGTGAAAGATTCGTCTTTCTGTCGGCACACTCAACTGTCAAAGTATCAAAGCGCAGCTTGGAAGCACGATTTCGTTTGTATAATGGTTATCCGACATTTGCTGCAAAGAAAGCATTGGTATCGACAGACGGACCCTGGTAAATTCCAACTACTGAAATATGATTGCAACCTTTGAAAACCTTTGTTATACCCCCTTTTTCTAACCACCCACTGAGCAGCTAGTCAATCTCACTTACGAACCATGTACATAAAGGAGACGGATCTTGAGTTTACAATCCAGTTTTTAGACTCACAGGAGTCTCGAACGGCCTCCCATGGATAGTCTGTCTCAGACTGCTTTGCGAGTATTCGCACCACATTGAGAGTTTCATTCTCACGTCAACTCCATGCCGCATACAACTTCTGTACCTTCCAGACTTGTTGGGCAAGTAATCATTATTGCCCACTTTGGGGTACCTTATTTCTTGGCGCACTCTCGGTCCTTTGAGTGTGATTATGTGTAGTATACTTCCATGGTAGGATCTGTTCTTTTCAGTCAGTCAGTCAGTCAGTCAGTCAGTCAGTCAGTCAGTCAGTCAGTCAGTCTACAGCATAGCCTATACAACAAACACACGATGTAGAGGGGTTTGAAGGTTATTGCAGTGGCCCAGTCCATTTTCGGACTGTGTTCCTCGGTGACCGAGTCGGTTTCCAGGGAGGCACGCTTCTTCGGGAGTATCGTTAAGTTTGGTTATGTCTCTGCGGTCCTTCTACAGCAAGTCGACGTAACTTGGAAAAAATAGGCATACAAGACTTTTAGTTTATCATATCATGAGTATAAGCGTATATGTTTGATTTAAATAGGGATTTAGTGGAAACTCTATATCAACTCCCTGATTTAAATGAGCCATAGAGTTATCAAGTTTATATAAAAGTGAGATGCATTTGTAATGCCAATCTGTTATGTCATGACGCAGCCAGCCATTCTTTTTGATGGGGCGTTCGGGAACTGGTTGAATATCGCAGAGGCCAAAGAGATCTTGCAGGTGGCTGTATGACATAATTCTTGTTCGGTCGTATCCCCCTTTATTTATGGGAAGCCTTGTGTAGTGACTGAGATAACAGTCTCACCTAATAGAAATACACAAAAGGTGCGTCTTTCAATCTGTAGAAGGTAGGAAAACTACTGATTCAGATCGTGTTATTACAACTTTGTGCCCGTGAAAATGTTATGCGGGCAAGGGGTAGTGGGTGGCGTGAAATTTATGTGGAAGATTAAGCCCCTCCTCCAGGGTTGATGAAGACTGTTCTAAAAATTCCTGATCTTTGTTTGATGAAAACTGCGTAACACCCGAACATGTTAAATAGTTTACACGCATGTGCTCCTGAAATTGACTGCCGGAAGCAAAGGGGTCACGTAAAGTGCCAATCAGTGAGTTGATTCGATGCTTCCTCAAAATGGGTGCGCAGGGGAACTGAAATTCATTAATTTGATCACTGTCATTAAGCCTTCATAACCCCTTTATATCGCTGAAGTTGGACATATCTAATTGATATTATCTCTATATCCGGTGCTCCTCTTTTCTGGTACGTGCAAGATCAACTTTCATCATTACAAAACGTATACGTAGTTCTGAGCTCCTAAGTAACCCTTGCTAATGTATTTAATGGCGAAAAGCACCCCTACCCATTTTTATGAGGGAAACTCTTTCCCTTTTTATAGCAATTCCAACTTCCAGTTTCTCCCTTCTTTCAATCTGATGCATTTCCGCTTTACTGGACCTGCTTTCTACATGGTATGTTGTGAAAAATGGCGGAAACGACTGAAATATTATGTTTCTCTGCCCCAATATCCATAATTGGAAGAAATAGACGTACAATTCGTGTAGTTTTACAGCAATGCCTTCCCCAACTTCGCCACGACGCTCAAGCAAAATGTCACGGTTGTGCAAAAGCAAATGTTACATCCGAAGGAGTTCTGCTCCCCAGCTAAAAGAACCATTTCCCCGATTGTTCCGGAAGAAAACGTAGTTTGCTAGCCTCTTGAACCATCAGACCACTTCATCATGGGTTAATCATGTTTTTTTTCTCTAGACTGGCCGAAAACAAAGAAAAAAGCTCTTAGTCAACGGTCAAGACGGCGTCTGAACAGCAGAGAAACCAAACATTTGCCTCCGCCCAATAGATGGCGCCCTGCATTTTCGGCTAATGATGGAATTCAACTATAATTACCAAAGCTATCAAAACTTCTATTCCTGTCTGAAGTCAGAAAGCTGCACTTAACGCCATTCTTGGGGAGGAACAGAATAAATATAGCACACAGATTACTTTATCCATAACTGTACCATTCTTCCAACGTTAAGACAACGCTGTGTAACATTTTTTAACAACTCCCCGATGATCAAGTTGGCAAGAGGGGACATTTGCCCGTAGATTTTTCCTTGCCCATGCTAAGAGTTGGGTAAACCGAAAAAGTATACCTCTTCTGAGACTTAATTTTTATCCAAAAATATGCCAAACCCTCTAAACTTTCGGGGCTTTGCTCTTGGGCCTACCCGCAGAAACGGGCGCTTTGGGCTCGGCTTTGCCCTGACGCAACATTTTCCTTTGCTCTTGGTTTGCGCCCTCCCAATTTGGTCATTCTGGCGCCGTCACTGCCAAATATAAGATTGTTCATTCGTTCTTCCTTTGTGAAACCGAGTGCAAAAATCTAACTGCTTAGGTACCTGAGTCTTAACTGGTTTTTTTTAATTCAACCGGATAGTTTAGGTGAACCTCATGAAAGCAAATCAGAAAAGCTGCTAATGAGGGAACGGAAATAATTATTTCTTGACATCAAAGACACATTGCGGAGATGTTATAATCTTAAACATCCCGCTGTAATGAAGGTCAGTATGTTGTGATGATGTTATCAAGTAGGTACTCTCGCTGGTTACACCACGCAATTTGACAAAAATTGGATACATTTGCATGGGAAATGGCCTCCACCAACTTCTTTCGAAGAAATCTATAAGCTTATAAGCTTGTTGGTTACAATTTTCGTCGAGATCCTTCCTTGAACAGTCCCCTTGAAGACTGCATCATACGCAGAACTGACCCTGTCATCGGTTGTAGGTCTGAGCCTGTCGAACAAGTTGATGTATGATAATCACTCATTGGCAGCTGTCTGTTAACGAAGGGATGCTTTTGGCTAAAATTTATTTGGTCATGTTTTTAAATGATTTTAATTATTACTTATTCTATCAAAGCTGGCAAAATCCCTTACTGTGACCGTGTACCTTCCAGATTTATCAAATGTCGGTAAACTGCAACCAGTGCAAAAAATCAAGAAAAACACTGTCATTTCAATTAGCCCTTTCAAAATTACGGTACCCCTTTCACTGCAACATCCCTTTTTATTTATTTTTATACGAGATAGGTACTACAACAACCCTTGAATATATTTCATAGACTAAAGAATTCATAATGTTGGAATGATCTCAGGCGATCTTTCATGGATAGAAAAAACCTGAACTGTTTGTGACCGATCATTCGCATATAGGCCTATCGATGATAATCGAGTTCCTTCATATGGTCTTGCTGTGCTTTTGAAAGACATTGAAGCCGCCGCTGTGTAGCATTGGGAAGCCAGTCTTAATGCATTATGGACCGAATTCTAATTCAGCTATACCCCCATCGAGAGTCGATTTTACATTTTCTGTAAAATATAAGACTTGGATTCCGTAGACGCAGGCGTTGGGCCAAAGCTCTGCGTTAACCTCATCATCTATTGAGGTTATTCGAACACTAGTTTTACAACTGAATTTCCATATAGAGTGATGTTAACACAGTGACAGCGCCAATGATTTCTCTAGTCATCCATTGATAGAAAAGAATGTAGCTTAAAAATATGTAGAAAGTGCTACTCTGATTTCACAAACACTCGTGCTATAACTGGCCAAGGCAAAGTGTTTCCTCAGCGATCCGCGGTCATCTAATCGAACAGAAAATAGTCGGGTTCGATAGTAGGGCTATTCCGCTTTAAAAGGTATTTCGAGGGGGTGCGGAGACAGAAACAAGACGGAAGTGGGTGTCTGAGGTCAAACATCAATGAATTTACAGTACGCCAGCACTCGGCTTTTCAAACTCGTCACGTAAAATATTGCAATACATTGAATGGTATAAGCTGTGAGGCTATTAATCATTGGAACCTTTGTTTCATAAAGAACGTAGATATTTGTCATAGATTTCGGTGACTTTTCCTGCACTTGGATCCTGAAATTTTCCCAGTCGCCAAGATATTCAAGTTTGTGATGATACCTTTTCTTGATATATCTCGTATCGGATTTAAAGTACTGCTCTCTAGCGAAGTACGTTCGTTTTGTAATGTTGCTGCTATCAAGATGCTACATCTGGGATCAATTTACATTCATTTTTTTTAATTTAAAAATACAATTGTTTGGGGTTCGTTACAACGGTGTAGAACTTGTTGTCGTTAGGGAATTAAACTTCCACCTCACACGTCATCCTTATCCAGCAATTATACATCTCAACTGTGCTTTTGATAACCGCTTTGCCAGTAATGTCAAATCAAAAGTGTCACAACATTTAATGCTATTGCCGCCCTCTATTATCATTTTATCATGTGGAATGCTTTCATGTCATAAATGCAAATATAAAAAAAAGCTTCTTAATACGCTAACCCATGTTTGGCTTTCTCCTCTTTTCGGGGCTTTCTCTTCCCAGGGTTTTAAAATCTCTGCACAGTTTACCAACTTTCTTCTACAACACCCACTCATTTATACGTCACAGTTTTCACAAGCTTGACAGTAATAAAGATGGCTATCTCACCAAGTTGGAATACGAATTACGCAATCCTGGTGTGGACAAAGAAATAGTGAGGACGCTCTTCTCCACCCTTGATACTGACGGGGATGATATGTTGACGGAGGATGAGATGGTGAACAGGACAGACTTTTGGGACACAACACAAGGTAATGCTATTGAAGGGATCTATGTTACATCCCTAGCTTTAATGCGAACGTTATCCGGCTAACCTCCATAGCAGATTTCTAGTATAAAGTTTTGCTTTTGAAGTACCGTAGTGCAGCCGTAATGGGTGAAAGAATAATACACGTTCCCTGAGTGGACAAGTCATGTGCTTGTCACCGAATGAAGTCCCTGATGAATCAAACTCAACAACAGTAGCGTACGGTAGGTTAGCCCGCGTGGCGGACGGATTTTTTCGCTACGACAAATCATCTGAGGGGTGGCAGCCTAAAGGGGGCTGCAGCCACAGAGGCGCTACGCAGGCTACCAGTAGGTAGAAAATACTTATGCTTAGGGACTCCAAAGGATGTCGCCATTCATGCCAGACTGCAAATATATAATCGGTATATATTTTCCAGTGGGTGTCTTAAGAAAGACAATTATTTGAGGTAGTTGACAGTTACGCCACCCTTTAGGTACGTCACTGCTGAATAGTGTAATTTCAGATAATGCACCTTTAAAGTCAACGTTTTTGTGGCAGCCTGCTGCATATAGGATTTAAAAGCAGGGTGTAAGGTCATATTAAGTATTGATATGTTAGAGGGGTATTTATTCTTAGCATTTTAGTGAAATTTGCTTTTAAATCCGATGTGCAGGATTCCCAAGAAATGAGCAAGTAAAGATGTAACATTTTCAACAAAAAGTGAACTTGAAGCAGGCACATGTGAAATCATTTTCTCACATTAATGGACAGTGTTTTGTTTTTCTTTAAATGTAACAGCTTATTTCTTCCTAAACAATGCCATACTATCAGAATATGTTTGCATAAGTGGCATGAGAACTTTACAAACTTTGCATTCCCTTAAGGAAGTCCTACTCCTATTAACTTTAACGTCAACACAACAGTGTCAAAAACAAAGAGAAACAAAGCATTTCTTTATGTTTGGAAGTGTAATAACCTCTGCTGCCCTGAAGTTCTTTTTTGAACAAAAATCTAGTAACTTCATTTCCTGATATCTCAAGAAATATATGTCCAAGTTGAATGGAAATTTCACCACACTAAGTAGATTTTGTTCATCTAGCACATATGATTTTTTTTGCTTAAAGGTAAAGAGCATTCCCCTCAAACTTACTTTGATAAAAAGCTAAACAGCACAATTTTCGTCTTATTTCTCTTCAAAGTATTCATTACATTTTAGGACTTTACCATTGCATATCCAAAGTAAACCAAGCAATTATTTCTACTAAATTTCATATTTGAATAGCAAAAAAACATTGTCACATGACTTCCAACAGCCAATCATGAAACTGGACAGTCCGACTACACTACTTCAGTTTGGGATGACTGCTCTTGCCCTTTAAACTTCCTTTGAGAGTGTATTCGACATTTCTGAGATTATCTTTATAGGGAAAACTTTTTTGCTTTCTCCGACAATCTTCGTTTGTGTATGGGCGTGTGGGTCAAAAGGTTGAACCAGGATTTGCCTAACGGACCAAATTCTTTGAAAGGTATGGGTGATAAGCAGCAACCCGCGGTCCCGAAGAAGGGAAGGGTCACCGAAAAATGGAAGGTGTAAAATTCAGGTGTTTATTGAAGGAATTTTAGAATTTTATCTGGATGACTTGGGAGTTTCAAATCGACTTTTATCACTGAAGACTTTACCCTATTTGAATCGAGACTTGTGTATTTTCCGATTGATTGTTCGTCGTTCTGGATTACATAATTACACACCCAAAATTTGGGCAAACAATTTAACCAACACTGGGTAACTATGTGTCTGACTAACGTTGGTTAAAACTTACCTATAAACTGGTCTCTCAAAAAGCATTCCAACCAACTACTGTTCAAAACATGCCCATCAGTTCGTCAGTGCTGTTTTAAAAGACCACCTAATGGCTGAATGGGCAAGTTTTAACAAACGTTAGTCGGACACATAGTTACCCAGCGTTGGGTCAAAAAATTTGCTCAATTTTTTAGAGTGTAGTAGATTGAAAGGTTCCACGACAAAATTGAAGAACGTTCCCTCGATGGTCTGCTTTCTTTCCAATGTGTTGTTTGCCCTACTGGTATTTTCACGCACTCTCCTTGAGGACTTCATTCTTATCGTTTTTCGTAAACACTGGACCAGGGAGTTTGTAGCAACTATCTGCTGTTACCAATTAAAATCCACTCCTCAGTCCGCGAATCGGACTCGACAAACCTATTGCTGACCCCTTGGCGTTAATCAGGGACATTGACGTAGCCACGGGGAGGGTTAGAATTGGAAAAACCCAACGGTATCGCTTTTAAGGGTTGTTCTAACGGAATTTGTTTGTTCACCGTACAAACAGCATTGCTTTCAATGGAGGGTTTTACTTTACCGTCCGGTACAGAAAATAGCTCAGATGACTTCAGATCTTTTCCAATCATTTAAGTTTACCTTTACCACTTGGCCTTATTCAAATATGTTTTTCATATTTCATAAAATGACCACGCAAAAGGAAATGAAACAAATCAACTTCCCCGATCCCCCTTTCAATGTTGGCTACAACCTTTCAACTATCATCTAGGACACAACATTGAAAGGGGGAAGGGGGGTTTCAAGGGAATTTTGAGAGTGTGAGTGCATTTTGTTACCGTACCAACGATTTTGTTTCATTTGTTTTGTCGGGGATTGTAGACTGACTAGCTTCAGATCCCATGCTGAGTGTTTTCCGCAATTTATTCAATTTTCTCATTAGATTGTGAAGTGTTTGCAATGCAACAGTGTGACGGAAGACTATCTTACACAGTGGAACTCAGTGACGGAACGACTGAACAAGAGGCTATGTGTCAAGGTTTGCAGGTAAGTTTTCTGAAAAGGCATTACTATGGATATATTGCGTAACTAATAGTTGTTTCAGTGGGGTCTAAACATCTGAATAATGCACTGCAACACAGCCGACTAAACGTGAATAAGACTGACAAACGTAAGAAATAATGAGAACTTTCAGAAGAAAGTCAGAAATCTTGAGAACCATATTTTTTCCTTTATCTGCTACAACGTTGGGTAAACAGCCTGCATCTGCATAGGCCTATTTGCAGAAAATAATGTGTGTATGACAATTATAAAATATTAACGTCTATCGGAGATTTTTGAGCATAAACATTGAAACACTATTCCCGTGAGGTACCTGTCCCACCCAAACCATCGGCCTGATCTGCGTTGGTGTAAGTTGTTACGCTAAACGCCTGTCTCATCGAGGCAAATATTCCCGTTCCATGACGTCATATGCATACGGTCTTCTAAATATTTTTGGGGGGCTAAGAACAATTTAATCGAGGTGTCAAACAAACTACAGTGCACTGCTTTTGTCGGGTAAAGCGGAGAGTATCAGCATTCACAGTATTCTTCTTACATTGCAACTCTGAAAACGTGCGTCTGAACGGATGCTTCGAAACACACCACCTATTAATCATGAATATTCATGGTGGTGGTAGACAATATGTCTTAAAAAAGAACGGTTTAAGGTCACAACAGGGTTTTGGTATGTTAGAGGAGTGCATATTCTAAGTATTTTGGTGAAATTTGCATTGAAATCGGATCTTAAGATATGGGCACGTAAAGTTTTCACATTTTCAACAAGAAGTGATTTTGAAGCAAGCACCTATGACATCATATCCCCACATAAGTTCGCAGTCTTTTATTCTTTTTTTGAAATTTAGAATCGATTTTCTCCTCAACAATCCCATGTTAGTAAAATGTGATTTCATAAGAGTCATGAGAACTTTACAAACTTTTAATCCACCACAGGGAGGTCCTATTTCTATTAACTTCAAGGTCAACACAACAGTTCGATAAAACGAAGGGAAACAAAGCATTCCTTGTCAAAGTGAAGAAGTGACTTAAGCTCTGCTGCCCTCAAACTCACTTTTGAACACAAATCTACCGACTTCATTTACTGATATCTCAAGAAATACATGTCCGATTTGAATGAAACTTTCACCACACTGTTTAGATTTGGTTCCTCTTTCACATATGAAAATTAAATTTTTGATTAAACTTCCCCTTTAAATTAAAGCTTGTATCATGACCAATTCCTGTGTTCAAAAAGCATCCAGTGATATCCGATAGGGTATCAAGTCCAATGGTTGGTTCGGAAAAAGGAACATTAAGGATAAAGTAAAGTGTGTCAGCCTCGATAAGACATTGTCCAATATGATATCATATCAATGACAAGTTTTGAATACACATTATCCACTTATGTCATGTAAAGTTTGGGTCAAACTTGACATAATTCTTGTTAATGAATATTTATATGATATTGTTTGTGAGTTTTTTTTTTTTTTTTAAATAGGCATCCTCTTCAAAGGAATAACTCATGTTTATTTTCAGCTGTAAGTTGCCATCTCTCTTTGATCTAAATAAAAGTTACATTAACTTTCTTTGGACTCCTTCCCAGGCTTATTTTGATTGCCTCGCGTCGGAGTCAACTTTCTGCGATTTTACAAGCGACTTTCTTCAAGCAGTCTACACGTTTGCACAGTCTTACAAAACGACAAAATTGTGCGAGGACTTGGTCACCAAAGGACTTGCTAGATTTGGAGATAGCCACAACAGTAGCAGAAAAAGAAGATCGACCGATGTAGAGAGAAGTAAGTACATGGAAGTTCTTCATAATATAGTCTTAGTCGAGACCCTAATACCAGTCAATACAACTCTCTCTTAAGTTCACCCGCTACTACCTTCAGAAATTCTCAGATCTGGAAGGTACGGGAACTACTGGAGCAAATCTCCTTCCAAATCGCCACGTTTAAAGCCCGCCTTCGATTTTAATCCTATAGAAAACTGTGTAGTTTGTTAGTTAGATGGAGTTGTACGGCCCAGTTTCCAACCTTTTGGTTCAAGTCGATCCGGCCACGGCCTTTTTCCAGTTGTGGCTCATTGGCTTGTAGGGTCTTGACCAAGACTAGCCTGGGTGGGCCCATGAATTAGAACGGAGGAAGGAACGTCTATCCCTGAATAAAGCTGGCGTCAAGATGCTATGACTGATATGCGCCATCGTCGGAGCCTTCGTGTAGGATTGGCGGTTGGATGAACATTTCCTGTTGCCCCGGTACGACATGAGGCATTTAGCAATGACAAGTCACTGCAACACCCTAGTGATGTATAGACCTATACACAGTTAATTGCCACACATGCCATCAGGTTTGTCAGAGTGACTTGTGACGCAACTGCGTTAAGCTTCTCTCTATTTTGACGGCCAGTTGTATATTCTGCAAGTAGAAAAAACACAGCTAACTGGCTAATGCGCATGAATCAGTGACGACTCAATCGGTGTGCTCAATTGGAACAAGAAGATCTTAAGCTTAGAATTTCTATGAATGGAAATTCACTGACGTCACATGAACGACCTCAATACATCACATCAGTTCATTAAACCTACAGCGTGTAACAAAATGGCAGTCTGTGAATGTGACGAATCGGTAAAACTGCTACTTCTGAGACACCATGTAAACTAAACACTACGAGGTGGTATACTGAACCATATCGATCGAGGTGAAACATTTCAAAACATAAGTGAAAGCTCTGGAACTGTTAAAAAATGAATGAATAAATAAAAAATAAACGAATGAATGGATGGATGGATGTGATGGATGGGATGGATGGGATGAATGGATGGATGAAGGAAACGAGTTTATCATCCGTTTGTATAGATTTTCTGAATGATCTGAGTCACCGCAAGTAACAGTTCGGTTTAATATAAAGGCGTCACTAACTTGCTCCAGACCAGTATAACCTCATTTGAACAATGTTGCGCCAGTAGTAGCGTAGCCAGGATTGTGTCATTGGAGGGGATTGGTGTCATGGGGCACGAAATGAGGGAAAAGCTTAAGGATAGAGAGAAAAACTACTATTTTAGGTGTTTTTGCATTGCAAGGTTGGGTCATAGGGGCGTTCCCCCAAACCACCCCTACCTACCTCCAAAACCTACACCACTTTGTGACAGTTTTTGTTATATTATTAATATTTTTGACCATTTTCTTTTGCACTTCCTTTTCACTTTAGCACCACCAACAACAAAGGGCTCTAAATTAGAATGCGTGACTCCACAACTCTCGGCTTGTTCAACTGTCTTCAGTCGCAGTCTTCGGGAGACGGACGATTTTTGCACTACGTTATCTCAGTATCGTCACTGTGTGAGCCACGCCGCCAAAAACTGTAATGACGAAACATTATTCCACTTGAAGGAAAGTGTCCGAGTTTTAGCTCATATGCACAAAAAGTTCCAAGTATGCAACTTTCAGTGATAAATCTTCCTCAATTTCCCGTATAAAACAAATGCAAGTTTTAAAATTTGTGATTTCTACTTATATTGTGGGAGCTCGCTTTGACAGAAAAGATGGTTTTTGAAGAAAACTACTGCTAATTGTTTTAAACGATGGATTCCAAGCAAATCCGAATGAAGACTCTTTAGTCAACCATTGACACCTATGACTAACTCAAAACGATCCGCATGGGGTGAGCGGGAAGCTGGACTATGACAATTTGATATCTAACTGTGCAAAGCCAGAACTGTGGATATAAGAGCCGTACAATTAGTCTTAAGGAGTCGATATATGAGAAAAGCTCGAGGAAACTATGAAATTGTGGACAAAACTAACTTGTTGACATTAATTTTTGACATCACAGTTCACCTGTCATTTGTGTGATATAGAAGCTGCAACAAACTGGTAAATGCTTCAAAATAATAGCCGTGTCTTTAATTCAACTCTCAATAAGTCTTGTGCATATGACGTAACAGAACAGGAAGTGCCCATTCAAATACAACGCAGCAACTGTAACCCTGGCAAATGCAGACATCTGCATGCTATGACGTTTCTTCTTGAGAAAACAATATAGACACCCCACTAGATCAAAGGCCGTGTGGGATTTAAGTGGTATTTGAGTTTGTTACATGATTTGTGTCCTCAAGTAAACTATGCTTTCATTGTGTTCACACTGCTTGGAAAGCGATTAATGCATGCTTGACTGGTCTGTTGCTAACCCCAAACGTTACATATTCTTTGTGTATTTTCAATACGTAAGTTACTGTTAAACACTTAATGAGTTGGACCTGAGTATATCAAGCGAGCAGAAGTGAGCTTTAATTCCTCCCTGAAGCGATGAGAAGGAGGATGAGAGGAAAGAGAAAGAGGATGCAACAAAAAGTAAGGAGAAGAGTTTCATTATGTGAGTTGCATATGTTTTATAGGAAGTCTTCTACACGCCAGTGGGAAGCAACGTCGGGCAAGCACTGTGTTCCATTTATGACTCCAAAATAACATGGAGTGACATTAGTGCATTAGGTCGCATTAGGGAAACAAAATGTAAAACTTAAGTTTAGTATTTCCCTGTAATGTCTTTACTTGGTGACCACAATTGTATAGTACATATTATCAGGGAGTAGGCTACAAAAGTGTAAATTCGCGGCTATCCTGGGCATGCCAACCTTTTACCTACGTAGCATGATGTACGCTATATTTCTTGTTCAGTCGGCGGATTTGGGCGCTTAGGCGCTGAGAAATAAAGACTCCTCTACTCGGAGTAGCAGAGTTCCAACTTCTTCATATACAATGTGGCATCATGTACATAAAACCTTTAGCCTACGTTAATTTAATTGTGAAACTCTAAAAATGAAACTTTAGCAGAGTACACACAAACATGGACGAAGTTTAATATGCACTCCGTGATCCTTCAAATTGGAGACAGACGTTCAAAGGACTACATTTATCATACCTTTTTACATTCAATATTTATTTTGATTATTGAAGACAGAAGCAGACGATACCATGATGTATACATTCAAAATAGACACGTGGCTAGACTGCCAGGGTGAAGAATTTAGCAATTTATACCGATGTATGGACTAAAACATTTTTAAACATTTTGTGAAACCAAGCCTGAGTGGGAAAGGTGATGATTTTGTCCGTTTTCGACCAAGATTCCATCCGACACCTGATGAATATTTTTAACTCGCATAATATTTGGATATCATATTTTTTTTCAGACGAGTCTTTCCCGTGCAAAGAATTTTCAAGGCGGTATTAAAATTGCTGGTGTTGTGAGAGGTTACATAGTAAGAACAGTATTAAGCTCAATGTACAATACAACCTTTGCCTTGCATAGTTAGGGTATATTTTTAAGGTTTGCGTTGGTGATGATTCATGCAACAAATGGCCTATTATATTTCAAATATTTATTTTCTTTTATTTTATGAAGTTCGATTTTTCAAGCATTGAGAGGTAAGAAGAAAGTTTGCTTCCGGATTTGAAGGTCGAATGTTTGTTCAATTAGTAAGGTGCAATGCATACTCTTGATAAAAGTTTCTGTGTTAAATGCCTTTTGGGATTGTAAACGAATTGCGGAAAAATATGTATGGTAGCTTTTGTATAAGTGATCAAGATCAAATCACGGAGCTGTAAGGGAAGGGAAATATCGGTTTGATCTGTGGGACAAAATGTACTTGAAAATAAGTAGATCCTCTTCAATCACCGAAATTTGATCGACAGTTCACTTTGTTTTTATAGTTGACTTTTGTTGACTTTCCTAGTCAATGATGACCTCCTTCTTTTCAAGTGCAGTAATCCTGTAACAAAAATATTGTTAAGATGCTGCTTTAAAGATATCTGCTCAGTCTACACATTTGAAACGTTTATCAAGTTCTTGATTAAAACGACTGTCAGTCACTTTTAAGATGAACAATTCCATTGTTATTCTAATTTCTTTATTAAAAAAGGAATAAACCTGTTTGTAAGCCAAGGGGAGTCTAAATTTCGATGATGATATTTCAAACAATTCCTGTTTGTTCCTGAAATAGGGAGTAATGTAACTTTTCTTAAAAAGTAATAAAGGAATACAATGTAGACTTTTATAAAGTGGCACTTTGCTGCACTTGTTAAAATAAATTTTCCTTTTTTTTTTGAAGGGTGGCAATGTAATACTAACAGAGAAAAATCATCCTTAGAGCCCTTTCAGATGTAGCACACGACGAAAACAATTTTCTTCAATGCCAAACCACTGTTAGTTAAGAGGAATTTCAGGAATCAGACAATGCAAAAATTAAGTGGCGGCTATGCACATAGGACAAAGGAGGAGCCTGCATTGTTTCTCCTTCCTTTACAGCTCTCTGGTCAAATGTAACACTCATCGAAGCTATTCTAATTTGTTGCTGTAGTGTACAAATTGGTTCAACTCTATTTAATTAAAAAAAAAGTTAGCGTCAGCCGCCTCAATTGTAACTTTTTATTCCTTTCGAATATGGTGTAGAAACACTGATGAGAAACAAGCAAAAACTGTCTGTGCTAGTGTAAACTAAAATAAGAAGAGAATTATCTTCCCGTTGTAAACTATGTATTGCTCGAACACGATGGGAAACGGTATAGTTTCTCGTCAGAACACATTGGTTCGTCTGGTAGTATTTAACCATGTTCATGAAAATGTGGAAGTATTTTTCACCCGAAAATGTTTGAAAATGATCCCATCTTGATAAAAAGGCCGAGGGTATATCAAGAAGAATTAAGGTTCCGTGCTGGTGGGGGTCACCCCTTTCTTTCGAATTGTTCTGTTCTACCATTGTAAAAACTGAAAAACAATTCTGTTAATTTTTATATCTATATCTGCTTAATTAAAAAAACGAGAGAACTTTCATGATAGTGCCGATAACATCACGAAGAAGAGCGAGACCCACCAACACGGCTTCGTTTCAATAAGCTAGTTCAGAGGTAGAGTTAATGAAAATATAAAATTATAATGTCAAAGGTCAACGTGTAGAAACACGAATGCGCACGATAAAAACAGTGTTCAGCTTCGCAAAAGCTCTCCACTGCAAGAAAGTAGTTTTTCAGACTGTCAATAGAAAACACAAAAAGGAAGGGCTCTCTTTCACCCAAGCAAAGAAAAAAGATTTTTTCAGGAATCCTTTATTGTTTTACGACAAATGTTGGCATGAAATACTGTCATTATTCATGATAGAATCGTTTTACTTCATAAGCTACAATCTTTTCCCATTCTCCAGAAGAACGGCTGTTTCAGCATCTAACGTGATCTTCTTACAAAATCGATATAACTAACCTACTCAAATAGTTGATTTTTTCAGTTAGGATTGTTGCTATTCGCTTTGCTTTGCTTTGTTGGCGATGTGAAGGCAACTCGCTCTGCATTTTTGAAAGGCCAAAAGAAAGCAAGGTCCTTACTAGATAGGTTATAGCATGGAACTGCTATCACATGAAGAGAAAAACATATTTCAATTGCATATTCACTGGGTACAAACAGCACAAGTGATTTCATATCCGTCAACATAAGGTCCGCAAGGGATACCGCCCCCACTCGCGGAACACCTGCCTTCTACTAGGTCGAGTAAACCCCTTAGACTGCCAGCTGCCACACCAGCAGTCCTGGGTATGGTCTCCATCTCCCTATCCACGCAAATGTGGAGCGAACGACGATGATCACCGTGAGATCTCTCTGCCATGAGATACCCGCTGTATTCGAGAGTCCACTCTTCGTCGGGGCAAGTATTCCAGGCAGGAATCATCAGTTTAGAGAACCTAGAAGGAGCCTTACAAACCGCACAAGGAACGTCGTGCCACAAGCGATTGTTGTGTGTCGGAAAATTGTCGATTTGATATTCAAGGCCGTACAAAAATGCACGGGAACCACCAACTCCACCAACTGGTTCGTCATATTCAGGTACCTCTGGTAGGCATAATTGATTGGCGCCATTTCCTTGTGAATGATAATGCGGCGCGGCAGCAACACCTGCCGTGTAAAAGACAAAAAAAAGACAAAAAATGATGAGTATGAGGCGACAGTTTGTAGGTATTTGCTATTTTACAACTACTTGAAGATGAACCTGGTTAATATTCTCCTTTAAGTTTCAAACCCCTACACTAATTGCAAACCGCTATTTATTTGCAGGCTGATGATGGAAGCTCAATAAGAGCGTAAATATCTTCCATAAAAGCAGTGGCGTAGGAAGCAATATGAAAGTGGTGGAGGAGTTCGGAACAATTTTGGACCATGTAACTCACCCCATTGACCAATAGGTGTATTTTTTATGCTAACTCCTCGCTTTTCATACGAGCAAGAACAATTTTTTTTAACACAAAAAAAAATTTTCTTAGGGTGAACACTATTGTATCAGGAACGTAATTTGCAACGCCCGCAGAGCGCCGAATTTTCGGGTCCTTTCACACATTTGTAAGTATGGATCTTTTATTGCAGAAGTAGTTTAGATTCAGGGTTTTCTGTAAGGAAATTTGAATATTTAAGGGACTATGGAAGAATCTGCGTTTCCTATTAGCACATATCTGAGAAAGCATGTCGACTGAAGATCGTTGTTGTCACATATTGTTGTCTAAGGGGTGCGGATTGAGGCTTCTCGGTGACATTCAAAAAGCTCCCGAAACTTTGTTCCTTTTTTAGGCAAAATATTTAATAACTGAATGCCCGTATTGAAGAAAATTTTGGGGAAACGACACTGTTGCGGCTCGGAAAAGTTTGCCACTGACTAAGCGACCACTTTGTGCATTAAGGGTTTCAATTTAGGTCGCGGGAATCGCGCGAAAACTTTTGCCTTTTTAAAACTAATAATTACAAATATGGAGCTTTTATTGGGAAGAATGCGGAATTTTGTAAAGGAGGGAAAAGTAGGGAAAGCCCCAATGTATTTGACTGGTGTCTAAAATGGCAAATTTCCGATTTTTTCTCTTTTTCGGGCAAGGGGGCAACTGTAGCTACGTCACTGCTCTGCAACGTTGAAGATTGATAACATTTTGACACTTCAATAACTAAAGAATCCATCTACACAGACTACTCAGCTGACAGGGTTGAAAGGTATCTGACGATAGATGTGTATGAGAGCATTTTGATTATGGTAGGTCAATGGTTGTCTGCTTGGAATATGAAGTCTTGCTAAAAAGACTATCCCTTCAGTTGGCGCGGAGCGTACAGAAAATTTTTAAAAATTGCGACCCCTCAGACAGCCGGAAATGGCCTCATTTCTCGGACTTATAAGTTGTAGCTAAGTTTTCCTATTTTTCTTCAAGTATGAACACCACCGTAGTAGGGACGTATTGCGGGGCGCTAAGTGCGTCGGAATTTTTGCTCCTTTTAAACAAATATATTTAGACATGGAGCTTGTTTTGCAGAAAGCTTTGGGTTCTGGGTTTCCTGTAAGGAAGAGGTTGGCGATTACTAAAGAATACATTTGTGGCAAATCTGAGAATGATTGCACGATGGCGGGAGCATGCTTCCGCCCCTCATTTTAAACTGGGGGACTTTGGTCCCCCGTTCCCCACTTCCTACGCCTATGTAAAAAGTGATTATACGTTTGAGTATTTCATTGATAATTTCCAAAATATTTGTGCCAAATTTATCATTTGGAAGGGCTTACTGACGAATAGGAAATAGCAGAAAACCTTGAAAGAACTACAAAAGCGAACGGAGAGAACGCTATACCATGTGCGATACCACCACATCTGACCTATACACACTTGAGTTTGGGCGTGGAAGTGTGGAGGAAGGGTAGAATAGACCTTATGCATCGAGGAGACTCTGTCATCATCCGTGGGGTAAAACAATGGACCACGTGGACGCACGCATAGGAATTCGTACTGCATGTGTAGCAGACTGTGCACGTTTGCGACTTTTGACAAATCAGAGGTCTGTATGCGTCGGTGTTGGTTGGTTTTGCCCTCAAAGGAGGACGTCCTTTTTGCTTAGTGACATGATATGAATAAGGTCTATTAATGACCCTCATAATTCAAAGTGAAGGATATCCCCCCCCCCCCCCTGCAGAACCCTAACATGCATGATTCCCATTGCTTGCGATAAAGGTGACTCGATCAACTCAAACTCTAAAATGGTGGAAATAGCTGTTTCATTAATGGAAATCGTTCTCGAAGGGAAATGCTAGATATCATTTTGACTTAAAAGTTTTGAAAAAAAAATCACTGGAGTCCTACATCCCTCACCTCCTTTACACTGTATGGCTTAAAAATGTGTTGGTTCTTTTTTCAATACTCAAATATTTGAGCTAGCAAACATAAAAATTTGAACACATGAAAAATTGCTTGTCGACTAGGTTAAAAGGATCAGGACATTTCAATCTCCAACTCAATTTTATCACTTCGTCTCGAATAACTCTGGGTCTCAGTAAAAGTAACTTTTTTTCTTCTAGTCACGTTACTTCATGTATCCTTAAAGTGAATGATGCCAGCGATATTACAACAATAAGCGACCATGAACAGATAAATATGGTTTTTCCACTGAGGCCTTTTTTCCCCAATTTTCCGATGGAGATGCTGCCTGAAAGGTGGAAGGAGGGAGGGGCGGGGCATTGTTGACTATATTCACACAACATATAAATACTTCAAGTGTCGGAGAAGTAGCTTGCAAATATTTAGCTAATTTGGGGGTTAATTTAAAGGATAAATCCCATTCCCTGGCCCCTCAAAAATGGTTTTCACAGCATGTTCATGATGTACATGGGTATCTGGGGTAAAATGCGACACGGTTACTTGGGTAATATATTCCTTATATATTTTCAATGACGAATGTGGCGGTTATTTGACTTTTTTAAAGGAAATCAGTGACCTTGACTCACTGAGCTCGAAATTTTTCGATACCGTCTGCACCCCTAAAAATTGTGTCACGATCAAGTAATTTTGTTGGGTTATTAATGGTGGTAAAATAAAGGCAAGGTAGTGTAAAGCTAGCCGCACTTTTACACGACTTTCAAAACCTCAACTCAACTTGATCGTCGGATCTCCAACCGTGCGTGTGATGTGCGTGAGTTTGCTACTACGATTGCCAGTTGCAAGACCAGTTTTAAATCGCGCTGACTTCAGTCGGGCAGAACCAACATGTTGGTTCTTCCCGACTGAAGTCGATGCGACTTAAAACTGGTGTTAAAATTGCCAATCACAGTTGTACCAACAACCGATTTGAGTTGCGGCGTGCCTAGTCGTTTAGCGTGCGGCTAGCTTAAGTTGACAGGGTAGGATTGGATTTTATTAAGAATGACCTCTTTTTTTGGGTTTCGAATTGGACGTAATTTCGATCAGATTAGTTTAATGGAGACTTTATTTCGTTACCTGTGTAAATCAATGTCGAAGTCAAAGGACAATTACGGTGTCCCCATCGGACATAAACAGCGCCGCTGGTATTACCAGGTGGAGTGAAGCCTGCACCTGTACGACCTGAGTAAGGTGGTGTCTCTGAGGAATCACTAGACTCATCGTTTTCTGCTACATCAGGTTCCATAAAAGTGGCTAAACACAAAAGACGAAAGAAAAGACAACATGATAATCAATGCGTTTGGTGAAAAGCGTAGTCTTATGTTATGCAACGGTGGTCTAAGGTGATACAACAATACCATGCTGATTTCACCGACTATTATATTTGTCTAAGTGGGATACATTATGTGTAACAAATCCAATTGCTTAGGCAAATACGTTACATATCCCAAGGGGCTTTGAAACGTTTCACCTTATAGGTGATCTTTGTGTAAATTAATCGAAACCACTGCTTCACCTGCCATATTAACTTCTTTAAAGGGCCAAACCTCTCACACCCAAACTATAATTTTGGTACCCGGTTACCTAAATTCTCAATTGGCTCAGCTCTTTGATTGACAGCTAATTCAAACAATGTAGAGTGCCGAAGCTTATGTTACACAGCATGAATGGTACTGAGAGTGTTTTGATTATATAAATTGAGTTTTTCTATACTCACCCTGAAGCAATAAACTGAGATTGTTTCTGGATGAGGATGAATTTCAGACAATGGTGGGAGGGGCTTCAGTGAGAAGGTTAGGAGAATTGGTACTGTTTGGGGTGAGAGAACCGGGCCTTTAAGACAAGTAGGCAATCCTAGTCCACCCATCTCAAAACGGACCAAAAGTGAATGGAGAAGCTACATGTTGTGAACTAAGTGTCAAAAGATTTTTTTTAAGAAGAAAGGCCTTTTTGAAATGTAAAAAAAAGAAATATCTATAAAACGGCTTGATTTCAATGATTATCACATTTCAACTGTCACATCAAATAACAAAGTAACAATAAAATGAAACATCTAAAACTGAAGTTTCTTGTTTCTTGTTTTGGCAGAGTAAAACAAACTATCAGGAATCCCCAACTATAACGGTTGTCAGGATCACACACTTTTGTCATCTTTCAAGCTAAGTTTTATAAAGACAATCCACCTAAAGCACATTACATTTATTTGCACCAGCGAACCCTCCAAATTTCCTTAAACTAGTTGAAAAGGATCGAAAAATCGTTAATTTAACGGAACAATAAAATTTAGATTTCTTACCCATTGCGTCCCTCCCGTCTCTTCCGGGTGGTCCGACCGGGCCAGGATACCCACGAGGTCCAGCAGGACACAGGATACATGCGACACTACCGATATTTACCTGAGTCACATCTCGAGGGCAGCCGTTTGTTCCGGGAATGCAGTCTACCATGATGAAAAAAGAAAGTTATGATTGAATAGTGTGCATTTTTGACAAGTATGACAAATGGCAACAAATAGCGTTTTAAAAAATAAAATAAAATGATATGCAGCTCAGAACATCTTTTACGGGAAGTGAGACTGTCACAGAGAGAAGTTCAGACACTGTTTTGTAACCCACGGAAATCAGTTCAGCAGGTTTTGAGTGTTTGAACGATAACAGAGTACAATTCCTGTAATGAATGCTATTCTAAGAAAAAAATGCTGTCGCCACATCTCATTGGGAGTGGCACACTATGATATCAAAAGTGTGTCTGTGTGAGGGGGAATTAGGCAAAGGAAAATGTTGAGGGGCAAAAATATTTGTTCCCAGGGTGCAGAAGCTGCAAGGTTTTAGCATATCTCAGGGTGAAGAATTAAAGGCAGTCCCTCGTCACGCCAAACCCCAGTTTTACCTGGGCTATATCAACATCCTCAGTTGGTACAGCTCTTTGATTGATATCACATTAAAAATTGCTGAGGAGTTTGCATTGTACTCCACGTACTGAGAGTGTTTTAATTGCTCCTCAGGACATTGTATATGCTCATAAGGATATGCCGTGAAGCCATAAACTAAGATTGTGTCTGGGTTGATGAATTCTACCTTTAAGTGTTGGGATGGGTATATTTTGCTCTAGCATATGAGGTACGGAGTCTGCTTAATAACCTTCTTGGAATTCCATGGGCCAAAACCTTATTGAGGGTCCACCGGAGGCAAAGCCTCGAGAGCTCTGCGGTTTAAGCCTATCTCTGTGTGAAAAACTGAAGTCTCAAATTAGGCATATTTGATTCAGGAGTGTCGCGCATGTGGGAACAAAGAGTGTGACGAGGTGGGGAAAATCCTCCATGCCCCCCTCTCTCCGCTTGGGGCCGCTACTGTTTCTTGATACTGGTCGGATTGAAAACGATAGAAGCTAGTTCCTTTCTTTTCTATGTTGATACAAGAAAACGCAGGTTCTGTACAATTATATATTAAGTTGCCAGTAACTGTTTTATACAACTTAAAGTACACCTGAAATCTGCAAGAACAAACTGAATGGAAGTTGGAGAGTGAATTTCATCCGTCCAACGCCTATTTTCATAGCCTGGGCCGTTGCTGAAATAGAACAACTTTCGGGTCTTTTAATAACCACAAACCAACTTAACCCGTTACGTTTTCTCTTCCCAGCGGTAAACTCTGTGTGACTAGGATGATGACGGTTATGTCAGGCAGTTTAAAGTGACATAGTGAGACTTTAGAACGTTCGTTCAACGATGAGCCAGTCGCTCGCATTGTTACAATAACAGGTACAGAGATAACATACCCCGATTACTAACTGGTCTTGAATGGGAACCACTTGAAGAACGACACACCAGACACCGCCTTACCACTCATCATTTACAATGACTGGATAGTAATTTTCGCGCTAACATCCAGCGTCAGTGCAATGTTACTCTCTAAATGTTACTCTCTAAATTCACTCCAAAAAAGTGAAGTACACCCCAAGAAATGTAAAATGCACTCCAAAAGAGCCAAGTTTTACTCTTAATGAATCGCCTGGTGTGATCACTCTCAAAAATAAGTGATCACTTATAGGGCACTCGTTGAAGAGTTAATTTTCTTTCTTCTTCGAGTGAGTTTTTCCTCTTCTTAGAGCGAATTTCACTCTTCTCGGTGTGAATCATTATTCTAATGGAGTGAGATTGCAATTTTCACTCAATTAGAGATTGACTAAGTTCATTTTTTACGTTTTGAGAGTTGCAGAACCACTATGGAACCAAGGCACTCAAATCATTTTGCCATCCCAATTTAATGAGATCTGTTACTAATGTTCTATGTATTCTAGAGAATGGAACTTACTTCCACCAACTACGAAAACTAGGCCCTTATAAATTTATCTTAGAAAAAAAAATAACCATATGATCTAGCGATTAGGACATACTTTAAAACCTAAACTGATTTTCCCTTTCACAATGACGTGTAACCGACTTCTGAAGGCTGTGTATTAATAAAAAGAAGATCAAGCACAGGGAACAGCTTTGGTTCTCAAATGAGAACCCTGTTTTAATAAGCCCTTTCATGATTACAAATCGGCCTCCCGGGTCAAAGGTCATTCGGGATAGCAACACATAACAACGCTAGTCGCAGGCCGTCGCCTGTGCATGCCATCGTTACGTTACGTATGCATGCCTACAATAAACAACACGGACATGAACCAAAAGTAGCTTCGAAAAATCACATCTCTAAATGGACAAAACGTTTAGTATCGCCTGAAAGATGTTTTAAAGTATCACTCATAAATTTTCCTTAGATACTGGCTGAGTTTAAAGTTTTTGAATGCGCAAAATCTCAAAAAATTGTCCGTTCCCGTGGAAGTACGAACTGACAGTTCTCAAGCTCTCTGCTAGGCTAAATACCGTAAGCTAGGCCTAGTCAAGGAATGAACCAACTGTAGGCTGGTTTACCAAATTTCGTGAAAAAAATACCTAAGCTACAAGAGCTAGGATGAGTATCAGGGGGTTATTTCTACGCTTGAAGTTTTATTACCATGCTACATGATACAAAGGCCTAAAGTAGGCTTCGTTCTATAAGTTCGTAGACGATGGTACGTTGTATGTACAGGTCGCCTTACTGCTACTGCTATAGCCTAGGCCTAAAAAGTTAAGTCTCGGCTTTTTACCTTCAGAAAAAAATCTCACAGTATATCTATCCAGGACTTGCTTCGCCCAGTCTCAGTTGTAACTTTCCTCAGCCCAAGACTGTGATTTGGAGTGTAACTTCATACGTTCAAGTGCCATAGTAATGTTGCACTAACCGTTATACCCTGTTAGCACATGCGTGTTCAATGGAGATAGCGCGCATAAGATCGATTGTAATAGACGAAAATCATAGGCCAAGGTAACTCTAGGTTTTTTTTACAACCATAGACCAAAGCAAAATTCATTCCTAAATCTTACGGAGTAGTAGTAGGACCTCTAACCTGAATTTTAATCTTTTAACCCAAATATATATCCTACAAGTCAAGTGTAATCTTGTGTAGCCTACTATTGCAAAATGTACGTACACACAGTGATACGAATGAGCGAGTGATACCGGATGACCTTTGTTCTGTCATGCGCAGTTGTAATCATGAAAGGGCTTATTGGGTGTAGATTTTGGGTGCAGCAGTGAGACCATGATGGTTACCAGAGACAGGGAGGAGGGAAGCGCCCCGGAAACCATTAATAGTTAACAAAGTTGGGTGAACTTAGACTAAAGGTTCACTTTCTGCAAGGTGCGCGTATTTACATTGCCCTAGAGATCAGCATTCGTTGGATGACAGTTAGATTGCATGGGTTACAGGGGGTAGAATTAAGTATTCTCACAGTTTGTATTAAAAAGACTGGTTTTTCAAATGATTTCATTTCAAATGCACATCTTTTGGTCCTACGAACACACTTCGCACTACCTGCATACAGTCTTGGTGTAGACATCAAAAAAATTTTTCCTTCAAGCGTGAATGAGGGGGCTCGTCAACTAAGGATGTAGAGAACTGTGTGTTGTCTGTTTTTCGTCCATAACGTCCAAAGATTGATGGAGGACGTACTTTTCAATTCTGAATTGTGGTAAGTATATAGTAGGATTGGGCCTTGGACAGTTGGACAGAACCTCAAGTGTTTTGAAAGTTTGTGAGTGAATTTTCTTTGACTGGCGTAAGAAGAAGAGGAAAATTCAAAAACAAATGAACACAAAAATGTGTGTATGACAACTGCATGTTTCAGATATCAGTACTTACTCCGAATTTGACCCAACCACTCGTTACATAGCAAAACCGTTTTTAATATGGATATATGTGCCTAGTTGTACCTTTATGAACATATTATTGTTTGTTTAGACTTGTTTCAAAATAAATTTTATATTAATATGATTTTACCGTATAATTCAAAATTTGAGGAAACTTAACTTTGGCAATAAAAATGTTTTACCTTTGTTGAAATCTATAACCTTCATTGAGTATTGAGTTTAGTATCTATCAAGTTTCAAAGGAGATTTAGAATATACGGAAGACGAGAAAAAACAAACAGAAGAAAGACGTGTGTATTTGCAGTTTAGGTAAAAGATAACCCCTAAGTTATTTTTTAACACAGACAACTGTGCCTTCTTCTTCTTTGAAAATACTCTTGTGTTAGATCTAAAAATGAAATAATTTAAAGCATTTGTTTTATTTATAGTATTAGGTTCATCCCATTTTCACCATATCCCTCAGTTTTTTTTCTTTTATTTTTTTATCAGAGCTAACTTTTGGCGAGAAACATCATGATATTCTTATCATCTGACGAATGAACGTAGGCCTAATCTTTATCAATTAAGCTTTGAATTTTAGGCATATAATCGAGTGCCAAAGAAGATTTAGTACATACGGAACTCAGCCGAAAAAAAAAATTTGCAGAGGAAAGTCACTTGAGCAGTTTGGGAAAGATTTACGTAGCAATTATTTAAACAACCCTCCGAGAACTTAATCATTTCAAAATTCAGTTTTAATTATGACAATGGAAAGTAAGGCACCACAACTTAACAGAAGACTGTGTACTACATATCATAATTTCGTCAAAACTTGATATTGTCATTGATTGTTAGAATGGAAATCAGGACATTTAAAAAAAAGCACGATTTTGCATCTAACTCTTCGAGGCAGCAAACAAATTCCAACGGGGAGGGAAATTCACCATTCCTTTATACACCTCCCCCAAGACTCGGATCAAGAATGAGGACAAAGAGCCGACTTCGCCCTTTTACCACACCAAAAATGGCCATGTCGCTGCATTTTATGACGTAAATTCTCATCATACTCAAACTATCATTTTTCAGCTAAGTGAAGATTTTATTTCAAACGAATACTCAGAATGACGACTGCTTAGATTTCACTTACAAGCCATTTACGGCTGAAGAAGGGTCGCCATTTTCTGAAATTTTATGTTGGCTCCGATAGTGACCCTCTGCTCAGATTAATAAACGTAGTTGAACCGCCCTCTTGACAAAATCCTGCGCACTAGTATGGTGTCTATATTCAGTTATGTTTTTTGAAAATCGTTCAGGTAAGACACTTTACAATTTTTATGAGAAATAAGTTAGTTAGATCGGGCTAAGATCGGGTTTTACGGCCCAGTTT
Organism: Holothuria scabra; assembly: GCA_037179385.1. Lineage (NCBI taxonomy): Eukaryota > Metazoa > Echinodermata > Holothuroidea > Aspidochirotida > Holothuriidae > Holothuria > Holothuria scabra. The sequence continues at coordinate 38,032,554 of CM074182.1, read as the reverse complement.
GCAACATCCTGGTTCAAGTTTTATGAGAACGCCTAATTTTACATGTGCATACTCAAATGGGTTGTAACTATAAAAAATGTATTGTCAACAAAACATGCATAGCATTTAATAATTTAGATACCATGTGATCGGCCATCGTTGTTTTCGACCTTTTGGCATCATCTGACCGTTCTGACGAAGATAAATAAGAAAGACGGAAGTATATTTTCAATTTCAGTTAATTTCTATCTATATTGAAGGTTAATAGGGTGTGCCTCAATACTACGAACATTGAAAATCACTTTTTGATATATGCAGAATTATGTGAAGATTGAAGATAATCTGTCTTCCATGTATCAATTTCAGACTTTGAAAAGACAATTATCTTTTGTTGTTTGAGCAAACAAACTTTTGAGTTTCATTTTGCTTGTCAATTGTTGTCAAGGGTACTAACGATCATGGAGACTAATTTTGGAAAAACGTGGCTGTCATGGAGGATAACTTCTTTTAAAAAATAACAGGCCAATCAGCCATGTTTCTTATTACTAGGAAAACAACAAAAAATTGTTGACGCATTTGACATGTTCATGCTGAGATTCAAACTTATACTTAGTTGCCAAATCAGATATAACCTTAGAAGAGTACTTTTAACGGACATCACTATGTTGGGTAAATATATACTTGAAGAATAATGCTTCCTTGCAAATGTACCCAGCACTGGCGGTCACTTCTGTTATTACTATTTTTCTGGGGGGGTGCTGCATGTTTACAACGAAATTGGAAAGTACTGAGTGTTCAGACAATTGTTTATTACAAACACCGTAGGTTGTGACTTACGTTTAGCATTATACATACGTTTGTTTTACTAGGCATATACAACAATATGGAAGAAGCGACATTATAAATCAAGTTCAATGTGCAAAAATTTTCAAGACAGTTATTCATCAGTTTCCAGTTCTCCCAACCTACCTATTCCTAGCCACTCCCACTGCTATTTCAAAAAAAAATATCCTTATCCAGAGACACGATACTACAATCCTCGACAAAAATGATGGGACAAAGCAAGAAAAAACACAAGCTACACTGTTAAAAATTTCTGTAAATTTACAGACTTTTTTAACTTAAACTTTTTGTATTTTACTTTTAATAGAGATTTTCTGTATCTTTACAGACACTTTGTATTGCTACAACAAAAAAGGTTGTTTTACATCTATTTTCTGTTTATTTGAAAAACCATTTCTGTCTGCTTTTTTAACCAAATTTTACTGCTTTGTAAAACTTTTTCTGTAAATTTACAGAAATTTTAACAGTATTTTGTATTTTTCTGATTTCACATAAATATACTGTCATTTAACAAACATTCATTTTGTTTTTAAGCTGAAAAAGAAACAAAAATAAGCCCAAACAAACAAATAAGAAATAGCCAGAAAATTTTCAATATATAACATGCATCGTTCTGCGAAGTTTCAGTTTAAAAAAAAAAAAAACATTTTTGGCAAATTTATGGCCCTATTTGAAAATTAACTTACATTTATTATAAAAGCATACTTAGTTATTACGTTCTTAGTTATAAATATCATACAACTGGTCCTTTGTCACACATTTTTAAGTAAAAAGAAATTGTAAGGCCCTAATTTCAGAGCACTGACAATTGGTATGCTGATGTCAACTCATCGCCACAGGCGCTCATGCACTTGATCGGAGCAAATTAAAAACGTTTCACAAATTTACTTGAAAGAGTCTGTAAATTTACCACTTCATGACGTAAATCTCATTTTGCATAAATGGGTGGAGCTTATTTTGTAGGCATTTTCCTAACAAAAGGATTGCTGTTGCTTTGAATAATATCTTCTTTGGCGTTTTTTAATCAGGAAGTGATAAACTACCTTGTCTGGAAATGTTTGCAACCAATGTATTTCCATTCTTTGTCATATTTATTTTAAAAACAATTATTATATTGTACAAAAAATGTGACTTTCCAATTACAAAGTTCCTAGAGATAGCAGTCTACTTGACAACAATATGACAACAAATCATCCTCAATGTGTTTTGATTGAAAACAACTTCGTAACGACACATTACGTTGATAAGCAAATACCTGATCTACGTAATGGTGAAGTGTATGTTACGTAATAACATATGAAAGGTAAAAAGCGATATTATAATAAATATTAAAACGTCGGGAATGAAAACAGTAGGCTGTAAATTCACATAAAATTAAGGTAAACAAAACAGAACAATTCTGTAATTCGATTTTACAGTAGACTTTTGTAAACTAATTTACATGCAAAAACTGTAAAGAAAAAACAAACCCTTAATGTTTTTTCATGATGACAGTCTGGCTGTAAAAAAAACATTATTTGGTTGGAAAAAAATTTGCCATAAAAATTATGTAAATTTACAGAGAAATTTTTTAACAGTGTATAACAAAATCGCCATCCCTACTCCAGTATTCAATGTTACAGCAGTCAAATATTTTATGAAGCTTCAACATTGAGATGGGTAGCTGGGTTTGTCCCATGTTTTTTTTAATTGCTTCAGAATAGTACTCTGGTGAGCACACAAGGTCCTAACGTGTAATCAGAACACTCTCAGTGCATGCGTTGTAATATGACCTACTCTGCCTTTCTTAATTTGACATTGTTAATAAAAAACTGTTCCAATTTAGAGTTTTGGTAGACTCCAGAGGCCCGTTCGACAAAGAGTTACGCACGATCTTAAGTTTGATTTACTGTTGGCTTAAAGGCATATTTTCATCATCCCAAACAGTTCGAATGCTCCCAACCTACTTACTTCTAGCCCCTCCCACATTTATCTAAAACTCATCTTTATCCAGACACAATCCTAGTTTATTGCTTCATGGCTTGTCCCAGTGGCCATACAAGTCCATAATGTTCATCAAGACACTCTCAGTGCCCATGCTGTGTAATTTAGCTATGATGCATTGTTTGAATGTGATGCCAATCAAAGAGCTGTACCAATTGAGAGTTTTGATATATGTATACTGAAGCTGTAGTTTGGGGTGACGAATGACTGCCTTTAAGTATGGTGAATCAAACTTAAGATTGTGCGTAACTCTTTGTGGAACGGCCCCCAGGTTACGTTTTAGTTTGAGTAATGGAGAATGGTTGCATTTTTAATATATCTAAACTCCCTAGACTACCTTCGTGAATAAGGCGATTTGCAAATCTTTAAGAAAATTTTGTACCGCATACAATGGTGTTTATTACTAAATGATCATTTTAATCAATCCAGTCTTATCACTTGCTTTGTCTATGTCAGTCTTGTGGCCTCATAAATGGCCATCGCGTGTGGCTGTGTATCACTGCCCCCTACAAATCCACAGACAGACAGACGGAAGAGTAACCAAGCGTATAAAGATGCAAAAAGTTTGGCCGGAAAAAAAAAGAAAAGGAGAAAAACAGTGACGGGGATAGTATTGTCATTTTCTCATAAAGTAATGTAGTGTAGATGTAATTCCAAACAAACCCTCAAAACAACGACTGTTCACTGTAGTCTTCTTACAGGCCTGGATATGCTGTCTGAGAGTCGCAGTTTTTCAAATTTTTCTTCGCTTCGTGCTAAGGGCCTGTGGCTCCCCGACTAGATCTTTAGAGGAATGGCCTCGTATTTAGGCAGAGAATCCTCTACCTAAGCCTAACAAAACATGAATTGAACTCATTGTTGGTGGCTTAACTTATTTGTCTTTTATTTTGGCCTTCAGAAAACGCGATATCGTGCTTATTAGCAACTATTTTCCCTACCAGCACACTTACACGTTCCTTTTCCGACAAAGCCGTTCGTTCACTTAACTCAATTAGAGCAAAGGTTAACGAATCTGTAAAAACCAGGTTCACTATTTGGACAATAACTAAAGAATGAAAAGATGACTGAGGTTTTCCTCAAAACTATTTTTCCATATTACAACATCCGTCATTACTACTTTTCATCTTTGTTTTCAAGCCGAAACCGATCAAATATTTCACTACTCATTACCTTCTGAACATAACAATCCGTTTTCAAAGAAGAGGACATCCTATCTTCTAAGACCCATACCTTAAGATTATTACCTGTGATGTTTTAAGTTTTTTCCCCACTTTGCTTACGTGCCCGTAATTTCCTTGTTTATACATCCTGAAATTGTCATTTCCGTCCATCTGAAAGGTTTCAGTTATTCAAATTTTTCTGAACACTCCGTGCCAACTAACGGTGGAGCTCCACCTGGAGTGGCATTCATTACACAATGTTCTGCATGCTCCCTCAGTGAGAAAACCCCTGGCTACGCCACTGTTCTCGTGCCCGGCCATTACACTAGTCTAGAGTTTCAGTGCACTCCCATTTGCTTACTAATGTACAAAATTCCATCGTTCTGCGTTATACTCTTTATTTGTTGAAGTGAAAAAAACGATGAAAAGAAACGTGAACTAAGTTTGCTTACAGCGTGTCAAATATCACACTAGTTTGCATCCAGACCCTCTTCAAAATAGCGACCCTCCCTTACTAAGACTCCTTTCCACATCACAACACAACACTAAATCAAATTGTACTTCTCCTTTGTTAACATTTATGGATGTAGCCCTTTAGGTGCCTTTGTTGTGGAAAGTGACACACGGAACTTTTGAGCAATTGCATGAGGGAAACACCATTTTAGGCGTCAGGTGGAAAGAGAATACAATTTCTGTACAATTTTGTCTTTAAAGCTAAAAAATGTTATCATCATTAGGTATCCGTAAAATTCAAAACTGGCCTGGTGGAGTCTTCCCTCACTTAAAAAAACAGTCAGTCGGAATTTTGATCTTGATATTCCCCCCCTACTCCCATGAGACCCTCAGTAGTTACGGGCTTACGGCCCTGGCTTTATGTTCCTACGGTAGTCAGATGAAAACGACAAATGACATTTCTCGGTTCTTTTCTGATGCTTCTTGTTGTCATTCTTGTTAAATATTAGAGTTTTATTCACTTTTTCTTTTAAGAGATCTGCACCTTGTAATATGAAAATACCGCAAGAATTTAATAAAACGAATCAATAACAAAGCTGTTTCTAAGAATCGGCATTAGCTGAAACAATGTGCATAAGAAGAAATATTTAATTTTGACACTACATGATCCGGTTTCTGACTACAAGACAAGGCGGGGTTACGGGTTGGGGCATGTTCCCACAAAATATCAGAGTAGGGGTCCATTTTTAATTCTTCAATTCACATCTCCCCTATTGGCCTATCTCTCAACCCCCAGAATGGCGATCAATACATCCGGTGCCCCAAAGAAACAATCCTGACTACGGGCCTGCTACACGATGCTTTCTTTCTGGGGGAGGGGGAGGGAAGACGGCAAAGCTGTCTGTTGTGATTGTGGTCTACAAAATTTGGAGTCCTTTGTCTTATTCAACAACATGCTGTTGATTAGTTGGACTTTAAAGGCCATACCCTCTCAACTCAAACAGTTGCAATTTTCCTAACTTACCTCCCCAGCCCCTCCCATAACTGTCCAAAAATCATCCTCATCCAGACACAATCTGAGTTTACTGCTTAAAAGGTGAGTACACAAGACCCCAATATGCGTAAAATGGGCTAAAGTACTTTTCACTTTTTCAAGTCGCAGATATTATACTTCAATTTGACACCTGCAAGTTGCAACATCTAGTAAATTGCGTTTATTTTAAAACCCATTAACTTACTATAGTTGAATTTCCAAAAGACCTCCCTTTCACCTCATGCATATATGTTTTTGTACATTGTCATTCATGTATAAGTGAAGTGGCAGAATAATACAAAACAATTAACTTCCAAGAGCCAATAATATTTGGTTACGTTTTAATATTTCACTTTTGTTGTTCCAAGGAACAAATTCGATACCTTGTTTCCTGGTAAGATCCTTTGCCGATTGCTTGCCAAGATGGTGTTATGTCAACATGATACTACAAACTACCGGTAATCAGGTAATCGCTGTATCAGGACTGCCTTTGTGCTTTGTGTTTAAGAAAATTAGGGAAAAATTAGGGATTATACCAACCTCAAATAACCAAGAAAGCGATGGTCAAATGTAAATTGAACCCGAGTTTTCACTGTCCAAGTTATCTTTACAATCTTTGCTGCAACAAAGATTTTGAAATCACTTGGTTAGCAGGTAACATGAAACGACCAAGGTCATATTGTGTTGCCAATTGCCACGTCGTTAAATATCAGGTGTTACGAATGGAAATATTCAGGGAAATGTTATTCCCGGTAATACTTTTTCAGGCATTTTTATGTTATTCAACAATTAACTTAGGTAGGACGAAAAGTATAGTTATACAAAAACTGGGGCTGTCACTGGTGGCAAAATCCTGGTTGAGGGACATCTTCAGCTGTTCAGTGTGTACCTATAAGGTGAACCGGAAAGGGCTCGATGATTATTCCAAGCAATTTTGGGGAGACTGACTGTTGCCTTCATTAATCTTTTAAAAGGGTTTAAGCGAAATTTCAATTATTATATGGGAAAGCGCAACTCAATCTACACAATGTGTGAAAGTTCCATAAGAAGTGCATGTATACAAGACTACGTATCTCAGTGTCTAGCAAACTCGATCGAAAGTAGGGTTTCACTCCTACTTCACGGCAGATTAAAATGCGGTTTTTTTACAGCAAAAGGAGAATTTAGACACAAAACATATTACAAACGTAGATACCAAACTCCTACCCCCTACACTGTTAGACACGCTGACTACTTACGGAGGCTCAAACGGAGGGGCGGAAGTGATCATTTGACATGCCCACAGTTTTATTTGGTTATCTGCGTTCACAATTACCCATGCGTAAAAAAAAATCCATTGTGACGAAATGTCAGCGTACGTGCATTTTCAAAGCAAGTTCTATACGCGCACAATGCATTTCTCCGTGTGCAGTCCGGAGTAAATGACGCATACTTCTACCTGCTTGGAAAACGAACACACTAGTTGATTTTTCGTTGTTAGCGCGTATAGAGTACAACCCGAGCAAAGATCTGCGTACGTAACGATACCATAGAAACTGACCAATCAGTAAGTCCATGAACACAAAACCAGCCGATGTGCGTTCAGATGTTCAAATGTTCTTACGTGGAATGCCTCCAAGAAGCAAAAAAAAAAAAAAAGGGTTCATGTAAGTGGAATTTTTTGAAGAACGATGTTTGCGAGATTAACAATGTTTTAAAATCACACGTATTTATACACCGGAACATATCATTTTACCTGTTGGCCCTCTAAACGACTGAATAGTGATCAGCACTTCCGCCCCTTCGTTTCGGCCTCCATGAGGAGTCACCGCGCCATTTAAAGTTTGGTATCTATGCTTACAATACCTTTGCGAAACAGTAAGTGGAACGCCACCATTAGCTGGCGCCAATCGTAAAGAAAATTTTGAAAAATTGCACCGTACAGACAACCGGGAATGGTACTTCAAGGCTTGTATGAAGGGATGAAACAGTCGCTATTTGAGCTTTCGTTTGCAATAAAATGTTCATTTCAATTGAAAAAAATCAGCAAATTATAAAAATTATCTGACAAAATGTACCACTTTTGTTGGATGAAATTATTTTGTACCTTTTCGGGAAAACTATTCAACGTAATTGAAAACATACTAATGTTTTACACTGATGTAACTCTAAGCTACATTCAAGATTTATTGAATTGATAAAGTTGTCTTAAGTATGTGACAGCCCCAACCCCCGACTATAAATGCCTTTTCTTCTTACTTATTTTATTTAAAATGGTTTTATTCGAAGAGGAGAATGGAAAACTAAAGCCTTTATTGAAGATCAATCTGCCCAATTTTAGATCGGTAAAATTAAGACTGAAGTAAGTGGTTTCACATTTTGTAGTACCGTGAAAATGGAAAAGTTACACTTTTTAGAATATTTAGAAATGTGGAGATTACATTAAAAAAACGTATTTCCGAAAGAAAAGTTGGGAATTTCGAGAGGTTCCTTGAAGAATATGGTCTTCTCGTCAGCAAAATCAAGAAGATCGTCGGATGTATTGGTTGGGGGTGGGGAGACTGAAGTTTATTGGGCTTACATCTTTTATCGAACGTATGAATACTCCCCGACGAAATTGGATCTTCTCCCTGACGGAGAGCCATCGCCCTGTCGTCCCCGCGGACGCCACCCGTGGATGTAAGTTACACCCTTCATTCAGGGTGCACTGCTTATAGTATTACAATATAAAACGGTCTATTCAAACAGCTTGCAACCTCGTAGCTAGACAAGGACGGTACCGAACGGAAAGCAGTCAACTGCGGGAAGTGGGGGTATTGCTAGAGGAATTTAAGTTTCCTTAATGTATGTAAGCCTTCCTCGTAAATGTTTTTGGATCGAAAGTTTTAAAATCTTTCTGCTGCACTAGCCCCCTTTGTACATGATTAAAACTGATTGTTCCATATTGTGCTTCCTCTCAATTTTATTTTGCTGATGCTTTCTTTTTTTTAATTTAACATTGTAAGGGTCAGGAGGCCATTTGGATCATAGAGGACCCTATGCCAGAGTGAGCGTGGATGAACACCGGCGATACTCACCTTCTCTTTTCGACTAGTGCTCAGAGGTAACGAGGCAGGTTTGTACTAATCGCTCCCGATCCTGCTCCCGAGACCGCCATTTAACGTCCTTATCCGACGGACGTGAGCGTATCACCAGTCTTTAACCACTTTCCCAAAGACTGGGTGGGGTGGAGGTTAGGTTACTTGCTCTGCTTCACTGCTCAACAGCTAAACAGAGCAAGCGGAACTTTTTGAGTCGGACAACTTCCTAAAACGGGCAACCAAATACCCAACTTTTAGTCAGTCGGGCGTACCTGTTTTTTCTGCTGTTTCGTGCAACACAAAAGGGGATTACTGGGGAACAGCCAAGAAAGGAAGATTATAGTTTTCTCATCACGAAATGACTTTTCCCCCACCTTCAAAAAGTGCACAGCAACGAAAAAAAGAAGCAAAAACAATGCCAAAATTTCATCTTAAATCTACTACGATAGTTTGGTCACCAGCCAATCACGTATCAGGAGAGGGGGAAACCGACCAATGACAAGGCAGTAGCATCCTAGTTACACAGAAGAAGAAGACGACAAAATGGCAGCCCCCATGCCAAACGCTGAACCCGGTGAAAATCCGGAGTTTTGTGCCATGCACATTGTTTCCAGTGCAACAACTAACTTTAAAACATTCACAAAAGCATCTTAGGAAACGTTTGTTAGTTATGGGGCACAATGGGAACACTTCAACTGCCCTGAAGCCGAAATTGTCGACAGTACGGCTACGAGTCTTGGCTTAGACTTCGACAACATCCAAGAATGCCTCCAGTTGTTTTCGCACGTACCCGTTGCACGAAACATCGGGTACCACCGAGATTGTTATCGGCGGGTTTGTGACAAAGGTAAAAGAAACGTTCATCACAGAATCAGACTAGCGAAGATACGTATATCTATTCCTCTATAAAATTTTTAATTTGTAAACTAATCGGCTAGCCGGATGAAAATAAACATGCTAGCCTAGCCATAGAGTGTGTAATCAATGCATTGTGTGGCGACCGTAGTAGTCCCACAATGGTGCAGCAATACTTGAAGTCAGTGCTCTACGCTGTCTCACAGGGTGGCCCACCTTGCCCCTATTCTCAGAATTAAAAATTCTTCATGTGGTTCCTGGGGTTGTCTAAATTATTAAAAGTGCACTGTGTGAATAATGGATTGGGTAACTGCTAACTTGAACTGAACCAACACACAGAGTTACATGCGGTCTTTAAAGAATTGAAGTCAGGCACGTTTGCTGTGCATGGGCTTCAAAACACAGGAGTGCAGCATTTTACATGTGAACGTGTGTCCTTAAATTCAGTCTCCTCCCTCATTTCAATGAAGCTAGGGGTCTTATCTGTGTAGTTTTAGCTCTCAATCAGTATGGTAATGCTCCATTATACCAGGGAGTTGTCAGGGAGTTGACAACTCCCTGATTATACTACGTTCTGAATACTACACGGAGCAAGTGACAATGGAGGTTAGCTGTGTAGGGACTGAGTGAGGACTAGTGTAGTGTATGCTACATTGTGTATTTTACTAAATTCCAGTCGTGTGGTGGTGATGTAAGTTGAAATACTGACTAACCAGGGAGTTGTCAGGGTTGAGTGACAATTCATTGTTCTCCACAGGTTGAAATTTTGTCCGGGTGCTCCAAAGGTTGAAGGTAAACAGTAATCACTGTCTTGACAAGAAGTCTAAAGAGAGGGAGCATCTCTCTTTGGAAAATGTTGGTTAAAATCAGTGATGCTTGTAATAATACTTTTCTCTGATGACTAGGAACGTTTGTGATTATCATTGCTCAATGTCCACATTGAGATTGCTGTTTTCTCTGTTTCGAGATTTGAAATAGATAATTTTTGTCTGGGTGGCTGAACTTTTTGTCCGGGTGGCACATTTTTTGTCCGTGGGCTAAAAAACCTCTGCAGATTTTGTCCGGGTGGGTCACCCTAACAAAACAGCTAGTAGAGAACACTGTCATTATGCCTTTTTAATATCCCTTTCCTCTTATAGCTGAGGAATTGTAACCGGGGTGGAAATATTCTAACGCCTATCTTGTGCATTTGGCAGGAGCCTAAACAGCAACTCTCTTGTCAGAGTGTGTGACTGCAGGCAGAAATCTTGAATATAAAAGACTTATGGGATGTATCCACATTCCTTGGTACCTGTAAGAACATTCGTTCCGTTACTTTCCACCATATAGGTGTACTAGGCCACTTTTATTTGGAGGGGTGGAGCCCTTTTAGGCTTTTACCCCAAATTTTAATCACCCATGCCTGAAAAATACAACTGTTTTGTCTGAAAATAGTAATTTCCCAGCAGGAACAGGGATGCAGCCCCCCCCCCTCCGCCCTATACACCTATGTTTTCAACAGTGCTAGTATTCCATTCTACTTTGACCCACTAAACTGAAACTAAGACATCTCGTTTGAATATGAATTTTAGTAGTTTTGAGCTTCCCTTCAAAACTGCAGGAATTACAGTACGTAAGAATTGTGCATTTGAGTTGGGGGAGGGGGAAAGATGTTAAAACAAAGGTTGGTCAACTGTGGTTTCTATTAAAGTTCTTTTTGTTTTAGTAAGAGACTAACATTAAAAATTTCCTAGCAACAAGCCATAGTTTGTGGGAAGGGGGGGGGGGGGCTCGTGCTCATATGTACTTATTGTACAGACAGGTAGACCCCATAATTTCCATTATTGCCTCATGATAAAAATGTTTTCTTTGATTGATAGTTGAAAGAAAGCGAGAAGTATTTGTTGAGTTCCTTTCCGTGCCTATAACCTATAAATCTAAACCTTCCTTCTAGAAGAAAAAAGTGTTTTAACAGAATGTAGCCCAACCCTTTCATGTAAAAATCTTTGGTGAATTACAAAATGAAAAGTTCCCTGTGTAACTGTAAACCCATCAGAGCATAAAAATATTGCAATTTTCCTCTGCAAAGTTGTCATTCTGTAAAATTAGCACTGCCTTGCATGAGAACCCCTGATTCTATGTCAGTTTGCAAATTCGGGGAGGGGTTCTGGGCCCTACACTGTTAGAAATTTCTCTGTAAAATTTACATAATTTTTATGGCAAATTTTTTTCCAACCAAATAATGTTTTTTTTACAGCCAGACTGTAATCATGAAAAAACATTAAGGGTTTGTTTTTTCTTTACAGTTTTTGCATGTAAATTAGTTTACAAATGTCTACTGTAAAATCCAATTACAGAATTGTTCTGTTTTTTTTTTTTTACCTTAATTTTATGTGAATTTACAGCCTACTATTTTCATTCTCGGCGTTTTAATATTTATTATAATATCGCTTTTTTCCTTTCATATGTCATTACGTAACATACATTTCACCATTACGTAGATCAGGTATTTGCTTATCAACGTAATGTGTCGTTACGAAGTTATTTTCAATCAAAACACAATGAGGATACTTTGTTATCACATTGTTGTCCAGTAGACTGCTATCTCTAGGAACTTTGTAATTGGAAAGTCACATTTTTTGTACAATATAATAATTGTTTTTAAAATATATATGACAAAGAATGCAAATACATTGGTTGCAAACATTTCCAGACAAGGTAAACAATAAGTTTATCACTTCCTGATTAAAAAAAGCCAAAAAAGATATTATTCAAAGCAACAGCAATCCTTTTGTTAGGAAAATGCCTACAAAATAAGCTCCACCCATTTATGCAAAATGAGATATACGTCATAAAGTGGTAAATTTACAGACTCTTTCAAGTAAATTTGTGAAACGTTTTTAATTCGATCAAGTGCATGAGCGCCTGTGGCGATGAGTTGACATCAGTATACCAATTGTCAGTATAATAAATGTAAGTTAATTTTCAAATAGGGCCATAAATTTGCCAAAAATATTTTCTTTTTTAACTGAAACTTCGCAGAACGATGCATGTTATATATTGAAATTTTTCTGGCTGTTTCTTATTTGTTTGTTTGTTTGGGCTTATTTTTGTTTCTTTTTCAGCGTAAAAACAAAATGAATGTTTGTTTAATGACAGTATATTTATGTGAAATCAGAAAAATACAAAATACTGTTAAAATTTTTGTACATTTACAGAAAAAGTTTTACAAAGCAGTAAAATTTGGTTAAAAAAGCAGACAGAAATGGTTTTTCAAATAAACAGAAAATACATGTTAAACAACCTTTTTTTATTGTAGAAATACAAAGTGTCTGTAAAGATACAGAAAATCTCTATTAAAAGTAAAATACAAAAAGTTTAAGTTAAAAAAAGTCTGTAAATTTACAGAAATTTTTAACAGTGTAACCCCCTTGAACCCTTTACAGTAACACCCCTTACCAGTAGCAAAAATAATAAGTTTACCCATATTAGTGAACATATTTTAATGAAATTATCATATTTGCACCCCAATTACTTGAGGTGTCTAGTTGTATGTTATACACAAATGTTGGGAGGGGGCTTCTCACAGGACCCCTCTCCAAGACACCTTAGGTTTTGCATGTCCCGAGGAAACCAACTTAAAATCTAAAAAGAAAATCAATGTGCAAATGCCAGAACAAAGACTTGACAAAATATTGCACAGTTTTCACATAAGATTCTTTTGTTACACACAAATTTTGCAAAGGAGAGGGGGGTCTGACCCCAGGAGACCATTGACCAACATGCATAGTTCTACTGAATTCGTTTAAACCCTTCTGTAGTGGTTCCATGGACCTGCCAGGTAAAGGTCAGAATGAAAACATAGTTTACACTGGAGCTATTGTGTACATTATTCTGTGTATTGCTTTTATTTGGATAGCGCCCTCTATTTATGTTTATGCCTTTTCCCTGACCCTGGGAGTGGTCAGTGTTTTTCAGAAATGGGTCATGTGTGAGTGAGAAAAGATTGCGAGGTACTCTGGACCAAAATCTGCTTGTTTGTAGCTTGAATGTGTTCGTAACATATATTTTTCCTTCAGTACAGTAGTCTATGGGACTATGGCGGCCATTTTGTCCATAAAGTCAACAGTGTGCAACTTTTAAACGTGGGGAAAATCAAAATATGAAAATTTATGTTGTAAAGTACAACTGGGCGGATTTTGAGGCAATTCCCGTTTGTGTTGCACGGGATCCCATTTTTAAAGCCTTTTTTGAGGTATGCCCTACTGACTATTTGTAATTTACCAATTTTTAAACCCACTCAGCATCACTGTGATAAGCTACGCTGAACAAGCTTATTTTTAGACCCCGGAAAACTTCCAAGTTGTTCCACCAGGATTTTATCCGGGGACCTTCAGCATGCAATGCAGTACGCTCAAATCACCAAGCCAGCTCCACCCTTTAATTTTTGTAAGGTGTAACTACACCTGCCTTAAATATTCTGATGACAGCATGCACTTCACATTGATATCACACAATTTAAAACTAACTTGGAAACCGGCAACTTTTCAAGGGTCTCGAGAAGGCCCATCTGTCCAAAACTGATACGCGTACCACTAGTAATACATCTGTACTCTCTAGAAAGCGATGGGGTATGCAGTGCGCTTCATTTTCTCTTGTTTAGTGCTACATTTATTCTCCATCATGTCTCTATAACGATCCCCACTTTTCAGTTGTTCGTATTACATTAATCGATTAATCCATTCTCAATCATGCATCCCTCAAGCGGCAGTACAAGGACAGCTATTTATTAGTGTGCCCGACATCTTAAAAAGACGTGCCCGAAAAAACGGAAGAAAACGTCATAGTCGTGGTTAAATTTTCATGAACAATCAACAAGATTTCAAACACTGGCTACACATTCTGGCACCCCAAAAAGCTATTGTTCGTGAGTTTCACTTCGCAGTTTTTTACAACACAACGTACGAAATGGTCGAATATCCAAATTCTTCCAAGCATTTGCCCGAAAATAGAAAACTATCAAAGTCAGTGCAACATATGGGCGTAAATTCAAAGAGGTGAAAAATAATAAAAAAATAAATAAAAAATAAAATAAAAAAAAGAAAAACTCCTGACGCTTAATAGACACAATCATTCTTCTCCATGTTTCAAATCTTTTGCAATATGGTGCCCACAATGGCCCATCATTTAAATGTTTTCAAATTTTTGTCCGAAAACAGGGAACGCTTTGTTCAAAGTAAAATTTTCAATGAGAATAAAAACGAAAACAAAGATTTGCAGCATTAACGACATACTCCTACACTTCCCAGGTAACACAAAACGTTTAAAACGTGTTATGTGGTGGTACAGAACGTTGTATAACACCACGTGACAGGTGTCTAACCGTTTCGTGTTACCTGGGTTGTGAAAAAATGTTTTCCTCAACCCACTTTACAATCGCTAAATTTATTCAACGGACAGACGGGAGGGTGTTCAAGTCCAGGGTTCAAAAGTTTGCCATCTATCCTGCCCTGAGAGTCAAATTTGGGCAATAGTTAGGAAAACCGGGTAATTTTTTTTTCTTCAATTTTTCAATATTACAATGACACAGTGTGAGAGCGTCTTCCCATAAGCCTAAAAATTCATTTGAACCCACCTTGCATCTATGTCCTATGGTGTAACTAATAGAAGTAAAATCATTTAACGTCGCACATTCGTGCAGTCACAAAGAAATTGTCGTTACTTTAAAGATATTGAATTTAGGCAAGAGTCGCAATAGAGTAAAATATTTTAGCATGCTTTTATTTCCGTTTTATAGTTTTTCCCTGAAAAAATAACAAGCCCATTTCATCCAATGGTAGTTGTACATTTTGTCTGGTAATTTTCTGATCAAAATAGTGACTGCTTAGAACTTCCATTAAAGATCCTCCATAAAAGCCTAGAAAATGCAATTTTCAACTTTCTAAAGAGTACAATTTTTCAAAAATTTTTGTAATCTCCCAGCCAACTAATGATGGCGCTCCACTTTGTCTTTTGGGCTGAAATTTATTTTGAAATGAACGGTTTTCTGCAAACTGAAACTCAAAATAGCGACTGCCTAGATCTTCCTTGCAAGCCTGGAAAATGCTATTCCCGGCGGTCTGAGGGGAACGATTTTTCAATTTTTTTTGTACGCTCCGCGCCATCCAATTATGGAGCTCCGCTTAGATTGTCTTTCGGGAAAAATTTTTTCGAGCGAAAAATCTTGACTCCCTTTAATTGGAATGCTCCCATTTGCCTATGGTGTCAGTAGTACGCATAAGTCATGAGTGGATCAAACAAAACAGTGATCACGCATACAACATTATTTTAGTCAATAATGTGGTACGGACGCACTCGGTTACCCCACGAAAATTTCTGTGAAATGGTACTCAAGGTGAAAAAGTCGGAAACCCCTAGTCAAACACCCGACTCAAAACTTACATGAGACCTGTAAGTCAGGCTACACATTTAACAAAGTGTTTAGGAGTAAATTTAGGTTAAGTGGTGTATTTTCTTATAACAATTCTAGTTGCCCTTCACATCACAGTGACACACTGGAATTGTATGCATTGGCTACTTATATACTCACCATCCGGTGGTAGTGGTGTCGTGTCCCTACCGAAGGGGGAATTTCGGCGCATTCTCTTTTGTTTCATTTGCACACTGTCTGCCTCCTGCCTTGTTTCACGGAGACGATAAATCTCTTTCTACAAAGAAACAAAGAATCAAATTCTGACAGGGTAAGATTTTGCAAAGAACCGATGTTTGCATTTAAATAAGTTACAATTTAATTGTAAGCTGATATTGTAATGGAGTAAAAACGGCTTGTTTTTATTCTCATATGATCGTACCCAAGAAGTTACGGACATTGCCAACTTCCCGGCACAGTCCAGACCTGTTGCAACTCCCTTTAAATACGTTTTAAACCATTAAGTTTGATGAAGGGTGAAGGAAAAGAGAGGTGTATATTAATTTTTAAATCTTGATTAACATCAATTCTTGTATGACAGTTCTGTGACATAACAGATGTCAAAGAGAATACCATCAAGGGTTACTTCCTAAGGCCCTTTACTCTTTGCTTAGTTTAAAGTATTTTTCAAAACATTGAATACTTGAATCTTACCCTGTAAATCTCATCCTATAATAAGAAGGTAATAAGAAAATCGCACCGTCCAAAACAATTAAAGTTAAAATCCATACCGTCAAAGACTCCTGTTTCTTCTCCAATTCTTCAATCCTTTGTTGCAATTTCATCAGCTGTGTGTCTTGTGATAAAACGACAACTTCATCTTCATCTAGAGATGAACTACCGGTGCCTACTAATGTGTCTACTCTGGCGCATTTTACAGCAGAAAATCGTGCAATGAAACACAAAAATAAAAAGTGAAGATGCATTCTGAAACAAATCTTTTCACAGTGTGGGATTCCTGTTAACAGCTGTAAATGTCCGTCTTATGGTCAGATGGTTTAAACGAGGTTTGACAGCCTCGCTTGAAACGCTTTATATGAATACTGTATAAGAGGGCGTCATTTCAGAAAAACAAGAAAACATGGAAAACAAAAGGTCACAGTTCTGGAACCTTGAAACGCGACAGCTTGTTAAACTGAACATACCCTGCACCCAAAACCCCGTATATTTCACAGGTATATTTAAATTATATTTCAAGTAGGTCTAGCTAATTGTTACTACTTTTTATTAGCACCGTAAAAAAGTAGCACTTCCATATATGATGCTCAGCAATTTAGCTAAGCAATTTAGAAGGGAAAACAAGCCATGGAGCCATAACCGGAAAAAAGGCCGTGGCCGGCTCGACTTGAACTAATTGGATGAAAACTGGTCCGAAAAAATCCATCTAACTAACAAACTATAGCTAACTCCAAACATGTAAGGTACTTTTTCTATGCAGTGACCGACTTGAGGTACTGAGCGGCTCAAGAAACATTCACCATCACGAACAATGAATGTGCGATCTACGTCTAAATCAATGCCGAGCTGAAATATTCAATTCAATCCAATTTCCACAAATTTAAATAAATGAAAAGTATTTCGAATTGTCAATAATGTTAAATGGAGGAGGGCTGGAGAAGCATGAAGGTTGCCTTTAAGAGCAGACCCCTTTAACAAAAGAAAGAAACTGATACTGTTATAGCAAACTATTTACTTTCTTAAAGCTTACTTTTCTTAAGCTTTGCCTTCTTAAAATATAATCTTTTAACTGTTTGCAAAATGTACCTATTGATTTGGAATTCTTTACACTAATGTTGAGATTGTTCCACAGCTTTGGAGCAGTGACGTAAAGAGAACGAAAAAACTTGTGTAGAAAACCTACTAATATGAAAATTATCTGACTCCATTGTATGGTAGTGGTGGTAATTCCGGTTTAAGTTAAAGTAATTGTCAAATATTGTGGGCAGGAAACCGTTAACATACTTGTACATAAAGATCGTGGCTTGATACTTATAAAATATCTGTAAAATATTTTAAAAATTATTATAAAAAACCAATACGTTGTTGTATCACCATAAACGTAAAGAATATAATGGACTAAATAGTATTTGAAATGGGGAAAATAGAAGTTCACTGCACAAAATGAAATCAAAGACAATGCAAATGGAAGTTCTCGGTAAAGTGGAGTGAAGTAAAGTAAAATAAAGTAAGGTAAAGTAAACATTGTGTAAAATAGCCTTCACTTTTTAGACTTTGGCTGCATGGTTTGTAGTTTGTCCTTTAAATAAGTAGGATAATTTTCTAGCGCTGAACTGACTGACTTCATGGGGTGGTAGAGGTTGCAGGTGTTTCTGAGACTGTTGCTGTTGTAGGGTTATTAATGATGTTTGTAGCCTTTAGTTTCATTGCCGTCCAGTTGTTGTACAATTCATCAATAATGATTTCATATCCTTCATTAATCTTTTCTTGAAAAGCAAAATTTTCTCTGATGTTAATGGGGCGCTCATCCCGAGGACTGACAGTGCGATAATTTCATAGTGTTAGGTGCTGGCAGAGGTTTTTGTTATATCGTACACTAAGCAGGTGTGCAATACCAAAGATGTTTTACGGTTTTATGTTAATTACTATCCTATTGTGTTTGTTCCGTAAGTATGATTGTATTACAATCTATCGTTGCAGTCTTTGAGTTGATTCTGTTGTGAATAGATATATAGTTTCTTCAGTCCTCTCTGTTCTTCGTTATTTTCTGTGTTGAGCTGACACACCCTAGTACCGGAATTCCTACCATATAAATATTGTAGGGGTATTATGGCTTGTGTTTGTTGTACTGTAGCCTCCGGCGGCATCAGATGGAAGTTGAAATAGACTGGGATTCCATTTTTGATTCATCAGATTTTCCGCCGGAAAAGGATACACCCCGTGGCTTTAAACCTGGAGTTGCCGCTTAAATTTACCCATTAATCGCAATCAAACTCACTGGAAACTTTCCCCAAGCAGCAGTCGAGAACAGATGCAAAGTTCTTTTTTATACTATCTTGGCAAGGGTGGTCTTGTTGATCTTTCAGCTTTTGAAAAAAGCCTTGGTCACACACACGGTTGCAAACATGGCTCCCGTGTTGAGGGAGACAGTACAGAATAATTTCATTTTCGGCACATTAGTTTGCTGCTTCTCAGGTTTAGATGATTGCTGTGCTCATCAATCAGAGCTCATAAACTGTTTCTCAATAGAGGCCCTTAAGGAGGGGTAAGGTTGAGATGCAGACCCCACACTTGGAGGTATGTGTCAGAGAACATTACTGTTCCATATCTGGATATGCACCCTACCCAAAATCTGGAAAGCACAGACCTATCTTGGAAAACGTCCCGAAGCAATTCCCTGCACCCTGAGCTCAATTTTACAGTGTGTTCTTTCAGTTCACTGAGGGGTTCTCAACACTGGCCTGCAATTCCTTTAGATCACTTTAATTGCCACCAGAGTCTGTTACTTTCCCAAACCCAAACACACAATATCCAATGGATGCTCATACTTAGGAAAATGCTCTCTGGTCAGTATACATCTTGAAGAACCAATAGTTTGGAAGCAAACTGTGTGCTACTGCTGGGTATAATGGTCTGTATAATTCCATCAAACTGTTTCATTTGTCACCTGCTTTGTTTTGGCAAAAAGACCTACAGGGGGAGAGGGAGGGAAGAAAAAGCATGAAAAAAAAAAAAAAAACACTAAAAAGCAGGTAAACAAATATAAAAGACTCTACCAACTTCCATTACTGCAATGCCCTTGTGTTTATCTGCTCAAAGAATACCTTTCCTAACTGTTTAAGCCAATGAGAAAAGTTTGTGGCAAAGTGAGGGCGCTCTGTGTTGATATGACAGTAGTTATTGCCACAGTACATGCCTTAATCAACTCAGTGTAGCATGTATTTACATACACACATGCATTTATCATGCTTCTGTGACTACCTTGATTTCCTGCAACTAATTTAGAAGCAACTAGCCATGCTCATTAGGCCAGTGAGAAGTGTATCTTGCATTTGAACAGCAGTCTGATATATTTTTGGTGGCAACTTTTAGTAGTAGGTTTCCTAAAATTAATGCAAGAAAATTGACCCCCAAATCAAAGTCTGTATGAAGCATTAGTCATGTCCACAAGGAGATCTATTGCATAAAGGCCAGTATTATTGCTACAACCTGCAGGAAAAGAACAAGTTTAAACCATTATTGCATTTGACAATGCATCAAGAACATGGAAAGATGTTTCAGTGGCAATCACTGGGGATGCTCAAAAATTAATTTCATGTCATAATACAAATAAAGTTACAGATTCCCATATATTTAATGACATCTGAGGACTCCTTCAAATAAAGGGGGATAACAAAATGAAGCCATGTACAAAGAACTTTGCAGAAGGGAACGAGCAGAAGCATTTTACATGCAATTCATTTTGGCAGTTCGACAGAAACATGTCAGTCGATTGACAGTGCTCTCAAAACAATAATCCAAAATATTCCGCAGATTTCCCCAGAAATGGAAGATTCGGTGATCACAGTGCAATTAATCCACATGCTCAGCAATGGTCCCAGGGAGTTCATTGCCATAAAAATGGTGGTTTGTGACTCCCCTTCTACACTGAGATTGCTTCAAAAGTTATTCCATTCCCAACAGTGCCCACAAAAGAAGCAATGGCACAAAGGCTGAGATAACTTTTCAGTCGCAGAACAATTAATGTTGGATTAAGGGGGCAAACGAGCATCAAAGCTGCTGCCACAAGGATCAGATTTTTCACCAAGTAAGTCAACAGGACTACAGATATGCCACCACAAATTGACTTCACTAATCCTTTCTGAAAATTTGCCAAACATTTTTTTCTTATGGCTACTTTATCTGTAAATTTAATCAATCTGTTTAGGCCCTAATTTTGATACAGGCTAGTACTGACAATTTCTAGGCTCGCCTATATATTTCACATTTAGCTAAACGATGAGCTATCACTTTTCAACTAGTGTGTAAAAGCCTAGTGTGCATTGCTCTTACCTGTGTAATTAGTGAGAAAATAAAGGAAGGGTATTCGCCATGACCTCCATAACACCTGCTTTCTTCCTTGCATGTACACTTTTCTGTGGTTCTTAATTAACGTGGGTTCCCTAGCTATTAAGATGGGAAGCTACATCAACACACAAACTATTATGACATAAATGTGATTTGCCAAAGTTAACATCATTTATGCCAAAATTCATCTGTGGGTGGGCAGCCATGTAAATTGGTTTACCATGAATATGTCTTCTTTTCGATGAAAATGGAGGCTGGGCAAAGGCTGGCTAGGCCCAGCACCGTAACGGTGTAGCCGGCATGCCGGGTGACTTTTGGTTTTGTCCCCGTCCATCTCTCTGGCAACCGCTGCTCGCACGCATACTCCTTGATCGAATCTTCTCGGAAGCCTTAAGGGCCCACTTCTCCCTAAATAGAAACGAACTAACCTGATAGTAATGAAGCCTAACGTTACGCTCTTCTCCTTTACTTAAGATATGATATGATTCAATGAGCTATTACGCAGATAAACATGACACTTGTTCACCACCTGTACCGTACAATCATAGTCAATATAGGCGGATGGTCTGGCAAGCCATTGTACTGTAACAAAAGCTAATGGTTTTATGTTGAGGCAGTACGTTTTCCGTGGTCACGTGGTATTCAGGGTGCACAGCTTGCGCTGAGAAGTGACTACGACTGCACGATAACCTCAGGGCTTGACATGTTGAAAGGGGACTTTTTCCAAAAATGCAACTAAAATATGAGCTTGTAAGAGACCAAATCAATAATTTTACGTTTCACAAGAGTTGTAAGTCGATATGCCGCCTCGTATCACTTATAATTCTACTTGAATCTGGCGAGAACTGACAAAAACACCCCGTAGTTCTAGAGTAGCCTACTGTATGTACATAACGTATCATACAGTGAGCCCACAAAGCCCTGCCTCGATCGTCCCTTCGACGATCCTTGAAGGAAGGGCATTTTTTTTAATGTAATCTTCTTCTTCACTCTGAA
This sequence comes from Holothuria scabra, assembly GCA_037179385.1. Classification (NCBI taxonomy): domain Eukaryota; kingdom Metazoa; phylum Echinodermata; class Holothuroidea; order Aspidochirotida; family Holothuriidae; genus Holothuria; species Holothuria scabra. The sequence continues at coordinate 38,010,720 of CM074182.1, read as the reverse complement.
ATTGGTTGTGAAATCATGTTTATTTTTACATTTCTAGGTCTATAGCCTAAATGTAGCCCGTGTTGTTGTGAACTTTCATTCGCTCAGTGTACTGTGCATTCATAACATCTAAAGCTGGCTAAACAAACATGTAGGCATACTGGATCGTGTTTGAAGTTCATCACTCGAAAAAGCTTATTAGACTTCATAAATTGTTGAGGCCTGACGAAGATCAAGAGAAATTATAATTAGAGGTATATTCCCTAATAGGCCCAAAAGATGTCCACTGAAATGGTCGAGTGACGGAATTGTGAAAAATGACTAGATCGAAGCTGCGTAGAGCGAGAAACTTGTCTACTAAAAGTTCACGTTTAGGCGCGATAGGCAACGTGGATCAAGCCGTAAAGCTCCGGTTGGATTGACTTACCGTGGTCGGTCGGTGATCACTGTGCAGCATGCGAGCCTACGCTGTTGAACGACCCACTGAATTCTGAATGTTCGCCAATCGTCTGTCAGTTATTTTTTATAGAAAAAATGCCTCTAATGGAATTAAATATTCGAAGACGGTTTGTTGTAGAGGGTCACGGTAGATATATATTTTTCACTGTGGTTGTAGTTCTCGGCTAACTTGCAGTATCGGCGCCGTTGAACTTGAAGCTAACTGGCCACCGTTCGCCTGGTACACTTACCCAGGCTATGTGAGCGTATACACAAATCCGGATAGCAAGTGATGGTCTGATTTCAGTCGGCCATAACTGGGGTTCGTCACCTTTAAATCTTTCGATTTCCTTGCTTACCTCTATCATGGATGGTTGTACACGAATTTGTATCTTGAATTCTCCAATTTCACTAAATATGGGGGTTTGAAATTCATGTAAATAATAAATAAAGACGATTTTAGGCTGATGGACCCCAATAATGGCGGCTTACAGTCCCTAAAAACAAGCGCTAATCGGATTTGTCTATAGCATTGTGATACCATGAGTCGGTCAATCAATAAGCGTTGTACTCTGTGCATGTGCCATACATTTTTATGCAATGACCGACTCAATGTACTGACCGACTCAAGATACACTACATACGTGCATACGTGGGTATAGTTGTAGTTACTTCGTAGCTTACAGTATATGGAGATGTCTTCTATTTTCACATTAGTTTATTGCAAAATCATCGCCTAGCATGGATTTTATATGATTTAAGGGAAAGGCAAAACTAAAATTCTATCATTAAATATTGCAAGAACACTATTTTCGTCAGTTTCTTTCATTGAAAGTGTACAGGACTGCGTAGACGTGTGTACACTGAACGAAAGCTGTGCACTCTGAATACCACGTGACCTTCGTTTTTCGAGAACAATAACATCACTTCGATACTGTCAATAGCTTGCCAGACCATCCGCCCTCTATAGACTATGGTACAATGCAGAAATTTATGCACGCGTTTCATTATGCACTGTACATATGGACCGAGCGAATTTTTGTTTACAAACATTTTCCTACCGATGCCTCAAGGCTCTATCAAGCATACGTGTTGAAAGATTGTATTTACTTCACATTTTTTAAGAAAAACACTAAAGGTCATGTTAACACTTCTCTTTACGTTCTGTTCAGTTTTTGAGGAAAAAAGTTTTTGAATGAAGTATGCATTGAAAAGTAATATAACTTCTATTGGCCCATCAACAACATTCAACCACCTGCCCCCCCCCCCACAGGCCTTAAATCTGCCCCAATTTCTGTCATGATAGGCTGCCTATCAGTCCTTGCCAGCCCTATCTATACCAGGAAAGATGCCACGGCGATATGAGGGGTCCGAGTTTTCAAAATTTTCTTAACGCTCCGCGCCAATCGTTGGGTGGCGCTCCGCTTAGACAGTCTTTCGGGCAGAATTACAAGTTTTGGGCGTCTAGCTATGTCGGTGGGTACACAGAACTTCGATCTCAGGTATGACCCCCCCCCCCTGCTGAAAATCCTGGACGCGCGCCTGATATGGTAATTTTCTGATCACTTTGTATAAATTCTCGTATTTTATTGAGGTGAACATTTAATTTCAAGTGAAAGCTCAAAATAGCGACTGCTGAGATTCAACTTAAAAGCCTGGGTAATGCCATTTCCGGCTGTCTGAGGGGTCACGATTTTTCAAAATTTTCTGTACGCTCTGAGCAAACTGATGGTGGCGCTCAGCTTAGATAGTCTCCCCGATCAATCTCACTCCACGTCATTGGGCCCCCTGTCCAGAAATTCCTCGCTACGCCAGGAATTGTGTGTGAAAGTGTCTTTATTTTGTGATTTAAATATTTACCTCTCAAGATTTTATTGAAATGTGTTTGAGGATCTGTATAAATGTACAGGTACTGTATTGCATGGGTGCTGTTTCTACCCACTTCTTATTCAGTGTAGCAATATAAACACTCAAGATATCAGCAGAGAGAAATAGCTCCCACTCCTTCAGAAGTTGTGAAAAACTAACAAATTTGAATGAGACTGTGAAAAAATAGCATTAAAGGGAGGGTGAGTTGAGATAAAATAGTGTGAAATGCAGAAGGAGAACAAGGTGTCACTGATCTGCATGTAGCTGGTTATTATATTTCTGCTTTACTAAGTTCCAGTATGGTGCATAATGATTACATAATAGTGGTACAGTATTATTGTCAAAATTGTTCTCTATGTATTTGATCATTTTGAGCATGAAATGCATCGGGATATTAACAATAGATGCATAATCTTTTAATGCAAAGCAGCAAAGGAGGGCTGTATTTACAGATCATCAGCAACAATATGAAAACTCTGTCTCTTTAAAAATCACAACAAAGTATTGAGATTCTGCAGCATCGCTTCTCTACTTGTGAAATTTGCAGCGAAGAGGTCACAATAGGATGTTAATACATTTTTTCCTAGCTACATTAAATTTGTCATAGAGAAGTTGTGTTTTTTGGCCATGCATAATTTTCATGGTCTATAAGAAAGCCTCTGATCTTTTAGAATCTCATTTCTTGAAATGTTTCCTTGGTAGTGAGGCTTAAATTAGTTTTATCTGGAGGGGCGTGCCCACCAACTAAAATGTGCACACTCAGGCAAAAGCCTTCAACTGAGACAAGTTTTCAGTACTTTCTTTGACTGCTATTTTATTTTGTTATATGTTTGGAACAATGTGAGATATCATTCACACCTGCATAGTACTTTTTCCAAAGTCACTATGCATGATAGTCAGACTAAAATCCAAACAAAATACTGTAGTTCTTATATGAGCTTAAGATTTCAACAATTCTACAAGCTAATTATGACTTGAAAACCATGATGCATTTTGCTATTCAAAAATAGCACTGCCATCTTTTTACACATCACATTAATTTTGAGGTCCATGTTCCACTTGCCCTCTTTAAAGGAAGGCCTTGACCAAATGAAAGGGACCATGGAAAATTTGTCATATTTTTGATAGAGGACTCATGGGCAGATGCCCCTAGGTTGGTTGGGGATATTGGTCACCTCCAGGGATGTAGCTAGCCAAATTTGAGTGCAGGGCAGTAATTGTCTGATCTGAGAAAAGCACCTCACCCCACCACATGAAATATAACCAATTTTTAGCTCACACATGTACACTGTACATGTGTGAGGTTATCAAATGGGGCAGATGGCGTCAACTTCAACTTTTCGATATGGCTGGGTGCGTAGACCAGTTTTCCTACCTATGATAAGCATCTACTCACACTGTACTCTTTGTTCAGGTGGTCTCTATAATCAGCTTTGGTCAGCTTGTGTGGCTTAAAGTGTACCTCAAGTCAAAAAAATTCAAAAATATATATTAAAGAGCATTAAAATGAATTTAACAGTCCAATTCCCATCTTCATATGACATTCTTGAGCTGAGATATGAAATGTTGAAATTTATTCACTTAAAATAAATTAGCCCATTGCGCAATAATTTGTGACTTTCTTGTTGTACAACTCACATTAAGTGCTTTGTTTTCCTTTAAAATTAAAAATAATTGTATGACCTTGAACACTTCCTGTTTGCTTAGATAGCATGTTGTTCATAGAGGGCTTAATTAATTACATCACCTCATAAGAGTACGAGTGCAATCACACCTTGGTGCAAGGTGCAGTTATATATATATATATATATATATATATATATATATATATATATATATATATATATATATATATATATATATATATATATATATATATATATATATATATATATATATATATATAGAGAGAGAGAGAGAGAGAGAGAGAGAGAGAGAGAGAGAGAGAGAGAGAGAGAGAGAGAGAGAGAGAGATTAGACTTAATATAGCGCACGATGTGACATAGTCATTCACGTGCACTTTACAAGTAATAAATGAGAGATAATACTATAGGTTGAAAAGGTAAGTCTTTAGTCCAGCTTTAAATTTTGAGGTATTCGAGACACTTCTGAGAGAGAAAGGAAGGGAATTCCAGAGTCTAGGACCTGCAACCATAAAGGCACGGTCACCATGCGACTTGGAAGTGGTGCGTGGAACTACCAATCGTAATGTGTCAGTGTTAGATCTGAGATTGTGAGTGGCATTAAAATCTTTTATCAGCATGTCATTGAGATATTTTGGCCCTTGATTATTTAGGCATTTGTAGACTATTAACATCAATTTAAACTTTATTCTTTTATCAACTGTGAGCCAGTGCTCGGATGAAATGTAGGAGGAAACAGGATCATATTTTTTAAGGTTATGCAAGCAACGAACTGCCATGTTTTGCACTATCTGTAATTTACTTATGTGTATCTTGGGAACACCAATTAAAAGACTGTTTCCATAGTCAAGACATGATGTCACAAAAGCATGCAATACACTCCGAGTGGCTTCTATAGAAAGATACTTCCTAATAGAACGAATGGCTTGCAGATGCATCATAGCTTTTTGACATTGCTTGGTAATATGTAGCTGCATGTCAAGGTGCTCATCAAACCACACCCCTAAATTTCTCACATACGGGACTTTTTGCACCACACACTCTCCTACTCGGATTGAATTCACTTGTACTTTGGCTAAACTGGATTTGGAGCCAATCAGCATAAATTCAGTCTTTGAATCATTTATTTTTAGTTTATTTGACAACATCCAAGCTCTCAAATCCCTCACACAGTTTTCAATATCAGCAACTGCTTTCCATTGGTTTGTGTCTTGACTGGGGTTAAAAGCTAAGTAAAGTTGGGTGTCATCAGCATACACATGAACTTGGGGTAAATGCTTCTGCATAACAGCAAATAATTGGCTGACATACAACAAAAAAGCCACGGGACCGTAGCAGCTTCCCTGGGGCACACCATAATGGAGTGGTCGCGATTCAGACATAACACCTGACTGAAGTTGCACACGCTGAGTACGATTCCTAAGATAAGAACTCACCCAGGCAAGTACATCATCAGTGATGCCATAATCTTTTTCCAGTACCACCTCCAGTATTGAATGATCTATGGTATCAAAGGCAGCGCTTAAATCTAGGAGAACTAGAAGTGTGACTTGCTTTTTGTCCATAGACATCAGGATGTCTGAGGTAACTTTGAGCAACGCAGTCTCCGTCGAATGATACGGCCGATACGCTGACTGGAGATCTGGAAAAACATCCATTTGGTGAATGTGCTCAAGTTGTTGGGCAAGAGCAGCTTTCTCAATCACTTTGCTCAAAAATGGGATATTACTAACGGGGCGATAGTTGCTGAAAACTGGATCTAAACCGGTCTTTTTTAGCATAGGTTCCTTTCAGAAAAACAAAGAAATACAAAGATTGTAATTTGAGTTGTACAACAGTGACATCACAAATTATTGCGCAACATACCATTTTAATTTGAGTGAATAAACGTCAACATTTTATATCTCAGCACAGGAATGTCCTATGAAGATGGGAGTTGGACTGTTAGAATTTGTTTTTCATGCTGTTTATTATAAATTTTGAATTTTTTGACTTTAGGTGCCCTTTAACACATAGACCTTAAGTACTGCGGAGATATCTCCCATCCTGCTCTGTTCAATTAACCATGAATTGGCCCACCCAAGTAATTGCAATGTAACAAGTTTTGAGTTCCAGTACAGTAGAAACCTATTGAGCCTTGTTTTATTTTGATCAGTACAAATTAAGCCATGTGGTGTTTTCATGTGGATTTGTAGGTGCAACTAAATGTATAATTTACTATACTTAAAACAGTCTATTGGTATACCGTTGTGACCATACAATACAATATTAATTTTATCTTATGCTAACAGATTTACATGTAAATATATCACAAGCGTTTTGCCATCAATTTGAGTGCAGGGCCGTAATTGTCTGATCTGCTCTGCTTTAGTTCATTGCCCTGAATTTAGTAAGGAGATTGGAACAGATATATAAAAGATAATTGTGGTACATTCTTTGAGTGTCTCTATTTAACAAATAATAGAAATTGTGTGAGCTTCACAACAGCATTGCTGTTCTAGTTATCCCATACCAGCATGCTGGTGTGAGCTATTGTGATCAGGAGCGTCACTCTATCCATCCGTCTGTCTGTCCATCCCTCCGTGGAATTCTACAATATGCTTCTTCTCCTACAGATTCTGCTGTACAATGTTGATGGTTTGTCGTAATAATACTCCGGCAGTGGTTCCTTTAGGGTGTTCATGAAATAAAGATCGGACACTCAAGATGGGCCTATAGTCCATTTTGTGACATATTGCAAAATACATAATACACTTTCATTCAATTAGTGTTGGTATTTGTGTGATACTTTGATGTATTGTTCTTTAGACAGATAGTGGGCTATCCTGGTTGTGCAGGATTTTTTGTTTTTGGTCCATGGTCCAAAATTTCATACTGCATTGCAAAATATTTCCTCTATAATTGCAAACTTAATAGCGATTTATTCCAGTGGCACAAGCATTTCTCTGCAAATTCTAATTCCTGTTAGATGTGGATTATCATATCTTGAATAAACGAAATGATGATCTAGGTATCATTTGTTGCCAAGCAACTATTAATTATTTAACTACAGATGTTAGCATTACTGGCAATGAATGTTGCATTACAATCGCTATCTGTAGTATATGCCTGTGAATTGTATCCATTAAACAGAGAATGATTATTAACTTCTGCATGAAATATGTATAAATAAGTTTAATTCTGAAAGATAATGATATATTGAGTAAGTATGAAAATTTAATAAATGAGATGGTTAAAGAAAAAAAAGAAATACCATTTTGCTGTGAGTTGCTATCTTCTATTGAGTTGACTTCACTGTACAAAATGCAATCATTGGCTGAAAGACAAACTTGAGATGATAACCCATGTGGCAGGTTATTAAGATACATTATAACAGGTGGACCCAACATCCTAAGGGACACCAGAGGTATTGTCACATAGATGAGGAAGTGGCACCATCAAGGACTACTCTTGTTGGGTTCTCTGGGTAAGGCAGTTTTAGCTCACACATGTACACAGTACATTGGAAATGGAAAAAGAGTGAAATGGAACATGATGATACTGTCCTTCTTACTTTTTGAAACTTATCCTTCTCTGTCTGATTTCATCTTATTGCCACAAGGAGGAAATGAAGCTCACTGCATACACATTTGATATAGTCTGGTTCCTCGATCATCTGACTGACTTGATTGACAGTACCAGATATGCCAAAAGACAAAAAGTTAGGTAACATTTGGAGTGTGCTATTCAATAACACCCCATTTCGCTATTGATTTACTGGGGTGTCTGTGTTGCATTTTCAAGAAGCAACATGACGGCATGAGGAGGTTATTAGCTTCAGATAGGCTTTGCATGCATATTGTCGCATTTCAACATTTTGGAACACAATGGATAGCCTAACAATTAAGATGCATGATGAGTGGTTTAAGTCCTACGTTTATTTCAATGTGCAATGAAGAGAAGATGATGGTTGATCAGTATAACATTTTTACAGCGGTTCTTCTAACTATACTGGTTGCGTGATCTAGGCTAAATGGTCAAGAGAACTTCTAGACTCCTCCAATCCTCAGACTGAAGTCACCTCAAAGAATCAAAATAAAATTTTGGGTCCACTTAAGGTATATAAGCAAAACAAGAATCTTTAACATTTCAATATATCTGTTTATACTGTCAATCAATTAATCAAATGTGAAATATGACTATATCAAGTGTGTGTATATAGTGAGCTTGACTTCCTCCCTTGGGCGATAAGAGGTAATCAGACAGAGAAGGAAAATGTAACAAAAAATAAGAAGGAATGTTTCATCATGATAAGCTAAGATTTAAATTATAACCAGCGAGTGACTGAACAGCAGGATACAAACTTGGCTTAAGCCTAAGGAGCTGCCAAGGGCTTATAACTATCTGATAAAAGCAGAAAAAAGTTCTTAACAGTTGTTCCTAGCAATTTGAATTGTCTTTGTCTGTAACATAATATACCAATAATACCTTATGTAAAGTACTGATACCATATGCTCCATAGAATCAGTTGTCGCCCACTTTTCCAAATGAACGGTACTAAGCTAATTTTTGAAGGACTTGTATTTCGGCCATTTCTGCAGGAGTATTAAAAATTCTGGCATGTTTTTAAAGGCATGGTCCTCTCACCCCAAACTGTACCAATTCTCCCAAACTTCTTCCTCATCCCACTGTCTAAACCTTCAGAGTGAGTCACAGTATATAGAAAAGCTCAGTGTGTAAAATCAAAACATTCTCAATACATTTCATATAGTGTAATGTTACCTTTGGTACTGTACCTGGCATTGTTTGAATTAGTTGCCGATCAAAGAGCTGAACCAATTGAGAATTGCTGTTTTCCCCTACAAGAATTGAAGTTTGGGGTGAGAGGATTGGCCCTTTAATTATGCTGAAAACTCCTAAGAGTGCCCTAATCCTTTCAAGAATTTGTCTTTACAAAAAGAAGCTTTAGGCCATTTTCAAATGTGAGTGACACAACATTTGGTCTTCATGCTATGATCCCAATATGTGTAAGGGACACGACAAATTTTGGATATGGGTTTCTGACTTGATGTAGGTGTTGTACTATTCCTGCAGAAGTAGTCCTGCTGAAAAGCTCTCAGTTAGAGGGTATGCCCATGAATAATATACTAATATTGATTTACGTTGATCATCAAAATATTTCCTCTCGATCATGAAGATTTGCTGGCACTAAATTGATTGTGAGTGACACGACAAACAAAATGTGAGTGACACGACACATCAAAATTTTACAGTAGTATTTCTACATTTAAAGGCATATTTTCATCACCCCAAGCAGTTCAAATTCTCCCAACCTACTTACTTCTAGCCCCTCCCACATTTATCTAAAATTCTTCTTTATCCAGACACAATCCTAGTTTATTGCTTCATGGCATGTCCCAGTGGGCATACAAGTCCATAATGTGTGATCAAGACACTCTCAGTGCACATGCTGTGTAATTTAGCTATGATACATTGTTTGAATTGCATGCCAATCAAAGAACTGTACCAACTGAGAGTTTTGGTGTATGGATACTGAAACTGTAGTTTGGGGTGACAAATGACTGCCTTTAAAGTTTTTGTAAAGTTATTTCATCATGAAATAGCTGGAATAATGCTCAAATGTATCAATTTTCCATTCTAAAAATTTTGAAGAGGGGCTCAATGGTTCATTTCTGGCTGTTGAGCCTTTCATGCCTAACATTATGTATTTATGTGTCTTTCTCTTTCATTAGTAGCAAAAATTCTTTACATCATTAAAGCAAGGTTATTGACTACAAGTGATGGGTATATACTCTGGAGCTAACACATGACCAACCAATGAAAGGAAATAATTTGGAAACAAATCTGTTTCAGCTCAATTTTTAATCACTACACATTCAAGGAAAATACGGCAAATAATGTTGTGTCACTCACCCTCTATGATGTCATCATAAGATGGCCAAAAGTTTCAAACTGAGGTTTATAGATGTCTGTCACATGGTATGACATGAATAAGTGGTAACCTGCCATGATATACCCCCTGAGTGCAAAGAAATGTGCACTTGCAAAAAATCTGGATGTCGATCGTGTTACTCACGTTTAAGAGGGATATTGCAGAAAAAGGTATGAATAAGCATTAATGATTGCCTAATCCAGTTACAATTTTTCCCAGTATTACCAATGCTATCAATTAATTTCCTTTGATCAGTCTGAACTACATATTTTGACTGCTAAGTCCCAATTAATCTGTAATTGTGTGTGAGTGATAGGGCATCGTGAGTGACATGACAACAGTTTGGCACCTCATTATGAGTGAACTTAAATGTTTGGAAGGCAGCTGATATTTCACACAATACCACTAGGTATTAAACTGTCTTTGTGTTGATGTAGGCTGGCATCCTCCAATCTTGAATAAGCTGTGAGCTATCAAACTTTTCTTTTTAAAATCGTGAGTGACGTACACTACAACTGATATTACAAATGTTCAAGTCTGAAATTCATTCTGAAGAGGAATTCGAAACTTGTTCAATCTTGATCAGGAGTTAGAAGAAACACACTGGTTTATACATCAGCAGCAAACACTCCTCATTTCATCAATTTGGGATGGTTATAATTAGCAGTTGAAATTTACAGTATAATTTCATATTTTAAGATCCAAAATTTCCTGTGAAGTTGATTTGTCATATCACAATGTAGATGGGAACAAGGAATCAAATACTGTTGGAAAAGTGGAGTCCATAACTATCCCCTTTTCCAAAAATACCATAACTTTCCATCTTCTTCTAACTTCATGTTCACCCTCTCATGTCCAATTATGTTTGAAAATGGCCATTACAGTCAGGTTAAATTTTCATAAAGAATCAGAATGCTACAAAAATCGCCACTCATTCAGCAGCTTATAAAACAATTATTCCTCGGTCTTACTGCAACACTGCCTGAAATGGTAGCAGATTTGGGCGAAAGTTGCAAAAATGTTGTGAGATGATGTGTTCCAATTGCCAGATTAAACGGGAAGATGGGAGTGTGCAGGTGTATACATATGCTAAAAAAGTGGTAGTCACCGGTACATTTTATGCGGTGATTTTCTGATCATTTTGAACTGGGATTAAAGTGAGCATATGTCATTGCAAACAAAAGCTCAAAGTAGATGGGATCGCCATTTTCCAAAATTTTCTTCCCGTTTTGCGCCCAAACTTCACATATGTTCCTTATTGAAAAAAAAACAAACTTGAATCTGCCTCGGAATATGTCAAGCCTTTGCGACGGGGGCTGATCACTGGGAAAATAGAGTCGTTTTGCCCCCCCCCCCCGACGAGTGACCCCAGATACGCCACTGCTACGTGTATACATAGGCCTTGACTGTAAAAGAGAAATTATAGTCTACATAAAAGAACGGCAGTGCCCATGGATGGAGTCTCATACTAGCAGCCTTCCTAGCACTGACCCAACTTTATAAAGGGCAAGAGCATGCAGTCTCGATGTCAATTTTAGATATCTAGTTGTTCCCAGATATCTTGAATTGAATTTCAGATGCCTAAAATTTGAGTTCAGATATCTGAAATCAATGCAAGATGTCTGAAATAGAATTTAAGGCTTCTGAAATTCAATTCGATTTATCTCAAATTTTGGTTCAGATGTCTCGCATTGAATTTTAGACATCTAAAATATTATTTCAGATACCTGAAATTGAATTTCAGATATCCAAATTCAATTTCAAATATCTGATATTCTATATCAGGTACCTGATGAAAATTCATTTCTGAGAAGTCTGAAATTCAGTTTCAGGTATCTCCAATTCTATTTCCGCTATCTTGAATTCAGTTTTGGATATCTCGCGATAAAGTTAGATATCTTACATTATCTTCCAGATATCTAAAATAGTGCACAATTTTAGATATTTGAATTTAATTTGAGTTACCTGAAATTCCTGAATATGTTCAAATGGCGTTCCATACACACGATGTACACGAATTTCGGTAACTGATATGAGGGGCCTGGGACGGACGTACGCGTAGCGCGCGCTAGACATGCATGTTAATGGCATTAGACCTAGGCCTAGTGCTGACAGTATGTCGTCCTCCCCAAAGAGAAAGACGTCTCCAGTATCTTCCCGTGCTAAAACTGGAAAAAGTCGCAAGAAAGAGGTAAGTTATTTTCTGCGACTTTTCTTTAGATCTGTCTAGGCCTAGCCTAGGCTAAGTAAATGAGTGGAATGGTCTCGCTGGGGTGTCGTGTAACGTCACAGTGTTGTTTGAACTGTAACTTGTAACGATAATAGTACTGGCCTAAGGTTAAACTAACGTTAGGCCTAGGCTAGGCCTTGTTGTTAGTTACTTACCTACAGTAGCCTACCGTTCAGGCGATAAACCTAACGTAAGGCTAGTATACTGTATAGGCTAGCATAGCATGAGCCTTAACTCTAGGGGTGTCGCACGCGCACGGATTGTTTCTCCAAAATAGTCGTGGAACTGCACGTAGCCTAGGCCTAGGGCTAGGCCTAGCCTATGCACACACACACAGTCGCTAAAACAGTGTGTCTAAAAACTGAATTTATACCACTCAAATCTGCCTAAAATTTGCCTAAACAGGAAAAATAGTAAACCCAAGACGTTTTCCCACTAGCCTAGGCCTTGGCTAGGCCTATAATCTTTCACCAAATAAGCTTCAAAACAAAAAGGAAAACCTAGGTTACAATTTCAAAGGATCACTTCAAAAGCATGGATGTAGGCTAGGCAGTGCAAAATTGTGTTGTGGTCACGCATATTAAAATCCCACACACAGCCATCTTTGACTGGATCGTGCATTGGGACTGAACCTTTGACCCCTACAATATCATTAGAAAGAGATCAAAACTGCGTTGTGAGTGGTTTCCCGGAAAGTGTTGTAGGCCAAAATCGTATTGTGAAATGATCAGGAAATAACAATGAGAAATGACTGAAAGATGAAGTGGGTTTTGGTATGAGAAGTTTATTGAAGTTCTGTAAAAGCATGCAAAGTAGTTTTATTTACCCATGGTAGTATGTTACTTAAAATATATCCTTATAAATATTACTGACTTAGTACTGGCAGGAGTTCTATCTTTAGCAAGTGTGAAAGTACGGCAAGAAAGACATGATTGTTGCTGTGTTGACACAATAATTACAGACCACTTAGTTTTATCCAAGGTGGTTTCAAATGTCTATTTTTGTTGACTTAACAAGGCGATCGCCATCATTCGTGAAATTTCTATTCTAGGCCTTGCCTATATACTAAGTTAGTATTGGACGACACATCGGAGTAAGTACAGTCTAATTGGCAAGCGCCCTCAGACTACAGAATGGCTTGCATGAGGGAGCTCAGGGAGGGGCTAAGGGAAACCTCTCCCCCACCTCGTGGTTTGAAAAATTTACCCAAATGTAAGTGATTGAAAACTCATCAACAATAATTACTGAAAATTACCATTAATATTAAGTAAGACAGGAGGGCTAACATTAGCCTAGTGCTCTGCCTACGGAAAAATTAAAATGATAAAGTTTTGCCACATATTAGGGTAGCTAACTGAGAAAAGGTTTTCCTCAGCCCCACTTCATAATGTAGTATTGCAAAAACTTTTCCAAAATGGGAAGATATTCGGGCGAAGGTTGAAAAATGCTGGGTTGTTTTCAATTGCCAAATTAACTCAACGGACAGACGGGGGGAGGTGGGCAGGTTCAGGTGCAGTGCCCAGTAGTTTGACATCTATCCTGCCCCTATAGCCAGATTCGGGCAATGGTTATGAAAATCAGGTATTTGTTTTTCGATACTATAATGATACAGTCAGTCTTTTTTCAAGCCTGAAACCTCATTTAAACCCATCTCTTTATGTGACATATTTCTCCAACAAGTGTCACAATAGAGTAAAATACATCAGTTTTTAATTCCATTTTATTGTTTTTCCCCAAAAAGATAAAAGAATTTTATCCAATGGTGTTACATTTTATCGGGTTATTTTTTATTCAAAATTGCCATTGCGTATATCCCTCCTGTAAGCCTAGGAAATGCCATTTCCGACAGTCTGAGGTCCGATTTTTCAAAAATTCCTGTACGCTCCGTGCCGACCAATGGTGGCACTCCGGGTGGATAAACTCCATAGCAGAATTTAAGTCCAGTGTTGATTAACCTTGTTCAATCATACACAACAAAAATTTTGCTTAAAAAAGAGACTGAAACGAGAGAAAATCTCGTCTCTTAATACATTGCATGTGAGCTGTATGCACAGGCGTGGGTTATCCTCCAATTCATTCTCGAATGATAACCAACATTAACATGGTTACTACAGGATAACGCACGGTCACCTGAACGCAATAGACCAATTGGGGTTGAGGATTATTACCAAGTATGAATGAGTCAATGTTAAGGCTTGAATGGAGAATCTGTGACCGCAAGGTATGGTCACTGAATTAAACGTCAACACGTAAATTTTCACTGAAATGGACGTCTGGAGCTCAAGGGTCATGAAGCTGTAGTGATATACCCGCCTTACGGACAAAGTAGGCTACCAGAACAGCTAGCTGGCCAGTACATTCAGTGCATGAGGATTGGAGACTTCGAACTTCAATCAGCTGTGCTGCGTGCACGCCATGCACCATGTACTGGATGTACGACCTTCTCGGTATGCACATCCGTTCCACATTCAGTACGGGGTACAGTAACAAATAGCACCAAACAAACTGCCAGAACAATAATATATTGTAGTTATCTTTATCACACGTTTCAAATGCACAAGATACAGATGTTTTGTAAAAATTATCAAGTATGATGCATTTGAATTTCGGTAACGTTTATGGCTACTAAATTCCTTCAACTCTTTCTTTATTGGTTCAGTACACTTTTGTAAGTCCCAGCAACTAGACTCGATCAGCCTCACAACATGCACCGTACCAGATGATGACCTTATCACTGTGCGCAAGTGTATATTCCACGTACATCAAGGGGTAATAATTTGCATGAAAAACAACTGTAGAATTATATTGCATTTTAGTCATGTTTATTATCTATTATTGGGTTTAAAAGTTGGTATTTGTGGGTATTTTTTGAAACGGATAGCAATTATGATATACTTGAACTCAGGTAATGTTTATGACTCTTCAATAAATATTTCGGTCACCTCTTTCTTCAATTCAGTCACGTCTGTCTGTTGCAAATGGAAAGAACTGCGATAAAAGGAGGCTTTGGCGTTTGACATGGTGAAACACTAGCTTTGGCTTTAAATAATGACCTTTATGACAATGAAAAGAGTTAAAACCCTTTGGCATGTAAAGCAAGTTCACCAACCGTAGTTGCAACGACATTGAAATGCACGATCCGAATGTTTTGCAAAACTAAGCATCCCAGTAACTCAGTAAGGTTTCCATTCCGGGAAACCAAAAAGGAGCTCTACTCTACATTATTTTGGAGGGAAGCCATCACCAAAATTAATATTTCTTTACCATTTTTCAGCTTGAAACATTGGTGCTATGAATACGCAGGGAACCAGGCATCTTCACAATTGCTTCCCAGTAGGCCTATCATTTTGTAGGGATTTTTATGATCTTTCCATTTCTGAAGAGAAAAAAACAAATCTTTGCAAGCCCCAGGTGCACGCTACAGTAGGTATAAAAAAAATATCCCATTGATCCCCTGTACATCCTTTGAACTCCGTCGGCATTGGATATGGTTATGTATAAACCCATTGTAGGCCTACAGCTTAGCAACACTGGAATTTCCCGCCACTATACGTACAGTACTGCATTACATAGGGCCTATACCTGTGCATGCAATGCCAAATGTATACATGGTTATAACGAGTCACGTACACTATATGTGTACACAATTGAATTGAACAAGCAGTACATTAGAACATGAGAAGACTTTAAATAAAACATAGCAACATCAACATGAAACATTTCAGTACATGTTAGTGATAAAATAGAGATACAGTTTCATGTGGCTCACTGACATTCAACTGAAAGTGTCAATTACTGCATCAAAGTCAACTTGTTCAGTGAAATTGTGCTCAATACTCAAGATAGCCAACGAGGAAAGGTGAGTTTCTGTCATCGTAGCTCTTTGGTACAGTAGGTCTTCGTGAGCTTCAGGTGGCTAAATGATCTCTCACTTGTCTCTGACAACACTGCGATGGTACCTCTGTATAAAATAGGTTCGGAAAAGCGTTGCAAATATCCCATTGATTTATCTTAAAAACTCAGGCAGGGACACAACATGATTGTCACTGAGCCTGAAATGATAGTTATCTCTGTGATCTCGAACTGCTCAGTCAGATTTCGGATATTTTGAGATATCATTAGGAGGCGAGTAGGAAATTTGACACAAATCCAATTTAGTAGGCCTATCCATCATTGAAGATACTAAGACAATGGAGAGACATAGACCTCGCGCCTGTCCACATATATTCGTCTATTGGCAATAGTCTTTGGAAGTGACAGCCATTACTTTTTGGCAGTTTGGAAATTTAGTTTTTTTTTTTTTAATTGAGCATTAGGGTTGGAAAAAACACAGGAACACTGTTTCCGGAATCTATGACATCGTTAACATCCAAGCTAGGGCTGTCAGTTTCCGTTTAATTGCCTAAACGTTTAAACGGTCAAAATAAACGTTCGTTTACCGTTTAAACGATGTCCAAATATAACCGCCCTTGATTTCCCTTAGAATCTACCGTAAACACGATGATATGTACTAGTACTGGCTTTGAGACAATATTTTTGGCATGCCGCCCTCTATTATCACAAAACATCCGGGACATGCGTTGCTGGCTCTTTGGATACCTGCGTACCCGATATGTATTATGTATGTAGTACAGGAAATGCATGTCTGAAGACGGCGGCTTTGCCGTCCACGGGCAGCTAACTGCTGCCGCGCAGGCTTCTTCACTAAACAGACTACATACCTGGCCGAGCTAAACTGAGCTCGCGCAACGTTAAGTGATCGATATCATGGCATTAAAATTATACGTACACTAACGGGCATATTATTACCGAAAGTTCGGTGTTGTAATTGTAGACTTAAGGATTTAGTTTTAATGAAAATTGAAAGTAAAATCAACGTCGCAGATTCGACTTGTAGGCCTAGGCCTATGCATGTAGTTAGGCATTAGGCCTAACGTTAGTTATTGTGCAGTGTGCTACACTGACTAGTCACACTAATGTTATGGTGTTAGCTCGAAGAAGTTTGGGAGCAAACTTCGTTCATATCGTTTAAACGTTTGGGCTATGAAAGCGCCGTTTAAACGGCCGATCGTTCGTTTATACGTTTAAACGTTTAAACGTGACAGCCCTAATCCAAGCTTTTGATTGACTCATCGAGGAAGAGTTTTGCCAATGCATCCTGCACAAAAATATTCCGACGGTTCTGCTGAAGATTCCATCCCCTAGCCACAATACTCATATAGGCACTGCGTATTTAGCAACAGGGACATGCATGGCCAATCGAAACCTCAAATCAGTTTTGCACCTTTATGAACAGCTTGTTTCAATTGTGCTGTTAATCTGTTTCGTATTAGTTTTCAATATCATAAAAGGATCACACTTGTATAGCCATGTTTCCCTGTTACAACCCCATCCCCAACTCTGTCTTATCATACCTCCCTCCTGTCGTCGTTTTTTTTTCTCTCTCTTTTTTTTTGCTCTCCTCTATTTTTTCAACACCATTCATCACATCCCCGAAATTTCTGTGGGGGGGGCACTCTGCCCCCCACTGGCTATGCCACTGCCCCCACAATCTAGGCTATATATTGTTAGAAAGAAGGAAAGGAGCCCTACATTATTTTGGAGGGAAGCGATTGCCAAAGTTAATATTTCTTTACTGTACCATTTTTCTGTTCAAAACATTGGTGCTACGAATACACAGGGAACCAGGCATCTTCACAATTGCTTCCCAGTATCATTTTGTAGGGATTTTTATGATCTTTCCATTTCTGAAGGAAAAAAATTTAATTTTTGCAAGCCCCGGGTGCATGCTACTACATAGGTTTAAATGAAATAGCCCAATGATCCTGCCTACAACCTTTGGACTCCGTCGGCATTGGATTAGTATGTTTATGTATAAAGGCATTGTACAGCTTAGCAACACAGAGATTTCCCGCTAATATATTTACGTACAGTACTGCATTACCAAGCGCCAGTCGGTTTTTACCTCCCAGTTTGCGATATTTTGCGCCCAGTGCGTAGCTAAATTGACATGACCGGGTGCTAGCAATATTAAGATATTAGTGCCCGCACAAACTCTCTTGTCCCAAATGTGCTTCAGTATCAATTTCTAATTGCAGTAGCCTAGATCAAAATAATGAAATAAATAATGACTTGAGTCATTTGTGTGATGTTCTCTTCCAGCTTTTGTCTAGATTTGTTCTCCCTTCATTTCAATTTTGATGCCGCACTGTAACTAAAATAGCGCAGTAAGCCGAGTTGCCTCTATACAGCTAGGTAGTGACATTGCAGTGTATGCTCTGTCTATATACACCCGCACACCGTGCAAAAGCAATTTTCCCCCAATTGCAGTTTCTGGCATGTAATGTAGGACCATGTTCATTGGTGCACATGGAGCAATTAATAAATTCAGTAATTAAACACCTCTCTCATTGGCCAGCACCTGTTTGTACTTTGCCCCCTCCGACGAGGCCCTCTCCATTCGCTGCACGGTCCCAAGCATCGTGCAGAACTGAACCAAACTTCTGTCAAAAGAACTCCAGTTGAATGAAATATTTGTGAAATATATTTACCATAACATTTGATAACAGTTGTGTGTCCATTCCATTCACAAATTCCTCCTAGGGATTTCAGAAATGGGTCGTTTCACGATACTTTCGCAGAACTAGTTCTTCCCACGTTAACAGGGCTCTTGCTTTCTTTTGACATTTTGCGCAATCTCCGAGCGATCGTTACTGATCATTAGGGCTGCCACGGTAACCATTTTTCATTTATCGATATCATCAGTATTTCCGCGACGATATCGCGATATCGGGCATTAAGTCTTAACATTTTCCATCAGCGCCAAGGAATTAGCAACAAAGTTGTTTATTGCATGCAGCCACTACTGACATACCAAAAGTGAGGGGAGATTGATTATGCGTGCATGTAGCAATATTGATTGTGCAGAAGAACTCTTCACAAGTCTGGAACGTATGTGAGCTGCTACAATATTCATTGTATGCATTTTGAAACAGCTTCCGATTTTATATCATGTTTTCTTGTGGTGGGTTAAGTGCAGTTTTTCATTTTTTGGGACATCATAAATTATGATCATTTCAGGTTTACTGACTTAAGACAATAAAAAAGGGGGGATTTCACAGTGGTTTAGTCATTTATTTGATTTGTTGCGATATCACATCTTGACAAAACATTGGTCGATATCGTCGGGGCAAAACTGTATCGACGATATCGCAATATCATGGCAGCCCTACTGATCATCGGCAGATATGCTTTTACATGAACTGAACAGTAGCTGATTCACTTTCAGTTTGCATATGATAACACATTTCATCGTATGATTGAGAAATTCGTTGTAAGCTGACAAAGAATCATAGCATAGCAGGTTCAAATATGAACGTTACTTCAGCGATCCCTGACACAGTGAGTTAACGGGACTTCTCCATTACGTTAACTGTGTGTGCAGAAGAAACTTTCGCACGAGCATTCTTTCAAAACTTGCTTTAGTGTATTGATAGATACTGGCATAGCGTACAGAAGGATTGCTGTGCGAAGCATGAAACTTTGAAAAATGTTTCCGATTGAAAAATGTTTCCGATTGTGATCATAATTTTGCTTGGGAGCTAGCTGCCGCACCGACATGCATTTCATATCATAGGTTGGCTATAGGCAGGCCTGCCAAAAGTTGTATGATTGCGTATACCTGCGCAGTTTTTGCAAGCAAATGGATACACAGTCCTGGTGTACTTTCAGTGAGTATGTATGTTATCTTTACTGTTTTTAGCGGGAAATTGAAGAAAGGGATCGAGTGTGCTCCTCGGGTGGAATTTACAGGCGCTCTGGAGCGCGAGAGTGACCAACAAAAGGCAAGCCGATTGATTATTATGGGCGATTGCAACTTGTAGACTTCAAATAAATATTTTCCCATCCAATGGGAGGGGGGGAGCAATACCAGTTTCTTGAGATAAACTGCTTTCATGGGAAATCTGTGGTATCATCAGAGCACATTTATTTGACACTGCATTCAATTTATTAATGATATTGATGCTACTGCAAGGAATATAGCAACAATGTTAGCTTACATACCCTATACATTGTGTAGGGTTATTCAATATTTACTCAAAAAGATATTCCAACATTGCAAAGTATCAAATTTCAAGTATAAACAGGACATTCAAATGTGAGGAAAAACAAAAGGAGTCTGAACAGATGTGGCCACTTAATAACATTCTGTTACCTTGGTGAAAATTGGAGGCATTTTTTAACAATAATCACTCTTTAAAATTGATACCTTACCATAGGAGATGGTGTGCAATATATTTTTTTTTTCTTTCATATGAAACCCTAGTAAAAAGCTGTCCGATATTGTATGCATGTAACTGAAGACTCATCTATTTCCGTCGATTGTAATTAAGACTTGTGTGTTTGTTAAGTACTTGGAGCAGCACTTTAATTATCTTCATGGTTTGGCATTTTATAATTCCACCATATTCGTAATTATATTGATCATTCCTTTCAGCCATGGGGACAAAAGCTAGAAGACTTTATATCTGTGAAGATCTCAGTTACTATACCTCGTTTTACTGAAGGGATGAGCAAAGTGGAGTACTTCAATGATGTGTCTTACAAAGAGTACAATACAGGAGAACAGATAACAGCAGCCCCAATTGATATTGGGAAGTTGTCACTTCAGGTTGAAGAAAGTATAAGGACTAATTTGCATCATAAATTGGGACCATTGATACAAAAGTTAAGGCCACTGGAAAATTTAACGATGATCGTAGAAAAAGATGAGTGCAATAAAGTTCACTGGCACTGGAGGACTGATTTGGGTAAGTCTGCTGAAATTTATTTATGCAAGCAAGGCATAACATACATTCCATGTTTGCCTTAATGTCAAAAAAAAATGAGTTGGTCCAGTCTGCTTCTTTGAAAGGGGAAGGGGACTGTAATGAGCATGGTTCCTGTCTGAACCAATTGTCCATTTATGACCTTAGATTTCCTCTCAAGGGCTTTGAATTTTCTGTTAATTCACCATTTATCCAAAGGTTAACCCATCTTTACCAAAAATGAAGCCATGTCGATGTAAATCAATAAAATATCCACTTGTAAGAGCGCCATTACGTTTATACAGTAGGGCAAAATTTAATCAACTAAATATGATTAGCACCAACTGCTAATCAACTCTGTTTGTGATTAGCAATAACAAAAAATAAATTGGCAGTCTATCTTGCTCTTCCTTTATACCTCCTATTTCTCTATGTTATTCCCCAACTTGTTTGTGCAAGTCCATCTTGCATAAGACCTTTTAGCACTGGGATAGCGCCCTCTCTCCACTAGAGGGTGTCCTCTTCCTATCTCCATCTTGCCTGGCTTCAAGCAGCACATGATTTTTCTCCAGTCTGGCTTAAGAGAATTCTTGGTAGTATTTTCAGCAAGCCTCTCTGCATCCTTCATCCATGACCTTCTTAGAAGTTTTTATTCCTTCAGTGAGCTTTGATGAAGTATTTCTCATGTTTATAAAGAGGAGATAGGAAGAGGACACTCTCTAGAGGAGGGAGGGGCTATCCCAGTACTTAAAGGTCTTATGCCAGATGGACTTGGAAGCAAGTTGGGGAATTACATAGAAGGTGAGTATCAGAGCTCATAGACTCCAATACCAGGCAAGTTTTGTGGAGTACATTTCATAAATAGACTTGCAAAATGTATTGGAATTCAATCACTACATATTTTTTTGGCTCTATAAAGCTTTAAATTAAACCCACAACTAGTGTTGAGCCGATAATGCTAATATCGGAACTTGCTGATAACTGATAACTCAGAGTTAATATTGGCCCGATAACGATACCGAAAAAAAAAATAAGAATCAAAATACCTTGCCTGCAAATAATGCAAGGCATACTGTACGAGATATGATATTACTGTACAGTGTTTGCACGGGTTACCCGCCCTTCACATTACCAGATTCCAAATCTTACCCTTATCTTAAAAAATATCGCATGCGGAAGAAATCACTCCATTTACAACATTGCCCTCGACAACTTGAATGGGCTAAAATTATTTGCCAATTTTGTACATATTATCCAAGACTGAGAATGACGAGAGCTACACCTAAACATTATTTTTAAGTTTGAATGTTGTTGGTACTTTGTTTTCTGAAGTTGAAATTTTCATCGGCATGCGGTCCGATCGAGCTATCGTGACGAACACCTCACATCTGTGTTCGCAACAGTTTTTACAACTCTTAAAATCTTGCATGCATTGGAGCAGCTCTTTCAGTGATTTACTTGCAATCACACTGTAATTTCACATAGAAACTTGCAAACATATCACCAGCTTGCAAGATCTGTGTCCGTAACGTTCGGCACGCTACATAAATTGAGCCCTGCATGATTGTATTCAAGTATGTCGTATCTCTCCTCGAGTTTATCGAAAAGAAAAAGATTAAAAACCTTCCCACATTTCATTGTGGTTAAACGTGTCACTATTAAACATATCGACACTTTTCCGTCATGTGTAAAGTACTAAGATATAGACTATAATGACACCGTAAATATTCACGAAAAGTTTCGAAATGAAACAGGCCCTTGCTCTTATCTTGGTTTGTCCCAAAATGGGAATTGCGCAGACTATAGACTATGGAGCTTCTGATCGAAAGATATGTAAATTACCATGCTCAGATGACAACACGCTACGTAAGAACATACATGCTCATTAGTGAAAATACCACGGCATATTGAACACTACTGCAAGCAAATTTCACAAGCGTGACGTCATTTTTCGGACGTGCATGAGGATCCTTACGTAAAGGGCACTGATTCGTTGATATTTAAAATTGGTATTTCAAAGACAGTAAATAATATACGCAGCTTCGAGCTCTAGTGTGCTTGCTTTTCGAGTCTGAAACAGGTCGCTAAATTTAAGACAAAAATTATACAGCCCTAAGGAAGTACTAATTTTCTTATTTGGCTGTTTTTTGTCATGTTTCTTTTATTTGTTATTTTTTATTTGAAACAAGACGAGACGATACAACAAGCAAACAGACGTATTGCACTTGTGCTCTGCGAATCTTAACAGAACTGGCAGCACCCCGAACAGGAAAATATCGGGATTGCAGCATAGATTTCTTACCCCCAAGCATTGCTAC
Source organism: Holothuria scabra (assembly GCA_037179385.1). NCBI lineage: Eukaryota > Metazoa > Echinodermata > Holothuroidea > Aspidochirotida > Holothuriidae > Holothuria > Holothuria scabra. The sequence continues at coordinate 37,987,504 of CM074182.1, read as the reverse complement.
AGTACTGCTGGCCATGCCTACATTATGCATACATTGTGCACTCGTTTTAGACTAGGAACTGCGAGTTTTTGCAGCATCCTGGAAGAGTTGGTTTATGCATGTTCTCTGCCATTCTAGCCAACTCTTTGAACATTTATATTCAACACTGTGCTCGGCATATTAATGTGCGTAAGTAAATGATGAAATGCTTGTTATCGGTTGCCATTATCAGAGACCGCCTTCTTTTTAGCCAATACCGATACCTTACCGATAACGCCATTATCAGCCGATACCGATAACACTTATCGGTCATGGGCTCAACACTACCCACAACCAGGGACAAAGGTTCTCTACCGATAAAGTTGCACCATACAGTATGAGCATTACAACAGAAACCGGTTTACAAACCCTGACCTCCTAGTAAAGAGCCTCTTTAATCTCACTTTGAATCACATACAATGATTTTGGGCCTTACCTAAAATCTTTCCAAGGTTGTCCGACTATGCTAATGTCAAATGGCGCACCACCTACCCTTACTTCTATCTTCAAGACAATATGATGCGCTGGCACAGAAGAACTCAGATGTTACACAATACATAGTAGTCATGACAAAAAGAGATTAAAATGCGGGGCATTCTGCGCACACTTTTTGTAATCCTTGAGTTGTAGGCAGTGCTCCGATGTTTCACCCTTTTATGGAAACCAGTAAAGGTGGCCACTAAAATTGTTTGTTGCTAACAGTACTTAACATTATAGTGCCAAACAACAAAGAGGAACAAAAGTTTAGCTGCTCTAGGCACTTGACAAAAAATTCAAAGAAGTAATTCATTACCCCCAAAGGAACAAGTTTAGAAAAGAGTCATGAGGTTAACTTAAATGCAGAAAGATCAGTGGAGAACTGACTATGATGGGGGAGAGTGGGGGGAAGATATGCCAGAAATTATTATTATTGTGATAGGTTTTACTCTAGAAAATATAATACTAAAAATTTACATGTGGCGATATTCTGCAAAAAACCGGAAAAAACTGGCAAAAACTGGCTATCCGATTAGCAGACGATGACATGTTACAGCACATCAATATTTCAAAAGAGCGTCATCGCTATTGATACAGGAAGCAAAAGTTGAAACGGCGCCCTTAATCATGTTGGCTGATGTGTGCAGCAAAAATGTTCCTATTTTGCTTTGTGATCTTTTCACAATAAAAGGAAATCCTGCATTTACTGAAACTTTCTTCAGATTATGCATACTTTTAACAGTCCACCAATGGCTGTATTTTCCAGATTTTGGTGATCGAATGTAACATCGCTACTGTTTTGATGCAGTATGCTTACAAGTATTCGATACATGTACAGCATGCATGTGTTTGTCCACAAACGGCTGAACCGAATGTTACTTTGTGTACTGTACTTGTAAGTCTGTACATTGTATGTATTCAGCAGTGTATGTTCCCATTGCCCGGCACCCACATGATACATATTACAGTACATGTGTGCTCTTAAGTGTCTGCATTCTGAAACTTCTTCTGCATACCAATACTGTAAGTTAAACAACTGTTACTGTAAGTGAAACGGCAAACGATACTGCAATTCTTTGAGAGGTCTGGTCCCACAAAAGGTGAAAAGAATGTGTCATTTTCACAAAATTCTTTCATAGAAGTTCCATGTGGGTAGACATGCGTATCAGAGTTAGCGCTGAGCTCCGAATTTAGTGGGTCCCAGCCTGGGTTTTTGGACCCCATAAAAGTCTGAAATATTAAATTTAAGGGGTCCGCCAGGAACTTTAAAGGGTCCAATTCTCATGCTTCAATACAAATCAATTTTCCGTACATACACATCACACAATTGTCTGTTCATTCCAACGTTATAGTACTAAAGCCCACAGAAAACTTTTATATTGACTACAGACAAGTTTATTAAAGAAAGTCTGCTGTGGTTTGAAGGCCCCAAAAAATCCCTTAGATGTCTCCACAGCAATTTCTGTTAAAAAAAATAAAAATGCTGTGGAGACAGTAGGTCTCCATGATAAGTTTTATGGGGTCTCCACAGCATTTTGCCCCCATGTTTTGCCTTCAAGACTTTTTATTTTATGTTTGTCAGTTCAATGACCAAATAAAGCCTCGAAAATGAACTGTCTACGTGTATGACTCTTTATTTATAGTAATTTCCTCATTAGATTGAGTATCACAAACTCTTAGTAAGCCTACTAATTTCCCTTTATAACTAAATGCAGTTCCTTTAGGCCTATCCAGTTCGTAGTCCTGTCAAGTGCCTCCGGGTTCTGTTTTTCTCTGATTTCCATCATCCCAAATTGCTGTAGGCCAGCCACTTGAAGTGACATATTGACTTCCAATTAACCATTGTATTTTATGAATCAAAGCCCAGTTTCCTAGCTCCTACCCTGTTCAACCAAGAAAGGTACTACCTCCCAATGTGCAGCCTTATCCTGTGCCCATGTGCCTTTACAGTAGGACAGTGATTCACACAAAATGTTCTTAAACATTCATTCCCTTTAACCTGATACAACTAAGAAAATTGAGGTGGTCAGACTAATTAATTTAAATATCCCATGATAATCAGCAAATTTGATGCTTCTGAACACCTTTCACGAAGTCGTCCAAAATGTAAGCCTACGATCTCCCCCAAGTCGATCCTTTAAACTTTGAATTCAAGATTGTGCAGTAGTACACACTAATTGTACAGGTGTTTCCTTCTCAGGGTAGCCAGCCCAAAACGTAAAACTGATAGGCATCCAAAATTATCTAGATGACATTTACTTCATAAAATAGTTTCTCACCATGCGTAAAATAGTCAAACTAAGCCCTGTGTAACATTTTCACAAACTTTTATTCCAGTAGTTTTCTTGTACAATACATTTTACTTTCAGAGTTGCTTGCTCAGGTTCCTACAGTATGCTATCCTATGGTAACGAGGTTGTATATAACGTTTCCTGAGCCTAGCCTAGTCTTGTAAACAAACTTGCTTGTGGTGAGAGGCAGTTGCCGATTTTGATTTAAGTGTGGTCTGGCGCTAGGTTGCTTTGCATGCAGTTGAACCGTGTAGTATGGGATCATGGTTTTGGAAGGTGAAAGTATAAACATGCAAAATTTATACGCAGTAATCTAATTTCAAGCCATGTGGAAGGCCTGAAATATTGACACTTTTAGTAGTGTCAAAACTGTGATACGTAGAGTTGTAGTAGTTAGTAGTAGTTTAAAACTGGGATAATTTAAGAACGTAGCTCGAATGATCTACTGAGAATAATCTAAAGACTGATCGATGGCAAAAATGTGCCGTCGATACTATCATCATCTGGGGCAAAAGGAAGCCACATGCATCAGCGCATAGGATTTTTTGTGACTGGAAATATAAATTGGCTGGCTGAGGCAAAATTTCTGTGCGTCCAAGCTTTCTTCTCGGGCCGCACGGGAGAAAGCCTAACTTATAAACTGTGCGTCCAGAAACAGAACTTCGCGTCTATGAAACGCAGTGGCGTAGCTAGGATTTTTTCCAGGGGGAGCAAAGGTATGAAATTTCCCCAAAACTTTTCCCGGTCAATGTGTATGTATTTCATATAAAATATGCAAACTTACAAGTATAACAACATTACCATGTCATTTTGTAATATTACCTGCATTTTAATCTAAAAGTAAAACATAGAGCAATCGGAAATAACAAAGTATATTATTTTGGTAAACAGTATCTGGTTTATTTGTATGTGCTAACGCAGGATTTCCCTGAAGGGGAGGGGCATGCAGTATGGTCTAAGGGGAGGGGTGTCCGGAAATTTTTTGACGTTTTCAAGGAGGCTAGATGCAAAATGGTGCAAGATTTTCGACTTTGACAGGAACAGTGTTAAAAGTTGAATCGTGGTGGTTCATGAGGATAAAACTGAAACTTTTGTGTATTGACATGCATTTCCTCATACCATTTATGCTACCCTACGAAGCAAAACTTGTCATTAAATATGCACACTTTTAGGAGTCAAAATAAAAGAGCATTGATCGGTATTTGTGGTTTTTCTTGGCCACAAAATGTTATTTTGTCATAAAGATTATCTAAGCGGAGCGCCACCATTGGTTGGCGCGGAGCGTAAAGAAAATTTGGAAAAATCAGACCCCTTAGATCGCCGGAAATAGCATTTTCCAGGCTAATACGAAGAATCTAGCCAGTCTTTTTCTTCTTTTGTCGTTTGCAATAAAATGCTCACTTCAAAATATGTTCGCAAACTGCAAAGTGATCAGAGAGTTAAGAGCTTATTTTACCCCAAAAATGTAATTTTGCCCAAAAGACCGAGCGAAGCGCCACCATTGGTTGGCGCGGAGCGTAAAGAAAATTTCGAAAAATCAGACCCCTCAGATGGTCAAAATAGCGTATTTATGCTTGTAAAGAGAATCTAAACATGTAGTCTTTTTTAGCGATGCCACAAGTGGAATACAGAGTCTACCTTTTAAAGTAAAATTGGAATTTGACAGAATTTGCCTAGGTCTATTTGTAGGAATTAAAAACAAATTGGCATCACTGAAAGACCTTGCAGGGACAATCCTTCCCCTTTGAAAATTTTTGAAAAATTGGGCGTCCTTATAAGCAATCTGGTGCCACATATGCTATCTTTTGAAGTAAAATGTGTGTTAATAAAGTTAAACTACGTATTTTTAAGAACAAAGAAAAAATGGCATCTGTGAGGGGGGCATGGCCCAATGGTCTCCCCTTTGCACGCCACTAAGGAGGCCTAATAGTGGCTCGAACACACAGCATATCCTGTTAGAAAATCAGTCTGTTAAGTATAGAAGGCTACAAGGTACTCATTGTCCATTTATTGTTACACTCAAAGTGAGCAGAAAGCTATTTTCCCGAACTAGCTTGTAAGCCTCCAAGGATTAAGCTAAGTAACAAAATCTAAGTGTGCCAACGGATCCTGTTAATTCTAATTTCTAGATTAACTTTAAGTTTATCGTTGGCCATGGATTGTTTCAGCCCCATCCATCGTTATTTACACAGAGTAAAATCGTACAGCTACTGCCAGCTTGTAGAAGAACATAACAACCTCGGGGGTCTACGGTAGTGACTTGTCAGTTTTCACATCCCTTTTACTGAATTCCCAAAGTATCACCTGAATAACAGCTTCCTGTGCACTGAAATGCACTGATCATAACCCCCGTGCGAATACAAGCACAAGAGAACATTCAATCTGCTACGCGGCGAGGACATTTCTGTGGAACGCGAATTGGGCCGGTTCATGCGACACTGCCGAAATCTGAGTTAATTTGTTGCATGAAAATACGAATTATGTATGAAAAATGTCTCACAATTTCTTATTCTAACAAAAATTTTGAGAAATTTTTGTAATAATAAGAAGATTCATCAAATTTCCCCATTTTCATCAAATTTCCCCAAAAATTTTTCCAGGGGGGGGGGGGCAACTTTCCCCCCTGCCCCCCAGTAGCTACGCCACTGATGACACGCATAGGCACCAAAACGTAAACCCTGACGCGCATGCTACTACAGTACACGTTCACGTTTATGCAGGTTTGCATTTCGATCCTTCATTAGCATGTGTACTCTGTATCTTGCTGTACAAGACAGCACTATTGTACAGCACCTGCCACTATGAACATGTCATTGTACAAACATGCAAAGGCATGGTTGAAGAGACCGTGCATTCCTACAGTAGCACGTAACCGTTGACTTCGTTTTTTAAACAGCTCTAGATAAATAATTTGTTTGTTTGATCAAATTTTGCAACTTTTTTGACCCGCAATATTTTTCATTGCTGTTTAAAAAAAGATTATCGATACCAGGAGGGGTCAAACTCCGTAAAACATTGTCGCGTACAAGTTTGGATTTAAAAAGTTGCGGGAAAGTTTAACATCCCAGGCTCAAGAAAATGCAAGATTAGAAGTGCTGAGCAGCTGAAGCATGCTAGCGAGCTGCTACGATAGAGCAGCGTGTACAGTACCAGGATTTTGACAAGGAACAGTACTGGAATAATATTTGGAGCCCGGAGCACCATCAGTCAAGTGATCAGATACCGACTTCTACTGTTGTTATACAGTAGTTGACTAATAATACCGAAGCATGTATTTGATGTCCAGAATATCAGACGGTATTTTAGGTATCATCGATACTTTTACTTTAGCAAATCAGGCCGTTTTGGTCTTAGCGTTTCTTGTTGCTTAACTTGACTACAGTGCAAGCCTGCACGGGAATAGGTGCGACGTTCATGTTTGTGGGGATTAAGAGAGATTTGGGTGAAGAGGTAATCCTGTGACAAATGAAATAATGAATAGTTGGGCTAAAGGAATATTTTGGTTATTCTCCCCTTCCCCCCCCCCCCAAAAAAAAAGAACGATCTGTATTCATCTTTTCTTTTGGTAAAAATTTTAATTTAATTTGTTGCCTATCATCATAAAACTTTGCCCTTTTGCTTGTCTGGTATAAGGGGCATAGAAAAACCTTCCCACACCTTGCTTCTGCACACACAAAGTGTGTATACCTATTTTGCGAAAATAGCGATATTACCGGTATTTGTGGACCTATATATTGATATTTTATATAGGCAATACCGCTACACTTTAAAATGTGGGACCAAGGGGGAATTCCCCTAAAATTTTGAGCTAGCACTAACCTTGCTGTTGATGGTGTGTCATACTGTAATGATGCTCAATTACAGTAAATGGGCCATGCTGTCCATGCTTGTGAAATATTGCAAGATACAGTTTCCTTCTATTCATGTTGGGTTTGTTTGATGTTGCTGTGTTTCTAACAACAAATACGCTTCATTTTGGAAATGACAAAAACACGATTTTATTTGGTTCCTCCTTTTACGTCCTCCCTTTTTAACTTTATTTAACGTTCTCAACACAATTTTTTAAATTACAATTCCACCACACCTATGACTGTATGAGGCGCGGTATAAATCTGCGTCATACTCTTTTAACACATTAGGTTAATTAATTTAATTGTTACCGCGGAACACGTCTGAGACGCAACTTATGCAGTAGCCTTAGCAACAGATGCGCTGAAGGCATTATAAAGAAGGCGTCAGGCGCTATGCGACTTACGCAGAAAATACTAAACAATACTCCACAATTCAACTGTTGAAAATAGAGGGCGTCTCAGACGTGAACCACAGTAACAACCTTCTAAGCAGGTTGATACTTGGACATGGTGTTACGTCGAAGTTGACACTATTGCCAAAGCTTTACATGGCTGATTATAGTAACTTAGTACTTTGCCACCTGCACTGCACTAGCTACTGAAAATTTGACAGTTTTCCCTCCCTTTTGGTATCAAAGCTGGCATCATTTTACCCCAGGGACTAGTGCCACCTCACAACTACTGAAAACTAGGGGGAAACCTTGCTTGATATGCAAAAAAAAAATACTGTTTGAAAAGTACTATTTCCCTGTACTTGTTTACTTTCACGGGAATGAGAGGGCTACAGGTTGCAGACTAATGGTGAATCTGGTAACTGGCCGTTGTAAGTCTACCCAGGGCCGCTGGTGGGCTCAAGTATTAATGTAGTATGTACTCTAAATATTAGAACTGCCTTAACCCCAAATGCATATATGCTCATTTTGGGGGGGCAAGACATGCTTTTATCACATTCATGCATATGGAACTGGCTATGAAGAACTTTAATGGCAGTATCTCGGTGTTTGCCTTCAACAGACTCAAAGCCTATAATAGTCTCGTAGCCAGGATTGCGATTTGTGCTATGGATCCCCCCCTCCCTGTCAATGTGCTTGACCCACAGTCCCTGTGCTAAAAAATTTTATTCCCTTCAGGTTTTACTGCACACCCCCATGGCAATATCGGTTTATCAACTACACAGTACATTATTCCTTGTAAAAATTAAGAATTGACAATCCTAAATTTTCTACAGAAAGTCCTCATTGTCTTTATTTTGGACTCTACCATTTCATTTTCCCTGCAATAAATAGAGATATTTTTAATAGGTACCCACACAGAATGCCATATTTTTAAACAACGGTTCACCTTATTTGTGCAATGTAAAATGATTTCAGAAATAACTCCTTCAGCCTTGTACATTTTACAGGACTGAGCATATGAAATATACCGGCACTGCAAGAGATATAAGACCATTAACTTGTGGATCTTGGGAAGGTTAGTGTGCAGAATGTACAGTTAGACTTGAAATATTAAGGAGCTAACTATGCCCTTGTACATGTGGGAAGCTCCAGGCCTGAGCAAATTTCTAGGAGCATCACACCCACAAGTCCCTATTAATACAACCCTTGGTTGCAGTAAGCCTGCTTTTCTACATGAGTAACACAAAACGTCTGTTTCCTTTCTCAGCTAGACATCTTACTTGTTATAAAATATAACTTGAAATTTTGATAAGAATCATAATTTTTGTATATTTTGTCATGTTACTTCTAGAGACACCCCATATGGACTCACCGTGCAAGGATATCTGTGCAGCTTTTACATTCAATATGACAGACACAGAAGGGAAGAATGCTATGAGAAATTTACTCCAAGAAGTGATCACCAGGCTTGACAGGACAGCAACATTGTCAGTTGTTTCTACAGGGTCCTCAAAAGCAAGTCGCTTTGCATGCCTTGTTGAAATGGAATATGTTCACTTCCCATCACCAACAACATCATCATCGGAGGAATATTCACAGGAATATACAAATCACAGTGTTCCAAGTGAAATGGGCCAGAGTCCCATAACTCTTAGGTCAAGTGTTCAAAAGAATTCCCCCAAACCATCAGGTCTTGGATCAACATCATCTACCAACACACCGAGTCCACCTCGCCCAAAACTTCGCACATCAGATGTTCTTGTTTTCAGCCAGGAATCACTGTATGAGCCATTAGTATCAAATCTAGTGGTATCAATAAAAAGTGGTACAGTTGTCAATCATAGAGATATCGTCCAAGAATTACTGGCTCGATTACCTTACCAAACAGGTATGATCTATGGACTCGAAATAAGTCAGCTTCAAGCAAATTTGTATTCAGTTGAAAAACATGTTCAAGATTCAGGACCTATTGTGAGACTGGGATCTTACCCTGAGTACTGCTTTCGTGAAGCATTTAATGACTTTCATTTTCCCACCTTCGAGAAAATGGTGTTGGACATCGGATGCATACTATATAATCATGACAAACACCCCTGATGGATGATCTGTTGGTGTGGGGTCCTAAATTGATTCCTTGTAAATATAGTGTTAAAAATGACATTTTTCAACAAAATTATAAGATGTGCACATTTGGATTTTTTTTTTCAAAATAGTCTGGCCTTGCCATGGCTTCTTTAACATTGAAACGTATTGGATTTAATAATAAAAATGGGAATACAGTACAGTATTAATTGTATAGCAATTTAGCATACCTCTTGTAAACAGTCCATTAGCATTGAAACTTTCTGAATTTATCACCTTTTCAATTTTGAGAGGTCAAAATGTTAAATCATGCAGCTATGTGTGCATGTATGTTTGTCTGTATGTGTTAATTTGAGACATGGTATGTTGAATTAATTCGAAATTTCATAAAGGGAAACCGTTATAGCTGTCATACTTCGAACATAGATGCTGCTGTGTAAAAGGGAAAATTTGCCTTGATGTGATGTAGATCAAAGGTCACATGAGGTCACTCACTACAGGTCAAATCTTTAAAGGTGCTTGTAATACACCTCAAACATCAATTTTTCTCAAAGTTTCAAATAATGATGAGAACATATACAACCACAACCAGTGTAAATTTAGAAAGGAACCGTAAGAGATAAACGAGAAAAATGATGGGCTAGAACTTAGGCTTCGTGTGTAATAGAAACCAAATTTGTGTAGTATCAATCCTTGCTTAACTTACCCCAAAATTTCAGGAATGAAGCAAAAACAAGAATCCTCACGCTCCACGTTTGAAGCTTAATGTGTTATGGAAACAAAAATCACAAAACGAAGGGAAAAAGTTCACGTAGAATCACGTGACAGATATGAAAAGCCTTCCTGACGTTGCTACGTGAAATCTCTGCCATTTTTGGTTTCGATGAAAAGAGAAACCTATGCATTCATGATGGCGTGTGTGTGTATGTATGTGTGTTTGTGATACTTTGCTCGTAATCGCGATATCTCAAGATAGGAATATCCAACACTTTTCATATTTGGTTTATAGATTTGACATGTTGAGAGAAAGAACCATGTTGTTTTTGGTGCAGGTCAAAGGTCATTTGAGGTCACCAGAGGTCAGTCAAAGTCTGAAAAGTTTGTAATCGCGATATTTTAAGTTAAGAATGACCGACACGTTTCATATTTGGTATACAGATTTTCCATGTTAGGAAGAAGAAGTGTATTGTTTTTGGTGGACGTCAAAAGTCATATGAGGTCACCAGAGGTCAAAGTCTGAAAAGCTTGTAATCGCGATATTTCAAGTTAGGAAAAACCGACACTTTTCATATTTGGCATATAGATTTGCCATGTTGGAAAAAGAAGCCTATTGTTTTTGGTGGACGTCAAAGGTCATACGAGGTCACCAGGGGTAAATCTGTGAAAACCTCCTAAAGTGCTCGTAATCGCGATATCTCCAGTTAAGAATGACCATCAGTTTTCATATCTGGTATATAGATTTTTCATGTTAAGAGGAAGAACCCTATTTTTTGGTGGAGTTCAAAGGTCATTAGAGGTCACCAAAGGTCAAAGTCTGAAAAGCTTGTAATCACGATATTTCAAGTTAGGAATAACCGACACTTTTCATATTTTGGTATATAGGTTTGCCATGTTGGGAAGAAGAATCCTATCGTTTTTGATGGACGTCAAAGGTCATGTGAGGTCACCAAGGGGTAGATCTGTAAAAACCTCCTAAAGTGCTCGTAATCGCGATATCTCAAGTTAAGAATGACCAGCACTTTTCATATTTGGCATATAGATTTGAGAGTTAAGAGGGAGTACCCAATTGTTTTTGGTTGAGGTGAAGGGTCATTTGAGGTCACCAGAGGTCAAAGTCTGAAAAGCTTGTTTTCGCGCTATTTCAATTTAGGAATGACGGATACTTTTCATATTTTGTATATGGATTTGCCATGTTGAGAGGAAAGACCCTATCGATTTTGGTGGATGTTCGAGGTCATATGAGGTCACTAGCGGTAAATCTGTGAAAACCTCCTAAATCGCCTGTAATCGATATCTATGATGAACACTGTAGGGGTGCAGATATTACCATACCAAGATGGAGCCTATATCAAATTAAAAGTTCTCTTTTGGCGAGGAATCACTAAGCCTGTGGGCTTTCTGGTATTGATTTCCAGATAGCAAAAATGTACACCTAACAATTTCCAAAAATTTATCCCCTGTAAGATTGCTTGCTGTTGGCTCTAGAGGGTTTACAGTACTATTATCTTCACAAAGTAGCCCATTATTATACTAAAATCTTAAATCGAGACTTGACAATAACACAAAATATAATGCCCGCCTTCATACTAGAATGTGAAAGAGAGGGATCAAAAAATGGGCGTCCATAGGCAGGGGCAAGGGAGGAACTTGCCCTTCCCTGGAAAATAAAAAACCTGAATAAACGAAGAAAACATAAAGAAAAAAGACGAAGAAAAATTAAAAATATTTCTTAACAGTTCATTCAGTGTTTTCCCTATTTATATGCGGTAAATAGGCTTTAGAAATGCCATGTCTAGCGATCTGGGAGGCATTTTGGGCTCAAAATATTCTTGCGCTCCACGCCAACTCATGGTGGCGCGGAGATTTTCCTCCATTAAAGAATTTGACCCCCCCCCCCCCCCGAATTTTTATCTGCACAGGCCCATGGATAGAAAATTCCAACGTGTTTTAATAGAAAAACTTGCTGAGGAGAAATGGCAAAGTAGTCTTCTACCGGGTGCGGAAAATCAAATGAAAAGTTTGAAAAGCCGCAGCTTCGATCATGCTGAGGCTCAGGGTATTTACTCCTTCGAAGCGCCCCTGCAGACCATTTCGCCCCGTCTGACCGAAATCCCTAGCTCCTCCATTGCTTCATAGATGTTGTAAAGTTGCTGTTCCTTATATTTGTGGTTTTATTAGGGTTAGGCTCAAGTTATATTAATTTTAATCAAATAATACTGTTCTAACGCATTCGCTATCTCTCTCCTCTTACGTCTTTTACGTCGAGATTTAGCAATACCGATCAAGAACGTGTAAGGAATTTCGGATTCTCTAAAACCGCGGTAAACTTGCAATGGGAGATCTTAGTTCCATTCACTTTCTGCCTTTTTACGAATTCCTGCAAAAGGGAAACGTTCGGTTTCCAGAAACCTCTACCACTCATATGAGAATAAATACGTAAATGAATTTACAACTGCATTGTGATCCGACTGTACAGATGATAGCTGCAAGATTAAAACAGTCAAGACATTGGGACAGTAAGCTGCATGAGATCAAGAAAAAGTCAAGTCTACAACTGAGACCACCTGTTATATTAGAATGCCAGACATATACACAAAACAGGGAAAAAAGAATTACTCTTCATTTGAAATTTGTGAAATCTCCTCCGCAAATAAAATCAATCTACAAACCTTAACACCCCACACTGCCCGACAAGGTAAATGAAATAGATATTCAAAAAATAGTTTAAAATTGTGAGACCATATACACAGTCTGACAGTTGTGACTCAATTGTGCGCAGTTCAAATCAAATTCATGTATGTTTCCGGCAAAATCTTGGACTCCAGTATCATGTAGGAAGGTGGAGAGTTTAGATCTGGAAAAGTTCTCATGTATCGTCCCTCTACTTGGCCCAAGAAAATGCAGTTTTGTATCATGCGAGTACAATTTGAAACTCTCCCCGACCATTCCTTTTTCTCGACAAGGTTGGCCTTGGTCAGGTCATCTACGATTTGGAAGGACTGATTGTGTTCTTCTTTTTTCCATTACACTTATCTTCTTTGGCAATTGATAGCATTTCAGTTTTTTTTTGTAACTGTTACTATTTCGGGCAGTGTCTTGCAACTTGAATTCCATATGCTGAGAAAAAGTTGTTTTTGATTTCTTGCCGTAGGCTAAAGAAGAGGTAAACAGAATAAACTGAAACTAAAACTAAAGAAAGCAGGTCACCAGATTAAGAACTGCAAAATCTTTTCACACTCGTGACAGCTTAAAATTTGTTTCCACATATTTCTCTCATTTGATCCCCTGGAACTCCCCTCCCCACCCCCAACTGCGAAGTGTTTGCCTCTCTAGTACCTTGCTACCGGCCTGAATGGTTTATCTGCAGTAAACACCATATCCCAGCATAGCAGTTGTGGACACACTTCATCTTTGATTTATAGACGAATCCGGACAGTCAAGTGATGATGGTCTGATTTTAGCCAGACATAACTGGGGTCTATAACCTTTTAATCTTTCAATTTCCTTGTTTACCTGTATCATTTCTGCATGCATACTACATTGTGTATTGATTCCCTCATTTTTACTGAATATGAGGGTTTGAAATTCATGCAGACAAAAAAGAAGACGATTTAAGACTGATGGTCCCCAATAATGCCTGCCTACAGTCACTAAACACAATCGCTGATCGTATTTGTCTACAGGTTTCCAAAGGTGAGAAAAAAAATTACCGCAAACGTTTAAATTAAGCAAACCACATAGGATTAAACCAAGTTTAGCATATAATGTGCTGCTATCCTATTTTACACGCAAATCGCCGTTTATGGTCATTTTCGTTATATTTTGTTCATACATTTGAAAATTCAATCATGTAACTGCCATTTGGTACTTGTTTCAAATAAACAAATCAGTAGTTTTAAATTCTAGCACCCCGTATAGTTTAATCAGGATTTTGTGACAAGAGAACTATTTGATGACACATCTCAATAAGGCAAAAACCCCGGTCAATTTGGCGTACGACACAAATGCAAATTCCAACATGTTTATCCTTGAAAATTACCTGTATGGAGACAGAACCCTTCATTTTATCTCAAATAGTTGATGCACAATCAGTAATACATTTAGTAAATTAGCGTTTTCATTCTTGTACACTAACACGAACGTGTAGCCAATTGAATTACCGATTGAATTACTTCACTTCTAAATAGACATGGAATCACAAAGCATACCGACTTTTTAGCTTTTCATGAGCCCAAACCTTTCCCTCTCCGGAGGGCATGTTTTTGTAATCTTATGATCATTGTGATTTTCCATGGAAATTTTAATCTGAACATGAACACTTCTATTCTTCGGGCGAAGCGGTTTTGACGAAATGATCCGTATGTTCGACTATTAACATTAACATAACATAACATGAAATAGCATGCTGTAACGTATCATAATTCTCGAGCACATCTGCTCAGAACACCTAGCCTATGCGGTTTAATCGTCAACCTACCTGGACCCGATTTGGTCCAGGACTTAATTAGCCTATAAACTCTTGAACTTATTACAGAGATATTCCTCAGGAGAAAATGACATCACAATTTGATGACGAGCCGTACAACAGCACCCCATTAAGTACCCAAATAGATGGTGCCTTTGTGAAAACAAACACAGAATAAATATTTACCAAGTTAGTCACAACTTAATGATGATTTATTATATCATAAGTACCTGGCCCCCACAACTTTACTAACTTTTTGTTTAGACCTAACAAAAATATGAAAAAAAGAATTTATACTAACCGAACCTCTTTCCAAACTAATTTCATTGTTACATACAGAATGATTAACTGAAAGTTACTTATTTCTTCTAAGATGTAGTCACAGATTTTTACTGGCCTCATAGCAATACCAACACTAATGTTTTTCCTAACTACTCTAAGGACTCTCTCGACCTCCAAATTGACCTATTTTAGTATACCACATTTTTTTCCTTTAGTGAGTTACACAGTTACTTGTGTCAGAAACAATATTCAGGAAAATACATTATCATCTCTCAAATTGAAGACATAAAGGAATGATCTTCTCACTCCAAGCCAGTGGCGTAGCTAGAATTTTTCCAGAGGGGGCAGAGGTATGAAATTTCCCCAAAACTTTTCGCGGTCAATGTGTATGTATTTCATATAAAATATGTAAATTTACAAGTAAAACAACATTACCATGTCATTATGTAATATTACCTGCATTTTAATCTTAAGGTATAGCCTAAAATAGAGCAATTGGAAATAACAACTCTTAGTATATTATTTTGGTTAACAATATCTGGTTTATTTGTATGTACTAACGCAGTGACATACGCAGGACTTCTCTGAAGGGGGGGGGGGGCATGCAGTATGGTATGAGGGGAAGGGTGTCCCGAAATTTTTTGGCGTTTTCAAGGAGACTAGATGCAAAAGGGTGAAAGATTTTAGACTTTGACAGGAACAGTGTTAAAAGTAAAATCGTGGTGGTTCATGTGGATAAAACTGAAACTTTTGTGTCTTTACATGCATTCTTATGCCATTTAAGTTATCTTACGAAGTAAAACTTGTCACTAAATTTGTCCAAATAAAAAACATGATTGGTATAGGATTCGTGGGTTTTATGGCCACAAAACTTTATTTTGTCATTAAGACTATCTAAGCGGAGCGCCCCCACCAGTTGGCGCGGAGCGTAGGGAAAATTTTGAAAAATCAGACACCTCAGATGACCGGGAATAGCATTTTCCAGACGCATACTAAGAATCTAACCAGTCGCTATCTTCTTTTGTCGATTGCAATAAAATGATCCGTTCAAAATATGTTCGCAAACTGCAAAGTGATCAGAGAGTTAAGAGCTTATTTGACCCCAAAAATGTAATTATGCCCAAAAGACTGAGCGAAGCGCCACTATCGGTTGGCGCGGAGCGTAAAGAGAATTTCGAAAAATCAGACCCCTCAGATGGTGCAAAAAATAGCGTATTCGTGCTTTAAAGGAGAATATAAACATGTAGTCTTTATTTTTATCGATGTCACCAGTGGGATACAGAGTCTACCTTTTTAAGTAAAAATTGGAATTTGACAGAATTTGCCTATTTGTACGAATTAAAATAATTGGCATCACTGAAGGACCTTGCAGAGACAGTCCTTCCCCTTTGAAAATTTTTGAAAATTGGGCGTCCTTTTATGCAATCTGGTGCCATATATGCAATCTTTTGAAGAAAAATCTGTGTTACTAAAGTTTGACTACGTCCTTTTAAGAACAAAGAAAACATATCTTCTGTGAGGTCGTGAGGGGGCATGGTACACCACTAAAAGGAGGACTAATGGTGGCTCGATCACACAAGATATCCTGTTAGAACAGCAGTCTGTCAAGTGTAGAAGGCTACAAGGTACTGGACTCGTTTATCGTTACACCCCAAGTGAACAGAAAGCTTTTTTCCCGTATTAGCCTGTAAGCCTCCAAGGATTAGGCTAAGTAACAATCTAAGTAAGCCAATGGATCCCGTTCGTTCTAATTTCTAGACTAACTTTAAGTGTATCGTTGGTTATGGATTGTTTCAGCCCCAGCCATCGTTATGTACACACTCAGAGTAAAATCGGTGTAGATACTACTAGCTTGTAGGACAACATAATAACCTAGGGGGTCTACGTTAGTGACTAGTCAGTTTTCACATCATTTTCCTGAATTCCCAAAGTGTACAACGCAGAGACGTACGAGGGGATAAGTTCGGGTTTACAGCCTTTCAGTGTTAGTTGTACTGTATTAGCTGTTGTCAAATTAATTCCTGTATAACAGCTTCCTGTGCACTGAAATGCACTTATCATAACACCCTCGCGTATGCAAGAGAAAACTCAATCTGCTACGCGGCGACGACGTTTCTGTGGAACGCGAGTAGGGCCGGTTCAGGCGACACTGACGAAGTCGGGGTTAATTTGTTGCATGAAAATACGAATTATGTATGAGAAATGTCTCACAATTTCTTTTTCTAACAAAATTTTTGAGAAATTCTTGAAGAATAAGAAAATTCATCAAATTTCCCCAAATTATTTTCCAGGGGAGGGGCAAGTTGCCCCCTGCTCCCCCCAAGTAGCTACGCCACTGCTCCAAACAAATTTTGTAATAGTCCAAGGAAATTCTAAATTGGCACAGTTCTTTTATTAACAGCAAGTTCAAAATATGTAGGTACCGAAGCTTATTATTTTAAAATTGCTGTGCTGTGCCAATTGAGGGTGCTGTAAGACTTCTACAAAATTTTGAGTGAGATTTGACTGCCTTTTAGTAAATGTTTAGGGTATTTTAAATTTCAAACTAATTTGGGGTTAGGTGTATTCGATCTGTATGGTTCTTCATTCATACTGGTATATTTATAAAATGTACTATGCATGTAAACAATTGGATTATAACCATCGCTAGATAAATCAAAATCATTGATCCACTTTTTGTCTCCACAAGGTTTACAACTGCCAAGCCACTCTGGTCCAAATGGATCAAGTTTTGTCAATAATGGCTTGTTGTTCTCCTTCCAAGCATTTTGTTCTAAAAAGCTTAAAAATATGCACGCTGACCAAGGAGATGTAAACGGATAAATCTGACCTTTTAGCTGCCTTTCGTCCGTTTGTCCGTATTTCCTCCACTCATGATATAAATTATACAATTTTTCGTCATTTGCCACCTTCAGAATGAAGCGAGCAAGATCTTCTGCATTGCTAAAATCATTGGCAAACACAAATGAATTTGGGGGTGCCACTCTTTCGTACTCCGATTTTGAAGCACCAATGACGATCGGGACCGCCTTAAAGAGAGTTAGAGCTTGCCAAAACTTCTCCGTAATGTATTCAAAACAACATGAATTTTCAAAAGCGAGGTAGAACTTGTATCCTTTTAATATTGTGTGGGGTTCATTAGGTCCATTGGGAAACGGAAGACGTTTGTCACCACAACCACCATATTTATGAACAGGTAAATATCTGCTTAGACTTTGAACGAAACCAGTTCTGTTCCAGAACGACTTGTCACAATGACTGCTAACCCATGCCACTATGTGATCTTCTACCTTGGGATATATATCAGCATCCAACTTTCGATCGTTTTCTGCAAATGGGACGAATATTCCATATTTTGCAACAATATCCGATTTAGAGTGGTACGTTATGGATATGTTAAAACGAAAATCTTGACCGAACCCAAGAGGTTTAATACCGTCGGTAGGTCGGACCTGTGGGGCAAAATATGCACTCTCCCCAGTTACGTACACCCATATTTGATGCAACTTCCTTACTTTCTTTGCCTCTTCCCACTGTTTATCGGAGACTTCAACTCCAACGAATACAACGTCAGCATCTCCAATGCCAGCGGCATTCCATGGCGTTGCTCTAAAGGTGATGCTCCTGTGGGTGCCTGGACATGTATACCGCGCTGGGAACGCACCGGGGTAAAACAGTTCAGGGTAAGCGGAATATATTACTGTGTCCACGTTATCTTTTATCGTTCTCTGATGTGGGGCGCTGTTAGGATTGGCTATCGAGTCGTTGGGTGGTTTAATGTTTAACTCCTCATTAGTATCAGTTTCACTGGTGTTTAAATGATCGTGCTTGTAACTGTCTTTGTCAATTATCAGAGAAGGCACTCCTAGCTTTAAGGACGATTTTGCATTGGTATTTGTTTTACTTGAATTAGCCTCGTAGTACTTATGACTGTCTCCCTCAGTTTTCAGGGTAAAGGCCCTTAGAGACGACGGCTGGTGGTACCATTTAGTGACGATGGTGTGGAATGTAATGACAATTATCACACAAATTATGGTAGCTGCATAAAGTCTCCAAAACACTTTCATTCTGTTTGATGCGTTTTAAACTAAAAATGTAAATCCACAGTGATAAGAAAATCACGTAGCCTGCAATATTAAAACCGGACGGAATCGATAACGCCAAATAAAATTCAGTCTTTCAGGGGTCGGTCTGGTTGGTTCGGTCTTAAATTCACAGAAGCACAGGAGGTTACCTACGTTTGACGTGATACCATTGTACGATCGCAAGCTGTTCTGCAATGCGTTAACATTCTCTCTTATGCCAAATTATGTCCAAAAATTCACGGGACGAATCTATTAACATGTGTATCTAAATAACTACATAACTATTGTTAAAAGCTTAGGTGTAGAATTTTATCTTACTATGTAGCTATCGCTGTACCGTGAATGCTTTATTCATTTTACCGACAGACGTTTTTCTGAATTTTTTCTATTCCAAAGACAATGGTGCCATGGTCGTCTTGTCACGGTTCATTTGTCATACTGAATAATAGCAGTTGCTGAATATTATCATCAAACTGTACATTGACTAGCGGACCGTAGGTGGTAGGAATTTTTTACTCACGAAATACGAATATCGCGAAGGCTCTTTATTGAAGGTTGGCGTTAACGCCAAAATAACATCACTTGGTGTATGTTGCAAGTGCGTGAGGGCACTTGAAAACATATTAAAAATATGGATAAATTTCAGCAAAATACATTAACAGGACCGTCCGTACTCTGAGGCTGTCACTGGACTTGTGGTTCGCAAGGAACTTCAGATTGGCGAAGGGTGAGGCAATGCGCGAATGGTGTTCGGTTGTGATTATCCACGCGAATTAAATTTTGACCATTGTTCCGTCCAGTTAGTTAGTGTGAAGCTGTCCCTTGAACCGCCTACGAATACGGTAAGGTGGATCGAGAGATCACTGAGGAAATTGATTGTGGCTGAGGTAAAGAGCCAAACCCTGGAAACCGGATCTACTGAATGATATTTCCGGAACCGAATGGTTAACAATAGAAAGGCATGGAGTCTAGGTTACACAGACTCCCCGAGAGAACTCGGCCTATACTTAACACAGGGCAGCAAGTTCCAGCAACCAAGAAATTTTTACCCCCACGTGACACTGAATCTAGTCAAGGTTTACAAATTGCACAGTAGTTTCTATCTCGTCAAAATGACAAACTTCAGAAAAAGGACGTTTTGAAGAGATGTGCATTTTTTCTGCAAATTGCTGACTTTTACACTAGCAATTTCCAATTCCTTCCGAAAGGGGCAGTCACACTTTTCCGGTCAAGCTACACGAGCTTGTTGTGGGCAAGGAATTTTCAACATATGGGAATGCCAAGATTCGGGTGACTTTTTCGCGTGTGATTTGCCTGTTGTATGCGTGTTAATTCGTGGGTCTTGCGTGTGTTTCTTGTGACATGTCAGGCGCATGCGTCCACGTACTTAAACGCAATGACGCGATCATCTTAAGAGGAACGGTGAGCAATAGTAAAAAGAGCCGGGCGGATTTAGCTGTGTGCATCCAGAGCATAAAGTTTCCCCCTCATAAAGTTTATTTTTTTAGTTTCGTAGATGGGTCATTTTACCAACTCATTGTTGTACTTCATTCACTCTAAAACGTGTTTAAACACTAAATATTCATTTTACCCCACTTTGTAAACACGTTTAAATTCTAAACATGGTTAGCAATTAATACTCAATGTTTAGCAATTAAACGTGTTTGAAAGCGAAAAATGTGGGGTGAAAAGCCCCCTACATCTTCCTAAAAGACTCGTAGCCAGGAGTTCTGATATGAGGAGCACCATTGACGTAGTTTTTGGGGGGAGCTGTCCTAGGACAGAAAACCCTTGTTATGCACTCGGTTTTTTGGTCTGATGTTAGCTGAAATGGTCCGTGACGCAAACGGACACTATACATGCACGTAAGTGCAGAGAGTTGACACTACGAAGACTGAAGACGCACGAATATGTACCAATACAACTCACAACAACCTACGTACTCACAGTGGACAGCGAACAACAGCGCAGTGGAGCGAACCAAACAAAAGGCTGTACGGAAGTTGATAAATGCCATCCCCACGGTCGGAGGGTATTTCGAACTTTCAACGGTCATTTTCGCAAACATTTCGAAAATGTTTAGCGGGATAATGGGGTGATTCATGTAGGGGTTGGTCCCTTCTATCACCATGCTTCCGCTGACCCCGGGGGAAAATTGTCACAGGGGTGCCACAGCCCAGAAAAGGTCCGATAATTTGCGTAGCCTATATAGCGTACAAATTGGTACTTTCAAGGGTCATTTTGGCATTGCGACCTTCAACGGTCATTATGATTAATATTTCAAAAATGTTTCGCGGGACTATAAGGATGATTCATGTAGGAGTGGGTCCATTCTATCACCATGCTTCCGCTGAGCCGGGGACAAATTGTCACAGGGGTCCAAAGCCTCGATGGGGTCCGATAACTTATTTCTATAAGGTGGGGTCTGGGGTGCGTTACTTGCAAGGATGACATTCTCGTAGGACCGAGATCCTCTATATGTTCACTGCTTTATTATGAGAAAAATGAAATAATGTACTTACTTTCGCATGGAAAGTTTCGAATTAATAACGAGCCCACGTTTGAGCGATGTTAATAGACTCACAATGCCAGTCAAATTGGACACCACCATAACTTTAAGGGTAATTCGTTCTCATGTTCTCTATTCTAGTTTTCTCCATGTGGTTTCATTTTTATTCCACTTTAGGGTGGTCAGGCACAATGGAGCTATTTTCTGTCTTTTATGTACTTCGGTGCACTGCACCCATGAGTGCTATGCCTGGCGGGAAAAAAATAATGCCTCAATGGTACGTCGTCTATATTATATGTGTATGGGACGTGTAGAAACTATACTGGCTTTGCCGTTAGTGCAGGACTGTTTTCCGATGTGTGTACAGGGCATTTGCAGAGATTCCGAGCCCATAATTACCAAAAGGTGACATACTAATGAGAATGTACAACTGTGGAAACTCTCAGTACTGTAGGCTAAGTGAAAACACTGACAAATCGCATGAATAAGATTCATTTAATTTCTTGTGTGGATATTCACTGGGTTTCTTCGTAGAAAACTTTATTGTTAAATGCATGGCAACTTTGGTCGAGCTTCCTCACATGCATGGGAGTGCAAGTCATGCAGACAACTTGGCAGATCATATGGACGTCACCCGACATGGTACAAGTAAAGTAAGCTGAGAGATTGTCAAAGGATATGCCCTTACTAGATCTAGAAGGCAAAGTTTCCGTTACGGATTAAGCAATCCAAGCCAGCTAGAAGCAAGGTAACAGGTTTGCTTGAATGAAAAGCAGAGTTCAAAGTTTCGGCGCTTGAAGGGCCCCAAAATTTTCCAATCTTCTATTGAGAAAATAATCAAAACCTAAGTATGAAAAGTTTCCCGAAAGAAGGGAGCAATATTGCTTCAGATGTGGGCAGTCCAAAATAACCGTCAAGGGATGGGTTCAGGGGAGGGGCGAAGTTTGCGGTCATATCTACTGAATGAATTTAAGGTATAGATGAGCTTTGATGGCTCACTATTTGTAATCAGTTTTTATGAGTCGGGCTGAACTTGGCCTTGAGGTGTTGTTTAAAGGAAAAAACATGAACAGTTAATTAATCTGTAATATTTGGGCTGGTTGAAGTTGTTATCTTCAGAGTTATTGAACCTGAAATTTGATCTTTAGGGAATATTTCGGAAATACATGTAATTGAAGTACAAACCAGGGGGCAGAAAATGAAAGACACGTGAATTACAATTTCTAATTATATTGTCATATTATCTTGTGAGACATGCAAAAAGCAATCAGTTATACAAAGAAAGGTTCTGGTTTTCAAGGCGATGAAAACGGACGGCTTTAAATACTTGCAAAATGTGGTTGGCAAGAAAATCATAAGAAAATACAATGGTACAATTTTCATAGTAACTAATATCAATGGAACCCTTACAAAAAAATGTGAGGCAATTAGTTCCAAATTTGCAGGTTTTCACATGTTTTTTCCAGGGGTTATCACAGGTCTTTGCATGAAAACCTGTGTTTTCCCTTGACATTGACGCGGAGATTCAAACAACAAACAGCTTATTAAACAAAGTAGCCTAATTGCAAAGTTTTTCTTCGGGTCTTACTTTAGGCTGTGAAAATAGTGAGTGAGACTCGGTAACCTGTACACTACGATCCGGTTTAGGTGACGCGACGAAATGATTCAATGAAAGTCACGCTTGTGTTGTCACTGCGATGAATAGAAAGGTCGACCGGATAGATGACCTATTAGGAGGTCCAGTGTCTTCTACTTAATCATAGGGAGTAAAGAGTGTATCTTGGCCAAAAAGTTCCTTACAATTTGTACCAAAGGTATCGTTGAAGTTTCCAAATGTAAGAGACAAAGCTTTAAAAGTAATTTAAAACAAAATTTTTGTGGAAGTATTGACGTACAAATCCAAATAAATGTTAGCCTCTATGAAAGAAACACGGCCAGCGGGGGGGGGGGGGGGGCAGAGCCCCCACCTCCACAGAAATTTTGGGGACGCGATGGGCGATGTTGAAAAATGAAGGGGAGTCAAAAAATAAAAAATAAATAAACGGCAAGAGGAAGGAGGGAATCGGGGTTATTTTTTACAGTTTTTCGGGGGGGGGGGGGGGGCTCTTAGTCGTAACGATAAAGTATGCAGTCCCCGACGGCGACTAGTGTCCCCGATGGTTTACCTGTTTTTTGCTCTCAAGGGACAATTTCCCTAATTAGAACCCCAAATTTTTGGCGCGCTACGCGCGCTACAGATTCACTCAAATTCTTTCAATACTTCCATTCCACATGTCTAGAAAGTGTAGGTCCTCTCAGCCTTACCAAGTAACTGGTAGGCAGAGTACACAGGTTATGCAGAGGTCGTAAATTTTATCCCATATCACAAAGCCTAGTTGCTGTTCTCTTGTGTGTGTCATGCGATAGGTCAGATGGTGAGCCACTCACGGAGCATAGTTTGGCTATTTTATCGGGTATTCGACACAATGTGTGTTATCCCCGATACGGTCGACAACCCCTACAGTTTCTATTTTTTTTCTTTTTGTTTTTAATGATTACATAGGCTATGTTAATTTTGTGAGCCCACCATAAAATTTCGCGCGCTCTGCGCGCTTTGCAATTTCACGATTCAGATTCAAAAGAACACTAACTCGACTTTTAAAATATTAAGTAACATTGTGAAAAATTTGCCTAAGGCTGCAATGACATGGGATAGTTAGGCTCCTTCATACCACCCCCTCGACATAGGGGCTGTCGGAACTTGTGGTCGCTGGCGTGGCCCTCCCCCTGTCGGAGATAACCTGTCGCCTTCTCATGGTCGGTTTAGTAACTTTGGCTTTCACAAGAGTTATTTCTGCGATAAAACTTAAAATGTTCGGTACACTTTGCACACTCTTCCTCAGTTCCGTTACCTAGAGCTAATAAAGTACAAACCCTTCCCATCTTTTCATGTAAATTTTTAAGTAGAATAAATGGATTAATGTTCATGTCGGGAATTTCATCTCATTTCGCTAAACTTAGATAATTATCTCTTGTGTCAATCGTGCGGTACCGACTCGAAGAAGAAATTACAATATAATTTGTGTCCGATAGGGCCCAAATGCGGGGACAATTTATTGGCCTGTATAAGATTTAAATAAGTACATATTCTTTTTAGTGTAGGCTAACCCCAAAAATTGTTGCCCCCTTTTCCACGGTTAAATCAGTGCGGAAATATCTTCCTCTAGCATATACAAATTTGATGTCGTATATGGCTCGCGGTATGGTGCACAGGTTTTCTTCAAACCTCCCTCACCAACTCATCGACGGCATCTTGGCTGTCGGGGCTTGGGTCGCTACTCACCCTGCCCCTCCCCCGTTCGGAGAGTGGCCCTTCGTCGGGCAAATCCTGGCGCCAAGCCTGGAGGGAGGGCACATTTTTCCAGTTATGACTTGTATATGTGTAATGAAGCAATGAACTAGAAATGGAAGCTGCATTTTTTGGATAGCGGCAACTATTTTGAGGGGCTGTCAATTTCACTAGGAGGACGTGTCGGCCCTCTAAAACCCCCTGTGGAGAACACTGAAATCTAGTATAAAAAGAACAAAATATAGCACCATATCGCATCTAAGCTGTTGTGTCATGTTCTGCCCTTGGCAACATAATGGAATAGTCCTTCATGTTTATTCATGCAAATGATTCACCTATGTTTAGCTTTAAGAACTTCCTGGAACAGGAAGTCAAGGGAGGGAGGTGATTGGCCGATGTGGTCACATGTTTGTGTTTCGACGTATTATTGGTCTATAGTTGTTGAGGAGACTACCTCGTGTAGATTGTAGAATCAGTCAGGCCCTAGACTTTGTAGCCATCGGACTCCGTGTGTATTATATCCTGCACGTAAAATACTGGAGAGAGAAGTACTTAATAAATCATTTTGGAAATTGGAATGGTTTGACTCTGTCTTTTCTTGAATACGTTCACGCTACCGGAACAAGAAAGACACGACATAAACTCTTCGAGACAGCAAAACATTCCAAAATGGGAAGGTGACACCCAGGGAGACAGGTCCGTGGTCAGGGGGTTCGCACTTAGTCCCGCCCATACCTAATTTTTCTTATTTTTAATTTTTTTATTTAAATGGAGTTTTGGCGTTTTTTAGGGCAAAATGTCAATTCCGCTGGTTTAGTCAAATAAAGTAAGCCTTATGAGTAGCTGTTTTGTTCCAGTGCGACACAATTCCCTAGGGCCCCATTGACTCGTACCGAGTAACCCTCTTACAGTCACACACTAACCCTGCTAACTCTCGAGGGAATAAGGAAAACATTGATACAAGATTGAAAATTTCCCAAAATTCCAACTTAGGTGTTCACCAGATCGCTCAATTTTGATGTAAAATTGCAAAATCCCCTTGGGGCAGGAGGGGGAGAACCACACTCTCTCCCCGTTCGGTCGCTCGGCTCCTGACTTTGGCGCTTCGCTCCCTCAAGAAAATGCCACACCCCAGTGGCGGCGATGAAAAATGAAAAAGTTTGGGCTAAAGGTATGTTCAGCCCCTCAATATTTGTCAAGTGCTCCAATTAAGAAGCGGGGAGAATTTCGAGGTTGGCTGAACATATTCTTGCTTAAAACACTCGGGAAGTGCCGTTTCCGACCATCTGAGGGGTTTGTAAAACCAAAAATTTCCTCCGCGCCAATCGATGTTAGAGCTCCGCTAAGAAACATGTATTAACATTTTTCATAGATTGATTTTTTTTTTTTTTTTGCATTAACTGAGAAATATCAGAAATGAGATCCATATTTCTAGGCTGGGAACATGCAGCATAAAACACTCGAGAAGTGCCGTTTCCTGCCATCTGAGGGGTTTCTTAAACCAAAAATTTTCTTGTACGCTCCGCGCCAACTGATGGTGGCGCTCCGCTTAGATAGTCCCGTCGGTTAAGATTGGGGAAGATGAGTCAACTTGGCCCCCCCCCCACAAGAAAACCCTGGCTACGCCCCTGCTATTACGTAACTGCGGTCGAAAAGCCGGCCCGACGTGTGACCTTTTAGACGGTACAATCACTTACATAATAGGGAGTAAAGCTGTATCGTGAACTGAAAATACCTCACAATTCTTAGTGAGAGCATCAAAGTACCATTTACCATGGATAACGAGTAGTAAAATTATAATTCTAAGCAAAAATGTTGACAAAGTCCTGATTTATAAATTTCAGTCACTTTGTAAAGACATGACAATATTTGACAATGCCCTGCTATCAAGTAATGTACAACCGCTTAGCGAAACAGAGCTTTATAAAAAAAAATGGCTACATTTTACAGAAGGTACACATATTTCTGACGGCCCCATGTGGACATATTTTCGAGACGAAATTTGATGTTTATGCAATTATGCAATCAAAAATTATAAATATACCCGATGAAAGTCACAGTATTCTTTCAAAAAGGAACAAAAAGCCACACATTGCAATATATTTATGGTGTTCGGCAATGCCATTCACACAGCTGCCCCTCTTAACAATGATCTACCCTAGCAAAAACAACCCCGATGATCCAAAATGAAGACAGTCTTTGGCTTGGTACTATTCGGCCGAAAACAAGGCAAAACAAAGAAATAAATTTCAATCGTTGAGCTTACAAATCATAGCCTGAGCCAACACTAAAATGCACATGTTTTGCAAAAGTGTTGTCTGCATGAGTCCAAAGGATTTCCCTTTCGGGAAACCAAAAAATAATTACTCAGTTCGTGTTAGGAAAAAGGTGTAAAGACACTTAAAGTTTCATACGAAATATGATGTTGTACTTGCGTTATGAATCTTCCACAAAGTAACTATAGGACAAGCAAGACAAGCTTCTCATCCTTGGTTCCATATTGTGTTCCTTTAAAATCACGCTCATACAAAAGGAAAATATAATTTTGAAACCATACCTTTAGACAACCAAAATATTTGAAACTTGGTGTTAGCCTTTAACCGAGCGTAGCTGAAGATGCAGGGGCGTCGATTTGATTTTTTTTAACTCAGTGGGGGACATCTGGTTTAATTTTTTCTCCTGTATTGGTAAAGTGTCCACAGCGGACATGTTCATTGCAGAAAAGTTAATCTGGATTCTGAGTTTCCTGCAAGCAAATTTGTAAGTTTTGGGGATCACTGAAGAATTTGTATATCCTGTTGGCAAATCTGAGATTGAGCGGCGACCAAAGAGCGTTGTTGAGGCTCTCCGGCGAATTTTTTGAGTCAAGAACTTTTACTGGAGAAAACTTGGAACTTAATGAAAGAAAAGTTTATAAAAAATAGCACCGTAGTTACCACTGTCACTTGATGATCTGGAGTCACATGTAGCAAATTTCCATTTTGTCACCTCCAGAGTTTGAAAAAGTTTACCCAATTGAAGGTATGAGTGAGCACCTCTGCAAAGGGATTGTAATTTTCGTCGCACGGAGCGCGCGGAGAATTTTGATTTTTCTGAAACAACTAATGACGAATATGGAAAGCTTGTGGAGAGAATTTGTAATTTCGGAATTTCGTGAGTTGTCAAAATCACATTGCAGACTGGTTGCACAAATGGCGAATTTTCGAACTCTTCATTTCTTCAGAGATGCCTGACACTTGTAGCTACGCCACTGCATGTCTGAGAAAAGGGGGTCCAAATGCAAAATGGTGCTAAAGGTTTCAATATATTGAGTTACTAGGAAAATCCAGTTTTCAAAACATGGTCTTTAAAGTGTGTGTAATTACTTCAACAGACTGTACCGTCAATGCGAATTTAAATACCGCGTATACTCTCTAAGTAAATTGAGAAGTTTGAGAAGGATTTGTACAAAGTTCAAATAGTAAGGAACCATTTTTGAGGAAAGAAGGCAAAATCCATAAATTGATCAAAGCACACTTCAACCTACTGCAGGAAAATCTCAGATCGAGGGGGTGGTACCCTCTGGTGTTACTGAGACACAGTTGCATAGTTCTTGCTGTGTAAGATTGTTGATGCAAAAAGCATTAAAATACGTCCTTTCGAAGTTAAGAACGACACCTCATCACACACTATCTGCAGACAGAGGATGGAGGTGTACCTCTAATTCCAGATCGAGGTCTCTAATCTACTAGCAAAATTCAGTGTGGTTTTACTTTTCTACTGGTTAAAACACGAAATGGTCGAATCCCTATACGAATGTGTGATTTGCTCGTGTCGAAATTTTGCATTTGAAATCATTTATTTTTCTGAAAAAGTTGCATGCAGACTGTGCACCGAGACATTTTCCTTAAAATGTGTTAAGCTTGGCAGGGCTGGCCACTCACAAAAGTCTACGGATTTCATTAAAACGTAGAAGGGAAAGATTCCTCTTCTTCAAATTCCTAAAAGTTGTTCTCCTTCATAACCACACCTGCTGCCCCATGCACTCGAACAATCGACTAAATCACAGGTACAGATAAATAATGTAAATTTGATTTGCAAGTGAAAAAGAACATAAATGAGATAACAAGCGCGCGGAAATTTTGGGGACTGCAAAGTACAAACGTGTAGTTATTGATACAGAAATCGATCGTAATCGGTAGAGCACTTTTTTAATAACCTACATGTATTGTATTTGTAAGGTGCGTCCGTAACTGTCCGTAAAAGCATGTTGAGCTCTTCAAAAAAGTTTATCAGTTTTTAAAGTTTACCCCAGGCCTCGGAACCAGTATTTTACGCTGAAAAAGAGAAAATGAAACCCGAGAATAAATGATTTCTCATTTATTCAAAAATCTAAAAAACCTACTGATTAGAAGGCCTCCTGCAGTTCCCTTTTTGTCCTGCGGTCAACTTTAATTTCCTTCCAAGCAAAAACAGTACATCACTCAATGGATCCATATTGCTACCGATCGAACGTGTGCATCTTTAAAGTCACGTGATAAACTTTTTTGAAGAGCTCAACATGCTTTTACGGACAGTTACGGACGCACCTTACAAATACTATGAACGTACATACAGCTTTTACATCTGTGCAAACACAGTGTACGTAAGGAGTTTCCCAACCAGGGAAAGGTATAATAACTATGGTTGTACCTATCGGAGTATTTTTCCACAGTCCACTCGGGACGGATGTACCACCTCCCGTTCCTCTTACACTTTACGCAAATTAAATGTGTTGTATATTGTCCTGACGTTGTTTATTCTTATATCTTTTATACAATTTAAAATATAGCAAACGCAATACATTCATTCATAGAGA
This sequence comes from Holothuria scabra, assembly GCA_037179385.1. Lineage (NCBI taxonomy): Eukaryota > Metazoa > Echinodermata > Holothuroidea > Aspidochirotida > Holothuriidae > Holothuria > Holothuria scabra. The sequence goes on along the minus strand of CM074182.1, from coordinate 37,958,164 downwards.
ACCTTTTCATTAACATCTACATTAATCGAGGCTTCCGAGCCCTTGGAATGACTGAATAGATACTACACAGAAGAGTGAATGGACAATAATAATATATACCAAACCTTCGTTTTAAACAATTTACGTTGAGAAACTAATTTACCTTTATATTGTGGATCGTTCCAAGTATTTCCTTTTTAAAATTACTTGTGGGAGAATATAATTTAGGGAAAAGTTGACTATGCCTTGCACACATCCTTTAAAATCAATTATTTGTACCAATGTCATCACCCATAAAATTACAATTCAGATCGAGGTTTTTATCGTTTTTATGGAGATAAAAGTAACAAAATATTGTTCCATTGTCATTTTTGTCCCCAAAACACTTTAAACTCTTCTAATGGGGAAGTTTAAGGGAAACTTAAATTTTCATATGTGAAAGAGGAACCAAATCTACAGAGTGTGGTGAAAGTTCCATTCAAATCGGACATGTATTTCTCGAGATATCAGTAAATGAAGTGAGTAGATTTGTGTTCAAAAGTAAGTTTGAGGGCAGCAGAGCTGATATCACTTCCTCACATTGACAAGGAATGCGGTTTTGTTTCCCTTTGTTTTATCAGACTGTTGTATTGACCTTGAAGTTAATAGGAGTGTAACCTCCCTATGAGTGATGCAAAGTTTGTAAAATTCTCATGCTACTTATGCAAACACATTTTAATAATATGAGATTGTTGAGGAGAAAATGCAGAATAAAGTTTAAAGAAAAACAAAAGACTGCCCATTAATGTGGGGATGTGATGTCATATGTGCTTGCTTCAAGTTTTTTTTTGTTGAAAATGTGAAAAACTTTACATGCTCAAATCTTGAGAACCACACATCGGAGTTCAATGCAAATTTCACCAAAATGCTTAGAATAAGTACTCCTCGAACATACTAAATCCTGTTTTGACCTTAAACCCTTCTTTTAAAGCTCGGAATGTGGATAGCTCAAAGACCACCTGCAAAAGTTGGACTTGTATAAAGTAAAACGTTCAATTTGCTCAGGCTTTCCTGCCTAAAAACCTAAAAATTATCCTTTCAACCTCCTTGGCAAATACATGTGAAACCTGAAATAGGTAAAGGCTTTGGGATAAACCCAGTGAATTGGCAATAGTTATATTTTTACGACCGGGACAGACTTAAAGACTGTGAGAACTTGACAAAACTTCTCAGTAACGTACTCAGAACGACATGAATTTTCAAAAGCGGGATAACACTTGTATCGATTCAATATGGCAAACCCCGCAGTTCCCCTGGGAAGACATCTTTCACCACAATCACCGTATGAATGACTAGATATGGTATGTCTGCTAAAACTTCGAAACCAGTTCTGTTCCAAAACTTCTTGTCACAATGACTGCTAACCCATGCCACTATGTGACCTGCCAGCTTAGGGTCTACATTTGTCTCAAGTTTTCGACCGTTTTCAGCAAATGGGGCATAACTTCCATATGTTGCAACAATATCCGATTTCGAATGATACATAACTGATATGTTAAAACGAAAGTCCTGACTTTTTTGACCCCTTCCCACAGTTTGTGGGACTTCTTCGAATCCAACAAATACAACGCCAACATCCCCAATGCCAGCGGCATTCCATGGTGACGCTTTAAAAATGATGCTTCTGTGGGAGCCTGGACATCCATACCGTCTAGGAAACTCATTAGGAGAAAGCAGTTCAGGGTATGCTGAATATATTACTACGTCCACGTTACTTTTCATTTTTCTATGAACTGTGACGTTGTCAGGATTGACTGCCACGGCTTTCAAGTTGGGCACTTTAATGTTCAAGTCCTCATTAGTAGGCATATTCGCTTTACCGCCGGTAAGGTCATGGTGCTTGTAACTTTCTTTGTGGTACGTTTGACTGTCTCCCTCAGTTTTCAGGCAAGAGACTCTTTGATTAGTGGAAGACTGGCGGTACCATGTGTTGACCATGACGTGAAATGTGAGGACTGTTGTTGCACATACTACAACAAATGTATACCGTCGAATTCCTTTCATTTTGTTTGATGAGTTTTTAACTGAAAGTGTAAATCCCCAGTACTTAATGAAAAAACAAATAGTCTAGTCACAATAAAAAAATCAGAAAAAAAAAAAAAAATCAGAACCTCGGTCATTCTCTTCAAAATAAAATCCACCGCCTTTTAAAAGTGTGGATCCTTCGATTATTAAATCCAAAGTATTACAAGGTGTTATACTCACGTGGAACCATGCTGTAATCATTACGAACCTAATTGTGACTGGGAGCGTGAACCTCTCTACTTTCTAAAATATCAGTCACATAATCTATACGTGAAAATGCAGTGTATGAATACTCGGATGCCGTCGCACGGTGTTTACTATCTTTTTTCTATATTCTACCGACTGCATGCATGGTTAAGTGGTCAGAGAATCAAACATGAAAGAGTTCGGTTCCTGGCCGGTACACACCGGACTTTAAAAATGAAACCAACTGAACGGAATAAAATTCTTCTTACAAAAAAAAATGGAACCAACTGTGATCAGTGCTCACACTTAACAATGGAATAGCCAGGGTTTCACAACTGCAGAACTAAAACCAATCGCAAACAATGTCCCTTCTTTTCAACGGAATTGCTGTGACGAAAATAGAGGGCTTTCAGTACAAGTAATGTGTCGTGGTTCTAAATTGCCGTCCACGCCTTATCATCATCGCGATATGCACATCGAAGATCATCTGTAAGGCTAAGTTAGATGAGGTTTTACGGCTTCTTTTCCTTTGACAAGACAAAATTATAAAAACCTGTAAATTAACGAGCCGATCGACGAGATGGTATCTTGATAGCATGCAGATTAGTTATTTTTGTCGAAAATACCGATACTATTCAACAAAGCCACAAAAAGTTATGTAATGTGGGCACGTTGTGTCAGATGGCTTTTGCTTCCTTCGCCAATTAAATTTCCCGTTTGTCCTTCGATTTTTTTTTTTTATGAAGAATACTTCAAGTTCAGTTTATTTCAGTTCAGGCAAGCATATATACAATACTTACAAAAAGTTAAAGTTCACTATCATTATTCATAAGGGTAAATAAATAGGTAAACTTAGATACATATGAAATGGAAACCCAATGCAACAGTTTTAATTATTTTCCAACAAAGTTAACCGTATTATATATACAGTATTTACAATAAATTAGAACTCATTTTCATAATTCGTAAGGGTTAAAACGTAGTTACAAAGGTATGAATATGTTTGTATTAGCTGGAAATTCGTTCGAGCTATATTTTACAACAAAGGTAAAAGGCCTAGGCGAATTTACAGTCCAACTCCCATCTTCATAGGACATTCTTGAGCCGAGATATAAAATATTGAAATTTATGCACTTTATGCAAATTAGTCCATTACGCAATAATTCTTATTTCTCGTTGTACAACTCACATTGGGCTTTGTTTTCCTTTAAAATTAAAAATGTTTTTGTGACCTTGAACACTTCGTGTTTGTTGCCATAGCATGTTGCATTGAGCGGACTTAACATCACCTCATAAGATAAACAGCGATACCACACCTTGGTACATAGTACAGTGACTTTTAGAAAAACAGAGAAATACAAAGATTGTAATTTGAGTAGTACAACATTGATATCACAAATTATTGCGCAACGTACCATTTTAATTTGAGTGAATAAACTTCAACATGTAATATCTCGGCTCAAGAATGTCCAATGAAGATGGGAGTTGGACTGTTGGAATTAAGTTTTCATGCTCTGTAATATATATTCCTATTTTTTTACTTGAGGTACACTTTAAAATTACCTGCAGCGGCATCGAAATTATAAATCAATTGAATACAATGTTTAATTCATGGGCAGCGATGAAATCACAGATTTCCTATGATGCACTCAATTTCAAGAAAAATGCATTTGTTTAAAAACTAGTATCTCCCAATCGCGATATGTTATGGAGATGCAGTTTTTCCTTCCTGAAAGTGAAAATTTATCTGGATATTCTAAACTCGATGAATGTTGTCTCCGGTAAATGACTTTCATTGCTGAATGATTTCTGATTAATATCAGAGTCAAAAGGTGCAGGATAGCTTACATTTTTTAATATGCACAGAGACTTTGCTGATTACATATTATAGACTTGAATGCCCCTCAGGATATTTTTGAACAATGTAATAGGGTTTGCATCTGCTCAAGGAAGAGCTCAAGATAGTTTTGGAATGGATTAGTAATGAAGGTAGTAACAGGTAGTATTAGGAAGCGAAGTTACAGGTTAGTTGGGAATATTGGAATTTTCTTGTATGACAAAAGGGAACTTTGTTCCATTTCAATAACAAAAGCCAAATAATCCAGTTTTTCTGGAGTAAAACCCGAACATTTTGGACGCGACTGTTTCATTCCAGACATTAGTTCGGAGAACCGTCACTTCTGGCGCAATTTCGTGTTGCTGGATCCTTCAACCTGATATAGCTCCCTTCTTGTCGTGTATCCCTTTGATGAACCCTTTTACTAAAGGGTAAATAAATTCCTTAAAAAATGTCGGAATTCTTTACGTGTCGGACTCTCAGTCGAAGTTGAAACAACTATATGCTTAATTAGAATTAACTTTTAACAGTAAACATTTTCAGACAAACTAGGGGAACGCTCAAAGTTAGTTACCTGCATCACTACTTGGGGTTCTTTTGCCAGAGAGTCCTCCCGATTCTCTGGCAAGGAGTCGTTCGGTGAAACCAAACTTTAAACTATACGTCCACTGAAGGACAATACTTGACCGACCTCACAGCACTAAGACCATTTGCATCATTTGTCTTTCATGCAGTGGCGTAGCCAGGATGGAATTTTTAGGGGGCCTAGGCAACAAGTGGGGGCCTGGTAGCTCCTAGGGTCAGGCGCGGCACGACTATCTAAGCGGATCGCCACCATCGGCTGACCCGGAGCGTACAAGAAAATTTTGGGCTTTACAAACCCTCCAGATGGTCGGAAACGGCACTTCCCACGTGTTAAAAGCTGGATGTACCCAGCCTTGAAATACGAATCTCATGTCTGTCACTTCTCAGATAATGAGAATAAAAAATCAATCTATGAAAAATGGTAATACATACACGTTTTAGGGACCCCAAAACTGGGCCTTTATGATTTGTGGCCTGGGGAATGAGACTAAAGGGAACCGCTATCTCCCTTTCCCTTGGATAAAATTGTTACTTTCAGGAGGACGTAGATCGCAAATGCGGCAAGTTTTGAATGGATTTCAGTTTTAATAGGAAAACTAAAAGTGGTCGTGTCCCCCTCTAAGAAACTTTCTTTGCGTTTGATTTCCTAGATGCAAATGGTGCAATGTTTGGCAAAACTTTGAATTGATTATAGGCCTATGTTTTGGGATTTTCTTTTTTGGGAAGCATGAAAAATTTCAAAATACTCGCTTATAGTCTTTGTAGGGATTTTACAAGTGACATAAATACTGCCAAAGAAGCAATGTTTTCCTGTTTTCAGTGGTGTCTACATGCAAAATGGTGCAGTATTTGTTTAGTCATCGGTACATTACGTAGTCATAATTAAAATTCTACGAGTAAATGTCTCAAAATATTTAAACCGCAAAGCAGAAGTATGGATTATGTGGAAAACACATGAAATCCGGACCTTGTGGACATTTTACAAATCCGCCCGGATGCCAGTGTCAACTAGTAATGAGAGGACTTGTCGAAAAAATTGTTCTACAGTGGCACTTGTTATGGGCAGGAGTGAGGCACGACGTAGGCCTACTTGTTAAGGATAGAAGGGAAGAATTATTCAAAGGCAATACCTTACCCTTAGGGCATATTTTTTGTATGAGAAAGTATAGGTATGATCGTGTAAGAATGGCCTCCAGTGTATGATTGCCTTGTTTTCAATAAATCAACCAACCATCCGAAAGGCAGAAAGGATCTTAACCTATCAAAGTCACATTCGAGTTTGTCGTCTAGACGTTCGTTTCATCTTAGAAGTGAAATTCAATAAACGACAATGCAGATTATAAACAGTATCTTATTTAGTGAAAGTAGGCATTTTGAAGTTATTACTTGATTTCATACGTGCGCGCAAAATGTGTTTGACACACATTCATGCATGTTTTCTTAATTGTTGCACATTTCATTTATTTACTGTGTTTGAAGGAAATACTTCAAAGTTTATTTCCGTTCAAATTATTTTTTCTCAATTACTTTATCAGGACGCAAAAAATCAGGGGGCCGGAAGAAAATCGGGGGGAGGCCTTCTCCCAGCCCCTCCCTCCTCCGTGGCTACGCCACTGCTTTCATGTATGGCTCTACTTTAGAGTGGATGAAAAGAACAGACACTACACATGATCATAACCAAAAGGGGTTTCATGTCAGTGGCGGATCATGACAGAATTTGCTAGAATGGGGCATGTCAGTTGTGGCGGAATGGATTAAACATGGGAGTTGGTGAACGCCAGCAGGACCTAAGAGTATTTATTGCATAGAGTCCAAGGTCAAAATGGCGGCACGTCCGACCATGGAGGCCAAAGTAGTTACGAACGTAGAACAGGGTAATAGGAATTATCCTATTATCCTGCTGTATGGGTACGAATTTTCAATGTCTCGGGCAACCAGTCGTTTCTTTTTTGTGTTCACTTTCTCTAAACAGTTTGCTACTTTTTAGGACTTGCCTGCGTATGTGGTGCACAGAATTAGCCTCAGCGTACGCCGTAACTCGTTTCAAAAACCTAAAGGAATAAAACGCGTGCTTTTTAAATGCACCACAAGTACCTTTATTGCGCGCACTAACGAAGTCGGGTTATGTGCAGCGCATAGACGCGCTGCCACATGCACCACAAGTACCTTTGTGGTGCACAACCAGATTATGAGTGGATTACGTTTGTGCGTACACGCGTGCACTTCCTTAACAAAACAAAAATACGCGTGTTTATGAAAGGCAGGGCACGCGCTCAAGAGTGGGTTCTTTTTTTTTTTTTGTCAAAACCTATATACTAAAGACCCCGAAGTTGGCGGGACCCCGAAGTTGGCTCACTGTCACAAATCCCTCGCTATCACCGTAATAACGTTACTTCAACAAACCTAACTGTTTTGAACCCATCCAGCATTTTGTTTTCCACGATAATGAATCCATTTCAGGTATGTGCATGTAATAATATGATCAGTCTTAAAGATTTTTCTACCTACATCCTACCGTTACGTGTATATTTCACAATTGAAAACATACTCCACCAAAACAACGAAAATTACCTTGCTATCTGGCTATGGTGTACACTGCCCTGAAGTACTACTCCATACAATGTAGTAAGTTGCGTATAGTGTGCTGAGTGCACAACCTATGTTATATGGTTATTTTGCTTTGTTAGTGACTTGACCAAACTTTCCGTCTTTCTTAGGCAGGTTAAGTCAACGAGTGAAACAAGTTTTGCACTGAACTGTATGGCAGACCCAAAAACGCCGCTCCGACGGAGCAGGTTCAGTTGCTTAACTACATCCGTAGTTCCCTATTGATTGGTGACAAGGACTACCTTGCTACGTAGGTATCTGTCCGTAACTGTACAAAGTCCGTGAAAATAGCGGCTCACTTATATTATGGCAAACACGCCACTATCAAGGGCTATTTATGACTGACATCAATAAAAATTTCGAGTCAAATTAAGCTTTCTCTCACTAATATCTGGATCGGGGTATAGGAACTATCGATAGCAATATATCCATCAGTTACATCACATTTTGAAAATGGAAATAGGAAAGGATTCGGATTTATCTCATTGTGTATATTAGCTTTGCAAAAATTACGACCACCGTTCATAGGCCCACCACTATATACAAATTACGTGCAGTTGTTGTTTTCTCGTTTAAATATTAATATGCGCTTCGTATATTTTGATCTTGTAAGCAGCTGTACTGTGTACGTCTTCTCAGTCAGTGTGAATACTGTACACTTGGCGTTTTGGATATTTTGCCTAGGATTTATGGTTCGAGGACTAGCACACGAAGGTAAGTGCCTAGGCATATTTTCTATTTCAGTCTATATTTTCTAAGGTAGACTACTAAAACCTCCATTCGTAATCGACACCCTGGTCAAAATTCCAGTTGAACCCAGTTAAACTGGGTCCACTGGATCCAGGTAAATCCCAGTTAGAAACCAGTTGAAAACCAGTTAAACCCAGTTAATCTAATATGGGAATTGGAACAAACCAGTTAAACCCAGTTAATCTAAAATGGGAATTGGAACAAATTCAGCTGGGTTGAATGTAGTCAATCCAGTTGCAAGCTGGTAACCCAGTTCAACCCAGTTGGTTTTATATGGGATTTGGAACAAGACCAGCTGGGTTCAACTGGGTCCCAGTTGAACCCAGTTGAATAAGTCAACTGGGTTCAACTGGAATTTTTACCGGGGCACCCAGGTTTTTTTAGTGAAAACCTTTTGTTAACTTGCTTTACATTCACGCTACATGCGTTGTATCACGTTCAAACGAAGACAGACAGTGTCTATGTAGGCAACTTGATATCTTTTACCTTCGCTTTACGACTCTGAAAGTTGAAAATAAATCTCAGATATAGGCGACATGCCACAAATTTGTGACGCCAACTTTTGCATAGTTGAACTCAATGTAAAATTATGTTCTACATCATCAAAGGTATTGCTGTTCCTTTACACTTTGAGAATTGCGAGGGAAAATACACCTCTTCTGAGGTTTCGAAAATCGCCAAAATGTTGTCGCCACAATGCAACGACTGACCGTTGGAGACTAAACCATTGTGTACCTTGCTCTTGTTTTTAAATTGGCCGAAATACGTGTATTAGACCTTGGTCTCTAGTTAATGAATACTCTTAGAGCAGGACTAATCGTAGCGCCATCTTTAGTTGGAGCGAAGCATACAAGAAATTTTTTTTTTGCTTTTCAAATGACAAAAAAGACAAATGGTACAAATGTTCTTGTTTTTACGTGCAATGACTTAATGGAACTAAACAGCTCTCGCAACTTTCATTTTGCTAAAAAGTAAAAATGTCACTAATGTTAAATATATATCTATGTCTCGAGCATTGGAAGTTATGTTCAGAATGTAGCTATCAGAGGATAAACAAAGGCAAAGGCGTACGGACAGGAGCATTGTAAGGTTCGTATCCAAGGGGGCAGGAAAATTTCTCCTGAAAATTTTCCATCCTTCTATTGATATAATACATTTGTAAACATTTGAACCCCTGAAAATAATTCGCGCGCTGTAAAGTGCATGGCCCCTTGGCTGCCTTGTTTGGCTACAGGCCTAGTTCTTACAGTGGTCAACGTACTCGTAGCCTTGTGATCCTGCTGTACTCCAGGACAACCAATTAACACCATAATTATCCGTGTATGGGCTGAGGTTATGGCTGAAGTTTGTTCAAGAATATTTTTCTCAGCGGTTTGCTATCTAACTGATGATGGAGTGAAATGGACTCAGTCTACATTTGGAGTGAACAGTTTCAAAAAAAAATATGCTCACTCAGGGTATAGAGTAAAAATTCTTTAATAGTTGTTCTTATGATCATTCCGTAATTTCACTTTTTTATTAAGAGGGTATGCTCTGCAGCCTACCCAGTTCCTTTTTCCATTGCCAACTATATCCATACGTCGTTTTCAGCATATATAGGTGCTACTCCCAGGGTTTCCTAGCCAGTTAAGTATCAATCGTTTCCATAAACAGTTATAACCAAGTACCTAGTTTTATACACTAATCCACTTTAACCGTACGGATAAAAGTCACTATAACAACCAAGGGATCACCTCAGGTCTTTTTACTACCATGAAAGTTTAAAGGATAAGTTTCAGAAAAAGAAATATGTGAAAGAAAAAAATATGTGAAAGAGGAACCAAAGCTATATACAGTGTGGTGAAACTTACATTCAAATTGGACATGTATTTCCAGAGGAATAAGTCAATGAGGTCACTAGATTTGTGTTTCAGGGTGAACTTGAAGGGGGGGGTGGTAAGCAAAAATTAAATTTTAATTAATCAAACCATTCAACAAAACAAAACATACCCAACAAATTCAAAGCCCGACTTAACTCGCCCAACAAAACCCAACCAAACCCACCCAACAAAACCCAACAAAACCAACCCAGCAAAACTCAACAAACGGAACAAAACCCACCCAAACATGCCCAACAAAAACCCAACAGAACAAACCCAACAAACCCCAGCCAAACAAACCCAACAAACTAAACCAAACACATACAGTAAATACTTACCAAACCGACCCAACAAAACCAATTCTACCCAATAAAACGCAACCAAACCAACCTAACAAAACCCAACAAACCCACCCAACAAAACCAACCAAACATGCCCAACAAAACACAACCAAGCCCGCCCATTAAAACCAAACCAAGCCAACCCAGCAAAGCCCAATAAACGGAACAAAACCCACCCAACCAAACCCACCCAACAATTCCCAACCAAATCCATCCAGCAAGACCCTATACAAATTCCAACCAAACTCACCCAACCAACCCCAACAAAACCACCAAGTCCCACACGACAAAACCCAATCAAACCCACCCGACAAAACCTAACCAAACCCAACAAAATCCAGTAAAATACAACAAACCCCAACCAAACAGCCCCAACAATACCCAGCAAAACCCACCCACCCCCCCCAAAAAAACCCCAACAAAACCCTGCAAAACCCAACCAAACCCACCCAACAAATCCGAAACAAACCTACCATACAAAGTCCAGCCATACCCACCCAACAATTCCAAACCAAATTCACCCAGCAAGACCCTACAAATTCCAAACAAACCCTCTCAACTAAGCCCAACAAAATCCAATAAAATTCAACAAACCCCAAGTAAACAGCCCCAACAAAACCCAACCAAACCCACCCAACAAAACCCAATATAAAACCCACATGACCAAACCCAATCAAAACCACCCAACAAAACCCAACATTACCATTAAGAACTCCTACCTCATTACCAAGTCTTCCATTTCCTACTGAAACTTTTACAGCTGTTCGTGTTCTGATGAAGAAGAGAGTTCATATGAGATTGTGCCGATGCAGGGTGAATTCCTGGGGGGGGGGGGGGGGCGTTCACTGGCACAATTTGTTGTTGAAAATGTCGCAAAGAAATTTAATAAAACAGCATGTAAAAACATATGTGAATGAATTTTCCTCAAGCTTCCGTCAAAATTTGATGTTCGTCTTGAAACGGTGAAGGTGTGATGTGACAGTATCAGCATGAAACGGTCCATATAAACTTCCCAAGGGCAGGCTTCCTTCATTCAAAGGTCATCAAATATACCGATAATCCAGTTATGCTGTACCACGTATACTTACTCATGCTTTCTTATCATGCTGGTGGAGTTGACTCTGATAGTTTGCCAAATTTGAAAAAGTCAAAAAGACTAAAAAATACTCTCAACAGAAACATTTCCTGGATTCCATAGACTGGTAGAACGATTGTATTAGCTTTGTTGAACTCGACCGAGATATAGCCAAAGTGGAATGGGAATGATCTTGACATATGGAAGTTTGATTTACATTCTGAAGGGAGGAAAAGTTGGCCCTCAGTTTTGCCAAACTTCGCCACAGTTTCAGGCTGTCTTCGAAGACGTTTTCATTGACGAATGGGATTTGGAACTCAAACTCTAGCTAAACTAATATTTGTTAAAGGTGTATATATTGTCATGGCTTAGGAAGGTTAACGATGTTCGTTTTATGAGAAAAACACACGTTTTGCAACGTCTTCCTAATGTTAGCAAGAATATTGCAATGAATCGCATAGCTTTTCCCTCATTGAAGAGAATTTCCACCTTTGTGATAGCAGGGGTGGCCCCAGTATTTGCCCGACAGAGGGGCCAAGCTCCCCGATAGGGGGCCAGAATTTCAAGGCAACGACAAAGGCGATGTTTTGTTCCGATGGGACGTGACTTGAAAAATTTTAGGCGGGCGGAGCGCACGAAAATTTTGGGCTTTTTTATCAAATACTTAAAAATCTGAAGTTTATTTGAAGTAAAATTAAAAATTTTGAAAGAAATTTGGCTTTTGTTGGTACTAGAAAAATTCTGGGTGTTTATTGAAGTATCTATCCTTCATAAGAGAAAAGTCAAAAAGGTTATATGGGGGACAGCTTAAATTCTTTTGGGATTACGCATTGAATCGTACAAGACCTACGAACTAAGGCTTAGAGACGAGACTAGAAGATTGCCCGGAAAGTTTTTCCCTTTTTTAAACGAATCTTTGAAAATTAAGAGCTTGTTATAATCGAGCAATTTTGGCCTGTAATGGAAGAAGATTTGCCTTTTGATAAGGTTTTAATGAAAAATTTGGCCTCATATATCAAGTGATATGCCTTTCAGGAGTAAGATTAGGTCGTGCCGGGTGATTAAAAGAGTTGGCTTTGGTTATTTACTGTACGGAGTATCAATCGAAATTGGAAAATTTTGCCACTTTTAGCAATCTAAAGCTAATATTGGAAATAAAATTGTAATTTTATGACAGTTTGGGGGTTTTTTCGAAGGAATCTGACGTTCTCTTGAGGAAAATCAAGTAGGGGTGATCTCTTGTTTTGTTGAGGTAACTGAATATCATCGCGCAGGTTAAGGCCCTCGGACCATATTGGAGCATTCTCCCGATGAAAAAATTTGGCTTCGCATTTATTGGAGTTTTATATTTTACTTATTATCCTAGGTGCACGGGAGCGTGTCAGTTTGGGAGGGGCAGAATGGTTTTGTCCGAAAAATGTAATACTGCCCGAAAGATTATCTAAGTCGAGCACACAGAATTTTTTAAAATTGAGGACCCCCGGAAAGCACGATATAGCATTTTCTGGGCTCGTAACTACAGTTAAAGAAGTCCTTACTTTCAGATTTCTTTCGCAATAAAATTATTTCCACTTCAAAATACTGCCCCAAAACGAAGAATAATTTACAAACACGCATTGTTCTGTTCAGTTATCTGTTCGACTAAAACACTTTCTGTGCGGAGCGTACAGAAAATTGTCAAAAAATCTTATCTCCAAAATAGCCGGAATGGCATTTCCCAGACTTGTAACTAGAAATTAAGCAGTCGTTATTTTGAGCCTTCCTTTAAAATGAAAGTTTCACTTCAATAGAGAAAAAACCCAACTTGCTAAAGATCAGAAAAGTACCAGATAAAAGGTACTGCTAAAATTAGATGTAGTGGTCTTGTCTCTTTTCGGAGGGGGAGGGGGCTGTATGCAACGAAATCAAAAACATACTAATGTTTTTGACTGCATTAAGAACTGAAGAATCTTGGCTGAATTCAATTGCAAGGTCCACTTGATCGACGAAATTTTTTAACGTGACTGCCCGAACTCCCCACTTTAAATGGTTTAACTCCCAACGTATTTGAAAATATGGCACGTTACAAGGTGACTTCAAATAAATTCTCAGTCAGACTTATGGGGAGACTTGTAACTAGAAATTAAGCAGTCGTTATTTTGAGCCTTCCTTTAAAATGAAAGTTTCACTTCAATAGAGAAAAAACCCAACTTGCTAATGATCAGAAAAGTACCAGATAAAAGGTACTGCTAAAATTAGATGTAGTGGTCTTGTCTCTTTTCGGAGGCGGGGGGGGGGGGGGGTGTATGCAACGAAATCAAAAACATACTAATGTTTTTGACTGCATTAAGAACTGAAGAATCTTGGCTGAATTCAATTGCAAGGTCCACTTGATCGACGAAATTTTTTAACGTGACTGCCCGAACTCCCCACTTTAAATGGTTTAACTCCCAACGTATTTGAAAATATGGCACGTTACAAGGTGACTTCAAATAAATTCTCAGTCAGACTTATGGGGAGACTTGTAACTAGAAATTAAGCAGTCGTTATTTTGAGCCTTCCTTTAAAATGAAAGTTTCACTTCAATAGAGAAAAAACCCAACTTGCTAATGATCAAAAAAGTACCAAATAAAAGGTACTGCTAAAATTAGATGTTGTGGTCTTGTCTTTTTTCGGAGGCGGGGGGGGGGGGGGCTGGATGCAACGAAATCAAAAACATACTTTAATGTTTTTTACTGCATTAAGAACTGAAGAATCTTCGCTGAATTCAATTGCAAGGTCCACTTAATCGACGAAATTTTTTAACGTGACTGCCCGAACTCCCCACTTTAAATGGTTTAACTCCCAACGTATTTGAAAATATGGCACGTTACAAGGTGACTTCAAATAAATTCTCAGTCAGACTTATGGGGAGATTTTTTCACACCCCTGTTATCATTATGTGTAGCTGAAAACGACATGGCCGATGTTCATTACCTTTGTAAAAATTCGGCTGTCCGTCCGCGCAGGCCAGATGGGAGACCATTGGGAACTGCACGAACATGCACGACCCCTCGAGAATTCGGAATTGTGAGGTCCCTTGAAAAATATGGTCTCCTAAAATGCAAGATCAAGAAGGTCGTCCGTCGGAGTGACTACAGACCCGCATCTTTTATGGTGAGTCTGTAGATGAAGGCTCCCAGACGAAACTGGATTTTCTCAACAACATGGGGTGGGTAGCCCGTCCACGACGGAGGCATGGCCTTGGCGCACGGATTGAAGATGGGATGAGGGATAGAAGAGCTAGTAAGAAGTGATTAAAACCGAATCAGATATGCTTTAAAATAGCGTTACAAAAAATAGTTCGAAAAGAACAAATCATGGTCATCCATCCAGTAACTTCAGTTCTTTACGTTTTTTATGTTTAGGCCTGCCAGAAAAATTGCCGCCCTTCCCCGACGGGGGAAGAGATAGGACAAGGTACATAGAATGATGTTTAACAGAGTTAAGAAGTGATTTATAATCGATTCCAATATGTATTAAAATAGCATTGCGAAACAAGAAATATGTTCTAGATGGCCAATCCAGTAACATCAGTCCTTGTGGGTTTTTTATTATTTTTTTATTTTATTTTTTAGGCCTCCCCGACGAAACCGTCGACAGTGCCCCTTCGGGCATGCCCCCCCCCCCCCTCCGCTGGAGCCACCCCTGTGTGATAGTATCGATCGAACCGTTGTTTTAGCGTTGTCTGTGAATGTCCAATACCATTAAAAACCACATCGTAGAATTTTGCAAAAATAATCAATGAAGCCATCTTTCAGTAACTCATACCTTTGACCAACACGTTTCAGGTTCATTTTTGGAATGTCGTTCATAGTGCGGTACAAAGTAAAGTTATTATGCAATGGTACACAAACAATGCCTTTATATAACAATTGACAACATTTCTTAAAACACCTAAAATAGCGGTTTTTTCTCTCTATCCATAGACTTTTCCAATTCTAAAACCTTTTTTTGTAGTGTCATCAGTAGTTCGTCTTGGGATGAAGGAGGAACTTTCTGGTGAGATTGGAGAGATCAAAAACTTCTAGACGCTTTATCTACACTGATACAATTTATTGCCAAAAAATGTGTTACGAAATAAAGGAAAACACATCTTTGAAACGGATCCGTCTCAAACTTCAAAATTTTGATGTTCGTTTTCACCTGGTGAAGTTGCGGTTTTGCAGGATCAACAAGAAAACTACATATAAACTTTGGAAGAAGGGCGTCCTTCACTGAGATGTCATCACATACTAATAAACCAGTTATACTGTCCCACCTACCAGGGAGCTTTTTTCCTATCTAAATGCCTAGATCAATCAGTATCAGCGATGCATTGGCTAAATGCCAATTCGAAGACACATCTTTTAACCTTATCCTCATTAAGTTTTCGTTCCGAGCCGTCATGCAAATATATGAAATTTTACACTTTGTTCGTCACTGATCACTTTATAGAAACTGAGCGGTAAACTTTATCTAAATCTAAATCAACCCATCTGCCCATGTAAGTCTAATGTAATAGTAAAATGCCATTTTGCGGAACTTGTCAATTTTTCTTAGAATGTAAGCTAAAAAGTAACTATGTAGAGAATAGAATTTTATTACCGGGTGTTAATAATTTCATTGAGCCACGTGAATTGGGAAATTAGTGAAAGCTAAATATCACACTAAAAGTAGTCTTCATCCATTCATCCATTCATTTATTTGTTTTCCACATTGTCAATAAATATATACAGACAGAAGGAACATAACAAAAAAATTATGGATGGTAGTGAACTTAAAACCCTTATGGGCTTGACAACGAAGATCACTCCCGACGAAAAGAAACCTAGTTACAAAACGCTTACAGTCATGTTTGACCAATTGAGGGATGGAAGAAATGTGGTTTTAGTTCGCCTCTCAGAGAAACTAGGCCATCTTTTTGTGGCTGTCAAAATGACTGGGGGTTAGCTATTCCAATGTTTTACCATTTATCATTGAAAAGATACAACTATTTAACATAAATGTGGCAAGAAATATATCAGATACGACGAATGTTAGCTTCAAAGAAACCTTAATCAAAGGACTAATGAAATTTGGAGACCACAAACTCTTCATGAGATAAATCCTACCATTGTGACAAACTCTACATCAGCAAAACACATTCTCTGGTATTTTTTGCACAACAATGAAAACATGGAGTGAGAGAATCAGGTTTTCTTCACATTATTCAAACAATTGCAACGATTTGACAAATGCTTTAAGCATGTGACCACAATTTAACTAAGTACCATCTCTTTAGCGGATGTAAATGCATGTTCTTATGTTCTTATGACACGTGACCGGGGGCGAGGGGGTAATGATGTGACCACTTTCGTTTTTTTCGTTTCGTTTATTTGTTTTTCTTCATCATCAAAATGTATGGCTACATAAAATAATGAATACATACATAACACTTTTAAATGCATCTGCTACGGTAAGGATAAGAAATGTAACTTAATAGACTGTAAAAATTAAATTACACATGATCTAATGAAGACAGGAAAGGAGGGGGCTCTGAGAAAAAACTAGTTGTCGTCATACGTGGGTAGTTTCTTTTTCTTGTGAAACCAGAGGATATGGGTCAAAAATAATTAAGAAGTACGATGATACGTTGGAATACTTCCATGCTGTGACAATTTTGATGTAGCCGGCTTATAAATAAAACCTAGGGAGTGTTTCCCACCAACAGTCTGTATTAAAACTCTAAGAGCTAAATTAATTAGCGAAGTGTATAATCTTAAATGATCTTAAAAGAACCATAGCCTTAACCGCAATTGGTTTTGAAAGTAATTTAAGTTGTTCTTGAAAAGTGTAATTAAAAATACTTTTAATCAGGACTCCATTACATCGTGCACAAAGCACATGTGACTTCGTAGCCGTTGATATAGGGCCCACATGGGACACCGCCTCCACTCACAGAGCAAACTGTCTCAACTAAGTTGATATAGGCACGATGATTGTTCGTAGGTCCACCGTTTGTGCGGTGCAAAATTTCCATTTCACGATCCACACAAATGTGAAGCGAACGATGATGAGCACTATGAGATCTCTCTGCCATGAGATACCCGCCATATTCGAGAGTCCATTCATTAGAAGGGCACTCATTCTTGCCAGGAATCATCAGTTTCGCGAATCTCGAGGGCGCTTTACAAACTGCACACGGAACATCATACATGTATCGATCATTGCGTGACGGAAAAGTGTCGATCTGATACTCAAGCCCGTGAAGGAACGCTCTTGCTACACCTATTCCGGCGACAGTTTCGTCGTATATTGGGTCAGGTGGTAAGCAAAGTTGATCGGCGCCATTTCCAGACAGTAGGTGAGACGGTGCGGCAGCAGTACCTTATGAAAGGAGGAATAATCCTAATTATTGCATAGATCAAATGTCAAAATGTCCATTGGTCAAGTTGGGTATATAGATAGGTGTTTTCTAAAAGAGAGATTCCAACTGTTCTTTGATTAGAAGACAAAGTCACTTGCTAGAAATCACTTTCTACCCCTGAAACATGGATTTTGGCGCCAATGTTTTTTTTTTCAGTGTAAAGTACTTAACATTATGGGGGAAGTTTAAGCAAAAATTTTACTTTCATATGTGAAAGAGGAACAAAATCTGCACAGTGTGGTGAAAGTCACATTCAAATCGGGCATGTATTTCTTGAGATATCAGTAAATGAAGTCAGTAGATTTGTTTTCAAAAGTGAGTTTGAGGGCAGCAGAGCTTATATCACTTCCTCACTTTGACAAGGAATGCTTTGTTTCCCTCTGTTTTATCAGACTTTTGTGTTGACCTTGAAGTTAATGGGAGTATGACTTCCCTGTGGGGGATGGAAAGTTGGTGAAATTCTTATGCCACTTATGCAATCACATTTTAATAATATGGGATTGTTGAGGAGAAAATCCAGAATAAAGTTTAAAGAAAAACAAAATACTGCCCATTAATGTGGGGATGTGATGTCATATGTGCTTGTTTCAAGTTCACTTTTTGTTGAAGATGTGAAAACTTTACCTGTTCATATCTTGAGTACCACACATCCGATTTCAATGCAAATTTCACCAAAATGCTTAGAATAAGAAACTCTCTAACAAACCAAATCCTGTTGTGACCTTAAACCCTTCTTTTAATTTAAATGAAGGAACATTTGCCAGTTATGCGGTGACAATTTGTATCAAGTTGCTGTAGGCCTATGGTGAATGGAAATCATGTTACACAAAACAAGATGGCTTCTCCTTACACTTTTAAAAACAATAAGCGAGTTCGGTAATTCGCCTGGAAAACCATGTACATGCGCACATTCTCCAAATCATCGGGTAAATAAATCAGTCCCGCACCTGCAACACGTATTCCAAAGTTTGAGTTAACATGAACTATTTTTGAAATCATTCCTTTTTAATCCATCCATAACATAAGTGGAATCTTAAGACAGGTTAAAATTTGCATTTTGATTTACCGTAAAGTGGGGAGGAGACCTATTTTCGCTTGGGTTAGCTAGACTCTTAGGTCTATTCTTATATGAGTGGTATATGCACGTACTGCACGAAAACAAAGGAAAACCGTTCATTACGTGCTGAGTTCGGTTTGAGTATCCCACCCTGTGGTCCAAAATTCCATGCGCCAACAATTACCGAACTCACTTACTATCGTCTGCACATTAAACGATAATTTCAAGTTTGTTTTCATCAATATTTTTGCAGGAAAGATGTAAACAGACTAGGCCATGACACCTCCTCAATACCTTATCAAACTAGACGTTTTGTGATTAACAAAAGGCAAGATTGAAGCCCATAAAGTCGGTATGAAACGAAGACAATAATCCCGATGTTTTGTGCCACCTGAGTTAAGGAACGAATAAACATCGCGAGAAGTACAAAGTGGGAAAACGCCCTATCACGCTGACTTCTGAGAGCAAACAGGATTTTTTCCATAATTGCTTACTCATCCTAACCCACTGTTCATGCAATGATACAATTTGCGCATACATACACATAATATGGCTGAAATTGGCTGGAAATGAATCTTCCCAGAAGGCAACTGACGGTCGTGAGATGGTTTAAACTCAGATTGGACTCCTGCGCAGCATGAAGACGTTCAGACGAAAATGTGCACTTGATGAGTTCAACGCGAACAGATTTGCAAAGTTATTGTAGCAGCGGGTAGCAACAGACTCAGTTTGCTTGCGTAAAGTCATTGAAGTCTGGAACATTTTTAAAACGTTTACATTAAGCGTGTAACAATAAATAATAGTCAGTAAATCGAAAGACAATAGATTAACATCTTTGCCTCAAATAGACTGATACAATGGATGTCAACATCTCATGAAGTTGTCACCCCACCGCTTGCATGAAAAAATCCCTGGCTACGTCACTGTCTGAGAGGGCAATCAAACTACACTCCTTTCGAGATCCAGAAACCTTTAAGCTCGTTAAATTGTGGAAGGGAGGGATGTACACTTATTAGAGAAAACAAATGGAATGCCTCAGGCGAGGAAAGTCAGACCAGGGAGTTGCTGGTCAGACAAATTGTACCTACCAGAATAAATTAAGGTCGAAGTTGAAGGACAACTGTGATGACCCCATCTGATATAAACTGCACCGCTACTGTTGCTTGCTGGAGTGACGTCTTCTCGACAAGGCGCTTCAATTCCAACAGAGTTTAAACTTCCAGAGGCTGTGATAACGGCTGGAGGAATGATCAGTATCATGCACCCTTATTAACAGTTAAATTCACATCAAATGTTTATTTGTTTTAGTCAACTGTCGAAGAAATTTTCGAAGAACACATTACAAACAAAATTTGCCACCTCCCGCAAGATACGGTACTGATTCCTAGCTTCAGGGGGCAATCGTTCATCAAATTGGCGAATCGACTTGTTTCAATCATCAGTAGTTTTCATGGACGGAATTATATTTTATAATTTATTTTGGAAATTTGTTGATAATAAATGGGAGAGAATATTTGTATAAGGTCTCGCGGATCGCGGTTCACAGTACAGCCATAACGGATGAGATTACGTTCCGAGCAAGTGAAGTAAAAACCTGTTTTCATCCATTGTCAGAAAGACACAAAAAGTGTCATCCTGTGTATCTGATTTGTATAAAATCCGTGAAAGTCTGGAACTGCATTTGCTTCCAAATACGAGGAATTGTAGTTCGTGCTAGACATGTTCTTGTAGTAAGTACAGTAATATTCAAGTTTTAATTTGAACTTTATTCGTTCCTGGTGGGAAGAGAGGATGTTGTTTCGTTTCGGCCACTCCTTTCAACCCTAGTTCTTTATAGTACAAGGCTGGACCAGTTGTCTCCCTGCTTCCTGACTCCGGGACGCAAAAAGAAATGATCAGTAGAAGAATGTCCAATGATGTAAATCCGGACCTTTTATGCTACTAATAGAATACAAGTAATCAGTTACTAGCTTTATTTTGAAGAATATTTGCCAACACTGAAGCAACCGCTGAGTAGCCTACTTAGCCATACGATATGCTCTGTCGTGTTTTTTACTCGATCCTGTCTAAACTGACTTTTATTGATTCTGTCCTCCTCTTTCACAGTTCTTAATGTTAAATAATGATAACCCCTGAGGCTCTCCGACTGTACCGCTGCATATGACAACTTTCTCTCGGAAGGCTGAATAAGTGTTGACGCTGTGTATTGTGACTTCAATTCGCAATATGCCAATGCTGTCAAAAAGTCCGGGTAAGACTAGTATTGCTGTCAAAATAGCTTCTGCTTTTACCAGTGAAATAAAGCATGAGAGAACTACAGCACAAGTCGCTTAATCCAGTACAGTGGAGCCAATTCGCTCCGTACAGGGAATTGGCAATTCCCTGCTCCGCAGAAGCTCGATGATGATATTTTTTCTACCTCGCCTATTCCATTCATTGTAGGCCTACGGAATTCCATGAGATTGCAAGATTGGCTAGCCAAGCATAGTGCTTGATTTGAATTTGAAGAGAACGGTTTTATTTTGCAGTCGTCTCTTCAAATATGCCAAGTTTTGGTTGTGTTTGTTCTATTACTTTCATGACTCCTTTCAGACTCTACTTGACTGCGCTTTAAAAAATGCAGCCATAGTTTACCGTCCGTGTAAGCTTTCTGCATGTATTAATTTATGCCAAGCTGGCTGTGGCTTTTCTTTGAACACGGTACATTGTTTTGTGTTTTTTCATACCAATCAATTGTTCCTTCGCGTGCCCTAATTACTTTGAAAACTGAGCTTGGCTTGCCAATCTTGCAATCTCATGCAATCCCCTCTATTCATGTAATGTCTCGGTAGAAGTAGAATCAAACTTCACCTTGCTGTCTATAGAACGCGTTTCAGGTAAATCTCGTTAATCTGTTAACGAAATTTAGTACGTGTTTACTTAAAATTTCGCCGTGGTTACCAAAATTTACTACGCTGTTAATGATAATCACACCGTTTTTAACTCAATGTACAACGCCGTTACTACCAATTACGCCGTTATTAACGAGATTTGCGTGAAACGCGTTCCATAGGTGTCTCGTTTAGCTTTCCGAACAGTGTACATATTGGTCATTGAAAATTTATAGTCACATTTAGAATGTCAACACATGACATTCAGCCTGAGCCTTCTAGTACTATTGGTGGTTCATGACAGTTCAAAAAAATCTGGCACGTTAGAACGTAGCTGTGTACAACTACATACTCTCCTCTGCCTGTGCAGTGATTGCAATTAATATACAGCTCATATTTTTTCTGCAACTTTCGTTGATGTCAGGTTACCATATTGCGCAAAGTAGTGCGCAAGACTGCGAAATGAGGCTGACAAATACTTTTTTCTTTAATGTAAGGTCAACGAATGTGTCGGTAATTTTAGCAATCCTTTTGATGTATCCATGAAGATGTTACAAACGATTTTTACTTTTTGAGGATTTTAAGGGAGTTTCTGTGTAATCTATAAGTAAAATTGTTTAAAACTCCAGGGGCTGCCCAAATTTTCCAGATCCCTGAAGTTCAGAAGTTCAGGTCTGACGAAAAATTGGGCCAGTATGCCTCTTCCAGCGACTGTGTAAAACTCAGCAACAAAGCGCTTGTTGAATTAGTCAGGTATAGTCCCTATAGTTCATGCAAATTTTAGTCTTGGGCATTTTGGGGGAGGGGAGGTTGCATGTGTATTCACGGTAACCCCTCTTGATCCGCCACGGGCTCCACTTCATAGCTTGAAATCTATAAAGTTGTGATGTGCTTGTAAGAAGAAAATTATTGCATAAACTGCGTCATATTTACAGTTAAAATGAAATAACTGTTACATACAACCTTTACTTTAGAAAACAAAAGAGCACCTCTCACCTATTGCGTCCCTTCCATCTCTACCAGGTGGGCCAGCGGGACCAGGATATCCTCGAGGACTAGCTGGACAAAGGATGCACGAACCACCTACAGAGAATGGTGTCACAGAAACCGGACAGCCGTAAGTTCCTGGGGTGCAACCTTTCAAAGATATAACAGGAGCGGTATCGATATCATTATAATCTCACAGTACTTTACGTGGGACCTACAATCCTCGAACAAATGGGGCAAAACAAATAAATCAAAAAATGACGGATTACCACCCACCCCTTCCCCCTCCCCCATTCAATATTGCGGCAGCCCCTGAAACTTAACATTGGTCAAGACCCTAATTCTCAGCTCTGTATTACTGAAGTTAACTTCTCTGCAAAAAAGTCAAGTGAAAAGCCCTCCCTCTATTTTGAGTTCTGGGCCAGGAAGGGTGAAATAACGTTTTGACCAAGATTAAACGGGGAGCGGAATTTGTCCCATGTGTTTTTGTCGAGGATCATCGGAAACCTGTACAAAGGTATAGGAGTATTCAAATTTTTTACTTTAAAAGGAGAAGGTTGTCATTTTATTTTTCAAGTTACAGTTGAATTTGATCGACCAGTATACTGGTTTGTCAGATTAGCAGTAGGCGCTCAAATAAAGATTTTTCTCAATTGGCTCATACGAGGGGGGGGGGGGGGCGGGAATAAGCACTCTTTAACCGGTGAGCGATTTCATTTACTTTCAAAAAAATTGTCATCTTATTTTTCGTGTTAGAGGGTGAGGATAACATGTTTCACGATGTATCCAACGGTTAACCAGAAAATGTTCTCTTTTTCGCATAAATAAACATTGGATGATGATTCAAACTAAAGTCTATTTAAAGAGGATATTATATGTAAGCATTTGGGCTAAAAAACAAGACAATTTACTAATATAGGTCTATTCAAACTACAGCCTATTTAAAGAGGAAATTATATGTAGCATTTGGGCTAATAAACATGACAATTTACTTATATTAAAGATTTCACGAAATTGAAACGGTTAGTCATTTCCTATAAATGGAGAGATTTTCTATTTGCACGATTGACAATCGACATACATTGAAATTGTTTGAATTAGCTGTCAATCAAAGAGCTGAGCCAATTGAGAATTTCGGTATACCCGGGTTCCAAAATTGTAGTTTGGGGTGGGAGGTTTGGCCCTTTAAGAAATTTCAAAAACCCGCTTTTGGTCTGCAATTTATCTAGTATATCTGTTCTCCCCCTCCCGTGGAGGCGGTTTTGATCTGTCCCTCTATCCAGTTTAAGAAATATTTCCAACTTGAAATCTGTCATTCTTCTTCCTGCTCGGGAACGGGACATCTGACCAGATTAATGTCAAAAAATAACGACGTAAATCAACCATGGGTGCCTTGTTTTGGTCACTTCCCTGTCCTAATTAGAAAGACTGGACAGAAGTGCTTAATGCTTAACAAGGAACACTTCTTCCCTGTGAGATATGTAAAAGCCACTTTTATTGTGTTGTCATTCAGCAGTTGTTCTTCATAATTCTTACACCCGGGCCGTCACATTTTTCATCGGAACACTCCCTCCAGAATACACAAGTTTTATCCACCAGTGAGTTGATCAAATTAAGTTTTTGAGTACCAGTTGTTTCTACTTACATAAACAAAGAGGGAGAACGAACTGTTGGTAGCAACTGAACTGAAATAAATAGAGATATACTCTCAAAGAATATGCATTGTGTAAAAATTGGAAGGCGACAGTTTGACTGCAGGAAAATAAAAAAATAAATATATAAAATGTGTTGACGAAAGTTAGGTGACCTATAACTGTCTTGCAGCAAAATTTTTATTTGTTGTTTTAACGTTGTAATATTACGATGTTTATTATAGCATCCGAGGAAGAGAGCTCATTTGGGACATTTCCCATGAAAATGTGCCAAGTAACCTTGCCGAATAAAAGAGAAAGTTGATAGTTTGCTATAGACTGTCTCTGAAAATAAAATCGAAGCACTTTCTTACTATAATGTGGTTTAACCAAACTGGTTTTACGGTCCATCAACAAGTTCAGGGTTTCTCATAAACTGTGTGCAATATGATCAAGGAGGGAAGTTGTACATTTCGTTGTCTACAATTCTATTGGGATTCAATTTGGAAATATAAATGACTGTTAATATTCAAAGCCTTAGTGCGTTCATTAGCAAACAAAAACCTAAATTTCTCTCACCCTCAGTTGGCAATTGTGCCATCCCTTCATGGTCTAACGCATTTCGGCGCATACGAGTTCGTTTCAGTTGTAAGCTCTCTATCTTCTGTGTAGTTTCACGAAGAAGACCAATCTCTTTCTATAAAAAAAGTAAAGGGAGACAGAATATATCAATTCACTTGCAGACATAGGGGCGCGGGGTGGGATGTTTCAAAACAAATGCTCTTCATGTTTGATTATTGGCGTGTTGGAAAGTGATGCCCTTCCACAAGTCCTTTTTTCTTCTAGCTAGATTTAAAGTTACGTGCACGTTGAGAATTCTGCCCCTTGAGAGAGGACGTTATGACTTGGCTGATAGCGTAACGACAGAAAACCGCAAACAACAATAGGAGGTCACTGGACCATGTAATCGGAAACAATGTGACTTTTATCAGTTGTCTAACAATCAAGGACTTCAAGGACAGGATAAGTTTGTCCAAGTTTCAAGGGAGCGTATTCTCTAATGATACAAGTAACGGGGAAATGCAATCACCCCAACTGGAATTAGTGTAAGAGGTAAACGGAATGCAAAAGGTTTGAATATTCAGTATTAACGTCACCGCCATTTATCATTTGAATGTTATGTATATTCCGTTGTCGCTTCATTTGCATATAATTTTATGTTACGTAATGACAAGTTAGTTGTGATAAGATTTTTATGAGTTGAGGAGAGTTTTGATTTGGTCGCAATACAGTTAAATTCGTTTTCGGCCAGTCTCGTCTCTGTTCCTTTTTGCGTCTATGTTCGTCTCTCTATTTTACTTCGCCCACGTTTCCGAAATACCCACGTTACATTAGTATAGTAGACTGTCCTAGTTATTCATTATTGACTCTTGAGTGACATGTGACAATAATTTTCTCCTCAAATATTACATTTACTGAGAGTAACTGTTTGGTTTACTTGAATGTGCGAAAACTGAAGTCCTAAAATGTTGTCAAAGATAGCCTGGAGAGAAATAAGAAAAAACTGTAAAACTAGTAAGTTTAGTGTGACTGTTCTTGTCCTTTAAGCTAGACCAAATAGAGGACTCGAAATATTAGACCAGCCTGAGTTGCAAGTCCCTGATTATACCGTGCTCACACATGTGAGCAACTCACTAGCTTGAGCTTAATTTGCTACATTCAGGTGTTTGTTGTTTATTTATTTTCTGCTCATTTAATCTTCAAACACGAACAATATGACAAATGTCTCTAGGACTCGTACTAGGATAAAGTTCTGGGTTGTTGATTGTTTCTTACCAAACGTTATTGCACCTTTCCATCTATGAAGCAAAACCACGGGCGCTCTTTAAACTTGCGACATGCATTAGTTTCGGAAAGATCCCCTGATGGAGCAGACTTGACGATTTCTGAGCAAATGGTGAGGGTGAATTTACGATATTTGCACAAAAGTTTTAACTACCAGTGTTAGGGCTTTTATGAAGACTATAATAATCACATAGCCCTTTTCACCTTTTACGATATAAAATGACCCCAGCCCTTTCACACTTTAGGAAAGGTTTAGTTGAACAAAGTCGACTCGAATTACCTAGTAGTCATAAACTCATCTGATGAAATAGCTGGTCATTCAAACTATCGCTCTGTGCCGTGCCGCGTCTGTATAGGTCTTTTTAGTCCATGGCTGGGACATTATTAACGATACTTCATGCAGGAGATTATTTTCACTATCCTGCCATGTTCGTTGAAAGTTTCAAAGAAGAATACAACTGTTTGTAAGCAGGGGCCGCGGAGCCAATTTTGAAGTGCGGGGGCTAATCATCGAAGCGACCCAATATGTTCAATAAAATAAATGCAGTTTTAGGCGGCCCAAAATGCCAACACCAAAAAAAGTGCGGGTGGTTAAACCCCCCTAGCCCCCCCCCCCCCCCCCCGTCTCCGAGGTCCCTGATAAGACTTTTCAGCATTGCATTGACAGTTCTTAGATGTTTTTTCGATGGTACAAAGCAGTCAGGCCCACATCCAGGGAGGTTCGAACGATTCCTTCCCAGCGATATCAATGGTCCACTGCAGGTAGTACAGTAGGATGTAGGTTTTAAAATCTTCAATCGTTAAATCGCCTCAGGCATCAAGCATACTCTTTAGCTTTTCAACTTTTGGAGGACTCTGACTCGATTTTAGACTTGAGACTAATCTTTGAATGACTCAGACTTGGAATTTCTGGACTTGACTTGGTTCAGGTTGGCAGCCTTCCTAGTGCATGATTCCCCCATTAGAGAATCCGTTCCCTTGAAGGAAGGACAAAATTGCCTTCACCTGCTTAAGGATTATATCCCCAGATGTCACATTTTTGCAGTTTACTCACTGGCAGTGGACATCAAGTGGCTTAGAGCTTAATGACGTAATTTTCACAGTTATATAACATTATTCGCTGAAAATGAACTTCATGAATAAATTGACGTTTAAACAATGTTTTAACCAGAAAAATCGGTATAGGTTTGGTGGATTTATAGATGATTTTTAGCATGAAAACTGCAACCTGACAATGGTCAGTTCCTGGCTCTCGTGCAGGGTAAATATTTGCTCTGACTATAAAGTAAACATATGTTGTGGTTAAATGACGTCAAAAAATCGGCCATTTCGTGCCCTTGTCGGCTGGTCGGCCAGTTCGTTCCGCGGTTCTTCAAGGGGAGAGATTCCCTCATGTAAAAACAAACCATCGGCCCTCTGATACAACTAACTGTACGTTTTAGGGGTGTTTTTTGTTTTGTAATACATAAATACACTGCAAAGAATGTATCCAGAATCAAAATGATGTACGGCATTTTAGTTATAATAATGTTTATAGTATGACCCAGTCAGCAATAACCGGCAGTCCGCGGCCGCCATTGTCGGCTATTGATCGGCTCTGATCATATCGAATACTTGGTTAGCCACTGAAGGACGGTCGGAGGGCCATCAGAGGTGCGCTGGCTAGATCCGGGTCAGAAACAAAATTGTATGCTGAGTAAAATTTTTCAGCCAATCAGTTTCATAACCGCTGGCGAGCCACCTGACATTTCTCCAACGGACCGCCAAAGTAGCCAACGGCTGTCCGTCGACAAGTCGACCAAGTTTGCTAACAGGGGAGTCATAACATTTGATGTTGCACAGATGCTACCTTCAAATAATGGAACAAAAATTCTTACCATAAAAGACTCCTGCTTCTTCTCTAGTTCTTCAATTTTTTCTATAAGTTTTTTCAGTTGTTCGTCTTGTGATGGATGGAGAAGTGAAGAACTATGATCTGATCTGTCTACACTAATACTGTTTGCTGCTGCCAAGAATTTTGCAACAAAACACATGAAAAAAAAGTGCAAAAACATCTTTGAATCTGTCTCCTACGTTTAAACTTCCAATGTTCGCCTTTAATCGGTGAAGTTGTGAATTGACAGGATAAAAACGAAACGTTACATATGAACTCAGCAAAAGGAGGCCGGATCATTCGGTAAGAAGTCGTCACCTACCGATCTTGACAAACCGATCATTACGACTGTGAAATTTACAAGACTTCCTTCAGACTCTGTGACACAAAAGGTTGTGACGACGAAATATGGAAACATGAATATTCAAAAGCTTCAGCTACAGAGAGACTTTTTCTGTATTAGGTGGAATTATATGATTTTTTTTATTATATGAATTTTGATGTCATTAGAAATTAAGTTCGAAAGTGACTCCAAGATTACATTGTGGAATTAGTAATATCAATGTTTGATCCCATTGTCTCTACTGAACCACGGATGTTCTAATTCTTATTTCTAAGGTATCTTTGATTTTCTCACCAACCGTTTCGGTAACAAAACTGTTAATCTTCTGCCTCTTTAAGTTGCACCGTGACAAGCGAGGAAATGTGTTTACATTTGGGCCTTTTCACTTAAACTACTCTTTGATGCCAACGAGCGAAATACGAGGAATTGCACTCTCTAACCAAGAAAAGGTGAAAGGCCAATCAACATTTAGAACGCTCATCTTATGAAATATTTGGAAGCATTCAACTCTTACCGATGAGTCAATTAGCTCATAAAAGGATATTTAAATATGGTTCATACCTTACTGAATGTGTAATGAGTCTAAATCTTATAGAAAACAGTGCAAATGTTCGGGTTAGTGTGCTGTAGAACAAAATTGAGATTCTCTATATTCAGAAACTTACCGTTAAAAATGGAACAACTAAAGGACCAGAATAAACGGATTTAAAAATACTAGTGCAGAGCCTGCCCTTTAAAAATGAGCAAAACTAAGACAGCATGGTCGAACGACTGAGGGTTACTGTGTAGTATATTCCGTAATTGCGTTATTTTAAAGATTAAGACTAAAATTTCCCCTCTGGAGGCAGCAATTACTTTCCATCCTAGTAATACTCTGAATTTTAGTGAGCGATGTATACTCGAACTCACAGTTTTTCGAACAGTATAGACCTTATGCATACGATGGGGGGAAAACAAACCACAAACCGACAAATGTAAACAGACAGCTGATTGGTCAACCAGTCGATTAGACACATAGTCTTCTACACGTGCAGGGCGAATTCTTTTGCTTTCCCCAAGTATGACGTCAGTGTGTCGCCAATGCATAAGGTCTATTCATTCTTTCAAGAATGGATTTGTCCTACCTATTGTTCTGACAAATTTGAAAGATATGCATGTTACAACCGATAATTTAAAAACTTACCGAAACTGTTAAAACGACCTTGTATGAAATAAAAAAAAACATTAAAAAAACACGGTTGTGTAAAAAAATCCGATAACAAGCAATTTCTTGAAACTGCTAATTTAAAATGTTAGTGATAATGTAAAAAACTTTTAATGACGATTAGCTATGATAGTCTTGTATTGTGTGTATGTAGGAAGGAGCAGCCACGTTGCCTAAAGCTAATTCACGGAGAGTGTGTCCTTTAAAATCGTCCCCTGAAAAGTCCCCCTACCAAAAACTGCATGCCCTTAGACAAATCCCCCTCCCATCTCCAACAAACTCGCCCCTAACTCGAAATAGTTCAAATGGTTACAAATAGCAATTAGGTCTAGTTAGCAGTACGTAGTCCCTAAAGTATTCCATTAATAAGTGTATGAGGGCACTATACATCAACTGCATGGTCAAGTGGTTAGAGCATATATATTAACTAGAACTGCATTTGCTTGCAAATACGCAGAATTGTAGTGCGTGTTGGAGATGTCTTTTCAGTTAGTACAGTAGCCCAGTTTTTATTTGAACTTTAAGATTTGTTCATGGCGGGAAGAGGGGCTGTTGTTTCTTTTTGGCCACTCCTCTCAACCCTATTTCTTGATAGTACAAAGATGGACCACTTGTCTCCCAGCTCCTTGGCTGGACGCATAAAGAAATCATAGAAGAGTAACCAATGATGGAGTAAATCCGGACCTGCTAGTGATAGTCACTCACTAGCTTTATTTTGAAGCATATTTGCCAACAATGAAGCAAGTGCTGAGTAGTCCTTGAACAAGACCGTGTACTGCGCTTAACGGTAGGACCTACTCCGTATACAGTCTAGTGTGGAGTAAAATGAAGTGGACGAAGCATAGTGCCGTTCAAGGACTCGTGCTGAGTAGCCTACTTAGCTATACGTTATGCTCTGTTGTGTTGTTTACGCCTGCCTAAAATGGTGTTATCGGTTCTCGACTCCTCTTTCACCGTTCTTTTTGTTAAATAATGCAGTCACATCGCAACTGCTCGAAAAGAGCTTCCTTCTCTTACATTTTATGCATGACGTTTCGTGACGTCATAAGGATTTTAATACTAATTAGCTAAAAGTCATGACTTTTAAAGTCAATTATCTCAGAAACTAGGAACCCAAAAATCTTTAAAACCGTGAAAATCAATGAATAAGATGTAAAAAATACTTTCGGTGCCTGGTTCTGAGTGAACGTACGGGCAAAAGGGAGGATTTTAGTCCATTTTATGAAACGTCTAAAATGGGTTTCAAATGCTCTGCAAAATCGTTCAGCATTTATTCGTTGTTGTTTTAAACTACTCAGTTTTTACTTCAATAGAGAGAAAATTTTGTTTTCTATCTAGTGGTACCATTTTTGCACTATAAAATATCCTCAATGAGTCAGGTACTCGGTAAATTCAACCACGAATCGATTGTGGCGCCCAGAGTATATACACAGTATAGTGAGTCTAGTTTCGCGAAATGAACGTTAATGCAGGTCGACCTATGTAAAACGTTACAACAGCAGCCTAATTCATCCTCACCAATATTGTTCCCATTTCGGAGAAAATGGTGCGATACTTGCTCCTTCGACATTTTTGCAACATATTGTTAGTTGTAATGCCATTTACAAATTAAACTAATCAGTAGTGTTGCACTAGAAGGCTATTTATACTTGTTTGAATGTGATATGCCTGTATACACATACAATGTCATAGTCATGATGGCAAGCTCTGTTGACACAGAGCAAAACTGCATCTTGTTTGCACCAAAACAGTGAAAATTACCTCACTTTAAAAAAGTTGGGCTAACTAAAAAGCTGGTTTAAAAATCTTTATACTAGGAAACTCTATCAACTTCAATCAAATGTTCATTGTTTGAAAAAAAATAAAAAAAATTCTATGCATCATGTAGTACACTCAGTCAGCATAATACATTGAGCAAGAAAATGAATGAGACTGAGAGACCTTCTAAATAGGCCTGCTTAGATAGGGAGGGCCTTGCAGGAAAGATCATCAGTACAATGTTTAACAAGTGCTATTGATTTTCCTCATTTACTCTGGGTAAAAATGAAAAGTACTGAAGGCAAAGGCAAATACCAATAAGGAGTGCAAGGCAAGGAGTATATCAGCTGAGGTTTGGCAAATGGGATATCTTACTTTGAATTCTTTGTGAATTTCTTTTCACATGAAATACTGGTCCTAAAAATAACATGATGATAGCTGGACTGCTAGGATAATAATTCATCACTATCCTGTCCTCTTGTGAGGTGACGGAATGATCCAGGCTCATTTCTACCGTTGGCAGTAGGACAGTTTGATATGCCTATAGTTTCTCAAACAGTCAACGTAACAATAAAGTTTTTTTTGCAGGAAACTACCTAAATGTTGCCCAACATAGTTCTCCTTTATGTGACCTCCTTAAAGATCAGAAATATATATATTTAATGTAAAAAAAATCTAGGAATGAATTTACAGTTTTCATTTCATTGAATGCCACACTGATGAGAATTTATTTTAAGACAAAGTTGGGTTTAGATGGTAGTATGTAATTGCCCATGGGGTAAGGTTTTGAAATGATATAAGCTTATAAAGGGCTATAAATTGTATAAACTGCAAAGCTGCAGCTTTAATTGCAATTTATAGGCTACCTATATGGGACTTTATAGAAATAGACAACTTGAACTTAATTACAGAACAGTATACCACTATACTGTAGGTCGATCTATTATGAAAAATGATGGGAAGGACTGAGTTTTTCTGTTTGTGGCACAGTAACTATCAGGTAAGAAAGAATAATAACCCGTGAATATGTCCGGACTGAAGTTGAACCCTCTAAATTTGTACAGTTTGTTTACTTTATAATCCAGGCTGACTTGATCATGATTCATAGGAGTCCCAGGTTTACCGACTTACAACAAAGTTACATCTTATTGTAAGCCCCCCACTAGCCAACATTGCAATGTTAGTTACTGAATATGCCATGAAAACTGAAGCTTCAGATTTCATAGACTACAAGTCTACAAACAACACTAGAAGTTTTTAAGAATGTAAATGCAATGGGTACCTGTCCTGCATATCCCACAGTATAATAATAGTCGTTCATTATTTTGTTATGAACGACGTTATCAAAACCATACTGGAATAGTACTAACTAGTAACAGTAACGTTGTAGGATATACAACGTTAACTGTGTACATTTACCAACACCATATGTACTATAGTACATACTACATACATGCTGTACGCTAAATGCCCCTTCGGGTTTAGCAGTTGTTTACAAAATAATTTATAAATTAAACTACGTAATTTTGGTATCAACAGGAAGCCTATACTATAATCTTCAAACGTCGATACAAAAGAATCGTTTTACATCCCTCAATGAGTCAGGTACTCGCAAAGTTTGAGGTCCTAATTTGAGACATAAGAATCGACTGCCTCTTTTTGGGAGCGTATTTTTGCAGTATATGTTTGGAAAAACCTAAAAAATCTTTGATTTCTAAGAGAAGGAAAGATCAAAATGTCCACTTACCGTCTCGTTGTATCCATTTATACGCCTACTTATACATTATTCAACATATAGGGGGAGACCCCTTGTCAGTCACAGTTCCGCGAAATCTCATTTGCGCAGATCTAAAAAAGGCGGGAATGCTAGAGAAGTGGTCACTTGTACTTGGCTTCATTAACTGTACAGCTGCGTGTTGACTGAATGACGCCCTCTCAAGCTCTCTGACTGCACCGCTGCATGCATATGACAACTGTCTCGTGGAAGGCCGACTGTACGTGTTGACGCTGTGTGTTTTAACATCCGTGTTTCGTTAATTCGCAATGCATGCTACATGCATGCTGTCAAAACGTTTCGGTCAGACTGCTGTCAAAATAGCTTCTGCTTTTACCACTGAAATAAAGCATGATAATAGAACTGCAGCACAAGTCGCTTAATCCAATGCAGTAAAGCCAATTCGTTCCGTACAGGGAATTGGCAATACTCTGCTCCGTAGTAGCTAGATGAAGATACTGTACATAACGTCTTGATACTGTTCAACGATAGTGGACGCAATGGCGCCGTGTTACGTATGCCAATTTGGAAGCAGCGATTGATTCTCCAGGCTTATCACTTCAGTGTCAAAAGGCCGAACCACATTACATCGCGTTTTCTGGAAATTTATCCGCAATGCTCTTTCATGAAGCTAACTCCTTAAATCAGCCTTGTAAGTGTGGTATTTGCTTTTCTGAAGTTGATTTTTGTTTAAAGACGGCCACAGATTGCACTTACTGCTATTGTTAAAGGGTAGAGCATGGATATTTGTCCGAACTAAGTTACGGTACGCGCAGGGAAATGAGTTGTGGGCCATAACAGGCTTCACAAAAGAAATTGTCAGTCGGCCAGTAAATGCCAATACTGTAGTGCGGCGCACTACAATAAATACGATATATGACATGTTGTCGGGAGATCCTATCATAGGGAACGTCTTTCTGAATCGTACAACTTCTAGGAAAACTCGTTTGGTTTTCGCCCCTTGGCTCTTCGCCAGAGAGTCGTGGGGACTTTTAGAAAAAACAACTTCTAGGAAAACTAGGTTTCGCCGAACGACCTTTTGCCAGAGGGTCGGGAGGAATGTTTGGAATGTCCTGGGCATGACGTTAAACTGCATCCAGGTTGTGGCTTCTGTTCTATTCAGCCAGTCTAGAGCAGGACCACTCAATGTTTGCCCTTTGGAGGGCGTACTTGTCCATTTGGGACGTTAAGCTCCTTAAGGGAGCAGAACTCCTCCGGGAGTAATCGTTTGGTTTTCGCCCCTTGGCTCTTCGCCAGAGAGTCGTGGGGACTTTTAGAAAAAAGACTTGGAGGAAAACTTCCTGTAACGTGTCATAACCGAAGCTCACAGCTTACCAGATTGTAGGACTGGAAAAAACTGTTCGACAGGGGTGTAGATCTGGATTGTGGAATGGGAGGACAAAAATTTTACAGCAAATGGAACCTGAGATCGTGCCCGTGACCTTACTCCTCTATAAGTAATCTACCCGCGCGAACGCGTGCATACATCCGCTGTATGCACACAAACAAAGAAGACGTATACCCACCCACTTATTGACACTCATATACACAAAATATAGATAGATTTTTTTTGTAACTTTGGTAATTACTGTATTTAAAAACTTTATTTTGGTTTAATGCTTTCTGGGGAGTGTGTTCTAGACAAACCCTCGACGGTTTTTTACCACACTTCCCTTTTCACGATTTTTTCTTATTTGATGCAATTGATCTTTCTCACATGTATGACATATTGTTGTGAAATGAATGAATAAATGAAATGAATGAAATGAGATAGCAGCTTTAAATGCAGTATTTCTGTTTTAAAATAAGCTCAAATTGACGTCATCTGTACTCCACAATGTTACATTATGTTTATTCTGCCTGTTGTTACTGTTTTTTAAGTTGCCCGAATTGTATTGATTAAACGATATGACCCTCCCCCAGTATTTTCATTGGTAGGACGATTGCCCCCTGTCCCCCAGGATCGACGCCTCCGTTGTCACGGCGGTTCGAGTGCTCGTCCACATTTTCACGTGTGCCGTACAGATTAACAATGCAGATTTACAATTTTACAATGCAGGCATATCGAAAACGGGACCAACTACCCACAAGCGCGATTTCTGGCGATTGAGGGAGTTCAGAAGTTTTTCCTGGACAACTCTGTGGGAACAACTTGGGCACAAACTGAGGACAGCAGATGGTGTTCTGTCTTGCATTATTTCCCTGCAGTACAGCCATATATCTCTGTTCCATATTACTGTAGAGCAGTAGTTCTCAAACTTTTTCAAAATACCGCCCCCATAGGGCATCCATGACTGATCCAACGCCCCCCCCCCCCCTCCAACCCAACATGCCATCATATTTAAGTCTTTGACTTTGAGCTTTCGACTTTCAATTTCCAGCCCCAAAATGACCCAGATAAGTTTTATATTGGGTAGATTTTTGTCAGAAGTTGCTAAACCTTTCGGAGAAGACAGTCTGTGTCAACCACTCTGCAACCTGCTTGGTTCCTTCATTGCACGAATGTATGAGAACCTCCAGGGACCCCCTAGTCAATGCCAACGCACCCTATTGCTTGCAAACTCCTCAGCGCCCCCTTGGAACTTTTCAACGCCCTCCAGGGGGCGGTAGGGACCATTTGAGAACCACTGCTGTAGAGTTACCAGTCTAAATGGGCAGAAAGAGCTTCATTTTTCAACACTTACTTTAATTTAACAGTAGATCTTAATGCAAAGTCTCCCATTAAAGAGGCGTTTTATAAGCAGTCCATGGGCATGAAGTCACCCGAATAAAATCATCTTTTTGAACTTGATTAGATCGGAATGAGTGACTGAAAAAAGTCTTTCAATTACAGCCTAACTCACTTTGAAAGGCTCGTTGTAACCGATGTATTTTTTGGTTTGCTGCCTCACAATTGTATTAGTCCCTGCGAATGGGTGGATGTGCGTTTACCCACAAAATTGTCTAAGTAGGCCTACTTTATTGGAACAGCAGCTGGAGCAACAGTTCCCCGATTGGATTAATCAGGGCCTGGATTAATATAGCCTGGACTTATCACTATAACAACAGATTGGAATGTATTGTGTTGGAAAGTTTATTTCCCAAAACGGAATCTACTGCGGCCATTGTGTTTTGTGCTAAGCATAAGCAATGGAGTAGGGAAAACAAGCCAGAGAGCCACAACTGGAAAAGGGGCGGTGGGCGGCTCGACTTGAACCACCTGGTTGGAAACAGGGCCGTAAAACTATATCTAACCTAACCTAACCCAACAAGTGTTACCGCTAAGATATTATGATATATTCCAATATTTTCTAAAAAGCAAGGACAATTTTGAAAAGTCGTAACCCCACAGACAGCTGGAAACGGCATTTTCCATGCTTGTATAAGCAAGTCCTACCCATCCATTTTAGCAAGGGTGGAACAAATTAACAGATCTGAAGCATGGGGGATAAATCTTTGAAGACCAGGACTATACCAGCGGATCACCACCATCAGCCCGCGCTGAGCGTACAGAAATTTTTTTATTGCGACCCTTCAGATAGCCGGAAATGGCATTTTCCAGGCTTGTATAAGCCACCCCACCCCCTCCCCCTTGTGCAAAAACTTTTAAAGTGTACCGCTTGTGGTAAAATATTGATGTCAGCTTAAAATCGGACGAAAAGTAGTATGACGAACGAAAATATAGCGAGGAAAGCCTTAGTCATCTTTCCATTTTATAGTTGCTATTTTTAATAAATGAACCTTAAACAGATAAATGAAGCTTCATATTTTTAAGGAGATGGGTGTTATAAAACGATAGGCTTTTACGAAAAAAGGATACGTGTAGGTGCACTGGTCGAGAAAGTAATTGCTAATAGCCTTATAATCTTATTGCATGTTCACAAAGTTAAGAACATCAACAGTGAACTACACTGTAGGCTATGGGCAGAGGATTTTCTGCCAAGAATATGCAATCGTTCCATTGTAAATCTTAGCGGAGCGCCACTAAACTGTTAGAAATTTCTCTGTAAAATTTACATAATTTTTATGGCAAATTTTTTTCCAACCAAATAATGTTTTTTTTACAGCCAGACTGTAATCATGAAAAAACATTAAGTGTTTGTTTTTTCTTTACAGTTTTTGCATGTAAATTAGTTTACAAATGTCTACTGTAAAATCGAACTACAGAATTGTTCTGTTTTTTTTTACCTTAATTTTATGTGAATTTACAGCCTACTGTTTTCATTCTCGGCGTTTTAATATTTATTATAATATCGGTTTTTTCCTTTCATATGTTATTACGTAACATACACTTCACCATTACGTAGATCAGGTATTTGCTTATCAACGTAATGTGTCGTTACGAAGTTATTTTCAATCAAAACACAATGAGGATACTTTGTTATCACATTGTTATCCAGTAGACTGCTATCTCCAGGAACTTTGTAATTGGAAAGTCACATTTTTGGTACAATATAATAATTGTTTTTAAAATAAATATGACAAAGAATGCAAATACATTGGTTGCAAACATTTCCAGACAAGGTAAACAATAAGTTTATCACTTCCTGATTAAAAAAAGCCAGAAAAGATATTATTCAAAGCAACAGCAATCCTTTTGTTAGGAAAATGCCTACAAAATAAGCTCCACCCATTTATGCAAAATGAGATTTACGTCATAAAGTGGTAAATTTACAGACTCTTTCAAGTAAATTTGTGAAACGTTTTTAATTCGATCAAGTGCATGAGCGCCTGTGGCGATGAGTTGACATCAGTATACCAATTGTCAGTATAATAAATGTAAGTTAATTTTCAAATAGGGCCATAAATTTGCCAAAAATGTTTTCTTTTTTAACTGAAACTTCGCAGAACGATGCATGTTATATATTGAAAATTTTCTGGCTATTTCTTATTTGTTTGTTTGTTTGGGCTTATTTTTGTTTCTTTTTCAGCGTAAAAACAAAATGAATGTTTGTTAAATGACAGTATATTTATGTAAAATCAGAAAAATACAAAATACTGTTAAAATTTCTGTACATTTACAGAAAAAGTTTTACAAAGCAGTAAAATTTGGTTAAAAAAGCAGACAGAAATGGTTTTTCAAATAAACAGAAAATACATGTTAAACAACCTTTTTTTATTGTAGAAATACAAAGTGTCTGTAAAGATACAGAAAATCTCTATTAAAAGTAAAATACAAAAAGTTTAAGTTAAAAAAAGTCTGTAAATTTACAGAAATTTTTAACAGTGTATATTTGGCGCAGAGCGTACAAAATATTTGAAAAATCGCGACTTCCCAGAACGACGAAATAGCATTTTCCAAACTTGTAAGTAACTCCAGGGAGTTACTTACAACTCTAAGCAGTCGTTACTCTGAACTTTCGTTTGCAAAGAAATTTTCACTTCAATAAGAAATGAACAAATTGCAATACCATTACTTACCAAATAAAATGTACCATTTCAATTTTCAGGCCAAAACTTTGAGCTCTTCATAAATCTGGGTACTCTTCTGTCTGCCTGTGTAAACTTAAATCAGGCAGTTTTAACACCTCCCTGGTTAGAATCATACCACAACGTTTTGCAACTTGTCGCCGTTGAAACTGAGGTATGTGTAAATGTTATGTGTAGGCTACCAGAATGTGTGGCCAGGTTTCATTTTGTTTTGGAATATTTCATGAAAATTTTACAGTGACTATGACCCTTTTTTATTTTTCGAGAAAATTCTGGAAAGAATTCAGGCACCTTCAATAGTTGTAAGTGATTAAAAGCATGCCAGATTGTTACAGACTTAAATGGCTGCCAGAGTTTTTAAACTTCTGCCCGAAATTTCAGATCTTGGAAAATTTGGGAGGCAGTCTTCTACTTGTTCCATGGATCTATGGTTTTAAGAGAAGGTGTTTACACCCTCCCTATTGATTTTTTGTGTGTCTTTTATAAGATAAGCCCCCTTTAAATTAAAATTTGTGTTTTATGTTTAACACAGTGAAAGGAACTAGAAAAACCTGCTGTTAGGGGTGGGATGGTACAGCAGTGCCTTGATTCAGCTACGCTAGTTCTTGAGAACGTGTACTCCATTCACCTAAACACCGAGGCAGATTTACTTAGCAGACTTAAAATCTGCCAGACGACCAATAAAGTGTTCATTTGTGTATTCCGCCCACCTGACCTGAAGTTTCAATAGAAGGAAGCAATGACTGACAGATCGGTGTCATGGGGAGAGGTCAAGGGGAGGGGACACTCTCCCTGGACAAACTTTCCATTTTGACTTTAAGAAAAGGGATGGAATGCAAAACCTCCTACAATTGACAGCATTTTTCAACACGCATGACCACCAATCTAGACTCGCGCACCCATAACAGAAAGTTGCCAGTTTCAGAATTTCCATGAACAGTTGGATTCCACAATAGTTTAGATAAGATTGGGATGCTACTGAAAATTACTAAATCCTTTAAACTGAAGCGCGCGGGGTCGACAGGTCGATATGGGACCTGTCGAAAAAAGCGTGCTAGAGCGAGGATGAGAAAATTTCAACGGGAATTTCAAATTTTCCAACTTTCGTTGCTCTGACGAATTTTGGGTGGTGAGACACCCCAACCCCGCTCGCGACGACCTTGATTGATCAATTGTCTTAAAAAATGTAGAAACTTGAAGATAACTGATTGCTTTCTCAAAGTTCAAAATGTTGCTACATGTATTCAAGTAAAACTACATAAGCAGTAAACTCATTATTAGAAGAAATTTTATAAGAGCAATGCGATTACAGATATTATAATTCCATAACTAAATATGAGATTATCATTCATCATTATCCTTTACATTATCCTTTGCCCTTGGTTTGCCCCCCCCCCCCCCATTTCGACATTCTGGCGCAGTCACTGGTAAGACCTTAAGCAATTGTGACCACAGTGTCTATGTATGGAAGTACTGGGTGGTACTTCCATGGTACATGGTCCCGCGGAGAGTTGGTAATCGATTGAAGGTAGTCATACAAAATTGATGTTTTGTTTATTACTACCCAGACAAACCAGAAAGGAGGTAAAAGCTGTGCAGGTGTGTACCATCCTTTATCATTGGTGACTAGAGTCCGAGTCTGAAGTAACGACCACCCCATTTATTTATTGACTTGATGAGAAATTGGTGACATGGGCTACTTGGGGGTATTTTTTCCCTCTCCAGTCACAAAAATATGGGGAAGTGTGCTACCAATTCCGTCACGTAAAAACCCTTTTTTATTCTTTTTTGCTTTGTCCTTTGAAAATATCGAAAATTTTCAGAAATTTTCCTGAAACTTGCATTTTTACTTGTATTGCTTATGTATGGAATATCACACATTCAACTATGCCAGTTGCAGAGACTATAAAATGGATTTGTCATGAAAAAGAACTTGTTTGTACATGCTAAGAAGTTGAAATATATGTTTCAAGAAGAGTACACGCGGACCTTACTCCGCATTTAGTGGTGCAATGAAATTCAATTCAATGTTTATTTCTAGCATCTTTGTACAATATACATCATTTACATGCAGTTTGTATACATTTAATTAGTGTATCAGAATAACTAGAAAAGGAGGAAAAAGAAGTCAAGACTTATTAACATTTCCCCCTAGTATAATTCAAATGGTGCTATAAATAAAGAATAACTACAAAAAAGTGACGAAATTATGCTAGAAAAATTACCTTCAACAATGGGGATTGCTTGATGGTATTTATCTAGGTGAAGTCAACTCTGCTGCATCACTGCTGTTATGATTAAACATGGTGAACGTTAGTGCTACTACTGTGTACAAACTGCACAAGTTATTTCGTACCCATCAATGTACGGTGCACACGGAATACCTCCCCCACTTGATGAACACCTGCCCTCAACTAAGTTGAGTAAAGCTCTTGCATTGCCACTAGCCCCGCCACTAGTGCGTTCCAGCATCTCCATCTCCCGGTCCACGCAAATGTGAAGAGAACGATGATGAGCACTATGAGATCTCTCTGCCATGAGGTACCCGCCATATTCTAGAGTCCATTCTTCATCAGGACACGCATTCTTGCCTGGAATCATTAGTTTAGCAAATCTGGAGGACGCTTTACAAACCGCACAAGGCACATCGTGCCAAAGACGATCATTGCGTGACGGAAAATAGTCTATCTGGTATTCCAGGCCGTATAAGAATGCTCGGGATACCCCTACTCCTCCCACGGGTTCATCGTATATAGGATCTTGCGGAAGACACAGTTGATCGGCGCCATTTCCGGCCGAAAGGTGGGATGGTGCGGCAGCAATACCTGATGGTGAGACCATGTAGTTGAAATAAAAAGAATAAAAGATTCATTGCTTGTTCGGGGTGTGGCCGCTGTTCGGACAGCCCTAAGCTGTCCCTTCAGCTTGTAAAAAATATCAGTTGATTCTTTGGCCAGTTAACTAAAATATATTTTACAAAGGATTGTGGCAGATCGTAAATAACCAGTGGTCGTACCCCAAAAATAGCTGATTGAAAGGGGCGGAGAACGGTAGTAGAAAATTGGGAGAGGGCCTTAGGGGAATAGAAGAAGGACACTGGCCGGAATAAAATGGAACTCCCAATCTAAAGCCTATGAGGGGTTACCCATCAGGCCGTTCTGCATGTTGCCTGGTTACCCAGGTAAGGTTCACAAAGGGCTTTAGCCAGAGGGTACTTAGGCTTAACCTATGTAACCCCTTCCCCTTCCCTCTGCCAGAGTCCTAACTTCATCCCAATTCAGATAGTCAACATTTTCAAGTGGGGTTTGATCATGTTTCTAGTCTCGGAAGAGTTGAGGTGAGGAAGCTTAACACTGCCTTTTTAGCGTTAGGCTCGGTTTCAAGGATTTTCGAATTCACAGGTCTGTTGATAAGGTAGTAAGTAGAATTGGCTGCTTCAATGACTTGTTTCTTTGAAATGTACCTGGGGATTTTTGAGCCAAGCAAAGGGCTCTAGTGTGAATACTTTCTAGTTTTATAAGGTTATTCTGGATGGTGAAAAGAATGTAACCCTGTCTTATTAAAGAAAAAGCCTTACAAGAGCATTTTAAATACTGATGTTATTTTTAGGTGAAGCACTGGGGTTAAGGAAAAGACTTTGAAGAAGTTTTATCTTATACCAAGCTTTCCTTGAAACTTCATTAATATAAGCATTTAGGGTAAAATTTTCATCCTAGGAATTTGGTCTTTTTTACCGGGGGATGGGTTGGTTACAAAGCTTAACGGTTGGTGAAGAATGGTCAGAAGGTCTGATTTTACGTTTGAAAGTAATATGGTTCGATTTAGTGGGTTAATCTTAAAGGGAAATATTGCGTTCCTTTGGCAAGAAAAATTCATCCTTTTAAAACTAATATTTATTGACACTGGTTGATAGATTGTCAGAAATAAGGCAGTATGGTAGCTTTCTTTTCAAGAAATAAGTTTCCCACGGATAGAAATTCAATTGTTCATTACTCAAGAATAATTTGTTCACCCAAATTTCAACATTTCAAATGATGCAACGTCCATGGTTCTTCTTGTGCATAGTATTTACAAGACATGTATTTATTGCTGGGGAATGGGGGTTATGACTGAATTGTTGGATAGTGTCTGAGCCATTGTCTTTGTACTCTTTGTTGGAGCATTTTAAACACAATATTTCCCTTTGATCTTCCATTTAAAGCACCACTTTTCGATTTCGACTAGAGTTATTTTTGTAAATTATTAATATTTGATCTACGAGGCAAAAACGTTTTCCA
The DNA here is from genome assembly GCA_037179385.1 of Holothuria scabra. Lineage (NCBI taxonomy): Eukaryota > Metazoa > Echinodermata > Holothuroidea > Aspidochirotida > Holothuriidae > Holothuria > Holothuria scabra. Next base: position 37,915,447 of record CM074182.1, on the reverse strand, counting down.
GACAGCTATGTCATCAGCAAATTGGGCAACATTACAGCCATAGTGAGGGCAGGGTGAGGTGGCGTAGGAGGCAATTTGAAAGGGGGGGAGCAATATTTGGACTATGCACCTGACCCTACCCCATCGACCAAAAGTTATATTTTTATGCTAAATTTTTCACTTTTCTTCCAGGAAGAACGATTTTTTTTAAATAAAAAAATGTATGATATAATCATTTTTTCAAGTAAAACTGGGCACTAAAGAAGGTAGAATTCTTCGTTTTTCCAGCCATGCTACAGAAGACAACAATTCCAGTAAATCTATGCCCTCTGCAAACTGAGGAACATTGATAACATTTTACTCCTTCAAGTTACGTTTGGAGCTTAAACTGCGGTATAATTAAACTCATCTGGAGAAGCAGAAATCCATGTTGTAACAGAATTAACTCTTCCAGAAAAAAAACGTTACGGCGCGTCGGGCAACTATGTAAAAAGTCTTTTGCAAAATGATGACATTTAAATATTATACATTCTTTCACCTTTTCACTGCTTGTAAAAGTCACCTTATCAGAATATGTATGTAAGAAACGGATATTTGCAGAAAAATAATCTTATGGATGATCACTTGGAATTCCAAGGTGACGCCTATAGGCGATTGAGGATACTGGTGCATATGTGTAATATGTTCATGTTTGAGCTACTCCATGGGATGTTGTACAGAATTGTCAAGTCATATTCATGCGAAAATAGAAACAGTCTTATGCCATTTTAAAGCGTGGGTTTTTGAAATCTTTTAGTTTTCCGTTCCATTAAAGAAGATTTCACAATAGCATACTTAACATTTTACATAGTTACCGAATCTGAAGGTCGGTTTTCATGGAGGGGGATATATAGGCCTAGTGCAGTATTCCCACATCCAATTTCATGGGGGGATATATCCCCATCAGGCCATCCCCCTCCCCCAGGATCGCCGCACGAGCACAGAGTTGGGTTGCGTTGGAGTCCAGATCATTTTTATAAATTTACCCAGTTACAGTTGTTATGGTTTCGATAATAATTAGAAGGGGGGCTGGGAATATGATTAGAGAAGAAAGTAGAACAAAGTAAAGAATGGTCGCTAATCAAGGGATCCTCCACAATTTTGGTGGAAACATGTTTGTTACTTAAGGCATGGGAGCAGATCACCAAATCAAGAAGTTCAGGTAAGTCATTAATAGCTGGTTCATTCGAGTGTGGGTTTTTTTTTTTCTAAAAGTCCCCTCGACTCTTTGGCGAAGAGCCAAGGGGCGAAAAACAAACATTTACTCCCGGAGGAGTTTTACTCCCCTAAGGAGCTAAACCTTCCAAATGGACAAGTACACCCTCTAAAGGGCAAACATGTGTGGTCCTGCTCTAGACTGGCTGAATAGAACAGAAGCCACACCCTGGAGGCAGTTTAACGCCATGCCTATTCGAGTGTGGGTGCTTGGGTTAACTAAGGTAAGGTCATGCAGGTCTGGAGCCTACGTAGTTTTTTGCACCCAAAATATGCGGGCGTTTAAATCACCTATTAGGATGGTGTTTTGATTGCAGAGATTGAAAATGTCTTCATCAACATAGCTGTTGGGTGGGTTATAGTAAGAAATAATTTGGATTGGTTGAGACTGATTGCTTGTGGGGAATGTGATTCTCAAAGCTTGAGCCTGACTGTTACCAATATCAATTATGTTAGCAATGGTATCATTTTTTATACAAACGGCGAACCCCCCCCCCCCCTTTTCGACTACTTTCTTAATTCCTTCCTATAAATTTTATAATGGTCAAAAGTGTAGGGGAATATGGTTTCCTAGTTTAGTTTCATTTAACAATATGGTATGGGGATCGAAATCAAGTGATATGGAGGGTTAAGAGGTCCACTTTGTGTCTGGCTCCTTTCAGTTCTGGTTTTCATTTTCTCTACGTGATCCTCACGTTGTAGAGTTTTAAGATATTGACTAGTTCTTGACCAGAAACTGTTACATTTAGAGGATTTGGAGCCAGCATTGAAGCATAAGAAAACACAACTGGAGTTTTTATAGAGAGATTTAGTTTCGATGGGCACAGGCAGGTTACGTCGATTTTTTCTTTCCTGAATAATTTGGTTTCGATTTCAATTCAGACACTTTCCTTCTTGAGCTGCCATGAATAGAGTGAGGTACACTATCATTAAAAGTATTTTGATATCGTTTGATGTTATTTTAAGTTATGGATGTCATTTAGTTCCCAATAAATAGTAAATCATGTTCTCTTATGGCAGACCCGAAGACCTTTAATCTTAGTATAATGCTATTGCATGAGAGTGAAATTGTTCTTAAACATGGAAAGTGATAACATCTCGATCACGTCCTTAAATACGTCATGTCGGAGGGGGTGCACGTAGGGTTATTACCATCCTAACTTACAGATTCTCAGAAGAGACTTTTTTGCATGTATACTTCTTCAAGAAACTAATCCCCTGTAAATTTACGGTTTGACTATTCGCTGGCATAATCAAAATATTCAAGTCTGAATTTATTTCTAGTTGTACTTGAACTGTTTAATCAGAAGAGACCAGTGGATGGACGTACCCTTAAATCTCCAAATTATGAACAAAGGTTTGCAAGTTAGGAAAAATGATTATACAGCAAAGTGGCAAACTGAAAAGATCTTTGAAGCCCCGTGTACCCTGGCTACATTTCAAAACATATGTGTCGACATGAGTTGCCAAAAACCCTTGTGTCCAAAAGTATTGGCAGTGCTATGTGTACAAAGTAAAAACAAGCAGTAACTAGTGTCCCGACAAGTGTCGCAATATGCGTACAATTTTACGGTAACATGTGTCCAAGCTCTAACTAATCAAAAATCATATTTGAATCAGCTGATCCATCACCTGAACTTGCTTCCTTAAAGTGTAGCTTGCCTTCTTTGACCACTGCAATACATGAAACGTGCATGCTGGATATTGGCTCAGCATTTCCACACGTTTTATTGCAGATAATTACAGATTTAAGTAACGATGATCTATCGTCTCACAGGATGCAATAAAAAGTATGCCGAATTTTCGATGACGTCACAACATAAACTTATATAGTCTTCGATTGAGGCTCGTTTGTTTCAACACACTGTCGATAATGTGACATCAGCGAAAGCTTATTGAAAGTTTTTACATTATCGACGGTGCATTGAATCACAGAGTTGTTGACTCGAGTCAATGACTTGCGACTCGAGTCCACTCGAGTCCCGTTTTTTTTTTTTTTTTTTTTTTTTTTTTTTGTTGACTTGTGACTTGATTTTGACTTGAGGGGAACTTGACTTGCGACTTGACTTGATTTGAGGAGTTTGAGAAATGGGTGACTCGTGACTTGAATTGACTTGACTTGCAGAGCAATGACTTCTGACTTGACTTGAACATATTTGACCCATCAACATTGGAATCATCATTTTTTAAGCTTTATTCATACTCTCATGTAAGATTTTTCCGCTATTTACCTTTGAAATAAATTGAAGATTCGCATCCTTAAAAAAAACACCGTAGTAGGCCTATATCGATAGCGTACATAAACTGTGCATGTCCACGTACTATGTATTCACCGAAGAATGCAACGCACGTTGTCACGTGCATCATAGGCCAATCTCGTATTTACCGAATTTTCCCGTATTCGTTTTCCGGAATAAATATGTGTGTTCTACAATCCTATAAGTTTATGGCTCAAAAAGTTCAGGAAAAATTATTGTCTCTCTTCCAAATTTTTGTGAACGACTATTTACATCAAGATTAAAACTGATTGTGAAGTCTCCTATTAGCAATCGCCCAATCGTTTCTCTGGCTGACGTCATGATATATATGATAGTATGATAGCCAAACAACTGAATGCATAAAGCACTCTTGTGTTACCCATGACGTGCATGTGACAGACAGGAGTTTCTTCTCTTGTGCACACCTTTCTAGGAAAGGTAGACTAGCTAGTGGAAGTTATCTTGCATCATCATAAATTCATGCAATTTCACATAACATGACTTGTGATTGACTTGGGAAGAAATGACCAGTGACTTGAATTGACTTGAATTGAAGAAATTTGACTTGTGACTTGATTTGACTTGCAAGAAAGTGAAGTAACCTGTGACTCGACTTGACTTGACCGAAAAAATTACTTGTGACTTGCCTTGACTAACGACTTGTGAATTGACTTGACTTGAAGAAAATGACTTGTCAACAACTCTGCTGAATCAGTCCGCGATCAAAGTTATAGCTGGATTATGCGGACTTCATCCAGATTTCTGCATAATTTTTATTGCAAGTTCATGAGACGACAGGTCATCTTTAATAAATAACAAATTCGTTATGCCTCATTGTCGTCAACTAAGGCCTATGAAATAAAACCCCGAGTATAGATTCAGTCAAGTGGGTGGTTGTAGCGGGCACTTTTTTAAAGAAAGGGGAATTTAACTGAAAGTATTTGCCTATAGAAATAAACAGTCTTATTGTCCTGGGGTGGGGAACTGTACTGATAACCAATTGTGAAAATATTTCACTTGGGGTTTTATCAGTCTTCAATTGGGGTAACATCTTAGTTAACCCCAGATAGTTTCGAAACTGGTTTTTTTCCCTAAGTACAAAAAGTACCTCCCAACTAAAAACTCATTTTAGATAATGCCTTTTCAGCAAGGTTATGCACCTATCTAAATATTGGGGTGGAACAAACGGGAGGTCGGCGCAGTGGCGACACCAAGAAGAAAATGGGGATCATTTCCACCCCCATTTCCACCCATTTAAAGGCGTTGCTTTCAGATACTCCGACTCAAGCCAAATATACCAATCTTGAGACTAAATTTTTCAAACAGAGCTACACTAAGAGAGAGATTTGCCTTTTCGACAACACCTGGGACCCTCACACGGTTCCCTAGAGACCCGCCATCAGCAAAAGTTCATGCTTGGCGCTCGGTTTCAAGGTAAATTATTTCCCCCCAACATTTTCATTCGCCCTAAATTTGCCCTACCGCAACTTTGAAATACTGGTGTTGCCACCATTAGGATGGATTAGAGGCAATGCTCCTTGGAGGAAGTCTCCCCATCCCCGTCGGGGAAGTTTGCCGATTTCGTTGGGAAAGTTATCGAGCCAAACAAAATCTAAAACATATAAAAATGAAAAGTGATGTGAAGGGATTTGAATTGAGACGAGATTTTTGAAATTTCCTCCAATTAATGCCCCGCTCCACGCCACCTCCAAACCCGTCACCCCCACCCCCACCCCGGTCAAAATCATCCCCTCCTCCCTCCCCTATCGTGACGGAAACATTAAAAATTCAGAAAATAAGAAAGAAAGGGAAAAAAGATAAAAATTGCACGTGTTCATGCATCATGTAGGGGTTCTGGTCGTTGCAAGTGAGATTGCTAGACTCCGATCGAGGAACGTGGACTCCCGTCGGCGAGAGTTGAGAACTACCACTGCTAAATATGTACTGCCACTCAGCTAAATTTGCAATTAAATGTCATTTCAACGAGAATCCGCAATCTGACCAAGGTCATTTTTGTTGTCGCTTCTTTTTCTTCTAAGAAACAAAATTTTGGTGCACCTTCTCTCGAAACAAGTCTTCTCCTATCTGAAACCTCCGTGTCCCCCCCCCCCCCAAATCCTGCTTTTTCGATCATTTTTGACATTATGTTGCCACGTATGTTGCAAGAAGTGTCCGCAACTTGTGGCTAATGCATACAAGGACAAAATGTCTTTGTTCAGTTGCTTCGGCAACATCTGCCGACGCTGTCCTGAAATGTTGACAGTATACACAGGCCTTACCTAAAAGCTAGGCGCAGGTGGGATTGCTGCACAGGAGAAGAAAGTGCATGGACTGTGGGCAGTAAGGGGGTGACAGTACGAAACAAAGAGTCAGCCTCTGTCGAGAGTAGCTTCATTAGTCTATGAATTGAAGAATCCGAGCAGCGAGAGATCGCGGCCATTAGCACGTCCATCAGTCTTAAGTCGTCTTAATTTTACTGTCTTTATGCAATTACAAACGTTCATATCAACTGAAAATGAGGAAATCAACAGGTACTTTAGAGTACATCCATCCATCTGTCCATGACATAAAGTTAAGCAAAGAATTTGACAGATTAAAGCTGGACGGACATTTATGCCGGTCATTAAATCAGACCATTACTTCTCTATTTGGATTCGTCAATTGGTTCGGCCAGTGAAGGAAACTACGTGGTAGAAGGTAGAACACATTTAGAAAATATCCTGAGAAACTTGGAGAAAGCCTGTTAATTAACGAACCTGAATAAATCAACGACGAGGATGAAGGGCAACCATGGTGTCCCCATCTGATGTAAACAGCGCCGCTAGTATTACTGGGTGGGGTGGAGTCTGGTCGACAAGGAACATCGATTTTTCCTGAATCTGAATCTCCTTTGTTCGCGATGATGGCTAAACAAAAAAGCAGAGAAGATACTCATTCCAATCCTTCACACAATTATCCGCTCCGATATTTTTCAATGTGCAATTAAATCATATAACTACCCCGCGTTTGTAATTTACCAACTTTTAAGTGTAATATAGGATTAACTGCAGCTACAAATGTATCTGCGCATTTAAGCATGTCGCGTACAATGGAAGATACATGTCTTCTTTTTTGTCAGTATTCGTCTTCTAATAATGTAGGCCTATATGTAAAGTGAAAATATTGGACAAGACGGCAACGCTTTACATTGATAAAACACGGCCGAGCACATAGGCGCAATTACCAACGCTTATATTGTTTACAAACCTCAACCAAATGTGCAGGTTTAAAAAGAAATCGAAAAGAAGGGGGCAAGTGCCCTGTTTGGATCTCTAACTTCAACGTGTTCATGAAGGCTCACCACCAAAATTTACCGAAATCTCTGATAGAGTTTGTGACACCTCCAGGGTAGTCCCCTACATGTGGCACTACCCTTGCCAAAAACTTGCTGAGGACGTTTCCATTATTGAGTATTATTGAGTATTATTTTGCGTTTTCAATATTCCAAAAGCCTGGGAAAGGTCTTTGATCGTTCTAAATTACCAACACTCAGGAAGGTCCTAATTAATGGTGCCATACAAATATTTCAGATGGTTGGCCCTCACAAATCGTCCACTAAACTTGGGAAAGGTGGATTTATGTTAATCATTTTATATCACGCAATTACCAGATCCAGAAGGGTGCCGCCATGGGGCCTACATTATTTTCACAACCCTGGATCTGACCTTGATTACCGTTTTCCTACATTCTCCATAGTTATCAATAACAGATAAGTTCCCCGTCCCCATGGTTGAAGCAGATCATATTCATGCAGGAATCCTCCACGAGAGCCTGGGGCATGCCTGTCACGAAGTTATCATTGTTGGGCAAAGAATGGCATATTTCCCTTGAAAATGAAGCGCCCGCACCTTGAAATTAACATTTTGTTCATCCACGAAGACTGCCGCCTTAGATTCTCGTCACAACTGATGTCCTTTAAATGCATGCGTTCCTATTTATAGTGAGAAGCGATGCAGCAATCCAGCATACGGTGACATTGTCCCCATCGTGCTGTTTATGGTAGATTAGCTTTTATTTAGTACCGATTAATTTTACACATACCCATTAAATGGATTGACCTCAGGGCAGCAATTTCTCCTAACAGGGACTTTCAGATATTGTGCTACATATATGCAGTCAACCGCACCATGTTTCACCGCTATGCTGTAATATTTAACACCCACCCGCGATATTCAATTGAAGTACGTATACCATCCCATTGGTTTGCTATGCATGTCACGTTTCATATCTAGGCCACAATGAGCAAGATAATTACTCTTACCAATTGCATCTCTTCCATCTCTACCAGGGGGTCCAGTCGGACCAGGATACCCACGAGGACCAGCCGGACATAAAATGCAAGAACCAGCAGCAGAATATGGTATCACAGAAATAGGACAGCCGTTAGTTCCGGGGGTGCATTCTTTTATAGAGAAACAAAGGAAAAGACATTCAGTATCTTTTTACAGAATTATGTTGCTCATAATTTCACAGATGACTACGGTATGTGATTGCTCATACTTACACTGAGTAGCCTATATTGGCATTATCATCACTCACGGTCATCAGGGACCGCGGAGACGGGGGTGGGGAGGCTAGGGGGATTTAGCTCCCAATTTTTCTGCCGTAGGCACTTTGAGCTGCCTTGCATTGCTACTATATGGTTGAACATATTAGGCCGCTTCGGTGCTTACTCCCTCCCACTTCAAAATTCGCTCCACGGCCCCTATTCATTGTGAGTATAACGCCACGGACCAGGATGCAATAGTCTTCTATCTGAAGGTACAAAAGACATGTTTTACAAATCTAAAATATAGCCATAGTGGGAAATCTCTTTTGGTAGAAGAAATATCTTGAATTTAGGCCTACTTACTTCTCTTTTGATGTGCATGTATAACGGTTGCAACCAAATACGGAAGCAATGGGCTGATACTCGTCCGTCGACCGTCAAAGTCCTTAACCAGTCAGAGGACTGTGATATTACCTCCAGGACCAGAGCAGATACCGCATTCATGGGGCACTCAATTATTTTACAGATGAGATATGACATGATGTATGAGGGAAATGCATGGCCCGTTTATTTATCGTCATCGTTATTGCTTTTAAAAGTGTCGAAGGGGTGAGAAATCTACAGGAAGCTCCCCGTTCCCACACCCTGTCAAAAGTCCTCGAAAGGATATGTTTGAAGTATACAGGAAAAATTTACCTCACACTAAAGTCAAATATACGTTAGACCTTTGCTCTTTGAAAATCGTGCAACTGCAATGACAAAAGTTTCGTTTCGTCGCAGTTCAACCCCCCCCCCCCCCCCCAAAAAAAAAATGTGGTTAATAGTTGCGGCGGACTCATGAACTCTGTGATTAGGCCGACAGCTGGAACGAAATCCATTTTAGTTTCCACTGAAATTTGTTCACTAACTGTTGTTGTTGCAGAATGGATACAGGCGGAGGCATTAACAGAAAGAAAGATTATAACAAACTGGAGGTTATTGGGCTCGATCCCTGGCCAGGTCAAAGTAACACTGATTAATTTGTGGTCCAAATTATGATCTTAGCTGCATGTAGAGGTGACGTTGGTGTTCCGGCCGATATGAAGTAATTTCAAAACCTATGTGTCTTCTTTCACAGTCTACAACCCAACCGTAGACTTGGTTCAAGTTAGTTCCATTTACAATAATCGTATCCACTCAAATTTACCATTTTACGCCAAGTTAACTTTGAAACCACCTCCAACATTATGTATAGACCTGCATGCATTGACGACACACGACGTCATCCTTCGCCCGGGCTGTACACGTAGCCGCACGCATAAGAACTCGCCCATCACGTGTAGCAGACTATGCCCTTATTCAACTGGCTGACAAATCAGCCGTCTGCATATGTCGGTATTGGTTTGTTTTGCCCCCAGAGGAGGGCGTACTTTTTCTCTGTGACATCATATGCATAAGGGTTATAGCTATAACGTTACGTCGACATTTTATTGCTGTCGCTTCAGAGCTGTTTAGTTTCCTTCTTGATTGTAAGAAATACTTACCAGAATTGCTATTTGGCAGTGACGCCATTTCACGGTTGTCTGTCACATCGCGACGACGGCGCATGCGCTTCCGTCCCATTTCTATGTTGTTTTGCCTTTCACGAAGAAGCCCCATTTCGCCCTTAATGTAAGAAACGAGAAAAAACTCCTAAAGAATATCTCATGAATGACAATTAAGAAGTTTCTTCTTGACATATACTAAATTTTTCTTCTGCGTTTATGTGGTTGTTATTGTTATCCTTTATCCATCTCTCCTTTTATTTTCTGTCTGTTTCTTCTCTTTGTATTCTTTTGTAGATTTAGTTATTTTTCCGGTAAGGTTGCTTCCTCTGTCAGTTATAGACACTTCTATGCCTATTCTAGTGCACCTTTTTGTATTTGTGCGGACGAAAAAAATGAAATGAAAAACTGGTGGACAGGGCACATCTAATCAAGACCAAAGTTGTATGAATCCGTCTTAAAAAGGGAGGGGTTACAAGTTAATGTGCCACAAATGCATATAGTTAATGGAGTCTCGAACGACCACTTATTGAGCTTCCTGGAATCCTCTAGAATCTAAAAGTTTTAACGACTTAAACACTTTTTTGCCCTCACTTGGTAAACACGTTTAGATGCTAAGCACATGTGTCTCATCCCTAAGCATTTCCCTTTTAAACTTACATGTTTGATCGCTAAACATTTAGTGTTTAATCGCTAAAGATGTTTAGAATGTAGACGTGTTTACAATTTGAAAGGCAACATAAGTGTTGAATTGCTATACACGGTTTTAGAGTGTAGTCTATGAAAAAGGTGTCGCTTGGTAAGGAGTTAAGTTAACCTCTTTCCCCCTTATCCGCAATATCTCTGAGTTTAAATTTGTCGACAAGGCATATCACACCCCCCTGAAGGAGCTTGCGGTGGTCGTAATAAGTCTAGAGCTGAACATGAATGTCATCAACCTTCATTTTATCGGTCAATATCGCTCCCTGTGACCCGTAAGGCCTACCGACGGGATACTTGTTAGGGAGAGACGTACAGTTCCTGCCATAGCAAGGATAACAGAACTGAGGGGAAGGGGGCAAATTTTTCGAAGTTTTAAGTTAAATGTAAAAGTTAGAGAGAAACAAGAAAAGTTATAACTTAGAATAAAGTCTGTATCTGTTAAATTTTGGAATGTTAAATGAAATAACGTTAATAAAAACGACAGAAAAGCTGTTCGCGCTCCCGTAGACAAAGGTAGCTAAAAGGGTTATTGAAAGTTTGTCTCGCACCCCAAAGATTCTTTTAAAAAATTGGAGTCTCCTCCATCCATACCATTGTTAAGGGTCACTGAAAGTTTAGAACTATCACTCTTCCTGTTCAACCAGGGAGGTGCTAGTAACACCTCCCTGGTTCAACTTTCCCACCAATTACGTCCACTGACGGTCAATACCCTAAATTTGCAACCATCAAAACAATAGTTTCGTTAGCATTTCAAATAAACCTACTGAAGAAGTAATACTTTTGTGGACTTATTCCTCAGCATTCAAATTCACAGAATCGGTCTATAAAGTAAAATTACTTCCTTGGCACTTTCACTGTCCCGACGTACGTGGCTATGCATGTCCACGCAAATAATGCCCCAAAGCATGGCCCAAAAGCCATGCATATAAAAAGTTATAAATTTTCCAGGGGGGTTAGACAGAACAAAGCAAAGAAACCCGTAATAATTTTTAAAAATATATACTTTCAAAGTTTCCCCCAGCATGGGCACCTTTTGCATCTTATCCGGGCTGCTATTACGTTTTTGTTTTGTAAACTGAACACTATGGATCCTCACTCTTGAATACATTCATCTTTTGAAGTGGTAGGCTACCGAATATTTAAAGGTTTCATCGATAAAGTTAAGAGGATTTAGTGTGGTATTTTAGTACTCTTTATTTGAAACTGATTACTGAAGGCTGAAATTTCTTACCATCAAAGACGCGACCTTCTCTTCCAAATGTACAACCATTTCTTGCAATCTTGCTGAATTCTTAGAGTCTAGAGAGGACGCATCTTCATCACTACTCGGCAATAAAACAGAACTATCTGATACGGGATCATCAACAGCGTCAATTGAAGAAATTAATTGCACCAGTAGGCACATGAACACGACAGAGGAGACCATTTTGCATAAATCGGTCCTTCACTATCTGTCATCTTTTGATAAATGTTTTTAATGCGACAGTGGGAAAGAAATTGCTTATGCCTGCCAGGTGCAACTGGGTCAAAGTTATCCAGGGTAAACATGCCTCCGAGATAATTAATGGGCACATATCATGATTAATCACTATGGCATACAAAGAAAAGCAGAAGTAAAGTCAAACTAGCTGTATGGGCGGTAGCCTACAGGTGGTAAGAGTTTCCGTGACTAGGTCAAAGTGTTATACACTCAAAACACTGGAGGAAAATATATTGTTCTTATCTTAGAAAGCTCTGAGAAACTTTAGAGTTGTTTAAATATACTTACAGGATGACACTTTGTTGGCAGGGAGCTTTGATATGCCTGAATAACAGCTTCCTAGCTGGTTTGGCAAACTTCCCTAAAATATGCAGAAATTAAGACTATCTGTCAGATTGTCGGAAAACAGACAGCTTCTTATCTTAAAAATGCAGAGACGGTAATAATAGGAATGGTAGATCTATCAGGAATGGCGCCAAGATTTCCCGACCGGGGTCAAGTACCTAAACTAGGGGCCAGCACTCCGGGCCTAACAAAGGCAAAGAGTTGCCAAAAGGATGGAAGGTACAATTTGGCGAACGAGAAAGCCGGCAAAGTTTTTGCCTTTAATTTTAAAACATATTTGAAAATAAGAGCTTATATTGGAGAAAACTTTGATTTTTTAATAAAATTGGGCCGGTTTTTGTGTAAAGCAGTTTGAAGAATTTAAGGCTGAAACTACCCTTCTTATTGTACGCAGAATTAAGAAGGGAACTGAGGGCAGATCGGGGCGACATACACCATGCAGGTTAAGGCTCCCTGACAAAGTTATTTCCAAGATTGGTGGAAGAAAGCCTTCCCCGACTGGGATCGTGTCCCTGCCCCTCCCCAAGCCGGTCCCTGAGACTTGTTACTATAGGACAGATGAGTTGCAGTAAAAAGGAAAAATTGCAGGTAAGTGCATGGGATCTAATTTATGAAGAATTACAATATATTCAAAATAAGAAGTATGATAGTAAGCAGAGAAGTGTACCTGACAAAATCATAACGAACAAACACTATAGCCGACCTGGTAGTCCTGGCCTGATATGATGCACATTTCTCTACATATCAAATGGTATTAGCACATGATACTTCTAGTTTTGCATCCTTCTGTCCTTTGAGCACTAGTGAACATATTGAGTCTATTAAATTTTGCACACAATATTGGATATAATGCACCCTACTCATATTTTTCATATTGCCAACGTGGGCCCAGAGCTACCCCATATGGACACATGAGTTATATGGGCTATATGGGTTGACCCATATTTGCTCATGTTAACCCTAGCACGGGCCCCATACCGATCAACAGATGAGGCCCTTAAAGGTCTGGTAACATGAAAATATCAAAATTGTGTATTTGGTGTAGTAAGTATAATGACCTGGAAAAATAGCTGCAATTCTTATTAAAAGCCATAAAACAGAGTTTCGGATTTATAACGCAGCCTTTCAAGCCTATAGAAAATTCTTGTTTTTTTTTTTTTGTTGTTTGCTTGTTTGTTTGTTTGTTTGTTTTTTTTGGGGGGAAGCTAACGCACTGACCCACCCGTTTGAAATCGTCGTTTTTACAATACATATAGTAATTATCTACTCCATCGATATTTTCCACATGTGCACATGATGTTGATCACTGCACAAACACGATTGTTAAAAAATGTGCCTTATTACCCCACGTTGTGTATACCTATCATTCGTCAAACATAGTCTGCAATGAATGTGATGTTAACTACGGAGGCTGTTTATAGTCCGGCTTCAAATTGAGGCAAGCGCCACCCGAAATTGTCATTAATGCCACTATATCTTTTCGTTTTCCAAACATGTCTATTAACAGAAAAAAAACAGGTATATGGGGATCTTTGGGTGGGTTGGGGAAATATAGGGGGTTTCTGTCAAGAGTCAAGGCCGTGTTGAAAACTCAATAATAGGGGGTATGGGAAAGTTAAATGGATATTTTTTTACATCCAGATAGTCTAGAACAAAAAAGGACCAATCAAATTATAGGCCAACAATTATGTGCAGACCATGCACTTTCAAAAGAGCTTTAGTCAAATTTTAAAACAATCTAATCAATTGGGACACGAACAGAAATGTTGTCAGATCTTTGACTAGATTCGACTCATAAATGAACCAAATAGTTCATTTTTGAACCATTTCTAGTAAACTTTGAAACGAATCTTTTCAAATATTTGAAAAGATTCCGGTTCGTGCCCCATTTGACCAGATACTTTTTAGAGTGTGTGCTGTGTGCATCACGTGACAAGTGAGGGCAGTAGAGGTCAAAAAGTCCCGAAATTTGACCTTTGCTCTATGTCTAAATTAAAATAGGTAGGCGGTAACAGTATCTGATACTACGTTTGCGGTCTCTTGTTTCAAAGTTTTAGATTTTTTCGTTCTTAACGGATAGTTTTGTCTTGTAATTAGCATCCGTGTGTTGTGGGGTAGGATTAAAGACCGCAAATACTTTGAAGTACTGCTTTGCAAGGTTTCTATAATCTTTAACTAGACATGTTTCTGCTTTTATTTTTCATGTTCAGCTTCATCACTAGTCGGACTTTTAGTTTGTCTTGGTCTTAATTTAAAAAGTGGTCATGAGCGCATCGAGGTACTACATTTTTCATTTTCCTCGTGAGTTATTTCCAATTCACCGTCGCTTATGAACCTAGAATTAGATTGGGCGCCTTTGGTGAAAGAGGTGTTGGAAAGATTTGACACAAATTCGGATCTCCCAGTGTCTTAGCAGGTTTTTCTTAAGCTCTTTGGTTTTTATGTGGGGCTTTCAAAATTAAAATAGGTAGGCGGTAGCATTATCTGATACTATGTATGCAGTCCCTTGTTTCAAAAGTTATAGTCTTTTATGAGTTCTTAATGCTTTCATATGCTTTCCTTCCTACTTCAATTAATTTAATAGACTATTTTACCAAGCTGACAGAAAGTTTCTTAACTGTGGACAGGGAACACCAACAGTAAGCTCAGGATACTCTTCACGAAGCATTTATTTCCCGTAACTGCTCATAAACTTTTGCCACGGTACAAAATGAAACTGAAATGTATAGCACGTACAATGCGTAGCAATTTCCCTTTTAAGCTTAACCTCACTAATCTTTACTACATCTTCAAACTCAGGACAACTCCCAGAGAATTTGAGAAACGCAAATTTAGTTCTCATCTTCAGAAAAGGTAACTTCCACCTAGCCGAAAACTACCGTCCAGATCTCTTACCCAAGGGCGTAGATAGCGAGAGCTGGGGAGACAGCCCCCGTGAAAAATAGAGGGCGGAAATATGCTCCCCCCACTTTTCTGGTCGCAAAACCCCCTTTTTCATTTCTATAAATATCAATGAATCAACACAAATGATGATCAAGTCACCTCCCTGTTTTATGATCTTCCCGTTTTCTACCATTCCCGCCGCATATGGGAATGTTTACCTCTAAATCGCGCACAGCAGGCCTTTTCGCGGAGTCGGTCTGTGAGCTCGCACGCGAAAACGCTATTACGTAATCTTATTGAAAGATTTTTCAGCTTTTTTCCAATTTGATGTCAAAATGACGAGGGTTTTCTTTGTCCAATCAAACTGAATCTTAAAAAAGTTTTAGGGAAAGATATGTAAATTTTTATATCACTTGAAATTCCTCACTTAGCTTATAACCTTGTTACTTGGGGAAATACCCATATCACTTCACTCAGCAATTTGCACAAGCTTCAAAAGCGAGCAGTTAGGAATATTTGTAACGTGTCATATCCGGCTCACACAGCAGAAATTTTCAAAGAAGTACATATTCTCTCTATTTTTGACCTTTATACTTACCAGTTAGGCATATTTATGTATCGATACTATCACGGTCTCCTTCCAAATGCTTTTGCAACTTATTTCAACTTTTAATTCTGACTTTCATTCCTATATTATTTTCGGGCAAGAATTCAGTTGCATCCCCCTTTGTCTAGAACCCGTGTTAAGCATTCCCATGTTCGTTGTGCAGGTGTTAAATTATGGAACTCTCTCCCTTTAAATATATGCAATTGCTTGTCCTTAGCATAATTCAAAAGAAAACTTAAAAATTACTTAATTGATATGCTGCCGTAATTCTTCTATTGTCATAGGCAAATTTATATTACGTAACCCTCTTTTGTTCCTGCTTGTCTTTTTATGTTTTTCTATGTTTGTTCCGCGTTGTTTCCTTACTTAAGGGCAAGGGCCAGACTTGAAAGATTACTTTTTCTGCATGGTCCTTTATCTTTTTTTGTTTAATAGCTATGCCTAGCTAATATTTCATATGTCGTTGTTTTATGTTCTCTGTTACTTTAATGTGATTTATGGTTTGTTTGTAATATAAATCAATTGGAGGTATAAATAAATCAAATCAAAATCAAATCAAAATCAAATCAAAATAAATTATTTGACCAATGACACTAGGCACGAATTATGGCAAGTTTTGCTTGCTACAATACTGCTATCGACCGAAAACACCCTAAAATCTGTGTTTCCAATGGGAAAATCATAAAACCACTTCTTTTTTAACTGAAAATTGACGAGCCTTTTAATCAAGACATGGAAATTAGACTTAAAACAGTTTAAAGGGAACTGGTTAAGGAAATCAAAAGTGAGTGAAATGTGTAAATTTGTTATATGTTTTGGCAGGAGGGGCTCAGTTTGTCGGAAAATGTACCATATTTTCATAGCGATTCACACAGTTAAGCGTGTACACTGAACACATATGCACTGAACATTCCCATATATCCCACGTTCATCCTGAAATTTTATCTCCTAGACACTGTGACATAGGCCTATTATTTTTATCAAAGAACATCACAAGTCGTTCCCCGCACGTACTCACAGGCTGCGTGACAGGCCGACTTCCACAGCCTATGAAAACTGGACCGTAAAACTCCATCTAACTCCACGGCGTATGTATGTCGCACACCGTGCAACTACCCAGTAACCACAAAAATATTTTATAATGGTTCCTGAAACGTTTTAGAAATATTAAATGTTGAGTTGCAAAAATATCCTAAAAATATTTTCAGACTATTAATATTTGAAAAATATTTGCCAGTCCTGAAAATGTAAGAAATATATTTTAAAATAATTTTACAACTCTACAACAAGATCTACAAAGTCTAACCTTTGGGCAAAAACATGGGGAATGAATTTTAACTCAAAGGAATGCTCGACTGACCGACCAAATTCATCATTTTCTATACCTTAAAAGGTATAGCATACTTCAGCAATTAAAGAACAGCCCCTATTTAGCCGGGTGTCACCATCTCCTCAGTGAAACGATCTACTTTCAATGGTCAACTCATAATAAAAAACTTACCACTATAAAGCTCCTGCGGGCGCTATGTTGGGTCGTTTAAAGGTAAAGAGCAGTCCCCCCCCCCCCCCCAACTTATTTTGAAGAAAAAGCTAAATAACTCAATTTTCATCTTATTTCTCTTCAAAGTATCTGTAAGTAAATAGTTGAAGTCATTATCAAAACATTCCGTTTCAACAATAAACCCTAGCAATAGCTTCATCTCCTCAAAATATTATGCACAAGAAGAGTTATGGAAGTTGCATCTTTTGAAATGTTGTTAGTTTGGGGCGGTGAACAAATTATTCTTTAGCAACAAACAACTGAATTTCTATCTGAAGGAAACTTATTTCTTGAAAAGAAAACTACCATACTGCCTTATTTTTTAATTATTTATCATTCTTTGCCAATAAATATTGGTTTAAAAGGGATGAACTTTCCTTGTAAAACAAACACAATATTTCCCTTTAATAGACTAGAATGTTATATGTGTAAAATCCTATCTTACTGGTGTTCTAATCTAGCTAATCCATCTGGTGTCTTGCTGATCCCCCCCCCCCCCCTCTCTCTCTAACTCTGTTACTCCCAAAGTACTCATATGTGTTGAGCGTATAAACTCTGCAATAATTTTTGACTTTCTTGTTGTGCAACTCACATTACGTGCTTTGTTTCCCTTTAAAATTAAAAACGATTTTATGACCTTGAATACTTCCTGTTGCTTTCATAGCATGTTGCACAAAGGGGGCTTACATCACATCACCCCATAAAGCTGTGTTTCTACGAGACAGACGAGGACGCGGACGCCGACGCGGGCGCGAGTGGAAAAAATCGCTCCAACGTATTTCTTATAGAGCCGTTTCCACGAGGCGGACGCCGACGCCGACGTGTTTTTCTCGATCGGTCCTGGAGCGATTCGAAAAAAGCGTCAGCGCGTGCCCGCGTGGTATTGCGCAAATCATTTCTGGGAATTCCTCTGGTATCACACTACATTGTAGTACGGTAGGTGTA
Source organism: Holothuria scabra (assembly GCA_037179385.1). Taxonomy (NCBI): domain Eukaryota; kingdom Metazoa; phylum Echinodermata; class Holothuroidea; order Aspidochirotida; family Holothuriidae; genus Holothuria; species Holothuria scabra. Next base: position 37,897,403 of record CM074182.1, on the reverse strand, counting down.
CAGTGGGACAACTTTGCCCCGCAGTCACTGGTTGTAAATTGGCAGTTGTTTCATTGTGTTCAGCATTTTTAGTGATCGACCATGGCTCCCCAACGGATTTCGAGGTAACAGACCACGACGTGCGTGATCCCGAACACGGAGACTCAACAATGGGAGTTCCGCAACTAGATTGCGGTAAGCGCCAATCTTCCGTCTCCAGATTATGGGGTGAACCCACCAACGATGTCTTCTCCGGCGTGCCCTTCGCTCCCTTCGTCTGTTAAGCAAGGCTAGAATGAGGATTTCCTCGTCGAGTATATCGCTAATAAGTGCATCCATTTTAACTCGCACGTGGCTTGATAAAAAGTGAGTGAACCCTGGAGCGGGAGGCAAACGCAAATCCCGGCGTGTCTGCCCGAGTAGGCGTCCGTCTCGTGGAACAAACGTGCCTGCGTCAGCGTCGGCGTCCGCGGCGTCGTTCTCGTGAAAACACAGCTTGAGAGTGCTTCCAGCTCCCTGACATAGAGCAGTATATATCCTACTCTATGCTCCCTGATCACACCTTGGTACAACGTGCGGTAAATTTAAAAAAAAATGAAACAAGGAAATAAATTGTAGTGTGTGTAGTATAACAATGACATAAAAAATATTGAGCAATTTGCCATTTTAATTTGAGTGTATAAACTTCAACATTTCTCAATTTTGATTTTTTTTTACTCGAGGTACATTTTAAGTGATGGCGCACTACAATATCGCCTGCAGAGCAGAGTGCGTGTGAATAATCCCAAATACTGTCCCTGTCCAGCACTTCACTAGTACAGGTACGTTACGCATGTGGCTCGATCGTGTTTTGTAAACATAATATTAATTGAATAATTATCATTGTCAGGTCACCTTCAAACCAGCCCAAGATCCTGAATGTCGTTACTTTGTGTGTCATCTCGGTCTTCGGATGTCACTAAGTCACGATGAAGTTGTCCATTCCAAGAAACTTGCCGCTGCTGTTAGTCGCTGACGGTGTCCTTCTGCCTGGTTCATCCATGAGAGTTCCTGTGAATAATCCCAAAAAGTACGTGTCTGGATAAGGCAATGGCTGACTTTAGCACGTAGCCTACGTTAGGCTGTGACAAAGTAGGCTTACGTTAGGCCTAATGTTAATGTGAACTGTTGGTGTCAGGCCTAGCACTAGCCCTTGAACAGGGCTGTGTGTTACGTTACATGGCCTAAGCTCATTACACTCCACATCACAGCCCTTGCCCCGCTAACACAAAAAATCCCGTCATTAGTCTTTCAGAACGAAATACGTTCTAAACTGGTAGCCTACATATTACACACATTGAACTTAAATTACCAGAAAAAGATGTGCAAGTGACTTTCAATCAAAAAAGTTGCCAATAAATCGGCTTTCATGGACAGTCTGAGGTCAAAATGCAGCAAAATGACACTTCGATTGTGGTTAGAAACTCCTTCGTTTGAATGAACCCTCGTACAATAAGTGTTCCAACATGAACTTGCAAATAGGCCTAGGCCTAGCCTAGTCAAAAATCATTCCTAAGTTAGAACTTTGTAACCATTTCACCAAATCGGTAACTTTAACGATCATTCCACCTAATGAATGCAAATTTCATATGAAATGTTGTTTGTTCGTATTTGAAGCTTCTAAATGTTTTTGAAATTGTTGAACATCAAAATTTCTTCAAGTGTGAAAACTTTTTGAATAAGTGGAAACCCCTGGTATGACCTTTGACCCCAAAGTGGATAACCTTCACAGCATGTTTGAAATATATTCCTGTCAATGTGTAAATAGTTTAATAACGGTCTTGCAATGCAGCATTCAAAAGCAAAGTGAAATGCCCACTTTGCAGGTCAGAGGCGGGGATTGTCTCAGAGCTTCCAACAAACAAAGGTTCTTGACTGTCTTGCGGGCAGTTCTTGACATTCTAGACTGTGTGTTTTCATGGCTAGAAAGCAATGTACGAAGATCTGTACTAGAAATCATTTGCAGAATGGTCAGATCATCGGTGTCAGATAGAGTTGACGATGAACTTTGCGAAAAACAGAGTGCCCAGCCTCTGACGAAGTGTACCGAAACCGCACAATAAAGTGCAACAATAATGATTAAAAATTGTGATTGGGTGAGGTTTCAGTTATTGCGCCTTGTGAGTATCTGTTTAATATTATTTTGGCAAATCTGTTAACACCAACAATTTTTCTAGGTTAGGCCTACCGCAAAAAAATTCAGTACCACACTTAATTTTATTGGCGGTAGCCGAACGAAATTGTGTTGACTGATTTGACAAAAAAATGCCACCATTTTGCTTGTTGACACTTCTAAAATTCCAAATTTTTCGAAAAAGGGAGGGAAACACTGCCTTCCCCTTATACCCCTCTCCCAGTCCGGCCCTCCACCAATGAACAGATCAGAGTTGACCGGCATCTAGCCTCTCAGAACTTTAGAGCTATGCAGTAGAGTTCAAAGGTCACGAGAGGGAAACTTGGCGAAAAGTGATACTTCACCTGCGTAGCTGTCTTCATGTTACCATCTTTGATTCAGTACTACAGTATAAGAAGTGAACGTTATCCAGAATGCTGTGTAGACTATGTGCTTCTGTCACTTAGCAACTGCATTCCCATCCCATCATACACCAAAAGAAAATAGCCGCTACTCGTGCAGACGACAACATGACACAATGCTAGATTTTTCTTTATGAATGATCCAAATTTGCAGTTATTTTGGTGAGATCTCAACAATAAAGCATTTTCGTTCATTGAATGATACTTTAAGTTGTAAAAGTATTAAACCAGATCAGTTATTTCATATTTTGTGTATCCTGGTTAGTGACTATGTTTGTGAACATTATCTGCAAGGGCTGTGTTGTGAGAGGAATGAGCTAGGCCATTTAATGAACTCATAGCCCTGTTTGAGGGCTAGCCCTGAGCCCACTCAGTAACCGGTAGGAACACTTAAGAAAATGAAGACCTACAGTAAGATGTGCCGGAAAATTGTCTTTTTTTTTAGCCAGGCCTAGCATACAGCTGTATCAAATTTAATCCAATGAAGCACAAGATTACACTACCTAGCTCGAAACTGAGACAATTTTCTGGCACATCTTACCTTACGTCTTTGGCCTCTGAAGTGTTCAGCAGAAATGTTTGGTTGCGCAATAATTGGCCATGTTAGCCTTGCACCAGTCGTTTCTTGTGTGTATGGTATTTATTAGTTACAGCTTTACACGTGCATACATGTTATTTGTTTTTTCTTGTTGATTTGGGTCGTGAATTACTCAAATTTCTCAGGCTATTTTTAACCATGGAGCTTCCAAATGGATGGTTTCATATTATCGCCAGCCCATAAAATTTCCACTTTGCTGACAGCAATGAAGAAAAGGCCTACACCTAGCACGAAGGCATCTGGCATATTAGCAATGTCCGACCACACAGATTTAGTGTGTGTGTAAAATTAAGAAATGACTGGCACAAGGTTAATCAGTCTTTTCGGCTGAACACTTCGGAAGATCAAGTCGTAAGGTTGGATGTGCCGGAAAATCGTCAAAAGTCCTTTGTAGGCAGATTATCTTTAACATCACTTGGACAAAAAGACAGGTTGCTGTACGATTTTGTTCCTATTGTTACATATGTTTAAATCCCAGTTCAGATTTTTGGTAACTTGGTTAGGCTACAGGTAGATCAACTTTAGGAAGTTTCATGCCATTCAAAACAAAAATTCACCTATAATTACCATACTTGCCATGAAAGATCTTTGTCATAATTGCATGTAGCATCCATATTCCTTAACGAGTCATTCTTCAAATGGAGGGGAACAGAAGGTGAAATTAAGAGGTGAAAACTGACTGTTACACAAGCGGAGTAGTAACGCAAAAGGGATAGAAAATGTCACACTGAAGAAAATTTTCAGAGTTTGGACAAAAATTTTGTTGTGGGTTATACTCCTTCCTGAATTTCCATGTATAAAGCCCAGGTCACACTACAGTGATATGGGATCGGATTTCACTCCAATTTTTGTGAGGTTTACTTAAAATCTCCTCCATCTTTTGTCGAAAAAAACCAAAAATTTGCCATCCAGTGTAAATATTTGATTTGTATAGCGGGACTAGGAACATCTACAGTAATACTAATTATTCCCTGAGTCACATCTGCAGATAGCTTTTATCGGATACGTGTCTTCTGATAAAAACTATTTGTCAATTTGACGTCACAAAATAGATGGTTTATATAAATTTCATTTCAGTGGTCCTTTCAAACAAATCATGTATTCATACAGGGTGGCAAATTTTTGGTTCTTTCAGATAATAGATGGAGGAAAGTTTAAGTAATGAAATTTGATGCAGTAATTTGGTGGTACACTATTTCAATGATAGTTTGAGCAACATGACCTTACAAAATGGAATTTGGCGTTTAGGAAGTGGAGAATTCCCGTCTCTAAAATAACCAAATCCTTCCTTGTCTCTAAAATAACCAAATCCCCCTGGAAGGAGCCTGCCATCTTCCAAATTTTTCTGCTCAGGTTTCTACCTACAGTATGTAAACCTAATTTTATCCTTATTAGTTTTGCAGTCACAGTCAGAGTGCCTAGCAGGCAAGTAAGGTTATGTTGATGATGTTGTTGAACTTTTGTGCATTCTACTGTTGACTCATACTTAGGTGGTTCTACTGTTCTGTAAGTTTCATGAAATGTTTGTCATGTGTTTGTGTTATTGCCATGCTTTGGCTTGCAGAGTACAAAGCCAACACTTTTTCTGCACGTACAGTATTGTAACCCCAGTAAATGTACAGTATCATACACCTTGCCAGTGTTGTAGTTAGTTAATTAGATGAAGTGTTACAGCCCAGTTTCCAACCTTTTGGTTCAAGTCAAACCCGCCATGACCTATTTTCCAGTTGCCAGTCTTGTTATACCTGTACTTGAATACAAGCGTCAGTACTCATGCCTGTAGTCATACTCATGACCTGGTGTCTAGGTCTGTGCTCCTGGTCGGTACTCACACTTACACCAACTTCAACTTACAGAATATTGATTGACAGTTCCATATGCCCCACATAAGCAATGGAGTAGGAGAAACAAGCCAGTGAGCCACAACTATTTATTATTTTCTGCTGGGGGGACACTTTAAAGTTTCTTAATGTCCCATACTTCACAGTCCAGATAGCTTTGACTTGCCCAGGACTGTAATGCATCAGCTTTGGGAATAAACATGGGACCTCCAATTTTTCAGTTTTTCACACAAACTTAGGTGCATCCAATTGACTACAGTATCCATTGCATCGATATTGAGTCATATATAGTAGCATAGCAGAAATGCTGTTCTTTAATGTACTAAAGTCTTAAAAGTAAGGCTTGTGTATAAGCAAAGACATGATGCTGCTTGCAGCACAAGCAGTATTGAAAATCTGGAGTCTTTAACCTGCATGTACTGTGAAATACTAGCAGGTGATGTCATACTGTTACGGCTTGGTCGCAATTCAAACCAATAACAGCGAAAGACCACAGAAGAGCGAGATTAAAATCAACAGCTTAATTATTATTCACCTCTTACTTCCTTAAATTTACAATAATTAATCTTAAATCTACTTGCAATCTTTTACGGTTTAAGGTATCACTCTTTGTCCAAGGGGTAGTGTTGTTAGCGTCGATTGTACAGCAGCACAGCGTAGGACTCCGTTCCGCGAAGGCAGGATGAAGACTATAGTGATCGGTAAATGGGCGACACAATTACAGCGTTAAACAGCGAAGCAGGCGTCTGGTCTCTGTATTGTCTGTGTATCTCCTGTTCTCCTCTCTTCCCTGTCACAGTTCTTACATGACCTTTTATATGCCTGGTAGTTCTTCCAGAAAAGTCCGGAACTTACTCTTAGGGACACGTCTCGTTTGATCTCGTACAAAACAAACAGCAAAAGTTCTGGGCACAGTAACCCATAAACACAAGCGAGACAGATAGCTCTCCAAACAGCAAGCAATCGCCTATAGTATGAGTGTTTTCGGTTTCTGAGAAATCTATAGTAGCCAACAGATGGCTATTATTAGGCCATTACATCATACAGTACTTTCGAGTAGGTGATCGTACATTCTTGTAATTGTGCGAATGTTCTCTGGGGTCACCCGTTGAATATGCTAGAGAGACAGCACCGAAGTGAGCACTGTCTAGAACTTTTCACTCGCTCGTCAATGGATTCATTCTGGTGACTTGTGAGCAGATGTCGTCTCGTAACAATACGTACAATGCTTCTAGTATTAGAATAGGATCAATATGTACTGAATTTCTTCGGTGTTGTGAAGAATCACAAAGTGTCTTGGCTTCCTGTTACTGTTAAAATTTCCAGAAAGTGCATTCGGTGATTGTCAGATATGCCAGACAACATTTTGCCCACTAAAGGTTCCCCCTTTTTTCAAACAATTGATAGGTAGTTTCTACCTTGCTTTCTCTACTGTACCAACACCTCCCTCTCCTCATGCCCCCATTTTCTCTTCTCCACTCTCAATCCAGCTTGAACAGCTTTTCAAGTATGTTATTATTGTAAATTTACTGACATCTTCTCACACAGCATGAACATGGTGAAGAGTCATATTCTACGACACAATACTCTCAGCAGCACTGTCATTGGAGTTGTTCCCAGGAAAGCTGGTTCAGATGTGAGTATTACAATTTGTATCTATTTATTTGCTTTATATACAGTATATCACTGTATGTTTTATGTCAGCAAATGTTACAAAAAGTTGTATTTCCATCAAGTGCCCTACAAAACCAATTTTGAAACAATTAAATAACTACTACTGGACATCCCATTTACTTTGAGCAAATTGAAACTTTAACAAATGTTGTATTGTAATTTAGTGGTTAGTGTCATGTAAAACAATAATCAGATTGTGTTCATCTAAGAAGTTGTGAGCTGCCAGGTGAGAATAGTTTGTCAGGAACTGAAACTATACACCTTTGTACCTTCATTGGTTACTGAGCAAATTTAAAAAGAATTAATCCAACAGATTTGTCTCCCTGTGAATATGACAAGGTTTCAAGCAGTGTACTGTTTATTTTCTTTTGTGCTGTATGAACTTTCAGCAGAGCCTTAATTAAGTCCAGTAAATCACCCTGGTCAATTGAATATAATCAAGATAAAGGTTTTTTGTGGTTCTTTCCATGTTTTGTATGACCTCAGGCAGATGATATAACAGCTCTTCATAACATTGGGACTGCTGCTGTGGTGGTCCAAGTAACTGGAACAAACTGGCCCCGTCCAGCCTACACACTCCTGGTGACTGGTCTCTGCAGATTCAGGGTTGAGAAGTTGTTACAGGAAGATCCATATTCTGTGGCAAGAGTGACTCAACTTGACAAACTACCAGGAGATGGTGATGGTAAGAAATTCATCTTCTTTCAGTTTGATTTTCACTTGTTATCTAGAGTCATAGCCTATGACTTAATACACATAGCATGACTCCTTCATGACTAGACTTGATTGGTGTCACCATACACATCTTGAAGTCTGACTTCAAGTTTCACACTTATGTGTAATTCAGTGCACGCTACTAAAGAAATGTGTGTTGACTTCACTATCACAACAAGGACTCGAACTTGACAACACACCTGCTACCGAGCACATTTTTGGTGTCCAAGGACCTAAAATGACGTCCTCGAAAGGAAATGCATTTAAACGTTGTTAAAGAGCCCCCTAACTCCCCTGATGGACATTTCAAGAATGTCTCCGGAAAAGCTGTGAAGTGTGACACAAAAAATGACACAAGCATCTGATTCCACTGTTTTTCCAAGGACGTGGACTTTGATAACACACGTTCTTCAGAGGACTGACATACCTACCGAGGACCTGCACACAGCATGTTTATGGACTTAGTTTTTTTGTGAAAAGTTGGGTCCTCAGTCAGTATGCAAAGCACGTATGTGTGTATTTGTTTGTCTGATGATTTCTTACAACTCTAATATTATATCAAAGCAAATCAAAGTGTACCATCTTTAGTGAGCTTCAAGTTTGTTTACTGCTCTATACAATGTAGCACATGAGCAGAGAATATTGTGATAAGTTAGGACAATTGTTATTGTATAGAAAGACTTAAAGGTTAAGTCAGAGCCTAAAAGGTAGGAGTTTTATTATTACTTTAGTGAAGGTTCACAGTTAGGCATGTTACATACTTTGTGTAAAGAACTTGACTCCAAAATTAATGCAAATAAGTCTTGTCAGTGTGGGATAGATGGGCCACTATAGTGAGTAACAACTATTAAGTGAGACAGCATTACTTATAAAAATGTTTGGTCTCAATATTGAGTGCCTAACACTCCCTGATATTTTTAAATACTCTTAAATTTAGTAACACAATTGCCAGATGCTCCACCTGTGTGTTTCAGTTTAAAAGGACCACAAAGAAACTTAGTGTCATCTACATGCTGGTTTTTGTGTTATCATTTTAAGCAGGGAATTTTTAGCTGTTAACATACCTCTTCAGGGAATAATTTATCCGGTATCGCATCGCAAAATGCGATGCAAAGTGACAGATTTGCGATACAAATCAAAATATGTGTAGCAAAATTTGCGACACAATTTCCGAGCAAAAGCTCCGGTACTCGGTGAATGGAAATGAAATCGGGAATACTGCACGCGCACGAAGGCCTACAACTGTTCAATATATATTTAGTACACACGCATCAAGTAACGAAACACTGCAAAAAAGCAGCAAGAAAAGTACCCAGACACTTGAGTATGCCAGTCAAAACAGCAAGGTAATTCTGCCTATTCACGCAACTTTTACGTGCACCTATTGGCCGCTAGTTACATTGTCGATTGTGCGACTTCAACGTATGCAGCTGTGTACGAAGTATAAGGCACTCTGTTACGATAGCTCGGCGACTTCCCATAGGGATCAAACTTCTTCCACAATTTGTGAAAATTTGGTATATTGGACATCTTTCAAATTGTCATCGTTCTGACTACCCTGAATGAGGCTGTAGCAATACCCATAGTAGGCCTTGTATGTAATACATATGAGAAGTTTGAGAACACACTTAGAAACGGATTGCAAGCTCGAAATTTAGATAAAGTCCCAGGATTTAAGAAGCTTGCAAACTGCTTATTATCATGGTGGAAGAAAAACAATAAGGTTACTGACTGTCTTCTGGCCCTGTTCCAGTTTGTTAGCATGCAGTGCATCAAGCTTGTTGAGTGAATGTTTTTGACTCGCTTTCTGGAGGACCTTACACTGTAGGCCTACAGCAAAGCAAGGAGCTGATTCACTCCGATATGGAATTGAAGTCAGTATTTTGTGCCTTGTTTCTGCAGATCCATAAAGAATTATTGCAGATATATAGGACTTTTCGTGGAACAGTGCTGTCACATTAAGTCAATAATTAGGTTTAGTTTCAGCATGTAACTGAACACCGTATCATAGCGGTGAATAGCATCTGGGCATGAACCAGAGTACTGCATAACAGAAGAAAAGTATGACAGTGAAAATTGCTATGCAAATTTTGAAAATTGCTACACAAAATGGAACTTGTATCGCAAAAATGCTATGCAAAATTTCTGTACTAAATTATTCCCTGCTCTTTTTAATATCCGTTTCAACTATATTTACAGATGATTTATCCCAGATAAATGGTGCTGAAAACTTTCGCCTCCATGCTAACCAGCTTTTGGAAATGTTAGATGTCACTGTTCCGGTTGTTGGTAAACTAAAAGTAAGTAATGTATGAAATGTAGCAAGCAGAAAGGAGACAATAACGTTACATTTTCTTATTAAAATACTTCCCCTCCCCATGGGATATCTGCTACAGTTGATTTTCAGGTTTATTTTTTACAGGGGAAGAACAGTGTTGTAGTTAGCATCTGCAAAACTTGAATGCACTGTCCAACTGCATGGTCAAGTTGTTAGTAGAGCATTCAACTTGCATCCTAAAGTTTTGGAGTTTGACTTCTGGCCAGGTTTTACTGAAGACTTTAAACATGGAACTCATTACCATTGTGATTAGTGCTCATTATAAACAGTGGAGCAGGGAAAACAAACCAGTTGGCCATGTCTGGAAAAAAGGCTGTGGCCGACCTGAATTAAACCAATTGGTAGCAACTGAGCCACAAAACCTCATCTAACTTAAACCAGCTGACTGTGTGCCCTGTCCAGAGGGACTGTTACAGGGGTAATGTAGTTGCTTAGATGAGGATTGCCCTACAGCACCCAGTCAACTTCTTGTCTTTTAAAAGTGCTTTTGCATAGGTTTGAACTGGCTGCAGTTCGGTTCTTTAATGTTTCCTAGTTAGTTTTCAATAAAGGAAAAATAAAGTGAAAACCTTTAAGAGATGTAACAGTTTCAAATAAAATGATTTCTGTTGTTTGTTTATGGGCCTGTCAATATGTTTTGGTTTTATCTTTTCCAGAAAGTTATGGACAAATTGCCTCTTACTCGATTGCCAGATATTTTTGCTTCAATAGTGAAAGCATCTTATGATGAAAAGTTAGAAGTGAGTGTTTCTTATTTCTTCTTTTTTCTTTGGAAGTGAGAGGTCTTTTAAATTATTACTTCCAAAACTCTTTGTTTATTACAACAATGAATTCTATAACATGACTTTGTGCAGTGTCCCACATCAGAAAAACTCAGCAATATTTAGTCTAGATGCAGCTTACAGTGCAGCTGTGGATTTCACACAACATACAAATGCAAATGTTGAACTGACCAGTGTGACTGCCTTAGTGATATGTAGACCTTTCTTTGAAATTACTTTTTACAAATGGGGGAAAAAGCTAGAAGAAATTTTTCACATTTTTCAGGTTCTAGATGCAATAGACATAGAAGAAAGGTTCCAGAAAGCTCTGCCGCTTTTACTCCGTCAACTAGAGGGATTGCGTCTTCTTAAAGATGCCAAGAGAAATGCCCTCCAGTCAGAAAAGGATCTGCTGCCCCCAGGTCTGAGGGAAAAGGGAACCATTGTCCTTAAAACCCCAAAATGGAGAAACAGAGAGATGGATAGGAGAGAGAGTGATTCAGAAGGAGATGAAATCGCTGAACTAGAGGAAAAAATCAAGTAGGTGACACTAAAAATGGGAGCATCTTAACTCACCTATATTTAAGTTGTGTAAATTTTAAATTTCAAAGTTCTGCAATTTAGTCTGAAATAATATTGATTGTGAGTTGAACTTGCTTTTGTAGTACATAATACTTTAAGAATTGGAATCATCTTTTTGATATGGTAGATCAGCTGACATGCCAGATCATGCTGCCAAAGCCTGCCTGAAGGAGCTCAAGCGGTTGAAGAAAATGCCGGCAGCCATGCCAGAGTATGCGATGACACGCAACTATCTTGAATTGATGGCAGATTTACCCTGGTCCAAACATTCAGAAGATAGCTTGGACATCACCAAAGCCAGGTAATTGGGATTATAATTGCAATGGTTCTGGTATATTCAGGTTGTTTCTACCTGCTTAAAATTCTAGCAACATTTTACCACTCGTTCTTTATAGATTACAGAAAAGGTTTTCTGTTGTATCTGTACATTTCCAATAATGACTAAAACAAATCTAACCCTCACAGGAAATTTCTACCAAGATAGCACTTCCCTCCCCTACAGACATCTTCTCCCAAATTTTTTCTCAGACTTATTCAATCAGAGTGTGTGAAATTATGCTTGGTTGTCAAACTCCAAGGGATATTTTCCAAGGCAGGGAATTGTTATTGGGGTGTTTTATTTAGCAGCAAGCTTATGACAGATATTAATTGTTTACAGATGTTGTACAGTATCCTACTGTATTGATCACCAGGGAAAATTTTGGTTAGAAATTCCTTAAAAGCATTATATGTGGCAATGTACCTGGGTCCCCCTTCTGAACCAAAATGGCTGTGACCAGCTTAACTTGGTTTGAAACTGGGCCGTAAATCTCCATCTAACCAAAATACCGCCTTGAAATTTAGGGAGGGTAAAATTCCACTTCAAACAAATAAAAATTTGAACTTGTTCCAACACTGAACTGAATATGGGTCTGAGATGTAGGGATTATTTTTTAGTGACTAGTGGGTTTGTGCAAGATGATGCAAGTGTCTGATATGTTATTCTAAGAACATCACTTTCAAGACATTTATGTTCTTATTTGTGCCTGTCGTAGGAGGTGACTAAACAGGAGAACTTGAACAGTACTTGAACATTATGACACTTTATAACGCTTTCGTGTGGGTGTGTCGTTAAATCTGATCTAACTAACTCCAAAGAAAAAAACATGTCATGACCAAACATTAGAAATAAGTCACATAATCATTTGATCATAATGGTGTAACTGCAGTAGGATGAAAAGGTCTTATGTGGTTCCTAGTTTTCTAGTTACTTTCCTTTCTTCAATCTTTTTTCATTTGACTAGGGTGGACTTGGACGAGGATCATTACGGCATGGAAAAATTAAAGAAAAGAGTTATTGAATATCTTGCTGTGCGTCAAATTAAAAACAGTTTAAAGGGGCCAATCCTCTGTTTTATAGGACCACCAGGTGTTGGAAAGACCAGTGTGGGCAGGTCGATTGCTCATACCCTTGGCAGACAGTTTCACAGGTACAAAATTGAAATACATGTTATCTACCTAATTTGTTGTTTCATTGAGTTCACACATCATTCATACAGCTATTTGTTTCCATTCTTTTGAGGGGAGGGGGACAATTAGTTGTTTAATTTTATCTTATGAGGGAATGGTAGTTGATAATATTGCCCTTTAAAAGTGAGATGAATTTGTGATGATTTTAGATTTAACAGCTTGCTAGAAGTGTAGTTTTGTGTAAAAGCTTAGTGATTGTGTTGAGAGTATTTTAAGGGTTTCTATATTAATTCAGCAATGATATCATACCCAATGTTGCAGTACATTTTTGGCATAGCCTCACTTATTCCAAATTTGACCTTATCTTGATAAGAATGTAGTGGATTTTCATAGAATATGCTAAGTTTAGGTTTATCAGTACTACAAGGGCCTATAAAGTCCAGTTACTGGCATAGGAATATTCAAAAACTTTGCAATGGTAGCAAAAGGTGAAGAAACAAACTCTGTCCTGGATGAAACACATATTTGACAGTTGTAGTTCTTTGGAGCATCTCAATATCAATTTCAAGTAAAAAATACCACAGTCAGAATTTTCGGGTCTTTCATGTACAGTATTCTTTTTTTGTGATATCTTTTGAAGAATTTCATTGGGTGGGTGCTGTGACCAGTCAGACATCCGGGGTCATCGCCGGACCTATATAGGCTCCATGCCAGGAAGGATCATTAACGGTCTAAGAACAGTTGGAGTCAACAATCCAGTCTTCCTGTTAGATGAAATTGATAAATTGGTAATTTTCAACATTTTTACTTTGTATGTTTCATGACACTTTGAAATATTGCAAGGACTTCTAGTGCTACTTTGTGTAACCTTTAAGTTTTATCATATGTTCATAATATATTCATTTATAGAGAGCATTGGAGCAGGGTTTGTGATTGAGAAAAGTAACTTAGATATCATACGTATAGTTACATGAAACTTGGAATTATTGTATTGAACAGGTGCAGTTGAGGAGACATAATTTTTGGGGTAAGCATGAAAGCATTTATTGGGTGGTATGGTCCACGTGCCTCCACTCATTTCAGTAGAGTAAGATTTGCAAATGGATTATTCATGTTTACAAGTGAAAAAGGTAAAATTAAGCAAAATGTTTTGAGAAATCAGAGTCCATTGGCAGTATAATAGTAAAGATCTTTTAGGGCAGTTGCTTTTGCAACACCAAGTTATCCTTGTAGTCATCGATATTGATGTGGCTGACCAACCGAACAATCCAACTTTCAACAGAGCAGTAAGGTGTGGTAGAAGTAGCTTGTTCTTGAATGAGAAACCTGATCAAGTTATAACTATTCCAAGATCTCTTACATAATGATTGCTGTTAGAATTTCATAGCTCCAAATGTCATGGCCTTTATTCTCTCTCTATAAAAAGTCGACCGCGTGTTTGGTCTAACGTTAAGAGCATCTGCTGAAGCAGAAGGCCTGGGTTCGCTTCCCAGGTAGAGTGATATCAAAGACTCTAAAAAAGGAACCTACTGCCATTGTGAGTGATGCTCTGCATAAGCAATGGAGTAGGGAAAACATGCCAGTGAACCACAACTGGAAAAAAGACTGTGGCCAGCTCGACTTGAACCAGTAGGTTGGAAACTGGGCCGTAAAACTCTATCTAACTAACTAACTCTGTAAAAAGTGTATATAGGACATGCTGAAACATAATTTCAGTAATTATAAATTGAGCTGAGCTGCAGATTAGTTCTGTAGCAAGTGGTTTGATAACTTTTATTAATTTATTTTTTTTTATATCCCAGGGGAAGGGTCTTCAAGGAGATCCTAGTGCTGCCCTCCTGGAGGTTCTGGACCCTGAGCAAAACTTTTCCTTTACAGACCAGTATCCTTTGTTTTGTGCTCTGGCCTCTCACAAACATGTTTGGTGCTCCCATAGATGAAGTGTTGTGGTGATTTTGTTCTTTGTAGTGTTGAAACATTTGTGAAATTTTAGAAGAAAGTTATTTTATATAAAAAGCTTATGGAGTGACATGTCGCAGAATTGAAAATGATGAATGGTGAAAGGTGAATGTGTTCATTATAGTTTGCTGAAACATTTGTGAATGTTTAGAAAATAAGGACCTTATTTAAAGGTCAAAAAACTTATTAAGTGACCCTTGCCTCCTCCCCCCCCCCCTACCCTACTTGGGCCTTGAGCCTAGTGAGGAGTCTTTAGCCATTTGATACAATTCTTGTAAGGAGACTTTAGCTATTTGATACAATTCTTTTGTAGCTGTGTATATTGGGCTGCATGCATCATCTCTCTGGACTGAGTTCATCCCTCTGGACTGAGTAATATTAGAACAATGAACTGTGTAATGGTGAAAGAAATGTTAATTTTGCAGGAGTGTCATGAAGTTATGGTAAGTGGAAGCCTGAGATGGTTACCTGGTTCTGTTTCAGTCACAACAGATAATGGATTGTTGATTAGCATTCCTTCAAAATTTTTCCTTGATAGATTTCGGTTAGTCAAAAAAAAAGCCAGCAACAAAATTATCTGTCTGCATTTTCAAAGGTTAAACTTACAGTCATCCAGGATCAGCAATTGAACATGTCATGGATAGAAAATCCTGCAATATTCAAGCATAGTTTCTAAAAGATGCAACTTGGTATTTTGATTCTATTCATCATCCCACACCAACAGTTTTCAAACAGTATCAGAGTCATCCTAATCTAATATTCCCAATTATTCCCCAGATCTTCTTTTGGGGTCTGCAGAGGTCATAAAATGGAATTTTTCAAGAGTTACCAAGATTTTCAGCTTGGGTCAAAAAGCATAAATTTCCAAGATCATCATCTAAGGTCATTACGGGTCAAAAAGCTACAATCCTGGACAAAAATACATGGGACAGTCCCCCGCTCCCCCGTTCAATGTTGCAATTTTTGAAATTTAGAAAATATTTTGTTGAGAACAACATTGAACTAGGGGGGAGGGGATTTTGGAAAACCAATGAGTCTTTGCATACGTGTTGCTACATTTGGGCAAAAATGTCCCATCATTTTTGTCCAGGATTGTCTGAACTGCTGTACACATATATAGGAGCGCGCACGTATGCTGTAGATCATGTTGAAGCGGTCGCATTTTGGGGACAAGTTTGAAAGTCGCGTTAGGGAAGGACTCAGTAAAATTCTCCATTTTGTAAACTTGGAAACAAAAATGTTTATTTAAGTAGTTAATAAACTTACAGCTATTTCTCATGAAATAATTAAAAACATTATTTAATCAATGCCAAAGTGGAACGATTCTTTCATTCAGCTGAAAGTAGGAACATTAAAATAACCAGTTTGGATTTTGGAAATAAGCCACAGACTAAAGAAGAGGGCACCTTGCTCTGACTGCGATCTCTAAACTAGGGTGAACCAGACGATCTACCGTTTGTTTTTATTATTTTTTTCACCAAGGATGACGTCATAAACATGCAAAACTGGAGCATGTAAAGATGAGTGGGTTTCACATTAATGCAGTAATAAATAGTTTCCTCCAATTTAGTTTATTCCTCGTTTGCCACGGTCCACCGTAAAATTGCTGAAATTATCATTTTGAAATAGGTTCCTTTATAAAAATGTGCAGTCGACCGTCAGTTCCATTTAAATACTGTGTAGGTCAACAGTAGATCATCGTCAGGTCAATGGTAGATCATTAAATGTGGGGTCGCTATATCAAATTAACTGCAATTTCACCAGAAGCCTGTTCTCAGTGACGAATTTTGTGTTCAAAGTGTAATTTTTTCTCATTGTTTCTCATACAAGATGTTATTTTTAACTTCATGTGGTATCAAGAATTTATTCCTCTTCTTTTACTTCATATTTGAATGACGTCTAAAAATTTAAATGGGCACTTACACCTGTTTAGAATTCGCTCATCCCAAGCCCCGGTTTACCCAAATATCGAAACGACTGGTTAGATTAGTTTATTTCCTGTCAGCTTAGTATCATGCATGATCATCTTGAAAGTGTTAAAATCAATGATTTATCATGCCACTGTCCCTTTTCATTTATAAACTTAAACCCAAGATTTACATATTCCTGCCAAAATTAAAAAATGTTTTATGCTCCTTCACTCTACGGCAGCTGTTCTGCGGTAAATCCGTATGCTCCCATACATGTGCACAGTCGTTCAGACAATCCTGGACAAAAATACATGGGACATTCCCCCTCTCCCCAGTTCAATGTTGCAATTTTTGAAATTTTGAAAATATTTTGTCGAAAACAACATTGAACTAGGGGGGAGGGGATTTTGGAAAACCAATGAGTCTTTGCATACGTGTTGCTACATTTGGGCAAAAATGTCCCATCATTTTTGTCCAGGATTGTAGAATTTCTAAGACTGGGAACAAATTGCTGAGCCTTTGGCTTTCTTGTTTGTTAGATTGTTGTGGTGGTTAATTTTCAGTTCTTCTGGTCATGCATAGTTTCAGTTATTCAACATCAATCATTCTATAGATTTTTTTCCTTACCTATTACCTCAGTTACCTCAATGTTCCTTTTGACTTGTCACAAGTCCTCTTCATAGCAACAGCCAACAATGTTGCCACCATTCCAGCACCACTCCTGGACAGAATGGAAATAATACATGTGCCAGGGTACACTCAGGAGGAGAAGTCCGAAATTGCAACCCGTCATCTCATTAGTAAGCAACTCAAGGAGCACGGACTGACCAAAGAACAACTTCAGTTCACTGAAGACAGTATCAAACTTATTAGTGAGTAATCCGTTGTCTTTGTGTGGGTTTTGGTTGTATCAGAGTAACTAATAACATACTGGTTTAGTTTAGCAACCCACAACCTTTTTGTCCAGTGTGGGGCTCTAGATTGTTTCATTCTGCACTGCTTATGTAGAGCACCACACACATTGGCAGGTTCCATTTTGAAAGTCTTTTAGCTTCATGTCTGTTAGGTGCACTACAGTGTAGCAGCTGGAAACAATCTGACCATAGCATGAAGCTATAAAATTGTAATCAAATGTTGGGTGTCAAAATGTGCCTCTACAAGTTTGTAACCATTTATATCAGCTCCACTTAATACTGATGTCAACAGTGAATAAATGCCTGTTATGGGGCACTTTAACAAATGCCTGTTTCAGTTATGTTCGACGACGGCCAAAGAATAGCATTGGCTGATGCCCAGTCTGATCCGATGTGTTTGCTGTCAAAGTAACAATTCCTCATAATGAAGCTTGTGTGTGAAGATTAAACAGCTTTTTGCATGCTAGTAGACTACAGAGGAGGATCAGATTTTCAAGGGAGCATAGTGATCTGTATGATCAAGTGATCTGATGTTTGGGATGTCTTGCCACTCTTGGGTGTGCAACACATGCACATAACACTTTTTTCTTGTTATGTTCAAAACCAAATATCCATTAAACTAGACACCTCCAACAAATATTTTTGTATGTTTAAAAACAGAAATTTGTCATATAGGGAAATCGGTGGTCCAAGTTTAGGTCTCTGAACATTGGCAAACAGCAAGTGGAATTTGCTGTATTCACCAATAGCTGTAAACATCGATCCAATGTCTGACCTGGATTGATACTGGTAGCAAGCTTGTAGCTTTTCTTTTCAGTTTCGATTTATTAATGGTAGCATCCAGCTCATCACTGTTTTACTAACACTTTATGCCTGTCAATTGGCACTTTTGAGCAGATGGTGAGTCATCTGGCAGTTTATCTTAGGCTCCAAATTTTATGTGTTGATATCATCTTAATTACCTTTTCTTTTGTGCATATAGGTAGATGACTCTTTTAGGTTCAGGCATGTCATAGTCACAGCCAATTGTGAATTTGTCTTATGAGAGACATTTCCTCAGCTTCCTGACTAGATTAAAATAAATGAAACAAAATGGTTTGATTATTTTTAATAAAAAATAGTGACTGAATGCTTCACCTTTACAGAGCCCTTCACCTATCAAAGAGCTGTTATTCAACTAGAAATCTGCTTACCCCACTCCTTCTGACCACACTGCCAGATTTGTTTAGATATCTTTGATATAATCATTGGCCCAAATAGATTTCTTTCCAGTTTTTAAATTGAAAAAATGAGTTTTGCTTTCTAACTTTCAGTTTCAAAGTACACGAGGGAATCAGGAGTCAGGTCACTGGAAAGAAAACTTGGAGCAGTTTGCCGAGCAGTTGCTGTGAAAGTAGCAGAACATCAGATAAAAGAAAAGGCCACAGAACAGACATCTGATAAGGAGGACAACGCCGACCATGCGGCAGTTCCCGAGGATGCATTTATTGGTATGCCCCCAGAAATGCCCATTGTCATTGACAAACTTGCCGTTCGAGATATACTTGGGGTAGGTTTGAAAGAGTCAGAATTCAGACAACTTCCTGAAAATTGATCTCTCTGTTGTGTATCACGGTCTCATATTCCATTAGAGAGTGATGTGGGAGGTAATAGGGGAAAAGGGAGCTAAGGTTGAGAACAGAGTTTGCAGTGTCAAACTGCAGAAATCTGCCTATAGACCTTATGCTTTGACCACAGACTGAAATTATCTGTGGGGGCAAATCAATGGAACCTGTAGCTGCAGGCATAAGAGATCTCCTTTCACATGTAGCAGGCAGACTATGCGCATATTCGACTGGTTGACAAATCAGCTGTCTGCATTTGGTGGTGTTGATTTTTTTTGCCTCCAAAGGTTAGCATCCTTTTTGCTCTGTGACGTCATATGCATAAGGCCTATTTTCATATTAGTATGTAATTGGTGACATATCTGTGTCAGAATTTGTTTTTATAGTGTCCATTGCTGTTTACATAGACACCAAAATGGTTCATGTCCTAATAACACACATTTTAATGAACAAATGAAAACTCTGAGGATTTCATGTGGAATGAAACTAATGAAATCACCCAATCTGTAACATGATTTCATACACAACAATAAGTCCTAAGACATGTAACCCTAACCTTTCCAAGTGACATGATACCTATTTACCTATCATACATGATGGGTAGTCTGGAGAGCTGTAAACCTAACCTTCCCATATGTCTCCAACCCTAACCTTGCCAGGTGACATGATGTTGTTCATGATAATAAATCTGGAGAGTTATACTCCTAACCATTCTGGGAAGGCCCGGGTTCGCTTCCCAGGTCGAGTCATACCAAAGACTCTAAACAAGGAACCTACTGCCATTGTGCGTGATGCTCCGCATAAGCAATGAAGTAGGGAAAACAAGCCAGTGAGCCACAACTGGAAAAAAGGCTGTGGCTGGCTTGACTTGAACCAACAGGTTGGAAATGGCCATAAAACTCCATCTAACTATCTAACTATCCTAACCATTCCTTCAGCCTATAGTGATATGATATCAGGTGTTATATACATGTTTTGAGACCAAAATGCCCAACTATACAAAACAAAATGTGAGAATTTGGTGAATAAAATTTTTATTCATTCTTTGTTTTATTATGTTCATCAGCCTGCCATTTTTGAAAGTGAGATGTCCGAGAGATTGTCCCACCCTGGTGTAGCAATTGGTGAGTGCTCCATCACTAGTATACCAAGTTAATTTGCTTTGAAAATGGTTCTTAAAGATCTTTCCTTGCCATTGCAGACCCACTCCTACAGAGATGTTTTACAGTTATCATGTGGTCATTCTACGCTGGACATGTCTAGTATCCATTGTATCACAGTTCAACCCAGGGTTCTAGCTTCAGTGCATGACACCAGGTGGTGCCATCCAGATCCCCTAACTGATGATTTAGGAAATCTAATGCCTTGCTGGTTACAGACCTTCATCAGACTTAAAATGGTGCTGTTGCTAAAATTGTGCAATTTTAATTGTAGTTTAAACATGTTACGATCTTCCGATATGGAAAATGGTGTTGCTGTATAAAAGAAAAATAATTTGTTATCCAGTAAAAGATCTGAATGAGATTACACATATAACTAGGTCAAAAACTTAGAAAAGGTACCTCCTTTTTGAATGTAAGTTCCTTTCCCTTAACCCCTTGTGGGGTGGTGTTTGATCAGCTTACTGCTACCAGGCACTTAGTATGCCCGAGCTTGAAGCCTGGCATCATTTAATGTATCATCATTAAATATGGGTGCTGTCAATATGCTTAGTGTGCATGTGCTATACCTGGCACTGCTGGCAAATCCCAGTTGTGTCACATTATATGGAATACATGTACAGGTAAATCTTCTCCAGATACCCTTTGCCAATGACCCACCACTTCACTTTCCTTACCCTCTCTAGACCCACCACCCCTTGACAAAAAAAATTCAGAAGTAAACTGAAGAGAATTATTACTCTTAAGGGCAGGATTTGTTTTCCCTGTAAGGTGGATCATTAAATTGAAGCTTTGGTATTAATAAGTCATTCAAATGCTTTTTCAGGTTTGGCATGGACAGCAATGGGTGGAGAGATCATGTTTGTGGAAGCGACAAAGATGGGGGGTGATGGAGAGCTGACCCTCACTGGTCAGCTTGGGGATGTCATGAAGGAATCAGCCCAGCTTGCTCTCAATTGGTTGCGAAGTCATGCCACAGAGGTATTAAATGTTTCATATTTCTGATATTGTAACAACAGCTTGTAAATTTATTTTAACTGTTTGCTGTACTACATATTTACCAGCCATTCTGGTCCATGTTCTGAACTTGAAAATCCATAAAAATTAGAACATTCCAATTTTCTGACTTATTAAATGTTTTCATGAATACAGTAATGCTAATCAGATCAGAAAACTGCAAAGCAACAGCTTGGCAAAAGTAATGTTGATCTTTGAATACACTTAAGAAATTTAGACATATAATGTGAACATTTAGAGAGAAAAAGGAGTTTCTCCTTTACTGGACCATTGAGCAAACCGATGTGAATGCTTGCATGCTTGCTGGACAGAATGAGTCATTTACTGTATTCTGTTTTTGAGATGATTTCAGCAAGTATGCATACTTCATGACATATGATTATATTTGACACTGCTGGGGTAGAAGGTAGTAATATTTCCCTTTGGAAATAATCTTGTCATTAACCATTTTGTTCTGTTTTCCCATAGAAAGTGCAAGTAATGGTGTATTTTCTTAACATTGTCCAGTGTACAGGAAGTTTGGTCAGCTAAGGATTTTTTTGTTGGACAACTGATAACTCACTTGCATGCCTCTAGTATAAGGCTTGACAAATGTTGGCATTAAGGGATGTTCTGGACAAAGATAATTTAACAAGCCAAAGTTGGATTCCAAAAGAGCTTAAATGACTACATTGAATATCCTACCATGTTTCCTGTAATGCTGTACTTAGCATTCTGGAGCCAGTAGGCCAAATTACTATGGGGATCAATCCATCCTACCATTGTGATAAATCCAACCTGTGAGCAGATGCTTTAGAACTGTATTTAAAATAGGCAACAATGTGGCATGTTAAACAATAGGATGGGACCAGGTAATATATACTTATCAATCTGTTTCAGAAAAAGGCAATGATATGCTTTGATGATAACTTTGTCATTATATCAACTGTCCAGTGTATAGTATGCCAACCCTAAATAACTTGTTCAAAATTGGAGGAGTAATTTCTTTTTCAGGCAGACCATACAAGAAAGTTGTAGCAGGAAAGAATAAATATCCCCCCTGAGACTGTTCTTACTGCAGAACTGGTTTTACTTGCTGAAAGTTTCTTTGGGGCTGAAAGTTGAAGTAATAGGGGGAGTTATATTATCTGGTATGAGACTAATGAATCTTTAAAAAATCCATGTATGTTTTTTTTTTCCTCTCTACAGTGTGGTCTTGACTTGAAACCAGATGAAGATCTGATGGAGAAGACAGATGTTCATATACACTTTCCAGCAGGGGCTGTTGGAAAAGATGGCCCCTCAGCAGGGGTTACCATAACTACTGTCCTTGTTTCACTCTTCAGGTAAAGCAAATTTTTGTTAGCATGCTTCCTTAGTATCTTTTACTACAAACCTTACATCACTACCTTATATGCCATATATGGATAATTGGTGAGAAGTTCAAGAGCCCAAATCAGCTCGTTGTTTTCCTGTGAATTTAATTTGAATCATTTTTCTATTTTTTGATAGAGGATAGTATTCTGCCTTCATTGACCCTACCTACATAGTTAATTGCAGAACACATTTTAACCCTGTTGCAATTCATAATATCATGTAAAAACAGAGCTGCTTAAATCATTCTTTTCATTGGACATTAACATGCCAGTATTACATTATTGCACAGTCTTTACTGGCTCCGAAACAAGAGTTCCAAATTCCTGTTTGTGTTTAACACAAGTAATCCAGGCCCCAATTATCTCTTAGAACTCAATATTCTGGGAACATCAACTTTCTCTTCTAGATCATGTTAGGACAAACAATCTTCTCAACATACCAAAGACACCAACAGTAATTAGGGACAAAGAATTCCAAATAGCAGCATTATACCTATGAAATATTCTCCCAAGGAAAATCAGGGAGGCAACATGTTACATTTCTTCTTATTTTCAAGTCCCATCCTAAAACTTAACCTATTTGGATAATGAATTCAAATGCTGTGTGCTTCATATTTTCGATTGTATAAATTGTATATATTGTTTTGCATTGTGCTATGGTCTGTGTTATGGTACTCTGTTAATGCTTTTGGTGTTGGTGCTAATGCTGGTATATAAAGGAAGTTAATATAAACATGTTTTGCCAGAGAAGCACAAAGTCTTTCTCTTAAATGATTTTTCCTATAGTTAAGGAATGTATCTGAAACTTTTTTCAATTTCTTCAAACAAACTTTTATGTGAATTTCTTCATCTTATAGTGACCGATGTGTGAGGTCAGATACAGCCATGACTGGTGAAATCACTCTTCGTGGTCTTGTGCTTCCAGTAAGTCTACTCTCGACAATCAAAAACAGAGATCTGGTAGATATTGGCTAAAACTAAACCTATCAAGTCCTGTGTTATTGTAATTTGTTTAAAAAAAAGTCCCTGCTACTGCAAAGCAAGAAGCAACATTTATTTGATATCATTAGACTAGATTATTTAATATAAAGTTTTGTGTTCTTTCTCTTGTTCAGAACCCTTGAAATTTGTGCTTGTCTTGAAATATATAGCAGACACTTATTTGCCCAAGGCTCATTGTGAAATAGCAATTACACAACTTTCCACAACAGTCATATGAAAAGGGGCTTTAAGGTCTTTGTAACCATAGATAGTTTAACATTTATGCTGAGTTATTTTGTAATATTCTTCCTCCTTTTTGTACCTAAGGTTGGTGGTATAAAAGAAAAGGTTTTAGCTGCCCATCGTGCTGGAATACATCGCATTATCCTACCAAAGAGAAATGAGAAAGATTTGGAGGAAGTTCCTAAGAATGTTCGATCGCAGATGAGCTTTGTCTTTGCAAGGAGACTTGAAGATGTCTTGGAGTCTGCCTTTGAGGGAGGATTTCCTAGGTTGAAGAGAGTGGTTATTTCAGATGATATTATTCCAAGCAAATTGTGAAAGTATAAAGGTTAACAAAAACCTGTATTCATGATATAAAACCAGTCTTCAGTTTTTTGATTGAGCTGGATGTTGAAGTTACAAGCTATGTTTTCAAAAATGAAATAGAAAAATACACTAGTATCACCTGCATGGGGAAAAAAAATATCTTTTAGGACAGTACTGTTATAGTGAATAAAATATTTTTTAATATCCAATGGCAAAGGAAGTGTGAAAACCAGAAGCTACTGTGGCTGTCTGCCCAACGTATCCCCTTTAAGGGCCATAGATTGTCTCCTTCCACACATTTTTCTGCATGAAAAATGAGAACTCACCTGTAAGTAGCCATTGGTGATTTGCCTGCTAGTAATAATTCAGAATGTTCTTAACTATTGTTTTTTGTCTTTTTTTCATTCTTTCTTATGCCACGTTATATTTTCTTTGTCTGTATATGCAAATTCTTTGCAAATCCAATTTGTATGCTGTTCCGTTGACAATTGCCGTCATTAATGAAAGCCTGTCATATTGCATTCAAGATAAGGCACTGATGGGGTTTCTTCAATGTTTGCAGCTCTTCATCTTAATTGATCTTGGAAAGTTGTTGAAAGAACAAGTTTGGTTTTCATTCATAAGATGCTTACTTCGAAGTTTGAATGGAATCTTTCTTAGTGCAGTGATACTGCCATGTGAATGCTCTGCAGTGAATAAAGACATTCCAAAAGAAAAGTTGAAAGACAACTTTAACAAGCCCAAAGTTGTAAGAATAGTTGTGGAAATTTTTTGCATTTTTAAACACAAATTGACAAGTATAGCCAAAAGATTTAAGCCAATTTGTGTGGTATGAAACTTTTCATTTCTCTCCATCGGTGGTTATGTCATTGTATGATCAATGATTGCAATTAATGTCTCAGTGCGATATGACCCAAATAAATCATGGACTTATTGCGTGGATGGGAGCTAGGAAGGAGGCAATATGCCCCTCAAGAACTAAGGTTTGTTAGATGAAAAGAGCACTTAGCTGGTTCTGCTGAACTATTAAATAGATACCCATTTTCAGGATTGCTAGTCAACTGTGGTTTCAAGGGAACTTAGGGGCCAGAAGATTCAAGGGCATACAGTACATATAAGTGGACTTGGTAAAATGGACTGACCATTCATATGTTGGGTCAGTCTTTTTTTGTTGTAAATCTTTTGAGCATTAAATCTCTATTTCCTTACATGTCTGAGACAGGGTTTTAAGTTACAGCTTGTTAAGTTCTGGGCAAAAGCTCTTCAATAAAATGCTGCCCCAGGGGGACATTTAAGAGGAAGGGATGTCCTGCTCAAGAAAATTTTGAATCTTTTGAGGCTTTGATTCACAATGGTACTACCATTTGGAATAGTTTTACTACTGCGTGATTTCTCTCACTTTTATTTTTTCCATTTGCTCAGCTTTTCCATTCTTCATGTTGCAAAATTGTTACACAAATGTGGCAACGACTCAGTTATGGATAACCTGTTTGGGGAGGAGGGAGGGGAGGGCAGGACATTTGAAGAGATTGCTGTGGCCACAACCCTTGACTGAAATCAAACCATTGTTCCTATTGTTATAATATCAACATTGCATGGCCATTGATAATCGGATAGTGTGACTTCACTGTAAGACAGTATTACCTATAAACAAAATATGCATCCAGAAAAGATAGCATTAAGGTTGCAAAAGAAAAATCAATGAAACAGAAAACATGATTTAGACATTATTAACAGTTTATAGTAATTTCATTTTATTTCTTTATATAAATATGTAACAGGTTTCATAATGAATATAATTTTTGATGTCACTTATACTCAGCTCCAAAATATTAAGTAATTGAAACTATTCCAGAGTTGAAAACCCAAGAGTGACTGACAGAATTAAGTTTATTTTGCTAAATCCCATGAACATGTTTTAAAAAGAAAAAAAAATTTTTTAAAGTCATTGCTCACTGCATTCTATGCCAAAATATTGTAAAAACTGTTGCAATAAAGAAAATATTAATATTAAGTATAAATTTTAATCAAAAATGCAAAACATTTACATGGCTGTGCTGCAGTTTTATTTGATAGGTATTTATGACCAATTCCCCTTCCCCCAAAAAAGGAACCACTGACAGTTGCCACCAAGGCTGTTACTAGCCAAGACCCTTTACCCTCAGACTACCAAGGAGGAGGATTATTTGGATCTTTCCAGGTTGCAATGTTATGGGAATGAAAGGGGGACTTACCCAGGAAGAGACAGCTTGTAAGAAGTCTAAATTCAGAATTGCCACCTGATGCATGACAAGCTTCAAACTGAAAAGTGATACTACTTCCCAGACAGACATGAAATGTAGAGTAGTCTGTGGAAGGGACCACACACATTTTTTACAAGTTTTACATCTAGTCTGCTTAATGAGGCCAACATATCTTAACAGTTGGCTTATCTAAAACCAATCAATTTGACTTACAGAGATGTATTAAAGTGGCCTGACTAGACAGTTTTTTGGTCAATTTTCTTCATAATGTATATTTCCAATCCTTCAAGTCCTATTCAATCCCTTATTCCCCTATGCCCTTCCCCAAGGGATCCATAAGTTTCTGAATAAAAAAGCCTTAAAGGCACAAAGCATATCATTTAAATAAAGTTGAGCTAAAGAAAGACATCATACTGCCCAATGGTCTTGAATGGAAGACATAGAAACTTCTGTTGCAGCATTTGCAGTACTAGTGCAAGAATGCTGTGAAGGTACAAGAAAACACACTTTGAAACAAACTTATTAGCAGACAGAAGTAGCCTGTCATCTCCAAGACTAACAGTAAGACCATTTTTCTTGAGAATTGCCTAGAATTGATAACACTTGTCTTGCATTTCACAAGGCAAAATGAGCACTCACTGGATTACTAATTACTTGAAGAAGGAATATAAGACTGACCTTGTGATCAGATAGTACCTAGTCGCAGGTTCTAGAGTACAATAGACAAAGCTTCCTAACAAACAAAATTTCTTTCCATTAATCCACATTTAAATTCATCTGTGTCACTGTCAAAAACATGATGGAAAAAAAATTCAGTCCCAGAAAATGGATTCACAGCAATTCACAATTTGTCACATCTCAAAATTTTCAAATGTGCAGACATGAAAGTCCCAATTTTCAATTTTTTTTGTTTTTTTAGCTCAAAGAAGAACAACTTCACATAGTTCAAAAGTAAATGAATGCCCCAACAAAACACTAATACCATATTTGGCTTCCCAGATTATAATACATGTATGATAAGTATTTAAAAAGATTAAGGATGCTACATTGCCCTCATTGAGAGATGCCAACCCTCCCTGGTTCTCAGCAAAACTCGCAAAAAATTCAAGGATTTCTGTGCAATCCGTCTAATTAATATGACAACCTCCCTGATTCAAGAAGGTTCAGGATGGTAAACAAACATTAATTTTAGGTGCAACAAAGTCCATCAATTACCCTCCTGACCACTTTGTCATATTTGTTTGCATAATGTCACATAAGTTCAGGCATGCAAAGTTTTTGGCCAAGAGTGTCACTATGTTACAGGGAAGCCATTCTCTGCAATTCTTCAAAAAATTCACAAGTTATCCATCTCAAAATTTATGTGAACACATCATTTGATGGAAAAGGCTATACAGAACTGTTCAACCACCAAGCAATCTAAATAATGGTTAAAACAGCACCATCTATGCAAGGTTTAAAGTACTGCCATATTGCCATACTTCCCTTTCGCGGATGATAGACAATACTATCTAAACCACTGAAGAACTGTCTCTATGGTTTTAATAATAGGGTCTCACATTTAAAAACAAGTCAATCTTCCCTTGAATGTACTCCCTAAAGATGGGTTGCTTTGATTAACAGCCTGACTGAAGTTTATTGTTCAACTCTACAGATAATGTATGGATTGAAATGCATTTTTTTCCATTCCTTGGCAAATACACAGGTTCATGCCAGCACAGAGAAAATTCTTGTTGAAACCTGTTGCAAAAGTCTTAATTTATGTGTAACAAGCATTGTAGAGACAAAACCAGCAAGTTTGGAAGAAGTCTTGGACAGTGTCTTTAATTTCTTGTGTCTGTAATTCCTTGGAATCCATCAACTTTGTTTGAACCTTAACACACAGACGGAAAGCAAATAATGAATTGCCAATTCATACCTGCTAATATCAGTTTGAACATGTTGACATTTTACCGTTGTAGCTGTTAACTGTACATGAGTTACATTTCACATTGATACGTTATGTCTCCTTCTCCCCTCACAGATCTGGTGGGGTTTTAATGTTTGTGTGAACAGACAGATGTTATAGGACATTATAGTTACTTGGATGAGTCAATCCATATTGTATTCACTTTCATGGTAGCAGAGCCTGGTTGCCAGAAATCAGAATGACTGAGAAAAGAGAGAGAGATATGTAACCCCCCCCAGTGTGGCGCACTGATGCTACAACCTATGAAGATTGGCCTTATACCTGTTGCCAGTGGAAAAAGGTGTACACGAAAAAGATAAGTGAAGAGGAGTCTGTCAAGCAAATGTTTACCATTCTTGATAAATGGTACAAGAAGGATGATCTTAGTGTAGTGTGTGAAGCATGGTGTGCATTTAAGAATTTGACCAAGAAAGAAAATGATACCATGGATCAATTTCTCAGTGAATATGAAAAGAAAGTCAAAGGTCTAAAAAAAGGAGTTTACCTCCCAGAAGAAGTACTGTCTATGCACCTCATCGATAGTGCTGGGCTGGATAAGAAGGACAAACAGATTGTTCTCACAGCAGTTGATTACAAAAAGAAAGAAGAAATGTATGACCAAATGAAAAATGCTTTAAGAAAGTTTTTTGGTGAACAAGCCATGGCATACCGGCAAAAGCCACAAGAAGCAGGAACTTCAGTCAAAGAAGAACCCGTGTATGTCTTAGAGACAGACAAGGCCTATTTTACCAGAAACATTCATGGCAATTACATTGGTGCAAGGTGTGGTCCATGAGGTGTCTGGTCAGGACGTGGAAAAGGTAGAGGTGGCATTGGTCGTGGTTTCACTAATGGTTCCGCAGGCTATAGTGAAAGGGATGGGAATAACGGAACGTTAGATCTTGATTAACTAGGACCGAGACTCGTGAATAGAGGCTTTTCATATGACGTCATAATACTCCCCGGCAGCCATGTTGGAGTACATGTAACTACGTAGTAAACCACACTGGGCGCGCTTGCTCGTTGAATGTGTACACACCGTGCATACCACAATGCACTCTGTGCAGTGCGTTCGGCACAAAGCCACATGCATTTGGCATGAATGTCCTCCAGCATGGCGGTTCCGTGACGTAATTGCAAAGCCTCTATAGTCAACCATGGAAAGAGATAACTCTGGGGAAGGAGAGCCAGCAGAAACCCCAAGGAGAGGGACTGAAGGGAAAGGACGTGTCCAAAGAGGTCGTGGACGAGGGTGTGGTAGGAGAGGAATAGCTCCTCAACTGCTGTTTCAGCAACAAATTAATGACAGACATGCTGAGAGACTGCAACAGATACGGGATATTATAGATAACATGGACACTGAGGAACTAAGGGAGCTAGTGCAGCAGCTGTTGGAAAAACAACCTCCCTTGTTTTTTGATTGTGGGAGCAGCAAAGAAGAAGGCAAAACCAAGAGCCAGGACCAGTACCACAAGGCCCAAACTGGTGAACATGTGGCAAATGCAGGGAAGATGCCCACAGTAGAAGAGGGGCTGTGCTGCATTGGTACACCAGGGAACTGTCTGTCAGTCACACCAGAGATAACTACCATTGTGCTTGATCCACTTGTATTGGGAGTGGCTAGAGCCTATAGAAATGACCTTCTTGGAGGAGGAAGACAGTTTGAACCGAACAAGGCCAACATACTATGCTGCCTACAGACAGTTTGTTCTGTGGACGCCTCTATGGACGCCTTGGAAACAGAGACAGAAGAGCCATCCCAAGCTGTGTTGTCTGCCGCATCAGGGATTCATTCCTGGATCCTTTTGGAATCTATGTAGGGTATGTCCCAGGCAGATTGGTGTAGTGAAAACACCACCCCACCCTCTTCCTATACCTCGCGCCGTATTTCACATCCTAAACTGCCACTCTTCTGTCCATTTTTGTAGGAGCATCAGTACTATTTGCTTTTTAAGGCTTTACCAAACGAGAAGAACCCTGACTTTGCCTGCATGTTTCTGACTGGATATTTCACATGAACATTTTCAATCACAGCATGATTAAGTTTACTCATAAAAGTGTAGTGAGACTGATTCAGTAGTACGTAAGTCTTTTGTAGAGTGTTAATAACTGCATAGATATAACATACTGTACTCTACCTGACCATGTTGAATACTCTATTTTTATCTGTAAGTGGCTTCTGACCTTTTTTTTTGTTTTCACCCCAGATCCTGTTTGAACTTAAGAAACAAGGGGAGTTTGTTAACTGTACATGAGTTACATTTCACATTGATATGTTATGTCTCCTTCTCCCCTCACAGATCTGGGTGGGGTTTTAATGTTTGTGTGAACAGACAGATGTTATAGGACATTATAGTATCTTGGATACTTGGATGAGTCAATCCATATTATATTAACTTTCAGTAGCTAGTGCCGAATATGAACTCTCTTTTGGGGTACTTACTTTCAAAAAATGATACTATCAGTCAATTTCACTATATTCATCAGTCCAAATTGAAATTGACTTTCAACTGCTGACTTGTTTTGGTAAATGAGCATTCATTCCCAAGAGGGAGCCCCAACAACTGTAACATTGTTCTGTGACCAACATACTTTTACATAGAAAGTCGATGGAATTTCTTCATTTTGGAGCAGGACAAAATGACACAAAATCCTGCTGATAGTGTTCACCTGAATTGAGTACTCAAACGTGCTGTTTTTTCCATTATTTATGCTTCTTTCTTTTTCCCTTTAATACACCTATTGTTCAGCTTCTTCTATAATGTCTTAAAAAATAAAATAAGCAATGATGGAGATAGAAGTTCCTATCATTTGACCTTTAATTTTCCTGTCTCTCAAAAGTGACAGCCTAGTCAATATCAATGATGAGTACATTTTTAATTCTCATCATACTGATAGTAGAGTTGCACTTGAGGCCACTGCCCATGGAGTAAAAGCTTGCATCAAGTCCAAGACCTCTGCTCCTAGAGTCGAAGACAAGGCCACTGACTGTAGAGTGAGGTGTGAGACCTGCTTAAATTTTGCATTTCAAATTAAAGTTTGCTTTTGAAATTTAAAATTTGTTACATGAAAGCTTTTTTTATTGACTGCTTTCTAATGACAGTTATGGGATTAAAGATTGACACTTGAATGGAGACAAGCTGCAAATAAATCACATTTTCAAAAAGGAATCAATTAATGGATTACTACAGAGCTTTCACACTATTTGAGACTTTCATGACCTCCAATACTGGTATAACATAAATGCCCCTTTTGCAGCTATCAAATATCAGACAAAAAAATCTAGTTAAATCTCGTTTGGTTATATACATAAGAACTACAAATACTGTTGATTGCCGATAAACATAGACCTGTGGAGTTAATCGCCATTTTCCTAAATGCCCTCTTTTTTCAGTGCAGCTATCTTCAGGATCTTCAGTGGTGGAGCTACCAAATGGTCATGGGAGGGGGGCAACTGCGAACTGATTGCCCAAACTGCCTACTGGCACCCTCTTTAGGTTTCTAACATCCTGCTTTAACATGCCTTGCAGTACACACTCACCCCCTCTAACCAAAATCACAAGGTCCACCACTGGTTATAATCAAAATAACCCTGTGCATTATGTGGCAATGATTTAAGTGAATATCAATTTTGTTCATACACTGAATACATTTTCAACATTTGCAAAAGACCAGTGTAACTGTAGAAACAGCACCCATGCAATACAGTGTGTTACAGACCTCAAATACACTTCAATAACCTCTTGAGGGGTTAATTTTTTCATCACAACACAGAGACACTTTGATCAGGCCTCCTGGACACATTTTGTGCACTACACTGTAACTCAATAAACTGTAAGCTTATTCCTCTCAAGATAACTACTCAGCAAATATCTGCTTACAGAGCCTTTACTTATGGTCAGACTAAGCAAGATTATCTTACAGCTACTTCATGCTTGATTTAGAAGAGGTGTGACACCAAGCCTCTAACATTTGAAAGTTTAACTACAAAATGTAAACGTTCTCAGTTAGTAGGTAACTGTGCCTAGCAACCAATGTACTGAATGCAAAGAAAAGTTTTCATGACAACTGAAGAGTTTTACCATAAAACTTGCCAATATAACTTGGCAACACTTAGCAACCATCACTTTTTTAATGTAAAATAATTCAATGTCTTCCGTCCCCAACCCAAACAGCATGCCCTCAGATTATCAAAGACATTGACCACTGATCAAGTCACATTCCCTTGCTCGAAAGATATTTCATCCACCAGCTAATGTGACAATATCTCAATACAAATTATGTACTGAGATAAAAATCATACTGCTTGTAACAAATTATCACTTTGCAGTGATGATTTTTCAATAAGCAAAAGGGGAGAGAGCATTGCGGACTTTTGAATAGAAAATGTATATCTTTGCTAAAAAAGCATGTTACAGTTATACAGTTGTCAGTATTGAATATATTTTATTTGATTTATACTACAATAAAGTTGAAGCGTTTAATGGTTCAAAAATAAAAGAGAAAATAACAGTTTAAAAATTCTTCACTTTTGTAACTAACAAACAGTAGAGTACTAATGAATCACTCATTATGTCTAGCACTGATGAATATGCAGCTATTTACTTTTTCTTTTTTTCCAAAAGCCATGTGGTACCACTGTTTCATGGCATGGAAGGATTACCAGTCCACCTTATATATTTGATTTGTCTTGCATAGTCAACTTGTATTAATCAAACACTTCATTTAATAACATGACAGTGAAGGACCTCTAAACCTGCCACCCAGTCATGGTGTAATAAACAGCTAGTTCCTCAAAATTGGGTCTTCCTACACCACAATACACATAGATCACTGAGGTTACCATCCATAAACTGTTACCTATGACAAACTTGACAGTTCATTCACAAGGTAGCTATATCAATGAAATGTTAGATACTGATAAGATACCACCTAATCACTATTGTTCTGGTAAATAACATAGCTAACAAAAGGTCAGATTTGGAAGGCTTTAGAGGAGGGGAAAAAAAAGGCAAAAAGCCTGACATTTTTTGCCCCCCTCACCCAGAGAGTTTGAGGTTTGCCAGTAAACATTTTCTACATTGTATCACATTTAAACAAAATTTTCACCCCTATGGAAAAATTGTCACCACCCCTCAATACCTTTTCTGGCTACAGGTCTGCAGAAGTCTCCTCAACTTGGGAGTAATAATGGCCACATCAGCTCTAATAGGACCTTAACTTCTTAAAATAGCAATTCAGAAACATAGAACATTATCACTTCAACTTTCAACAATGAATTTTCAATATAATGAAGCAGGTAGCCAGAGAAGGTACACGAACTGGGCAAGCCTTCTAACTTGGTACTGGCCAGCTTGACTTATACCAATTGGTTCGAAACTGGATTGTAAAACTCCCATCTAAGTTATTTACTTGGTAACAAATTGGGCCATGACAGTGTCTGTCTTGGATCATGACTCCTCAGGAAGAAGGGAATTCCTTGAGGTATACATTATACTTTACAATAGATTTAATGAAAATGTTGCATATTTGGGGTCTGGGTCCCCTCCCCCCCACTTGTCTACTGCCTTGCAAATAGTTTCTTCAACTGACAATGTTCACTTTTTAGATTTATTTATCAACATCTCATACGACAGATGTTACACTATATCTGCTATGATATTTACTGGATCCACAGATTCATGAAAAAGATCACATTATTTTATTTGTTCATGAAAAAGTTCATTTGGATGAGGCTAGCAGTAGCACACATCCAGCGCCATAACCATAAAACAGACGATACCCAATTATCAAGTTCTACAAGGCTAATATACCTGAACATTACTTCTGACATCTTCCTTCATCTGAATTAAACAGCGCCCTCACTTCATCAGTTATCACTATTCCCTGAGGCAAGAACCCATGCAATTTACTCACAACATTCTTGAATCATGATAAAACTGATTTCTCTGAGACTGGCAGCAATTATGGCCCATTTTGGCTTCCATCATACAGTTCATTTTATCACACATGACTTATCTGCCGTTTGGCCACAGCAGGTGGGTAAAGGAACCCTTTGGCTGGAAATTTCCTGTTGCCAATTTGAATCTCTACCTTTGAGTGATGCACATAATCGTGTGATACTTCTCTTGCCTCTCCTGAGTTCCTGTCTTTATTGGTGACCCATCCTAGACAGACCAACTTTTGAAGGGAGGGACCATAGCCAGTGGATGTGGTGGACCCTGTATAATTCCCATCAATAAAGATAGGTTCCCCACCAGAGGGCCACATGTCATGGTCCAAATCATGATCTTCAAGTAGAAACATGGCAAGGTGTTTCCTTGGGCCTTCCTCTCGTTTCCTTAGTAGAGCCTCCCGACCTATGAAGTCCACTCCCTGGAAGCAAAGAAAGAAAATAGGAGGGTGACATCTACTCTACAATTCCCTCAAAAATTTGCAACCTCCTGGTGAAAACTGTGGAGTTTCATATGATGAAACCTCTGTTTTCCTGATAGCAAAATCCATGAAGCCAGTGATGGCAGCTTGAGTGCCCAAATCTTATGAATTTTATTGTCTACACGAAATTTTAACCCTCATATTCAGTGATAATTGGGGAATCAAGGAGAGTTTTATTGTAAGTACAATCATCCCAGATATAGCTAGGCAAAAAACTTTAAGTCGATGAACCCAAGTTATGCACAACTAAATCAGACCATCACTTAATTGTTCAGATTCACCTACAGTTGATAATCTCACCCAAGCTAAACAATACTGTAGCCTTATCCTTTAATTTACACCAACCATGCAGTAAAAATTAAGGGGCAGTGGAGAAAAGAGGCTGAAACTGAGAGAATTTGCCATGGAGACCAATTGAAGATTTCTACTTATAACATGGACATCCATTTCTATTACACATATTTTTCACTTACATGTGGCTTGACTTAATCTCAACCTATTGTATTAAGGCACTTGTAACCTGCACAAATTAGTTCATTACATGCAAAAATCAAGATGCCTGACAGGGGATGGTGAAGTCTTTGTCCCATAATCTTGCCCTCTGCAGAAAAATTCTTCAAAACTAATTCTTACAATAAAACTGAGTAACGTATTTTTGAGGGTAGGAGAGAATTGGAAAAATTGCACATACTCCCCCTTGACAATTCCTGAGAAGCCCCTGTTCAGCATCTGTGAAATGTTTTGTCATAATATGCTTCATGCCCACCAATGTAATATCATTACCCTTAGATAGCATCACATGTTACCCCCTCTACCAATAGAGGGCAATGGTCGACAGTCACTTTAGTCCAGGATGTATTTCTTTTTACAAGTCTAAGCAAAAATACCACAACCCCCCCAAGCCACCCCCCCCCCCCAAAAAAAAAAAAAACACAAAGAAAATCAATGATGCAAGGTCACCATAGGAAACAAATTGAACAGTCACCATGTTCCAGAATATGTTCATTTTAAGCAAAAATACCACTTATATCCCCCCACCCCCTGCCCCAATTTTTGGTCTACCTACTATTTCATATATTTTAAGAGAGGAAGCAAGCAACATTGGCAATGAATGATATTTAGCCCCTCCTCAAGATCTTTCTGGGGGCAGTTATTTAGTTTATTAGTTAATAAAGAGTCAGTCGCTGTACAGCTTGTAGTTTTGAACCTTGCTTCACTATTTGTCCTAGTTGAATTTGGCTCATTCAATCCATCCTACTTAGGTCTGTCTGTAATATACAGCATCTACTTAATTAGTACTTAAGTGTGTAGAATTATGAGTAGCAGTGTCACAAAACATCAAAAGGGCCTACACACAACAAGCAACAATTTACAAAGAGATCAATGGTTTGTCAGAAGCTTGAAAGCAACCCTGCCTTGACCTTGTAATTTCAAGATATATTAAAATTAATTATAACATACACTTATGCCTGTTTTTTCTCATGTCCTACTGGTTTCTTTTTCTTTCCTTTTTTTGCTTGTGCCTCTCACTCTGACATTACCCAAAAAAGTAACAGGAAGGTTATCAGATGACCCAGTTCACAAGCTTCATGGACTTTGGCAATTATGTTTTATATTTTTAATTCCAAAGCAATAAGGATAGCCCAATATATGAGCTTATTGCTTAACAAGCACTTTACTGCATTTTAACATTTGTTAAAAAGACTCCTTGTTTAAAAACTCCTTGTATTGCTCTTTTGTGTATAACTTTTCTTTATGTAAATTAGCTCTGAACCCATTTCATCTTTAGAGGCCTCCTGAAGGCTTTCTACACCACTCCATGTAAGACATATGGGTGCTGCAAATCAAAATGAATATACATAAAGTCCCTCCTACAGTAGACTCAACACTGTACTCATATTCAGTTGATATCTTGCATAACTAATTATCAAAGTGTAATACATGCTGCAGCTGTCCTCATTCCTGTAAAAACATCTGGCTTTCCATTTCTTACTCTCAGCTATTTCTTTTTTTTCCTCAATGCGCTACTGCTATTCATGAAGTTCCTGGAAAGGAAGTCTTTTGTTAGTTTCACTCCCTAGGTGGTTAATTGTTTTGATTGTTTTGCATTGTGTACTACACCACATAACACCTGTGACTTTGAATAGAAACATCTGTTGTGTCAATATGCATATGAATATTCAAACTTTCACACTGAAAGATCAAAACATACTTTAAGGAAGTAAGGTCAACAAACTTCTTTCAGTGCTATTATTAGATAAAGTACTATTGCTTGACAATGTTAACCTTGTTGTAGTGTCATTGCACTGTAGCTAATAATTGTTTTCAATAATATTTGGTTAAAGACACACACAGTTATGTTTGTCTTGTTGTTTTACTGTCTGTGTCAGTATTTGCATATGGCTGTATGTGTGCCTGAGAGGTGCTGCAAGCATGGTACACCAATGCGAAATTATAAACCAATCCTAAAGCCAAATGGTTGTAAAATCTGTCACCCATTTCTTGGGCCATCTTCTCATTTCTTTTACCTACATGTGCTATGGGTAGTTGTATTTAATTCAAAACATAAACTCAATCTGATTATTATGGGGTTTTGGATTGTTTGCAGCCACCTATTGTTGGTAATCAAAATTATTGCTAAAATTAAAGCTGATGGCCTCCAGCAATTACTGACCATCATTTGGCTGCAGGTGTCATCTATAGGTGGAGAGCAAGCAACAATGAATTGAGGCTGTGGGGACTAAAAAAAATTAATTAGAACTTCTAGTAATGTGAAAGATTAGTATTGCATTATTAAAATAAAGGACCCAACTGCACCCTTCCAATACCTTGCCAGAAGAAGAAAACCCTTTCAATATTAAAACATTCATTTCAATGGCCCACCAACATATTCCTGGTAGTCACTGGTTTTCACAATTTGATCCCCCTCCCTCCCTTTCCTTCAAAACTATCTTGAGGAGAATTCAGCTCAAAGAGGGGGTTTTGATGAACAAGCAACACAAAAAGTCAAATTTTCCAGATAAGTGTGTGTGGGATATTCCCTAATGGAATTTCAATACCTACAGCATTGCTGATGAAGTTTTTCCTTTTTTCTTTTTCAGGAAGGTGCTCAACAAATTTTGATGCAAACCTGTAAAAGATTGATGTGCCTTCAGGCCCAAGGCCTTAAAGACACCTTCGCTGCAAAATGCAGGACCACTTTGTTCTTTATTCCAGGACAGTTTTTTTTTTTTTTTTTTTTGGGGGGGGGGGGGGGGGAGAATTTGTGGAGTGATCTTTCCTCTATTTCAGGAAGGCCCTCTACAATTTTAGGGGGGAGAGTTGTGTCTGCCCCCCTAAGAAAAACACAAAATTCATTGAGGGGCCTTTTGTTATCTGCAGGAGGGAACTATTTTATCCTGTTTTGTTAAAATTACTCTTGAGGCCAAATTTACTTCATCAACAAACATTTTCCTGCCCTTCTTTATATGTTTGTACAGTTAACAGGTACTCAAGTTCCACTTTGAATAGTAGTGAACATTGTAAATGTTAAGCTAGTTACTTTGCAACTGAGGGGGGGGGGGGGGGTGGAACATTGACCAATTTCTCCTTTAAAATTAGACATGGTTGCATTATTTTATTATTTCAGAATACTTAGGGCTATCCTTTCAAATAATCTATCATTTAGATTTGTGTTACCAGGGGCCCGTTCCACAAAGAGTTGCGCACAATCTTAAGTTTGATTCAGCATACTTTAGCCAACAGTAAATCATACTTAAGGTCATGCCTAACTCTTTGTGGAACGGGCCCCAGCTTGCTTACAGGTTACAAGAGTCATCTAACGACCTGGTATACAATGAAGCTGTGTAGACTTTACATATTGTGGTATCTACAAACTTCAAACAGTAGATTCTCTATTGTATTGACCTACTCTGTTTCTCAGTTGTTTTACCTTTGTGAGAAGTGCATATTCTTTTCTTATGTTAATTAGTTCTGTATTCTTTTAACTCTTGAGCATCCTAAAGCCCTTGTTTCTGTTTACCATAAGTTTCAATGCCTGGGAAGTTAAGACACATACAAGGCGTATAACAGCAGAGTGCTTTGTATCCTTATGAATATGTATGAAGTCACTTCAACAGTAATTTCACCACTACATCCATCTTCATTGGATATTTATCATAGCTTCAGACCACCCCAATTTGCCTGCCTTTATTTGTAAAGCCAAGACAAATATGGTTAGCATCCTAATTAATATCCATGAAGTCCTTCAACAGTGATTTTAACATTACGCTCATCTTCATTGGATATCAAACATAGTTACTAAAAGCAACCTAGTTTGCCTGCATTACCTTGTTAAGCCAAGGCACCTACCACACATATGTGCTCAGTAACCATGAATATGCATGAAGTTCTCCAGCAGTGATTTCAACATTACATTCATCTTCATTGGATATCCTGTATAGCTAATTCAACATTACCTCCTCCCATGATCAGTAAGGGAGTTACATTTTGATGCAATTGCTTATGTTGACCTCATTCATATAAAAACACCTGGCATTACATCCATTACACATCCTTCTTCTCTTTGTTTCCCTGTCAAACTATACCTATTTATAACCATTTGTAAGTAAATCTTTTGTTAGCTTCACTCCCTGTGTGGTTTCCACCTGTTTGCACATTGTGAGAAAGTAACACCTGTGGCTATAAATAGAGACACCTGTTGTGTCAATGTATATGAATATTCATACATGCTATGAGACAGAATCAGGGAGTAAAGGTCAACAAACTTTCCAGTTGCACTGTAAGATGTTGCTACTATTGTTTTTTTAAAAAAGACTTGTCAATTGTTAGTGTAGATCTTGGAATATGAATATTTGTGTCAGTATGTATTTCTTTATGCATGTGTAGCAAGGGGGTGGAATTCAAAGGGACGGGGGCATATAACCACCTAGAATGGTGCTTTTTATTTACTTTTAGCCAGGATATCAAAGATTTTTTTTCTCTTTGAGTCATTTCTAGCTCCATCTTTTATGGAGGATATTTTGTCTCAGTGTTTCTTTTTGTGTCACAATGGAAATGAGTTGTCTGCTGGTCAGATATTTCTATTTAATTCCTTCTCCTGTATCTTTTTTGTATATTCCCTGGTGTAAAAAAATGCAACCAATCAGTCAAAGGGCACACTAGGGTATAACAAACCTAGAGAGAGTTCTACATTTTTTTAAAAGCCAAATTCCATTTTTAAGTTCATTTTGGACATGAATTCTATGGAAATAGAGCAGTACCAAATCATCAGATTCTGCTTTCTAATTTTACATAGCTGAAACTCAAACAAATCCCACACCTATCAGTTCAGGGCAGTTAATAAACTTCACTTTGGCAAGTGCATTGCTCAAAAACAGCACCTGTCAAGTGACCCTCTCTGCAAAGTCTCTCTCTGATCAAAATGGTACTCAACAGAAAGAGTGAACATTAACAAGGAGGAAAACAGCACAATTTTCTGCTAAAGGTTAACTCCTCCTGAAGAGGGATAAAGAAAAAATGTGATGGGGTGTGTGGAATAATCGAGGATACAGAAACTGAAGAAATTGACCAAAACCTACAGAAATCAAGCAGGCAAAAAGGAAATGTTTCATGTCTACCCTCATTTTATTGCAAGATGGGGACTGCAAGTCTGATGTCAATTGCTAGAATTAAACTGTTATTGTGAGAGCACATGTGTCTCCTAAGTATAAAATTTGTCACAAAACACT
Source organism: Holothuria scabra (assembly GCA_037179385.1). Classification (NCBI taxonomy): domain Eukaryota; kingdom Metazoa; phylum Echinodermata; class Holothuroidea; order Aspidochirotida; family Holothuriidae; genus Holothuria; species Holothuria scabra. Next base: position 37,857,089 of record CM074182.1, on the reverse strand, counting down.
CATATCACATACCTTGTCAAATTTTACACGATGTTCCCTTCCAATTTCAAAGGGAGTTGCATCATCAAAAAAATCTTCCCCCCAGTAAGGATAGAACTTCTCCAGCCTGAGCCATCTTAGGGCATTGTAGCCTGCATCCCTGATGCCATAAATCCTCCCAGCTTCTTTGAGAGCATCATACACATGCAGAGCATGCTGCAATGGAAGAAGAGGCAAGGACTTAAAGACTGTAACCTAGTCACTTGGGTGGTAAAATACATTTCCATGGGAAGGAACATCAAAAAAAAAAAAAATTATCAATTATTGAGTAGTTATATGGAATGCTGTCTTTTGGGTGGGTTAATCTGAAACTTTTCAAACTAGAGTAGCATAGCTACTGTCGCTCAACCCTTCTAATGTTACCTGTTCAGTTTTTAATTCATCTTGAACAAAATTATGGTGTACAATTAACACATGCCCACACAACTGCAGTTGGGCTGGCCAGCATGTAAACACTGTTCACTTTAATAGCAGTTGCAAGACTGTGTAAGGGATTTATCTTTATAGCTTCTTCATCCCCTTATATAATACTGCCTATTAGGGCAGGAATCAGACAGAAACTTAAGTCATAGTGTATCGTAAATATGACCAGTTTGTGTAGGACAGTGGCATAAGCAATAGGAAAAGAAGATATCAACTGTCTTCCCCCTCCCCTCCCTCAATCCCTCTCTCCCTTCCCATCATTTCCCTATCTGCCTTTCCATCATTTCCATCTGTTTATCTCTCCCTGCCTCACTCCTCTGTGAAATATGTAAGCAAAAAATGAAGTACTGGAAGAAACTTTAATACACCATCCATTTGAAGTTTAAAGGCTGGTACAAAATGCTCATTGATATGTGTATATTCACATTGACATTATTCCAAATTCTAACATTAAATGTGTGAGCAAAGATTGTATATCCACCACCATTCTAGCTTGACCAGGGAAACAAACTTTTGGTGATGAGCCAAATAGCACTCCCATCCATAAACAGTGACCCCACTGTGTGCAAGTGTCTTCACACAGCAAGGAGAGATATGTGTAATGGCAGCTGGTAATAGATACTAAAATAACTGAAGGATAAGTAATAATGGGAACTCATGGTGCATACACAGTGGACACAGGCAGTTACAAGAATAGTAGGCATATATATGCCAACAATGCCTCCAATGGGATTTTGTGTTTCATGCAAACTTTTGCTTCAAGGCAAAAAATGATCAAAATGGCCAAAATTACCACTTTTTTTGGTTTATCACATGTACAGCAAATTCTAGTAAAATCCACTGGCAATTACAGAGGCTGAAACCTTTTGAAGAGTGAGATAGACATTTTCAGTGAAACAGATATTTTTTCCCTCTACAGTAAAAACATAAGCTCTACCCACACTTTGTGGGTTGAACTAAAAATCAAGATGCTGAGCTGTTAATGACTGTAATCTTCTCACCTCGGTGGTTGAATGCATTTCCATGAAAATGGAAATCAAAAACAAATTTATCAATAAATACTTAGTCAAATAAAATGCTGCTTTTTGGGCAAGTTTATCTTAAACTTTGTGAACAAATATAATTTGAGGAGGTTGAGCTGTTAAACTGGTGAAGAATTTTGCAAAATTTTAGCATGTTATGTTCATGGAATTGGCTTGAGCTGATCTCACGACAGGATGGTATTGGGTGGAGAAAGAGATGGAAATGAAATGGGGTAGGGGGGGGGGGGGGTGAGGGGTAATCAAACAACTTCACTAGCCTTAATTGTGTAAGCAGCAATTCCATTAAATGGGAAACAGTCTTACGAGTAACTCAAACTAAGCTTTGAGTGAAATCAGCATTTAATTTGACATCCTGTTTACAATATGTTTAGAAGTCCACTTTCCCCAGTTACAACTAAAAGTATACATGTCTCAATGGAAAGTGTGTTATTTATTTACATTGTTAAAAACATGAGTGGCATTGAATGTCTTCAAATTTTAATTTACCTCCTAATAAAACCTAACCACCCTGGAAAGTCAAAAATCAAAACAATAGAAGAAGAAAAAGAAATGACCCAGAGGTAAAGCAAAAGTAAAACGTAGTTGCAGTAAATTACCTCACAGCGTATGTAAATGACGAAACCATCCTCTCCTGTATGAGTGATGCTGATAATGCGAACTTTGCTGGCATAGCCAATATCAACTTCCTGTAGGATAAGCAAATCAATAGACAAAATTAAGTCTACAAAGGCATATTCCAGACAGAGGCTTTTCACTAAGGTCTTGCAAAAGAGACAAATATATTCCAGATCATGTCCTCCTAACCCTGTTGCATTACCCTTTTCCTACCTCAAGATATCTCACTTTAAAGATTGATTGTTTATGTTAAAAAATACCTCCACTTTTTAACAAGCTGCAGAAAGTTATGTACTGTAGGCACAGTGTGTCAGGTTCCATTTGCTTCCATTTATTTGTATGTCCTTTTTGAATGCAATGTAAGATTAATGTGCTGAGATGACATCACATATTTTACATAATGCATTAAATCTCAAGAACAAATTGCATTACTTTACAAATAAGTAGCTTTCGAATCCAATTTGCTACTGAGATGCAGTTTTCACCTCCTGAAAGAGAAAATTTTTCTGCATATCTTGAAGTCATTGAACTTAGTCTCCAGAAAATCCCTTAAGATCTCAGTAAAAAAAGTAAACGTCTATTTGCACTCGAGAAATGTACCAACTACTCATCACAGTAATTTTCTAATTAACAAGTAACCAGTAATTTAAATTGATTTGATAGGGAAATATTGTCACTAAGCAACAAGTTTTTCACATGTGTCCATGCATGAAGTTTATAAAACTGCCCCAAAAATACAGACCTTCCAATTTTTAATGGTGGAAGAAAAATACCCAATTCAAAGGAATGTTTGGTTTCCACAATTTAAATTAGCACCTTGATGACAAGCAATGCAATTCTGAGTTCATGGCAAACCACAAAATCTCAAAATCCATCATCATCACCTCATGGGCCCTCACTTCAAAGGAAAATGTGGTCACCTCAATTTCATTTATGCTGGTAGACAATCATGTTTCATGAATGGCTCTTGTGAATCATGTGATAATACTTTTCTTCCTCGGTAGTGAAATTTATTCAAAGAAACTGCTTGGTTTACCTTGAACATGCAATATTTTGGTACTGGAACATCATGGAAGTTAATTGGAAGAGAAATAAGAAAATTGTGAGATTTAACTATAGATTCTAAGAAAGTTTGGGGTGACTGCTTTCACCCTTTAAATAGAATTGCAAAACTTTCACAAATTATTGCTCTTTACAATTCAAATTCACAAGAAAAAACAAGAAATATGATAACAATGTTCTAAACTTACTGTGCACATGAAAGGCTTGAATTCAGAAAGTTTTAATGAGGTCTCTGTAAGCTTTTGTAATACTTCACGAGCTCTTGGGCCCATCACATTGAGGCCTCCATAGAGATGGGTGACATTTTGTAATTTGACTGACCCATCACTGGGTAGATGTCTTTCGATCCACCTGTAACCTCTGGCAAGCTGAAAGCTTGGACAGATCATGAAGAAACTGGTGGAACAAAAAAATATGAAAAGATAAATACAAACTACATATGAGAATTTGTGGGAAATTCATATAGATCTTTACCCCACAGAACCTCAGAGAATTGTGGGATAGATTTTTGGTATGTTATTTACTCATTTTACTTTAGGTCAAATACAATGCACATGAAAATTCTATCCCACAAGTCTTTGGAATTGCTATTTAAAATGTTTATTTTAGATGTATTAAGGCAATTTGCAGTGATAAGAACAACCATCTATTCAATTACCAAATGACTCATATTACAATGTGACTCTTCTCAGCATGGTCACATGACCTCATACATTTCACAACAAAAATCAAAAAGCACTAAAGGCCAGTGGATACTGCAGTAAATTTATTTACTTTTGTTACATTCTCTGCTTTTACTATGTCAAAGCATTCAAATTTGCACTCATTTTTGTCCTCAAAATCACTGAATGAGCATGTTGAAAAGGCTGAGGGCAGACAGCCTAATGAAAGTAACTGTTTAGAAGCTACTGACATGCATTGTCTATCTATAGACAAATCCAGACAGCAAGAGAGTCTGATTTCAGTCGGCCATTACTGGGGTCCATCACCTTTTGATCTTTCGATTTCATTGCTTACGTCTATCATGGATTGTTGTACACTACATTGTATCTTAATTCCTCTGAATATGAGGGTTTGAAACTCATGTACACGATATATAGAGGGGATTCAAGGCTGATGGACCCTTCTAATGGCTGGGCACAGTTACCAAAAACAAGCGCTAATCGGATTCGTCTATAAATCATAGAGATCCAGCTAACTTAGTAGTGATAAACCAGGGAACATTTTCTACTAACACTCAACCTTTGGCTTTAACTTCAAAGTTTTAATAATATGCGAGTAGGCTTCTCTGTTCCTGTAATGAGCTCAAACATTTGCATGGGAAATGTCCTTGAGCTGGTTAAAAATAAAACATGGTTAACCATTTCGGCATCACACTTTTGTTTCACTTCTACTAGAAGGCACTTACCTATTAGGAGCTAATCTAGCCACACTACAGTCATTTTCATATCCACCCCATTTATTCAGCATCCCTGTATGCACCACATGTCCAACAGGCATGTCCATTTCATTTGGACAAAGCTTCTGAAGAAGTTCTAGTGCCTCAGGTCCATCGGACTATAAAAAAGAAAGAGACAATAGCAATTTACACCAACTTCTGATTTAAATTGAACTTAAATAGGTAATAACTGAAATTACAGTTAAAAGAAGGCAATAAAAACAAGAACAAGCTGTTAGTGCCGACACTTACAAGATGAGGGCAGTGATGCGATCTATGGAAAAGTGAAAACCATTACGACACGAAAGTTATGTTTAATAGTCCTAAGTCTCACAGAAGTTGACCAATGTTGTATCACTTGCATTGAAACAAGGCAATAAATCTCCAGCTCTATCAGTGCAATTTGCACTCAAGAAAATAATGCAGTGGCTACATTACTGCTTAGCTGGATCATACATCCAGGCTGACCACTGCTGTGACAATGCAATTTACTGGACTATAACTGCAGAATGTTTCATAACAGACAGACACTAAAAAAACAAACATGAGATTGCTGTGAGGGACTACATGAGATTGCTAGCTTATGTGAATTTTCAGAGCATTATTATCTCACTGTCCAAGTCATACAAAGCAATAATTAACATTTCCCTCATTCCACGTACCTTCAATTCAAACTTTGTAAAGAAAGACATATCCATAGCACAGACAGTTTCCCTGCAAGCCCAATACTCTCCCAAAACAGCATCAAAACAGCCTGGCTTTCCAAATGTTCCAGTCTGGGATTCAAATCCATATTCCTCTGAAAACATAAGCAGTATCTGTATTCTGAATTGCATCCAATATATTGATACTTGCAAATACTTTAACTGTCACTTCCTTACTGTGCATACCAGTGTTTGCATTTCGCCTTCCTCACTTCCCCTGCACCAACCATAAAGCATGGGGTACTTCAAACTTTTGGAGCAATTTTTCAAAGTTTTATGTTTCCTTAGTTACAAATATATGTGACCACACTAATTTAGAGTAGGTATTAAGAAAGACCTATGTTTCTGCAGAGTGACATCGGGCTGACTAAGACAAGTGACTCACCCAGACGTCTCCACCTAGACAGGAAAATCATGCAAAGCAGTTATATCCCCATAAAGAGCCGAAAGAATTAAGTTAGTACATTCAATGATTCAACATAATAATGATCAAATATAAATAGTATGCTCAGTTTAATAATCTCTTCATTGGAATGGTTATGACTTTCAAAAGTTAAAATCTTTGCATCAATTCTTTGCATTCTTTTGTTTGTATTTAGAGTACAAGATTCATTAAGGGCAATTGAAAATGAGTGAAGCATTCTTAATAGTTACTTAGATAAGGTTTTACACCTCAACTTTTCAACCTTGTTTAATATAACAGTGTCCACAGCTCTTTTTTCTGTCTGTGGGGCACTGGATTGTTTTCCCAACTTCACTTAAATAGTTATAGCACTACTGAATCCGGATGAAAGAATAGAGTTTCAGTCATGTTTGGGAGTAACTTTTCACCAAAACAAAAACTCTACTGGTTGATCGAGTTGAAAATAGTAACCAATTTAGGTTAGATGGCTATTTGAAAATGGACTGCCACCATTTCTGGGTAGTGAAGATGGTGGCATCACAAGTTCCATCAGCCACTTAATGCCATAAACACCAGATATAAGAATGGACAACATGGTCTCAAGATTCATGTATTCCTATCAATGAATTGACCATAGTATGTCATACCTGTGTCACTCATGTTTGCAAACCATTTGGGTGTTTCCATCCCAGACCTGTCACCAAAGACCGCACCTGACGCAGCATGACTGGCATAAAGAGGTGAACACCGCAACTTCCTCCCTGACTGATACTCCATCCCTGGGAAGCCTATCCTGTAATGTAAACCTGAGATGAAATACAAATTATGTAAGGTCTGACATGGCAAAAACACTGTAAAGCAGGGGAGCGTAGGAAGTGAATCTTTAATTGCTTGCAGCCCCAAAATTAAATGCATTTCTACCATAGTGAAGGGGGGTGGGCATTTTAACATGGCAGTTTTTGAACCAATTCCTGCAAAAGTGGAATGCAAAAAAGGATGCTAATGGTATTCCACACATGTGATGGTATTTCCTCATAGTTTATTACACATTATGGAATGTACATCTATATAAAATATTCAGTAAAATTTCTGGGAATCTTGACCCCCTCACAACCCTCCCATCTGGAATTGCCACATATAGATCATTCAGGTACCAAGTACAACCACATTGCTACATCTTTCTACCATGATTTTTTCATACTTTTTAACAAACGTTTTTCAAATCAACTTTTGTGGAAAAGATGATTCTTACTAAACCTGCCATCACAGTGATGGCTACTTAGTGGATGACTTCTATCAACATTTTTAAATACACAGTACAGAGAACTGTTACACTAATCAAAATAAATCTATTTGACAAGAAATTCCCGATTGGACCTCCAGTCAAACAAAACTGTTTGCTTAAAAATGTTCCACTCAGACAATTGTTGAAGACAGTTTGTACTTTTTGTGGACAATTAATTTATTCATAAAACCAAACAACATGAAAGAATTCAAAAAGTTGTCTCAGAAGTGTCCAGATAAACACCAAATTTCAGGTCTCTTTCTGAAGATCAACATTTTTCATACAGTTAGATTTTCCATTCACTGATGTTTTGGCTTATATTTCTGATTACATACCTTCAGTTTCTGATACTCTGTCACGCAGAAATTTTTTGTTATTATGGTACTTGCTAAATCGGCGAACATCCACTGGCCAAGTGTTCATGGATGGCCGTCCTTCATGAATCCACTCTGCCAGCAATTTTCCTGCACCGCCACCAGCAGCAATGCCAGCAGAGTTGAACCCTGCTATAACAAAGTAGTTGTCCACCTGAAAAATGGACAAAGTATGAGGTCCTGAAAATGAAAATTTCCTTTTCCTAAAATACAGTCACACACATTCACATAATTTTAACAACACTGCAAGCTCAAACTACCAGCAAAATTTTGTCCCTTTCCTCAGACTACCAAAAGATGTTATATATTTTACAACTCTTTGACAGACTATTTTCTGTTTCATTTCTACTTTGCAAGAGACTGATGTAAATTTAGCAAGCATTCACTAACCTCTGAAGCAGGCCCAATTAGAGGGGCCATGTCTGGTGTAAAGCTCTCTGGTCCATTGAAAAGCTGCTGGACCTCAGCTTTTTCAGCTGCTGGGACTCTCTTCAAAAACCCATCTAAAACTGTACCTAAAAGTGAAATCAATTCTCTGCTGAATCAACTGTTTGACAACTATGTATCACATATGAAAATGACAAATTTCAATCAAAACAATTCAGTTTTGATCAGAGATAAAGTTTACGCCTTGCAATCCATCTCCCACTGAAACTATTGTCAATTTTATAAACAATGGATTGATTCATTTTTTCACATCTCCTCATTCACAAATAACAAGTTATCAACACAGAAGTCTGATCCACTAGTTTCAAAAATAGAATTCTACACCAAAGTTGAACATTCATGAAAATTGTCTGTGATAAATATTTATAAGAGTGGACATGGTCTGCAACAGCTAATCTTTTAATTTGTTAATGCCTACAGGTCTTAGGTGTCTCTAATAATACTATTGAGAGGTTAAGCTTGCGTTCTTTTAGTAATGTAGCTGTTGTGCTTGGTGCTTAGCATAAGCTGTAAGCAATTGGACTTCATCCAAATTTTTGTTGAGACTTATATGATGACGTCATAATGACCACGGCAAATAAGCAGTAGCAGAGAGAAAAGCATCACATTTGCAATAGCAGAAACAAACGTGTTAAGTGTAAGCATCCCATTCACAGCAGACAATAGCTATCTTTACAAAAGACTTCTCTACTGCTGAGATGGTAAGCTGTCCATTTCTTAATATGGCAGCAATCAAAGTGAAAAGAAAAAAAAGAAAGATAGGATTAAAAGCACATTTTTACAACACTTTGTTCACATGCGGGAAAGAACATAAATACAAAACCATTCAGAGCACTTAAAATGTAACTACTACACATGCTTTGACAGTAATGCAACTTCTCTAGAAGCTGTTTTTCCTAAAAGCAAGTGGAGTTGCTAATTGTCTCCCAACCAGAATCCTTGCTTTGTTGCTCAGTAAGGTGAGTGGTGACCTACCCTGAATTCAAAGACCTACACTCATCACTGTACACTACAATTTTAGAGAGGTAGCAAAATTTATCATTGGTATTGCATTGATTTTTTGTATTAAATTGATATTATTTTTATTAAGTCTCAAAAGATGAAGAGCACTATCTAAGTATTACACTGTGTGCACAGAGAGTGTTCTGATTACACATTCAAGGAGCCTTAAGCAATAATAACAAAGAGGAGTTAAAAAGGCAGGCTGTGGGATGGGTTTGAAGAACTACTTATTACAGGTTGGAAGAATTGCACCTGTCTGGGGTGAATAGGATTTGGGCCTTCAATCATACTTTTCATTTTGCACATAAACTCAGCAACAAGACTAAATTCAAAACTGGAAAACTGGATGTTGTTTTGAAACTATATTCACACTTTAACTACAATACATTCAAAATTTACGAAAAGCATTGCTTACGAAAGGCATCCCAATCTTCAGGGAGTGATGTGAATTCTGCAGGGTATGGTATACCTTTAGTGAAGACTGGTTTGCCTGGCGTAATAAAACCCCCAGTCATAAGTCCCTGTCCCCAGTCACGGATGTAACATTCGTTGTCTAAGTCTCTGATGTCTGAAGGAAAACAAAAATTATAGCCATGAGGAACTTGACTGGGAGCAAAATGTGAATGAAGGTAGCTCTAGGAAATTATACCAAACCGTGGTCTTCTTTCTAATAGGTGTTACTTAATATTCACTGACCTGGTATAAAGAGTTTGTAAAAATACATATCTCAGTCACAGATCCAGGCACCAGAGGTGCTACTCTAATGGTCCTCATAAGGGTTTAAAATAGTGTCAGGTATGGCACCATTTTGCACCTCAGCCCACTTTCAAAAGCAAAGGACATTGATCAATGACTCCTTTCAACTCTGTATTATAATATCCTGGATATGTGAATCCTGGATCAATGAATCCTTTCAACTCTCTATTATAATATCCTGGATACACATGCATCTTCACTGCATTAAGTACTGTATGCAGATCACTTCAATTTTGGGGTAGGTAGGACCTTGAAGATTCATGCTTCATGTTATCCTTAACACTTACATGGCATCCCAAGTGGGTTTATACCCTCAAGTGGCTTTGTTATAAGGTACTGGTGTTCATTTGGATGTAAGGGAATTTTCACTCCTGGATTGCACTTAAGACCAAGCTCATGAGACCACTGAAAATAAAACAAATTAAAAAAATATAATACAAAACAGTCAACAGTGACATTGAAATAAGATTATTTGAAAAGTTGCTAGAGTTGGTATGAAGGATTAGTATGAATTATTTGACAGGGTTTCATCATGCAGGTGTATGTGCAGTGCACGATGTGCAGGCCTTGAGCCAGGAATCGATTTGGGGCTTCTCAGTTGCTTTTGCAGACAAATTTGTGATCGTCATCAAAGCCTGAGCCCCAAGCCCTAAAGATATGTTGTTCAGGGACCCACCATAAGCCAAGTCCTTATACACAGAATGATATCAAATACCAAAATGATGTCTCCATTAAATGTATTTTGAAGTACTTGTGCAGCCTACCTGCATTTGACTTGAGCCTTTTTAGCTTCTATGAACATTTCTTTCCTCTCTTGTTTATTGCTTGTATCCAAGGCCAGCAATTGCAATATTGATGGTGTGAATTTTAGTTTGGCAGTCTCAAAGTTGAGAAGATATATTGTGGGCTAAAGGCCTGCTCCAAACTATTTCTCAAATACATGTTCCTATCATGTACGGCTAAACGTATGTTGTGAATATAGATTTAAATGAAACACCTGAGCTTACCATGCCAGCAGAGTTAATGAAGTATTCACACTTGAGTGATCCTATATTGGTGTGTACCTCACTGACACGCTCCTTCTCTGTCTCCACTTTATCTACTCGAACCCCTTCGATGATTTTAACCCCTATCCAAGAAGATAGAAAAAAAAACAAATAAACAGGTAAATGAATAAACCATACAAAATTTGCTATTTTAAATTTGTATAGATTTGATTTCACATTTGCTTTAACAGAGTGCAGTCCCCTTCTTCTGTCCCTCCCCCTCTCTTGAAATTTCCTTCAAAAAACAAGTCTGCACAGCAGGAGAATTTCATTCAGGGAGATACTAAGATCTTTTTCCATTTCTTCATTTCAAACACATTACAACCTCATTTTTCAATTGCTACAAATCTAACATTCATATTCACAACAGACCTGTTCATGACCATCCACCAATACACATTATTGACTTAATACTTCAGGTTATATTAGCAGCAAAGGACTCACCCCTAAATCATTGGTGTGTGTCATCTACGTAGATCTATAGATCTTACACTACAATATGACGTACCATTTTGTTTTGCACCTTTTGCTAAAGCCATTGAAGTAGAGGTGGGATCAGTAACTGAGTCGCCAGGAATGTAGAGGGCACCCTGCAAGTCTTGTGTCCACATCCAGGGTATCATTTTCTCTAGTTCAGTGGGAGACATGAAGTCACAGTCAATTCCAATTGCTCTGAAAGTAAAATATGACATAGTACTTAATAGAGCATGCATTAGTTTTCCCTATTTTTGTAAATGCAATCTATCACAACAGACAATATTGTATGTGAGATTGATTGGCAGTAATTAAAAGTTTAAACAACAAAGGACTGTGCATTGTCACAGACTAATACATGATTGGATGGTCAATAGACCTTATGCCATCCAACTCCAGTAGTGCATTGTGGGAAGGATTATTCCATTACTCTTCCAATTTAGAGTTATGACACAATTATGAAAATGGCATCTCCGTGGTAACGATTTACTTCTGTGGCCATGTACTTGGAATTATCCTTCCCAGGTTGCAGTTTTGAAGCGCCCTCTTTTAATTGGCATGAGGTCTATGCGAGAAATGTATGATGGTACAGTCGAAGTGCATCCAATAATATAGCAATTACCCTGAGAGTAAATTATCCTGTTGTAATGCACAGACAAGGGTTGCTGTATTAATTCAAACACAATAATATCTTCACTTGAAAGACAAAACTGACAATGAAATTCTCATTGTAAGTAACTATGCCTAAATTAAAACAGCCCAACCCATGCAGTAGTAAAATGAATATAGCCTATGATCTATGATGAGTCAGCCAATTACTGTGATATTATGGCAGGATAATGCAAAGTCTGAGTCACATGACTATAATAGTGTAGATTATTACAAAGTATGGATGAAATAAACATTTGAATTTGCAAATTGATTTATTTTCGAGAGCCTCGCCTGAAAGATTTCCATAGAAGGAGTCTCATATAAAATACTCACCTGCTGGGTTTTCCATCACTGTTTTTTTTCTACAAACATGGCATACATGACAGAAGTCAAATCCTTTTGAGGCCTTTGTTTACATCATCAAGAAAAGGTGGGGAAGGAGACGTCACCCCCCTCCTATATTTTATTTTGAGCCCTACTACCAACCCTATTTTAAACACACTATTGTATTGCAGAAGTTAAATTATTTTGTATGGAGCAAAGCCCTCTGTATGGACATGAATGTATAAGTCAGCTCTTCCAAGGGCAGATCTGTATTTTTGCCAGTTTGAATGTAGCAACTGGGAACTCTTGAATCACAATCCATTATCCAACCAGGGGTCTAGCAGCACTCAATTTTTGTGGTTGTCTGGTGGTGCAGGGCAATAAAATTCCACATGGACAACCAAAACAAGTTTTGGACAACCCAATGTCGTTATGGGCAACTTAAAGTAGTGGAATGGTTGCCCAAAAGACAACCAAAAATATTTATGAAAATGGAGGGATCTAGCAAAGGTCTATTTTAAGTGATATGCATTAAAATTGGAAACTGAACATATTTTCCTTCAGACTTATCCATCTGATAGTAAATTCAACCCAATTCATGTACACTCTGGTCACCCTACAATACTGCCAACATCAAACAACATTTCCAGAATTTTAGCACATGGTTCAATCAGTAAACTAGAGGTCCAATAGTGTGACATGAGGTCAAAATTTAAAAAATCATTTTATCGGATTGAAATTTACACTCATGATAGAGTATTAACAGCAGTTATAAAAAATACAAAGATTTTTACATGAAGCATTATGTTTGCATCAGGAGACTCATTTAAACATAAACTTGGCCAGTAACTTGACCAACATAACAGGGACACCAAAGCAGTCTTTAATCTGCTCCCAAAAGAATGATGAAAATCTGACATGGTTGAAAATTCCCATTTGAATGTGTTTTAGTACCCATTGTGACAAGAACATGTTAAAAGTTTGAAAAAAAATCTCCAAAAATTAAAAAAGTCAGTTTCATTTTTCTCAAAAATTTTCAGGTGTCAAAATATCTACTTATCTACATATTTTTGTACAATATTGACTAATTTTAACCAATAAATCACGTTAAAGTTCTTAAATTTTCCTCTTTGACACCCTAAGATTGTTAGAATAACATTTGCAATCTTACTTATCGTCCCTTCATGGACATAAGTAATATTAGCAAGATATTACACTCCATTATGACGGTCACAAGTAACGGGTAGACCAAGATTTGGTGTCCCCATAACACCTAGCATTCAAAGCTATGGCCAAATGGGAATGATCAATGTCCAAATGTTGAAATATACATCAGAAAACCAACATAACTAGGGTGACACCAAAGAGTTAGGTCCACCAGGTTGTTTTCAATAGTCTCGTTTGGAAAATTGGGTGGAGCGCTAATGATGGTATTTTAACAATTGTTGACTTTTGGTGATATCCTTACCATGATATGTGAGCAAAGTAATTCAATTTGTGATAAAAATGTTTTTCTGATTATTCAAATTTGTATGTTTGGATGTCACAGCCATTACTCCAAAACAAGGGGGACACCAAAGCAATGTAGTCTATTTTCTAAAGAAATACTAAACATTGGATATTCAGTTCATATATCATAAGATGGCCTAGTTGGTAAGGCATAATAAAATACCTGAGGCACTCTTTGTTGCAGACTCCTGACCATAATGCATCGGGGTCATTCCACCAGGTTGGGACACAGTGCATATTTTGCTGTTTCATTGATAAGATTTAATATTCTTAGAAAATGCAAAAGAAGTTCCCTGTAATTTATGGTTGCAACTTATAAAGCACAGAAAGACCTTTATTTTCGTACCAAATGTAATGAGATTTTTCATCATATTTTGGTGATGTTTCATAAGACATGACCTTAGAGAAGACTTTTTCAGATGTAACATGTGTGACATTTGAATATGCAGACTTAAGCATGAAATGTGAAAACTTAAAAATAAGTATTTATCACCAATTTACTGATAAAGTAGAATAAAAGACCATGATGCTCATGGTATCTCATGGCTAAAAATGCTCATGGTAAGTCAAGTCTGTCTTGTTAACTTTCAAATTCATGTTTGAGTTCATCAAACACGAGTGTGATGATGTAACACAGGGTGTCCACTTTTGTAACATTTTTTCTTAAGGTGCAGTATTTTCTCTTTTCTTCAAAAGGAGCCTGAATTGACTTGAATTTCTCATATCTGACTTGATTTCTGGAAAAATAATGCAAAGAGATGGGAGACGGCTAAATTTTTTCAAATAGGATGCAAAAGAGGGTCATTTTGCAGCACGGTGTCCACGTTACATCAGCACAATTTTGGGACAATTTTGTTCCATAACAAGCTGCACAAGATACATTATACTATTCCTCTTACAAATATTAGGACACAAGAGTTACAAAAAATGCACAAAATAGACTTAAATTTGTTTCGTGTGTTAATTATGCCATTTTAGATTTTCGGTGTCCATGTTACATCAGAACTGTGGTTTAGCTGGATAAATGTTACAATTGAACACAATTTGAAATATAAACCTGCTTATATCAATTAAAATAGAGTGCAATTACATTGTGGATACAAAATATGAAAAGATTTGTGTTTTAAATATGTTCAAGGTAACTTTTATTGGTGATTGTAAAATTGGACACGGTGTCCACGTTACATCTGCACCATAACAACTACACTTTTGTTTGACATTTTCCTTGTATACAGTTGAAGTGACATGTTTTGCATACAAACATATTACACAACTTCCCACCTGATTTAAGAGTAGCCTAATAGTGCTGTTCTTTTTAAAATAAGTGTCTGTTTTAGCGATATTTAACACATGATGTAACATGGACACGGTGTCCATGTTATAACTGCACTCCACCATATTTAGACTCATTTCTGAAGATTTAGGAGAAGTTGCAAAATAAATTTGCTTAAATTAAATTTGTACTATCCCAGGCTATAAACAAATTAAATATAATGTTATTTATAGCACACAACTTGTCCATTATTAGAGTTTTCAAAAAGTTTCCTAGTTTTTAAGCTACACAAAAATCTTAGTATTTTGCCTAGTTTATTTTTTGCAATTTTCACAATTTTTGTGGAAATCCATTTTCATGGAAATACCTTATTTAAAAGTAACTAATCAGTTGCAATATTTTTGGGAAAGAAACTGCAATATTAAATGTGACCCAAGTTGATTACCCAACTTCAAACCTGAAAAATTGGTGTCCATGTTACATCAGCACAAATAGTTGACACGCCAACCTTTTATGGACCATTATGAAGAACTCAGTAATTCTACAGTAATGAAAGTGTTTCATATTGACAGTAATGTCTGTATAGTATGCTCTATTGTAAAATAGCGATATTTCAAGCAATTTGAAATTTTCACTTCTATGTCACACTTTGTGTCCCAACCTGATGGAATGACCCATCAACATACCAAATATGAAATCTTTCCAAGTTTACTATCTTGAGATATTGTGTTGAGGAGATTTTCAGACTTCTACCCCTGATGACCCCAGATGACCTTTGACTTCTGCCAAAAACAATAGGGACTATCTCCTGACCATAATGCATCAACATACCAAATATAAAATCTATCCAAGTTTACTATCTTGAGATATAGTGTTAAGGAGATTTTCAGACTTTTACCCCTGATGACCCCAGATGACCTTTGACCTCCGCCTAAAAAAATAAGGACCATCTCCTGACCATAACACATCAACATAAGAAATATAAAATCTACCCGATCTTCCTATCTTGAGATATTGTGTTGAGGAGATTTTCAGACTTTTACCCCTGATGACCCCAGATGACCTTTGACTTCCGCCAAAAACAATAGAGACTATCTCCTGACCATAATGCATCAACATCCCACATATGAAATCTATCCAAGTTAAATATTTTGAGATATCACGTTAACGAAACTTTCAGACTTTGACCCCTGGTGACCCCTGATGACCTTTGACCTCGGCCAAAAACAACATTGTTCTTCCTCTTAATATGGTACATCTATGTACCAAGTTTGAAAACTGTCAGATATTCCTATCTTGAGATATGGTGTTAATGAGCAAAGTGTCACAAACACATACACACATACATACACACACACGCGCCATTGTGAATGCATAGGTTTCTCTTTCATCGAAACCACAAACCCATTGGACCCTTAGTTTATGGACTGAGCCACATATTAAAATATATGCATATGACTAATTTTAGAAATGGAGACAAGCAACTAAAAAAGTATATGTTATTATGGATGGTAGGTGAGCCAAAATTAAGAAAATCTATTGAAGTCTGGTCCCCTAAAGAAATACAACTCAAAATGTCATATTGACCATTTGACTTGACAATTTCATTTTTACCTACATTGTAAATATTGTATATATGCAAATCTATAACATGGTAGAAGTGACATAAACCTGTAAGATATGGCTTGATATGTTACATTTTTAGTTAGAACTTCATTCAAATTTCCAGTGCTGCATCACATGTAATATTCCATATTGAATTTCATGCTTAATTCAGTCATTTTCAACACCAGCTACTTTTCTGAACACTTCTGGAGACCTACGTAACTGAAATACAGCCGACTGCATGGTCAGGTGGTTAGAGCGGCAGATTTTCAGTCAGGAGGTCCAGAGTTAGGGACCTGGCCAGGTCATACCAAAGACTTTAAAAAACAGAACCTACTTCCATTGTGCCTTGTGCTCAGCATAACAAATGGAGTAGAGAAAACAATCCAGTGAGCCACAACTGGAAAAAAGGCCGTAGTCAGCTCAACTTGAACCATTTAGTTGGAAACTGGGCCGTAAAACTCCACCGAACCTAACCCACAATGCAGAGTGTGCTGGTGATATCCTCTTATGAAGGCTCATATTTCATCCCTTTCACACTGAATTACACCTTTTCATGCATGTGTACCTCCATGTCCTAAATATTATTTGGAAACTGTGTGTGTGAACTTACCCCCACCCCCCCAAAGCTTACCAAACATTTTGCACATAGATGGTTGCAAAACTCACCTTGCTTTACTAGCTGTTCGTTGCAAGTCTAGCATTCTTTCCTTTGATTCTGCTAATGCAACTGATCCTGTCATCCTGAATCCTAAAAAGATGATAAAACAATCTCCTTTGTTTTATACAAACATCACAAAATAACAAAACTGTTCAATTTGCAGACAGAGATGTTATAGGTATTTTGTGTACATTAGATAAATATCTGTGTGCTGCACACACCTTTAGCATGAACAAAATGTCATGACCAAGCACATGTTCTGATGACATATTTTTAGCAGTAAGCAAAATGAAGCAAAAGAAATAAGGCTTTTCTTCACAATTCCCATTTGTTCATGTTCAAGTTGTTTACTTCTCCCTTCATGTCATGATTCTTTTACATATAATTGTAAATACATATTATTTAAATCATTGAAAGCACCCTTTTGTTGCTTGGAAGTTTGAAGCACATTTCTTTTGTTGACCTAAAATAAAAAGTTGGAAGTGACACCAGCAGTCAAGAACTGTTACTGAAGTACTGTAACCATTCATTTGCAAAATGAATGCATTGACTCAGTGGAGGAATACTATTTGTAACAATGGTCAGTCTTGCCATTGTTGATTGCAATGAAGTGTATTACAGTAAAATATATCTTGGCTGATTTCAAAAAATATATACCAAGTACCTGTTAGCTTTGGACTTTTGAACTCTACATCTATGGAACATTATCAATTATCATCTATTGAAACTTTCCATTTTAGTTTCATATTCTGACATCCTCAAAGGACTTTTTAGCACTGTGCAAATCTTACAGAAGCTCATAACAATGTGTTAGAGCACTGAAAAAGCTATGCCATTGTTGAGCACTATACCAGGACAATGCAACTTCAATTCTTCCATTAGCTGTCTTTCTAGCCTGCAGTAATGTAAACAGTCACCAATAGAGTCAACTAGCATTTCAGTAAAACCAAGCAAGCCTTAGATCCAGAGATAAAAGTACTACTAGCTAACTTGCTTAACTGTGCAACTTGTTATCTTTATGTCACAAAAAATGACTTAACTGCGCAACTTGTTATCTTATTGTCACAAAAAATGACAATGGAGGTACTGTAAGTTTAACCTTGCAAATTTGGATTTGTACATAGTCACAGCCTGAGTCCAAAGGTGAAACAAACTGTAATTTACATTTGGTCTATTTGGCATGTTTATCTGTGTTGTTTTATATCATTGTCATCAAAGTTCCTGCAAATCAGACTGATGGGGAGTGTTGTGTTACAGTACTTGTCCCATTTCAAAGCATGGCAATGCACCTGTCCCCACCTGCAATGCTTGTAATGCTTTCATACTTCAAAACCCCAACCTTTGTTATATTCCACACCCTGCCGCCTCATCTAACACTTCCTATCATGGTTAGCCCAACTTCCAGAAGTGAAGGCTGACCTACTGCTAACAGTTCAAACAAAAAAATATGAAAACAACACCATTGTGCATTATTAAACAAATAGGACCACAAAAATCCACAGGTTCTGTGCAAATGTTAAATATGCAGTTCATTTCAACTTTAAAAATTTCAGGTTCAAAGAGCAATCATAAATTAAATCTGATTATCCACTGCCATTGCAAAAATAAAAAATGGAGTTAACCTCTCACACATGGTATTACTATATACACCTCCATATTCAGAATATTTCATAGTTGCCCTCTCTTATACTGTAGGCAATCATTTCACTATTCAGTTGTCCACAAGGAAATTTGGTCCTCCAAAATATTTTTTGCATATTTTTGCACAAAGTTCTATAAAAAAAAATGTGCATCTTGCAAGGACCTAGTGTACAGATTTTTCTTTGAAATTCAGTACAGCATTTGCATTCATGTAGTGCAGAATGAAATTTAATTTTTGAGAGAAAAAATTTTATTAGTATTTAAGTCTGAAATATTATTGAAAAAGTTGATCAGTAATATGGCTGTGACTGTTAATCGGTTAACCGGTTAACCGACCGACCCGTCGGTTACTCGTGCGTCATTCCTCTGCATAGATTAACCGTTTTTGTATTGCCAATTACTCAGTCGCCCTGGCTTGGTTTTGTTAGTAAATTGTTACACAAACATCGCGCAACAAACAGTGTCAGTTTCTCACAAATTGTCACTCGAACAATAACTGTAAAAAGAGTATTAAAATCGGCCGTTCGATTCAACGGATTAATTCCGCGGCAGCTCCCTGAATTAAGTACATAATGATGAGTGACAAGTGGCGCACCCATTGTTGCTTTCATTGGCAGAACTTCGTGTGCCCGTCTCCTAATCCCTTCAATAGCTACACCCAAGCACATGTTCAGAAATAAGCGGCACGTTTGAGAGATGTAAAAAGGATAAAAGCAGTTTGGATTTTGCGGAGTTTTCATTGCTAGACAGTCTTCTAAACTATACTCTTTGCAAAACTATCTCCATCTACAAAATCTTAACTGCCATCATGCCGTCGAAAGTATATACTTCTTTCGAGGAGAAAGTCACAAGACAAGCAGGGAGCTGTAACAAAAGTGCGTAATGCTGCTGAGAAACAGTTACGAAGCTCTGCACTTCTATGGCAATAAACCCCCGCGAGACCATGATCAGGGCACAAGTATATTTGGATAAATCTCCCCACTGTAGCTAATCGAAATATTTTATCATGCTGCACCTATGTAACTTTCATTATTTTTCATGGTTAGTAGCAGTATTGGGAAAAAAATTTAACCCGTAATATACGATCTTAAGCGCCAGATAATTCCCGCCATTTTGTTGTTTGCCCAATATCATATAAAATGGAACATTCCATGTTGATTTTTATGAATAAGCATACGCAGTTCGTTGAACTAACTGGGTTTTATAGTTGAGATAATGAACTGTACTGTAGAAGTCCACCCTACGATGCACGTAAAAATACGCAACTATCTAATTTTTAGCGGTTCTGGACTGCAAAAACAATGGACTCAACTAACGTATCTTATGGTTACTTTCTGATATAAATATCCCCGTATTTTTGGCACTTCTTGTCCAAACCTTAGGTCTTGTTTAAAAATAATCAGCAAATGAAAAGCACCTAAGTCAGATCCCCGAAAAATCCACGTACGCAGAGATTTGTAATGCTGTTTCTTTGTGAATTTAGCACGGGGCTCGCTCTGCTTCGCTAGCCGGCTTTATAAGCATGGGAAGTGCGATCGTTGTAACACAAACTCAACGGGAAAACTCGTCTCGAGACCGGGTATTTTCACACACAAAATCACATAGGCGAAGGCGCGAGTTGTGATTGGCTGGCTCAGAATCAACGTATTTGAACCAATCACGATGCAGAGGCAATTCAAATTTTGCAATAGATCGTATGCATATGATGTCACCAAGCAAAACATGATCCCTTGTTTAGTGGTAAAAACGGATACGCACGCAAAACTATCTCCATCTACAAAATCTTAACTGCCATCATGCCGTCGAAAGTATATACTTCTTGGGACCACGTGCATCACTGTTTTCGTTCGTAATGACATCATATGATAACATTCCATAAGTCCTAATGTAAATAAATTAGCGGTAGGAATGCTGGGAATTCCTTAATTTATGCATGATAATAGGGCTTGGTTGTGCTGTTTGCGGCTGGTGGGCCGTTTACAGTGCAATGGTACAGATCGCTACTACGACAAACACGTGAGCGCTGTACATGACTGAACACTACATCACAAGCAAGCTGCATCAAAACAGCGCAGTCGGAGTGTTGCATGAAGTAACTGACGATATTACATAGGACCAGGCAGGAAAATACAACAGTTGGTGGAATGTTAAAAAGTACACATGGTATGAAGAAAGCTTCAGTAAATGCAGGATGGGCTTTTACTGTGGAAAGATGATATAAAATCAGCAAAGATTACCAACATTTTTGCCACATGCTTACATCGGCGAACATGACTAACGACACCATTTTTAGACTTTTACTTTCCTGTACAAAAGTGGTGGCGTACTTTGGAAATGTTGACTATTTGTTGTTGTGGTGAATATTACATCATTTTCGGTTAAACGGTTAACCGCCGGTTAATAAAATCGGTTAAACGGATAATGAATTAACCGGAAATGCACAGCCCTAATCAGTAAGCAGTACAGTCTAAAGTAAGATAAAAGCAAGCTGTTTTTTAATTCTTACCAAACAAAAGTGGTTCCCTGTACAGTAGGACAATCAACGTGTACCGCGTTTGTTCATATTGAAATCTAGTTGTCTGGAAAACCTGGACAAACTTGAAAATTGAGAGCTGACATATTTGTTGGAAGACACTTACCAGGATTTATTCCTGTCTCTTCCTCCAGTGACCTGTATAGCTTGATGCTGTCCTGGCATATGTTGGTCATCACGCTTGAGCCCCTCATCTGACCAATCAAACCTGCTGCATGCCATGTAGTACCAGAGGTTAACCTGACAAGAATTAAAATAAAGAGATCATATTTAACACTAACATACATGTTTGTAAAGAATATGCCCCCATCCCAACAAAAAGAAATTTGCCTCACCCCATGCAATAAGTAGCATTTTGCTTTCCTCAAAAAGATTGTTAGGGGGCCAAAGATTTCAAAACGATGTTTCCATACAATATCAAAGTTTTGGCAAGTCTGATACAGCCCTAAAATGGACCATTGAAACCTTAGGTCAGGCTTGGTGTAACATGGATGTGCTGACTGCCTTCATGGTCAAGTCTTTAGGGGATCCTACTTGCAGCTGAAAGGGTTGAAGATCAACTCCTATGGCCAGGTCATACAAGAGACTTTAAAAATGGAACCTACTGCCATTGTGCTTGGTGATCAAGCAGTAGAGTTGGGAAAGCAAGCCTGTAAGTCACAACACAGGGGAAGTCTGTCGGGTTTGTGTGAACCTTCAGTTATGCCCGTGTGAACTTTACATTTACAGTATTTTGGTTGTTTATTCATGCTAAACCTTAAAAATGCAGTATAAAATGCAGTGGTATAGTGTCCACACATAAACACCAGTTAATACATCTGACTGCAACTTCAACAACTGCTTGAAATTTCTTTGAAGTTGGGCCAGCAAACATCGAGTTCCTGACATGTTCTTGCTTTCAGTGTTGCCATTTTTCATGTCAAGCCTTGTGACCCTGCACATGTATGCATGAAATACCGACTGCAAGTAGGGAATTTACCATACTTTGCTTCTTTTAATACATGGTACTGTACTTGCAACTAATTGAGGATACAGTACTCCACACAATAAATCTAAGGCTGAGGGAGTCAGTTGACACTGACAACATTAGTTACCATATTTGATATGAATACTTTTACCTACTTATTCATCAATTATTCAGACTGAAGTTAATTTAAAAAACAAACTAGTTTAAAAACCTGGTTTTAGAAGGGATATTCTTTTTCCATATATTTCACAACCATTAGGTTTGAAATAAGAATAGAAGTTTTAAGACATGCTTGTAATGTAGCTGATTAAATACCTTCCTTGCTCAAGAATAAGGATTTCTTTCCAACCATGTTTTGCAAGGTGATATGCAACAGAAAGGCCAGCAATCCCTCCTCCACATACAACAACTCTTGCCTCCCTTGGTAGGTTTGAAGAAGTAGTTGGTCCATCATGTGTATGCCGCACTATCCTCAGAGACTTGCTGCAGACCCGACCACAACTACAGACAAGCTTTTGAAGTTTGGCACAATACATTCTTCTTGTCCCTTATATCACATCACTAGATAACAAGAGAAAAAAAATTTATTAGTAAATACAACTGGATCCTAGCTGAAAGATTCTTAATGATGGCTGTGCTTCCCTCACTTAAGCCAGGGTTCAATTCCCAGATCAATTCATACCAAAGACCCAACAATTTATGTAGTCTGTTAAACTTTTTTGAGTCATGAACTTCAAACACAAGCAGTATGCCTACATGTTTGTTAAGCCAGTTTTACATGTCATGCATGCACAGTGCACTGAGAATGAAAGTTAACAATAACATGGGCTACATTTAGGGTATAGACCTAGAAATGTAAAAATAAATATGATTTCGCAACCAATTTCAGAGTGCAGAAGATTATATAAAAAATTGCCATTCCTTCAGGGATTGTCAAAGGGACTATTTAGGCAGGGCATTGTGGGCTATGATATGTTATGTACATGGGCTACTCTAGTAATACGGGTTGTTTTTGTCAGTTGTCGCCAAATTCAAGTAGAATTATAAGTGATACAAGGCTCATATAGACTTAAAACTCTTGTGAAACTTAAAATGATTGATTTGGTCTTTTACAAGCTCATATTCTAGTTGCATTTTTGGAAAAAGTTGCTTTGCACCATGTCAAGCACTGAGGTTATCTTCCAGTCGTAGTCACTTCACAGAACAAGCTGTGCACTCTGAATACCACGTGACCACGGAAACCGTACTGCCTCAACATAGAACCGTAATCTTTTGTTACAGTACAATAGCTTACAAGTACAAGCATCTGCCTATATTGACTATGTTCTGCAAGAGGTCTCCCAGTAAGTGTTCTGTAACATTTTTGCCTCAGAAGGTAACCTAAAATTGTATATATGCATATATTATTGTTACATATAAGTATAAATAAACATAAAACCGATTCCAATTGGATAGTGATGATAAAGTTAGCTAATGAATGAGCTATTTATATGCCATGATCAATTTTCCACTTAAGTCTGGATATTGCAGCAGCAGGGTTTGTAGGACACTGTGCCCAAGGACTATTGAGTGGAGTAAAACGAAGTGGAGGTAGCATACTGTAGAGTCCTGTTCAAGGACTAACGTTAGGCTAATAGTAATACAGCATCATTCTTGAAAGCAAATAGCCTAGTCTGCGGTAGGCCTCACAGTAATTCATCCAGTAGGAATCCGTATTCAGGATTCCTAGTGCTTTTCACTGAGGGTGGGGTATTCTCCCGATATGCTTCTCCCAAATAACAGTTAGGCCTAGGTTAGTATCTATTTTGGACATCTGAACTGTCACTTAACGTTGCAGTTACTGTTAGTGTTACTGTTGGTACTAGCAGCTTGGTTTTATGAAAGTTTCGCGCATTCCGGCACTATTTTTCTAACATCATAGTCAACTCACCCTTTGAGTCAAAAAACTTATAACCAGGCAAATCTATCATTCGTTCACTTTATTTTAATATGAAACATGCTTTAGTTAGATAGAAATTAAGGAAGTAATGGTTGATTGAAGTTGGGCTTTATTGTCACAACTTCATGCTGTTTTATGTCCCTAAGTTTCACACACCCTAAATTTTACTGATGGCGTCCTTTGTGGGAGTAAAATCAGATACTACATTTGTCAGACGTTGCCAAAAATTGTGTTTTGGCAATTTTTCAGTGTTTAAATGAGTTAAAACTGATTAAAAATGGGCTTTAGGCCTGGTGAAATTTTTCTTCATTTATACCCCAAAAATAGCATCAAGTACCAATGAAAACAGTATTAAACATCGTTAATACCCAAGAAATAATTTATCAACACCAGTTATTATAGATGTCCAAAGGACTGGATAAATGATTGGAATGTACAGCATGTGGATTGCAACCGGTAACACTACCTCAAATTTTAAGACAAATGTTTTTGACCCTTTGCCATAATAAATAAAAAAAGGATTTAGGCTACATCACTCTGCTTGGCAAAACTGATAGGCCTAACATACATGTAGCTAAACATGCACAACATGTTAGTAAACAGACCAACAAAGTTTCAGGTCATAAGATCGTGGGACCAAGAAAACAACAGATTTGCGACACTGCTTGTACAGCTTTTCAAAAAAATATCGTACAGTAACTTAAGCTAGTAGAAAATGAGGTAGGCCTAGCCTAACGTTTTTCCAAATCCTGAACGACCTTAAAGCTAAATTGAAGTCAAAATTGATTTATTTTGATGAAAAATTTCACGTTTTTAATATTTAACCATCAAATGGCTAGGCTTTTGTTTTGCTACTGCGATATAGTGAAATTTGTATGATATGGTCCTATTACCAGGGGTGCGCGATATTTACGGCCATGGACTGTACACTCGTCTAGTACATATTACACTGTGTTACCAGCTAGGCCTAGCCTAGCCCTTGAACAGGACCCAGCATTACGTTCCTATGCTATACACTTCATTTCTGGAGGGACTACAAGGAGCGGATTATACGGTCACGTTCAGTGACTAGCCTAGCCTAACTTAACATTAGGCCTAACGTTAAGCTAATGTCTGTGGCTAGGCCTAGCCTAGGCCTAGGCTACGATCGTCGGCTTGCGTGTTTTGTTTTGTTGCGGTGATTCCACGTACCAGGAAAGTCGATACATAGCAACAAACCCGCATGCATGAGTCTCATTTACTGACTATTAATTACAAAAATTTGTTTTTGATACCGACACACCTCGATCGTCAGTAATACTTTATTCTTGTAAATGTACAGCCTGCCAGCAGGAATCCGTACTGCTCCGACTGATTCCGGCCGATCCCAGGGCCCGGGCGAGTAAATTTTTTTGCATTACGAATGAGGGTAAATTTTGCCAATACGTGCGATTGACGACTAGGCTATATGGGCTTCTTGAAAACGCCACCAGAGGCCTCTAAATTCAAAAAGAAACCTTTTTGCAGTTGTTATGCAGTTCTGACATCGGTTTGTGAAAATACAGGCCAAATATTTCTGGTCTACAGTGGCGTAGCTAGTATTTTTTCCAGGGGGGGCAAAGGTATGAAATTTCCCCAAAACTTTTCCCGGTCAATGTGTATGTATTTCATATAAAATATGCAAACTTACACGTATAACAACATTACCATGTCATTTTGTAATATTACCTGCATTTTAATCTTAAAGTATAACACAGAGCAATCGGAAATAACAAAGTATATTATTTTGGTAAACGATATCTGGTTTATTTGTATGTACTAAAGCAGTGGCGTACGCAGGATTTCTCTGAAGGGGGAGGGGCATGCAGTATGGTCTAAGAGGAGGGGTGTGCGGAAATGTTTTGACGTTTTCAAGGAGCCTACATGCAACATGACAGGAACAGTGTTAAAAGTTGAATCGTGGTGCTTCGTGAGGATAAAACTGAAATTTTTGTGTCTTTACATGCACTCTTATGCCAGTTATGCTACCTTACGGAGTAAAACTTGTCATTAAATTTGCACACTTTTAGAAGTCCAAAAAAAGAGCATTGATCGGTATTTGTGGTTTTTCTTGGCCACAAAATGTTATTTTGTCATAAAGATTATCTAAGCGGAGCGCCACCATTGGTTGGCGCGGAGCGAAGAGAAAATTTGGAAAAATCAGACCCCTTAGATGGCCGGAAATAGCATTTTCCAGGCTAATACGAAGAATCTAGCCAGTCGCTTTCTTCTTTTGTCGTTTGCAATAAAATGCTCACTTTAAAATATGTTCGCAAACTGCAAAGTGATCAGAGAGTTAAGAGCTAATTTTACCCCAAATATGTAATTTTCCCAAAAGACCGAGCGAAGCGCCACCACTGGTTGGCGCGGAGCGTAAAGAAAATTTCGAAAAATCAGACCCCTCAGATGGTCAAAATAGCGTATTTATGCTTGTAAAGAGAATCTAAACAAGTAGTCTTTCTTATCGATGCCACCAGTGGGAAACAGAGTCTACCTTTTTAAGTAAAAATTGGAATTTGACAGAATTTGCCTTGGTCTATTTGTAGGAATTAAAAAAAATGGCATCACTGAAAGACCTTGCAGGGACAATCCTTCCTTTGAAAATTTTTGAAAAACTGGGTGTCCTTATAAGCAATCTGGTGCCACATATGCTATCTTTTGAAGTAAAATCTGTGTTAATAAAGTTAGACTACGTATTTTTAAGAACAAAGAAAAAATGGCATCTGTGAGGGGGACATGGCCCAATGGTCTCCCCTTCGCACGCCACTAAGGAGGCCTAATAGTGGCTCGATTACACAGGATATCCTGTGAGAAAAGCAGTCTGTTATGTGTAGAAGGCTACAAGGTACTCATTGTCCATTTATTGTTACACTCAAAGTGAGCAGAAAGCTATTTTCCGGAACTAGCTTGTAAGCCTCAAAGGATTAGGCTAAGTAACAAAATCTAAGTGTGCCAACGGATCCCGTTAATTCTAATTTCTAGATTAACTTTAAGTTTATCGTTGGCCATGGATTGTTTCAACCGATCCATCGTTATGTACACAGAGTAAAATCGTACAGCTACTGCTAGCTTGTAGAAGAACATAACAACCTCGGGGGTCTACGGTAGTGACATCAGTTTTCACATCCTTTTACTGATGAATTCCCAAAGTATCACCTGAATAACAGCTTCCTGTGCACTGAAATGCACTGATCAGAACCCCCGTGCGTATACAAGCACAAGAGAACATTCAATCTGCTACGCGACGAGGATATTTCTGTGGAACGCGAATTGGGCCGGTTCATGCGACACTGACGAAATCTGACTGAATTTGTTGCATGAAAATACGAATTATGTATGAGAAATGTCTCACAATTTCTTATTCTAACAAAAATTTTGAGAAATTTTTGTGAAATTTTTGTAATAATAAGAAGATTCATCAAATTTCCCCATTTTCATCAAATTTCCCCAAAAATTTGCCCCCTGCCCCCCCCCCCCAGTAGCTACGCCACTGCTGGTCTACAACCCTAACGCTAAACATGACAATTTCGTTTTCAAACATTTTTTTGTTTTTTTTTTTCATAAAAGTCGATATTCCCTCATTTGTCCTTGGAGTAAAAATCAGGATGTCCCGGTTCGTGCTTTATTTTGTAGGATGGCAATGAAAGATCTAATCCAATCAGCTTCTTGGAAAACGGATTTCTCCCTCAGAATTTCGGTCTGCAAATACTTCAGTTGGGATAAAACAGTCAGTAAAATCAGTTTTAGGTCTCATTTTAAAATAACATAACATAACATAAAATAACATAACATAACATAACATAACATACCATAACATAACATAACATAACATAACATAACATAACATAACATAACATAACATAACATAACATAACATAACATAACATAACATAACATAACATAACATAACATAACATAACATAACATAACATAACATAACATAACATAACATACCATAACATAACAGGATGAAGGGCAAAGGAGGGCTAAGGCCCAATAAGATGCCCTGAAATCCAAGCACTAATCAAAAGTCAAACCAACAAACCTAGACAACAGCCCCAAACAATCAGATTCTACCACAGTCATGGAAAAACTTGTCAATGTTGATTTTAAAGCCGGTGAAATAGCGGGGAGTTAACTAGGCTACCCAATCTGGCAGACAATTTCACTCGTTGACAACTCTATGGGAGAAACTACTTCCTAACGTCAAGCCTTGAAAAAGGCTTTTCCAGCTTTTCAGCCCAAGCAGTGGCGGATCTGCAATATGATCAGGGGGCGGTCGCCCCCCCCCCCCCCGAGGGACCAAAATCGTCTGTCGGCGCCCTTTTTAGGTTTTGAACATACTTTACTCTTGCATATAATTGGCAAAAGACATGAATTAATAGCGTTGTTTTAAGGTCCAGGTAACAAAATGCTCAAACAACCACCAGTAACTGTACTATCTGCATTCTTTTTCTGATGAAAAGGGTCTTCGGTAATATAGGGATAGGTTTTGCGAAACGTATGCACGTACTAATGAATGTTGTACTGATGAATGTTGCCGCTCACCCTCCCGGCCAATAAAAGATGTTTCAAAGGGCGCAACCAGTGGCGTAGCCACGGGGGGCCTGGGGGCCTAGGCCCCCCAGATTCTCTTCAGGCCCCCCCCCCCAGATTTTTTGCGTCCTGATAAAGTAATTAAAAAAATAAAATGTTTGAACGGAAATAAAATTTGAAGTATTCCATTCAAAACAGTAAATAAATAAAATGTGTCAAAATTAAAAAAAAAACATGGATGAATGTGTGTAAAACACATTTTGTGCGCACGTATATGAAATCAAGTAATAACTTCAAAATGCCTACTTTCACTAAATTAGATACCGTTTGTGATCTGCACTGTCGTTTATTGCATATCACTTAGAAGATGAAACGAAAGTCTCGACGACAAACTTTAATGTGACTTTGTTAGGTTAAGACCCTTTCTGCCTTTCGGATGGCTGATTGATTTACTGAAAATAAGGCAATCGTACACTGGAGACCACTCTTACACGACCATTCCTATACTTTATCATACACAAAATATGCCGTAAGCAGGTAAGGGTAAGGTACTGCCTTCGGATAATTCTTCCCTTCCATCCTTAACAAGTAGGCCTAGGCCTATGTCGTGCCTCGCTCCTGCCCATGACAAGTGCCACTCTAGGACGACTTTTCTCGACAAGTCCTCTTTTACTAGTTGGCACTGGCGTCCGGGGATTTGTAAAATCTCCACAAGGTCCTGATTTCATGTGTTTCCCACATGATACATACTTTTGCTTTGTGGTTCAATTATTTTGAGAGATTTATTCGTAGTATTTTAATTTTGACTACGTAATGTACCGATGGACAAATACTGCACCATTTTGCACATTGTTTCTTTGGTAGTATGTATGTCTCTTGTAAAATCTCTACAAAAACTAAAAATATATTGATATTTTTCATGCTCCCCAAAAAGGGAAAATCCTAAAACTTAGGCCTATAATCAGTTCAAAGTTTTGCCAAACATAGCACCATTTTGCATCTAGGAAATTTCTCAGAGGGGGACACAACTACTTTTGGTTTTCCTGTTAAAGGGTTAGGTACTGCCTTAGGTAAGCTGAAATCCATTCAAATATTGCCGCATTTGCGACTGGGTACATCCAGTCTAAAACACGTGGGAAGTGCCGTTTCCGGCCATCTGGAGGGGTTTTAAAGCCCAAAATTTTCTTGTACGCTCCGCACCAACTGATGGTGGCGCTCCGCTTAAATTCAAATATTGCCGCATTTGCGATCTACGTCCTTCTGAAATTTACAATTTTTCCCAAGAGAAAGGGAGATACCGATTCCCTTTAGTCTCATCCCCCATGCCACAGATCAGAATTGCCCAGATTTTGGGGTCCCTAAAAATGTATGTATTACCATTTTTCATACATTGATTTTTTATTCCGCTCATTATTTGAGAAGTCGCAGACATGAGATTCGTATTTCAAGGCTGGGTACATCCAGCTTAAAACACATGGGAAATGCCGTTTCCGGCCATCTAGAGGGGTTTTAAAGCCCAAAATTTTCTTGTACGCTCCGCGCCAACCGATGGTGGCGCTCCGCTTAGATAGTCTTGCCGTGCCTGACCTTCGGAGGTACCAGGCCCCCCACTTGTTACCTAGGCCCCCCAAAAAAAATCCCATCGTGGCTACGCCACTGGGCGCAACAATAATTGTAGGCGCAAATAGCCCTCTTGTTGTCGGGGATAATTGTCAGAAAATAAAAAGGGTTTATAAAGATACCAAAATAGCTTACAAGACCTTTTTCAAAATCATTTGAAGAGAAAATTCAGGTTAAAATAAAATGAAACTGTTATAATAATGTTAATGATTAGGCCTAAGGGTTTTAATAAGCAGTTTCCATTTTGCTTTTCTTCAAGTGACCATTCTCATGATAAATGGCTATTTCTGACAATGCACGATAATCCAATGAAAATGCTTATTTCTGTACTTTCGTGGTCTTAAAAGCCAGAAAATTGCATCTAATAAGTGTAGGTTTAGGCTTCTTTTATTTATTATGAATTCGGTGTCTAGAGAGCCAAGCAGACCCTTTGTCTTTCCTATTTCTTTCAATGTACCTAATTAATGGCTATTTCAGAGTGGTCACATGTAAATTACCTCAATTACTGTTTCTTCGTGTAGCCTACTTATCTTGATTTCCAGATGCCAAAAATATACACCGAACGGTGATTAATTTCCATAACTTTGTCCCCTTGTAAGGTTGCTTACTAGCTCTAACAGGCTTAATCTTTATATTCTCAAAGTAGCCCAATATTACATTAAAATCTCAAATCGAGACCTGAAAAAAACAAAAAATATAATGACCGCCTTGATACTAGAATGTGAAAGAGAGGGATAGAAACATGGGTGTCCGCAGGTAGGGGCAAAGGGGGAACTTGCCCTCCCCTGGAAAAAAAACTGAAAAAACGAAGAAAATATAAAGAAAAGGATAAAGAAAAATTAACATCAACATTTTTTAACAGTTCCCTCAGTGTTTTCCCTATTTATATGCGATAAATAGGCTTTAGAAATGCCATTTCCAGCGATCTGAGGGACATTTTGGGCCAAAATTTTCTTGCCGTCCGCGCCAACTCATGGTGGCGCGGAGCTTTTCCCCTTAAAGAAATTTGCTCCCCGAATTTTCTTCTGCGGAGGCTCATGGATAAAAAATTTAAACATGTTTTGATACAAGTCTTCTACCAGGTGCGGATAATCAAATGGAAAGTCTGAAAAGCCGTGGCTTCGATCGTGCTGAGGCTCAGGGTATTCACTCCTTTGAAGCGCCCATGCAGACCATTTTCGCCCCCTCTGACCGAAATCTCTAGCTCCTCCACTGTGCCCACGCACTCGAGAATTACTTTGAACCCTTAAATAACCACAAGTCAGAAGGGGATTCCTTTCACAAAGAAACTTGTAAACCTGGAGCATGTCCCCTATAATCCTTCTCAGCTCCAAAGTGGTAATTAGCCCAAGATGTTTAAGCCAGGCTAGCATGATAAGGTAAATTTCTCACCTCAGGTATAAGGCGAGTGGCTCTCCTCTGAACTTGCTCTGAAAGAAACTTGTCCTTTTCATAGAAGGGACTCCAAGCCTGAGCTGCATAGTCAAGATGGGGTCTTATTAACTGCTTATACCAATTATGTACAATATCCTTACTAAAATTGATGAAATTCCTCTTGATCAATCCAAGCACTCTCTATGTAAACCTTTGCAGCAGTGGCTGCACTGACACTGCCTTGACTTGATGACTTTAAATCCCCATTAATTACAACATCCAGATCTTTCTCGAAGGTGACGTCACTTAAAACGCTACCATTCATGTTATAATCATAGCTAAAACTTTTAGGTCCAAAATGAAGGACCTTACACTTATCCGCATTAAAAGACATATGCCAGGTCTGAGACCAAGAAAATGACCTAACCAGATCTTTCTGCAGCAGTAAGGCATCATCCAAAATGCTTATCTTCCTATAAAGTTTAGTATCATCTGCAAGCTTACTTATACGAGATGTAAGAGAACTATTAATATCATCGATGAAAATTTAGAAAAAGAGTGGGCCAAGGACAGAACCCTGTGATTCTCCACTTGTGACTTCCTTCCAAGAGGAGAAGTTACCATTGACAGCAACTCTCTGAGATCTGCCATGAAGCCACGAATTTATCCAATCAGCACAATTGCCCTGAACCCCTAGCCTATGCAGTTTAACCATTAGCCTACCTAATGGAACTTTATCAAAAGCCTTTGAAAAGTCAAGGTAAATGACATCAACGCCATATCCAGAATCAAGAGATGAAGAGACATCTTCAAGAAAGCTCAGTAAGTTAGTAACACAAGATCTGCTTGGCAGGAAACCATGCTGTGACAGATTAAGTAACTCATTATCTAAAAGATACTAAAGTAATCTATCCTTAATTAAAGATTCCGTAACTTTGCACACAACTATGGTTAAACTTAACTGACAGGCCTGCAATTGCAAGGAACTCTTCGATCCCCTTCTTAAAAATTGGAGTAACATTTGCTACCAGCCAGTCAGTAGGAACAAAACTCGAATCCAGACACTTCTGAAAAATGATGGAAAGAGGAACTGACAAAATCCCAGAGCATTGACGTAAAATGGCTGGGTGGACCCCATCTGGCCAGTGGCTTTACTAGCCTTTAAACTCTTTAACTTTTAACAACCCTGTTCCTCCGAATTTTAATTATGGCTCAATAGATAAACTAGGGGCCAATATATTAACAGCAGTTATAAAAATACAGGTTTTTTTTACAGTGAAGCATTATGTATGCATGGGGATCGAGAAGACTAAAGACTGCTTTGGTGTCTCCGTTACGTTGCAACGTAACGGGGACACCAAAGCAGCCTTTAATCTTCTCCGAAAAGAATGATGAAAATCTGAAATGGTTGAAAATTTGCTATTTGAATGTGATTCAGTGAACATTGTGACAAGAACATGAATAGTAAGTTTGAAAAAATTCTCCAAAGATTAAAAGCGTTACTTTTACAGGTGTGTCTACACATTTACATATTTTTGTACAAAATTGACTGATAATAAACACACCAAAACGTCATAAACTTAATCATGTTTAAGTATCTAAATTTTCCTCTTTGACACCTTAAGACTGCAAGCTTTAACATATGAAATCTTACTTATTGTCCCTTTATGGACATACCATGTACTTCCTATGGACAAAGCATACTTCACAGTACATTGTCTCTACCGCAGGTGTGAGATGAAGCGCACGTCCAAGATGGCCGTCTACGTACTAGAAAGTTTGGACTTTCTCAAGTAAATCTACAGATTTTGCAAAAAAGTTGAAATATTTTCGAAATAGTTCAAGGTCAGGTCACAGTTACTACACGCATTGGAGGGATATGATATTGTCAGCCATTCAAGTGTAGCTTTTGTTTAAACTTGAATATTACAGAGTCGTCGTTAAATCATACAAATTATAGCTTCACGGCGGCCATCTTGGTGCGGCTTTTTTGTCCCAGTCGGTGGCGAAAACCAACGGAGAGGACGTACGCTTTACATGCTCTGTCCAAGCGTTGTTATAGATGGAGATCCATCGAGAACCTTTTTCTTTGAGCCCTTACAGTTGCCGACACTAATCTCTTTTGCGTGTTGTTTTTTATGACCCTTGCGTGTTGTTTTTTATGACCCAAATAGGCTTAGCAGGTGCGAGCAGGTGCTAGGCTAAGTTCAAGCAGGGAGGTGTTAGGTGAACCTTCCTGGTTCAAGTCTGGTAAGTCGTCTGCTAAATGTCGAAAAGCAGATCGGGAAATTTGTCTCTTGACTAAGTATTGTACTCTGTATTTTACACTATTTGGGTGTGACTTTTAGAACATGCGAGCGAATGCGAGTTTAATGAAAAACCAATAGCATTGTTTAGTCTTATTTTTTGGATTTGGGGTAAATCATTTGAGTTGGTGTGTAGCCAGGGTCATTGTGATCATTAGCAACAGCCAGCCGTTTGAAATGTTGGGATAGTGTTTGGCATTTCTTTGTCGGCAACTACGTACATAAATACCATTTTGTTGGAGTCGCCCTAGGTATGAATGAGGTTGCCTAGGTGTTAAACAAAGGAATTCCATGTGCCCTAGTTCCATAATCCCCAATTAAAAGAATTAGTCTCCACTTTAAGATCAATCTAATTGGATTAGCATAAATTAAAGATTTCGATGGATCTCCATCTAATAAGAATCCCCGGTCCAAGGGAGGTGATATAATAACACCTCCCTAGTCCATGTATATAGGAAGTCCGTGGGACATACCTAACTCTTTGATTGCTGAATTTTGTAGTGGGCAGGCTTCATGTTTGAAACATTTTAAGCTCTGCAGGAGTATCACGTAGTTTCTACTTACCAGAAATCACCTGTTCTCGTTGAGTGCCATTATTTCTTAGGGTTGAGGCCCAAAATGAATTGGAGGGTATTCATTGTAGGTTTTATTAGTGAAGTGCTCTCACCGGGATATCCCGCCTGCAGCACTGAAAGGGCTACGTAGCAAGATAATTTCACTCTATTAAGCAGTGGCGTAGCCACGGGGGGGGGGGGCTAAGCCCCCAGATCTTCTTCAGCCCCCCCCCCCCAAAAAAAAAGGTTTGCTTCCTGATAAAGTAATTGAAAAAATAAAATGTTTGAACGGAAATAAACTTTGAATTATTTCCTTCAAAAACAGTAAATAAATAAAATGTGTAAAAATATAAAAAAAATGGATGAATGTGTGTAAAACACATTTTGTGCGCACGTATGAAATCA
This sequence comes from Holothuria scabra, assembly GCA_037179385.1. Taxonomy (NCBI): domain Eukaryota; kingdom Metazoa; phylum Echinodermata; class Holothuroidea; order Aspidochirotida; family Holothuriidae; genus Holothuria; species Holothuria scabra. The sequence goes on along the minus strand of CM074182.1, from coordinate 37,822,062 downwards.
AGTAATAACTTCAAAATGCCTACTTTCACTAAATTAGATACCGTTTGTGATCTGCACTGTAGTTTATTGCATTTCATTTCGAAGATGAAACGAAAGTCTCGACGACAAACTTTAATGTGACTTTGTTAGGTTAAGACCCTTTTTGCCTTTCGGATGGCTGATTGATTTACTGAAAATAAGGCAATCGTACACTGGAGACCACTCTTACACGACCATTCCTATACTTTATCATACACAAAATATGCCGTAAGCAGGTAAGGGTAAGGTACTGCCTTCGGATCATTCTTCCCTTCCATCCTTAACAAGTAGGCCTATGTCGTGCCTCACTCCTGCCCACGACAAGTGCCACTGTAGGACGATTTTTTCGATAAGTCCTTTTTTTACTAGTGGGCACTTGCGTAGGGGGAATTTGTAAAATGTCAACAAGGTCCGGATTTCATGTGTTTCCCACATGATCCATACTTCTGCTTTGCGGTTCAATTATTTTGAGAGATTTATTCGTAGTATTTTAATTTTGACTACGTAATGTACCGATGAGCAAATACTGCACCATTTCGTCATATTTTGACATTTTTTGACATTTTGACATATGTATGTCTCTTGTAAAACCTATACAAAAACTAAGAATATTTTGATATTTTTCATGTTCCCCAAAAAGGGAAAATCCTAAAACTTAGACCTACAATCAGTTCAAAGTTTTGCCAAACATAGCATCATTTTGCATCTAGGAAATCTAACGCAAAGAAAGTTTCTCAGAGGGGGACACAACTACTTTTGGTTCTCCTGTTAAAGGGTAAGGTACTGCCTTAGGAAAGCTGAAATCCATTCAAATATTGCCGCATTTGCGACTGGGTACATCCAGTTTAAAACACGTGGGAAGTGCCGTTTCCGGCCATCAGAAGGGGTTTAAAGCCCAAAATTTTCTTGTACGCTCCACGCCAACTGATGGTGGCGCTCCGCTTAAATTCAAATATTGCCGCATTTGTGATCTACGTCCTTCTGAAGTTTACAATTTTTCCCAAGGGAAAGAAAGGTACCAGTTCCCTTAAGTCTCATCCCCCAGGCCACAGATCGGAAGTGCCCAGTTTTGGGGTCCCTAAAAGGTGTATGTATTACCATTTTTCATAGACTGATTTTTTACTCTCATTATTTGAAAAGTCGCAGACATGAAACTTGTATTTCAAGGCTGGGTACATCCAGCTTAAAACACATGGGAAGTACCGTTTCCGGCCATATGGAGGGGTTTTAAAGCCCTAAAATTTTCTTGTACGCTCCGCGCCAACCGATGGTGGCGCTCCGCTTAGATAGTCTTGCCGTGTCTGACCCTCGGAGGTACCAGGCCCCCATACTTGTTACCTAGCCCCCCCCCCAAAAAAAAAAAAAATTCCCATCCTGGCTACGCCACTGCCATTAAGTCCGATTCCGCTTGAATCAGGGACATCAAGAATTGGTGTCTCAATAACATCAAATATTCAGATTGCCAGTTTAATATTTAAATGCTAATTTGAGATGGAAACTCAAATACATAACAAGCCACTGTTTAAGATATAAGATACAATGAAAAGTTATAAAAAAAAAGGTTATTAGATACAATAAAGAAATTATTTTCATCAATTTTTGGGTTTGTTCATGACCAACACAACCCTGACAGGAAGGGGGAACACCAACAAATCAAATGTTTATTATGATAGAATACATCATTTTTAAACCATGGGATTAACATTTCTGGTAACATCATGGGACCTTCTTTTCATGTAACTTTTTTCACCAACAAAATTAGTTTGTGCGATTGGTGAAGCATCAAAGTTGCTCACAAAGGGGAACACCAAAATTCTGCCAATATCAAACTATACCTAAAACAAGGTTGGTTTTGATGGGGTTTTTTCAAATGAGTTACTACCTAAAACAGTTTGACCTAATTCTCATATCAAGAAAACTATGGCAGCCGGAGAAAGATCATATTTGTTCAAATGATCAAATATGCATTAGAAAACCAACATAACTAAAGGGAAAACAAAAAATTATGTCCGCCAGGTTATTTTCAATAGTCTTGTTTGGAAAATTGGATGGAGCACTAATGCTGATATTTTTAGAAATGATGACTTTTGGGTGATATCCTCACTATGATACATGAGCAAAGTAATTCAAACTGTGATAAACATTTTTTTCTGATCATTCGAATTTGTATGTTTGTATGTCACAGCCATTACTCCAAAACCAGGGGACACCAAAGCAAAGTAGTCTATTTTCTAAAAAAGTATATCTTTGGATATTCAGTTTATAGATCATAACTGGTAGCCTAGTCGGTAAGGCATAATAAAATACCGGAGGAACTGGTTTTTGTATTCCCTGTTTCTGAAATAAAGCATCATATTGGAAAAGTCAGTAAAAACCCCATTTGAACCCTAGTTTATGGATTGATCCTTATACAGAACACTACTAAGTCGAAGTCCCGAAATAGCTGACAGGCATGGTTGGTTGGTTGGTTGGTTGGTTGGTTGGTTGGTTGGTTGGTTGGTTGGTTGGTTGGTTGGTTGGTTGGTTGGTTGGTTGGTTGGTTGGTTGGTTGGTTGGTTGGTTGGTTGGTTGGTTGGTTGGTTGGTTGGTTGGTTGGTTGGTTGGTTGGTTGGTTGGTTGGTTGGTTGGTTGGTTGGTTGGTTGGTTGGTTGGTTGGTTAGGTAAACTGAGTTTTACGGCCTCACACACAACGGCACTAGGTTCCAATTTTAGAGCCTTTGGTATGTTCATAAGTGAGTCAGAGTGAGTGAGTGATTACTACGTTCAGTGACATTGCTTCAGAGTTTCATGTCACAATGGTGTGGAGCTTACAGGAAAGGCTCTTAGGCCGAGAAAATCTTCCTAGCATTTTCGTGATATTTGATGTTTTCCTCCATTTGAAATTGCGAAATGAAATTATAGCACTGAGCATTGCTAATTTTCTTATAATTTCCCAAACCTCGCTCGCTAGCTTTAGCTCATTATTTGTACTTTGTTTTTCATTAAAATATTAATTTATTTTTTAATATTGTTCCACACCCTTCATGAATGCAGGGGATGATGCGTCTCTAGCTCGGGGTGAACTCTGTAAAAAGTTCCAGAAAAATAAAGAGGCATCATAAACATTAAAAAGATTCTCGACATAACCTGTCAGCTTATAAAGAACAATTGAAGTATTCTTAGCGCCACTCTGCTCGAAATGTTTGACTATTGTTTCAGTGGTGTAAGTTGACGTTGACAAAAGATTATACCAACACGAGGGAAGGTACCTATTAGGTGTATACGGCCTAATTTTTTGCCCGAAGAAACGATTGTGGTACATTTTACCTGATAATTTCCTTATCGTTTTGTAATATGCTTATTTGGTATTGGAGTGAACATTTTATTGCAAAGGGAATTTCAAAAATAATTACTGGTTTGAGTCTCCTTACAGGCCTGGAAAATGCAGTCTGCGTGTGTCGCATGTTTCACGAAGGAGCAAAAAGTGATGGCGCTCTGCATAGACTCTTTCTGGTAAAACGACTCCTTTCTGGCAGATTCATCTGCCCCACCATTCAAACATTATCAAAAATGAGCTCACTGGTATTCTCAACTACATGTACGAGAAAATGCGAAAATATCAACCGAGGCGTCTTGCCCATTAAGACCCGGGGGATACTAAAACTTTTTCAAGGGTGTCATAATTTTTTTTCAGAAGATGCATCTTGATACCCTTAATATGTCAAAGTACTATGCGAAGTTAATTGGTTTAGAAAAATAAACTCAATAGAAGTATGTTCATCCTGCTAGCATGGTTAGTTCGAGTTGCTGGAGATGGGGCTGTTCTGAGGGCTGGCAATTAGTCTGACGCATTCGAAGGTCACACATTTTGGCGTAATCTCAATCTATTACGATGAATGTCTCCATCTAGTGAAAAAATACAAATCTCTTATAACGCAAATTATTTGTTATGCAGATGTGTATTTCTTGCATATGAACGAGTGAAAAGTCCGACCGCTGTCTATTCCTGATATATTACACCTTATCTTCTCTAGGACATAAATTCAACACCAATCTGATAAAACTCACGTGCATGAATTTAAAAACTCACCTTATACAATCTGTCAGTGCGACCAAAACTTTCATAAGGTCCGCAATGGCTGTTGAAGTGTTCAAAGCGGGTATGATACCCCTTTTTAATAGATACTGCTTTACAGTTTAAACATCATCTTTTTCCTCGAGCGTATTATGTTCATCAGTTCATTCATAACCGCAGTCCCAGGAACGAATTATTCCGTCATTTATACTTCTTTTGGGTTCCATTTATAGAGTATAGGATATAGCTTCCTATATATCCTGCTCTATGGTTCCGTTCCATCTCCATAATCAGGATATGATTACATTGAGTTTTAGACCGGTTCAGCAACACATGTCGGTAAAAATTTTCCTTGACTAAGTTCCACGAGTACGAAACATCTGATAATGACGATTCTGCACAGACAAAAGATCTCTCAAGCGGGACGCTCCGCGTCAACATCTCCCGGCAAATCTCACTCTTGAAATACCCTTTCTTGAACATGGTATCACATGCAAACGTATTTCAAAATAATAAGCTTACTTTACCGTACCATTTCATCCAATAGTAGCGTTACAGTTTATCTGACAGACCTAATTTTCTGATCATTTTGCCATCCATCCCTTTTTCAAGTGAAAATACGAAAGCTCAAGTCGACGATTGCTTCCATTCTACTCACATGCCTTGAAATGCCATTACCAGCTGTGTGGGGGTCACGATGTTTTCAAAATTTTCGGTACACCCCTCTCCATCTGATGATGGCGTTCCGCTTAGATAACCTTTTGGACTGCACCACTTTTCAGGCATGTCCCCCCTCAAAAAATTATTTTTGCAAGACGCCCCTGAATGTCATTATTCGCAATGAACATATTTCCTCCAGCAGTTTACTTGCAATTCTACTTTCCTTTCGAAAAATCCGATATTTCATTAATCCCAATCTTTGATACAGTAACTCGTTATATTTGAGTGTTTGGGGCAAAGTTAGTGAGTGTGTCCAATAGCAACTATAAAGGAAGACATGACTAAAAAATTTTCATAAGTTTTTTTGGGGAGTAAAACACTCGCCACATTTACTCTCAATCTTCATTCATTTTCAAGCTGATACCTGCTCAAATATTCCACTATTTGGGATTAACTACTTCCTTGCCTATTTTGGCTGTATGACTAATGCACTTACTGATATTGGCACTTTGACAGTCTTTCGGGCAGAAAACGATTACACAACATAAACTGCATGCCCCCCCCCCCCAAGGCGACTTTGTTTAGGGGGTACTTGACTGGCCCTACGCCCATACATAGTATGTACACATACACACATGTCCGTAGGCACCATATGAAGTTGTCGTTAACAGATTTTTCTTTTATCGGTTAAATGTATTGATATCGTAGGTTTAAAGAATATTTTACGTTATAGGTTTTTGTTATTACCAGTACAAAGAATTTTTTACATAATCAGTAACTTCTTTTTTACACTATCGGTTGTTATACTTGATTAGTAAAATTTTTCACATTACCAATCATTGTTACATTTTCGTTTTATTTCTACATTATTGGCTGTTTTACAAGATTCATGAAATGCCCGTCATTTTAACACGGTATTTGATTCAGTGTAATAGACTATCCTATTTCGGAATGGCTCTTGAGAATCACGTGACAATATTTTTCTCACCGAATTGTGAAATTTACCAGAAAACATCGGTACATCTTAAATATGTAAGTTATGCACGTCCTAAACTATTTAAGGATGATAGGAAGAGAAATGAGAAGAAAGATTGAAGTTTGTGTGATTTAGCTGCTGTCTCAAAATGAGCTCGGGGTTTTTGCTTATGCCCTCGAATGTGACAGATACTTGAGAGTCACGCATGATAGCAGAAGCTTAGCCTAACAGCTATATTTAAAATTAATGACCCGAGTGAAGTTTTATTAGACATAATAACTCTTGTGATAATATTTCCGTTTAAAATATATCTTGTTAGTTTCGATTCCAGCAGAGCCCTGGTAAATTTTATGTTACATGAAGGAGATATTCGTTAAATAATATTGAAGGCGGTGAAGCATACATGGCTTCTTCCAATCGTTTCGAATTACGCATTCAGGCCATAATAAAAAATTAATTTCACGACCAAAACTTTGTTTGTTTTTCACCCTTAGCATTTCATTTAAAAATATCTTTAAGTATGTGAAAAATGTAAGAGAACCACATACGTTAGACTTTGATGTTCGGGCCCGGAAAAGTGAAGTTTGATTTTGGGTACAAGTTTGTCGTTACCGATTTGTGCTTGTTTGTGAAAACGGATATTGACAGCATGAAAGTTTCGCCGAACGGCTCTTCGCCAGAGAGTCGGAAGGACTTTTAAGTAAGCCTGTGGAGTTTGTTTAATGCAAAGCTGATGAAGCTGTCTCTGCGTGTGTTCACAGCCCCGTGGTGCGAATACTTTAGGTTAACCCTTTACCGTTGTGCTCCAATCGGGGCATATTTGCGAGCCTCGGGGGCGGGCGGAAAAGCTGACGTAGCACGCCCCACATCAGCTTCCGTAGGCTATTGATCCCGTGATCTTAAACTGTCGTCTCTCTCGTGTGGCCGAATTTTCGGGTAGCTACTCGCAGTTTCGAGCTCCGCGTGAAACAGTAAAGATGGGTGACAACCGCGCTCTCCGCATGGGTCCAAAAAGACCCAAACAACGGTAAAGGGTTAAAGAAGATGGCATGGAGGTCGACTGCAACCCATTTAAGGGATTGATAAAAACCAAAACGGATGCCGATTTATTTCATTATAGATACATCCCATATAGAGAGGAGGCTGGTACTATAAGTTGACGGAGTTGGGGATGGGGGAGGGGGTTGTAACAGGGAAACATGGCTTCACAAGTGTGATCCTTATGATCCTTATGATGAAAACTAATACGAGACAGATTAACAGTACAATTGAAACAAGATGTGAAACTGATTTGAGGTTTCGATTGGCCATGCATGCCCCTGTTACTTATACGAAGTGCCTATACGAGGATGCGGCTAGGGCATTTAATACTCAGCAGAACCGTCGGAATATTTATTTTCATGCAGGATGCATTGGAAAAACTCTTCCCCGAAGAGTCAATCAAAACCTTGGATATTAACGATGTCATAGATTCCGGAAACAGTGCTCCTGTGTTTTTTCCAACCCTAACGCTCAATTTAAAAAAAACTAATTCACCAAACTGTCAAAATGTATTGGTTGTCACTTCCAAAAACTATTGCCAACAGACTAGAATACATGTGAACAGACGCAAGGTCTATGGCTCTCCGTTGTCTTAGTATCTACAACGCAGATAGGCCTAATAAATTGAATTTGCATAAAATTTCCTATTCGTCACATACTGATGTCGCAAAATATCCGAAATATGACTGAACAGTTCGAAATCCGAGTTTTTCGAATTTGTGTTCATGATCGGCATGTGGTCCAAAGTTCTCTATGAGATGAGCACACTCTCCGAGTATATGCAGCAAGTATCAATGGATCAGGTTACAGCGAGCAGTTACATTTCTATGTTCCGACATATCTATATATGTTCCGACGTCTCTATGTTTCGACAAAACGGCGCCAAAGTATACCTTTTCGGTGCCAAAGTACGTTTTCATCGGAACCAAAGTACATTATTGTCTATGCCAAAGTTCATCTTTGTCGGGGCTCAAATACACTTTGTCGGTACCAAAGTACATTATTGATGGAACACAGGGACGTTGGAACATAGGGACGTTGCAACATAGAGAAGTTGGAACATAGTTCTTCCCACAGCGAGATGTCTCATAGGCGCTGCGATTAAGAATTTGGAACAACAAAGGTCCAACGAAGTATTCAATGGAATTTTGGAAAAAGCACGATTCATAGCCACACGCGAAGGGGTGACAACTGCGTTCAAAACCACAAGAATGCGTCGACGCAAACGCATGGTCGGGTGAGATTGCTTCCTATGAGCCGATAAGTGATCCTGCTGCCAAATCCTAGGTTAATGTGTGTTGGGATCTAGTGATTCCCAGGCAGTGATAGTCCCCTTCAAGTGTCTTATGCCTTGTCACATGCATGACACCAAAGCTTTTGAAAGTCTTTCAGCGATGTATGTAGGTGAAGTCGACAAAGACATTACCAAAGCGGAGCACATGCAGTTTTGTCACTTTTATGATGTGACACCAGAGCTCATAGGAAATACAAGCCATCCGGGCGAAAACAAGCAAGAGATGTTGAATATGATAAATCATAGGGATATTTGTAACGCTTTTCCGAACCTGACTATTTTATACAGAATAGGTACCATCGCGGCGTCTTCAGCGACAAGTGATAGATCTTTTAGCCGCCTGAAGCTCACGAAGACCTACCTAAGATCTACGATGACTGAAACACAGTCGCCTGTCCTCGGTGGCTATCTTGTTGAATATTGAGGGCGATTTCACTAAACAAGTTGACTTTGATGCAGTAATTGACACTTTCAGAATGTCCAGCGCCGCATGAAACTCCATTAAAGTACATCTCAATTTTATCACTTACATCATTACATGTACTGAAATGTTTCATGTGGATGTTGTTATGCATTACTTAAAGTCTTCTTATGTTCAAATCTACTGCATGCTATTTGTTCAATTCAATTGTGTAGTGGCTTTGCAAAACACTTAGTGTGCTGATGCAACCTAATTGTACAAATGGGTTTTCCAAGTCCGATACAATTCAAAACAGTGCACCTCTGCTCCTATCTCCAGCCATATGCTGATTGGGACATGCGAGGTTTAAAATATTCAAGAAACAGTATTTTAATGATGTTTGTGAATTACTTGTATTTAAAAGGCCATATGTAAGGAACGAAAATCAGTTGCCATTTTGTGATAGGTCATCATCATTTGTACACTTACACTCCATACTGATCTTCTTTAAAAAATATTCATTATCGATACTGTTTTGTTTTATTCCAATTCTTCATTTCATGTCCTAATCTATACTATTCACAGTTCCATTCAATTTACCTGTATTCACGGTGTATACAATAGTAGAAATACGGATCATTGTGCAGTAACAGATTCAGGAGGTACCTCGAGAGTCTATTTAATTTAGAGTCATTAATTTTGGTGATTTCCTGTGAAAACTTACCAAATTTTCAGAAAATATCTTCTGAGGTGGCTTTGAAAAAAGCTCAGTGACCTGCTGCAACCTAATTGTAGGAATTGGCTTCGCTTTCTAATTTGTACTTCACGTCGATACCATTAAGTCCATTCTCAAAGCGACAGTCATTTTTTGTGTTTGATTGAAATTAAAATATACAGGAATCAGTATTTTCGATGAGGTCAGTAAAATCCCTGTATTCAAAAAGCAATATGAAAGACAGGAAATATTTCATTTTAGTTCTGATAAATCATCTTGCACACTTTCATGTACCTTGCTGTTATTCATTAGACATCTTTGCTATCGATGCTGTTATGATTCACATTCTAATCCATATTTTCTTATTATTCCAGTATACAGAAAATTGGCCAACTCTCCAAAAACTCAGTGACGTGTTCAAAGACCAATATGCTCGTGATTAAATAACCATGATGATAGGTTAAGCTCTTGATTTCGCTTTAAAATTCTTGCGTGATGTGGGAGGATATCACCCGGCAAAGAATAATTTAGCAACTTTAAGTGATTTTTTTAATAGGAAACCCAAAGGTTTGAGTCCAAATGTTTTTTGTGACCTTGTTAGGTAACAAGCCATAGCATGGTGTGCTATTGCTAGACGCGTTTCGCCCAGAAAGATAATTTTCGGAGCTCATCAGTAGTATGATGTATAACCGGTAGGCAATGGTGCCAGAGTGTCACGTATAAACTGGTGGGATATTATTCATAATATATAACATATGGAGCCTACGGTCGGGTCCAAAGTGCAATAAATGAATAACTGTAACTCTCGGTTAGCAGGTACAGTATGCCGGGTAAGGGTGTGATTCGGCTGGGCTGGCTTGAAAAAGTTACGATGTGATAGCCCTTTTCGGTATATCCCGGTGTTATTCGCGTTACCGACCGGTGTGTCGGAGGTTACTATTAAAAAACTTAATTGGATAGAGGTATTCGAGAACGTGTGTAGGATAAATCGTGTTCTAATAATCAGAGAAATAGCTCAAAGGCTCGGTAAGGTAATGCCGATGTTTGGCAGTTAGGCGTTGATACTATTTTGATAAGTGCGGTGAGTGAGTTAGAGTACCGCTTGTACGCCCAGTTATGAACGTGGAAGAAAATTCACTGATTTACGCAATCTGATTGGTTGACACGTATGATAGAAAAATCAACAAGTCGAAATAGTATTTCTCCAGATGTAGTAGATTCTACTCAGTCGTTTTCTGAGCTTTCGCTTGCAATAAAACGTTCACTTAAATAAAAATGCAAAATGATCAGAATATTCCCAAGCAAACCGACCGCAAGGGCATAGAGATATTTTGGAGTAGGGGAGAAGTCACATCATTATCCCCATTATTGACCGTCGTTGTCGGGAAGGCAGTGTAAATTCCCCCCTACACTTTTGAAATTTTCTGCTATCTCGAAAGACTCAGATGCAAAATGAGATGAAATATTTTAGTTCTCGTTTTTCGAAAACTAAGTTAATATTTTTTTAACAAAAAGTGGCAACCCCTAGGAGGATCGATGCCCAAGACTCGAGCAGATGTCGTAGGCGAGGCTGAGATCAAACTAGTCTCTGAAAAAGCATCCCAAACGCAACACGCTGTGCCAAATGGGTTTTTAAACTCACAATGTTTTCATGAGTAATTTAAAAATTTGCTATTTACCTAAGGTGGCCTCAGAAAATCCATTCACTCTGCCAAAATCGACAGGTTATATTTATTCGTGATAACGTAAGCCTATCTAAACTTTTGGTTGGAAGTTTTTCGTGCTTTCATGCCTTAAAACATCGTGTTTTCGGGTCTTCGGTATAAAGATCTTATTGACTTCTGGTGACATTCCTTATCATCACCCTGACATCTATTTTTGATTCCTTGCCGAAGGCAGGCAAGGAACTCATGCCATTGCGATGTCGTATGTGTGCGTGTGACTCCTTTGTTTGTAAACACGACATCTCAAGAAAGGTAAGTGTGACTAAAATCATATTTGGTGTGTGGTTTGGCCACATGTAGTAGCTGATACCTATTGTTTTTGGTGGAAGTCAATGGTCTTTTGGGCCACGAGAGGTCAAAATGTAAAAACACATGTAAACACGTTATCTCAAAGGTCAGTATGAGCCTAGACGATCATATATGATGTATGGGTCCCCGTAGGTGATCGCTATCGTTTTTTTCACATTGTAAATACCTTAGAAATTGCTACTAAACATGAAGGGTGAGTGTGTCCTATCTCACATTTGTTGTGTACCTACGGTGATCCATCTTTAGTAAATGATCCCTATTGCTTTCAGTGGAGGTCAAGGGTCATGCATTTGTGGTCACCATAGGTCAAATGGTAAATACCTCACAATGGTAAATACCTCCAGATTGGTAACAGTGATGGATCTCATAGTTAGCATGTGGATTGCCCCATCGTTTTTGGTGCAGGTTAATAAAGGTCATTTGTAGTCACCAGAGGTCAGAAGGTCAAAACCTTGTAAACACAATATCCCAAGATGGGCAAAAGCATTTTGAAAAAAATATTTCGGCAGCAAGAAATCACTATGTCAGTTGGCTCTCTGGTTTCAAGTTAAGCGTCACAGTTAGTCAGATGAAGTTTTAGGGTCCAGTTTTCAACCAAATGGTTCAAGCAAAGCCGGTCACGGCCTTTTTTCCAGTTGTAGCTCAATGGCTACGCGTCACAGACATACATGCATGCACATACATACGACCATACATACACTACTAAGAGTCTACTAAGAGTCTAAGATCCATCTCGCACCCTTTTCGCAAGGAACCACACATAGATAACATAAATAACAGAATACATGAATAAACAAATTTCCGTAACTTTTTATAACCACGTTGCAGAACAAAGCAAATAAGGAAGAAAAAGTGCATGCATACGTTCATAAAAGCTTCAGAAATGACCAGATTTATCCAAGTAGCAATTTTACGCAACGGTTGATAAGTCCGAGATTGTTGGCGATAACACCTAGATTTTCATTTGATAATAAGATAATCACTGGACTAATTACCTGGTTAATCGTTGACCAATTGTCGATCTTCGTGAGATAAAATGGTAATCCAAGCCACGATCATCGACAAATAGTTGAAGATTATCGACTGATTATCCAATTTGATGATTATTGACTGATACAGAAAATGTGCCACATTTGATCGTTAATACTTCGAGAACCGAACATGAGAATGGAATTAAATTTCATCAGAGTGCTTAAAATATGTTCCTCTTTAACATATCACAAAAATTGAAATTTGGGTCTGTACTAATCCAACAGTATCTGCTTGAGTTTGCAATATTGGAAACTTAAAATAGTGTTCAAGATACTTTATAGAGAAATAAGAAGAAAATTGTGGGATTTAGTTGTTATTTCAAAATAAGTTAAGAGGGACTGCGCCTGCCTTCAGCTTTAAAGCGGTCCTTTGATTTTGATGCCTTAGCAGGAAAAAGTAGAATAATGTCTTTACCAAGACTGAGCCGGAAAATTGAAAATGCCATGCTGGTCACAGGGTTGCCCTAACTTCACATTTTTTTAAACAAATCCCCTTCAGCTGAGTAGGATAGGTATATACACCAAACTTTTACATGAATCACTCTACCCTTCCCCTCTTACTCCATACACGGATACTTAAGCCCTACACTGAAGTTCCCGATTAAGCTCTTCGAAGCAACTACTTGTAGAGGACTGCAGTCACCGACAAGCAAAAGATCCTGGAAGCCTTTGGAAATTTTTTCAATTTCCAGTGGAGTCTTGCACGATACTGATGAGACTCCGTCCTTACTACTCCAGGGGGTCTGGCAAATGTTGGGAGATGATACGAGTACCTCATCTAGAATTTCCCCAGCAGTCGAACAGTAGTGGTTTCTATAGGGATGGGTTTTGCAAAAACCAAAGTCCGGTTCTGAAGCTCCGAGTTGAAACTCTTTGTCTAAAAATTCGACTAATTCGTGACGGACGAGAGACGGCAGAGACAAGCACGGATCGATAAACCTTTCAAATGAAAGAATGAGCTCTTCTTCGCCATTTCTTACGACCACACTGGTACTGTTCATTTCTAACGCATCTACCGGTGTATATGGGAATATAATGTTTGGTTTTGGAAAATCCCCGCGGCTCCGGGGGTAGAAGATATTTAGCGCCAATGAATACTGTGGGGAACTCTTGGGATCATCCGCCAGGAAAGGTATGGCAACGCTGAACTCCAATCCGTTTACGGAGACACTTTTTTCTGGATAGTCTTTAAAGTTGTCAAAAAATATTTGGCCAACGTCGAAGTAAATAACATGATGTGTTTCGTCAAGAAGATCAGGGAAGACGGGAGTCTCAGGTAAGTACAGTCTCGGAGCTGTGAATAAAATAAAACATGGCGAATGTGGCAGACATGTTGAAGAAAATTACATCACAGAGAAACAAGGAAGCCATGAAACTAACAAATGTACTGCAGATTGTTATATCCCAAAGTTCTTTGTTTTAGCATATACCTTCTAAATATTTTAGTTAATGTTCTTGACCCACGTGGCGTATTGTCGACGCTTTTCAGTAGCCTATAGTCTTGATCCTCGTTTGCAAAGAGTATGGCACTAGTACACACTCACGCACAGAGCACCATCATTCAATTTAAACCGGAGTTTTTAAGCTTGCCAAACTCCACCCCTGTTGACATCAAAAATATATTAAAAATATTAGCCCCGGTTTCTACTTATTTCTTGCTTCATGCTCAACCTTAATTTGTCGCAGATCGTTCCATGTGTTTCATTGTACGTTGGTACCAAAGCCACGAATTTCTTTCACGATTCTTCGCAAATTATCAAAATTTCCGCCTTCATTCCCATTGTTGTACACCATCAACAGCAATAGGCGTGAGAGTTATAGGGGAGCGTTGACAGACTGACCCAAAATTACGCGGAATACAAAATTCGGGCAGGAATTTGGAAAAAACCTCGGGCAGCCACTTGAAATTTAGAAACCGACACATTTTTCTCAGAAAACTTCTAAGCATGCCCGAAATGATAAAAGGACATGTAAGAGAAACATCATAGTCATTCAAATCAACAAGACCATACCGTACAAAAATCGCTACACATTCGGGCGGTGCAAAAAAAACTAATAGTCGTGAGCTTTACTTCACGTTCTCATCATAGAAAAATGCCCAGAATGGTCGCATACTCGAATTCTTTCTAACATTTGCCCTAAAAACAGAAAAGTATCATAGTCAGGGTAACATATTTATCAACATATTTATGAAAATTAAGGAAATAAAAATCGTGACACATTTGGGAAGCTACGTAATGCCCGAAATTTTTTACACCATTTCAATACTTTCGAATCTTTGAAATACTGAAACGCTATATTCAAAGAAAAATTTTCATGTAAAATAAAAATGATAACAAAGATTTGAGTCACAGTTGTGAAGAAAGTTTTTCCTCAGCCCCACTTCGTACTATAGTCTTGAAAAAAACTTTGACCGAAATGGTAAAATAGTCGAGCGAAGTTGAAACAGTGTTCTGACGTTTTAAATGTTCAAGTTAATTCCACAAACAGACAGGAGGTTGTTCAGATGCAGTGTCCAATAGTTTGCCATCTATCCTGCTGTCTCTAGAGCCGAATTCTGGCAACGGTAAAGAAACCTAGTAAAATTCGTTTTTGAATACCTGAAGGATATAGTATGAGAATGCCTTTTAATATACCTGACTGGAAATTCATTTAATGACCACCCCATAGGGAGACATTTTTGCAACAGCTGTTTGAAGTAAAATCATTTATAGTGGCATAGACAACTTCATCAATTCATCTTAAATTTAGCCAAAACATTAGGATGTGCTCAATTACATTTAACAGTTTTTTCCAAAAGATACAATACCAATTCATCCAGTGGAGCATGGTGGAACATTTTAACTAGTAATTTTATAATCACTAAGCAAGTTGCTGATTTTTTTTACTTCAGACAACAACTACAATAACGAATTCATACTCTCCTTACAGGCTTGTGAAATGCAATTTCCGGCCATCTGAGGGCTACGGATTTTCAAAATTTTCTGAACTTTTCGCACCAATAAATGATGGAAATCCGCTTCCATAGTTTACCAGGCAGAATTAGATCTTTTCGAGCAAAAAATCTCCTCTCCCCCAAACTGAAATGTTCCCGTGCACCTATTTCAACAGCGTTACAAAATGTGTTCACATTTGCTCAAATAAGACTTGTTGGCGTTGTTGGCGTGCATAAGCTGATAGGTTGGTAAGTAACTTAGATAAGGTATTATGGCCCAGGTTCTAGCCAGTTGGTTTAAGTCGGGCCGGTCATGGCCTTTTTCCCAGTTGTGGCTCAGTAACTTGTTCCCTGCTCAATTGCTTTTCATGAGCATCAAACACAACGACAATAAGTTCCATTTTTAAAGTTTTTGGTATGACGAGGCCGGGAGTTGAACTCCAGACTTATACAGGTATAATTACGGATGAGCACATCATCTAATATTACAAGACGGGGATTTTTTTTGCCCAATTCCATTAAAAGAGCACTGTTTAATGAAAACTAAAGGCTTTATCGGATGACCAGGCAGCAGATTCACCCTGCAACTGGCAAACGCAATTTTAAGGACTTACGGATGTCTAGGTGACAGTGTGCATGAAGATTTTGTTTTATGGAAATAAATCATTTAATTCAACATTTCGGTGCTTTTCGAGCAATCTTGACGGTTGACACTTTATTTCTTGTTATCATAATTAGAAAAATATCAGGACACAGAGGTTTTCTGGCTTAGACACGTATCCAAAAAAGAGATACACCTTCAACCGTCTTTCGAACAAATAAAACATGTAGCTTAATATTCGTTTTTCATCATAAAATATTGCCCAAATTTCCAAAATATTTTGTTTATCAATCTTCGGTTTTGTTTTTTATTTTTTCATACCGCCTGGATCGCATTCTGACTGCTCAAAAGTAGTTGTTTTACCATTTCAAAATCTCGGCCCTCTCCGCTCGCAATAGCCACAGTTTACATTTCATGAACCAGTGACATCAGTTCGGTAGATGGAGTTTCTAACCAAACGGTTTAAGTCAATTATACAGGCCTTTTTTAAGTTGTGTCTTTTCCTTTGATTACAATTCCTGGAGAGACACACCAGCAAAACTTCAAAAGTACTTAGAACCACCTTGTATGCGCATAGGCGTAGATTATTTCAACTTTGGGGGATAATTTGAATAATGACAAACCTGAATATGTGTACGCATATGTTTAACGCCCCATAGACCCAAAGACTGCTTAAAGGAATATATTTCAGAGGTAATGTTCTTGGGTATTGACTTATTTATACATTCAGGAAAAAATCCCTTTGAGCACAAAACTCTTTAACAAGTTGCACTGGAGGATTTAAATTGAAAAAGAGCAACAATGTTCTGTAAAGCTTAAAAAGACAGGCATCAACCAAAAGGGTTATCCACAGTAACTAGAAATTGAATTCGGAGACCATTACATCTTGCAAAGTGGCTTGAGATAACCAGATTAAGTTGCAACTTTATTCATGAAAGTGAAGGAAAAGTCTATATACAGGATGAATTCATAAAATTTAAGCTGGATTTCGAAATTAAGTCTACAGAAACATTTTGAATAAAGTTCTCAGACTATCAGTATACCTTGAATAAATCATCATAAATGTAGTTACTTCGGGGGATTTTACAAAAAGCATTGTGATGCAGTGGCGGATCCAGAGGGGGGGGGTGGGGGTATGGGGGTATGCATAGCCCCCCCCCCCCCACCGGGATGGTAAAAATTGTATAGATAGCCAGGCGAATTGTAGCCTAGGCCTAATTACTTTTTAAAAATACAGTGATAGTTGTTACATTATTTGATTACCGTATTTTTGTGTCATATTCTTCAATAAAATGAAAATTGTAAATTATAACGTATATATCTTCCGTATTATTTGGTAAATTTCCGTTTTGTTTAAAAATTGCACAATGACGAATGCTAAATCTAGCGTTTTCCGCCAACGGCCGTTGGTAACGCTGTTTGTGACATCGCATGTGTGTCTATGTCAAAACGTGGAGCTACCGTACGACTACTGTCGGATAGTGGGCCAATCGTTGATACGAAGGCTTGTAAAAGATGTTGCAGAGTGTGTAGGCAATACGAGTTGAGATATGAATAAATAGATGAGAAGAAGATTTAGTTCTGATTCAAGATGTTTGGCGGTTTTATTCCGTTCGATTAACAGCCGGCAAAAAAAAAAAAAAAAATTAACTATATACAGATTGACCCAGGTGCTCGTCGTCTGAGGTCTGCTGCACCAGTGTGTGAGTGTGACCAAAACTTGCAAGCTCGGAGCTTTCATGTCTCGGGGAGATCGGAACACATGCAGTCCCCTGATTGGTTTAAAGTTGTGACGCACCAAATTAAATAAATGTTAAGGAATGTGCTGATCTAAAAAATGACCAATGAGGTACCCTGTAGAGGGTGAAATTGGCCACACCTTGAAAATATGGCGTGCAGCACATACGTGGAACTAGGGCGAGGTAGTTTGTCACGTTCACCAATAACACGTGACGGGAAACAGGGAGGGCCATGGGAATCTACGACAAAAGGAAGGGAGAGTTGCTCTTAAGCAACAAGATGGCATTCCTGTTGACACGGCGGGTGAACCATACTACATGACACTACGTACAGTTTACACATGACACAGCCTAAAACCTTGTAACGGAGTACACCCGGTATTAAATTCACATTGACCGTATAGTCCGTTGAAGTAATGATTAACCACACTTTCAAGACCATGTTTTGAAAGCTTTGGAGTTTCATAGTGGCTCAAAATATTGAAACATTTAGCACCATGTTGCACCTCGAACCCCTTATCTTAGACACCTAAGAGGGGCATTGGGCTCTGAAAACGAAGAATTGGGAATTTGCCAATTGTGAGACCAGTCTACTGTGTGGTTTTGACAACTCATGAAATTACGAAATTCCCAATCAATTTTCTCTAATAAAAGCTCCATATTCGTCATTATTTGATTCAAGAAGGCAACATTTTCCGCGCGCCGAAAATTGCAAATCCTTAGCAGAAGTGCTCGCTCATACCTTCACTTTGGTAAAATTTTCCGAACTCTGGAAGTCACAAAATCGGAAATTTACTACACTTGTGGCACCAGATCACCAAGTGACACTGTTATCTATATACAGTGCTATTTTCATTCATTTTCTTTCATGAATTTCCATACTTTCTACTATATAAGCTCAAAAAAATTCCTCAAGAAGCCTCATTACGTCGGCGTTGGATAACATAATGTAGCAAAAACGATCTTTGGTCGCCGCCCAACCTCAGACATTGCAGATTCTTCGGCAATCCCCCAACTGTTCAAATTTCCTTGAAGGAAATCCAGCATCCCAACCTTTTCTGCAATACAGACTCCATATTTTCAAATATTTAGAAAGGGCGAAAATTTCAGCGCGCTCTGCAAATTACGCCAATAGTAGAGTGGTAATCACACTTTAAAATATGGTAAAACTTACTTGCTTGCCTACCACCCCCATTTCCCATTTCCTGAATTCTAATAGGCATCAGAGACTAAACAACAGCTATACATATGGTGGGCTTCGCTCGTTGTACATTTGATGTTCCATCCACATGCAGATCCCCCCCCCCCCCCCACTGAAAATTCCTGAATCCGTCACTGTTGTGATGTATTAAACAGTGAAACGTTCGAACTGTGTTGTAATATGGCTTAATCATCTATTATTCTCAGAGCATCAAACAACTTGGAATCAAATTTAAATACGTGCAACCATGCAAAAACGCCTAGAGATTTAGCAGAGATTGAAGAATTCCTGACCGAGAACCCACCGATGTTCACGAAAGTAGCTTACATTTCGCTATTTACTGTCTTACGGACAACTAAGTGCACCCGGTGTACGCTGTGTGATCATAAGGCTTAAATAAAAAGTAAGTTATTTTTTAATATAAGACCAGGTACCAGTCAGAAATTTATTGGTCGTGTAGGTAGCGAACCACTAATTATACCATGGAGCTATTACTTTGTCAAAGTAATAGCTCCATGATTATGCTTCCCATTGACTTACACCCTAAATAAGACTACGGTACTTCCGTGCCCTATATAGCACCCAGTAAAATTTAACTTTTCAACCGGGACATGCAACCCCTATGATCAAGCTCACAATATGGGCTTTTATGGCACTTTCAAATTTCCAAAATTAATGATAGGTATGTGTTTTCAACCATTATACAGTAGCTACTCAGAAACGGCATTTCACAGAGCGGAGTACTACTAAAAAATGGCACTAAAATTGGTCAAATTGGCCTCAAATTTTTCACAGTCTGTGTTTCAATTCATTGTATACAGAATCAGGGACCGCGGAGAGGGGGCTATGGGGCCTTAGCCCCCGCACTTTTTTGCTGTGGGTATTTTGGGCCGCTTTAAAATGCATTTATTTTATTGGACATATTGGGTCGCTTCGATGATTAGCCACCACACTTCAATACTGGCTCCGCGGCCTCTGAAAATCCAAATAATAAAATGATCATATTTTATAAGCAACACAGTCAGAAACTACATCCCATAAAATTTTAAAGGCACTTTATCTGTCGGTAACATTTTTCCAGATATGCGAGTATTGGAGCATGGAGCACTTTGGAGTTAGTGGTCCTCTCCTGTAAGGCTTTACGGTCAACAGCTTTAAGGGTTCAAGTTTTCTTCTCCGCAAGCCCTTTTGATTACCTTTCCTGCCAAATATGATTTGCGAATACTCACTCATTAATGCTTTTATAAATCTTTTGAAGTTTTGATGTTTCTAGTTACTGGACTACCCGATATGCCCGATCAAAACTAGTAGGGATGTACCGTATTTTGGCATCACACTGATTTAAAAAAATATTCGTTGAGACAGACTTTTTTCTAAAAGTCCCCACGACTCTCTGGCGAAGAGCCAAGGGGCGAAAACCAAACGATTACTCCCGGAGGAGTTCTGCTCCCTTAAGGAGCTTAACGTCCCAAATGGACAAATATTCGTTGAGACAGACTTTTGTTGTGGCTCCCTCATTCGTATCCCACTTCCCCTAGAACAAAATCGTAGCTACATTCTTAAACAGGTGTTAAGGAATTAAACGCATTTCGAAAAACTTTTCGCACACCCTTTGTAAAAATGTTTATATGCTAAACACATGTCTAATTCCTTAGCCTGCATTTCGCATTAAAATACGTTTAATTGCTAAACATTTAGTGTTTAATACCTAAACATGTTAATAATTCAAACGTATTTACAAAGTAGTTTTTAATTGCTAAGCACGTTTTTTACAGTGTTCGCCTCTGATGTTTGGATAATACAACATCGGCTTACCGAAGTTCTTATTCGAATTATGCCAAGCATCCAGTTGCTCCTGTACACGATGACGATCGACTCGAAGATAGGCGGCCACCCCATCATACCGAAACTTCTCAGTTATACCCTCCGTGATGGTGGCATTCATCGGAAAATTCAAATGCAGGAGACAAAGAAGATGGAGTAGCAAATTTGTGATCGCTTTCATCGTGTTTTGAGTAGCCAGTCACTTCCAGAGGAAAATGCCGAATAACCGCTAGTGATGGTTGCTAACATGCCTGATTGTTTTTATAGTTCATTCGCATACACTCACAAAATTTTAATTTACGCTGGTAGACAAGAAAGCAAGGAATTTGACAGTAGCTTGTGTAAGAGGAATGGTTCGGTAGCCAGGGATCTAATTCAGTCTGGACTTGTTGTAAGTTGATAAGTATCACTCAGTTTGGAATATTTGAGGTAAAGGGAAGAAAGAAGGTCTCAGAGACACCTCTGAAACCTTCTTTGTCTTTGAACACAGAAGTTTTTCAAATCCAGTTACATCGTGTAAAATCATTATCTCTGGCTAACATATAGTTAGAAGTGTTTGGATGAATTTTTAATGAATCGTAGAAAAACTCTGTTTCTCTAAAACAGGTGTGTATCGTTTGTCTTCTTTGACTGTTTGACATAACGTTTTACAGATACTGCAGTCAAAATGTATCCGGTCTTTGAATCCATATTATCTGAAGGGTTTAAAATTTGCTCATAAAGTGAAAGAAGTAAAGTATATGTTAAAGATAGGCAGCCCAGTCTTTTATTCGAGTCCGAACATGACTCGACTACAGCCCTGAAGACAGGTTCGGTGAGTAACTTAAAGACATTTTGATGTCATGCCAACGTCATTTTGGGGGAGTTATTTGGTTATATAGATTAAGAGTTTTACTACGACTCAGTTTTTAACTGGTTGTTTCAAGCCGGACAGGACACATACTTTTTCTAGCTGTGGCTTACTGACTTGCTTCCTCTACTCCATTGCTTATGCTGAGCACCAAGCATGGCAGTAGGTTCCGTTTTAAATATCTAAGGTATGATCCGGCCAGGGGCCGAACTCTAGACCGTCCGGTTGCAAGTCGGATGATTCAAACACTTAACCATACAATTGGTTGTCATTTTAGAGGAAAACAAGGATTCACTTTGCGACCACTTGCAGTAGACACCGCGCAAGTGAAGTAGACTTGCTGTTGTTATAGACATCCCATTGGTTGGAAAATCAGCTGTTTGCATTTCGAGGTGTTTCTTGCTATGATTCGTGTTTTCCCGAAAACGAGGTAACACTTTTTGCTTTGTGACATCATATACAAAAGGTCTATAATTATACATATCATAATTTCCAATTAAAGCCTCGTTTCCAAACCTTAAACATTAAAGTATTGTATTGAAGTGGATATATGAAATGGGGTCTGCATTTCATAAAAAATTAGTCTTCTTGCACATTGTATGAGCTCGTTACCAGGCTTGTAGTTAAGACAAGGGGAAGGGACAGGGGAGGCTCCTAAGCATTTCCGCTCTCATGACCATTTAGGTCTACTTTGACCAACTCGTTCCTGCACTGTCCCTTGATAAAGATGGCTCGCCATAGGGGCACGGGGGCACTTGCCCCCAAACATTTCCAAAGCATGGTCTTCAATTTTCCAAAAATAACGTTATTCGATATGACATGAATAAAGAGTAGCCTTTTTCTTAATCTGGAGAAGTATCCCGGCCTTCTCTCTCATACAAATGTCATATATTATTTTTAAAGTATAAACTAATGCGTAATTGTCCAGGATATAGTTCGTAATTGTATCAAAACTTTAGCCCAGTGCCGGCCACCCAGAAGTCTTTATAGCGCTACCAGCACTAATAGCAGTACTGAATCAGTACTGTTATTGGTGCTGGTAGCGTTACCAATGCTTCTGTGTGGCCGGTTATGGTTTACAGGCTCATTCGACCACTGGTCATATGAGTTAATATCATTCGAAAAGTTATGATTTCAATTTATTTCCAGTGTTGTGCAGCTCCTTGAAACAAAAAAGTCCAGAACAAACTAATGTTTGACATTTTGAAGAGGAACGTATTCTAGGCACAGCTTACTGGGGAAACATTTACTCATTTCCCATGTCTTTGGTTCTTGAGATATTAGAATTGAAGTTGACATATTTTCTACAAAGAGTGAACTTGCAACAAGTAGACGTGATGTCATGTATTCACATTGATGGAACTGTTTAGTTGTTGTTTTTCTCTAAAATTTAACACAATATTTATACAATTTAACTGTGATACGTAGTAACCATAAGTGCATCCCGAGCAATGGAAGTTTAAAAACTTTATTTGCCTTAAGGGCAAGATAGCATCCCTAATCAATTCAAGATCGAACAGCAGGATCAAAAATAAATAAAAAACAAAACAAAACATTGACCATCAATATGAATACATGACATAGCACCTGCTTGGTTCAAGTTTACCCTTTGTAGAAAGTGTGTCAACTTCAGTTACTAATATCTTGAGAACCGAACATGAGAAATGAATGAAAACTTCACCAGAGTGCTTAGAATATGTTCGTCTTTAACCCTTTACCGTTGTTTGGGTCCTTTTGGACCCATGCGGAGAGCTCGGCTGTCACCCATCTTCACTGTTTCACGCGGAGCTCGAAACTGCGAGTAGCTAGCCGAAAATTCGGCAACAACAACGAGAGAGACAATAGTTTTAGGTCACGGGGTCAATGGCCCTACGGAAGCTGATGCGGAGCGTGCTACGTCCGCTTTTCCGCCCACTCCCGAGGCGCGCAAATGTGCCCGATCGGAGCACAGCGGTGAAGGGTTAACATATTAAACAAAAATTTGGTTCTGGTCTATTCTTTTTCAAATTTTCAAAATTTTCTGTGCACTCCGCGCCAACTTATGGTGGCGTTCCGTTTAGATAGTCTTTCTGGCATTCCTTCACCACTTCTCATGCCCCTCCCCCCCCCCCCAAAAAAATGCACGACATCCCCTGATACTATATGAAACATCTGGGTCTCAAGTTGAGTTTAACCCCTCAAACAAATTTCCTTATATCCGCCCTTGATGGCACTCACAAGTCTCTTAGTAATACAAGGTACTGAAGGGTTGAATATTTTCCGAGGGGATTTCCTGCATGGTGTCCGTCAGTGTGGATCGGGGAATTTCTCTCTTTCCAAAAGACAGAGGCCGGTGGGTAAAATCCCTCTTTATTTAATTTCCATAAAAATGGAAATGTGTCAGTACCTTTTAAGAAGAGGACAGACACATTTGGAGCAATGTTCAAACTTGCATGAATAAAAAGCCCTAAACTAAATTCCTTCAGACTGTACATAATAGGAGCCTTGAAGCAAGCTTTTACAACCCCCTTCCCGAACGAGTGTACCTTTGATCAAGGGCAGCATGAGTTTGGACTTGGACGTGAAACCCCTTTGAGTGTCCGGTGGAATCCCAGCTGGTGGTCGCCAAAGTGTGTAGAATGCATTAAGTGGCAATCAAACTCCCTAATAGGGGTAAATAAAAAGTTAAGGGGGTTTGCCCCTCATCCTACCTTGGTAATCTGTCGTACTTTTGGAGAGTCATAAAACTAACAACAAGGTTTACTATTAACTAGTTTGCAATACAGGTCTCCTTTTACCACTTCAGTATCTGGAAGTCTGCATTATTCTGAAGAACATACCCGGAATTTTTCATTATCAGTTGTTTTAATTGCTAATTGGCTGGTGATTCATGTATATGAAGAATATTAAAATTAATAAAATTTCATCTGCAGGGTATGATTACTTATTATATTTGTTTTCATCTTGGCATTCCATTAACAAACCTTTTTTACACCGACATTAAATGTAAATGCTTTACATTAGCGATGTGTCTTAAAGTTTTTTACAGCTTCAGAGCTTTATAGCAAGCTCAGAGTGGTATGCAATTATATAAATTTGAGGGTGTTATTTTTGGCTTACAATAGTTAGCTTATGCCCCCGTAACCCCTTTTTGAAATCTGTGACGTCATAAAACAATAAGATACATTAAGAAAATGCGGATTTTCTCTTTACACCCTGTGATAATATCATTACGACAGTATGTTTATAGCGCCAGAGTTGTGCTTATTTGCAATAATTTTCACATACTATGCTACCCCAGGAACAGCTATTTACAGTTTATGAATAGTTAGCCAATTAAACATGTGGCAAAAAGGGAAAAATAATAGCCAAGAGAGCTACCAAAACCAACTTAATTTCAGCGGCGGCGCCAGGATGTCAAATTTTGGGGGCAAACTTAGGACAAAGGAAAATGTTGGTGGCAAAGGTTTTCGCGAGCAGCGCGAAGCCGAGCGCGGTCTTGCGGCCTCTGGTGGGTTCCAGGGGGAAAACCCCGGTGGGCTCAGGGTGTAAAGCTCTGAGGTTTCAGCATATCTCTAAGTGAAAAATAAGTCCCAGGAGAGGTATATGATTTGATCTTCGGTTGATCTAACTCCAAGGTTAACAACTTTTTTTCTTTGGAAGTATCTTTTCACATTTGCGCCTTGTCATCGAGTACCACTATACTAGTCAATGGCTTAACCAGACTTTTTCATTTGGGTGGGGTGCTGGTGCAATTATCAGTTGGCGTGCAGCCCACAGAAATTATTGATGGATGCATAAGGGAGAATAAGAAACAATAGAAAAATAAATGAAGCACGCTATGTACCACACCGCGCACTACCAGGACAGGGCAACTTTGTACCATTAGTGATGTGCATGCCATATGCAGATTTGAAACCCCTTGCCTAACCCAGAAGGATGTAGGCCCACTTAAAGGACACGTTAGGTAAACTTTTCGTCAGTATCAATTGCACATTCACCCAGGCGCCAGTGCACTCCCACCCCCACCCCAACACACACACACACATTGGCCACATACACTTCCATTCCAGCAACCGCCCCCTCATGCTCCCCCTCTCAGCGCCGCCACTGGACTGTCTAGCAACGTTCCAACGTGAGCGCTGCACAGGTACTAGACTTGCATAGCATTGTATACGGCCGTGCAGGCGCGCAGCCAAGATTGTGTCATGGGCAGTTGGTGTCAGGGGGGGGGGGGGGGGGCATGAAATGAGGGAATAATTTAAGGACAGGGAGAAAAACGGCTATTTTATGTATTTTTGCATTGCAAGGTTGGGTCATGGGAGGTTCAACCCCAACACCCCTCCGCGTGGCCAGCGGCGTAACCAGGACTGAATTTTTTTTTTGGGGGGGGGGGGCTATAGGTAACAAGTGGGGGGCCTAGTACCTCCGAGGATCAGGCGCGGCAAGACTATCTAGGCGGAGAGCTACCATCGGTTGGCACGGAGCGTACAAGAAAATTTTGGGTTTTACAAACCCTCCAGATGGCTGGAAATGGCACTTCCCACGTGTTTTAAGCTGGATGTACCCAGCCTTGAAATACGAATCTCATGCCTGCCACTTCTCAAACAGTGAGAATATAAATCACTCTATGAAAAATGCATACATACACTTTTTAAGGACCCAAAATCTGGACATTTCTGATCTGTGGCCTGGGGGATGAGACTAGAGCGAACCGGTGTCTCCCTTTCCCTTGGGAAAAATTGTGAACTTCAGGAGAACGTAGATCGCAAATGCGGCAATATCTGATGGATTTCAGCTTTAATAGTAAAACCAAAATTAGTTGTGTCGCCCTCTGAGAGACTCTCTATGCGTTAGATTTGCTACGTGCAAAATGGTGCTATGTTTGGCAAAACTTTGAACTGATTACACGCCTACGTTTTAGGATTTTCTCATTCGGGGAGCATGAAAACTTTCAAAATACTCATTGTTAGTCTTTGTAGAGATTTTACAAGTGACATACATACAACCAAAAAATAATGTTTTCCAGTTTTGGGTGGCGTCTAGATGCAAAATGGTGTAGTATTTGTTCAGTCATCGGTACATTACGTAGTCAAATTAAAATACTACGAGTAAATCTTCCAAAATATTTAAACCGCAAATCAGAAGTATGGATCATGCGGGAAACACATGAAATCCGGACCTTGTGGACATTTTGCAATCCGCCCGGACGCCAAAGCCGACTAGATAAAGAGAACCTGTCGAAAAAAATCGTTCCACAGTGGCACTTGTCATGGGAAGGAGTGAGTCACGACATAGGCCTACTTGTTAGGGATGGAACAGAAGAATTATTCGAAGGCAGTACCTTACCCTTAAGGCATATTTTGTGCATGGTAAAGTATCGGAATGGTCGTGTAAGAATGGTCTCCAGTGTATGATTGCGTTGTTTTCACTAAATCAACCGGCTACCGGAAAGGCAGAGAGGGTTTTAACCTTGTAAAGTCACATTCGAGTTTGTTGTCAAGAGGTTCGTTTCATCTTCGAAGTGAAATGCAATAAATGACAGTGCAGATTATATACGGTATTCAATTTAGTGAAAGTAGGCATTTTGAAGTTATTACTTGATTCCATGCGTGCGCACAAAATGTGTTTTACACACATTCATGCATGTTTTCTTAATTGTTACACATTTCATTTCTTTACTGGTTTAGAAGGAAATACTTCAAAGTTTATTTCCGTTCAAACACTTTATTTTTTCTTAATTACATTATCAGGAGACAAAAAATCTGGGGGGTGGCTAGGCCCCCATCCCCCCCCCCCATCCGTGGTTACGCCACTGCGGCTGCGTACTACGTACTGCGCAGATTATCTAAGGCTATATAGTATGGTCGAGACTGTGGCTCGAATACTTTCGTTAGGGTCTTTGTTCGTTGAGAGTTTTTTGCGTAGCTCATAACTTTTAGCTGTATAAACTTTGGGACTTAATTTTCCAACACAGACCAGAAGGTAACGATCGCCATTTTCCTTTACCAGACACGTAGGCTAGAGCCAGTCGTTGAAAAATTGTAACGACACTGGAACAGAAACTACGGCCAATTAGTGCAACAAGTTTGACCAGTATATGGCCATACCTGTGACACTAGTTGACTGATATCTGTTGTGCCCTATCCGAGCACTCCTTTCTAGAGTATGGGCTAGTGCTAACGTATGTAAGGCCTAATATTTAAAAGAGACGTGTTGGGTCTCGACGTTCAACTTCAGGACATACACTCCTTTGGCCTATCGCACGACCTGGAGGCTGGCTTTTGACCAGCAGTGTGCTAAGCGAAAGTTGATGTCTTTTCAGCATCAGTGGCGACACCAGCTGGGGGCATTAACCCCCATAGTCAGATCCCCTTCACTCAGACGTACATGAATAAAATAAAGTGAAGCCCTTATATTAGGTCTACTTTTTTAACTTTTTTTCTGACAATTTTTTCACCTTGACTCCGAGATATAGGCCTAGACCTACTAAGACCTCAAAGCTTCCCGGGACTGTGCTCCTCGGACTCCTTCTATACACTGGGGCTTAGTCCCATGTGAGCCAACGGAAAATGTACACACCACAAAGTTTGTTTTCACGCAGAGATGTGTCGTATGCTGCAACCTCACAGCTTCGGGCCGGACCATTTCCCTTAGACCTCGAGCCCATCAAGATTTTTCCCAATGGCACAGGGTCCTTGGCGGTTTATGAATCAATATGCTCAAGTAAAATATACATAGGCCTATGCTAACTAAAGACTTAACTTTCATCCACAGATGTACTAAAACCTGCAGAACAGATGGGGTTCTAGCCCCATTGAAACCCACCAGAGCTTCAAGACGGTCCCATTGACCCTACCCTGAAGAACTTGCGCCTCGGTATCCCGCGGAGCAGACTCGGTTTGTTCAGTCCCCTTTAAGTCTTCACAAACCACTAAAACCATATATGGTCAGGATACGACCCATCAAGACTGATCAAAGAATACGCCCACAGTCTGCTACGCAGGCAAGTGCTTTGGGTAACACTCATTCGGTCCCAAACATTTTCCTGTGCCCTCAGTTTTCCCTCTCACTTACTTTGGAAACCGCGTGTTCCTGCGGAAGGCCCGGGTTCGATTTGCAGGTCGAATCATACCAAGGACTCTAAAAATGGAATCCATTGCCGTTGGATGTGATGCTCTGCAAGCAATGGAAATATTCGCAATGGAATAGGGAAAACAAGCCAGGGAGTCACAACTGGAAAAAACGCCTTGACCGGCTCGATTTGAATCAATGGTTTGGAAACAACAGGCCTTAAAACTCTATCTAACTAACTAACCCTTACTTTTGAAATCCTGGTGCTTTTTTGAAATCACTGATTAGCTATCGTGACTTTCTTTTGTCAGACCTAACGAACATATTGCAGTTGTTTTTCATCACTTATCAATGGGCCGTAAAGGTCAAAAAATTGAAGCAAGCTAAAACCATCACTTTGAAACTTCCAAAAATTTAGCCTAGCTTTCGAAATTTTTGCCCACCATAGACTGATAGAACATTATACGGGTATCATTGTGAAGTCGCGTAAAACGTTTGCTTCAGTGCATGCAGTCCTATTCTTTTCGACAGCAAGTTTCAGAAAAGCGTGCTGCATGGGGGGAGGTTATAAATTGGAAAAAAACTCGTAATTTACGAGACTATTGCAAGCCTAGAAGCCTTTTGGCTTTTGATTCATGTAAGGACATGAAAATGTTGCAAGCTGATAACATGGGGGGGGGGGATGAGTTTTATTATATTTTCTGTGCCGATTAATTATTCTCAAGCACTGACAAATCTCACAATTTTCTTCTTTTCAAAGTATACTCCATAATATTATTAGGATTTCAATGTTGCATCTTCAAAGTAAATAAAGCAAGCAGTTGCTTCCAGTCAATTTCACAATGTTTAGGAGCAAATAAATTGTTACATGACTCTCAAGAGCCATCCATGAAAAAAGATAAAGTAACTTTTATTCCATTTGAGGTGACTGCATTTTCCCGTAAAACCTTATTAAAAGGGACAAACAACAATTATCCACTTAGGAAGTAGAAATAACAAGATCATGTGGATAAATTTTCAGATAATAGTAACTTTTAACATTTAACTGTGCTATCGCAGGTAGCTGTGTTCTTGCTGTAAATAGTGCCAGTCGGCTGTGTTGTCGAGATCTATGTGTAAATTTTCCCCTCTTTGCCCCTTAATTTTTTTAATTTCTTTCCTCTTTAGTACCTTGACACATTTTACCATGTTATATTTCATTTGTTCATGTAACATTACATGTTTACAAGTTTCTTGTACCTGTTTGGGGTGAAATAGAGAATAAATGAACATGAGACTTAAAATGGTACAAAAGCTCAACGGTAGATTACCCAGTCCATAGACATTAACTCCAATTTGCAACAGATATACACAACGTGTCCAGACAAGCTACATCATATAAAAAACCTTTTAAAACGCCTAGTTCTCTCCCTTAAAAAATACACCTTAACCCCTCCCCGATGTATATCTAATACATGTATTTTTGTTAAAGAACCCACTGAGTGTTTAATGAACGCCTCAGATAAGTATCGTGGGCCTCTCTATATCCATCCACAGTATTGCCCTAGTGAAGGATTTTTCAAGTTCAAGTTCAAGTAAAACTTTATTGTATCCCACGAAGGGTAACTGAACACTCGCAAGTGAAGAAGTAAAAAATGTAGATGTACAGTAATCAACAAATTAAAAAGATAAAGAAGCAACATGTTGACGAGTAACATATCTCAATTTTTGTGTCTTGAATTTGTTACTTTACTTACTATAAACCTTTTAACACTAAGCTGTGATTGAATTAATTGTTATTAATCTTTTTGTGGTACTCAAATTTGCAGTGTCAGCTTTTTTCCCCAAGTAAGAATCTGTGGTAAAAGAAAAATAAAAATATTAAAACTTATACGCTTTATTGAGAAGTCTTAAAGTGTATCTCAAGTAATAAAATTCAAAAATATATATTAATGAGCATGAAAATGAATTCTTAGAGTCCAACTTACATCTTCATAGGACAATCCTGAGCTGAGATATAAATATTGAAGTTTATTCACTAAACAGCTTTAAATGGTATATTGCGAAATAAATTGTGATGTCATTATGTAAGACTCAAATTACAATCTTTGCATTTCTTTGTTTTTCTGAAAGTTACTGCACCTTGTATCAAGGTGTGATGGCACTCTTTACTCTATTGGGGTGATGTGATTAAATACTCTGTGCAGTATGCTGTGCAAGCAAACAGAAAGTATTCAAGGTCATAAAAACATTTTTAATTTTAAAGAAAGGCAAAGGAGGTTCTGTGAGTTGCACAGCAAGAGAGCCACAAATTAATGATTAATGAGTAATCGACCAACTTATTTTAAGTGAATAAACTTCAACATTTCATATCTCAGCTCAGGAATGTCCTATGAAGATGGCAGTTAGACTGTTAGAATTCATTTTTCATGCTCTTAATTACATATTTTTGAATTTTTTTGAGGTACACTTTAATGTATTATAGAAGCTATGTACCGCCCTCTCTGAAAAAACTATTTCATAGTAACCATATAGTTCTAAATACAATCGGTGACTACACTTGTAAAAAAAAATTAATGCAAACTAAAACTCTACTCTGGTTGGTCGTTGATGGTACACAGTTTAGTTGTGATCCGAATAAGTTTACACACAGTTGTGTGTCAATATTTTACCGATTAGTTGAAACTAAGTGCGGGCCCAATGGCATATGTAATGGATGTGTACTAGAAGGTGATTCCTTTTATTTGAAGGGAGGCTAGAAGTTAAGTTGATTGAAAGAACGTCCCTCTTAGGATTGAGATAAGAATACATTTATGTAAGAGAAAAAAAGATTAATAAGTTATTTCTACAACATGTGCTATAGAAGTTGCAAGTCGTGACATACAAAGAGGTTTGTCTCTTTAAGATTTCCGTCTTAGTTTCTATTAGTTAACGGTTGATGTTTCTTAGCATCTTATGTCTGATTTTTTTCTGCAAGCCACGCCCTAAAATAATTGGGTAACTTTTACCCAAAGTTGTTTGAAGTTTGAAATGTTGAGTAAGGAACTAAACACCGAAAACTGGAAACAAAAAATACTCTTTACATGATGAAAATTCACTTAAAGTTTTTGACCAACTGTTAGTAGTCTTTTGGCTAACATTAGCAGGTGACTCAAAATACAAGCATATGGGGATGTGTTTTCGGCGCGAATGTGAATGATCAAGCGTTTCTCCTATACGTGTTGACCCCTGGTAAAAATATCATAGACTAAATCATGGAGCTATTGCGGATGGATTAAAGAACCCTACTTAGAACAGAGCATCCAAAATTGCAGTCGGGAGGTCTAAGATTTCGACTCCTGGCCAGGTCACGCAGAAGGCTTTAACAATGGAACCTATACTGCCATTGTGTTTGGTGCTCAACAAAAGCAATGGAGAAGGGAAAACAAGCTCATGAGCCACAACTGAAAAAATGCTGTGGCCGGCCCAGCTTAAAACACTTGGTTAGAAACTTGGCCGTCAAACGCCATCTAACCTAACCTACCATACTTTCCTTTGCAAATTAGTTCAAAGTTTGCAGACTATAAACTTTTGATTGTCAAAGGCATACTCCGGTGACTTGTCATTAAGGTCTTGGAAGAAAGACGAAAATATTCGACCCCATTTCCTCCAAACCGTACCTCAAATTGGTTATTTTTGTTTAAAAATACTTCCACTTTTCAACAAAGCCACAGAAAGTTATGTAATGTGGGCACATTGTGTCAAGTTTCTTTCTTTTTTTTTTTTACATTTAATCTCCTGTTTGTCATTGACATTTGATACTGTTGAACTTTTTGAATAACCTATCTGAAGATCTAGCACCGTCTTATACCATTTGTTGGAAATAGAAAATAAAATTGCTTAGTATTCCGTGCAGCATCATAAAAATTACAACTCAATGGAATGCAATGTTAAATTAATGTGCCGCGATGACATCACAGATTTCCCATGATGCAATAAATCCCAAGAAAAATATTGAGTTGTTTGAAAAATTAATATCTTCCGAACGCAGTATGCCATGGAGATGCAGTTTCACCTCCTGAAAGAGAAAATTGTTCTGCCCATTTTGAAGTCAATGAATTTTGTCTCTGGAAAATTTCTTTATGTTCATGAAATTGAAGGCCACATAAAAGGAATTCAGGAATGACTATAATTTTTCTTGTCGTCTTTTAGATTTTAAACAGCTCTTGGCATTATTTCAGCCATTGCCATAAAGTTTCCAGTTGTCAAGGAAAAATAATACTGTATGATTTTCGCGCATGAGTTCATTGTTCTTTTAAGGAAAACATACAGCTTAATTGACTTATTCAACATGTGTAAATGTTTCACTGTTTTAGAAACAATGCGGAATTGTTTCAAAGTTCATATGCCGAAAAAAATGCTTCTAACTAATTTGAGAAATTAAAGTAACAAAGGAAGCTGATCAATTAAAAGCGCATTTACAGTCGTTTAGACTGGGAGACTGACAAAAATCTTTAATTGTTGACAACCTTGATCCCAATTAAAGTATTGTGACTATCAAGTCTTTGTTTGAGGATAACCGTAACATCACAGGATCACATGCTTATTAAGGAGGCCAAGTCAAATCAACTTTTAAAATTATCTAAAGGACCCGCCAAGCAAAATACCTCACACAAAAGGGATTAAAGGTTGTGTGACATGAAAGTGAAAAAATGGATATTGAATGTAAAAAGCATTAAAAACCAAGAAAATAGTCGTAATTTACATCCAGATCCGTCAAAAATTGACCATTTTACAGGTCAATTTCTGATTTGCACGTTATCATTAATAACCTTGAGCTCAATGTGCAAATTTCATGATGTCATGGAGGGGACATCCACACATGGCTAATGTTATCCTTTGTTTTTAGAATTTCCTTTCAAGGACAGTTGTAGAATAAGTTTGACTTAGAATTTTATTTGGAAGTTTAAAAGAATAGTTCAAAGCCAAATTTATTTTTGATATGTTAAAGGGGAACAGTATTCTTAGCATTCTGGTAAAAGTTTTATTCATTTCCCATGTTCGGTCCTCGAGATATTAGCGATTGAATGGGGCAAATTTTCTACATAAAATGAACTTGGAGCAAGCAGGCGTGATGTCATGGCTTCACATTGTCGGCCAATGGTTTTTATTGATTTATAATTTACCATCAATTTTATGCGACAAATGGTTTATTTGTAAATACCATTGGCGTATCCTGAGCAATGGGATTTTACTTCATGTGCCTTAGGTGCAAGGTAACATCCCTAATCAATCCAAGGTCAAACTAACAAGAAGAAACATAAAAGAAAAACAAAACATTGGCCAACAACTATCTAATGAGTAAGCAAGGTACAATTAATAAGCCATAGTGTTAACAAAAGAAATGTTAACACTGTGCAACACTCCCCATCATTAATTTTTGCATAAGCAACAAGTTGCTTCAGAGACAGTCAAACTTTGAAAAGGTATATCCCCCATATATATTGAGAACCGTAAAAGATAATAACATAGTTCCAACGGATTTCTCCTTAGGAGCAATGGAAGTTTAAAAACTTAATTTGCCTTAAGGGCAAGATAGCATCCCTAATCAATTCAAGATCGAACAGCAGGATCAAAAATAAATAAAAAACAAAACAAAACATTGACCATCAATATGAATACATGACATAGCACCTGCTTGGTTCAAGTTTACCCTTTGTAGAAAGTGTGTCAACTTCAGTTACTAATATCTTGAGAACCGAACATGAGAAATGAATGAAAACTTCACCAGAATGCTTAGAATATGTTCGTCTTTAACCCTTTACCGTTGTTTGGGTCCTTTTGGACCCATGCGGAGAGCTCGGCTGTCACCCATCTTCACTGTTTCACGCGGAGCTCGAAACTGCTAGTAGCTAGCCGAAAATTCGGCCACAACAACGAGAGAGACAATAGTTTTAGGTCACGGGGTCAATGGCCTACGGAAGCTGATGCGGGGCGTGCTACGTCCGCTTTTCCGCCCCCTCCCGAGGCGCGCAAATGTGCCCCGATCGGAGCACAACGGTGAAGGGTTAGCATATTAAACAAAAATTTGGTTCTGGTCTATTCTTTTTCATGGAGATTTGACTTTGCAACAAAGAAAATGATAAAATGTCACATCGTCCTGTAAAGGAGCCAGTACATTTTATCTGGACAATTGATTCTCTTTTTATTAAAATGAAGATTTAATTGCAAAGGAAAGCTCAAAATGAAGACTGCTTAAATTCTACCAACGAGCATGGCAAATGCAATTTCGGGCTATCTGAGAGGTAGTGATTTTTCAAAATTTTCTGTGCACTCCGCGCCAACTTATGGTGGCGTTCCGTTTAGATAGTCTTTCTGGCATTTCTGGCATTCCGTCACCACTTCTCATGCCCCTCCCCCCCCCCCCAAAAAAATTCCCCACATCCCCTGATACTATATGAAACATCTGGGTCTCAAGTTGAGTTTACCCCCTAAAACAAATTTCCTTATATCCGCCCTTGATGGCACTCACAAGTCTCTTAGTAATACAAGGTACTGAAGGGTTGAATATTTTCCATGGGGATTTCCTGCATGGTTTCCGTCAGTGTGGATCGGGGAATTTCTCTCTTTCCAATAGACAGAGGCCGGTGGGTAAAATCCCTCTTTATTTAATTTCCATAAAAATGGAAATGTGTCAGTACCTTTTAAGAAGAGGACAGACACATTTGGAGCAATGTTCAAACTTGCATGAATAAAAAGCCCTAAACTAAATTCCTTCAGACTGTACATAATAGGAGCCTTGAAGCAAGCTTTTACAACCCCCTTCCCGAACGAGTGTACCTTTGATCAAGGGCAGCATGAGTTTGGACTTGGACGTGAAACCCCTTTGAGTGTCCGGTGGAATCCCAGCTGGTGGTCGCCAAAGTGTGTAGAATGCATTAAGTGGCAATCAAACTCCCTAATAGGGGTAAATAAAAAGTTAAGGGGGTTTGCCCCTCATCCTACCTTGGTAATCTGTCGTACTTTTGGAGAGTCATAAAACTAACAACAAGGTTTACTATTAACTAGTTTGCAATACAGGTCTCCTTTTACCACTTCAGTATCTGGAAGTCTGCATTATTCTGAAGAACATACCCGGAATTTTTCATTATCAGTTGTTTTAATTGCTAATTGGCTGGTGATTCATGTATATGAAGAATATTAAAATTAATAAAATTTCATCTGCAGGGTATGATTACTTATTATATTTGTTTTCATCTTGGCATTCCATTAACAAACCTTTTTTACACCGACATTAAATGTAAATGCTTTACATTAGCGATGTGTCTTAAAGTTTTTTACAGCTTCAGAGCTTTATAGCAAGCTCAGAGTGGTATGCAATTATATAAATTTGAGGGTGTTATTTTTGGCTTACAATAGTAAGCTTATGCCGCCGTAACCCCCTTTTGGAAACCTGTGACGTCATAAAACAATAAAATACATTAAGAAAATGCGGATTTTCTCTTTACACCCTATGATAATATCATTACGACACTTTGTATATAGGGCCAGAGTTCTGCTTATTTGCAATAATATGCACATACTATGCTACCCCAGGAACAGCTATTTACAGTTTATGAATAGTTAGCCAATTAAACATGTGGCAAAAAGGGAAAAATAATAGCCAAGAGAGCTACCAAAACCAACTTAATTTCAGCGGCGGCGCCAGGATGTCAAATTTTGGGGGCAAACTTAGGACAAAGGAAAATGTTGGTGGCAAAGGTTTTCGCGAGCAGCGCGAAGCCGAGCGCGGTCTTGCGGCCTCTGGTGGGTTCCAGGGGGAAAACCCCGGTGGGCTCAGGGTGTAAAGCTCTGAGGTTTCAGCATATCTCTAAGTGAAAAATAAGTCCCAGGAGAGGTATATGATTTGATCTTCGGTTGATCTAACTCCAAGGTTAACAACTTTTTGTCTTTGGAAGTATCTTTTCACATTTGCGCCTTGTCATCGAGTACCACTATACTAGTCAATGGCTTAACCAGACTTTTTCATTTGGGTGGGGTGCTGGTGCAATTATCAGTTGGCGTGCAGCCCACAGAAATTATTGATGGATGCATAAGGGAGAATAAGAAACAATAGAAAAATAAATGAAGCACGCTATGTACCACACCGCGCACTACCAGGACAGGGCAACTTTGTACCATTAGTGATGTGCATGCCATATGCAGATTTGAAACCCCTTGCCTAACCCAGAAGAATGTAGGCCCACTTAAAGGACACGTTAGGTAAACTTTTCGTCAGTATCAATTGCACATTCACCCAGGCGCCAGTGCACTCCCACCCCCACCCCAACACACACACACACATTGGCCACATACACTTCCATTCCAGCAACCGCCCCCTCGTGCTCCCCCCTCTCAGCGCCGCCACTGGACTGTCTCGCAACGTTCCAACGTGAGCGCTGCACAGGTACTAGACTTGCATAGCATTGTATACGACCGTGCAGGCGCGCAGCCAAGATTGTGTCATGGGCAGTTGGTGTCATGGGGGGGGGGGGGGGGGCATGAAATGAGGGAATAATTTAAGGACAGGGAGAAAAACGGCTATTTTAGGTATTTTTGCATTGCAAGGTTGGGTCATGGGAGGTTCAACCCCAACACCCCTCCGCGTGGCCAGCGGCGTAACCAGGACTGAATTTTTTTTTTGGGGGGGGGGGCTATAGGTAACAAGTGGGGGCCTAGTACCTCCGAGGATCAGGCGCGGCAAGACTATCTAGGCGGAGAGCTACCATCGGTTGGCACGGAGCGTACAAGAAAATTTGGGGTTTTACAAACCCTCCAGATGGCTGGAAATGGCACTTCCCACGTGTTTTAAGCTGGATGTACCCAGCCTTGAAATACGAATCTCATGTCTGCCACTTCTCAAACAGTGAGAATATAAATCACTCTATGAAAAATGCATACATACACTTTTTAAGGACCCAAAATCTGGGCATTTCTGATCTGTGGCCTGGGGGATGAGACTAGAGCGAACCGGTGTCTCCCTTTCCCTTGGGAAAAATTGTGAACTTCAGGAGAACGTAGATCGCAAATGCGGCAATATCTGATGGATTTCAGCTTTAATAGGAAAACCAAAAATAGTTGTGTCGCCCTCTGACAAACTCTCTATGCGTTAGATTTGCTACATACAAAATGGTGCTATGTTTGGCAAAACTTTGAACTGATTACACGCCTACGTTTTAGGATTTTCTCATTCGGGGAGCATGAAAACTTTCAAAATACTCATTGTTAGTCTTTGTAGAGATTTTACAAGTGACATACATACAACCAAAAAATAATGTTTTCCAGTTTTGGGTGGCGTCTAGATGCAAAATGGTGTAGTATTTGTTCAGTCATCGGTACATTACGTAGTCAAATTAAAATACTACGAGTAAATCTTCCAAAATATTTAAACCGCAAATCAGAAGTATGGATCATGCGGGAAACACATGAAATCCGGACCTTGTGGACATTTTGCAATCCGCCCGGACGCCAAAGCCGACTAGATAAAGAGAACCTGTCGAAAAAATCGTTCCACAGTGGCACTTGTCATGGGAGGAAGTGAGTCACGACATAGGCCTACTTGTTAGGGATGGAACAGAAGAATTATTCGAAGGCAGTACCTTACCCTTAAGGCATATTTTGTGCATGGTAAAGTATCGGAATGGTCGTGTAAGAATGGTCTCCAGTGTATGATTGCGTTGTTTTCACTAAATCAACCGGCTATCGGAAAGGCAGAGAGGGTTTTTACCTTGTAAAGTCACATTCGAGTTTGTTGTCGAGACGTTCGTTTCATCTTCGAAGTGAAATGCAATAAATGACAGTGCAGATTATGTACGGTATTCAATTTAGTGAAAGTAGGCATTTTGAAGTTATTACTTGATTCCATGCGTGCGCACAAACTGTGTTTTACACACATTCATGCATGTTTTCTTAATTGTTACACATTTCATTTCTTTACTGGTTTAGAAGGAAATACTTCAAAGTTTATTTCCGTTCAAACACTTTATTTTTTCTTAATTACATTATCAGGAGACAAAAAATCTGGGGGGTGGCTAGGCCCCCAGCCCCCCCCCCCCATCCGTGGTTACGCCACTGCGGCTGCGTACTACGTACTGCGCAGATTATCAAAGGCTATATAGTATGGTCGAGACTGTGGCTCGAATACTTTCGTTAGGGTCTTTGTTCGTTGAGAGTTTTTTGCGTAGCTCATAACTTTTAGCTGTATAAACTTTGGGACTTAATTTTCCAACACAGACCAGAAGGTAACGATCGCCATTTTCCTTTACCAGACACGTAGGCTAGAGCCAGTCGTTGAAAAATTGTAACGACACTGGAACAGAAACTACGGCCAATTAGTGCAACAAGTTTGACCAGTATATGGCCATACCTGTAACACTAGTTGACTGATATCTGTTGTGCCCTATCCGAGCACTCCTTTCTAGAGTATGGGCTAGTGCTAACGTATGTAAGGCCTAATATTTAAAAGAGACGTGTTGGGTCTCGGCGTTCAACTTCAGGACATACACTCCTTTGGCCTATCGCACGACCTGGAGGCTGGCTTTTGACCAGCAGTGTGCTAAGCGAAAGTTGATTTCTTTTCAGCATCAGTGGCGACACCAGCTGGGGGCATTAACCCCCATAGTCAGATCCCCTTCACTCAGACAAAAAATCTGGGGGGTGGCTAGGCCCCCAGCCCCCCCCCCCCCATCCGTGGTTACGCCACTGCGGCTGCGTACTACGTACTGCGCAGATTATCAAAGGCTATATAGTATGGTCGAGACTGTGGCTCGAATACTTTCGTTAGGGTCTTTGTTCGTTGAGAGTTTTTTGCGTAGCTCATAACTTTTAGCTGTATAAACTTTGGGACTTAATTTTCCAACACAGACCAGAAGGTAACGATCGCCATTTTCCTTTACCAGACACGTAGGCTAGAGCCAGTCGTTGAAAAATTGTAACGACACTGGAACAGAAACTACGGCCAATTAGTGCAACAAGTTTGACCAGTATATGGTCATACCTGTAACACTAGTTGACTGATATCTGTTGTGCCCTATCCGAGCACTCCTTTCTAGAGTATGGGCTAGTGCTAACGTATGTAAGGCCTAATATTTAAAAGAGACGTGTTGGGTCTCGGCGTTCAACTTCAGGACATACACTCCTTTGGCCTATCGCACGACCTGGAGGCTGGCTTTTGACCAGCAGTGTGCTAAGCGAAAGTTGATTTCTTTTCAGCATCAGTGGCGACACCAGCTGGGGGCATTAACCCCCATAGTCAGATCCCCTTCACTCAGGCGTACATGAATAAAATCAAGTGAAGCCCTTATATTAGGTCTACCTTTTTAACTTTTTTCTGACAATTTTTTCACCTTGACTCCGAGATATAGGCCTAGACCTACTAAGACCTCAAAGCTTCCCGGGACTGTGCTCCTCGGACTCCTTCTATACACTGGGGCTTAGTCCCATGTGAGCCAACGGAAAATGTACACACCATAAAGTTTGTTTTCACGCAGAGATGTGTCGTATGCTGCAACCTCACAGCTTCGGGCCGGACCATTTCCCTTAGACCTCGAGCCCATCAAGATTTTTCCCGATGGCACAGGGTCCTTGGCGGTTTATGAATCAATATGCTCAAGTAAAATATACATAGGCCTATGCTAACTAAAGACTTAACTTTCATCCACAGATGTACTAAAACCTGCAGAACAGATGGGGTTCTAGCCCCATTGAAACCCACCAGAGTTTCAAGACGGTCCCATTGACCCTACCCTGAAGAACTTGCGCCTCGGTATCCCGCGGAGCAGACTCGGTTTGTTCAGTCCCCTTTAAGTCTTCACAAACCACCAAAACCATATATGGTCAGGATACGACCAATCAAGACTGATCAAAGAATACGCCCACAGTCTGCTACGCAGGCAAGTGCTTTGGGTAACACTAATTCGGTCCCAAACATTTTCCTGTGCCCTCAGTTTTCCCTCTCACTTACTTTGGAAACCGCGTGTTCCTGCGGAAGGCCCGGGTTCGATTTGCAGGTCGAATCATACCAAGGACTCTTAAAAATGGAATCCATTGCCGTTGGATGTGATGCTCTGCAAGCAATGGAAATATTCGCAATGGAATAGGGAAAACAAGCCAGCGATTCACAACTGGAAAAAACGCCTTGACCGGCTCGATTCGAATCAATGGTTTGGAAACAACAGGCCTTAAAACTCTATCTAACTAACTAACCCTTACTTTTGAAATCCTGGTGCTTTTTTGAAATCACTGATTAGCTATCGTGACTTTCTTTTGTCAGACCTAACGAACATATTGCAGTTGTTTTTCATCACTTATCAATGGGCCGTAAAAGGTCAAAAAATTGAAGCAAGCTAAAACCGTCACTTTGAAACTTCCAAAAATTTAGCCTAGCTTTCGAAATGTTTGCCCACCATAGACTGATAGAACATTATACGGGTATCATTGTGAAGTCGCGTAAAACGTTTGCTTCAGTGCATGCAGTCCTATTCTTTTCGACAGCAAGTTTCAGAAAAGTGTGCTGCATGGGGGGAGGTTATAAATTGGAAAAGACTCGTAATTTACGAGACTTGCAAGCCTAGAAGCCTTTTGGCTTTTGATTCACGTAAGGACATGAAAATGTTGCAAGCTGATAACATGGGGGGGGGGGTTTATTATATTTTCTGTGCCGGTTACTTATTCTCAAGCACTGACAAATCTCACAATTTTCTTCTTTTCAAAGTATACTCCATAATATTATTAGGATTTCAATGTTGCATCTTCAAAGTAAATAAAGCAAGCAGTTGCTTCCAGTCAATTTCACAATGTTTAGGAGCAAATAAATTGTTACATGACTCTCAAGAGCCATCCATGAAACAAGATAAAGTAACTTTTATTCCATTTGAGGTGACTGCATTTTCCCGTAAAACCTTATTAAAAGGGACAGACAACAGTTATCCACTTAGGAAGTAGAAATAACAAGATCATGTGGATAAATTTTCAGATAATAGTAACTTTTAACATTTAACTGTGCTATCGCAGGTAGCTGTGTTCTTGCTGTAAATAGTGCCAGTCGGCTGTGTTGTCGAGATCTATGTGTAAATTTTCCCCTCTTTGCCCCTTAATTTTTTTAATTTCTTTCCTCTTTAGTACCTTGACACATTTTACCATGTTATATTTCATTTGTTCATGTAACATTACATGTTTACAAGTTTCTTGTACCTGTTTGGGGTGAAATAGAGAATAAATGAACATGAGACTTAAAATGGTACAAAAGCTCAACGGTAGATTACCCAGTCCATAGACATTAACTCCAATTTGCAACAGATATACACAACGTGTCCAGACAAGCTACATCATATAAAAACCTTTTAAAACGCCTAGTTTTCTCCCTTAAAAAATACACCTTAACCCCTCCCCGATGTATATCTAATACATGTATTTTTGTTAAAGAACCCACTGAGTGTTTAATGAACGCCTCAGATAAGTATCGTGGGCCTCTCTATATCCATCCACAGTATTGCCCTAGTGAAGGATTTTTGAAGTTCAAGTTCAAGTAAAACTTTATTGTATCCCACGAAGGGTAACTGAACACTCGCAAGTGAAGAAGTAAAAAATGTAGATGTAAAGTAATCAACAAATTAAAAAGATAAAGTAGCAACATGTTGACGAGTAACATATCTCAATTTTTGTGTCTTGAATTTGTTACTTTACTTACTATAAACCTTTTAACACTAAGCTGTGATTGAATTAATTGTTATTAATCTTTTTGTGGTACTCAAATTTGCAGTGTCAGCTTTTTTCCCCAAGTAAGAATCTGTGGTAAAAGAAAAATAAAAATATTAAAACTTATACGCTTTATTGAGAAGTCTTAAAGTGTATCTCAAGTAATAAAATTCAAAAATATATATTAATGAGCATGAAAATGAATTCTTAGAGTCCAACTTACATCTTCATAGGACAATCCTGAGCTGAGATATAAATATTGAAGTTTATTCACTAAACAGCTTTAAATGGTATGTTGCGAAATAAATTGTGATGTCATTATGTAAGACTCAAATTACAATCTTTGCATTTCTTTGTTTTTCTGAAAGTTACTGCACCTTGTATCAAGGTGTGATGGCACTCTTACTCTATTGGGGTGATGTGATTAAATACTCTGTGCAGTATGCTGTGCAAGCAAACAGAAAGTATTCAAGGTCATAAAAACATTTTTAATTTTAAAGAAAGGCAAAGGAGGTTCTGTGAGTTGCACAGCAAGAGAGCCACAAATTAATGATTAATGAGTAATCGACCAACTTATTTTAAGTGAATAAACTTCAACATTTCATATCTCAGCTCAGGAATGTCCTATGAAGATGGCAGTTAGACTGTTAGAATTCATTTTTCATGCTCTTAATTACATATTTTTGAATTTTTTTGCGGTACACTTTAATGTATTATAGAAGCTATGTACCGCCCTCTCTGAAAAAACCATTTCATAGTAACCATATAGTTCTAAATACAATCGGTGACTACACTTGTAAAAAAAAATTAATGCAAACTAAAACTCTACTCTGGTTGGTCGTTGATGGTACACAGTTTAGTTGTGATCCGAATAAGTTTACACACAGTTGTGTGTCAATATTTTACCGATTAGTTGAAACTAAGTGCGGGCCCAATGGCATATGTAATGGATGTGTACTAGAAGGTGATTCCTTTTATTTGAAGGGAGGACAGAAGTAAAGTTGATTGAAAGAACGTCCCTCTTAGGATTGAGATAAGAATACATTTATGTAAGAGAAAAAAGATTAATAAGTTATTTCTACAACATGTGCTATAGAAGTTGCAAGTCGTGACATACAAAGAGGTTTGTCTCTTTAAGATTTCCGTCTTAGTTTCTATTAGTTAACGGTTGATGTTTCTTAGCATCTTATGTCTGATTTTTTTCTGCAAGCCACGCCCTAAAATAATTGGGTAACTTTTACCCAAAGTTGTTTGAAGTTTGAAATGTTGAGTAAGGAACTAAACACCGAAAACTGGAAACAAAAAATACTCTTTACATGATGAAAATTCACTTAAAGTTTTTGACCAACTGTTAGTAGTCTTTTGCCTAACATTAGCAGGTGACTCAAAATACAAGCATATGGGGATGTGTTTTCGGCGCGAATGTGAATGATCAAGCTTTTCTCCTATACGTGTTGACCCCTGGTAAAAATATCATAGACTAAATCATGGAGCTATTGCGGATGGATTAAAGAACCCTACTTAGAACAGAGCATCCAAAATTGCAGTCGGGAGGTCTAAGATTTCGACTCCTGGCCAGGTCACGCAGAACGCTTTAACAATGGAACCTATACTGCCATTGTGTTTGGTGCTCAGCAAAAGCAATGGAGAAGGGAAAACAAGCTCATGAGCCACAACTGAAAAAATGCTGTGGCCGGCCCAGCTTAAAACACTTGGTTAGAAACTTGGCCGTCAAACGCCATCTAACCTAACCTACCGTACTTTCCTTTGCAAATTAGTTCAAAGTTTGCAGACTATAAACTTTTGATTGTCAAAGGCATACTCCGGTGACTTGTCATTAAGGTCTTGGAAGAAAGACGAAAATATTCGA
Organism: Holothuria scabra; assembly: GCA_037179385.1. Classification (NCBI taxonomy): domain Eukaryota; kingdom Metazoa; phylum Echinodermata; class Holothuroidea; order Aspidochirotida; family Holothuriidae; genus Holothuria; species Holothuria scabra. The sequence goes on along the minus strand of CM074182.1, from coordinate 37,778,075 downwards.
CCCCATTTCCTCCAAACCGTAACTCAAATTGGTTATTTTTGTTTAAAAATACTTCTACTTTTCAACAAAGCCACAGAAAGTTATGTAATGTGGGCACATTGTGTCAAGTTTCTTTTGTTTTTTTGTTTTTGTTTTTTTTACATTTAATCTCCTGTTTGTCATTGACATTTGATACTGTTGAACTTTTTGAATAACCTATCTGAAGATCTAGCACCGTCTTATACCATTTGTTGGGAATAGAAAATAAAATTGCCTAGTATTCCGTGCAGCATCATAAAAATTACAACTCAATGGAATGCAATGTTAAATTAATGTGCCGCGATGACATCACAGATTTCCCATGATGCAATAAATCCCAAGAAAAATATTGAGTTGTTTGAAAAATTAATATCTTCCGAACGCAGTATGCCATGGAGATGCAGTTTCACCTCCTGAAAGAGAAAATTGTTCTGCCCATTTTGAAGTCAATGAATTTTGTCTCTGGAAAATTTCTTTATGTTCATGAAATTGAAGGCCACATAAAAGGAATTCAGGAATGACTATAATTTTTCTTGTCGTCTTTTAGATTTTAAACAGCTCTTGGCATTATTTCAGCCATTGCCATAAAGTTTTCCAGTTGTCAAGGAAAAATAATACTGTATGATTTTCGCGCATGAGTTCATTGTTCTTTTAAGGAAAACATACAGCTTAATTGACTTATTCAACATGTGTAAATGTTTCACTGTTTTAGAAACAATGCGGAATTGTTTCAAAGTTCATATGCCGAAAAAAATGCTTCTAACTAATTTGAGAAATTAAAGTAACAAAGGAAGCTGATCAATTAAAAGCGCATTTACAGTCGTTTAGACTGGGAGACTGACAAAAATCTTTAATTGTTGACAACCTTGATCCCAATTAAAGTATTGTGACTATCAAGTCTTTGTTTGAGGATAACCGTAACATCAAAGGATCACATGCTTATTAAGGAGGCCAAGTCAAATCAACTTTTAAAATTATCTAAAGGACCCGCCAAGCAAAATACCTTACACAAAAGGGATTAAAGGTTGTGTGACATGAAAGTGAAAAAAAAATGGATATTGAATGTAAAAAGCATTAAAAACCAAGAAAATAGTCGTAATTTACATCCAGATCCGTCAAAAATTGACCATTTTACAGGTCAATTTCTGATTTGCACGTTATCATTAATAACCTTGAGCTCAATGTGCAAATTTCATGATGTCATGGAGGGGACATCCACACATGGCTAATGTTATCCTTTCAAGGACAGTTGTAGAATGAGTTTGACTTAGAATTTTATTTGGAAGTTTAAAAGAATAGTTCAAAGCCAAATTTATTTTTGATATGTTAAAGGGGAACAGTATTCTTAGCATTCTGGTAAAAGTTTTATTCATTTCCCATGTTCGGTCCTCGAGATATTAGCGATTGAATGGGGCAAATTTTCTACATAAAATGAACTTGGAGCAAGCAGGCGTGATGTCATGGCTTCACATTGTCGGCCAATGGTTTGTATTGATTTATAATTTACCATCAATTTTATGCGACAAATGGTTTATTTGTAAATACCATTGGCGTATCCTGAGCAATAGGATTTTACTTCATGTGCCTTAGGTGCAAGGTAACATCCCTAATCAATCCAAGGTCAAACTAACAAGAAGAAACATAAAAGAAAAACAAAACATTGGCCAACAACTATCTAATGAGTAAGCAAGGTACAATTAATAAGCCATAGTGTTAACAAAAGAAATGTTAACACTGTGCAACACTCCCCATCATTAATTTTTGCATAAGCAACAAGTTGCTTCAGAGACAGTCAAACTTTGAAAAGGTACATCCCCCATATATATTGAGAACCGTAAAAGATAATAACATAGTTCCAACGGATTTCTCCTTAGGAACCTTCGCTCCCTAGCTGTCAAGGGAAGTCTGGGCATTTTGCTGACATGTCACGCTACCTTTATAACAGTCATAATGTTGTCTGATAAAGTCGGATTGGACTGGGGGCTTGGATGCATGCGACTAAACCTACCTGTTAAACAACTTTGTAGGAATGCTGTGCGTACTGTTTTAAAATACATTCTAAAATACACCCCGACAGGAAAATCTCCACTGGAAACAGTCTGAATGCAAAAAAGCAAGAAAGTGTTTCGATAATTTAACATCAGATAGCCTGGATTCATTACAACATATCTCTTATTTATTTCTAGAATTCCCTATTAAGCAAGCATTTCACATATCAGGAATTCCATTTGTGATATCCCAAAATATAGTCTCAAAATGTGGTAACGATAGGAAAATGTCAGTTAAAAATATTTCAACTTCCAATCATTGACATAAAGCATAGTCTAGGGTGTAACATACCGCAGTCTTCAGTGTGTTGTTTTCCGTAGCTTCCAGTGCCAATGACGGACTCTGCGCAGGAATAATTGCAACCATTGAAGGACAAGGGACAGGCTCCGGGGGCAAACATTGGCGAAATTTAAAGCTTTCTGTAAAGCAGGTAAAACATTCTGATGAATAAAAAATGGACATTAAGAAGACATTTTTGCTGTTATTGTGATAACTTTCTTATTCACTAATTAATATTTGTCTTTATTCTTACCTATGGTACAATAGGTTGAAATGCACTGTGGGTTGTTTCAATTTCATTTTTAACATACACACTTAGGGGCATGGTCACCAAGCCCCAAATCAACCACTCCCCTAGTCTGTTCATTTGGCACTCCATTTCTTTCTTCTCGAAAGTTTGTTGTCGAATGTGCTCACCAGAAGTGCACCTAAGAGGAAGGGAATAGGAGGATTCTCGAACCATCCCCATAAAGGATCACCGTTTTTGCTTGTTAGATAGAAATATCTTTAATGTAGTTTTCAACAGGGACAAAAAAGGGGGGGGGGGTGAATTGTTCTGTCCCTACCAAATGTAGACATTTTGTTAGTCTTTTGTTCCGAAATAGATGTCACAGCATTTTGACAAACTGCTGATAATGTTACGGAGAAGGGTTCTCCATCAAAGAATATTTACTAAAATCTTACTTTCTGAGCCCATGAGGGGAGATTTACGGCAAATTTACAACCCAAATTTCCCTGGGATATTTCACGTCAACTAACGTTTTTGCTCCACCCTCTCAACTCCCCGCCCTAGGCCCAAATCCTTGCACAAAATCAGTGGCGGCGGAAGCATAAAAATTTAGGGGGGGGGACAATCAGTGAACAAGATGGAATGGTTAGACTCGTGAAACGAACCCTATGTGCGCGTAGCGCACATCACGAGCGCGAAGCGCGAAGTCCCACTGGCGTGGGCCCAGAGCCCGCCTTAGGGCCCTGGAAGCTCTGAGATTTTACAAGCTCCCTCGTGCAATCGAAGCCGTTTTGGGGACATTTTACGGTGAAATCAACGAACAAAAATGTGCGAAATATTTGCGTTCACAGATAGCCTATAGGCTATTTCTCGGACATTAACAGTTGCGTTGTTATGTTTGTAATTTTGGTTTTGTTAAAATCATTTTTCAAATCCAAAGGAAAAGAGGTGCAGTTACCTAACTATTCTAAAATTACCCCCCCCCCCCCCCCCCCCCCGTACTCGCCCTTGGTTTGGTACTGCACCTGTAAGTTTGTTTTGATTTTGTATTTTAATTGAAGGTCTATTTCTTGAAATTCTTGTACTTTCACCGGGATTCATTTCAACATTCAATCTGGTGTAAATTCATTAATATTATATACCTTGGAATCAGTCTGAATCTACCTATGCAGACCTATCTGATCAGGATGAATCCGAACTTCTGAACAATGTGTAGGCTGCCTCGGTATAATACCGAATACCGAGGTAGCTTACTCTTCCAAAGTTCCTACCGGACGGTCATGTACGTACGCACACGTCATGCGAACGGAGCTACCATTCGGCGATTTTCCCATAGATGATACGTTTCGCTCATTTTTGGCGGATTCCGGATTCCAATCTGTTATAATAACTAGGTTTGTGGTTGAGGTTCTTGGCAATCACATTTCAAAGTTAGGTCGCAGGTTTCTGTAGGTTTCGACTGTTTGTGACCTTTCATTGCAATAGCATAGTCTAGAATCTAGATCGTTGTTTGTTCCAACGTTTAGGCTGTTTATTATTATTTCTTCAAAATAATACACCCCAGATCATGGGGGAGGGGTGATTACATAGGTCATTCCCAAGTCAAATATCGGGGGGATATATCGCATTATCCCCCTCCCCGGCGCGATTTACGCCTATGGGGACGATCATAGTAGAATCTCATTATACCACTGACCCCTTCCTTAACAAAGTCAAACTCCAGCCAGATTATCTTCTGTTTTGGGTAATTTATGGCCCTAAACTGAATATTGGTGCTTATGTCATATTTTGCTGTTAATGCTTTCAGTAATCACATGAAAATTAAAACTGCAGCTGGAATTCACGAAGGCAGGGGGCAGCGTATGACTGCTACATAATTGAATGATTAACAGAGTAGCAAATCCAGGAAAGAATGGGGGTGGAAGCATGCTTCTGCCCCTTCTGGGTCAAAAAACCCTATTTTCATTGTTCAAAATCTCAAGAGAAGTAAAAATGCAATGTTAGGTGCATTTTTTCACCCACATCAATCAGTTTTCAAACATTTCCGAGCTCGGGAAATGACAAAATCGGATATTTACCATATGTGACACCACATCATCAAGAGACACTGGCGGCTATTGCACTATTTTTGTACACTATCTTTCATAGAATTCCAAATTTCCCTCAACGAAAGCTCTTGATTTTGAAATATTTTGTCTAATGGGAAACTTTTGAAATGTCTTCGTTAAGTGTCAATTCGTAGGCCTTAGATAACATTGTGTAGCATCAACGATTGGACCGTCTTGCAACCTAGTCGCCTAACGGCTCTTTGCCAGACAGTCAGGAGGACTTTAGAAAAGCAATCATTTTCAGATTTGCCACCAATATTTAAAGGAAGTGCAGATTCTTCCGTAATCCCCGAACTCTTTACATACAATACATCTCTAATGCAGAAGTGTTCACATTTGCAATAAAAATAAGAAAATTTAGCTACTAGTCACAAGCCCGAGACATGCCATTTTATGCTGTCTGAGGGGTGGCGATTTTTTTTTCAAAATTTTCTGTACGCTACGGGCCAACTGAAGATAGTCTTTCTAGCAAGACTTCATATTCTGGGCAGGGGAACCCTTGTCCTACCGTACTCAAATGCTCTCATACACACTTGTCATCAGATACCTTTCAACCCTGTCAATTGTGTAGTCTGTGTAAATGGATTCTTTAGTTATTAAAGTGTCAAAATTTTATCAATGTTCATTATTGCACAGCAGTGGCGTAGCTACAGGAGGCAGGGGTGATTGCGACCTTGCTCGAAAAAGTGTAACATTCGAAAAATTTGCCATTTGAGACACCAGTCAAACACAGTGCGGTTTTATCAAGTTTTCCTTTATAAAATTCCGAATTCTTCCTAAAAAAGGTTCCATTTTTTAAATTATTAGTTTTAAAAAGGTAAATTTTTTCCGGTCGCGCGCTTCGAGCGCTTTAAATTGCAACCCTTAAAGCATAAGTGATCGCTCATAATGGAGTCAGTGGAAAACTTTTCCGAGCCACTACAGGGCCATTTCCCTAAAATTTTCTTCAATATAGGCTTTCATTTTTGTCTAAAAAGGCAACAAAGTTTCGAGAGATTTTTGAATGTCGGCAAGAAGCCTTTATTCGCACTCCTTAGATTACACGATCGTCAGCCGACATGTTATCTCAGATTATATGCTAATAGGAAACGCAGATTCTTCGATAGTCCCCCGAATATTTCCTTACAGGAATCCTTGAATCTAATCTAATTTCTGCCATACAAGCTCCATATTTACAAATGTGTAGAAGGACCCAAATTTTCGGTACGTACCTAAAGAGAGTAGTGTGCACACTTAAGATAAAAATAAGATTTAAAGAAATTATTCTTGCTCCTAGATTAAGCCAAAAAAAAAAAAAACCAATTAGCGCAAAAAATGTACCTTTTGGTCAACGGGGTAGGGTGAGTTGCATGGTCCAAAATTGTCCCCCCCCCCCCACCGTTTCATATTGCTTCCTACGCCACTGAACACAGCGCTTCCCTTAAGGCCCTAAGACACCCACAAACGAACACACTGTACATCAACTCAACAGCTCAACTAGTACATAATCGGGGAAACTCTTTGCCATTGCCCCCCCGACAGTCAGGTCTGGTTACGCCACTGGGACTAGGGGGATTTAGCCCCTCCCCCTTTTTCTGCAACAGGCATTTTGGGCCGCCTTTTACTGCTATTATATTATTGAACGGATTGGGCAGCTCGGGTGGTTAGCCGCCCCCCCCCCTCCTCACCTCAACATTCGCTCCTCGGTCCCTGCCATTGCCTTTAATGATACCTTATTAAAATGAAGAATTTTTTAAAAAATGAAGCAAGTTTCGGAGGGCAACGTCTGACTTCAGGTATGAAGAATACAACATAGCAAGTCCACACTATCTACGTCACGATGAGAGTAGTACTTTTGAGATACTCTTTTCCAGATAAAAAAGAGTGAAAGGACACTGTAGCTGCTTGTCGATATTGCGGTTATATATGAGCTACACTCAGTTTAGTGGAACATTCAGGGCAATTGTGCTATCATGTAACACTCAGCCCAATGAGAGGGTTTCACGTTATCTGTTTATTCAGGTGTACGGCGAAGTCCTTATTAAGTCGTACCCCTAATGTCTGCCAAAGTGAACACAGAACAAATTTTTCCGTATATTCATAGAAGTATGTCGCATCGAGACTGGTTGAATTTAGTGAATATTCACAAAAAGCAACAAATGGTACCTTTTAAATCACATAGTAGCACATGCCCCCTCCAAAGAGCTTCTATGTAATTGTAATACCCACGCCCATGTAGTGCTCCTTGCTTAGATGGTTATTCAAAACAATCATGGGCGTCCGGAAGGGGGGGGGCAAGGGGGGGCACTTGCCCCCCCCCCCTGGAAAATCAAACTTGTGAAAAAATTAATTAAAAATTTAAATAAAAAAAATTAAAAATAATTCATCAAAATATCTTCACTCACAGCGTCATTTTCTACTCGTGAAATATGCGGACATTTGACCACCAATAGCAAAAGAGAGGATGGTATGCTGAATAGTGAAATCGAAATTTGGGGACCATCATTCGTGACATCTATTGGAAATTTGTAATTGTAAAAACTATGCCAAAATTGTACTGGTTTTCAGGTATGTAGTGTGCATATGGCATCCGACTATTGATGAATGCGTTGGTCTGGTTTGGTCCCATGCTGATCTCAAGTGGCGACGCGCGGATGTAAATAGGATATACAAGGTGAATATGAGGGGGGGGGGGGTATGATTCATAATTGGGTAACGGATATAGGCCTATACAGGCTGTTTGACAGCGTAAGTTTTATCGTGCATAGGCGTGCGAGGCCGTGACAGAAAGGCAGATTTCCCTTCAACAATTTTTTACACTGAAAATTCTAAAAATTTAAAAATTACAGACATGAAATTCCTGTTTCAGGGCTGGGTACATGCAGCTTATAACACTCGCCAAGTGTCGTTTCCGGCCATCTAGAGGGTTTGTAAAGCACAAAATTTTCTTGTACGCTCCGCGCCAACCTATGGTGGCGCTCCGCTTAGATAGTGTACACAATTCAATCTTCCATGAATGACCTTGCCCCCCCCCCCCTTGTAAAAATTTCTGCGGACGCCCATGAAAACAATAATGATAGTACATCTCAGGTTTCAGTCAAGACTCCCAGTTTACCGCACAGAATGCACATACTCACTTAAAAATGGTAGCATGATTGATGAGCGAGTACATGAATGAGGCACAGTGGTAATGAAATTTATGTGTAAAATTGGACGCAGCCATCTTCGCTTTTTTTTTTTTTAATTTTTCCTCGTTACTCTCTACATTTGATGTTGCTAATGTTAGTATTTGTAGTGCTGTCAAACTTTAAAATAGAATTCTAATCAAAAGTTTCATTTTTGTAAGTGAAAGAGGAACTAAATCTACACTATTTTGTTCCAAATCGGACATGAACTTCCCGAGATTTCACATCAGTAGAGATAGCGCTGTGATCCAAAGTGAGAGCAGCAGAGGACATTATTTTATCGCTGCCTTACATTCACAAGAAGGAGGTGTTAGATAGAGTTTTATGGCCCAGTCACGGCCTTTTTTCCAGTTGTGGAACATTGGCTTGTTTTCGATACTCCATTGCTTATTCGGAGCATCACGCACAATAGCAATAGGTTACACTTTTAGAGTCTTTGGTATGACTCGACCTGGGAATAGAACCCGGGCCTTACGCGTGAGAGGCGGATGGTCTTACCGTTAGACCAAACACGCGGTCTACATTTACAATGAAAGCTTGTTTTTTGGGGGGTTTTTTAGTCTGTTGTGTTTCCTTTAATTTGATATGGATACGAACTCTCCGTTGAAAATGCAAAGTTTTGTACAGTTCTATTGCCATTCACGCAATAGCATTCTAATACATAGCAGTGGCGTAGCCAGGATGGGATTTTTTGGGGGCCTAGGTAACAAGTGGGGGCCTGGATACCTCCGAGGGTCAGGCACGGCAAGACTATCTAAACGGAGGGCCACTGTCGGTTGGCGAGGAACGTACAAGAAAATTTTGGGCTTTAAAGCCCCTCAAGATGGCCGGAAACGGCACTCCCATGTGTTTTAAGCTGGATGTACCCAGCCTTGAAATACGAATCTCATGTCTGCGACTTCTCAAATAATGAGAATAAAAAATCAATCTATGAAAAATGGTAATACATACACTTTTTAGGGTCCCCAAAACTGGGCACTTCCTATCTGTGGCCTGGGGGATGAGACTAAAGGGAACCATCGGTTGGCGCGGAGCGTTTAAGAAAATTTTGAGCTTTAAAACCCCCTCCAGATGGCCGGAAACGGCACTTCCCATGTGTTTTAAACTGGATGTACCCAGCCGCAAATGCGGCAATATTTGAATGGATTTCGGCTAACCTAAGGGAGTATAGTACCCTTTAACAGGAAAGCCAAAAGTAGTTGTGCCCTCTCTGAAAAAGTTAGATTTCCTAGATGCAAAATGGTGCTATGTTTGACAAAACTTTGAACTGATTATAGGAAGAAATTTTAGGATTTCCCCTTTTTGGGGAGCAAGAAAAATATCAAAATATTTTTAGTTTTTGTAGAGATTTTACAAGAGATATACATACTTCCAAAGAAACAATGTGCAAAATGGTGCAGTATTTATCTATCGGTACATTACGTAGTCAAAATTAAAATACTACGAATAAATCTCTCAAAATAATTGAAACGCAAAGCAGAAGTATGGGTCGTGTGGGAAACACATGAAATCCGGTCCTTGTTGACATTTTACAAATCCCCCGGACGCCAGTGCCAACTAGTACAAAAGAGGACTTGTAGAAAAAATCGTCCTACAGTGGCACTTGTCATGGACAGGAGTGACGCAAGACATAGGCCTTCTTGTTAAGGATGGAAGGGAAGAATTATCCGGAGGCAGTACCTTACCCTTACCTGCTTACGGCATATTTTGTGTACGATAAAGTTTAGGAATGTTCGTGTAAGAGTGGTCTCCAGCGTAAGATTGCCTTATTTTCAGTAAATCAATCAGCCATTCGAAAGGCAGAAAGGGTCTTAACCTAACAAAGTCACATTAAATGTTGGCGTCGAGACATTCGTTTCATCTTCGAAGTGAAATGCAATAAACGACAGTGCAGTACAAAAACGGTATCTAATTTAGTGAAAGTAGGCATTTTGAAGTTATTACTTGATTTCATACGTGCGCACAAAATGTGTTTTACACACATTCATCAATGGTTTTTTTTTTAATTTTTACACATTTTATTTATTTACTGTTTTAAGGAAATACTTTGTTTGTTTCCGTTCAAACATTTTATTTTTTTTCAATTACTTTATCAGGACGCAAAAATCTGGGGGCCTGAAGAAAATCCGGGGGCCTAGACCCCCAGCCCCACCCCCCCCCCCCGCCCTCGTGGCTACGCCACTGATACATAGGACATTTGAAGAGAAATTGGTAGAAAAGTTTTAAAATCGGCTGTTCATATGATGTCATATGTGTTCAGTTGCTTCTAGTTCACCGTGGAACACACATCTAGTCATTTGCTGATGCCTGCAGAAAGGTATGCCCTATTTGAATGGAAGCAATAAATGCTTTATAGAAACTGAAGAAATTGTTGGAAGCGGACAGAGTCGCATAAATTTTCTATACACTTCCGTAAATAAATGCTTTCTACTGGTAAAATACTGAAAATATTTATACCCTTTAAAGATCAATATAAAGCAAATACCTCTCTGAAACTAACACAATAGTAAGGTTGGCGAATATTCACAATCTGCCACCTCACCTGGCTAGGTATGATTTGCTGTTAAGAGTACATAAAGTCTGCAATATGGCAACATTAGCTCGTACTTTTGCGAAATATTTTATTAAAAGTATCATTTGAACAAATCACATTTATATCCAATTTGCCAGAAATTTTGCTGAACTTGCAGATGAAAATATAAATTTGTTTCTAATGCAAAAACTATAAGTCAAATGTCTATTTTGGCACCCTGAGTCCGGGCAGGCTACATGGACTTGTTGCTGGCAAGGGTTTTGTTGCACGCACTAAAATTTCTGCGAGCAGACCAAATTTGGGTGAGTTTCGCGTGGAAATTGTGTGTTAAACGCGTGACACTTGCTTCGGTTTTGTGTGTTTTTCGTGTAACATGCGCGCCACACGCGAGAAGTTCAGTGTAAGCTCAGGGTTACTTAAGGGCACTGAGGGTAACCTGCGTGTCAGTTACATGGTATCTGCGTGGGAGTTGCCTGCAACGTGAGAGGTTTAAGCGTGCCCATTACGGGCAAATTTTATGGCAAAAGTAGTCGCAAGCCCTCAGATTACCAGCAGGGAGACAGTAACTTGCCCGCAACGAACCCTCACTTTTCTCGCTCCATACCCGCAGAGTTGACGCTCTGAACACAAGTTGGCAGGACCAACACCGTTCCTTGCTCGCAAAATGCACCCTCCATGCCCGCATGTTACACGCGCTCGCGCAAAATTGTCACATGGTTCACGACCAACTTACGTTCTTCAAGGAGGTTAAGTGCTGGTGACTTGCGGCCTCACCTGACCTCCTGTTGACGTTCTGCGGGAAACTCTGCGGGAGTTTGCTCCCGCAGTTCACCCGGAACAAGTTTGGAGCATGTTCAAAACTTGGCTGCGGGCAACCTTCAGTTCGGTAGACTCTTTCGGGCAAGTACGAACAAGATCCGGGTGAGATAAGGTGTCTACGGGGAGCTGCGTGCAGCACAAATTGTCCCCCCGAGTTGCACGAGGGGCTTGCCCGGAATAGTGTGACAGGGGTTTTACAACCTGTAGTAAATAGTATATTCGGGGAGCTACCACTCTGATAGGTCTGATACATTTATAGCTTAGACCCTTACGTTCCTTGCCGGGTGTTTTCTTTTCGAATGTCCACGCCCTTGATGACCCGTTGAATGTTAGCAGGTACTGTTGACTACCTTTTGTGATACTCAATTCAGCTGATCCATTATGAAGAGTACAGACTGGATCCTCCTCAGTTGGAGTTTTGTTACAGATGCAGCATTGGAGTACTACCTTGGAGTTAGTACTTTCATGGTTGCAGAAGAGTGAAATGAAGTCAACATCCCGTGGCAAAACATTCCAATAAAACCAGCAACGTTTAAGGACAGGATTTGCATCTTAAATAGAAGATTTCAAGAATTTTATATAACCATCTGCATAGAGGTCAAACCGGTCGTTTTGACACAAAGAAGATTATAAATGCAACAAGGGGAAACCAGAAAGCTGATAGGCATGATAGACAAAACGACTGTTCCAGGTCAATCAAAAATTAACATTAATATTTATCCCATCAAATGTGTCCTTCTTGAGGAATAAAATTCATGTTTTCACAATTTTACCTTACATCATCTTTCAGTTGAACTCCATCTTAATGTTAATAACAAAAAAATGATAGGATAATAATAACAGAAGTGTCTGGGAGGCGAATTCGGAAAGATGGTGTGAAAAAACGAGCAGTGCCCCACTGTACCATCGACAAACTTGTACAACCTATGACCGGTACTTTTAATTTTACGTATCATGTCACACATGTTTATTATAAGTTAACTAAAATAATACCTGGGGTGTAGCACAAGGGAAGGGGTTCTGGGGTATGAAATAACCCCCACAACCATGCACTCATGTCTATAGAGCAATGTATGTTGATGAAAGAGAACACTGGGCAACACAAGGAGCTACCACGTATGATACGGTACAGGAACCGTGACCAGCCGGCTGTTATGTGTGGTTCGGTTTGAAGCATCGATTTAAGGGCAAGAGCAGTCACCCCAACTTGAAGTAGTGTAGTAGACTGTCCTCAGTGTTTCATGATTGGTTCTGGAGAGTCATGTGACAATAGTTTTTCTCCTCGATTATGCAATTGACTAGTAGTAACTGCCCGGTTTACCTTAAATTTGCAATACTGAAGACCTAAAATATTATGAAAGATACTTTGAACTGAAATAAGAAGAAATTGTGAGATTTGTTGAGACGCTGCTTCAAAATAAATTTGGGATGACTGCTCTTGCCCTCAAAGTTCTCGTCGCGTATAGGCTGTGTACTTTAGTAAGAAGTAGAAGTGATACGTGACCAGTTCTTACAGTCGTGATATCTGAAATTCAATCAAATGTGAGCCGAAAAAGAGAAGAAAAAATGAGAAAAAAGGAGTGTAAGAAGAGGGAGGGAAGGGGAGCTTCGGTAGCGCCCTGGCATCATATCAAGCACCATTATCAGATTATGCGTCCAGCCCAACCGAGTATGTGGAGGTAAGTTTACTTGCAAATTCGTGTTTATTCCGAAAACTTTTTACGGGAGGATTGGGGGGGGGTGGAATGTGATTTTCATAATTTTGCGTTTCCATATTCCCTGATTTACAATCAGAAAAGCATTCCGTCATTTGGAACCCATATTTGGTACATACTGACAAAATAAATTTTCAACAAACGAAATGGTTTTCTTGACACCGCCGCGGTGTGCAAAATCAACGTGGTGCTTGCGACGTGCTTCAATTGTTTTCCCCCCATGACGTTCCTCAAAAATGACGTCGCTTAATGCCAGTGTGTAAGGGATATTTGTGTAATAAGACTTTATGCATGACGTTAGTGTGCATGACGTCACACTGACGTCATATTTGTAAGAGTAACAACGAGTATGCAATAGAATTTGCTCCACATGCGAAGTAGTCTGATTGTCGATTGGTTGACGAATCAACTGTCGGAATCTTTTGGTGAAACTTGCAATGATACATTGTGACATCTTAAATGTAAGGTCTAGAAGTTAAATTTCGATGATTTGTAAATGAATTAAACTTCTCACCGGTTTCACCAAGTTGGAGTGACACTACAAACGGCACTGAACTAATACGAAATCTTTTGCGACTTCTTCTTCTTACACCCTAGGAGAGGAATAAATCCGTATCTTTCAAACGATAAACATGCCACTAAAATGAAGTTTTCGACTGTCGCCTTAAACAGAATTTTTTTTAACCAGTCTAAATTTGTTGAAGTTTTCGGATTTTAATCTCTGGCAATTTCTCTTTCATTCGGATACTTCATACCAGTGAATGAAAATTAGCGATATGCACCTATTGTTAATAGGGATTCTTGATATGATCAAATATGGCGGATTTATATGTGGGCCGTGTTTACCGATATCTAAAATACATTTACTGATATGTTGACTTGGAACGAATTCATGCTATCGTAAAATAGAATTAATGATATCTGAAAGAATGTCTATATTTTCCGAAGCCAGACAGATATAGCGATATCAACAGTTGTAGAACATCAATTGCAGACATCTTTAAATAACTTGAAACATAGGCATAAGGAATTAACTGTAAGATAAATGATTTAATGATATATTCAGTTATTTTATTATATCATCATGTGAAACTAAAAGTTGAAGGGCTTTCCATGCGGGCTCCCGCCCCGGAATATTTCCCTTTTCTATACTCCCCCCCCCCCCTCTTCTTCAGCTATTTAGCATCAATAGCTTCGGAAACTTGTCTTACTGTAAACTATAACACTTCACTTCATGGCAAGTGAATGGGTCAGAATATTGCGCCTTACCAACGTTAAAGTCGAGCATTCCCGGATGGTACGTACAATATCGTTTACATCGTTAGAGTTCTTCACTTCAGAGTTGTTAACGGATTCCAGTTCGTCGCCATCTCTTGAATTGATAGGGATATTGAGAGATCAAAGAATAAATTTTAATTCACACAAGAGAATTGCACCTCCCTGCTCCAAACAGATGTTCAATTATCCAACAATATTATAGGACCGTGAATAACAAGATTCTGGACCATATCAAGACATATAAAACGAAAAAGGCGTGAAACGGTTTGAAAATGTATGGCGCAATTAAGGAAGGATTCAGTCTAATTGATTTGTCAAAGGGGGACATAAGCCCCCTGCATTTGACTCTGGTATACAGTAGTATTTCGAAAGAATACTGTGCATTCAAATGCATTGTTGTTTATGCTCTGGAGAAAGTCGCTGTCTTCGGTCAGACTGTCAGAAAGGTGTAGAACTGGTTATACGGCTACACTCCAAATACTTTCAAAGTAAGAACAAGACTTTGTGAAAGATCTTGTACATAAAAATTAAGCCACTCTAAAATCATGGATAGCAGCGCCTTGCTAAAATGAAATTTGCAAGTGACAGAAATATACTGTGGGGGTCAGAAGATCAAGCGTTTCGTCAGTCTGTCAGTGGTGCAGATAGCCCGCGGAACGGACGAAGTCTTTTCGTTTAGCTCATCGCTACGAAAAACCTGGGGCAGCAACCTAAGGGGCGGCATCCACAGAGGTGTTACGCAGGCTATGCTGTAGACTGAGTTTCAGAAGTGAGAGGAGGTCAAACGATCGGAGTGCGGCGAAATACGTAGTGAAGGCGCTACGGGGGAAAGAGGGGAGAGCCCCCCAGATTTTGTCCGAGTCCCCCAGCTTTTGTCCTTGCCCCTGGAAATATGTATGTCTTCCTGCCCGAAAGACCATGCAAGATGAGCCATCAGTTGACTCGGAGTGTGCAGAAAATTTAAAAAGAACTCGATCCCTCATAAGGAAACGCGATTCCTTAAAAGGAAGTTGCATGTGTCGGTCTTGTATTAGAAGAATGTAGTCTTAATGCTGAACTTAAGTTTGCAGTGAAATGTTCACTTCCATAAAAATAATCAAATTGCAAAATGGTCAGAACATACATCTGTGGAGGGTGTATGAGGTTTATTATGTTAGATGAAGTTTTCAACCAGTTTCCTATGGAACGCATTTCACGCAAATCTCGTTAATAACGGCGTGATTGGTAGTAACGGCGTTGTACTTTGAGTTAATAACGGCGTAACAGCGTAGTAAATGTTGGAAACCACGGCGAAATTTTAAGTAACCACGTGCTAAATTTCGTTAACAGCGGCGTGATCAGAAGTAACCACGTACTACAAGAGGTATACAACGGCGTATTCGGTTTTAACAGCCAGCTAAAAGTTGGTAACGTCCTTGTCGCGATCAACCGCCGGTGTCGGTAACCATGTAATTTCAATCAACAACGTGCAAACAAGAGGTAGTGGCGCTGTTCCAGTTAACGCAAATACAATTAACGACGATGTAAACGGTAGTAACCATGTAAACTTAAATGGCGCTTGTAGTCAATGGCGCCGTTTAGATAGAAAACTGCTGGGTGGGGGCGTGGCAAAGTGTTTACCAGTACTTCCACTTTTGCTTTGATATTTTGTTGTGACTGAATTATGACAATCTAAAGTTACTTAGAACAGTGACATGTTGGTGAGTGGAAACCTGTATTTATTGACCGATGTATTTCCGACTAAAAGGCTTTAGGCAATTTATTTGTAATTGACTTTACATTTCGACAACAAATAGTAACAGAAATGAAAAGCCAACATTACTTCCTTTCATAAAAGCACTAGGCCTAACTGACTTCACCAAGTAATGAATCACATCACATTGCTGTAAAAAAAAAGATAAAAGATAAAAACAGAAATCCAGAAGCAATGGCGTAACCAGACCTGACTGTCGGGGGGGGGGGGGTGCAATTCCACAGAGGTTTCCCGATTTTGTACTTGTTGAGCTTTTTGAGTTTATGTATACTGTGTTAGTTTGTAGGTGTCTCAGGACCTTTAAGCAGCTCATTTGGAGCAGAAATTCAACAAATTTTTCCAAACCTGTTAAGGTTTCTTCACAAACTAATGACAAATGGTCAAACTTAGACAATTCCCATACCCATGAATACAAATAGCCTAACTGTTTTATGAGTGAGTAATTAACGGTTCAAGTCCGTTTTTGAAAATTCGTGACCAGGCACTTTTTCAAATTATGTACAAAACCGTTACAAGTCAGGACACTAGAAAATTCAAAATTAAACGTTTTCTGTGACTTTTGGACTTGAAACTTGACTTGTTGTGCTAACTTTAAGCATTTTTATGTGGTAGTCACCCTTTGAGACTCTCAGTAAGTTACTGATATCAACTCAATGAGCCTCTTTAAGAGAGTGTTTTTTTTTCAGTGGCGTAGGAAGCAATATGAAAGTGGGGGGGGGGGGGGGAGCGGAACAATTTTGGACCATGCAAATCACCCTACTCCATTGACCAAAAGGTACATTTTTTATGCTACCTTTTTTCTAATGTTTTTTTCTACGAGCAAGAATAATTTTTTTTAAATAATTTTGACTCGTTTTTCTTAAGTGTGAACACTACTGTATTAGGTACGTACCGAATATTTGGGTGCTTTTACACATTTGTAAATGTGGAGCTTGTATTGCAGAAAATATATTAGATTCAGGGTTTCCTGTAAGGAAATTTGCATATTTGGGGGACTATCGAAGAATCTGCGTTTCCAATTAGCATATATCTGAGATAGCATGTCGATAGCAGATCGTGTTATCTAAGGAGTGCGGATTAAGGCTTCACGGCGACATTAAAAAAACTCTCGGAACTTTGTTGCCTTTTTTAGACAGAAATGAAGGCCTATATTGAAGGAAATTTTAGGGCAACAGCACTGTAGTGGCTCGGAAAAGTTTTTCACTGACTGCTTTATTAGCGATTACTCAGTGCTTTAAGGGTAATTTAAGGCGCGCAAAGCGCGTGGAAAATTTTGTCTTTTTAAAACTAATAATTTCAAATATGGAACTTTAATTAGGAAGAATTCGGAATTTTATGAAGGAAAACTTGGGAAAACCGCACTGTATTTGACTGGCGTCTCAAATGGCAAATTTTTGAATTTTTCACTTTTTCGAGCAAGGGCGCAATCGCCCCTGCCTCCTGTAGCTACGCCACTGCTCTGCAACATTGAACATTGATTAAATTTTGGACGATTCAATAACTAAAGAATCCATCTACACAACTGACGGGTTTAAAGGTATATCTGATGACAGGTGTTTATGAGATCATTTGAGTACGGTGGGCCAATGGTTCCCCTGCCTATGAAATCTTGCTAGAAAGACTATCATCAGTTGGCGCGGAGCGTACAGAAAATTTTGAAAAATCGAGATCCCTGAGACAGCCGGAAACGGCATGTCTCGGGCTTGTAAGTAGTAGCTGAGTTTTCCGATCTTTCTTGCAAATGTGAACACCACTGTATTAGGGATGCATTGCGGCGCGCGAAGCCTGCCGAAATTTTTGCCCTTTTGAAGCATTAATATGTTGATATGGAGCTTGTATTGCACAAAGCTTTGGATTCTGGGTTTCCTGTGAGGAAGTTTAAAGACTTGGGGGATTAATAAAGAATCTGAACCTTCTTCAAATATTGGTGGCAAATCTGAGAATGATTGCTCTTCCAAAGTCCTCCCGACTGTCTGGCAAAGAGCCGCTCGGCGAAATCAAACTATAAACTCCTTCCCGAAGAAGCTAGATTGCACGACGACTCAATCATTGATGCTACACAATGTTATCTAAGGCATACGAGCTGACACTTTACGATGGCATTTCAAAAGTTTCCCAAACTATTTAGACAAGATATTTCAAAATCAAAATCTTTCATTGAAGAATATTTGGAATTCTATTGAAGACAGTAAACAAAAATGGCAATATAGCTGCCGGTGTCTATTGATGACATGGTGTCACATAATTATGGTAAATATCCGTCATTTCCAGAGCTCGAAGAAGTTTGCCAAACCGATTTATGTGCGAAAACAAATGCACCTCACGTTGCAGGTTTGCTCCTTTTGAGATTTTGAACAATGAAAAGGGGGTTTTGAACCGGGAGGGGGGAGGATGCACGGCTCCGCTTCCTCCATTTTTCGCGGGTGGGGGCTGTCGCCGCCCCAGCCCCGCTTCCTACGCCTATGATTGTGTTGTGGACGGCTCCTCTCCTCAAGCACCATCATCTGAATATAATTTTGATTACTTTTTACCTCCTGGCCCTTTGCCATGGAGTCGGGAGGACTTTAGAAAAAGATTACTTTTCACATCCCAAATGCGAGCAAATTTTATGTAATATGGTCAGCACTTACATTATTTGGTGTCTTCAGGTAAAATGAAAAATTAACACGAACTCGAGTTTAACAATTCATATGTCAGCATGAAAATATATCTGGTATATAACATCCAAATATTTTTTAAAGGTTAAAGGAAAAGATGCACGCTTGATGTTCTTGGTCTCCTTGCATGAACGGTCTTTAAATGTGGGCTGTGTTGTCCTATAATTAAGTTCCATTCGTTAGATGTTCCTTTTACTGAATGTGTTGATGACTGGATCAAAGTCAATACTCGCAAAATGTCTCTTACTCTAACTGTCTAATGAGGAGAGCAAGAGGGGAAGTCTTTCCTCCGATAAAGTGGACCTCAGATATTAAGTTTGTTAACTTTAGGCGACTAAATGAATGTTCATATATTTTTCTAAATGAATGTTCATATATTGACCAAAACAGTGTTCCATGAATGCAGATCAATCTTGCTTTTGATGTTATAGTTGACTCATTTTCTTTTTTTTTTCCTTTCCTCTTTCTTTCCTTTCCCCTTCGTTTTCCGTTTTCCATTTTTCTTCTGCCTTTCTTTCCTTCCCCGTCCTTTTTCTTTCTTTCCCTTTCTCTTCTTCCCTCTCTTTTCCTCACTTTCCTTTCTTTTCTTTCCTTCCTTCCCTTCCCGTTTTATTTTCCCTTCCCGTTTTTTGCCTGGAGGGCAGTATTCCCCCTGCCCCCCGCTGGTTACGCCACTGCCCAGAAGGTTTCGCGATTCCTTTCCTATGATATATTGAGATTGTGTTGCACGCTTTTCAACTTTTGGCCTTTGGCAACCCCAAGTCCTTTGACCTACACCAAAACCATAAAAATAATCTCCTTAATATTGGCAGTCTACATGCGATGTACAGTGCCCCTCGAAGTTACCCTTCTTGAGATGAAGTATTTGCAAGTTTTTGACCAATTGACCTCTGATAACCTCACATGATCTTTGGGCCCCAACAAAACATTATGTTTCATCTACATAGTGTGGACAATCCATCACATAAATTGATTGAGTGCTCAGAGGGGAATAAAAAACACAAAACACAATGAAAGGAGGTAATGTTGGCTTTTCATTTCTTTTCCTATTTGTTGTCGAAATGTAGAGTCAATTACAAATAAATTGCCTAAAGCGTTTTAGTCGGAAATACATCGGTCAATGAACACATGTTTCCACTCACCAATATGTCACTGTTCTTATAGTAACTTTAGATTGTCATAATTCAGTCACAACAAAATATCAAAGCAAAAGTGGAAGTCCTGGTAAACACTTTGACACGCCCCCACCCAGCAGTTTTCTATCTAAACGGCGCCATTGACTACAAGAGCCATTTAAGTTTACATGGTTACTACCATTTACATCGTCGTTAATTGTATTTGCGTTAACTGTAATTGTATTTGCGTTAACTGGAACAGCGCCACTACCTCTTGTTTGCACGTTGTTGATGGAAATTACATGGTTACCTATACCGGCGGTTGATCGCGACAAGGACGTTACCAACTTTTAGCTGACTGTTAAAACCGAATACGCCATTGTTAAACTCTTGTATAGTACGTGGTTACTTCTGATCACGCCGCTGTTAACGAAATTTAGCACGTGGTCACTTAAAATTTCGCCTTGGTTACCAAAATTTACTACGCTGTTAATGCGCCGTTGTTGACTCATAGTACAACGCCGTTACTACCAATCACGCCGTTATTAACGAGATTTGCGTGAAATGCGTTCCATAGTTTCCAACCAATTGGTTCAAGTCGAGCTGGTCATGCCCTTTTTTTTCCAGTTGTGACTCACCGCTTGTTTTACCTACTCCATCCCTTATGTTGAGCGAGCACCAAGCAAAATGGCAGTAGGTTCCGTTTTTAGTCTTCGGTATGACCCGGCCAGGACTCGAACGCCCAACGACTGCGAGTCTGGTGCTCTAACCACTTGACAATGCAGTCGGATGTAGGGGAAAGACAGTATAGTTGTTCAAGTACTGTAGTTACTTTTAAAACAAAACAATTTGGATGCAAATGTTTTGTTTCTTGTTTTACGAAAAGTTGAGAAATTTTTCATTATGTTCCCCGGATCAAAATGTGGGGCATTATTTGCCCATCCTTGGATCGACGTCCACGAGTTTGTTAATGTTAAACTTTTTCCATTTCTCCAAAATGTCAATGAATTAGGCCATAAAACAAATGATGACCAAATCTATTTAACCCCCCACTGCCTAGCTACTACTCAAAAGCCTGTGAAATGCTATTTCCGGCTGTCTTAGGGGTTGCGATATTTCAAAATTTTCTGTACGCTCCGCGCCAACTGAAGGTGGCGCTCCGCTTACAAAGTCTTTGGGTAATACTACATATTTCAGGAAGGAAACCACTAGTTTACTATAATCAAATGCTCTCATATAAACCTATCAGCAGATACCTTTCGACCCTGTCTGTGTAGATGGATTCTTTAATCCATGTTCCTTGGTTTCCAGCAGAAGGCATACATCAGCATATATAGTGGAACTGTTAAGTGTAGCATGGCGGGCAAAAACGAAGATTTTGACCTTATTCAGTGTGCAGTTTCATTTGAAAAAAAAAAAAAGATTTGGCATACAATTTTCCATTTTGTAAATCGTTCCTCGCGGTAGAAAAAGCGAAATATTTACCATCAAAAATGTACCTTTTGGTCAATGGCTTAGGTGCATTGTCCAAAATTTGCTCCATCCCCGCCCCCATTTTCATATTGCTCCTATGCCACGTGGACTTGTTTTATTCAACAGCAAATGTGCACCACAAAGTCCACATATAAAATGTTGGGTGCATTGCTTGGTGGAGGGAAGTATCAGTGCACAAAAATACACCCCTATTGAACATTGACCAGAGGGTGCATCCTAGTATTGATACGTGGATAAATAACGCTCACGTTATTTGTATCACTTCGGGTGCAGTGCTGCTAATAGTGGCACGTGCTATAAGTCACCACAAAAATATCGATATCTTCAAGAGCTGAAGTCTCTTTTATCTTTCCTTTTGTTTTTAATAGGTGCAGTGAAATTTTAATCTATTTTAGAGAGTTGCATTGTTAGGTTTCATCAGCAGTGTTGTAACAAGTCACGACTCGAGTCACTCCCTCTCAAAGTGATAGTGACTCGATAGAATTCAGGAGTAATTTCCCCGTTGAAACTTAGAGTGACTCGAGTCAATGACTCGACTCGAGTCTCTTAAAAGTTTGAAAAGTGGTGACTCGAGTCACTAATCTAGTGAGTCGATTACAACACTGTTCATCAGTTATAAAGTTTTAATAGGCTTACCTAATGCCGCATTGTTGCAGTGGGCCGCCTTCTTTGACTTCAACGAAAACGAACCTACATTTTCTCCCTTCATTCCTGAACGATGTCACATTTTTTCTCAGTTTTGCTTCAAGACTCATGCAAACACCTTCCTGAGAGTGTGCCTGTAAGGCTAGGCAGTTGCTGTCGTCGGAGTTTGCCATTAGACTAACGAAGGATTGGGTAAAGAAAGTAAATCATAATACTAAAACCAATACCGAATTGGGCGGCGAAGCCAAACATTTGTAGGAAAATTTTCCATGATTGTTTTCGAGAAAACCTTGATCCGTATCACAAACTACGAAACTCCAACAAACTTCAGTCGTCCAGGCGATCTATGTGATTCTGTTCACAGGAGGTACAGACACTTCCACTGTTCCCTCCCCATTCTTCATTTAATTTCATTTATTGATTTTTCGCAGCACAAAACTAAAAAATAATAAAAGCAGATAAATAGCAAATTGTGAGACAATGTGTAGGGTTCATCGAGATGCGCCAGAAACTGACAAAATTCACCAAATAAAGAAACGGTTAAATAGAGGAACTTCACCAAACTATCTCACCCACCCTAATCGAATAACCCCACCCACCCAAGAACAAAACCATCCTGCCTCCCCAATCCAAACACCTCACCACGACACAATCCCAGTTACCTTGGATACTAATAGAAGTGCTGATGTACCAATATTTACAATTTTCAATTTTTCTTGCTCAAAAACCCAAACATTATTCCGAAAAATCCAAAAATTTCTCCAACACAAGCTCCAAAGCTAAAATATTTCATGAACATAGGCAAAAACATCGACGCGCTTCGTGCATAACTAATTTTGCTCCCCTTCCTTTTGGCACTGGCGGTGTCTCAATGTCAAAATTGGAGAGATAAACTAATGGCAGTGGAAAATGTTGGGGACAAAAATTTTCGGGGGTAGCGCGAAACCGAGCCCAAAGAGCGCAATGTCCTCGGAAGCTCCAACGTTGTAGCATATATCTGGATGAAAATTTAAGTCTCAGGAAAGGTTATAATTTATGTTTTCGTTTAACCTATGCTCTTACCTGACGTAACTTGGGAGAAATGGGAGAAAAGACAACGTTAGGGGCGAATGTCCCACAGCTTTTCCCCAATGTAGCGCCGCCACTACATTTTCGCAACTCAGTTCCTCCTCTGTTGGTAAGCTTGGTCCCAAAATTGAGGGTGATGTGTTTTGAGCACTTGTCGGGATCCAGAGGGTAAATATTCCGCCTGTAGCGTATCCGAACTTCCCCACTGAAAAAAGTTGTATACGGGCTTGCTCTAAACACCATGCACTTGCAGTGTACAACGGAACTTATACCATGAAAGTACTTCCATGCTTATACTACCTGAAACACACTCTAAAATCAAAAGAGTGAACTTAGTCACTCTTTGATCGAGTGAAAAGTATAAATTCACTCCATAAGAGTGATAATTCACTCCAAGAGGAGTGAAGTTCCCTCCAAAAAGAGTGAAGTTCCCTCCAAAAAGAGTGAAGTTCCCTCCAAAAAGAGTGAAGTTCCCTCCAAAAAGAGTGAAGTTCCCTCCAAAAAGAGTGAAGTTCACTCCAAAAAAAGTGAAGTTTCACTCTTGATGGAGTGCCCACAGTGATCGCTCTTAAAAAAGGAGCGATCATTGCAGACACTCGTGGAAGAGTGAATTTTCCCTCTTCCTCTCGTGAATTTCACTCTTTTTGGAGCGAACTTCACTCTTTTTGGAGGGAACTTCACTCCTCTTGGAGTGAATTATCACTCTAATGGAGTGAATTTACACTTTTCACTCGATCAAAGAGCGACTAAGTTCACTCTTTTGATTTTAGAGTGCACGTATTCGCTCAATAGTCTTATATAATTTTAGAGTTACAAGTTAACATACGCTACATGTCTGCCGGTAACTTCTGGATTATTTAAAGGAGATGTGTAAATAAACAAAGTACAAAACAATGAAACAAACAAAGTAATACTTACCTACTTGAAAATGACAACGTTATAACTATACCGCCTTCCAATATAACCAAGTCACTATGATGGAGTTGAAACGATTTTGAACCAAATATATATGTACATTGAAGTCAAGTGTACTGGAATTCAAAGAGTTTTTGAAGGCCGAATGAGGTCATTATAGAATAAGTACCATAGTTCCGTTATTATAAAAGGACGAATAGAGCTGATGTTTTAGCGAGACTGTTTAATATACCATGTCAGTCAGACGTGACGGGGAAAATCGGTTATTGTTAATAAAGTTTTGACGAAAGCTAACACGGAACTCGAGCACACAATAGACTATTTATCAAGTTACAGCTTTTGTCCTCAGGTTTTCCTAACTACATTTGTTCCATTAAAGGGGAAATGCAGTCATCCTAATTTAAAGGGGCGGTTTAATCAAAAAAAAAAATAATAATAATTTTCACATGTGAAAGAAGAATTTAATCTGCTAAGTGTGGTGAAATTTCCCTTCAAATCGGACTTGTAGGTCTCGAGATATCAGAAAAAAGGTACTAGATTTGTGTTCCATATAGTGATACTGAAGGCAGCAGAGATTATATTACTCCCTCACATTGAGAAGGAATGTTTTGTTTCCACACTGTTGTGTTGACCTTGTAGTTAATAAGACTAGGACCTCCTGGAGGAATGCAAAATTTCAAGTTCTCATGCCATGATGCAATCACATTTTGATAATATGGGACTGCTGAGGAGAAAATACACTGTAAAGTTTAAAGAAAAGCAAAGGAATGTCCATTAATGTGGAGATACGATGTAATATGTGCTTGTTTCAAGTTCACTATTTGTTAAAAATGTGACAAAATTTACATGCTGATATCTTGAGAACCACACATTGGATTTCAATGCAAATTTTACCAAAATCTTAAGAATAAGTACCACTTTAGCATATCAAAACTTGGTATGACCTGAAACCCTAAATTAGCCAAGTTGTATATCCTATTTCATGAATAGCTGTTGAGAACCATGTGACTATATTTGCTTTCCGGACTGTGAAATTTATCCGGGATAACCCACTGCTTTACTTTGAATTGAATATGCAATATCGTATACATAAGTCTGTCGAAGCCATTTTATTATTTTAGTGCAGCCTGAATGAAAAGTCTCATTTGGTTATGATGCAATTGAATTTACATCAAAATTTGAAAATTTAAAAGATGCAGAGTAGACTTCAACAAAATACAAAGAGGTTGCTTGGATAACACATTACCCCTTGGAAATGGCCATATGCAATTATGGTTTGTGTTCGCACAATGGGGTGCTTTTAAGGGGAGAGTCGTTGACAAATTACATGGAGGAAATCATTGGAATTGTCTTGGTTGACTTCAATTGTCCTATAGTAAAAAGTACTTTGAATAGAAGAAAAAAGAAATTAGTGACAATTAGCGTTAGATGTTGTTTGAAAATTAGTTTGAGGCGACTGCACTATTTTGTGGTTGCTTTGCTAACTTGCAACAGTGTTGTGACCAGCTAATTGTTCCGTGCATGTAATTTTCAGCTTTTGGGAACTGGTTTTGAACACAATTCCCGAAGTGCACTGAAATGGCCAGCAGAAACTTTGAGGTGTCCAAGTGATCCACGAGAAAACAAAAATCGTTTAGTCAAGGCCCCTACAAATCAATTTGAAGTGATTAGACGGAGTTTTACAGCCCAGTTTTTAACCAATCGGTTTAGCTTTGACCAGCCATGTTTTTTTTTTCAGCTGTAGATCACTGGTTTGTTTCTATACTCCATTGCATATGCTGAGTTCAAGCACAATGACACTAGGTTTCATTTTAATTAGGGACAGTTCCTGGTGGGAATGGTCAATGTCAGTGATTGAAACTCTGTGAGAAATGCAAAAACTATAGCTTCAGAGTTGTCGAGTATCATTTTTCTTAAACACTTTGACTTAAAGACAAATGGTTTTTGCCTTGACTTTATTTTGAGAAAAAAAATGGCTCGCGGCTTGATTAATTGGCGACTTTAACTGAATGACTGTGTTTGCCGATGATGGAAGCATGTTTTCGTCACCGTATGTAATGCTTCAAACTTTTTCTTATTGCATTCAAGATTGCATTGTACGATGGTGAGTGAGAAACAGAAATCAGAAAGACAGGGACTCAAAAGGGATAGCTAGAGTACCGAATGAAGTAGTACTCAGTATAATTAAATCAAACATTTGTAACCCACAGGTACTCTTTAAGGTTCACCATACATTATTTTGTGTGTATAAGCGCTTCCACATTCCAACCTTACGGCTCTTTATCCACTGCACAATTCAGTGGCGGTTGAAGGTATGTAATGATGAGCCCGTCTATCGTAAGAGGCGACACAAGGAGGAATGGACTTAAACCGTATCAAAATTTGAAAACACTATAAGACACGAATGTTTTCGTGTGTCGTTAGTCTCTATCTACCTAGCCAACATAACTTTCACCAGGAAGATTTGATCTTTCCTCGCACCGAAGTGTTTGTATGACTCGTGCATGAAGTATACTATCTTTTCTACACACTATCAGGTTTAGCAACTAAAAACTTACTTTGTCCCCACTTTGTTAACACGGGTAAATTCTAAACATGTATAGCGATTAAATGCTAAATTTGAAGCAATTAAAGGTGTTTACAGTCGTTTGTGTTTAGTATCTAACGCGTTCACAAAGTGAGAGCAAAAAGTGTTTACAAAATCTTTTAATTCCTAAAAACCTTTCTCAGAGTGTTTATCTGGCCATGAATTGAATAAAAAATCACTCGTCATAAAACTGACAAAAAAATGACAGGATATTGGCATAGCCGGATTCTTGTTTATTTACGTGGTGGAAAACCGCAGGGCCTGATCACCGGCCTGTGGAGGGACCCGGAAACAGCCCGATATAAGTCATAGCTTTGCAAGTGTTTCATTTAGCTCTCTGCAGTTGTTAAAGCTATCATGTCCCATTTCTCTATCCAAGACGTTCTTTAATAAAGAAAACATCTATCTCTTTCTTTTTATTTTATACAATATTGTTAAAGCGACCATTATGATTCATTTTTTGTTAGGTTTAGATTCATGATTTTATGATTCAAAAGTTTGGAACCGAAGGCAAGAAATATAGAGGGAACAACATTTTGGAACTAAATCACTGTTGATGTAAAATTTTGACATCTGCAAAACAAGATAAATACTCAAGTTCAAACCATCACTTTAAGCCTATATAATTTACATTACAATAGCCACTTTGCAATAGCAAGTATACTTCAGGATATTGTAAAAAAATGCCAAGACGAAAGGTCTGCTTGGTCCTGTGGATGACTTCATCTAAAAAGAACACTTCATTTGATGAAGACAGATTGGCTCTTGAGTCCACCGAACGAAAGTATGTTCAAAACTGTTGTATTTGAAGCTGCCAAGCTTTCACCGGGCCCGAGAGGTATTATGGAAGTAGGCTGCAGGGCCCATGGTCCCTCTGATTAGGTGAATGAATAGTAAAGTTTACGGTAACATCTTTTAAATTACAGGAATATTGTCAGGGATCGTCTGTACTTGTGTATTTACAGGATTTCAACGTAAAAACTTTTACAGAAGTCTTAAATCTGGCATTTTCAAGACTTCTGTAAAAATTTACGTTGAAATCTGTCAATACACAGCTACAGACGGTTCTCTGGCAACTCAGCTGCCAGTGAATTTTACTGCAATTTTACAAAGGAATTTTTTTACAGTGACAGGGAGAATTTTCAGGCAGTGTAAGATGACCACTCTGCATTTTAGTAGAAGTTATGCGTTAACCATGAGAATGGTCACTTAAAAGAAGGGTATATAAGGTCAGAAAAAGTTTGGATATGTTTGGTATTATTCCAAGCATTCCGCGAAGCTGGCATTGAAATCCAATGTGGTTTTCAAGATATGAGAAGGTAAAATTGCTACATTTCGGCAAAACTTGAACTTGAAGGAAGAACATGATGGCGTCATATCCTTACATTAATAAAAACGCTTTTGTTTTCTCTAAACTTTACAACCATTTTTCTCCCACAAAATCTCATGTACTCAAAATGTGATTGTATGAAAAGAATGGGAATTATGTAAATATACCACCCTATTAACTCGGCTGGTCAAAACAACTGACAGAAAAACAAAGCATTCCTTGTCAATGTGAACAGAAAATGAATTGCAACGTTAAACAGTTCCTTTATCGCTGGAACTACCATGGCGCAGAAACCAGGAATCACTTCGCGGCTGATTAACTTATCACCGCAATATTCTGCACAACGTTTTAATAAAAAGCACTTATCCGGTGAACCTATTATAAAGTGTATTCAGCTAGGGACTGTCTCTAACAACCCCTTGATTCAGTCGACCAGTTTAAGGTCCGCCCTATGCTAAAACTTATTTGGCCTACTATTAGTATAGAACATACTTCTTCTTTGTTAATGATACATAAAAAAGATATTTCAATTCTATTACTGTAAGCCTGTAAAAGCTCAAAAACGCTATGTCACAGGCATCACGCTCCCAGTGCGTGATACTTGCCGAAAATTGGAAACAGGTTGGGAAATTGAAATCCGTTCCCAGAAACAGGAACGGTACCTTGACAAAAGGCATGAGCCCGTTGCAGCCCATATAATCACCAGCCGGACGACCAATCGAAGTACTTGTAACTTTTAACTTTCAAGGGTTTTAATAGAGGGAGCCGAATTAATTTGTCAGTCGCTCTCATCTGGAGATTAAATAACGTCATTCCCGTTCAATCAATTTCTTTCCCACAGATACGTCACTAGTTTACGACCGGATATTGGCTGCTATTCTAAGCGACTCTGTACTATTGGTAAATAATCCCTGGTTACCGGAAATGACGCGTCTGTTTAGATCGAATCTTTACTGCTTCTTTACACTTCACTTCCTCACATCAACCTTGCAAATATCACACGTTACATGTTCATACACCTGTACAGCCTCCCGTCTGCCTGTAAATCTCATCCCAAAACCCTTTCGGGAACTTTCGTCCGACTATCATCCAGTGGCGTAGCCAGGATGGAATTTTTAGGGGGAGGGGCTAGGTAACAAGTGGGGGGCCTGGTACCTTCTTGGGTCAGGAGCGGCAAGACTATGTAAGCGTAGCGCCACCATCAGTTGGCGCAGAGCGCACAGGAAAATTTTGTGCTTTTGACACTTCCAACGTGTTTTAAGCTGGATGTACCCAGCCTTGTAACTTCTCATGTCGGCCACTTCTCAAATAATGAGAATAAAAAATCAGTCTATGAAAAATGGTAATACATACACTTTATAAGGACCCCAAAACTGGGCCTTTCTGATCTGTGGCCTGGAGGATGAGACCAAAGGGAACCGGTATCTCCCTTTTCCTTGGGAAAAGTTGTAAACTTCAGGAGGAAATAGATCGCAAATGCGGCAATATTTGAATGGATTTCAGTTTTAATAGGAAAACCAAAAGTATTTGTGACCTCCTCTGAGAAATTTTCTTTGCATTAGATTTCCTAGGTGTAAAATGGTGCTGTGTTTGGCCAAACTTTGAACGGATTACTGGCCTGCGTTTTAGGATTTTCCTTCTTGGGGAGTATGAAAATTTTCAAAATACCGGTACTCATTTTTAGTCTTTGAAGAGATTTCACAAGTGACATACATACTGCCAAAGAAACAATGTTTTCAGGATTTCAATGGTGGCTAGATGCAAAATGGTGCAGTATTTGTTGAGTCATCGGTACATTACGAAGTCAAAATGAAAACACTGTACGAGTAAATCTCTCAAAATATTTAAATCACAAAGCAGAAGTATGGATCATGTGGAAACACATAAAATCCTTTTGGACATTTTACAAATCCGCCCGGATGCCAGTGTCAACTATTAAAAAGAGGACTCGACGAAAAAAATCGTTCTACAGTGGCACTTGTCATGGGCAGCAGTGAGGCACGACATAGGCCTACTTGTTAAGGATGGAAGGGAAGAATCATTCGAAGGCGGTACCTTCC
Organism: Holothuria scabra; assembly: GCA_037179385.1. Taxonomy (NCBI): domain Eukaryota; kingdom Metazoa; phylum Echinodermata; class Holothuroidea; order Aspidochirotida; family Holothuriidae; genus Holothuria; species Holothuria scabra. The sequence goes on along the minus strand of CM074182.1, from coordinate 37,748,259 downwards.
CCTAACGTAACGGCATATTATTTTGTGTATGATAAAGTATAGGAATGGTCGTGTAAGAATGGTCTCCAGTGTACGATTGTCTTGTTTTCATTAAATCAACCAACAGCATCCGAAAGTTCTTTACCTAAGAAAGGCACATTCGAGTTTGTCGTCGAGACGTTCGTTTCATCTTCAAAGTGAAATGCAATAAAAGACGGTGCAGATTATATACAGTATCTCATTTAGTGAAAGTAGGCATTTGAAGTCTACATAACTTGATTTCATACGTGCGCACAAAATGTGTTTGATACACATTCATGCATTTTTTCTTAATTGTTGCACATTTTATTTATTTACTGTTTGTTTGAAGGAAATACTTCAAACTTTATTTCCGTTCAAAAATTTTTTTTCTCAATTACTTTATCAGGACGGAAAAAGTCGGAGGGGGGGGGGGCAAGCCTCCCTCCCCGTGGCTACGCCACTGCTATCATTTCGGGTAAATGTTATGCAGGACTATGAAGTCTGGCTGAATAGCGATTATTTTAACTTGCGCTGTCAGAATATGTACCGATTTTTGTTCTCATATAAATATTCATCGTAATATTTCCGTATCTCCAATTATTTTTAAGAAACTTTTTGAAAGCATTAAGACACGTTAAAGATAGTTTTTGTGGATCTAAAACATACCACATCCGTGAAGATTAGATTAAATGGTTGATAAAGTTTTGCCAGGTCTCTGCCCGAAATTCTGAGGTCTTGGGGAGGTTTGGGAAGGGTTCTTACCTTGCATCCCTGCTTCGTAAACCTAGCCCATAATTTCAATTCGACATAAGCTGGGTTTCGACCTTCAATATCGCCCGATACCAACATTTCACCCGACAACATGAAATTGTGTGCTTTGGTACTGCTGCTATTTTGTAAAATTTAGACAATACAACACAATTAACAAACAAGATGGCAAATGATCCATCTACGAAAGTTAAGGTAAAAAAAAAATCCATGGAAAATTTTAGGGGCAGTGCGCGTTGGGTGCGTGGCCTCTAAATCCGCCCTAGATGGCCACAATATGAATACGTAGCATCGCAACTGCTTGTCCAAGTTCATATTTATAGAAAATGTGTAAATTTCAATTGAAAATATCTTGGAAAACGAAAATGGGAAAAGAGTCAAACGTTCACCAGAATGTGTGCAATATGTTCCTCTTTATCACACCAAACATACATTTTATTCTGACTTGTTCTTTTGGTAGGGATGCTCTATGGGACTCGGCAGGACCTCAATAATGAACTTGCCATTAGGGAATGTGAAGTACGATTTGACTATTTGAGCTACTTGGTGCAATCACATTCTGATAACATGAGATTGTTGGGGAGAAAATAAGTTACGACTTTTGAAGAAAAACAAAAGACTGTTTTTTTATGTGGCATTGTCAGAATATGATTTTATGTGTTTCAAATTTGCCTTTTCATATCTTGGACCTCATACATCCATCATCGCATTTCAATGGGCATTTGACCAAATGCCCTGATACCATATCAACACATATTCTGTCCAAACCCAATTGGCCGAATCAAACCAGCCATTTCCTCAAGGTTTAAGGACTTTGGTATGTACCGTACCTACTTCCCTGCATGTACATCTTGTCTTGTTCAGAATATTAGTATTTCTAAATTCAGTCTAAATTTAAAAGGAAACTGGTATCACATCCAACATAAAAAGACAACAACTTTTGCAATCTTTTTTTTTTTATAGAGAAACTATTTACTATGTCCTTACATATACAAGTATAAAGAAATATGAAATTGAGACATTATTCCTACCCACCACATTACTTTCACAGATTCACCATAACATATTTCATTCAAGTTTGGAAATAAATATTTCCCAGGCTCATACAGTAGTTTTCCCCCATACTTTGTCCGGAGGGTTTATTAAAATCACATAATGTGCACATTTCACTTCACCTAAGTGTCTTCAATAACGATATATATATACACGTTTCATTATGAACTACATGTATGTCAGGCACCAACCAAACCAGTTAAAGGTTGACTGTCTTATGTACACCTTCCTCTCATGGTGTTGCAAAATAGCTCTTAATAGACACTACCGACCACACCTTCGTTATTAACAATTTGAAATTGGACTGTACTCTCAGGGGTCATGGAGCCAATTTTGATGTGTTGGGGCGGAGGGGTTAATCACCAAAGCAGCCTAATATGGTAAGCAAAATAATAGCAATGTAAGGTGGGCCAAAATGCCCAAAAATTGGGAGCAAAATCCCCATCTTTGTGGTCCCTGACTATGCAGGTGTTGTCACTGAATTAAGAGAGGGGGCCTTATAGTAAGCTGTCAGAGGATGACTCATGTTCTGATGAACTATGGAAAAAAAACCTGCCTAAACAGTCACACACCAGGGTTTGGAGTTTTTTTTAGAAGGTACAGTATGACATTCAGAGATGGAAGCATGGTAGAGCCTGGGTCCATTTCCTGAACCTTTGTTATTCAGGACTGACAGTATGGGCAAGGGATCTAAAGGCATGTTGAGGCATGGTGAGAAAACTTTTCACTACAGAGGTGGTCTTGGTGTAAAATTGTCACATTTTACTGTTTTTTAAGTATTATCATGCAGTAGAAATTTCACCCCACCATTGGCCAAAACTTTTCATCTAGCAAAATTATTTCCTGAGAATTTTGCTCATGACTCCCAATTGCCTGAAATTAAGAAACTTCCTTTATAGCTCTTACATCTTTGGGCATTATAGAGATGGTCATATTGGTAGCATTTAAGAAAGTGGTTCTGACTGACATCATAAATATTTGACAAACATCACCTTTGAAGGGCAGTTAGGTTAGATTAGATGGAGTTTTAAGGCCCACTTTCTAACCAATTGGTTTAAGTTGAGCTGGTCATAGCACTATTTCAAGTGCTGCCCACTGGCTTCTTTCCCTACTCCATTGCTTTTGCCTGAGCATCCAGCACAATAGCAACATGTTTCCTCAGTATAACCCAGCCAGAACTCAAAGTCCTGACCTCCAAACTGCAAGTAAAGCACAGGGGGGTATAGTAAGCAGATGACCATCATAACAAAATGAATAGACATACAGTGAGTCACTGTGGGCATAACAAGTCAAATTGAACCACACCTTTCAGTGTGAAAGCACAGGCAGCAGGATAAAGAGACACATGCATGCAGGTTCTCAAAATACAACCAGAACGCCAAAAGGCTTAGTGATTCCCTGCGGCTGATATGTAAGGCTTTCTTTCCACATTGACAGTGGTCTGTAAATGTTTTTCAATTGACAGGGCTCTGCAATGTACCCACAAAGTGCACATGCAAGGCATTCAAGCTTCCTAAATTGAGATCCCCCTTCCCTCTTGTAAACTAGAATGACATTTGACCTACACCAAAAACTATTGGGACCATTTACATGTCAAGTATCAGGACCCTACAAGTTACCTTTCTTGTAAAACTATACAAGCAAGCTTGTCAGGCTTTGACCTTTGACCCTTTGACCAACCGTCACACCAAATATGAGCTTAGTCACATGAAGTGTTCTTGACCTTTTGCCTTCTTGTGACCCCAATGACCTTTGACCTTCACCAAAAATTATAGGGATCATCTACTCAATATGGCCAACCCACACGCCAAATATGAAATTGGTTACACCAACATTTCTGGAGATACCGTGTTTACAGGCCATTTCTAAGGAATTTACCATTTGACCTCTCGTGACCCCAAATGACCTTTGACCTCCACAAAAATCGATAGAGATCATCTACACAATATGGCCAACCCACACACTAAATATCAGCATAGCCACATGTACCGTTCTTGAGATATGGTGTTTACAATGTTCTGACCTTTTGACCTCTCGTGTTCCCAAATGACCTTTGACCTCCACCAAAAACAATAGGGATCATCTACTCAATATGACCAACCCAAACACTAAATATGAGATTGATCACACTTACCCTTCTTGAGATATCGTGTTTACAAGCAAAGCATCACATACACACACACACACACACACATACATGTTTTGACTGTCAAACAGGGACACATTTTTTTAACCATGAAAATGTGGATATCCCCACTTTGGGTGTATCGACACTTGACTAGGTGAGAAAACGCTCATATCCCCGATTTACTGGTACTACACAGATACACACACCCATGCACCAGCCACCTAATGTTAGGTCCATCACATGAAAATTGGGGAAAACTCCAAAATGCTTCAAACTTACTGGGGCACATCCTTGAAACGTGAGAAATTCAATTTCATGGCTAATTTTGCATTTGGCAAGTGGGGATATCCCCACTTGCAGGTGTATCCACACTTGCCCAGAGAAAAAAAGGCTCATGTCCCCGTTTACACCAAAAACATACGCACACACACACAACATCACCATGGCATATCAAAAAGGATATAAGAAAGACTGTGTGGACTCGCAAGATTTTTTTCGAGTCGTATTCCTGAAGAGTCTTTAGCACACTGGCAGGTTATAAATGCAGTCACCCCAAAATAGCATGGAAATAACAGCATATCAAATCTCCTCTTACTAAATTTACAATTCCTTTCAACGATAAGATGTGAGATTGCATTCCATAGCTACCAACTCAGAAGTTCTGGTTATTAAAATACTTGTGAAAGCAAACACCATTAATGATTGAGCATTAGCCTGAGATTAAGAGGACATTTAACTGGCAAATAAAACTATTTTCTAATTTGTTTTATTTCTTTTCTTCTCTTTGAAAAATGTAGGTTCTGCCTCGCTGTTTTATATAATCACATGTAAGGATGTCCAGACTCTGATATGCTCATGAGTGTCCGAATGCACAGTCAAGTGGTTAGAGCATCCATTCAACTTGCATATTTTAATATCCATGATGAATTTCTTTCCCTATAAGATACTTCATCCAAGTCCCCATCAAATAGCAAGGTCTGATGGGGTTTAAATCAAATTTCACCAGACTTCCATCTTAACTCACTCAAGCACACTTCAAGCAACCACAAGCTCCATAAAAGACAGCTGGAGGAAGATGTAAACAAAGGAGGTACAATACAGGTCAGATGTGCCACTGTTTGCCAGGTGTGAAAGGAATACAGTAGGGAAACTCCTTGTCTGGTTTTTGTAGACCTTCATTCACTGAAGCAAAAAGGTGTTGACAAAGTTTCCATAGGCAGGGAGATTTGACATGTCATTGCTGGAACCACATGTGATGCCCAAGTTCCAACAGGCTCACAAGGGAGACCGAAGAAAACCCTGCCTCATGAACAAACTTGAGGATGTGACTTGCCTCTAAGGACTTTTATCAAACCGTATCTCACCTTTAGTCACTTTTGTAGTTCAAGAAGTGCTATTCCAGGTAATTGCTGTTAAATTTGAAGTCCATTTACAGCCGTACTGGTTTCTTTACACAGGTTTCTTTGTGCAGCTAGGAGGAGGTCAGTAAATACTCTCTCCTATGTTAGCCAGTTGACTTAACAGTGTTTATATTTCATGATGCATCACAGTCTCTTCGGTACATTGGTGATAATTGGCTTTGGTCTTGTTTTAAACATCAGTTTCTTTTTTACTACAGCTGAGATTGAATACTTTTGATCTGTCTCAGCCTCTGATTGGTCAGTTTCCATTGATTCTGGTTCATCAGCATCTCCTCCTTGGTTCTTTTTTGTTAAAACAAGAAACGGTTTCTCCAGAGTCATAACTTTCCCATAAAGTATATGATGTCCAATGATAAGAATGGGAGAACCCTAAGGAAATGGGAAGATAGCGGAAACATACAGATACAATTACTCAAATACTACAGTACTAATGGAATATATATATGAGAGACAAAGTACAATGACTCACTTACTAAAGTCAACTACCAATCAAAGTTTAATCAAAATCAGTTATATAGAATGAAATGGTGAAGCAACATATGAACAAAGATACAGTAATATCCTCTTGGGATGGCACATACACTACAGTAAAAGTAAGAGAATAGCTTGCAGCATGTACCTTAAAATATTGCACAAAACTCTTAGAATTTCAGAAGAGGGGAGAGTTTTGAATACTTTTCATCATTATAGTCATTGCAAAGGTTGAAAGGCCTGATTTGTTTTAAAGCAGGTTTACAAGACTTAAGTAGCACAGAAGCTTCAGTTGGCTTGCATTTGGCAATATGACTCTCCAAAGAAGTTAAAATACATATCAATGTAAAAAGTTTTCAGTGACATACTGCAAATATTTACCAAACATTTACAACTCAAGGGACCTAGTTTACTGCTCTATGGGCTCACTGTATGATAAACCAGCAGCTTGTAAATTGATATCGCCAGAAAGAATTTTTCTTTTTTTTATTTTACTTTGTTTTGTTTCTTCAGAAAGAATCAAAATGGTTTTTAAACTATATTAATTGCACACCTAAAACAAGGTGACAAGGTGCTGACAAGGTGTTCATAGTCAGGCATTTTTAGCTAGGGGCAGGGGGCAAAAATTGGAACATTACAGATCTGTGGCCTCAGGGCTTCAAGGAAACAGGTGTCCCCTCCACTTTGGTAAAAAATTGTCATTCAAGGAGGACAAAGGGCAAATGGTGCAATATTTGAGTGGATTTCAGATTGAAAATGAAGAAAAGTAGTGGTAATGAATGCTCTACAAAGACAATTTTGACAAAAGTTTTACCCACTTGTAATTGTTATTGTCATTGTTGACAACTTTGCTCCATGTAGTTAGTGATGATGTAGGTCTTTTCTTTTTAAAGGATTACCATTTGCAAACAATCTTGTTTGCCAAAAAAAAGACAACTTTGAAGTTGGTCTTTAAATAATTGCTAAAAAAGATGGTTACTGTTTTCTAAGCAGCCATCTATTTATAAGTTGAAATATCAACATTTAAGCTTTCAATCAATGTTCATGTCAGGTGGTACAATAAACATTCTGTGTACAGAATATGGGAACATTTTAGTTAGGGGCATAAGACACTGTTCTAAAAAATATTTCTGCCCAAATGACTATCTCATAGGAGTGCCTTTGTCAGCTGACACAGAGTATACAAAAATTCCATCGACTCAATTCAGATCAATCCACCTTGTCCAGAGGAAATTTAGCTACACAAAATGTACAGATTGCTATACAAATGCAAAATTGTGGAGCAGATTTTTTAACTTTAAATATACAGGTTTTAATGATGTTTTGATAGAGGATCCCTGAAACAGAAAAATATAAACACAAAATTACTCCCTGACTTGTTCCCTATAAACAATAACTGGCACAGATTTATGTACTCTTCTGTAAAAAGGGGGCAGGTGGCCCCTGGCTCAAAGAAAAGCTGAGAAACTTACTCTATTGTACAGTGCCAAGCCTTGTAATTGCCCTGTAAAATCAAGCCAACACTCTATCTGTCTTTTGAAGACTTCTCATGTCCAGCAATCAATGCTGGCGCCATTTAAGATAGTAAGTCAAGTTCCTAAATTTTAGTAACTGTTTGCTTTCATACAGGATTTACAAAAGATAAAACTTCCCTCTACCTACAGCAAATTAAAAATTACCAACTGCACCTGTTACATACTGTACTGTACATTCTTATGCTATACAACACTGTGTTGATGTTTCCCTAACCTTTTTGTTAAAATGAAGGTCCCCCATAAAATTTCCAGAGAGTTGTTCATCTTCTGGTGACTCAAGTTGTCCCTGCAACTCTATCATCACCCACTCTTCTCCAACACCTGGAAGATTTCTGCAAGAAAAAATATATTCACATAGTTAACCCTTTCTTTCCCAGCAGCTTTTGACTAAACAACTCACAGAAACGTGCAGAGTAGGAACAAAACAAAAATAATAACAAACATAATCAGACCATGAGTTTTAGATTTTCCAGGTTTACTACTTATCGCACTTCTCAGGAAATTAAGGAATGTGGCAGGTGTGATGTTTTATTAACCTTAAATAGATTTATATGAACTCCCATTCTTCATCCAGGTGTGCAAAAATCACCCTCCTGGCAGTGATCTGAGGAGAGTAGTGGTGTGTCATCCCACTCGCAAGCCTCAAAATTCAAGGCCTGAATAATGGGCAAATAGTACTCACAAGGGCAAACAATTGGGTAGAAGTTAGAAACTATCAATACTTTCACACCTGTAGCTTTAGTGTCAAAGAAGGAAGGACTTCAAGAATGGAACTTTAATACTGCCATTGGGCTTGGTGCTCAGTATTAGCAATAGAGAATGGAAAACAAACCAGCGAGCACAACTGAATAAAAAAAAATGTGACCATCCTCTACTTAAACCAATTGGTTAGAAACTGAGTCATTAAACTCCATCTAACCAACTACTTATGTTTTCTGCTAGGTTGTAATGAGGATCAATCACATTTTACTTTCTTCTGCTTGAGGCGTCTTGCAGTCTGTGAAAAAGTTACTGGCAGGCACCATGTGACCTCTGGGATATAGGTTGCCCCACGTGGTTGCCCATCCCTGCTCTAACGTCAATTACATGGCAGTTAACAATTGAAACTTGTAAAGTTGGAGTTCAAACAATCTAATCTATGGCACGATTATTAAAATTTGGAACATTTGTCTACTATGTAGATATAACTGCACAGAGGGAGAGAGAGGTTTCCTGTGGGTCTGAGGCTACTCACCATGTATTCATTGGACATGCTTGCTAGGCATGCAGATCTTACTAAGGATTACACCTGATAATTATTTCCAGGTTCCTGCTAGTATTCTTTTTGTGCAGCATACAGTACTTGCTATTAAAGGAGTGGTAGTTCTCCCTTCCTGTTAGTATCAATTCAAAACTGGCATCACTTTACCCCATGGTCTAGTCCACCCCATAACCTCTTGGGCCCAGGGCAACCCTGCTTGTCAGCATCAAACAGATCTAATTTTAAAACACAAATTGTGCAAAACTGCAAATAAGGGCAAAGAAACCATTTTGAGCCTTTGACATTCGATCTGGTGGAAACTCATGCAAAGTTTGGGGGAGATTGCCAGTTTGCCCCAAGTGGAAGTTGTTTCACCCCCAGAGTGGGAGTCTTTGCACCCCCACAGTGGAAGTTGTTTCACCCCCAGAGTGGGAGTCTTTGCACCCCCACAGTGGAAGTTGTTTCACCCCCAGAGTGGGAGTCTTTGCACCCCCACAGTGGAAGTTGTTTCACCCCCAGAGTGGGAGTCTTTGCACCCCCACAGTGGAAGTTGTTTCACCCCCAGAGTGGGAGTCTTTGCACCCCCACAGTGGAAGTTGTTTCACCCCCAGAGTGGGAGTCTTTGTACCCCCACAGTGGAAGTTGTTTCTCTCCCAAATACTAAAAGTTACAGTAATACCTTACTTCATTAGACTTGCCATGATATACTGAAGTGCATCAAACGTAATCCATTGTTTAAACTGTATTTGGTGGAATTCTGAAAAAAACTACAGCAACTCAAAAGCAAGGTTGCATTTACACAGAACAATTGGCAATACCAACAGCCAATCATGTAGAGTTGACTTTGTATTCTTTTGTACACACAGAATGAATTAAATTCAATATGCGATTTCAGCAATATTCTTTGTACATTTTTTGGTTTTGCAACATTTATTGGTAATTACAGTAATTTCTAGGTATCAAGGCTGGGGTGGAACAGGTGAGTCACCCAACTGAATACAACATTCAACAGAATAGAATACATCAGTCAGTACATAACAACAAAGTTCTTTTAACAAAGTTTCACATCTACTGTAAAAACAACCTTGTTTCATCCTGAAATTAAGTCAACATTTCAGTCAATATTTCAATTTATTGACATTGATCTTTCAATAAAGATCACTTTTTGGAATATGGAAACTTCTGCAGACGGATTGGGGGGGTGGAAACTGGTCAGTATTTGGGAGAAAACTGATAAGTCTTTGAAAGCAAACTGGTGAACACTTGTGGGGGAACTGTTACTTTGGGAGCAAACTGGTTAGAGGCAAACTGGCAAGGGGACAAAACAACTGGGTATAAGCCTATACATATTAAATTTGTTGGGGTTGCTAGTACTGTACTTGGAATGGGGTCATCTCAAGACAAAATTTTGGAAACCTCTGCTCTAAAATATACAAACCATACTGAAAACCTACCAAAAAGTGCCTTGTTTGGGTACCTACTGATTAAGGACTGGACATTTATCATTCACACTGACGTCTGAAGCATTTAGGCCTAGGCCTAGGTCTTCTTGGAAAGAAGTCTCAAGTGGTGTAACACAATGTTCTGTTCTTGGCCCACTTCTTTTCTTAACTTTTCATTAATGATATTGATAGCTCTATCACTTCTAGTTTGCTGATGATACTAAGTAAAGTTTGGGGACAAATATGATTCCTTACTGCTTCAGAAAGATTTGGGTAGGCTATTTTTATGGTCTTAGACTTGGCAAATGTCCTTTAATGCTGATAATTGCAAAGTCCTCTGCTTTGGTGCTAAGAATTCCTGCTATGGTTATACCATGAATGGGACAATTTTGAATAAAGTGACTTCTGAGAAAGACCTAGGCAGTGCGCAGCTACTGCACCAGGGCAAATAGGGTGCTTGGGTTGGTCAGGAGGAATTTTAAGAGCTGTAATAAAGAAACTGTGCTAAATTTGTTCAAGCAGATGCTGCAGTTAGACCACATCTTAACTATGCTGCACAGGCCTAGAGGTCCTTCTACGAAAAGGACAAATTGCTTTCAAAGCAAGCGCACAGGAGAGCCACTGGTCTCATACCTGAGGTTAGAAATCTACCTTATCCTCAAAGGCTTAGAAGGATTGGGGGAGACATGTTCCAGGTTTACAAATTTCTTTCTGAAGGGAATCCTTTGTTAGCTTGTAGTTACTTAAAGGTCCAAAGTAATCCTCAAGTTAGAGTCCGTTGTAAAAAGCTTTTACTAGACTTGACATTAGGAAGTTCAGTTTCTGTCATAGGTTGTAATGAGTGGGACAGCCTGCCTATTAAAGTAGGTTGTTAACTCTGCATCAGTGCACCACTTTAAGGTAAACAGTGCCCCTGCAAAATTGCTGTGTCATCCCAGAGCCCCCCCCCCCCCCGAATGAAAAGTCTGGTGACGCCACTGTGGGGGTCCATAGAGTTTTTGAATGAAATATGTAGTCCTGACTATCTGAGTAGAGTGCTACCTTTGGTTTGAGCAGAGCACACAGAAAATTTTGAAAAATTGCTACCCCTCAGATAGCCAGAAATGGCATTTCCAAGGCTTGAAAGTGCAGTATGATCTAAGCAGTCACTATTGTTAGCTATTGTTTGCAATCATGTTTTCATTTGAAATTAGCAAAGCGATCGGAAATAATTCCTTCTATTGATAAAATTGGAGCCTGATTTGCAAGCATGCCATGTCCTGTTCAGTAAAATATTCTATTGAAAGGCTAAGCAGAGCACCACTTTTGATTGGTGCACTATTGGTTGGTGTGGCGCATACAGACACTTTGAAAATAGGACCCTTCAGACCCTGCCAGAAATGGCATTTCCTTGACTTGTGTTAACTAGGAATGTAGCAGTGCTTATTTTGAGCTTTGTTTGTTCTAAAATTTCAAGAAAATCATTAACTGCTTAATGATCAGTACATCAAATAAAATGTACCACAACCATTGGATGAAATGATTTTGTACCTTTTTTAGGAAAACTATAGAATGGATTTGAAAACATGCTAGCATTTTTCATTTCTTGAGAACTATTGGCTAAATTCAAGATCTATTGAGTTGATGAAGTCAGTATGGGAGGGCCCCTACACCTATTTAGAATGATTTTTCTTCTAAAGTTTTTGAAAAAATATCAAGCCCATCACCTATATACCTCCTATGTCTACACCAGATTTGAAAATTTCATACAGACAAAACGAAGACTAAAGTTGGTTGATGTTTCCTACTTTGTCTTTCGGTAAAAATGGAATTTGTTTACAAAGGTTTGTCATTCTAGAGATTATATTGAGAAAAATTCAGATTTTTTGTGAAAAAATTTGGAAAATTGCATTTTTTTTAGCTCAGTTTTTTGTTTTGAATGGTTAGTTTAGGTCAAAAGATGGGTGAGTTTTAATTTCCATAAGTTCAAATTTCTTGTTGGTAAAGTCTTAGGTACTGTTATTTCTTCAAGATATATACAATTTGCAGAAATGTCTAAGGTGGTCAGAAATACCCTGAAGGTTGAAAACCCCCAAATCTATCCAACTTAGGGTACGTTCTAGCATTGTCAGACAGTTGACGGTTTTATCTCTATAGCTTCCAACACACTTGCACTTCACTGATGCTAACGTGATACATCGACAGGCACAACTGTACTAATGTGCCCCAGATGTGCACTGGATCTATGCATATGTACAGAGACCTAACACAGCACTTAGCAAATATTATGTGTGTGTTGGGTATTGTCAGACACTTTCGGGTGTTCTCGGATGCTTTACTATTTCAATAATAAATATTATTACTTAAGATCAGCAAATACACATCAAATGTTAGAGAAATTATCAATGTAATTTTTGTTAAATGTCCTAACACCATTTCATATTGTCATCCTTTTCCACTACGCATACACACATAGCCTAGGCATACGTACATGTGTACTTAATAATAATAATAATAATACACAGTTCTTATAAAGCGCAAAACACACTGAAGTCCCTTTGCGCTGAGAAAAGAAAAGAAAAGATGAAAGTCATAACTGTAACAGGGAGGTCATTCCAGAGACAAGCAGCAGAGTATTGGAAAGAACGGCAACGGTAATATTTAGTACAAACTGGAGGAGAGGAGAGTAGCAGTTTAGAACTGGAGCGAAGGCAGCGGGTAGGAGTGTAATTTTGGACGAGATCTTGTAGGTAAACAGGTGCAGAATTGTGTAAACATTTAAATGTCAGCAAGAGGACTTTGTATTTAATCCGATCAGCAACAGGAAGCCAGTGAAGGCTAAGGAGGACTGGAGTTATATGATCGTTTGGTTTTGTAAGTGTAACTAATCTAGCAGCTGAGTTCTGTATATGTTGTAATTTCTTGAGACGAGAACTTGAAAGCCCATAGAGTAAGCTGTTGCAGTTATCGAGTCTTGAAGACACAAAAGCATGAACTAGAGTCTCAGTGGTTCTTTGATCTAGGTGTTTTCTGATTTTTCCAATTTTATGGAGCGCCAGAGATGCAGCTCTGCAAACATTGTTAACATGTAGATCCATTGTGAGGTGACGATCAAAAACTTCACCCAAGTTTCTGGCATGTCGAACAGGTTCAATGTGAGCAGGTCCTATCTGGAATGACTGAACGGGAGATATGGATCGAAATTTTGAAGAAATGTGAATAAGTTCTGTTTTGTTGTCATTTAGTTTCAGACCATTAGCAAGGGACCATGATCGGATGTCTTCTATGCAAGCTTCCAACTTTGATAGGGTGGAACATCTGTCAAGAGATTTTGGCATGAATGAATAAAGTTAAGTGTCATCTGCATAAATCATGCTGTACGTGTAGATACCATGGGATTGAATGATGTCTTCTAATGGGGCCGAATACATTGTGAAGGCCAGTGGACCGATGACAGAACCTTGAGGGACACCTTCCAAGGGAACATGTACAGCAGATTCCTTGCCATTTATGGTAACAACTTGTGAACGGTTTGTAAAGTAAGACATGAACCAGTTTAAAGCTGCGCCAGATATATTGTAGCGGTTCTGAAAACGCTCAAACAACAGCTTATGATCAATGGTGTCGAATGCGGCAGAATAGTCAAGTAAAAGTAAAACAGCTTCATCACCTTGATCTACAGAAAGCAGGAGATCATTATAAACACGAAGCAATGCCGTTTCAGTGCTGTGGTAAGCTCGGTAAGCACTCTGGACACGACCATTGAGATTGTTCTTGGAGAGATAGCTTTGAATCTGGAGAGAACATGCACGCTCAATTGTTTTGGCCAGAAATTTGAGATTTGCGACTGGTCGATAATTCTTGAAGACATTTTTGTCCAAGTTCGGCTTCTTATTAGTGCGGACGTATGTAGGTTTGTGTAGGCCTACTGTCCAAAAACACCCAACAGAGACAGCACTAGTTGAACTGTGCTGTAAAACCACATGGAGGCCACACTGGAAAGTACGTTTGCCATACACCAAAGAATTACGCCAAAGTAGACCTCAACCTATTCTGCATTTGTACGCCAGACTATCTACAGAAAGCGGGCACTGGCAGGCTTCGACAAATCCCCCGCCCGACAGCCCAAGACAAGTAAAAAATCACTCGGGCAACTACAGTACTGTGCTCATTGTTGCAGCCAGCTGGGCTAATACCCCTAGCCTTAAATTTTTGAGTTGTGCAAAATGGCATTTGTACTTTTAGACTTTAAAAATTATATGTCCTCAACATATTTGAATTGGACAAGTAGATATTTATGCGGGCAAGTAGACTGAGAAAACAGCTAGTCCCTCAGACAAGTACGAAAGAAAAAATTTGTCAAAGCCTGGCACTGGGAAACTGCTTTCCTAATAGGGCTGTGAATGTGTAGCAATTAATGGCTAAACGAACGCATGTGGAATAAACGTTTAATACAAAGCCTCAAGACAGTAATCGAAAAACCTGTTTTTGACATTTTTTTAAATCCATCTCTATACTCTGATGACCCCAGTTTTTGTTAAATGGAACATTCTTAGCAGTTTGAACCTTGTAGGCTTCAAAGTTTCAGAATAATTTGATTGTACCATGCAAGAAAACAACTATTATTATTTCTGCATTACATTCACTCTCAATCTCTACATACTGAAAAAATTTTTTTGTGATAAAGTAATCGCGATTAATCCCTAAACGATTGCATATTTTTGAGGTTAAACGTTTAGTTATTTTGCTAAATGTTCACAGCCCTTTTTCCTAACCTTCCTATGTGCACTCCCCCGAGTGTACGTACGTGATTATCCAATGCAATTCATTGTGTCACTTGCAAGGTTAATCAATAGAGGTTTGGTACACCACTTGCAAGGTTAATTAATAGAGGTTTTTATAATGGTACACCACGCCAACTGTTGTACTTTTACCCTGGAGGAGTGATGTACCACGTACGCCAAATTTATTGGCGTACATTTCCGTACGCCAAAGATCTTTGTGAGAAAGGCCCTACTTTTCAGTATGGCATGAAGGTAAATAGCACACTCTTGTGCTAACTAACATTTTTACAAAACTTGTGGCAAACAAAAAAACTGTAGGCCTATTTCTCATAACATGAATTTTTCTATAAAAATTTACAGCCCCCCGTGAAAATTTTCAAGGTCTTGCACACTTGGAAATGTGCCATGGAATTTTCAAACTGAAATTTTTTGCTGCATTTATGCCTAACGTTAGGTTCCATTTGCTTGAAAATGAGGTGGCTTCATGTGCTACAGATGCAACTGTGTGGACTGCATACATGAAACAACTGTCTGGTGTGTAAAATCAATCAAACTATTGTTAGTCAGTGACTAAATTTACATACCACTGTCCGAGAACACCTGAAGTCCGAGAATACCCAAAGTGACCCAATAAACCATGCAGTATAGGCCAAGTTTTTACAATGCTCCAAAAATTTTGGAAAGCCTAGGTCTACAGTAGGCCTAGCTTAGGTCAAGCACAATGCACATTACAGTACATGTAACATTAGTTACAATGGCAGTCCACACATGTGACTGGCGAGAGGTACGTTGGCCTATGCCTAGCCTAGGCCTAGGCTAGGTCGTTAGCCTATCTGATCTGTGGACCGTTTCGCGTTTCGCAACGTTCGCACACAGTGCAACGCAATTCCACGAAAACAACGATGAACATAAGTTCAGTTCTGTAAAATGAAAACATCCTCACGGTTTCAGGAAAATTTGCATTTTCGTAAATGATATCCACCAACTGTGCTGTAGTTTCTTCTGTCAGGTATTACCATTAGGCCATATGTTCGAATTATATCAGATTGAATGCTTGACAAGTTGATAGTGCTACTCCCACAGTCGTATTCCCGCGAAATGCATTCCGGGGTGTACGCAACTACATACGAACTTACTCCGTCTAACTTTGTTGTTGTACGCCCTCTACCTAATGGGATGCTTGGTTCCCTGTAAGGAAATTTGAAAAGTTGGGAGATTACTGAGAAATTTGCACTTCCCATTGGAAAATATGCATGGCCACTGAAAATTGTTGTTGCTTCATAATGTTATCTTTAACAGTGGCATAGCTACAGGAGGAGCAGGGGGAAATTGTCAACCCCCTTGGCTCTGAAAAGTGAAAAATTTGAAAATTTGCCAATTGTGACACCAGTTAACCACAGTGTTGGTTTTTCCAACTCTTCTTCCATGAAATTTTGAATTCTCTTCCATAAAAGCTTCATTTTTGTAATTATTTGATCGATATGCAAAATTTTCCACGCGCTCTGTGCAAAAAAATTAGCAGTAACTAATACAGTCGTGTACCTTCATCCAGTGGCGGATTTAGGCTGAGGCGCATCCAAAAAACTTTTCCAACGCTTATTTTTTACTTTCCCTGAATAGATCATTTAGCCTACTTGTTTCTACATAATGTTGTATTATCTTATAATTTTAAAACTATGTTATTATAATTTTTTACAAACTAAAGCAATTTAGAGCTCACAGTTTCAAGTTTTCCTATAAAATATCAAAAGAGTGATATCGAAGGTCTCAACCATATTTCAGACCACGCTTTATGTAGAACACTAAACTTTTTCTTAAAATCCATCTGCTATTTGGGTTCATCAGATGTGAAGTCAGGGTGTATAGAATGTATAAAAAGCGCATGGCCAAACTTCACATGAGCTTAATGTTTATGTTCACTTATTTTATACAATCTGTGATCCCGTTTCTTCCTTTTATCATAAACTAGAGAGTATTTTATATAAATTTATTTGGTCACACAAACCAGACAATTAGGAGAAATGTTCTGTTCTTATATGTTCAAAATGTGAAGGTGGTTTAGGAATGGTCGAATTATGCTCTTTTGCTTATAGCTTAAAGTGTACATGAAAGGAAAATTATTTTCAGGATGGCCTTGCTTTTTGGAAAGTTTTGTTTGATAGTAAGCTCAAGAAATATGCTGGAATATATGTTTTTTAATCAGTGGTGTATCTACGGGGAGGGGGACTTGGGGGATGGACCCCCAATGGATCGCCCAGTCCCCCCCCCCCCACTGGCGACCTGGGCAAAAAAATTATATTCAATCCAGGCTACCCGGCTACTATGACATAGATAGGCCTTCACTTGTGATAGATCCACGCAGTTGCAGGGTATTCTGCAATTGTGCCACACACTGAATTTCAGAATAAATTAAGGTAGACTGTGACAAGCTTCATTATATTTGTAATCTCTTGACTTTTTACTCGTCAGGTTTCTGGGTGGATAATCTTCTAGCAGATTTAGAGTGGCTGAAATTGCCTACCTTGGTGTGGTTTAAAGTCCCCTCCTAGCATCTGGCCTGTTTCTATCTCCTGTAGGGATTTTTTTCAATTCCTGGGGATGCACAAATTTGTTCAAAAATCATACTTGGTGTGGTGTGTAGAATATTTGAGTCAAATATGGTTGGAAAGAATTTGCACTTTGTACGGCCATTGCTGCCAGTCATTGGTCAGTGCAACAACCAAACCCATGTTGGATCAATGCAGTCTGAAGGGTCGCAACCTTACCACTATTACCTCGCAGGACCTCACTTAGCTCTTGCATGGAGTGGACATTCTCAGTGGCGTACGAGACGGGGCACGGGGAAGACTGCCCCAAATTTCCCAAAATACAAATTCGGGCAGGATTTTGGAAAAAGTTCGGACAGCCCTTTAATTTTGAAAAAAATGGGGGGGGGGGTAAATATTGAATTAAGCCAAGATTCACAATAGAGTGAAATTCAATAGCATGTTTTCCATTCTGTTTTGTGGTTTCCTTCGAGAATATGAGGGGCCATTTCATCGATTGGTAGTGATACATTTTATCTCGTAATTTTCTGATCAAATGAGGGATTGCTTCGATCCCCCTATCGCCAACCAATGGTGGCGATCGCTAAGTCTTTCTGGCTGAATTTTAGTTCGGAGTGAATGCTTATATGCAATTAAAACTTAAAATAGTGACTGCTTGGACCCCTTAATAAGCCTGGGAAATGTCATTTTCGACTGTCTAAGAGGTACGAATTTTCAAAGTTTTTGGACTCTCCGTGCCAACCAGTGGTGGCGCTCCGCTTTGACTGTCTTACGGGCAGAATTACCTTTTTCGTGCAAAAGTATTTTGCCCCAAACTGAAATGCTCCCCTACGCCTATGGAAATACCTTGCTCAGGGCAGGGAGGTGGAAGCTCCAATAATTCTGAGTAATTTCAGGAATCAGTTAATACGAGGTTTCTAAGTGACAGCTATGAACCTAGTACAAAAGAAGAGCATAGCAAGTAATCTCCATCTCTTCCAGCTCAATGCTCAGGCGTGCACTGGAACAGCTGCTTGCAACATACAACAATCCTAGGATACACAGTTCGGTGGAGTAATGAACTGAGCTAATCAATTTCTCAAAAGTGTGTTTGAATCTTAGAAAAATCACAAATTTTTCTCACCAGCATTAAGGACAATTAAACCTGGCAAATGCCATTTCCAGCCATTTGCTAAAACCTCAGATTTTCTTAGTACGCCCCACGCCAACTGATGGTGGCGCTACACTTAGATAGAAAACTCCAGCCCCCTACAAAAGTGTCCAGCCCCTCCATAGCCCCCCCCCCCCCACGAAAAAAATCCTAAATACGCCACTGGTTTTAATGAAACCTTTCCAATGACTTTGTTATCACTTAAAACAAGTATTTTTGATGTCTGTTGCACTTGATCTTATTTTACGCCCTCCAGATGTGTATGCTAATCAATATATTTTGAATGATTCTTATTAAAACTGACAATAAACTTCTCTATGCCAGAGATCTCATGGTCGCTAAAACTTACAAAGTATTTTTTTTTAAGAGAGAGTCGACTGAGTGCTTAATTAGAATGATTTCTGCCACAAATGTAATTTTACTAGTATTTTTCCTTTAACATTGTATTATGGAAAAATTCTGCTATACCGAGGGAGTTGAGACTGAATCTACATGCCACTTATGAAAACAATGATAATGCAAAGCGTTTCACAATGTTTATCTCTCATGCACATGACAATAAGTGGTATATTTCATCAAGCAAAAGACTTTAAAAGCTACTGCGATCTCAAATATGAATCTTACAGCAGTGCATCGCATTCTTGGTCAGATATTTTCACCATCGTCTTTTGAAGCTGTTGGAGACCGCAAAATTAAATTCTTTCAGTTTTTTTACGTTCATAGTATTTTTGGTTGTAACGAATTTTTATTCAAAATCAAAAAGGAAAGATTCTCCTCTTTGTACCTTGTGTGAGGATCCCCCTTATCTTTAGACCATTTTTCTTTCCGGACTTATAGCATTATGACATATTTTTGAAAAGATATTTCATCAAAAGTGTTTAAAGAGTGATCTTACCTTAAATCAAGATCAAGTAAATTTTGGTTTTAAATTAGTTCATGAAGCAAGTTTCTCACTTTTAATTGAAAGGACCTTTTTTGGCAAACAAAAGCTCAAAGTAACGACTGCTTAGGTTCTACTTACAATCCTGGGAAATGCCATTTCAGGCTATCTAAGGGGTCGCAATTTTTCAAAATTTTCTGTACGCTCCGTGCCAACCAATGGTGGCGCCCCGCTTAGGTATTCGTTCGGGCAGATAATCGACGGTCAGCCCCCCCCCTTTACGAAAAATCCTAGATCCGCCCCTGCCCTCATCAGTTTGGTAAACATCACCAAACTCTGGAAATGACAAAATCATCAAGTCACTAATCGAGTGATATCAACAATAGCAGTGCTAATTTCATGACTGTTCTATCAGTGAATTTTTTTGTCCAATATAATATCTTGACTCTTGAAATGTTGAACAGCTTCAATTTGTAGGCCTTAGATGACCTTGTGTAGCAACAGCAATTTTTGGTCGTAGTGCACTCTCTGACTTTCCAATAAGAAATACAGATTTTTCATTTATTTCAGATTTTTTCACCTTTCCCTATAGAGGAAATACAGAACCCAAAATTTTCTCCAATAAAAGTTCCACATTTTCAAAAATTTGCTTAAAAAGGGCACAAATTTCGGTGCACTTTGCGAACCGCAAATTATGTCTTCAAAGAGTGGTGTTCAAACTTTAAAATTTTCAGAAAACTGTGGTGCCCCACTCATCTGCCACCCTCCCCCCCCCCCCACCCCGGAAAATTGTCTAGCTATGCCACTGATCTTTAGCCTATGAACTGAGGCTCACTGAAGATAATTTTGAAGTTTTAGACAATACCTTTCAAAATAATGAGCTTAGATTGGAATTTTATGAAATAGAATTAATGAAAATAGCACTCTATGTAGTCGACAATGTCGCCTGATTATTTGGTTTCAGTTACTTAGGGGAAATTTCCAATTTAGACATTTCTAAAGCTCAGAGAAGTCTAATACCCAACTGATTTATGAGTGAGCACTACTGAATTAGGAATTGTGATTTGTGGCACACAGAAAATTTTACTCTTATGAAACAGATAATTAAAGATATAGAGCTTGCATAGGACATAATTCTATCCTACACCCACTCCCCCCCCCCCTGTACCTATGCCATTGAGATGTCTTGTTCCGGAAAATAGGTGTGAAACGGGTTTTTAGACTGCATTTAGTGGGTGGGGGTCAGTGGCATAGCCCGGATTCCTTCCAAGGGGGAGTGGACTTAAAGTGTTTTGTGATTGTCAGTCCGGGGGTCCAAGGGAAGGGGTTGTCCCCTGACCTTTGAAAAATTGGGTCTCCTTATGTTTGGGAGCATCCCAAATGCTGCTGCAGGCATGTGGGGTTTAACTCCTGGCACTTTGGCTTTCTTTGGAAAACTTAGCACTGCTTGCACCAAAATAAGTTCCATAGCCAATGAAACCGACTGTGACCCTCCCACCCCCACCCCTTCCCCAAATGGACCAGAACACCCTATAATAGCATCACCTGAGTGATCTGCAACATTTCTACCTTCTTTCTGGCTCCTTCCAAATAGGAGTAGGAGAGCAGAAGAAATCCCCATTCACTCTGTATATGACAGATGGTGGAATTTAGGGCTGCAGTATACAAGTATAAGGAAACAAAATAAGTGCAAAAGCAAGCTCCTGCCCCCCCCCCCCCCCCCCCATTTTGTAGAATAATTGTTTGATTTCACATCTTACCATGCAATCATTCATATCATTTGTAACCCCCTGCAACAAAAAAACACAGAAAGAAGCATTCTTCATTCTAGTAGTATGCAAATAGATGCATTTTTATTTTAACATATTAAGACTAACATACTGCTCTGTTGCGACTGTCCCAGTAAGTCCTCCAGTCCATTTCTCTTAGAAATTCTCACGTCCACACTAAAGCAGGTTATTACCAAAGAGTAGGAAAC
The DNA here is from genome assembly GCA_037179385.1 of Holothuria scabra. Taxonomy (NCBI): domain Eukaryota; kingdom Metazoa; phylum Echinodermata; class Holothuroidea; order Aspidochirotida; family Holothuriidae; genus Holothuria; species Holothuria scabra. The sequence goes on along the minus strand of CM074182.1, from coordinate 37,726,884 downwards.
AGAAGCCAACATTCTGAATGAATTTGGTCAAAGGACTAGGAGTTGATTCTTAAAGTTTCCTACTGGCAGGACACAGACTATTAAATCCTGGACCTTTGTTTTTACTGAAGCAAACATAGCTGCAAATGTTAGCTTTACAGTGCAACCCAATTTGTTTCCCTGAGGAAATGGTGCAATATGGTCCTAGCCAGTGTTGTAACATGTCACGACTCAAGTCACTTTCTCTCAAAATGATAGTGACTCCATAGAATTCAGGAGTTATTTCCCCATTGAAATAGTACAGTGACTTGATTCGATGACTCGACTCGAGTCACTTAAAAGTTTGAAAACTGGTGACTTGAGTCACTAATCTAGTGACTCGATTACAACACTGGTCCTAGCAAAGACATACAGTAGCTGCATCAGTATAAAACAGCAAGGTACCTTGAGTCAATTTACATACAGCACTAAGAAAATGTTAAATTAATGGGTGTATACTGCAAATCACAGAGATTAATGGAATCAGATGCTTTTACAGGGAGGTGAATCTAGCTAAATTTATGTACAAGACTGAGATATAGAAAACTATACCATTTGGCTAAAACGGCTCTTCACCAGAAAGTCGGGAAGACTTAAGAAAAAGGAATTAAAGGATATACTATATTCATAAAAGTAGTTTCACACATATTTTCACACAAAAAAAAGCGTTAGTACCATATAAAACAAGAGAAAATGAAAAATTCCAATTTAAGTCATATTCTAAAAGGTCAATATTCTTCAGTGTTGGAAGCCCTGTTTATATATATATATGTATATATAGTATGGAGAACTTGGAAACCAAATTATAATTTTCAGGAGAAAAGTCACAACTGTGCCTGATTACAAAGGATAAGACTGATCACCTTGGAGGGTCTGCACTTATCAGTGGATTGGCAGAACAAGATGACTAGCTCCCCCCCCCCCTCTCTCCTCTCAGCCAATCAGGGCAACAGAAGTTCATGATCAGGCACTGCTACTCAGTATTTCCAGTGTAATTCTTCAAAAAAGATCCAAATTGGGCTAACCACTTGGGTCGACTTCCAACAAAGCCCAATTCAGTTCAAACCCATTTGTAGATCCAGTATCTTTTAGAAATGTATCATATTTGATTATACTACTTAAGCTAGAAAAGAATTTTAAATCACATCAATCAGACGAATTGGGTAAGGAAATAGAAATAACTGTAAAATGGCTATAGGCAATTTCTGATAGATTTTGATGTAAATTGTGGCTATCCATCACATACCTAACTACATTATTATAATGTCACCATATCTGTAAATGTTCAATTCATCCTGCAGCAATGTGTTGTCCTAGGCACTAAATGAACTGCAATACGCGACCAATTTTTCAAATTTACCCATTGGGCTAGAGTCAGGCCCAACAATATGTCCTCAAATGCATCACAATCCATACCGTAAAATAAAAAAAAAATTACATAAAGTCTTCAAATGATAAAGTATTCAGAACAAAAATAGAGATCCTCTGTCATAAATCCTATACATGATCATATTATCATTGAATTTTATTTGATTCATAAATCAATAAAAGTATGATTAAGTCTTTTTTATATGAAAAGGTTGAATATTACTTAAAATAGCAAAACACTTTCCCTGGCAGTTTAAGTCACAAATAAAGTGACGTTTTCATGGAGAAGAATATTAAAAAAGGGAGGTTACAAAACGTTGCATTGGGGGTAGGGAATATTGTGAAATAAATTTTTCCCTCATATTTGTAAATTTGCTTTACAAAGCTGAAGGACAGGAAGTCCGGAAAACAATAACGTAACTAGTCACAACTACAGTAATAACTACAGAGACAAAGTGTCACTTTGGAAAAGTTACATGACTAATTAACTTCGCATGGTGAGTGATAAAAAACATTCTAACTACCTGTGGCTGATAATCTCAATGAAAAAGAATTGATCACACCAAACTTGTTTCCCCAGCCACACCATTCATACCTTCAAGTAACTGCTACAATGTAGTTCATCTGTGGTGAACTTTTTTATCTCTGGAAGGGAGTATGGACTTTACTTGGAAAAAATAATGTAGTAATGTAGGAATCACATCATACTTGCCAACATTGTCCTCTCAAAAAATGGAACATATCGCAGATCATCCATTGTACCCCATAGCATGCACAGTGAGCACTGAGGGAGGGGGAAGGGAGGGGGGAGGGGGCCTAATGAACTAAACTCTTCCTTTCCTTTCTAGTTGTTCATAGACATGTAGAAAATCACTGTGTTGCATACACCGAGTGATACCATTGTTTGAAAGCTGTTGCCTCACACGTTTCTTTGATAATTTTTAGGATCATTATATTTTTATTACTACATGTTAGATACTGGAATGTTGTTTTCTATGGATTTTAATGCTCAGAAAATGCAACAGTCCCTTCAATATGTTACATGCTCATGGCAGTGAATGAATATGATGAAGTTCAATTCCTCATCAGGATTATCACAAGCACTATATGTTCTGCTTTGAGTTTTTACCTTGAAATAAATTCTTCCAAACAAAGAAAGTGAGGTCATTAAAGAATTTATTTAAAGTCTTAAAAGTCTGACACCTACTATATCAGTTAAATATAATTTCAGTTTACAAAAGCTTTCTTCGCAATTGTCGTTTGTTCATTTATTATTGAAATATACATGTTTACTTTGAAGACAATAAAATTCTAAAATACAACATCACCATGGCAACACAAAAGGACACCAGGCAATTGATTTGGACATTCAGTTTATATCTAAATGTTTACATTATGACGTCAACAATCTATCTGCATTAACTATTTCCTGAGACTCTTGGCTGAGAAGAACCTGCAACCGCAACTTGTCCAGCTGATGAAAAGAAAGAAACAAAACATATTTTATTTAACAAGGAAAAAATTAATTTGAATGTTTTCGATGATGTACTGTTCACATTGTAACATGCAAACACAAGTGGAGTTACTCATTAGTCAATGTTGAAAGTCTACTGAATGCTAACACTTAACAAAGGCAAACATATTAAACAACAAAAAGCCAAAAGACTTAGTAGTTCCCTGCTGTAATGAAAAAAAAAACTTTTTTTTTTATCTTGAGTAATTGCATTTACTTTCAATTTCCAAGATTACTGCTGGTTCATTTACAAAGAAAATGCTCATGGAACTTTTGACCTCTATCCCCCCAAAAATTGAAAAATTTATTGTGGTTTCCATGATGGGTACATGCTATATTCCCAAAATTGGCCATGAAATCTCCGATCCTTAAATTACAGTTCAATCACTATCTTATGTTTTAGAAGAATACAGTTTGTTTGTTTTCATGCTCCATTCCAAAAAATGGCCACGAAATCTCCGATCCTTAAATTACAGTTCAATCACTATCTTATGTTTTAGAAGAATACAGTTTGTTTGTTTTCATGCTCTATTCCAAAAAATGGCCATGAAATCTCCGATCCTTAAATTACAGTTCAATCACTATCTTATGTTTTAGAAGAATACAGTTTGTTTGTTTTCATGCCCTATTCCAAAAAATGGCCATGACATCTCCCATCCTTAAATTACAGTTCAATCACTATCTTATGTTTTAGAAGAATACAGTTTGTTTGTTTTCATGCCCTATTCCCAAAAATGGCCATGACATCTCCCATCCTTAAATTACAGTTCAAGCACTACCTAATGTTTTAGAAGAATACAGTTTGTTTCTATTTGGTACAAGGAATTCTTTGAATGTTTTATAGTTTGACTTCTGGTGTCCCTAACATTGCGCTAACTTGCCCGATACTCTAAAAACCAGGATGTAAAGGCCTTTTTCCGTTTAATTGCAGATAGGGTGCCAGAAGACTCTACTGTATAAAGATATAGCCTATGACAACATAAGGGATCTTTGTTCTGTTATCTCAGTTTAGTCAGTCAATAAGCAGAGTGGTCACTGGTCAGTGGGATATGAGAGCATTATTTACACTGTTGCTATATGGAGAGCATCAGGCTAGATTTTGTCAGGATGACCATCTTGGAAACCCTTTGGAAATTTTACCCCTCCTCCCCCCCCAAAAAAAATTGTTTGATTTTTCTAATTAAAATGCTTAAATCCCAGATTAAGTGTATTCCTACATATTTATCATCAGCACTTAGCACATCTTGAGGTACGTATTCCAGTGATCCTTGAAGAGCGTTTAGTCACATACCTTTATTTTGTGTAGAACTATGCTACAAGTGCGCACTGACTTCTCTGCTACATCGTCTTTCAGATATTGCACAAGGGAAGGAAATCTTGGATGGTTCTGTAATGATAAAATACAAGGTCACAGAGGTCATCAAAAAGAAAACAACAAATTCAAATTTTAAAATAATATTCAATTTTTAAAATGGTAAAATCAAAAAATTTTCAACTTCAAAAGAGCAGCTTAAGCAAAAATTAAAAAAATCTAAAACTTAAAAAAAAAACTTAAAATATTTCATTTTTATAAGCACATAAGATTTTACATTTTTCAAAGTCCAAGTGAACATAAAACAAACCTGTGATTTTTGGTGGGAAGAAATGTCTTCTTCATCCTCAGAGTCAGATACATGTTGAATATCATCACTGCTACTTTTTGAAAAAGAGTGAGCTGGAAAGAAAGGACATAAGCTTGTCTCACACTACAATACTTTACTTGATCACTGCTTCCACAAACAGAAAAGACAATTCCACACAAAACCTTGCAAGATACATACTGAATATTGTCCCTGCTATTTTTTGAAAAAGAATGAGCAGGCAAAAATGACAGAAACTGGTCTTGCATTATAATAGTTTACCTGATCACTGACTTTGAAGATGCTTCAACGACAAAAACGACAATTCCTCATAAAAGGTTAAAAGCTCATGTTCACTTCATAAAGGTTGCAAGATCATGTTCAGCCATAATAAGCAGTTCATTGTGATATGTGGCTATACAGGAAATCAGCTTGCTTTCATACCCTTTACTTTAGAAACTACTAATATTAAAAGCCTACATGCCACTGGCCATGATTAAAAAAGTTTGTAGATGACGTATTAACAGGCCTACTCACTTTGCTGATGCTGTGCATTCTGAAAAGAGCTGGAATCACTTGGATACTCATCCTGTGAAAAATAAGAAAAGGTTGTTGTAAAGTTATTTTATGCTGATAAATTTGTGACTGACAAAACTCACTATCACTGCCTGTTTGGATTTGTACATAGGAATTAAGACCTACCATGAGGCACACTTTACCATGTACAAAATGTTGGTGTAGTCATGATGGTTGGAAATGTATATATAGGAAGACCACTGGATCAGCCAGCAAAAATTTTACATGACAGTTCAATGGATGCAAATACATGATTGGCAAATGTTCATTTATTGCAATAATGCTCTGTATCTTTGATAAACAGCATAATTGGCTTTGTGAAGGTTCCCGTTTATACACAATTGAAAAATATCTTACTTTACAGCCAATACCATTGCTAGTGAGTTTGTTCGCTCGTTAGTTTATCCGTTAGTTCATTTGTTCATTAGTTTGTTCCATTGTTCATTTGTTCCATTGTTCATTTGTTAGATGAGATTTAACACCAAACACCAACAAAAATGTGTTATATACTAGTGTCAACTAGATAAAAACGTAAAGGTAAGATACAGTTTCAGGTTCATCAAGTTCAAGTTTGGTTTCAAACACAGTTTAAACATGGAGCAAGTCCTTCCCTTTGGTTGCCTCTTTAACAGTAGGAGGAAATAACATGGGCATGTCCTAAAACCCCGAATCAACAGGGAGACAAAACGTCTTTTGAGTCACATGTAATGAGTGCATAGTTTAACAAAAAACCAATTTGCAATTTTTACAAGAATCATATTTTACTGTAACTAACTCATTAAAACACTTGCACTCTGCTATTTCAAGGACTGGTACAAGTTTAAGTTGGAATAAACTTTTCTTAGTCCATTTTTTGCCAAACAAAGGGAAATTTTCTTACCCCAGACAGCTCCAATATTCACTGCTCAGTAACAGCTCAGTAATTTCTCACCCTCCAAAAACTGTGTTTATTTTCTTGTAAAGGCACAAACCACATTTATTGAGGGGATATGCTGTTGAGCATACATAGCACTAATGTGTAATGTGTAATGTACGTCTAATGTGAGCTCCCCTGCATATTTTGAATTTGATGCCAAACACAAGAGTAGCCATCAATTAAGAATTTTCTGGTCCCTTTACTAGAATGTCATTTGATTCATGTCTTGGGTATGAGGAGACCTTGTTCTTTCTTTCCATCTTACACCATTTTATGTTTTACCAACTCTGAGCACACTTCTGAATTTTGTGACTTAAGTGGCACCTAGTGTGGGATATACAACAGAATGATAAAATTTTCACATTCTTTGGTAGTTGATTAAAATCTGAGACAGAAGAAACAGAAAGACAGGACTTACTGACATCTGCATCATTAAAGGAGATGCATCATTCAAATTTCCGTCTGGAGAATCAGGAGGTGTCTCTGAGATGACTCTCGCTTGATCTGAATGGACTTCACTAGTGGAAAAAACAAAGCAATTATTAGGGTGTCATGTGACATAGAAAAACAACAGGACGATAAACAAGAAAGAAATGAAACAAGTATGACATGCTACATCTTTAATTTAGTTGTTTTTAAAATGCTTTTTGGGTCACATCCAGGCATCCCAAAGAAAATTTTCATGTTTGACAGATTCTATTGTCCTAAGTGTCGAATATTCCCTTAGCCTTATCCCCATTCTCAGGTATAGCTTCACACTTATACCATGTTTTTCTAAGTTTGGGTCACCTTGCAATTATTCTTCATGTGTAGTTTTGTTTTGCAAATTGAGTGTATTGACTTGCAGAAAGATTATACACTAATTAAACCAGTCTCAAACATGTAAGATTTCTTTCCTTAAATGCCACAAGACAAAACCTTTACCAAGGTAAATGAAAAAAAATTACCTTCCATAGGAGTTATGGGAGTTTGAAGAATTTGTAAGTCTAACTTGTTGATCATTTTCATTGGCAGAGCACTTTTTCTTTTCAACTGTAAAGGAAGCCAATTCTGATAGATCAATAGGGTAGCATGAAACATTCTCTTGAGACACTTCAGCTATTCCCTCTACTGAGAAATTGGGTATTAATTCATCATCAGCAGTAAAGAGTATCCTTTTTCCTGTCAAAAGTGAAATGCTCTTGTCACTGGATGACCCTGAGGAATGTTTGTACTCAAAGACAGGACTAGCATTTACCAGCTTTTTGTCAACATTTCCCAAAGTCTTAACTAAAGCCTTGTCACTAGAAAGAGGGCTTCTTTCGTGTGAATCAATATTTCCACTATTTTCTCTGTGAAAGCCTCTGGAAACGGTGGCACTTTCCATGATACTGCTCATATCAGATGACTTCAGTGACTGGTTCTGCTGATGAGACATGTACAATAAACAGCTTTGCTTATTTGCCTTCTCACTTATCTCTACATCTTTCCCTGGACCAGATAAGGAAAGATCCTTTGAGGCAATTTCTACATCCCAAGTGCCTACTCTGCTCATCTTCCTCCTCGAATGAATCAATTTTCTCTTATTACCCTCATCCCTACAATTTTTTAAGTGCTCCTCTTCTTTGCAAACCTTGCGGCCAAGAGATTGGGAACAATTTGATCCTACAACAATCATTACTTCCTCACTGCTCTCTTTGTTGTCACTATCTGATGTAAGAGCTATTGCTTCTTTCTCTTCTAAAGATTTCTCATCACTTTTTCTCTTCCTAGAACCACCTTTGTCAACAGGAGACATATCCACGTCATTCTCCCCTTGAGAATTGACCTTCTGCACTTCTGGGTCACGATCTGAACGTAAACCTTCTCTCCTAAATACATCTTGTTCAGACTCAAAATTTTCTCTACAATCAGTAAAATTTTCAGTGCGACTTTGCCTCCAATGATTTGAATTTTCTGGTCTCCTTGAAAGACCTGAATTACTTTTGGAAGAATTTACAGTAGAACCACTGTGACTGCTCAATGTCTCTGCTACATGGTTCCTTTTGCTCTGCCTCAATTTTCTAGCAACTTCAGAAGAATTTATGCTAGAATCTTTCTGACTGCTCAAACTATCTCTTACCCTAACACCTTGATCAACATTTATAGGATCTCCATCAAACTTTTTCCTCTTTCGTTGTCTCAACTTTGACGAGACTCTCTGGCTACTCTCATCTGAATCTGATAAAATGATCACGTCTGGAGAAATTTCCTTTTCAAAACATTTCTCATGATTTTGTAAGGAGTTTTCAGTAGTCAAGTGATCATTTTTCAAGAGAAGGCTGACCTGTTTGTCTTTATGCTGTCCATACAAAGAAAAACTTTTGACGGATTTGAATCTCTTCAACTTTACAACACATTTTGAATTTTTGCATGCATTCAGTAATTTCTCAACCTCATCAAGCTGGTGCCTCAAAAGATCGCTCTCTTCATGAAATTTAGCTACAAAGTCTACATCTTTCTCAACATGTTCTCTGTGAAGACCTAATGGCCAATTTAATCTTAAATTTGAATTCAATCTTCCCTCATTATACACTACATTGTCTGAGGCAGTCAAACTGTTATTTCCAGAGGTATTAACATCACCTGTCCCTCTCTTTGATATCAATGCACTTGACCTCAGTCTTGTAACAGATGGTGCCATCTCATCTGTGTTGCTCCGTAGATTATTTCTACCCAGAAGTTTGGACTTCTCAGCAGAAGCCTGATCAAACAAAGACACCTTCTTTGAGTTTCTTTTCTCCCTGGTAGTAGCGTCCTGGTGAATCCTTTCACCCACATACCCTTTTGAAGAAGTTCCAGGCATAATTTTCAAAATTCTTTCAGCAATTTCAACTTTCTGATCATAATCGATCTTGTTCTTATTGTTGCCCTTTAAATATTGCAAAAGTTGCTGACATGTCGGTTTGGGCTTCCTCTGAAGAAAAGCACAAAATTTCCTCTTTTCCTCAGGAAATTTCTCAAAGTTTTTCCCTTTTTTTCTGATTCCCAAAGCAGCCTGCAAAGAGTTTGAGGATAGTTGAAGATCAGGAAATATTTACATTACTTTTCTAAGATATTCCTGTTATTTTCTATTTCATTTATTAAAACCATGTTTTTCTTTTTCTTTCATTTATTAAAACCAGTATAAACAGCAAGCAATTGAGGAAATGGAGTATTAAAAGTTTGAAATGTATACAACAATCAATAAAATAATTTATCATGAAGATTTCTGCATCGGGATCCTGCATATTTACTATAATTATTTAACTTGGTGCTAAAAACTTCTCATTTTTAGCTGGTACCATACTTTGAGCAATCAACTCATTCAGAACTGAATTTATATTTTCCTGTGCACCTCATACTTTGCATGAATTAATTTTCAAAGTTTTGGTTGCATGATGAAGTGATGCACATAACTAAATATGAGATTAATTCTGTGGGAAGGGGGTTACTAATATTATGTTCTTCAGGAAAAGTGACTTAGGGGAATGTATCCACCTGCTGTCTGAAGTGTATAATTTTGCACAGCAGATATCCATCAATACTGCTGAAAGTATGAAGCTATGTTATGCAGTATGTTACAAATTTACTGGATGAGAAATAAACTCTTTAGAACCAGAAAGCCAAAAGGCTTAGTGATTCCTTGCCGCTGAAATGTAAGGCCTTTTTTCACATTGACATTGCTTGGCAATGTTTTTCAATTAACAGGGCTCCATAATGTGCCCACAAAGTACACATGCAAGGCGTCCAATCTTCCTACATTGAGATCCCCCTTGCCCGTTGTGAACCCAAATGACATTTGACCTCCACCAAAAACTTCTGGGACCATGTATTCACTATGTGCCATCTACAGGACAAGTTACAGGACCCTACAAGTGACATTTCTTGAAAGACTGTGCAGCAAAGCTTGTCAGGCTTTGAACATGCTGACTCCAAATGAACTTTGACCTTTCAGAAAATCAATAGGGATCATCTACTCAATATGACCAATCCACACACTAAATATGAGCACAGTCACATGTACCGTTCTTGAGATATCGTGTTTACGAAGTTTTGACTCTTTGACCTCTCATGACCCCAAATGACCTTTGACCTCCACCAAAAACAATAGGATCATCTACTCAATATGGCCAACACACTTGCCAAATATGAGTATAGTCACATGTACCGTTCTCGAGATATCGTGTTTACGAAGTTTTGACCTTTGACCTCTCGTGACCCCAAATGACCTTTGAACTCCACCAAAAACAGTAGGGATCATCTACTCAATATGGCCAAAGCACACACCGAATATGAGGTTAGTCACACTTACTCTTCTTGAGATACCGTGTTTAAAAGCAATTTTAAGAAATTTACCTATTGACCTCTCGTGACCCCAAATGACCTTTGACCTCCACGAAAATCAAGAGGGATTATCTACTCAATATGACCAACCCACACACCAAATATGAGCATAGTCACATGTACCATTCTCGAGATATCGTGTTTACGAAGTTTTGACGTTTTGACCTCTCGTGACCCCAAATGACCTTTGACCTCCACCAAAAACAATATGGATCATCTACTGATATGACCAACCTACACACCAAATATGAGTATAGTCACATGTACCGTTTCTCCAGATATCGTGTTTACGAAGTTTTGACGTTTTGACCTCTCGTGACCCCAAATGACCTTGACCTCCACCAAAAACAATATGGATCATCTACTCGATATGACCAACCTACACACCAAATATGAGTATAGTCACATGTACTTTACGAAGTTTTGACCTTTTGACCTCTCGTGACCCCAAATGACCTTTGACCTCCACCAAAAACAATATGGATCATCTACTCGATATGACCAACCCACACACCAAATATGAGTATAATCACATGCACCGTTCTCAGATATCGTGTTTACGAAGTTTTGACGTTTTGACCTCTCGTGACCCCAAATGACCTTTGACCTCCACCAAAAACGATAGGGATCATCTACTCAATATGACCAACCCACACACCAAATATGAGCATAGTCACATGTACCGTTCTCGAGATATCGTGTTTACGAAGTTTTGACGTTTTGACCTCTCGTGACCCCAAATGACCTTTGACCTCCACCAAAAACACCATGGATCATCTACTCGATATGACCAACCTACACACCAAATATGAGTATAGTCACATGTACTGCTCTCCAGATATCGTGTCTACGAAGTTTTGACCTTTGACTTCTAGTGACCCAAAATGACCTTTGACCTACAACAAAAACAATAGGGATCATCTACTCAATATGACCAAACCACACACTACATATGACTATAATCACATGTACCGTTCTCCAGATATCGTGATTACGAAGTATTGACCTTTTGACCTCTCGTGACCCCAAATGACCTTTGACCTCCACCAAAAACGATAGGGATCATCTACTCAATATGACCAACCCACACACCAAATATGAGCATAGTCACATGTACCGTTCTCGAGATATCGTGTTTACGAAGTTTTGACCTTTCGACCTCTTGTGACCCCAAATGACCTTTGATCTCCACCAAAAACAATAGGGATCATCTACTCAATATGGCCAATGCACACACCAAATATGAGATTAGTCACACTTACCCTTCTTGAGATACCGTGTTTACAAGCAATTTCTAAGGAATTTACCTATTGACCTCTTGTGACCCCAAATGACCTTTGACCTCCACAAAAATCAATAGGGATCATCTACTCAATATGACCAATCCACACACCAAATATGAGCATAGTCACATGTACCGTTCTCGAGATATCGTGTTTACAAGATTTTGACCTTTTGACCTCTAGTGACCCCAAATGACCTTTGACGTCCACCAAAAACAATAGGGATCATCTACTCAATATGGGCAATCCACATGCCAAGTATGAGATCCCTCGGACTTACCCTTCTTGAGATATCGTGTTTACAAGCCAAAGCGTCACATACGCACACACACACACACACACACACACACACACACACACACACACACACACACACACACACATACACACGACATCACCATCGCATAGATTCCTTGCCTGCCTACGGCAAGGAATCAAAAAGGGATCATAAAGATACTTGCTTAAAATCAGCTATTCCCTATACTGTTGCATAATATTATAAATATATTATGCAATAATGTTACAGTATAGGGAATAGCTGATTTTTAGTATCAATTTTCCCTACTCCATTTCTTATGCTGAGCCCCAAGCACAATAAAAAAAGGTTCCATTTTTAAAATCCTGGTTTTGACCTATCTGGGAGTCAACTCTAGGCCTCTCCATTGAGAATCAAATGCTCTCACCACTTGACTATGCAGTCAATATGTATATCTGTGTAGGCTCACTGTAGCCTATACCTTTGAAGGCTTGTGCATATGTGTCCTCTGAACTACGTTTGTTAAATGCATGACTAGTCCATTTATACTTAATGATACAGTGATCCGTAACTTCTCTTTGTCCATTATGGCCAGGTGACTGAATGATATTCCAAGATAAACTTATGGTTATGTGTAAATGCACTCATTTTAGACTACTTCACTTAACTCAGGGTGGTGTGATGTTCTAATGTGGCTATTTAAAAAGGAAATTTTTTTGTTCAGTCTTTTAACTCAAAATCCAGTTGTGTATGAACGAACAAGGTTAAACAACTCTGGCCCTGTGCATGAGAACAGTATACAATGTACTTGCACTTAAAGGCCTAATCCTCTCACCCCAAACAGTTCCATTTTTTCCCTCCCTACTACGTAAGTCCCTCCCACAACTTTCTTAAACTCATCCACACAAAATCTCAGTTTTTGCTGAGTATACAAGAACCCAATGTGTAATCAAAAAGCTCTCAGTACGGTTAATGCTATGTAATATGAGCTACACGTATCTCGGCAGCTCATTAGCTTTTCAATCAAAGAGCTGTGCCAATGAAAAACTATTGTAGACTACTACAAAAATTATAGTTTGGGGTAAGAGTTGACTGCCATTAAAGCTAGACTTGGATACACTTACACTGCCCCTTGTACAATTGCATGTAATAGCCTCAGTCATGCATTATCCTGTGTTCATGCACAGTACATCTTTGTTTATCCTTTAATAGAGCAGATTCTGAGTTTTAGAGCCCTATAACATGCTGTCTTTTTCCTATTCCTTTACAATAAATCTTAACTCATTTTAAACTATCAGACAGACCTTCTCTACTTGGGGGTCTGGGAGTCTTCTATTCAGGTTCACCACCAAATGCTTGGCTCTGTGTCTAATAGCATGTATCAGCTTTGAACTGACTTCATCCTGAAAGTTATCATTTGTCGCTGCCAGAGACGGCTGTTTTATTAACTGGAAAAGCAGTTGTAACATGTGCTCCTCAGATTTACTGGATTCAGTCTACGTAAAGAGAAATGAAAAATGAAATTTCATGCCTTTACCACCTTACATTCTTGACAAAGTTGAAGACAAACTATGATCTTGTGTTGCATCTTTAGTGTAAAAATATGCAATGGAGTGACCCATTCTTCACTAAGTGGCCAAAAGTTTACGATCTATATTACTGTTGGGTCTCTGGTGTGTGAAGCATAGACACACATAGATCAGTTATTGCAATAAGGTCTGGGATTGCAGGATTCCTGCAGCTTTCATCAAGTCTTCTAAAACAAAGTTCAAGGGTTGGGGGGGGGGGGAGGAAATCCCCTTGTTTGTAGATAAAAAAAAATATTAAACATACACCCTTTACTTCTGCTTAGCTACACAAAATTTTAGGGGAATCTCATCATATGCACCTAGCTGAATAAAAGAAAAAACCATGTGATTGGACCTGAAGTGCACAGAGTAGAAAAGTCATCCAATTACATCACGGTTATTGTGCTCCTGTCAATAATAATGTGAAAGGAGGCACCTCATTGCACAGATGAGGTGATGCAGGGAGTGTTTTAGTATTCTAAATATGTGTAGCAATTTTGCTGCTTCTGGGCTCCTCTGTTACAAAATCATTAAAAACTCATACATTGTATGTGCAACATCGGCTTTATAATTTTGCATTTGCATGACAATTTGTCCATTTTGTGAAGCAAAACGCAATGATATACTGGATAAATTTTTATCTGAATGATGCAATCAGCATTATAACCAAACTATGTGCACATCGGGCACAGAATTGAACTTAGGACCCCCCTAAAACTGCAACCCCCCCCCCCCCCGGGGTAGGACCTCCCCTAATACTGCAAATCCCTCCAGTAAAAAATTGTATCAGGGAAACATCCCTTAGATTCAGTTTCTTTGTGCAAATACTGATGGAACCTTACAAAACTGAAGCCAAATTCCAACTGTGTCCATGTCCTAGCTGTAGTCCAAGACATTAGTGTTGGTATATGTTAAAAAAGACAAAATTTCATGATTTTTCCATGATATTCAGGGACTTTGGCTGATATTTTGGACCTTCAAAACACCATCCAGTTTCCACATTTTGGTCTTGTTTCCACAAATGCTGTATCTGATCATTGAAAAATCAGAAAAATAAGTCCACTCTCTAAATATTCCCTGACTTTTTCTTTTGAAAGGTTGCTCATTTTTCTTGACTTTCTTTTCCTGGAAATTTAAATTTCAGTTTTCCCAACTTTCAAGGATTTCAGGACCTATACAAACCCTGACCAAGCCATAGAAGCTTTTAATAAATTTCTGTTTACAGAAACTAGAAATGGGAATTTTTTCTTGAACTCAAAATTTATTTTTATTTCTGTGCCAGCAAAAAACTGGAGGAGTTTCTCTCAATATGTGGTAAGTTGAACCTTCACACATCAAATATATATATTTACATCCAACAAAATCTCAAAGTAGGTATTATTTGAAAGATATGGACATTGCATTTTTTAAAGCAAAGCATATTTGCCATACAGGTAAGAAACTTCACAAGCACTATCAATGGCTCCTCTGCTTTTTGGGTAAGATCATGTGCAGAGGCTGTCCTTTCCATCCTTTCTAGAATGGAGCAAGACATCATAGGCCAATGATGTAAAAGGTCTGAGGACTGTGAGGTTGGTTAAGTGTTGTCCTTCAGTTGATGTAGCTTCTCTGGGAAGCAGTTCAAAGTGTGGTTTTGCCAAACAGCTTTTTGACAGAGACTCTGGAGGACTGTAGAAAAAGCACCATCAATCCCTACATTGGGTTCCTAAAAGTTAACCAACTGTGCTTAATTCAAGCACATCTTTGACTAAAATTTTGCTTGAAACAAGTAGGTATACCATCAAACTGTAGCAAGGTATTTATGATAAGTATTTCTAATAAATGTTTACAACATTAACCATTAAACAACCACGTTCCTTAACCCTTCTTTTCTGATACTCCTTCAAATGCTGGCCTTATCATTGGCCCATTCCAAAGATTTTGTCAAAGTGCTCTCTCAACAGAGTGACTTGCAGTCTAAGACTTCTTTCCATGACTACATAGTTGGAACAACATAACTATTAACAGTTCTAGCATTTAAAACAAAGTCGTTACAAACAAGCACGGTACCTCTTGATGAGGGAAACCCATTTCAACATAACTTTTTTCTAAATTTAGCACATGGCATACCTTGTCTTCCTCAAAATCAGGAAACTGTTCATAAAAGGTTTCTAAGCACTGGCTCTGGCTTGATCCATTTAACATCTGTTGAAGGACAATCTGCAAAACATGACAGTATAAAAAATTTCAAACAGGGTGGTTACCATGCCTTCAAAAAATGAATACCCTAAAATGATAAAAGAAGCACATTTCACTGTGTTGACTTACACTCTTACAGTATCAAGATAATATCAACAGGAAACCTTAAAACTCAGTTTAATATGCTTTAAAGAAACTCCTCTTCCCCTACCCCAAATATATTTTGTAATAACCAGGTATTTGTAATGAGTATTGGTATTATTTTTGATTGGTATGTGCAGATCAGCACTTCTTGTTTGATCAATATTCTACCAGTTATTTTGAATTCTGCATTCTGATTAGTTACACACTGACTAGTAATTAATTCTTTTACACACCTGCAGTTATTCTAATATGCAGAAACCACTGACAACGACATGCCAGGGAACGCACTTTTGCTAGCCCATTTATGTTATGAAAGCACACATTCTTTTGGACTTCTGAATGATTCTAATTTGCAAACTTTACCTTACCAGGAAAGCATGCATGTCAACATATGGCACATAATGTAAAACATGCCTGGCCTGCTAACACAGAAAGTGTTATGCCTTCCACTCATTTTGCCTTCAGATCACAACACAAACAAACTGTACCAGTATCCTTTATGTACTGAGTTTTAAGATGCAATGTAGCAATGTTAGCACCACACATGCAATAGGCCTACAAGTCCTACAAATCAGATCATGGTGAATAAACCATCTCCACTCCAAATTTGAAAAAAAAAGAAGAGAGAATTGGATTCGCCCCATAAATTCTTCGCTTTGTCTGTTAATTTCCTAAATTTGGAGTCTCAGCAGTTTATTCACTGACACTGCTCCAACAAATGCAGTTTATACCTTATGTAAGTGTAGCTTCATGGTACATACGAGTGCATCTCACAGAATATGTCAGTGGGCAAGTACTGTACTTGCATTGTAGGATTAAGCCTGTTGTTTTAAATTAAAAGAGAGGGGCTAGAAGTATCAATGCAGGACCCTGCTTCAAAAAATTTTTTATTTTCATAATATCTGGTTGGAAAGCAAAATACAAGAAATGTAGTTACATTGGTGGAATGGTAGTAATCAGTTACATTTGAAATCAAGTAACGAAGCTACAATAGAATGGCAACTATATGGTTAATTTTCAGTCAAAAATCCAACCTAATGGGAAATGGGACTCTCAACACAAAATTTTTAGTAAACAACTACTGCAAAGGCTTTGAAGTAACAAGTAATAATGTACAGTATGGGGACATACAAAATGATATTAACCCCTTCTTGACAGTTCATTTTCAAAGCTCAGCATTTTTACATACTAATATACTCCATGATATGGAACATCTAAACTTGCAGGAAAAACTTTGGGGGAACTTTAGATGAAATAGCAACTTAGTGACAAACATATTAGCCTATCACATATTAACTTGTATGAATCTGGGAGAAGAGAATCTCTGAGGAACTACAGTTTCTTCTACAAAATTCAACATTGGGTTAATACACTCTGTATGAGAAAAATTGACTCCTTGGAAATTTCACTCTTGTGGAACTGTACACACATCCAATGTGGGAAGAAATTAAACCTTCTCTTTCCAGTTTTTTCCACAAACATCAGTGCTTCAAATTGACGAGAGATTACATCAAAATTATGTCATAGCAGCCTAGCATAAACACTGCTGGGGGTGTTGCTTTTGCAAACTGAGGTGAAAACTTTCTCATAAACTCTTTGACTCCCAGACTCATGGAGCCAAAATGAGGTTTCTGCTCCAACTTGAGCTGAAGGGTTTCTGGGAGCCAAGTGTTAAACTATGATGGACAACCTGTTCCTTTTCAGCATCATTACACATGGCAACATTGCCAGCTTGGCATAAATTACTCTGATGGGAGGTTGCCAAGTTCCCACAAGGGAGGATCACTAAAAAACAAACAAACATAGTTTTGACAACAGCAAACCTTCAACTTGATCCCCAACTCCAATTTTACCCAATCAGTTTGGCTGCACACTTCAAAATGGTCTTCCTTCAGTTCATGCAGTATCTTCAAGCAATGATTGAAAAGTTCAACTTTAGAATCTTTTATAGTCCAGTAAAGCAGTTGACATGTGACTCTCTTCTTGCAGTTGCCTGAGAGATGGTTTATAAGCTGGTCTGTGTTGAAGTATTTATGCAGCAACCCTGGGAATCAGAAATGTGGAGCTCACATGAACATTCTCTATTTTAAAGAGTAGAATCTCACTCGATTTACAGACAGACTGAAGATCCACTAAAATGTGAAACCACAGAAGAAGGTTTAATTTAGCAGTACCCAGTCTCTTTTGCAAATTATGCAGCTCATCCTGCAAAACAGCAATTACTGTAGAGCCAATATTTAACCTTGCATGGCTGTGGCTTTGGTGGGACTGGAAATGAAATCAACAAAACTTACCTGTGGTTTGTGAATCTACGAACCCTACCAAAAATGGACTGTCCCATTTACCGCGGAATACTATCTGGCAATGCCTTCTGTAGGTGGCGCTATAGCCCAATAGGAACCATCCCTGAACACACCCTTGTTTCATTGAGTGAAAGTGGGAAGCTAATGATGAGATCAAACAACCAGTTGGTTTTAGAATTAGATATCAAAATGCTAAGATTAGTAAAGCATAATGGTGAGGATTACTGTAGAATAAGATTTAAAAGTAGGATATTCAATACTCTGGACAATTTGCAAGTTGGTGTTCATTATTATCTTACTCTTGTAGAATTATCAAATTTCAAAATATTAAGATTAAAGAATTAAATTGGAAATGAGAAAACTGAACTTTGTTGATACACATAAATATATCTGAAAGTGGACAGAGATGCTACAAGCAGAGTTTTAGCTAGGGTAAATACAGTAAGTACTGGTTTTATTGCTACAGATGCTAACAGAGAATAATACTAAATGTTTTCCTGTGAGTGGAGTGTAGGGGAATAAGGATTTTCCAGTACATGGCTTTAATCATCAAAGCATAATAAAGAGGTTTTATGCTTTCATGTACAGCCATCAAAGGAAATTATGATGATCAATGAATGCAAATGGGAGTCCAACTCAGTGCATACATCAATTAGTATAATTTGCAATGTTTCATACAATGGAAGTTGGTTGGCAAATGAGGGAAAGTATTTGGTGAAAGGTACAATAGAGGCACATTTTGAGCAAGTGTTACTCTGTTTTTTTTTACAAAGGAACATTGCATGTTATCAATCTTTCTAAGAACAAAAGAATTATTAGATTTTTTGCCTCTTACACAAAAACAGGGTAACATTGAACTGTCATGTTGAAATCTAGTTGGATTCTAAGAGTTGACATGAGAAATTCACAGTATCCAAGAGTCCAACCATGAGATATTAAGTGTGAACATGGTGTTGAGACTTCGACCCCTAGTGACACCACATGACCTTTGCACGCATATAAGTGGCAAGTCATTCAAGCTGAGGAAATAATTTAGGAGATGATCAATGGCACACATGAAACACTGGGTTCTCTTGTTCCTACTGCCAGGGTTTCAGGATTCCTTTAACAGGCCTCTGGTGGGGTCCAGGGGCAAAGCCCCAGAGGCTCTGTGTGATCTCACATTTAAAACATAAAAGAATATTACATACTGAAGCTGAGGCTGGTCATGACATTCCTGAGCTGAGATATAAAATGTTGAAGTTTATTCACTTCAAACAAATTGTTCCATTGCGCGGTATTGTGACTTTCTTGTTGTACAACCCACATTACCCGCTTTGTTTCCCTTTAAAACCAAAAATGTTTTTATGACCTTGAATACTTCTTGTTTGCCTGCATTGCATAATGCACAGCGAGGGCTTGATTAATTACATCATCCCATAAGACAATGGGTGCTATTACACCTTGGTATAAATAAGGTGCAGTAACTTTCAGAAAAACAAAGAAATGCAAAGATTGAAATTTGAGTAATTACACCAATGACATCACAAACTATTTGGCAATATACTGTACCATTTTTAATAATTTAACTTAAAGGTAAAGAGCAGTCCCCCCAAACTGTTTGGAAAAAAAGCTAAATAACTCAGTTTTCATCTTATTTCTCTTCAAAGTATCTTTAATTACATTTTATGACTGTACTATTGCATATTCAAGGTACTGTAAACCATGCATTTATTTCTGGTAAATTTCACATTTGAAGAGAAAAAACATTGTCACATGACTTCCAACAGCCAATCATGAAACTGGACAGTCTACTACACTTCTTCAATTTGGGATGACTGCTCCTGTCCTTTAAGTGAATAAACTTCAGGATTTTATATCTCAGCTCAGGAATGTCCCATGAAGATGGGAGATAGACTGTCAGAATTCATTTTCAATGTTCTCAAATATATATTTTTGATTTTTTTTGACCTAAGGTGCACTTTAGGATTGGAACTTATATGGGACTTGAAGCAAGCTTTTATACCTCTCCTGAAACCAACTGTAACTTTGGCCAATTGCACCATAAATTTGGACTTTGGGTGGCAGTATTAACTCCCCCACCCCCATCCCATCCCCATCCCCTTTTTTGTTTCTGGCAGAAACCCTGCAAGGTGTTACAAATAATTATCAAACAGGCTTGTCAAGTTTAAATTTAGTTAAAAAGATCATCTTGACTTTTCTTACAAAACACAACTGGTTCATAACCTAGAGAACAAGCATATTCAAGGATTTCCTCTGCCAACTCTTGGTTTACATCCATCTTCAATGTGAATGGGAGGTTAGTTTCTCTTCCATTTCTGGTGCTACTTTGTGTACTGTAAGGAAATAAAGAAATTGTTACTGTACATCAGTATACTGTAAATCTGTGAGAATGATGAGATGTGGTGATGGAATGCCAATGGCTCAAATGCATTTGTTTTGATTGACTTGATTTAATAATTTCTTTACATAAAAAATCAGATTTTATTAACTTTAATGCGACTTTTTTTTAATTTCTTTTAAATTTCTAATATGGTGTCACAAAAATTCTTGGATATTAGTTTCCTGTATGGAAAGTTTTCAGCTTTTTCAGATTTCTACTGTAGGTCCATCATTTGCAACCCCCCCCATAAAAAAAAAAAAAAAAATATGAATATGGAAAATAAAATAAAAAATTAATATAGCCAAGAAGTGTATACTCGAAACAGACAGGACAACCCATCCATGGCTCATTCTGTTATAATATGGGTCAGTCAGTTAGATGGAGCTTTACAGCCCAGTTTCTAAGCTATTGGTTCAAGTCGAGCCAGCCACGGTCTTTTTGCACGTTGTGACCCACTGGCTTGTTTTCCCTACTCCATTGCTTATGTGGAGCATCACACACAACAGCAGTAGGTTCCATTTTTTAGAGTCCTTGGTATGACTCCACCTGGGAATAGAACCTGCGCCTTGAGAGGTGGATGCTCTATGGGACTGATGGTCAAGGTACTGTGCTGTATGCAAATGTTGTGCATAAAGCACTGTGCACAGACACTGATTTCACATGAAAAATATTTGGAGCAAATCACATGTGTCCAAATAAAAATGCGGAGTGCATGCTACACACCAATGATTCTTTGAGAATAGTATTGAGTAGGCTGTATATATTGAACTAGTGGGTCCTAAAGGGAGTGTGACATTGACATGTCGTCAAAATGCCCAGGCTTCACATGGCTGTATGGGAGTTCTTTTCCTAAGGGAAAATCTATTGGAGTTAAATTCTTTTACAGTTATTAAGATATACATCTTCAAAGTGTGAATGTTTCTGAAGCAACTTTTTACAGATACTTATATTCAAAAATAATGATGTGGAGTGTTGCAAAGTGTTGACATTTCTTTTGTTAATCATCATCTCTTAAGTACTCATCAGATAGTTTATCATTTGGCTATTGGTACTGATGAATTTCAAGGACACAATTTAAACTTTCAATATATTTAAACCCTCAGGACACACTATGAACATCACTGTACAAGTGTCCTTGAAATGAAGATTTTAAAACAAAGGATAACATTAGCCAGATATGGTAAGTCCCTCTCATGACATCACAAGATTTGCATATTGAGCTCATGTTTAATAACCTTCAAGTGCAAATCAGAAATTGTCCTGTAAAATGGCCAATTTTTGACTGATTTTAATTGGAATTGCAACTAATTTCTTGGTTATTAAAGCTTTATATTGAATGTCCAATTTTGTTATTTTTGTGTCATATAACCTTTAACAACTTTCTGGTTAAAACAAGGGAGCTTACTGGCTTGCTTAATTACTGTATGTGATATTTTCAACTACTGTAGTACTATTGCTGGTGTAGGCCTAGGGAGTAATTACAGAATACCTTGCACATCAGAAGCTCCACCTTGTAGCTGGCTATGAGATCGCAAAATCTGACTGCACTCCCTAGCCCTAACTCCCAACCTTAAAATCCCCACCCAATCCCTAAGCAAGAAGCACTGCAAGCTGCATGAAAATTTCTAAGTCCAACAACTCTGTTGAAGAGGCTACCTGACATGGAGTCAAAGTCAACCCTATCCCCCTATCACTAGGCTAGAAGCGCTGCAAGCAGTGTGAAAATTTTTAAGTTCAACATATCTCTGATAAAGAGGCTACGCCGATACCGAGTCAAGTTAACCCTATCCCCCTGTAACTACAGTATGCTAGAAGCACTGCAAGAGGCATGAAAATTTCTAAGTTCAACATATCTCTGATAAAGTGGCTACACAGATACGGAGTCAAAGTTGCTGAATCCTATTGCAGGCCTATCACTAGGCTAGAAAAGTGCACATGATGCACATCATCAGGGAGCAATTTGTTTTGAAATTTTGATTAGCACTTTTGCTACTCATTATTCAAAATTGATTACCAGTCCCCCAAATATGATTATCAAATTTTTATACTGACATTTTCCAGTTGTCCGTATTTTTGAAGCAGCTTGTAAAAAACTACAGAATCAAAGACTGAAAGGTAGGTCTGATATTTCAGGTAATGAAACATGCGTCCATATGACCCATATCACGTATGCAGTATAACTACACTTAGGCCAAAAAATTCCCCCAAGGCTATTTCTATACAAAAAATGCTGTGGAGACAGCAGCTCTTGACAACATTTTATGGGATCTCCTCAGCATTTTTCCCGGTGCTCTGCTTTGATACCTTTCACTTGGAAATGATGTTTGTTTGTCATTTTCATGGCCAAATAAAGCCTTGAAAACAAATTGTCTGTGACAGTTCATCAACAGTAATGAATCACCTCACTGAGTTGGTTTGTACCTTCTCTTAGAAAGCCTATCAAATTGCATCCCCTTCATCCCATTCACAGCCCTGTCAAGTGCCATTTTACCCAGGACAAACAGGGGCAGTAGTATGACATATGAAAGCAACTAACTTGGAACAGTGCCATCCTTAATTGACATTCATCGGATGCAACCATCCTTAATCATCATCATCATCACTGTCCAGATTGTCACTCGGTGGTTCTCCCTTTTTGTTGATCTTACTCACCTAAAATTAGGCCACCACTCACTTGTAACAACATACTGAATACCCAATTAGCCTACCCAAACCCATTATATCTAATGAATCAAAGCTCCATCTCCTACTGTACACTGTACAACCAAGCAGAGAAGCTGCTGATGTGCAGAATCGAGCTTTTAGAGTTTTTATTTAATACTTATGATGATCGGCAAGTTTTGAGGCTTCTTAAAGCCTTTACAAAGTTATCGAAAACATTAACCCACTATTTCCTCAGTGCTCCTTAAAATTTGACTTCACGATAGTGCATGAATACATTCTACTGGTACAGGTACAATATTTCCTTCTCAGGGTAGCCTTTGCAAAACGGAAAACTTGATAGACATAAAAAAATTTCTAGATGACATTCATTTCATTATGTGGTTTCACGAAGTGTAAAATACTCAAACTATGCCCTGCCCAATGTTCTTAAAGTTTCCTTTAACAATTTCCTTGCACAATAAATTTTCCTTCAGAGTTGCCTGCTTTGGCTCCTGCGCTATCCTAACAAGGTTTTCAATAAGATTTCTGAACCTAACCTAGTCTCGAGGGCAAACTTCCATTGCAGTTGCACATTTAGAATGAGGTGTGGCTTGGCGCTAGGTTGCTTTGCATCCAGTTGAACCATACACCACAGAATCATGAGTTATGCAACATGAACAAAAGCATGAAATAACTAGTACACAGAAATCTATAATTTCAAACCATGTTTTTAGGCCTAAAATATTGACCCTTTTTTAGAAGTTTTAAACTGAGAGATTTGAGAATGTCAAGAATGCTTGACAGACAATGTAAAGATTGATTGATGGCAAAACTCTGGTGTCATTACCAGAATAATCAATGTCAAAACCAGATGCTTTCTGTGGCTTTTGCTGTCGATAGTGTGCATTATTTTTCCCTGTAATAACTTACAACCCTTAATACAGAATCTGTGTATTTATTACAATTAAACAATGCATCTCCTGTAGAGCGAATTCATGTGTGAGAACTCTTGAGAACAGAAAATTTTGGTGGTTTTATTACGAAACAAACATAGTTTTTGGAGTATAAAGCATGGGGTTGTTTGCTTCCAATTTCTGATTTTAATTTTCCCCTTACATTATTTCATTTCTGTCAACATTCAAAATGACACAAGACCTGCTGAAATTTTGCATTACTAGTCTGCTATTCAAGATTGGAATGACGCAGCGCAACTATCAAATTTTCCTCGTTTTTGCACTGCAAATTGCTATGAGAACCTGAACAAATTGCTCCCTGATCAAATGCAATATGCGCAATGCCAGCATGAACTCGCATTGTTGTCACTGGTAAAGTGATTTGCCACAGACAGGGGCGTGACCGACCCCACAATTATTTCATCCCCTGCTTTCATATGATGCATTTCATGACATAACTTCTACTAGTAAGCTGCCTACTTCACTCTCAGAGCTAATACGCACTCTAAATCCAACTCTAGAGCCAATTACACAAGCATGAAAAGCCTACGCATACATCTTGCATGCAGTGTGGACCAACGCTGATCTTTTCAATATGATCCTGCCGCACCGGATGTCAATGCATAAATTCAGTGTGTGAATGCGTATTTACATTTCAAGTTTGCATATATTCTTTATCTTGCTGGCTAGCCCTGCTATTCTATTGACACATAGACCAGTCAGATTCTGAAAGTGACAATTATTCCAAAG
This sequence comes from Holothuria scabra, assembly GCA_037179385.1. Taxonomy (NCBI): domain Eukaryota; kingdom Metazoa; phylum Echinodermata; class Holothuroidea; order Aspidochirotida; family Holothuriidae; genus Holothuria; species Holothuria scabra. Next base: position 37,702,069 of record CM074182.1, on the reverse strand, counting down.
TGTAACAATGAAGGTACAGGTATTCAAAGTTGTCTTCTAATGATGCCATATCTGACCATTGGTCTTCAATGATTTACACTGGTCTTATCATGCCACATTGCCACTATACTGCATGCAGTGCATGGTGCCAGTCTCACTGCAAGGAAGAGAATCTAAATAACAACTAGGAGAGACTTGTGGCAGACTGGCTTGTGATCAAGTTCCATGGATCGATTTGATTAAAATTTGTTACCAGTTTGGGCTGAGTTACACTTACAATTATTATTGCAATGTATTTTGTGAAGTAATTTAGATTACCAGTTCCTAAAGATGTGTCAAGATATTTAAACCGATGGTGTGCACCTCAGTAGGTATGCCCATAAGAACACCTTCTCCAGCATGCACAGTAGGCCTACAGTAGTATGGTTAAGATAGTTTGCCCGTGTGTGTTTTAATTCAAATTACATTGAGCAGTGGCATAGATGGGTGAAATTCCGCACACATATGCAACTTTAAAAATTAGAAAATATTCTAGAACTGAAGATGAAATGTCCCTTGAAGTTATGTATGCTGAATCTATAATGTACTAACTTGAATCTGTTGAAATTTTAATCAGATATCTTTAAAACTTTGCTTTAAATTGGTGATGAACAAGCTGTTGTTGTTTAGTTGTAAAACTGCCAAATTTCGCGCATTTGGTGGAGGTCACAAGTAACCAAAGGGTTAATGTAAAATATGACTTCTGATATTGTTAGGAATAGGATTCCCGTAATCAACCACTGACTCAGCTTGCACGCTCCCACTAACACAGCCAAGATAAATGGAGCAAACAGTGTGATTTTCCTTGCCTTTAATTCAAAAATCAACTGTTGGCCACAGTGAGGAATAAATGCAACCAATTTGGGTAAAGATGAAAATGTAACGATCTGTTTTGGTTTCAGTGTGTGAATAAAAACAATGCATGCATTTGGTTTGGTAAGCCTTTAAAGGTACTGTAAAGAGCAGTCCCCCCAAACTTATTTTGAAGAAAAGCGAAATAGCACAATTTTCATCTTCTTTCTCTTCAAAGTATCTTTCATTACATTTTATGCTTTTACATATTCAAGGTAAACCAAGCAGTTATTTCTACTAAATTTTACATTTGAATGGAAAAAACGTTGCCACATGACTCCCAACAATCATAAAACTGGACTCCACTACTTCAATTTGGGTTGACTGCTCTTGCCCTTTCAAGCAGCTTAGGCTGGTGCTTTGCTACAGTGAAAGGGAAGAATTTTTACAGGAGTGCAAAATCTGGTGTATTTACTAAACAAGATGTGCACGTACATGGTCAAATTTTGTGACCTTGTAGCTGGCTAAGAGGCAGTACTATGGATGTGCGGGGTATCCTATAGTTGTACCAGGCCTAAACCCACAGGTTGTCCTAGCGTTATATATTAGTATATAAAAAGACAAGGTAAGATAGATCACCATTCACCGACATGGTGCTTTGATCCTAAAAAGCTCTTCATGATTTCTCACCTTATACTAGATTTTACTTTTTTAAATCTCTCGAAAACATACGTTCATTTTTCTCTGATGAAACAAAACAAACGTTGAGTTGTCTGAAACAAAAAACCTCACATCGAATGCAAAAATTTCCTTATGCGATTGGGTGTTAACAACAGTCTGGATCACTTGTCCAAAAATTCATAACATCACATTCGGTGATGGAAATTGCCCTGTACAAATCAAATTTTCTGTTTTCAGATCTGCCAAAGATGTAAGGATAAGTGTTGTACTAGGCCTACTTCTGCGAGCCTGCGCCATTGGTTGAGGCCATATTATAACTACTGTACAGATGTAAATAATGAAAGCAGAACTACAGTATCCAATGGGGGAACTGGATTTGTATATTTTCTATGGGGGTAAGTACCTTGGCCTATGGTGGAATGGCATGACCCCTGGGGCCTAACGTTACATTTTATGCAAAAGGTTCATGAAGTTGGCCTACTAGCCTAGTACTAGGCCTATAGGCCTAAAGGTCCATCTCATTTTTTAATTTCACTGTAACTAATATTGACCGTCAAAATTGATAGTTTACGATTTAGCCTAATTCGAAGTCATTGGTAGGCTACCTCAACACATTTTAGAATGATTCAATTTTGACACCTCCAAATTAGTAATATTAATATCACATGCTTCTGTGCTACTGGTAATACTACTAACTTTATAGGCTAGTAATAGACCCATTGACTAAGACTAAAATCATAAACTAGGCTATCAACTACCCGCCATTTGCTGTTTCTGTATTGGTTATACGTAAGTGTGGGTTGCACGAATAAATCGCAGACACTTGACAAAATGACAGGCAGATCATTAATTCTTCAGAACTGAAGTTTTATCTCACCAAGCAGAGCAAGATGCTAACGAAATGAAAGATCTAACTTAATGTTGCAGGTGTGACGGCGTCGGCCCCAATGGCAAATTTCCAAGGATTACAAGGCTAAAATTAAAGCCATATTCACGCGTACCTTGTTTCACGCGGTCAATTCAAACGTCTGATGTCCAGGCCTAGCCTAGCGCCTGCCGGTCGCGATCGCGTCGTCGGTACTGTACGTTACCAGCGCGCGACAAGTATTACACACAATGTGTGGTTGGCAACCACGTCTCACCGTTGAGTTCAGTGATCCTTTTTAATAAAATTTTGCAAAGGTTTATAATTATCAAGAAATGCAGGACAAGGAAAATAATTGAGGATTTTCGCAGAAGGATAAAGTTATACAAATGTCCACAGGGGTGGCGCCATGCAGCGGTGGGGGAGGGGGGTGGCGGCCCCCGTCGGGGAGGCCCAAAAAATAAAAAAATTATAGAAAAACCCGCAATAACTGAATTTTCTGAACGGGAGATTTTGAACATCATTTTTCTGTTATAACACTATTTTAATACATATCGGAATCGATTTTCAATTACTTCTCAAGGCTCGTAGTTCATTACATGTAGGCCTACCCTGTCCCCAGGGGCGGGATTTGATCTCTGAAAGTGGAGGGAAATTCTGGCAGACTACTAAATGGCGCCAAAGGCGCCGCAGGAGCACGAAGCGCCCTCCCCCCCCCCCCAACCGCGGCCTGGGGTCCAGGGGCCCGTCTTAGGGCCCCTGGTGGGGTCCAAGGGCAAAGCCGGCCCAGTGGGGTCCAGGGGGCGGAAGCACCTGGGTATTTACGAAATTGTAGGCATTAAAATGATGCATTTTATCTTTAACTTTAAATTACATAAGATGGGCACTTAACAGAACACAAATATCACAATTTGGCCTTCTTCAATTATATCCTTAATTACTCCGTATGATTAAAGGCGGCCGGAATCGATAATGCAGAGGGTGCGGGGAGGGAGAATGGATTACTTAAAATTGAGGTTCTTCAGGGGCTCCCTCCTTGGTGCCCCAGACATTCTTCTCAGAAAGCTAGGGGGATTTTCATGTGATGTGAATTCAGCCCGTGTCTATGATGAGGCGCGCGAAGCGCGCCGAAAAATTTAATGTTCAAGACATCTCAGTAATGAAACTGAATGAAAATTAAAGAAAGGATTGGCCACATTCAGACTTAGCCGAATAACGGTGGCTCCCTAAAGACATTCTTACTGAAGCACAAACATACTTTGGTTTCCTACACACTGGTGGCTTTCACAGAGCCGTTTCCTGTAATGGAGCACACGGGGCGCGCCGAAAAAATGAATTTTCACATCATCTCAATGGTGAAATTGAAATAAAATTAGACAAAGAGTGGTCCCTTTTCACTACAGCTGAATAAGGGTAACCCCTGAGGATATCTGTACTAAGCAAAAACGTACCGTTGGTTTCCTACAGAGTTCTTTTCATGTCGGAGATTTTTATAGAATCCTTATCTGTGATGGGACCGGCAGAACACGCCGAAAATGGACTTTTGAGACATCTCAATAGAGAAATTAATGGAAATTAGAGAAAGGGTAGGCCCCTTTTCACTTCGGCAAAAAAAGAGTGGAGCTCCAGATTAGGGTCAAATAAGATCATCGTCCTTTCAGAAAGCTTGGGGGCACTTGGTCAGAGAAGGGGATCAGAAGACGACCGCCTCCCCGCCTCCCCCTTTCACTAGTTACGGTAGACATTCAGCTGTGTACGGCCCGGGCACTGGTGATAAGTTTCAGTGACAATGGAAGGTGTTCTACAAGAAGTAACCCCGAATCCTGAGATATTAAAAACGGGTGCAAGCGAAGCGTGCAAAAAAAAAATAATAATAATAATAAAAAAAAAATGCGTTGAGACATTTATTGGAAGAATATTGCTTTTATTTAGTTTTCAATGCAGTATATATGACCTGTTTAAACATTATACAACTTGATTAAGTATATCACTCGCGTAGCTCTGCCAGTCCCACTTTGTATTTTGTAGAAAAAGCAGCCAGACTAAGACGTAAAAATCCTAAGTTCTGGAAAAAGGGGGTGGGGGCAAGTGCCCCCGTGCCCCACCCCCGTAATCCCGCCTTTGCCTGTCCATCTTAAATCCGTGCGCGCACGGTCACCCATAACCAAGGCTTGTGTTGCATACCAGGGAGCTGGAAATTCCACATGCAGACGTAACCAAGGGTGGCACCAGCGGAGAACCAGGGGCCATACCCCCGTCCGGGAAGACTGCCCTTCCCCTGTCGTTGAGAAAATCCAGTTTCGTCGGGGGAGCCTTCATCTATAGGCCCACGAAAAAAGATGAAAGCCTGATAAACGTTAGTCCCCGGACGATCTTCTTGATTTTTCTTTACTAGTTTTGCTTACAAACTGACAAGAAGTTGTTCGGTGCATGCAGTGCTCAATGGTTTGCCATCTGTCCTGCCCCGAAAGCCGAATTCGAGCAACGGTAATGACAATCGACCAGGCCGTTTTCAGTTATACATAATGATTAACAGAAGTGCAGGAATGCGTCCTGCAGCCTGATAAGTCTGACTGAAAACTCATTTGAAGCCACCTTGTTGTAACGTGACAAATTTTCAAAGACGTCGGAAGTAAAATCATCTATTGTCGGGAGTTCGGATAGTCACATAGAAAATTTCATAAACTTGGTGGTCCTCACAGAACTTTGAATAAAGCGAGGAGTATCAATAGAGTAAAAAAATTGGTATGTTTTCAATTCGGTTGCACAGTTTTTCCACGAGAAAAAGACAAGACCATTTCATTTAATTGAAGCGTAACCTTTAGTCTGGTTATTTTCTAATCACATGGCAAGTTGTTTTTTTTTATTGAAGTGACACTAACATAAATAACGACTGCTTCCTTTCTAGTTACAAAACTTGGAAATGCAATTTACGGCTGTCTGAGGGTTAGATTTTTTTTAAATTTTCTCTACGCTCTGCGCCAACTTATGATGGCGCTCCGCTTTGAAAGTGTTTTGTTCGAACAGGTTACTCAACAGAACAGTGCATGCTTGCAAACTATTCTTCGTTTAAAGGGAAATATGAAGTGAACATTTACTAGCGAAGGAAAGCTTCTAATAAATACTGCTTTGCTTCTGTTTACGAGCCTGGGAAATGCCATTTCCGGCTGTCTGGGGTTTTCAATTTTTCAAAAATTCCTGTGCATTTCTAGTTAGTTTTCGGGCAGGATTACATTTTTCAAACAAAATAGACTATTCTGCCTCCTACCAAATTAAAACACTCCCGTCCGCATATGTCAATATACAAAATATAAAATTTGAAAGATATGGGAAGCCAAACTTTTCGGCGAGGAAAAATCCGAGGGCCTTAGTCTCCATGATTTTATTCAAAGACCCCAACAAAAATACAAATCACCCCCTTCTTGATTTTTCTCATAGGAGGGTCAGATTCTTCCATAAACCCCCAAAATATGTCATAAAATTACAGTTTTACCAACATAACCTTCAGATTCTCTAATATTTGTTGGCAAACTTTTTTTCATTTTCGATGCATACTCCGTACAATAAAATACCCCAGGGAACGCTCTTAATCACTGCGACAATTGCTCTTTACACGCATATCAATGAATATAAAGCCCAAATTTTCCATTGTAACCTTTTCCAAACAAACAATTCTTTTCATAAAATTCTTAAACTTCTCCAATATGCTGTTAATTTTCAAACCTTCTCCAGTAAGCTGTTAATTTTCAAACTTCGTTCAAAAAAGGGAAAAATTTTTCGGGAAAATTTCCAGTTTCGTCTGGAAGCCTTAGCACCTAAGCCTAGTACGATGAAATGCGTAACCCCAAAAGAATTTAAGCTGTTGCCTATGTCACCTTTTTATTTCGCCCATATGAAGGACAGATTCTTCAATCAACATCCCAAATTTTAATGGTCCTTACAAAAGCCAAATTTTGATTAAAAAATTTCTCTTCTTAACAAACTCCAGATTTTAAAATATTTGTTGAAAAAAGGCCAAACATTTCGGCGCGCTTTGCGCGCCTCAGATTCTACCAAGTCACGTCCCACTGGAACTAACTCATTGCCTATGCCAGGGACTCGAAATACTGCCCCCCTGTCGGGCAAATCCTGGCGCTACCCCTGCTTAAAAGAGAACAGACTGTTATCCCAAATTGTTTGCGACAAGCATTTCTGTCTTGTATCAATGTTTATTCCCCTTTTAAAAAGTTTCCAAGAGTCAATAACTTCATACCAAAATGTATTGGACTTATGTGGGATTGTACTAATTATAAAGAAGGAACCAGAGCATTTAACCCTTTACCGTTGTTTGGGTCCTTTTGGACCCATGCGGAGAGCTCGGCTGTCACACATCTTTACTGTTTCACGCGGAGCTCGAAACTGCGAGCAGCTACCCGAAAATTCGGCCACAAGAGCGAGAGAGACAATAGTTTAAGGTCACGGGGTCAATGGCCTACGGAAGCCGATGCGGGGCGGGCTACGTCCGCTTTTCCGCCCAATCCCGAGGCGCGCAAATATGCCCCGATCGGAGCACAACGGTAAAGGGTTAACAAAGAAGTCAAAGAGATTATGCCACTCCCCTTTTCCACAATGAAAATAATGTCTTAACCAGGAAAGTTTTGACGCATATATAAGTGATTTAATTTGAACCATTTTAAGGCCTCCAAATTTATAGGGCTGATTTAATTGGGTTCTACTAATTCTTTCTGTTTTATAATTCCAAATGAATTTAAAAAAACATTGTGTTAAGTGTTGCAATCATATCTTCCGTTGGGTTTGGAAGACAAGCAAATAAATAATTCAACTTTGGAATGAGAAGAGATTCGATGACGGTAACTTTTCCTATTAACCCTTTACCGTTGTGCTCCAATAGGGGCATATTTGGGCGCCTTGGGAGTGGGCGGAAAAGCGGACGTAGCACGCCCCACATCAGCTTCCGTAGGTTATTGACCCCGTGACCTTAAACTATTGTCTCTCTCGTTGTTGTGGCCGAATTTTCGGGTAGCTACTCGCAGTTTCGAGCTCCGCGTGAAACAGTAAAGATGGGCGACAGCCGCGCTCTCGCATGGGTCCAAATGGACCCAAACAACGGTAAAGGGTTAAACTCAAAGACCGTCGTTTTCAGTCACTTTATTCAAATTTGGACCATTCATAATCAGTGGCCTAGCTACGGGGGGGGGGCTTGGGGGCTGGACCCGCCCACCCCACTAGCAGCCCCCTCCCCCACTGGCGACCTAGGCAAAAATATTATATTCATGCTGGCCGATAATAATATTCAATCCGGGCTACCCGACTACTATGACATAGATACACTTGCGATAATCGACGCAGTGCTCTGAATCCCGGAATAGGTAGACTGTGACAAGCTTCATATCTACGGAATCTCTTGATTTTTTACTCGTCTGGTTTTTGGGTGATCATTTTCTTGCAGATTTGGAGTGGCTGAAATTGGCTACCTTCGAGTTAGATTAAAGTGTGCTCCTAGCATCTGGCCTGTTTCTGTCTCCTTTAGGGATTTTTTTTTCAATTGCACAATTTTTTTTTTTCAAAATTATACTTGGTGTGGTGGGTAGAAAATTTGAGTCAAATATGGTTGGAAGGAATTTGCACTTTGCGATGCCATTGTTGCCAGTCATTGGTCAGTGGCGGAGCTGCCATATGGTCGGGGGGGGGGGGCGACCCCCTTGATGGACCAAAATTGTCTGTCGGCGCCCTATTTAGGTTTTTAACATACATTACTCTTGCACCATTATTGGCAAAAGACATAATTTAATAGCGTTGTTTTAAGGGGCAGCTGACAAAATGCTCAAAAAGCCGCCAGTAACTGTACTATCTGCACTTTATTCTGTTGGAAAGGGTCATCTTCTGTAATATAGGGATAGGTTTTGCCGAAACATATCATGCTTTATACACACTAAATGAATGATGTTGCTGTGCTTAGTTGCTCCGACACCAAGCGTCATTAAAAGCTTACAAGATACACAGACTGATATTAAATTCACCCTCCCGGTCAATAATAAATGATAAATGATGTTGCAAAGGGCGCAACAATAATTGTAGCGCAAATAGCCCTCTTAATAATTGTCAACATAGACAATAAAAAAGTTTATAAGATACCAAAATAGCTTCCAAAACATTTTTCAAAATTATTTGAAGAGAACATTCATGTTAAAATAGAATAAAACGTAGTGGAAACGATTTAAGAGTTTTAATGAGCAGTTTCCATTTTGCTTTTCTGCAAGTGACCACTCTCATGATAAATGGCTATTTCTGACACTGTACGATAACCCCATGAAAGTGCTTATTTCTGTACTTTCGTCGTCTCAAAAGCCAGAAAATTGCTTCTAATAAGCCTAGGTTTAGGCTACTTTATTTATTATGAATTCGGTATCTAGAGAGCAAAGCAGACATTTTGTCTTGGCTATTTCTTTCAATGTACCTAATTAATGGCTATTTCAGAGTGGTCACATGTAAATTACGTCAATTACTGTTTCTTCGTGTACTTATCTTGGGACCATGGCCCCCCCGCCCGATGGGTGATTTTGAAATTTTTTTGTTGTGTAATGCTATTTTAATACATATCGGAATCAATTTTCAATCACTTCTTGTTAGCTCTGATATACCTCATTCCATGTACCTTGTTCTATCTCACCCCCCCCCCTCCCCCCACCGTCGGGGAAGGACGGCGTTTTTTCGGGCAGGCCTAAAAACGAAAAACGTGAAGGACTGAATTACTGAATGGATGATCTTGAAATATTTTTTTTCTCTTGTAACGTTATTTTAATGCATACCTGAATCGGTTTTTAATCACTTCTTACTAGCTCTTTTATCCCTCATCCCATCTTCAATCCGGGCGTGCAAGATCATGCCCCGTCGGGGAAGGCTCCCCCTGTTGTTGAGAAAATCCAATTTCGTCGGGGAACCTTTATCTACAGCCTGATAAACTTCAGTTACTCAGACGATCTTCTTGATTTTGCTAACTAGAAGACCGTATTCTTCAAGGAAACTCACAATTCCGATTTTGTCTTACAAAAACGGACCAGAGGTTGATCATGTGCATGCAATGCCAAATGTTTTGCCATCTGGCCTGCCCCGATAGCCGAATTCTAGCAACGGTAATGAAAATCGGCCAGGCCGTTTTCAGCTACACGTACGTGATGATAAACACCAGTGTGAGAATGCCTCCCCATAAATCTGACTGAAAATTCATTTGGAGCCACCTTGTAACGTGACATATTTTCAAATACGTTGGAAGTAGAATTATTTAAAGTCTGGAGTTCGGGCAGTCACGTAGAAAATTTCATCTGTTTAGTGGACTTTGTAATTGAATAGAACGAAGATTCATATAGAGTCAAAGCATGGGTATGTTTTCAATTCCGTTGCATAGTTTTCCCCCGAAAAGAGACAAGACCGTTACCTCTAATTTCAGCAGTACCTTTTATCTTGTAATTTTCTGATCACTTAGAAAGTTGGGTTTTTTGTGAAAATTCCATTTGAAAGGAAAGCTCAAATAACGTCTGCTTCATTTCTAGTTACAAGTCTTGGAAATGCCATTTCCGGCTGTCTGGGGGGTCAGATATTTTAACATTTTTCTGCACGCTCCGCGCCAATTGAGGTGGCGCTACGCTTAGATAGTGTTGTGGTCGAACAGATTACCTAACAGAACAATGCATGCTTGCAAATTATTCTTCGTTTTGGGGCAATTTTATGGAGTGGAATATTATTCCGAAAGAAAGTCCAAATAAAGACTGCTATGTTTCTAGTTAAGAGTCTAGAAAATGCCATTTTCTGATGTCTGTGGGTTCTCAATTTTTCAAAAAATTCTGTGCCCTCTACTTAGTACTTTGGGTAGGATTACATTTTTTCGGACAAAAAAGACCTCTCCCAAACTGAAACGCTCCCGTACGCATATGTCAATATATAAAGTATAAAACTTCAAATATATGGAAAGCCAATTTTTTTTTTTCAGCGGGAAAATCTTCCAATATGGTCCGAGGGTCTTAATCTGCAAGATGATATTCAGTAACTCCAACAAAACTGCAGATCACCTCCTACTTGATTTTTCTTAAAAGAAGGTCAGATTTTTCCATAAAACCCCCCCAGATCTGTCATAAACTTGCTAAGCTTCAGATTGTTAAAAGTGGAAAAAATTTTCAATTTCTATGGATACTCCGTAAAATAAATATCCAAAGCCAACTCTGTTAATCACTCCGACATTCTAGCTCATTTTGCTCTTGAAAGGCATATCATTTTATGAAAACCTAAATTTTTCATTATACCCTTACCAAAAACAAACATTTCTTTCATTAAATTCCAAAACTTCTCCAATATAATAAGATCTTAATTTTCAAATCTTCGTTCAAAAAAAGAAAAACTTTTCGTGCAAACTTCCAGTCTCGTCTAAAAGCCTTAACACGTAGGCCTAGTACGATTAAATGCATAAACCCAAAAGAATTTCATCTCTCGCCTTAATAACGTTTTTGTTTTGACCATGAAGGACAGATTCTTCTATTAACACACCAAATTTTGAATAGTCCTTACAAAAGCCAAATTTCTTTCAAAAGTTTTTAATTTTCTTCAAAATAAACTCCAGATTTTGTGGTATTTGCCAAAAAGAAAGCCAAAAATTTCGGCGCGCTACGCGCGCCTCAAATTTTGCCAAGTCATGTCCCACCGGGACTTACTCATCGCCTTTGTCGGGGCCTTGAAATGCTGGCCGCCCTGTCGGGGAGCTTGCCCCCCCCCCTGTCGGACAAATCCTGGCGCCACCCCTGATCCACAGGTAGGGCAAGGGGGGGGGGACTTGCCCTCCCCTGGAAAATAAAAAACCTGAAAAAACGAAGAAAACATAAAGAAAAAGACGAAGAAAAAAAATAAAATCAACATTTCTAAACAGTTCACTCAGTGTTTCCCCTATTTATGTGCGGTTAATAGGCTTTAGAAATGCCATTTACCGAGATCTGAGAGGCATTTTGGGCCAAAGTTTTCTTACGCTCCGCGCCAACTCATGGTGGCGCGGAGCTTTCCCCCCTAAAAGAATTTTGTTCCCCCCCCCCCCCCATTTTCTTCTGCGGAGACCCATGGATAGAAAATTTAAACATGTTTAAATAGTAAAACTTGCTGAGGAGGAATGGCAAAGTAGTCTTCTACCAGGTGCGGAAAATCAAATGGAAAGCCTGAAAAGCCGCGGCTTCGATCGTGCTGAGGCTCAGGGAAGTTACTCCTTCGAGGCGCCCCTGCAGACCATTTTCGCCCACTCTGACCGAAATCCCTAGCTCCGCCACTGGTGCAACAACCGAACCGAACCGAACCCCAAAATTCGGACAGCCCTTTAATTTTGAAAAAACGGGATGGTTTTTCAGAAAATTCTTAAATGTGGCCGAAGTCTTAAAAAGATATGCCCGAAAAAAGCAAAGAAAAGTCACATAGTCGAAATAAAATTGTCATGAAAAATCAAGTCAAGATTCCAAAAATTCACTACACCTTCAAGCAGCACAAAAAGCTATTATTCGTGACATTTACTTCACAGATAGTCACAACACAATGCCCGAAATTGTCGAATATCCAAATTCTTTCAACCATTTGCCCGAAAATGGAAAAGTTTCAAAATAAGGGTAACATAGTTACGAAAAATCAAACAGGTAAAAAATCGCGACACATTTGGGAAGCCTGTGGCTTAAAAGAAACTATCATTCTTCAGCCTGTTTTTAAATCTTGTGCAACACAATACCGGAAATGGCCAATTATTTTAAAAGCTTCAAATCTTTGTCGAAAAACAGAAAACGCTATATTTGAAGTAAAATTTTCATGGAAAATAACAAAGATCTGCGACACATTTGGGTAGAATGTGAGAAAAAAGGTTTTCATCATCACCACTTTATACTGTAGTCTTGCAAAATTTGCCCGAAACGTTCAAATGTTCGGGCAAAGGTTAAAAAATTCTGGGACGTTTTTAATTGCTAAATTTATTCAAAGACTGAGAGACAGGAGGGTGTTCAGGTGCTCAAAAATTTGCCATCGATCCTGCTCAAGGGCCAAATACGAGCAATGGTTATGAAAATCGGGTAATTTGTTTTTCGATACTATAATGATGCAGGGTGAGAATGTCTTTGCGTAAGTCTGCTTGAAAATTCATGTAAATACACCTTGTAATGTTACATTTTTTTCAAAAGTTAAATCATATTTAGTCGGAAGTTCGGGCAGTCACACAATTTTATCAATATATATTAAATTTAGCCAAGAGTCGCAATAGAGTAAAATTCGTTAGCATATTTTCAACTCCGTTTTGTAGTTTTCCCCCGAAAATATGCCGTACCATTCAACTGCATTGATTGGTAGTGATACATTTTATCTGGGAATTTTCTGATCAAATAGCGACTGCTTTGATCCCCTTATTAGCCTGGGAAATGTCATTTTTGACTGTCTCAGGGGTCCGGATTTTTCAAAATTTTCTGTTCGCTCTGCGCCAACCAGTGGTGGAGCTACGTGTAGATAGTCTTCCTAGCAAAGTTTTAGTTTCAAGTGAATATTTTTTTGCAAACGAAACCTCGAAACAGCGACTGCTTAGACTCCCTTATAAGCAAAGGAAATGACATATTTGACTCTCTGAAGGGTCAGATTTTTCAAAATTTTCAGTACGGTTCGTCCCAACTTATAAGCCAGGCTTCCTCAATTTTTCTGAAGCACCAAATTACTAAATGTTACTGATATAATGCGCTACCGATCGCCGTCCTGGGGGAGGGGTATAAGAGACGGGGGATAATTACCCTACCCTTTTGAAAATTTTTACGCTTCAGAAGGGGCTTACATGCAATATGATGCAAAATTTGTTCAATTTTCCCGGCCAAAATTTTTCCCAAAAATTACATTATTTGTTGATTCACCGTTACCGGCGAATCGACCAAGCACTGACTCTAATAAATGTAAACAGTGACGGTGATTTTACTTTCTTGTTGGAACAAATAGGATGTTATTATATCCTTGTCGGTATGTGATGTCAGTCTGTGGGAAGTATAAGATTTATTTATTTATTTTTTTTTTTTATTTTTGAGACAGAACAATTCTTGTCAAAAAAAGTAAGCTATGAAAAGTTAAATTTTTCAATATTCATCAAGTAATTTTTTGCGAACATTGACTTTTAATACAATGTTTACAGTGATAAATATGTATAAATTATGAGAATATACAGTGTATGACTAACATAGGCTATACATATTATGCACAACATATTTGAAGGCCCGGTTCTCTCACCCCAAACAGTACCAATTCTCCTAACCTTTTTACTGAAGCCCCTCCCACAATTGTCTGAAATTCATCCTCATCCAGATACAATCTCAGTTTATTGCTTGAAGGTGAGTATAAAAAAACTCAATTTATATAACCAAAACACTCTCAGTACTGTTCATGCTGTGTAATATATGCTTTGGTAGTCTGCATTGTTTGAATAAGCTGTCAATTATTGAGCTGAGCCAATTGAGAATTTCGGCACCCCCGTACCAAGATTGTAGTTTCGGGTGAGAGGTTTGGCCCTTTAAATGGAAGTGTGAGAGTAAATTATTTACATGTGGTCAAATCAACAAATATGACATATAGTTTTGTGTCAAAGGGCGTCCCATGCCTATGTTGAACCTGGATATTTGGGAAGTCGGCTACCAAGCAAGTTAACAATAACACTACAGTAACTTGGTATCACAGGTTGAGCAACAACTGAGGTTATATTCCTTTGGCTCACCGGCACCTACTAGGCAACGTAGTTTTGGAACAGAATGGACCGTCATGTCAAAAGTATATTACCGTCTTTTAGAATTACGTCGTCATTAGGCCAAAGTAAGGCTAGCAGCCTAGCCTATCTTGGCCGTAGGCCTAGGGGCTAGTAAAATTGTACTCAACAGTGTGTGTACCAATAGCACGAACACTTACAAGTCCGAAGACTTGTACAGTTGTAGAAGAATCCGAGTTAGGCCTAGGCCTAGGGCCTAGGCCAATGGCATAAGCGAGCGTTAAATTATAGTCTAGCCCAGCCTAGGTTTTAAACTCGGCAGGGGTGGCGCCAGCGAGGGGAGCGGGGGGCCATGGCCTTCCGTCGGGGAACCTTCCCTTCCCCCCCCCGTTGGGGAAGTTAGGCAGTTTTGTCGGGGGGGGGGCCTTAAAAATAAACGAAACAATAAAAACCCCAACAAAGACTGAATTTACTGGATAGGCGATCTAGAACATATTTTTTTGTTTTGTAATTTTTGGAATTTATTTTAAATCACTTCTTCTTAGGCCTAGGCCTAGCTCTACCTCATTCCATGTAGCTTGCCCTATCATCTGCTCCCCTGTCGGGGAAGGACGGTAATTTTTCGGGGAGGCCAAGGTCTACAATGAAAAATGTAAAGGACCGAAGTTACTGGATGAATGATCATAATTATTTTTTTGTTATGAACTATTTTTTTCTTTTGTAGCTAACGCTATTTTAATGAATATAACGTAATGTAACGTAACGTAACTAACGTAACATAACATAACATAACAGGTTGAAGGGCAAAGGAGGGCCAAGGCCCCATAAGATGCCCTGAAGTCCAAGCCCTAATCAAAAGTCAAACCACCAAAGCTTGACAACAGCCCCAAACAATCAGATTCTACCACAGCCATGGAAAAACCTGTCAATGTTAACCTTAAAGCAGTGAACTGAGGGGGAGTTAACTACCCAATCTGGTAGACAATTCCACTCGTTGACAACTCTATGGGAGAAACTAAACTTCCTAATGTCAAGCCTTGCAAAAGGCTTTTCAAGCTTTTTACAATGCCCACGCACCCGAGAATTACCCTGAACCCTTAAATAACCACAAGTCAGAAGGGGATTCCTTTCACAAAGGAACTTGAAAACTTGGAGCATGTCTCCCCTAATCCTTCTCAGCTCCAAGGTGGTAAGCCCAAGATGTTTAAAGCCTAGAATGATAAGGCAAATTTCTCACCTCAGGAATGAGGCGAGTGGCTCTCCTCTGAACCTGCTCTAAAAGAAACTTGTCCTTTTCATAGAAGGGACTCCAAGCCTGAGCTGCATAGTCAAGATGGGGTCTTACCAACTGCTTATACAAATTAAGCACAATATCCTTACTAAAATTGATGAAATTCCGCTTGATCAATCCAAGCACTCTATTAGCCTTTGCAGCAGTGGCTGCACACTGCCTTGATGACTTTAAATCCCCAGTAATTACAACACCCAGATCTTTCTCAGAGGTGACATTACTTAAAACACAACCATTCATATTATAATCATAGCTAAAACTTTTGGGACCAAAATGAAGGACCTTACACTTATCTGCATTAAAAGACATTTGCCAGGTCTGAGACCAAGAACATAACCTATCCAGATCTTTCTGCAGCAGTAAGGCATCATCCAAAATGCTAATCTTCCTTTAAAGCTTAGTATCATCTGCAAACTTACTTATACGAGATGTAAGAGAACTATCAATATCATTGATGAAAATTAAGAAAAGAAGTGGGCCAAGGACAGAACCCTGCGGTACTCCACTTGTGACTTCTTTCCAAGAGGAGAAGTTACCATTGACAGCAACTCTCTGAGATCTACCATGAAGCCACGAATTTATCCAATCAGCACAATTGCCCTGAACCCCTAACCTATGCAGTTTAACCATTAGCCTACCCAATGGAACTTTATCAAAAGCCTTTGAAAAGTCAAGGTAAATGACATCAACGCCATACCCAGAATCAAGAGATGAAGAGACATCTTCAAGAAAGCTCAGTAAGTTAGTAACACAAGATCTGCTTGGCAGGAAACCATGCTGTGACAGATTAAGTAACTCATTATCTAAAAGATACTTAAGTAAACTATCCTTAATCAAAGATTCCATAACTTTGCACACAACACTGGTTAAACTGACAGGCCTGTAATTGCAAGGATTACTTCGATCCCCCTTCTTAAAAATTGGAGTAACATTTGCTACCCGCCAGTCAGTAGGAACAAAACTCGAATCCAGACACTTCTGAAAAACGATGGAAAGAGGAACTGACAAAATGTCAGAGCATTCACGTAAAATGGCTGGGTGGACCCCATCTGGCCCAGGGGCCTTACTAGCTTTCAAACACTTTAACTTTTTACAAACTTGTTCCTCTGAGAAAATGACATAACTGATTGAGGAAGAGACATCAGAACCCATACAAGTCCCCAACAAAGATGATTCCTCAGTAAAAATAGATACAAAATAGTCATTTAACAAATTAGCCATATCCTGATGGTCACTAACCAAAGTATTATCATCACCTTTGAGAGGCCTCACACCCTCCTTAAGCTTCTGCTTAGACCTCACATAGGCATGAAAAGTTTTGGGGTTTATCTTAACCTCCTTGGCCAACTGCTTTTCAAACCTAGTTTTAGTTCCATTTACCAAATTTTTAACTAAGAATTCCTGCTTCTTGTAAGCTGCTAAGTTTTCTGGGCTTTTACTGGCCCTGTAGCGACGCCAACACTTACGTTTCTTCCTAGTTGCTCTAAGAACTTCTCTAGAAATCCAAATTGGCCTATTTTTAACTGCAGCTTTCTTAAGTGGGATACACAACTTTGTTGTGTCAGAAACAACATCCCGGAAAACACTCCATGCCTCAGCAGGGCCTAAGTGAGACAAACGGGCCGCCCAATCTATGGTTAAAAGCTCCTTAGCACCAGTAAAGTTAGCCTTGCTGAAATCTAGAATTCTTTTGTCACTACTAGCATGATTGCTGAAACAATGTAACTCAAAACAAATAAGGTCATGGTCACTGGACCCAATCTTACCACCATTGGCTACATTTCTAACCATGTTCTCATCTGTACTTAACACCAAATCAAGGCAATTATCCTCACGAGTGGGAAACAGAACATGCTGGGTAAAGAAACCATCGGTCACAACTTCAAGAAAATCCCTCCCATGTAACCCACTAGTACAAGAATGCCAATTAATATCTGGAAAGTTAAAATCCCCAAACACAACAGCCTTTTTGGAAGAAATTTTACTAAAAATTTGGAACAAATTCTGATTATTCTCAACGCAAGACTTTGGTGAACGGTAAACAATACCGACAAGCAAGGGGGTGCCATAATCATTGCTACAGCTAAGTTCACACCACAAGCAGTTAGAGAACCCACAGGAAAACTTGGTTGTGACTTCAACACAATTTAAACTATCCTTGACAAACAATAAAACCCCTCCACCCCTACCGCCGACAGTATCAATCCTATCTTGCCTGAAAATTTTGTACCCGGGAACCTGAATTTCAGAGTTCCTTACCTCACTATGGAGCCATGATTCAGTAACTCCAACAATGTCTGGATTGTCAATGGAAATCTGTGCAAGAAATTCATCGCACTTGTTAAGAATGCTCCGTACATTAGCAAACACAACTTTGATCCCAGAAACTGCCCTGTCAGTTGAGATATGGTTAAAACCTCTGTGAGCTTGAATAGGACCCTCAACACAACCAACATCAGAGATACTCCTAGCACCATAATCCCTCGCCCCTGAAACTAGTTTGACAACTGCGATTCCACAGCCCTAGCAACCATCCTTCCCAATTCATTGGCCCCAACGCCTGACAAATGCAGCCCTTCTCTAGCAAATAGATCCCGAATAGAATATATATCTGAAGCAGTTTTAATCAATTTTTATGATCTCTGGTATCTCTCATCCCATCTTCAATCCGTGAGTGCAAGGCCATGCCCCCATCGGGGATGAACTACCTAGTTGTTGAGAAAATCCAGTTTGGTCGGGGAGCCTTCATCTATGCAGACCCACGATAAAAGATGTGGGCCTGATAAACTTCAGTCACTGGTAAGATCTTCTTGATTTTGCTTATTAGAAGACCATATTCTTCAAGGAAACTCACAATTCTGAATTCTCCTTACAAAAACGCAAGAGAGGTTGTTCATGTACATGCAATAACCAATTGTATGCCATCTGTCCTGCCCATAAGTCTGACAGAAAATTTATTTGAAGGCACCTTGTAATGTGACAGTTTCAAATACGTTGGAAATAAAACCATTTATGGTATGGAGTTTGGGCATTAACTTAGAAAAAATTCATCTATTTAGTGGACCTAAATTCCAATTTTGATGGATACTCCATATAATAGGCTAAATAACCAAAGCCAACTCTGTTAACCACCAGGCATACAACCTAATTTTGCTCTTGAAAGGCGTGTCACCTGATAAAAAAAAAACAATTTTTTTAATCTCACCAAAAACCAAATTTTCTTTCATGAAATTCCAAAATTTCTCCAATATAATAAGCTCTTAATTTTCAAATCTTCATTCCAAAAAGCGAAAAACTTTCCGGGCCAGCTTCTAGTCTCGTCTTGAAGCCTTAGTACGTAGGCCTAGTAAGATTAAATGGGTAACTTCAAAAGAATTTCAGCTGCCACCTATATAACGTTTTTGACTTTTCCCATATGAAGGACAGATTCCTCAATGAACACCCAAAATTTTTTATGGTGCTAACAAAAGCCAAATTTTTTCAATTTTTTTTTTCTGCAAATAAACTCCAGATTTTTAAGTATTTGTTAAAAAGAAAGCCTAAAATTTCAGCACGCTACAGGCGCCTCAAATTCTGCCAAGTCACATCCCACCGGGACATATCATCGCCTTTGTTGGGACCTTGAAATGTTGGCCCCCCTGTTGGGCATATCCTGGTGCCACCCTTGAGACTTGCTGTTAGATGAGAGTTAATTTCCACGGTTTAAACAACTACCAATCTTTTCGCTGATTTGGACAGTTGGTTGTAGTAGGCTAGGCCTAAGGGCAGGCTAAGGCTAAGGAGTTCAGGTGCCTAGGCTAGGCTTAACGTTAAGTAATGTGAGGCCTAGGCCTAGGCTAGTAAGTACAGTATAGCCAATGACCACAGCACTTTACTGAGGACTAATGTTAACGTAGCCTAGGCCTATGTCTTGACTTGCACTCTCACTGAGCCGTAGGAGACTTGTTAAATATTTTCTCAAATTGTTAGATTCTCTCTTGGCTTTCAATTAACACTGATGAAATCCAACACATTTTATCAGGGTATTGCTAGGCAACAGGTACAGTATGCTTGATATCAGCTAGGATAAGGCCAAGGGCTATTAATTTCAACCTGTTGCTTATTCCAGCCTCCTTGTCAATAGGCATATTTATATTAAACAGAAAGACAGGAAAAGGAGAAGCTTGTAGGCTACTATTTAATTTCATGCCACAAATTCTTATGCACATGGTTCATTTAATTCCTCAAAATTTTTTATGAATAATTATGCTGTCCTAACATTAGTGATCTTTCAGTTTCTCAGAGAAGGATTTTTACAAATTGAAATTCCATAAGAATAGACAGCCTGAACCATTGTTTAAGTCCTAGATGTAATAATATAACAGCAGACTTTTAGTGCTATAATCCCCCTAATGTAATTTCCAGTTTAGGTTGTTTAGGCCTACAGCTCAAAACTCTAATAAAAATTGTTCCTTTCATGCCGTTCCAGTTTAGGTTTTTTAGGACTATATCTCAAAACTCTAATAAAAATGTTTCCTTTTATGTTCTGTAGGTGTGGTCGTAATTACCAACAAGTATTTAGCATGTGTTGCTAATTCCCACAACTAATTAATGTACAGTACTAATTTGCATATTCATGAGGCAAAAAATTATTTGGTGCCCTCTTGAAAAACAGACTACTTTTCATGATTTGTTTTAAAAAATTCTCACCCTCTCTCTAATGCCATGTATATGTAATGATCATATATTTTGGACACTCTCAGACCTCCACATTTCATCATGGATTCCATAAAAAGGAAGAAATGAACAATGTATGTTGCACTGAAATCCCAAAGGGCTGTGAGGGTTAGGCTATCCGCTTACCTCTTTAACTGACGGATCAGCCAGTTATCCAGCCTCCCTTTCTGTAACGTTTTTACCATTTTTGTATCTTCATTATTCAGATTGTTCAGTGCCCCAATTTCCGCTTTGTTCACTTATGCCATTTGTACCATAAATAAGGCTCAATGGATAATTGGATTGGACATCACATCGAGCCGATATTCACAAACATCGGTAAAATGCATATATGAATTTCTCTCAAAAGTAACTCCGTTTTTGTCATGAACTTTGCTCCACCTTTTACATGATGGAATGATCCAATATTGAAAAGGGTAAGACCTAGTGTTTGCATGTGGTACCAAAAGATGGGACCCGGGTCCCAGTGGCAACACTGCTCAGGAATGGTGATTACTGAAGATGTTTTCTCTAAGGTACTCCCAACTCTATGCAGAAGAGCCCTTTGGTGAAATCAAACAATACCCCCAAAGACGAATAAAATACAGCAACAATTTGTGAATGCTCAATAAGGTATATGCATGAGAAATTTACAACTGTATCGGAGAGGTAGGGATCATGTTCACAAGTTCAACTCAAAAAGGACAAGTAAAAGAAATATGACAGAAAAAACCAATCAGGAAAATAATTACTTTGTTTCACCTTTTATCTTTTTCATACTTCAATTTTGGAGCATTTTCTGACTCAAAAAAGAAGCCTGCTCACGCGAGCTTGAAGCTGTTTGTGTTAATTCTTTCAAAACATAATAAAAAATATCAACCAATCACAGCCTTTGTTTACAGTATTACCTAGCACATGCCAA
This sequence comes from Holothuria scabra, assembly GCA_037179385.1. Taxonomy (NCBI): domain Eukaryota; kingdom Metazoa; phylum Echinodermata; class Holothuroidea; order Aspidochirotida; family Holothuriidae; genus Holothuria; species Holothuria scabra. The sequence continues at coordinate 37,681,068 of CM074182.1, read as the reverse complement.
AAATAGAATCACTCTTGTGTTCATTTGCATAATAGTGATACATTCAACCATTATATCGGCCAATTCAAGGTTTGGTTTTCATTTTGGTATGATCCAGGTAGCATGCCGTATTGAGTAGAAGGTGCAACTTTGTATAGTAAATTATTAATATCATGCAGGGCTGGCACGGTTTAAGCAAAGTTGCTACAAATTCTTGCAGAATGTTACGGCACCCTAGACCTCATGACTGCAAGCTTCTACCTAAAACTAACCTTGCAGTGTTGCCTGGTGCCACTGTGTGAATCACCTTAGCTTGCATGGAAGATTATATAGGCAGTGTTGTAGCATACTAAGCATACACTGATCTGAGAAGCAACACTACAGTACCATAGCATGATCCGCCTTCACCCCAATGAAAATTTCAACTTCATTAAACAGTGACAGTGAACAGTGACATCACCTCGGCACACTCCACTTGTAGCAAATGGGGGATACAGAAAATATGGGGAAAATATTTTGCTCTGTTTGCCAAATATTTAGGAAACTTTGGACTCAAAAATTTTGCAAATTAGTTTAAATAGCAACAAAAAATTACGGGCAATATAAGATAAGAATCATTTTAATGTTTAAGTTAGTAACAGGATAGAAGTAAGAGGAAAGAAGATGTTTTTCGTGTACACGGCGTAAAATACACCTTTTGAAAGAATGTGTACAATTTTAAATCTGATGGAGTGAATTTTGCTTCAGAAAAAATTTTTCTCCCCAAAATACGAAGTTTTAGCGATTGATTTAAGACAAAAGAATATTTTTGTGGTTGAAATATGTGCATACATTACATAGACATAACTGTATCATGAAAAACTAATTCTTTAAATCATGCAATCATGTCATGTTAATTTTAGTGATACGTAACTTAACAAGTACAGTATGAAATCTAGAAACATTGAACGTCGATCCACACGTCTTTCATCCATTTGGTATGTGTTTATATGGCAATGATAAGTATAAAATTTCTTACACGTCCTTTGCGCTCTTTCTGGGCATAAGTTTAGGAACGGTGTCAACCCACACGCATTGGGTGCAAAGTATTTATGAGCTGACTTTTGACGATCATTTATCAAAGGGAAAGGCTAGGCTATGCACAGTATAGTAGGCCTATGCTGTTTTTTCATCTGGAGCAGATTGATTGTTAGAAACACGCATCAGGGGAATTGTTTCTGGGAAAGTGCAATTTAACAAAAACATGTTATGGAAACAAACAAAAGCAACTTCATTTCAAATAATTGTGAATGAGATGTGGGTAAAATACATTTTGTTAGTTTCAATAACCATGTAATTGTGCAAAGATCAAAAAGAAATCATAGAAAAATTTTCTACCTGGGTAGTAACAACGTCAGTCGAGTACCCGGTGCAAACGCTATTGTACAGACTACAGTTACAGTTCACAAAGTAATGTTCTGTTGTTGGCTGGCTATTAACAATGCAATTCTACAGATTGCTACCATGACAAACATGTACATATTGAGCACTGTTTGGCAAGCAAGCTGCATCTAAACAGCAGTGTTGGAGTGTTTCATACATTGGCAGTCTTCATATCAGATGATGTTATACATAGGATCAGGCAAAAAAGTACAGCAGTTGGTTGAATGTTAAAAAGTGCACATAATCTGAAAAAGGCTTCAATACTCTAAATGCAGGATGGGCTTTCACTGTGAAACAATCATATAAACAGCGCAAAATGTGAACATTTTTACTACATGCAAACATCGCGAACATGAATAAGGATTCCATTTTTAGACTTGTACTCCCTGTATAAATACAGTAGTGATGGTGTTCTTTCAAAATTTTGTCAATTTTTGAGCCATTCAGGTCAATTCATTTGCTACTTTTATTGTAACTGTGGTCACTGAGTAGTAAGGCCTAGACCTGTATTTCTATGGAGAAAATCATGATACAGTCTCTCAAGTAATTTCTTTTTTGAAAATTGGGGACTCATTGAGTCATGACTTTTCATAACTCTACACAAATGTAAGTGTCACTCAAAGAGTGTCTACATCAGTAAATGACATACCAAGTCCCTTAGGACTCTATGCTACTGTACTGTATGTCCAATTTGCTAGGCTTATACCTTGCGCTAGCCTAGAGTTCTTAGCTGCTCTGCTGAAAACATCATGGTGTTACTTGTTACTTTGTAGCACTTCCATATTTTGAAGTCTGCAGTACTTTCCTGGGACATATTTCAGGATTTGACACAGTCCTGGATGTACCGGATCTGGGATTTTAAAGGCCAGATTTTACTGGACAGTAAAAACTAATTGGCTATTTTTGCAGCAGGAAATTTATTCTGAAATCAAGGTGGGTCCAAGCAAAATAGAAATACCAATAATCAAAAAGGGGCCATGTTTAGAGATCACCCATTAGGCATTAAGAGTGAAATTTTAATTGATGATCAAAATTTACACAATTCATCCACAAATTCTGGGATAGGAAAATTCTTTCTCATTGAAGGAGTACTTTATGTGGACATCTCTTGCCATTGCAACAACACAACAGGAGTGATTTAAGTATGCAGTAGTGCATGTTAATGAAAATTTTCAGAAAAGGCCATGCCCAGATCAGTAATGATGCTTTCCACTAAAAAGTAAAATCTGAAAAGAAAATCTAAGTGATGTATTTCAAGGTCCTTGAGTGAATTACTTGCTTCCATAAACTGAGACAGTCTTGACACCAATCATTTGTACCCTAGATTTTGTGCTTGTATACTGTACCTATGATCATGGGGAGACTATCTAAGCCTATCACCCCAATCAGTTGGTGCAAAACTTCCCACTGGAAAGTACATAGCAAGCTCTATGCACAAGAAATCTAAAGTGGAAGATGACTCCTAAAAAGATCTAATCCTCTCACCCCAAAGAGTTCCAATTCTCCTATCCTACTTGATGAAACCCCTCCAACAGTTGTTTAAAGCTCATTCTTATCCAGACTCAAATCTCAGTTTATTGCTTCATGGTGAGGATGCAAGACCCCTTATGTGGGAATCAAAACACACTCAGTACAGTACATGCTGTGTGATACAGTATGAGCTACATTATTTTGCAATTTTTTGAACTTGGTTGTTAATCAAAGAGAGCTCTATGCAAGTTACGAATTTCTGTGGACTAGGACAAAAATTGTTGTCTTGGGTAAGAGTTGACTGCCTTTAAATTCATACCAGAAATCTTAGGTAAGGAAATGCCTTAAGTGGTATGCTAAGAATTTTCTCAAAAAAATGGGAAATTCCTTAACTTTGGGGGGATTTCTCTTACATCTGGAGCTTTGTTGGACCTTTCACAATTATGAGATACACTTGTACAGCCTGAAAATTTTTTATCTTGATGTCATTGGTGAATATCTTGATAGTCTTGACCAGTGCCATCAAATTATCCTTATTTTGGGTTGCAAAGTTTTGGTCATCTATGTACAGGAGGTGGTATATCTTGTGGCCCATTTTAGGTGTGTACTTTTGCTTGGCATGGAGAAGCATGTAGCTTAGAGGGTCGTGAGCTACACAGAAGAGGATTAATGAGAGTGCATCCCATGGAATATTCAACAATTGGTCTTGATGTCCTGGTGTTCCCCTTCACAAGTTAGTCCTGTGGTCTAACTTTTCATTGACCTCTCTATGAGTCTTGTAGTCTTACTGTCAATCTGGTGTTTGGTAGTGTGTGACAGAGTTGTATGCCATCTTGTAATCTGCACCCATGCCACTGCTTAGGTGGTACACCTCCTCTTTGAGTCACTGGTTACAAACTTTTTGACCAGCTACTGGTCTTTGGGACCTCAACATCCATTTCATGACCCTTTCCTTTTTGACTGCCAGGATGTGGTGTTCATCCAGGTGGGTTTTTATCTGATCAGCAAGAATGCCCAAGAGTACTGTAGCAGCTCCTGTGTCATAGGCAGGCAGGTAGAGTTAGATGGAGTTTTACAGCTCAGTTTCCAACCTATTGGTTCAAGTCGAGCCGGCCATGGCCTTTTTTCCAGTTGTGGCTCACTGGCTTGTTTTCCCTACTCCATTGCTTATGCAGAGCATCACGCACAACAGCAGTAGGTTCCTTTTTTGGTTCCTTGCGTTAGCAAAAGGAACCTATGTAGTCAGATATGTAAGTTTTACTGAACAAGCACAGTGAAGTACTGTACTGTAGTTAGTTAGATAGAGTTTTACAGCTCAGTTTCCAACCTATTGGTTCAAGTCGAGCCGGCCATGGCCTTTTTTCCAGTTGTGGCTCACTGGCTTGTTTTCCCTACTCCACTGCTTATGCAGAGCATCACGCACAACAGCAGTAGGTTCCTTTTTTGGTTCCTTGCGTTAGCAAAAGGAACCTATGTAGTCAGGTTGGCGTGTGTGTGTGTGTGTGTGTGCATGTGTGTGTGTGTGTGTCTGTGACGCTAGCTTGGGTACGCTGTAACTCAACAAGGGAAAGTTGGATTAAATTGAAACTTGGTATATAGAAGTGCCGTAGTTTGAAGGTGTGCCCTATCATTTTTGGTGGAGGTCAAAGGTCATTTAGGGTCACCAGAGGTCAAAAACTAAAAACCTTCTCAACATGATATTTCAAGGTAGGAATTTTGGATAGATGTCATACTTAGTGTGTGGGTGTGTTATTGTGTAAGGATGAAATCTGATATGTTTGGTGAAGGTCAAGGGGTCATCTGGGGTCACCAGGGGTCAAACACTGGAAAACGTTTTAACATAGTTTTTTAAGGTAAAAAGGACAGATTTCAAATCAATCTGTGTTTGGTTAAGGTCAAAGGTCATCAAGGTCACTGGAGGTCAGCCACTGGAAATGTTATTTAGAAAATGTTGTAAGCTAGATAAAGATAGGTTCAGTAGATTTTTTATCTCACCTGGTTTTGCATGCTTATACACCCAAACACCTTAAAAATTTGGCCTTTACATTCGTTCAGTAATGATTACTTCGGGTTGTACACAGATTTTGGATCATTCAAAGTTGTAAGAGGGCAATAACTGAAATCTGTAGATTTCAATGAGCACAGGTCACACTGCATTAAACTGGTCTCTCTGCCAGTGGAAGCAATGCATGGGTTATACAGTATGTCTCTTTAATACTGCTGTGCTCTGTGGGGTAACCTAATCCTCATTGTATTATCACACCCCATTAATCACTTGCTTTAGGCTTAACTGCTGAATAAACCCTGTTTTCTGTGTAGAGATAGCAAACAGGAAAAATGGTAGATTGTTTTAAAGTAATAGCAAGTTTTATTTGAGAGCAGGAAAAAATTACTTATGAGAGAAGTACAAGGGGTGTTTTTCTCTCTCTAACCACATTGTGTATTGTTTATTGGTGATAATATCAAGTTTGATTTCAAGCATAAATACATATGGAAATGAGGAAATGTTTTTGAAGGATCACCAAGCATTATACAAGCTGAATGTAAGTAAGGCCACAAAAATTTAATCATTGATATCATGTAATATAAGTACTAAAATATTCCTTGTGAAGATGTTACAAACATTGAGTATGAGCTTTCGCATCGCTCTGATTCGAAGACTGGCTGTACACTAGTTCTTATAATATCCAGCAAGGAACCACAGTGCCCATTGGGCTCTTGTTAGAGTCTTTGGTATGACTCTACCTAGGAAGCAAACCCAAGCCTTCTGCGAGAGAGGCAGATGCTCTACTGTTAGACCAAACACGCAGTCCAGGCATGCAGGTAATTGGAAGGTACAGACAGGTAATTGTAAGGTACAGCACTGTAGTTGCTTGTCTGCATCCATATGATTTTGGCCATGCTTGAATGTCATGTGGATATTCAACTTTGTCCTGAAATTGCATTGTCAGTGTAACATGTAAGTTGATTGATCCAGAATCCTTACTCCTGAACAGGTTTGGGTGACTTCCATGTGGAAATTTTTGTGGCTTTCTGTCTTAGACTGAATTCTGCACTTGTGATTTCATTGACCCTCTGGGATGGTATATCCAATGGTTGTTCCTCTTCTGCTTCTTCAATATCTTTGGACATATCCCCAGATCTCCTTTCAGAAATTGCATGCTTCATTTTTTCTCTGGTATCTTTGACCTAGTACCAGACACAGCTACAATATGTGTCTTTCAGGGCTATAGGATGTTGCCATCAGCCCTGCTTATTATCCTCTATTGCTACTTCTTTGTCTCTCTGCAAGTTTATCCAGTAAGATCTCATTAGATCTTGAGAGGATTTCCAAGGGCTTTTTCTGGCAGCCTCCATTCTGCTGATAATCCTGCTAATGGTCTTGATATTGCTTAAGAACTGTCTAATATGGTGAGTGTCTGGTACTGTGGAAATTGTATAGTACCTTTCTTTTTCTTTATTCTTGGTGCTCAAATGACCCTTGTTGTTAGATGTGTGAGGACATTTAATCCAGTTATGTTGCTTAGGACCTTGTGTGGATTTGCTGAATGGTGTGGTTTGCCACTGTGGCCACCACTTGAAGGATTAAGGACTGTATCATTAATGGTATTGCTGTTATCATTATCATTAACAATGTTATTATCAATCAGAAAAAGTGCAAAGAAAAACAGCTGAGAAACAGTGATGCTACTCTGTGCATAAACAAATGATTTCCACATACATTTTAAACATGAAGAGAGGAAAAGAGGGGTATTAGTCGTGAACTTAGTGGTTGAAGCAAGAACTTCAAGTGCACTACACTGTGAAGCCTATATATCTGTAGGGAACCATCTGCTAAGTCAGTATATGTATTGTTTTCTGAGGTGGCAATGTTGGCAAGTATTGTACTTGCATGCTCACTACAGAGTTTAGAAAAGACTGCATTTATTAACTCAAGATCTGGATGATCACCTTCAAATACCCCTAACTATAATTAAATGCAAAAATATTTGCATACATGTAATGTACCCTACCTAGTTGCCCTCTGTCTTTAATCTGAGTTTAAAGCATCGGTATATTCTACAGAACAAGCGATATAGCTAGCCAAATTTGAGTGCTGGGTAATTGTCTGATCTGAGAAAAGCACCTCACCCCACTCCATGGCATCTGTCCCATTTTTCAGCCATAAGTTTTCCATTTTTTACCTCATTTTACTTTAGGTAGTGAAGTTGGGGCTAGTTTTATGTCTAATTAGGAAGATAGGTGGTGGCTGGGTGTCACTCTAGCCACATCCCTGTATACAGCAACACTGAAAAGGTCTCTTAATCATAATATCAATTTGGCAATCTTAAGTTTTGATTTTGGACAAAATTAAACATGCCAAAGGCATGGCACACACCAAGGACACAGTTTTTAGTACAGAAATTAACCATTTGCAAGTGTGATGTTGCCATCAAATGAAGAAGCGAGTTCTGAAATTACGCCACCAACATCTTTACAGAAGTTTTCAGTAGTTGTTGTTTCATGCTATGTTGTATTTGACATTGCATCTGCTGTATGTGTCTCATACATAGCTCTGGCAATCCATTGTGTAGGCATGCCCTCTCAGCCAAGTTTGTCAGGGGTAGTTAAGGAAGAAGAAGACTGTAGTGTGGAGACAATTTTATTCTTTTTTCACTGTGTGTACTATGAATATCGTAGTTCACTATTTGCACATCATAGTGCTATAGTATTAAATGGAATGGTGGAAAGTATAATTTGGACAAATTTCTTAAAATGTCTTAAAAACCAAATTAACCTTAAGTTCTTGAACCCAGTCATCATTACATTGAAAATCTCACAGTGTCCAATTCAGCCTGTCCAATGTGAAAATGTGGACCAATTTTAAAGAATAAGTCAAGCTATTGGGTTTCATTTTTTGTAGCTTGCTTTCATAATGCACAATGGAAATGAGGGTCTCATTTTTTACAGCATAAAGACTTGTACTTTAAATACAGTCTACTGTGCAAAATCACACATCTCCTTTATAGATTAAAGAGAATTTCATTTAATTTTTAACTGTGTTGTAAGCGTGGTAGTGTGTGATATCATGTGGACAATATGCACATGTATGTATATTCATTGCCGCCAAATTGAACTTAGTTAACTTGCTTGCAATAGTCACTTCAAGCTACTGCACACTGTGAAGAGTGTTAGCAGCTGTATTTCCACCAGAGGGAGGAAATCTTCTCAGAAGTAGGTGGGTAAAATTCTCCCCCCCCCCTTTTATTTCTTTAAAAATTAGAAAATTGTCTTCATCTTGATTTCTTACTTAAAGAGAGAACACTTTTGCAGCAATGTTTAATACAGTAGCTTGCGGAGCAGACAAGGTCTTTTCCTTGGGCTGATTGCAACGAAAAACCAACGTCTGCCAGCGTTGGAGCCAAAATCATTTCAGCTGTGTAGAAATCCAACAGAAACTTCATTTACATATCTCTATGTGGTTGGTTGAAGCAAGACTATGAAATGTGTATTTATTAACAGGCAAACTCTGGTGCCATTGCACAACAGTACACATAGTCAGGGCGATTGGATGTTATTTGACACAGGTATTGTGTGGTATATACATAGTACAGCGGTTAATTACAAACAATCAAGCACACAACCATGAGAAAAAACAGTTCGATACTTTTCAACCAAAGATTAATGTTTTTAAATCAACTCTTTTAGCAAAGTTGTCATTGTTTGAAAGAGGCTGTCCATGATCAAGACTTTCAAACTTTAACAGACATAAAAAGGCTGTGTTTTTGTTTGGTGTAAAGAACTTTGTATTCAGTGCAGCATTGCAAAGATTGAGTTGCTGAGCACTGCCTACAGATCTCAGGGATAGATCAATTGTGGTGAATGCTCATGAATATTAAGGCAATCAACTTTTCGGCCCATTGAAAGGTATCTCTGACTGTCTCTGGCAGGCTATGAGGGGCGTGAGCCTAAGGGGGCAGCACTCACAGAGGCACTATGCAGGCTATGTTTATAGCTACACAAATAAATAACCTTAAAAACCTTTCAAATTGCCCCTTACAGTGCCCTTGAAGCCAGCTTATGTCCCCCTGAACCTACTTGTAACTTAAGCCTAGGACATAATACTTTGGACTTTAGGTTTAGCAGAAATTAATCCCCCCCCCCGAGTTTCTGGCGGTAGCACTATTTGAGTATGCACAAAATGTAACTGTACACACTCAAGTAGCTGCAATGTTCTGCCAGAAAACAACTGAAAACTATGTCCAGAGTGGGTACAAAGTACTGTACAGTAACTGAATATGGCAACTAAAGTGGGCACAGTGCAAAAGCCTGACATGTTCCTGTCCATTGGCTGGCTCAGAACAAAACCATTGGCTGAAATTCTAAGTGGGAAAAGGTGTAATAGTTACCAATTTTCAGGAAATTGTAATTTAAAACAGCATATCGGTTGGTTTGTCTTACCCCTTAAAGTTTTCATCCCATACTAAGGACAAATGGCAAAACTTACATAAACCCCATATCCTACACGCAAGTGTTTTATGAGTAAATGTTCAATTTAATTCAGATTTTAAAAATTCATGACCAAACAATTTTATGAAATTATTATGTGTACACAAAACTGGTACAAGCTACAGTATAGCTACAAACTTCCAAGTAAATGCTTATGTTTTGAAAGTTAAAGTTGACTAATTATGTTAATAAGAGCATTGTCATGTGATAATACCCTCCAACACCAGCTATAAATTTTCAACTCAAGTAGCCCCTTTAATGCAATGCATTGGAAGCTGTTTCTACTTTTATAAACTACCTGCACCCTAGTCCATACACAGTGAAGTAGCCTTAACACTAAATTGATTTTAGGGTGGGGTGGCAACGACTGTGGAAGGCACTGCTAAAAATTTATACCATTTCGTCTGTGTGAGGGCTTATGATTCCCCCAAAAGCATTCCAGATTTATAGAACCTTCCACAAAGTTAGTACATATTAAGTGCAATACAACTGTCTTTGTAAATTTTGGCATCAAAGCTGTCTTTGTGATTTTTTGCATCAAAGCAAAATTGATTTTGCTACTTTAAAAATGAAATGTGATCTAGTAATTTATCTCAAATTTTAATTTAAAACTTGCACTTTCGAGGTTGGCACCATTTCAATTTAAATGCTACATGAACATCATTTTATGAACAATATTGCAGTACAGAAGTTGTTATTTGTATAGTTTCACAGCTCTCTCTAGTTCTAATGTAGATAGCAAACACATAGTATACAAGTCTAACCTCAGCTGGAAATGTCCTGCTTTTGATGCTTTTGTTAGGGAACAATAATACTGTATTGCACTTGACATAATCTTTACGATGGTTCCTGTCTGATGAAAACACTTGTTCCAAACCGTTAAACATGGTGAGTCACGTTTTATGTGTCTGTTGTCTGGCACAGTATGCGGAACTCATCTTGTACTGAAAACACGCTGACAGCTAATAAACCAGCTAATTTTATCTCATGTTTTCAGATGTTACGTGGAAAAGTACGGTTCCCTCTGATTTGTTTAGTCGTATCTCTGGCGACATGTTGGAAACAAAAGCTAGTGTTATTTTAGAAAAGCAATTGATGTGACTTCAAAAATTGCGTTTCGTTCAATAAATAATGTTTTATATTGTCAATTTGAAAAGAACATTGTATGGTTCACTTCAAAACTTTTTTTATGTGGAACCCGCACCTACTTTCATGATGTCCACATTTGTGTTGGGAGCTAAGTCTATGTGATTATAATGTACTGAATATTCAAACATCAATTTCCCTTTAAATTTCTTTGTTTGCTTGTGTCTATTTTTATTAGTTCCTTGCAATAGCAAAAGGAACCTATGTAGTCAGGTTGGCGTGTGTGTGTGTCTATGTGTGTGTGTGTGTGTGTCTGTGACTCTAGCTTGGGTACACTGTAACTCAACAAGGGAAAGTTGGATTAAATTAAAAATGGGTATATAGAAGTGCCATAGTTTGAAGGTGTGCCCTATTGTTTTTGGTGGAGGTCAAAGGTCATTTGGGGTCACCAGAGGTCAAAAACTTAAAACCTTCTCAACACGATATTTCTAGGTAGGAATTTTGGATAGATGTCATACTTGGTGTGTGGATGTGTTATGGTGTAAGAACGAAATCTTATATTTTTGGTGAAGGTCAAGGGGTCATCTGGGGCACCAGGGGTCAAACACTGAAAAACGTTTTAACACAGTATTTTAAGGTAGAAAGGACAGATTTCAAATCAATCTGTGTTTGGTTGAAGTCAAAGATCATCAAGGTCACTGGAGGTCAACCACTGGAAATGTTATTTAGAAAATCTTGTAAGCTAGATAAAGATAGGTCCAATAGAGTTTTTATCTCACCTGGTTTTGCATGCTTACACACCCAAACACCTTAGAAATTTGGCCTTTATGTTCATTTAGTAATGATTCCTTCAGGTTGTACACAGAGTTTCTATCATTCAAAGTTTTAAGAGGGCAATAACTGAAATCTGTAGATTTCAGTGAGCACAGGTCACACTGCATTGAACTGGTCTCTCTGCCAGTGAAAGCAATGCAGGGATTATACAGTATGTCTCTTTAATACTTCTGTGCTCTGTGGGGTAACCTAATCCTCATTGTATTATCACACCCCATTAATCACTTGCTTTCTGCTTAACTGCTGAATAAACCCTGTTTTCTGTGTGGAGATAGCAAACAGGACAAATGGTAGATTGTTTTAAAGTAATAGCAAGTTTTATTTGAGAGCAGGTAAAAATAACTTATGAGAGAAGTACAAAGGGGTGTTTTTCTCTCTCTGACCACATTGTGTTTATTGGTGATAATATCAAGTTTGATAACAAGCATAAATACATATGGAAATGAAGAAATGTTTTTGAAGGATCACCAAGCTTTGAACAAGTTGAATGTAAGTAAGGCCACAAAAATTTAATCATTGATTTCATGTAATATTAGTACTAAAATACCCCTTGTGAAGATGTTACAAACATTGACTATGAGCTTTTGCTTGGCTCTATTTTGGAGACTGGCTGTACAGTTCTTATAATATCCAGCAAGGAACCACAGAGCCCACTGGGCTCTTGTTTATTTTTGGGGCTATACCAAACTCTCAATCAAAATGGTGTGCTGATTTACTATGTTTCTTCAATGAACTGGCAGAATATTTATAATTAGAACAATTTTCATTGACAACTGGATTGCTGGCAACAAACTCCTTCCTTTATGAGACCCTTTTTTTTTTTTTTCACTGAGTGAAAGACCATTTTCCATCTATCCTGTGATTGTGTTGAAGTGTTGCCCTTTTGGATACCTTTGCCATCTTGGGTTTGAAGGTAACTTCCACTTATATCATTGGATGTAATAAAATATTTTAAAAACAGGGGTAAACAAAACATGGAAGTCCCCTAGTGTACTTTCTTTTTGAAGTTAGACAAATTATTTCAGTAGAACAAATTTTAAGATTGAAAAATTTTTTCTCAAAAAAAGTGTAGGCATGTCAACTGCACAATTTTTTGGCCCAATCTTTTGAAATTTCAATTGATAAAAGATCTATTTGATAAAAAATTTTAAATTTTATTTGGTGCCACTGAGTTACATTAACCAATGGATGACTTGATTTGTGTGACTTGATAATCAAGTTATGACCATTTTTTACAAAATTGTTACATTGTTTGCTGGCTGTGAGAAATGGTCACACTAAAGCAATTTTCAGTTGGATACCTGATCCGATTTTTTCCTAAATTGGAAGAATGTTTTCTATTTCGACTTTGTTCTATGGATGATCATTCCAAATGGTCCATATTTGCTTTAGATAAATTTTTTGCCATGGTATAATTTATACAGTACATCTCTCAACAGAGTGATATTTTTTCAAAAAACTTATCTGATTTTGTGCACATGTCCATGGCAATAAGCACTACTGTATCTATGGGTGGATCTAGCAGCTGCTGTAAGGGGCGGGGAGGTGAACAAAGTGCACCGAAGGTGCACCACAAGTGCAGAGCGAATGAATAACTGCGTGGGGTTGTTGCCGTAATCTGGCTTGCGGTAACTTGAGGTATTCAGGCTAGTTTAACGAATACTAAAAGTCCTAAATTGAAAAATAAATAGCAGCCCATGAAATTTGAAGTTAAGGTAGGCCTTGCCACTGTCATAAGTTACTGAGTACTCCCAGTGGTTGGATTGATCAGTGTTAGGTTAGAGCAAGGTCAGATAGTCTGACTATGCTCATATTTGTTGTGTAAGTTGGATATATTGAGTAGATGATCCCTGTCAGTTTTCGTGTAGGTCAAAGGTCATTTAGGGTCATGAGAGGTCGAAAGGTCAAAACATTTTAAACCAGATATCTCAAGAACGGTACATGTGAGTATGCTCATATTTGGTGTGTGGGTTGGTCATATTTAGTAGATGATCTCTTTCATTTTTGGTGGAGGTCAGAGGTCATTTGGGGTCATGAGAGGTCAAATGGTGAATTCCTTAGAAATTGCTTGTAAAAACGGTGTCTCAAGAAGGGTAAGTGTGACTGATCTCATATTTGGTGTGTGAGTTGGCCGTATTGAGTAGATGATCCCTGTTGTTTTTTGTGGAGGTCAAAGGTCATTTGGGATCAAGAGAGGTCAAAAGGTTGAAACCTTTTAAACACGATATCTCAAGAAAGGTGCAAGTGACTATGTCATTTTTGGGCGTGTGGGTTGGTTGTATCAAGTAGATGATCCCTATCAATTTTTGTGGAGGTCAAAGGTCATTTGGGGTCATGAGAGGTCAAAAGGTCAAAACCTAGTGAACACGGTATCTCAAAAAAAAAAAAATGCATGTGACTAAGCTCATGTTTAGTGTGTGGGTTGGCTGTATTGAGATTGTGATCCCAGTTGATTTTCGTGAAGGTCAAAGTTCATTTGGGGTTGGCAGTACATCAAAGTCTGACAAACTTGCTTGCATAGTATTACTGTGCAAGAAAGGTAACTTGTAGGGTCCTCATACTTGACATGTAGATGATGCATGGTGAATAAATGATCCCTATAGTTTTTGGTGGAGGTCAAATCTCACTTTGATTCACAAGGGGTCAAAGTCTCAACATCAATTTACACAAATTTCCCATAGTTGGAGTCTTGGATACTGCAAAATTTCACACATGTATGTGGATATGAAATCATGAGCAGAACCCTAGTTCTTGTAGAAAGCTTTGATGCCTTGCATGTATACTTTGTGGGTACATTACGGAGCACTGTCAATTTGAAAAACGAAGCTCTGTCAATTTGAAAAAAAAAGGCTTAAATTTTAGAGGCAAGGAATCACTTAGTAGGGCTGCCACAATATCGCGATATCGTGATATTGTCGATACAGTTTTGCCCCGACGATATCGACCAATGTTTTGTCAAGATGTGATATCGCAATAAATCAAATAAATGACTAAACAACTGTGAAATCCCTATTTTTATTGTCTTAAGTCAGTAACCTAAAATGATCATAATTTATGATGTCACAAGAAATGAAATCTGCACTTAACCCACCACAAGAAAACATGATATAAAATCGGAGGCTGTTTCAAAATGCATACAATGAATACTGTAACAGCTCACATACGTTCTAGACTTGTGAAGAGCTCTGCACAATCAATATTGCTACATGCCTGCATACTCAATCTCCCCTCACTTTTGGTATGAAATCAGTAGTGGCTGCATGCAATAAACAGCTGTTTTGCTTCCTTGACGCTGATGGCAAATTTTTAGACTAATGCGCAATATCGCAATATCGTCGCGGAAATGCTGGCGACATCGATATATGAAAAATGGTTATCGTGGCAGCCCTATCACTAAGCCTTTTTGCTTTCTGGTTAAACGTGATATTTTACTGTAACACTTGAGTGTGAAGATATAGTACATGATGCCATTATTTGAAATGGAATATTTATGTATCATCGAAATCTCAATGCATTTTTGCATTCTGGTTTTATTACATATTTTTTATATTTTCTCGATTGACCTAAGAGGGGTGGTCACCCCCTGCCCCCCCCTTTGGATCCCCCTTGACTGTATCTGCCTATGTGACATCATGAAATAATTCTTTTCATATTTTTATAGGACTCTGATACAAGAAATTATGTACACAAGCTGACAAAGTTTTGGCCTATTAAGTTTATTAATTGTCAAATACTTTTACAGGTTGCAGTCAAAATATGTTGTCTGTCTCACATGAACTGTTTTCCAGAAAAGTGCAACAACTCTGCTTTCATAAACAATCCTTGCATGAAAGAATTTGCTGGTTGGCAAACAATGGACCAGCTCTTTTATTTAAGTTACAGGTTCAGAGCAGAGTAGTTATCAATGTTTACCCAGAAAACCAATTAAATTCAGATCTCTCCCTTTCATAAGTTTTCAAAGAAATATATCGGGAATTAATTATTTCACTGAAGTTATTTATTTTCTGTTAGACTAGGATTGACTGATTATTTAGAGTAACCTGTGTGATCCAGGGCTGAAATTTATCACTCATCCGATCATCTGAGGTGGGTTAAAATTATTTTGGACAACTACTTTTTCTCTTTGAGAATGTCCGATAGACAAGTCAATTTTATTGCTAATTTCATTTCATGTCACTTCACTTGACTTCACTTCACTTGACTTGACTTGACTTCACTTCACTCCATTTCATTGTTTTTTCACAACAGTAAATGGACAAGATAATATAAGCACATAAGAAGATAGACAAGACAATAGTTGTGAATCGAAGTACTTTTAAAACCCTTCTGGGCTTGAGAAACAAAAGACCAAAGAGAGCGGACACAAAATAAACAGAAGATCAACATAAATCCCCTCCCCCTACACTCCAGTTGACTATGCTTTTGTACATCTGCAAGGAAGAATGTTACAAAATGCTCTTAAGAGGTGGTATTGAGACAGTGGTACAGTATGGCCGTAATCATTCATCACAGAAACAGATAAAAATGGAAAACTTCAAAATGAAAGTCTGATGTTTGTTCCTATGGCAGAGACATCAAATACAGCTGTTTGTATTATTTTCCACTTTCATATGGATTTAACAGCAATTTGGTTCCAGCTTGTTCAATTGACACCATGAAAATTTGCAAGAATGCAAGAATGGTACAGTTGGGAAGTGTTCTGGTAGACTGAGGCTGTCATATTTTGCTTTTTTTTTCTGTAGAAGCTACAGTATATGATGGCATGTGCCCCATCCAGTGTTTCTGTCAAGAGTGGGGTAAGGGGAGGATTTGTCCCACTTTCCAGAAGATGGTGGATAAAATCCTCCTCCTCCAATATAATTTCCATAGAAATTAGCAAATTGTGAATATCTTGTCACTTTGCTTACAAAGGAGGCACTTTTGCCACAATGTTTGAACAAACATAAATAGACAACCTCTAAAGCCCTTCAAATTGCACCTTACCCTTGGAGCAAGCTCATAACTTTAGCCTAGGACAGCATCAATGTGGACGCGGGATTCAGCAGTAGTAAATCCTCTCCCCCCCCCCTCCTTTTTTGTGTCCGTGGGCAGAATACCTACCATCTCCATAGCTTTTTTTTTTCTTATCTCCTTCACTTTTCAGGGACATCTGTTTAACTGTTTAAAACTTCAAAAGTCCTAAATAATGGCAGAATGGCTACCAAAACCTTAATTTGCAATCACAGAAATAATTCTGAAATTGCCAAAATAATTTTCATTTCATGATAACAATGTTCAGTTTACTTTACCCATTCTTGCAACAAACACAAAATACAGAATAACTATTGTCATCCTTTAAATGTGTACCTATTTCTTTTGGTTTCATTTGAAATAACTTCATGAATGGTTTGCTCAGTTTTCTGCCATTGACCCTTAACCGTTGTGCTCCGATCAGGGCATATTTGCGCGCCTCGGGAGTGGGCGGAAAAGCGGACATAGCCCGCCCCACATTGGCTTCCGTAGGCCATTGACCCTGTGACCTCAAACCTCTCTCTCGTTGTTGTGGCCGAATTTTCAGTTAGCTACTCGCAGTTTCGAGCTCCACGTGAAACAGTAAAGATGGGTGACAGCCGAGCTCTCCGCATGGGTCCAAAAGGACCCAAACAATGGTAAAGGGTTAAAATAAGCCTGTGGAGTGTGTTCACTGCAAAGCTGATGCCACTGTCTCTGCGTGTGTGCACGTAACCCTTTAGCCGAGTGGTGCAGATATTTTAGATTAACCCGTTACCATTGTGCTCCGATCGGGGCATATTTGCACGCCTTGGGAGTGGGCGGAAAAGCGGACGTAGTCCGTCCCGCATCGGCTACCGTAGGCCATTGACCCTGTGACCTCAGACTATTGTCTCTCTCCTTGTTGAGGCCGAATTTTTGGGTAGCTACTCGCAGTTTTGAGCTCCACGTCAAACAAAAAAGATGGGTGACAGCCGAGCTCTCTGCATGGGTCCAAAAGGACCCAAACAACGGTAAAGGGTAATCAAAGTTCACAGCTTCAGTTGTAGGATTTGCACAATTATTTTGCTGTTTTTTCACCTCCTCATGTAGCTAATTGACAAAGGGATATTTTTCCTGAACATATACAGTATAAATTTACACATGATCAGGCATATACAGGCATATCAACACCATTGAACAACTAACTGTGGAGGGCGACTGGAGGATCTGAAATTTTTTTCGCAGTGTTTTCATATTTCAAAAAGTTTCCCCAGGATCAGCATCATAAATCACCTAACATTCCACAGTAACAGTATTCCCCAAACAGGGATTCCGCCAGAAACACAAAACGGGGGGGAGCTGTCCTAGGCTAAAGTTATGAGTCGGTTCAGGGGGGACAAAAGCTTGCTTCAAGGCCCCTGTAAGGTGCAATTTGAAGGTTTTAAAGGCCATTTATTTGTGCAAGTTCAAACATTGCTGCAAAGGTGTCGTCTTTTTAAGTAAGAAACCAAGATATTGACAATTTTCTAATTTTTATGGAAATGAAAAGGGGGGATTTTACCCACCTCCTTTTGGAAAGGGGGACAAATCTCCCCCTTCCCCCCTCTGACAGACACCCTGCCAAATAATAATATAATCACTTTTTGTTTGCTATTTAACCTTTTTTTTTTGTTACTTTGGAGCTTGACTAGAATGGAAAAGAAGAGTGAAAAAAGCAGCTTGCTAACATTTATGTTAATTAACTGACATTATTCTTTCAGGACTGTAAATTGACCCATCAAGTTTATTAAGAGTAGAACTCTGTCCAATTAATCTCCAAATCCCCTGTAACTTTATAGAATAACTATTCATACCATTTTAATAATATTCTGAAGGATGCTTGTTCTGTATACTGTACAGTGTAAATTATGCAGTGTTATTGAAGTAACCGGATAATCTGTCATGGGCCGAAGTTTCATCTCCTTGCATAACCATTTAAGATTTGGTTAGTTGGCAGATAACAAGTATTCTTTCGCCTTGCTCCATCCCTTCCTAAAAGTCCTTTGTAAGGCACCCTAGGTTTGACTAGATTGTACAGTAAACTCAACAATACAGTGCAGGGTTGGATCTAAGGTTTTTGGAAATGGGGTGTGGCCTCCACCTCCTGGGTGCTGCCTCACAGTACAAAATTTTTTGTGTAGGATCAAATTTTCAGCATCAAGCAAACTGCAGTTTACAAGGAGCTAGGTTATTAAACTTGGATGGAGTTGACTGGCATGCCAGGTGGCTCTACTGACTTATAAAATTAATTGCATCTTTGTCAGGATTGAAGGATGATGTCAGCACTTTCATCTGCTCCAACATCCGACCTACTTTCCAATTAGTTAGAAGTTAAAATCCCTCTGGAAAGATCTGTCTGTCAAAAAGCAAAAGTTGATGTCAAATTTAATTTATCTCAAGAAGGGCCCATACTGCAGACTTGTGTATGACAGCTTTTTCTTGGGCTGATCAGTGCCTTGGCCTCTATCTCTATCAACTCATTTCTCTATTTTAATTGAAGAGAATGAGTAAGATGGAGTTTCAGAGCCCAGTTGGTTTATGTTGAGCTGTCCACAGCCTTCTTGAAGAGAATGAGAAGCAGGCCCCTCATGTCATTATCTCTGTCTCATCCTTTGGCTTGGTTCTGTTTTTCACCTTCGCATGGCACAGACAAACACTGTGTGAAGTGGGGTCTCAAATAGAGCATGTGCCCTTCAAGAAATATCTTGAAAGCAAGACATCCACTCCAGCATGTTTTGATGGTAATTCCTGTGAGATCAGAATATCTGGAACAGTCTTGATTTTTTAGGAGTTCAAATCTCAAAACTGGGATTTTTTCATTTCCCTTGGCCGACCATGTCCAGACATAAGGTAAACGGATCATCTGAAACAAAGTCTTACAATAAAACTGTAGACATTTGTGAAAATTAATATAACAGAAGGATTAAAGGGCCAGTCCTTTCACCCCAAATTTCAATTCTTGTAGGGGTTAGCAGAAATTCTTAATTGGCTCAGCTCTGGTTGACAGCTAATTCAAACAATGCAGAGTCCAAAGCTTTTATTACAAAGCATGAACTGTACTGGTAGCGTTTTGATTAGACACATTGAGCTTTTGCACTGTATACTCACCCTGAAACAATAAAATGAGATTTTGTCTGGATGAGGATGAATTTCAGGCAATTGTGGGAGGGGCTTAAGTAAGAGGTTAGAAGAATTGGCACTGTTTGGGGAATTGGGGCTTTGAAGGCTTCATCCCCATTGGGCTTTTAATACCTTTTCATATTCACTGTCATTATATTGTTTGCACGTTGATATTTTGCAAAATTCTCCTATTGCTTAAGTTGCTTATCTCCCAGATCTCAGAGTCAGAAATGTTGTTTTGTTTGTAACAAGTGGGCATGTATCCCAGAGATGTCAGCCTCCCCCCCCCCCTGTGAAACACTAACCTTGAAGGATGTGAAGTTCAGCATTGCTTACATGCATTGTTATATGTATCCTGTCTACAAAATAATTTTTGCTCAGAGGGACTGATTGAGTTGATATCAGTTACCCCGGAATGAGATTGTTGAAGAGTACTAACCACATGGCAATACTTAAAATTGTTACAATGAGTCAAGTGTCATTTCCAATAGTTATGGAAAAAGTTAACTTTTTTAATTTTTTGATGCACTGACTTGTAACGGTTTTTGTATAATTTGAAAAAGTGTCTTGTCACAAATATTTCAAAAACAAAGTGAACCATAAAGTTTTCACTCATAAACAGTTGTTTTATATAAGATGTGAGGATTGCCTAGGCCATTTGTCATTGGTATGTGAAATAAACTTAACAGGTTTGGAAAAAATGTTGAATTTCGTGAACCACCTCAATGAGCTGCTTCAAGATATGCCTGTGGAAGCTTCTTAAATCCCTTCCATTGTCTTTATTATTGTACCTTGCCTGTGAGCTATAGTAAGAAGTGTTAGATCTGCACTCTTGTAGTAACAAAGCCTGGGTTTGATGATGATTCCATCTCATTGTTCTGCAGCAACTGGATTGAAGACTGAATTTGTGGCCTGCTTGGCTGGTTTTTTCAGCCTCTACTTAAAGCAGCTCATTGAGTTGGTTAGTGAAATCCAACAAATTTTTCCAAACCTGTTAAGTTTTCTTCACATATCAATAACAAATGGTCAAACTTAGACAATCCCCATATCCTACATTTTAATAACTGTTTTATGAGTGAGTGATTAACGGTTCAATTCGGTTTTCAAAAATTCGTGACCAGACACTTGTGCACAAAACCGTTACACATCCGGACACAACAATATTCAAAATTTTAACCTTTTCTGTAAAAATTGGATATGAAAATTGACTTACATGCTAACTGTAGGCATTGTCATGTGGTAGTGACCCTTAAACACTCTCATGAAGGTATTGGTATCAACTCAATGAGCCTCTTTAAAGGGCAAAAGCATGTCACCCTAAACTTCCTTTGAAGCAGCTGCTAAATCTCACAATTTTGTTCTCATTTCTTTTCAAAGCATAATATTGTAGGGCTTCAATTGATATTGCATGCACATTGGAAGAGAGTACTCCTAATACATTTAACATATAAGAAGAAGAAATGTTGTCATATGACTCATAGAATAGGGCAGTCTACTGCAGTATTTCAAGTTGTGGGGTCTTCTCCTTTAGGTCATTAAACTATCAAAAGATTTAATTTTCAAAGCTATAGCTTTGAGTCTACAAAGTTGTTGGCACTGATACTGCAGATCTACTCCACACAATGCCATGTGGAGAGTAACAACTAGCTGATTCACCAGCTTCTGAAGTCCTGACTCCTAAGTGAAAATGATTGCAGGTATTTAGCAGTCAACCTTGAAAATTAAGTCACCCCAACATGGATAAGTGTAGACTATCCAGTTTTATCAAGGAGGTTCTACAACCTCCTTGGTGAAACTGATTGAAAATCATGAGACAATGTATTTTCTCCTCATTGTGAAATTCAATAGTAGTACCTGGTGGGTTTGTTTACCTTGAATAAGGAATATTTGAAGTCTCATGAAAGATTTTGAAAGAGGAATAAAATGATAATTCTGAAAATTATCTGTCTTGTTCAACTTTTTTCTTTTTTTTTTATTTTGGGGGGGGGGGCAACTTGTGAGGAAAGAAAGCATTTTGGCTTTTAAAAGAACTTTTATACACATTTAAGTGACAGATCTGTATATGTACATCCTCTAGCTAGTTTGGTGAGAATAGCAACCATATGTACCAACACCAACTCATGATACAGTTTATGGAAGTGGGGACTCTCTGCCCATAGCAGGTAACTCATAACTTAGATTTTGCTGTTCTGTTCTGATGTGTTTTGTGAACATACCAAAAGGCAATGGGCAGTTGCCCCCCCCCCCCCCCAAAAAAAAAAAAAACTGCTTCCTTATACCAACCCCTTTTAAGTTATGCTTAGACTGCAAGGTTGTCTCGTAATGTTTGTAGTGTCATAAGATTTGAACAATTTTGACAAATTTCATTCCATTAGAATGTAATGATTTGATTTTCTCCTTTTCTTCCAGAAAAACCAAAGGAAATTCCAGTCATAACTTGGATGGCAACTTATGGTAGGTGTATAATTCATTTCTGAGAAGTTCAGCAAGTTTGGTATTGGTTGCAACATGGAAATGTGAGGCATGCTAAAGGATACGTTAACCAAACGCAGAACAAAATGCAAGTCATTCCCATGTTTACATGCAATAATGCAGTAAGCATAAATCTAGCCCATAGTACCCCAATGTTGGGGTCATGACAATAAGTGGGGTTGCAAAGCACTTATTTTTTCATCACAAACTTGAAATTAGGCACTTCCCTATTGAAAAATAAAATATCATTTATCCAGCAATTTTGTGTTGCTGGAGAAGCCACATAAATGTACTTAAACCAGGCATGACCTAAATACATTAGGCCTATTCAGGTGACTTTGTAAAGTGAATTGCAATCATGTGCTACACAGTGCCATCTGTCTGCATGCATCACTCTCACCATCAAACTAGAAACAGTATAGTACCAGAGGTGCCAACTCTCCCTGATTCTCAAGAAGACTTCCTGAAAATTCAAGGATTTTTTGTCCATTCCAGGTAGCAAATATGACAACCTCCCTGATTTGAGAAAGTTTTTCCCTCATTAAGTTTCATATAATTCTAAAAAACCTCCCTGATTCCTGTGTGAAATCTCCCTGATTTCTGGATATAAATGTTGGCATCTCTGTAGTACCTTGCAGAGGTGGATTTATGATTCTTTGGGACAAGAGCATGCTTTCATGTGACATCACAATTGGTAAGCCACATCCACTGCTGAGCAGTTAAATCAACAGTTTTTCAATGCAACAGCCACACATGGGTCATTGGCGGCTTCTCAGCCAGCTGTATTATCTAGTATATACTTCACTTTTTTGCCTGTCACAAAGGATGGGGCTTGTGACCTCGGTGAAAGTACTCTATAAACTGGGATGGCAATCGAAGTTGTTACCCGAAATGAGGCCATCTCAAGAAAAAGGCAATCGAAGTTGTTACCCGAAATGAGGCCATCTCAAGAAAAAGTTTGGGAACCTTTGGTTTAGCACAATGTTACTAAACTAAGTATCATGGTATGTAGTGGTAGACCTATGCCCAAAAGCAACAACTTATACTCGTTTGAAACTGTTGTGTGATTCGGCATACTTGTAGATAAATTACTTCCTAGCAATATGTTTGTTTTTGTTGGTTATTCCTACAAAACTATTTATAAAATACACACTAATATGTCTCTTATGTGTACAAAATACCACATGAAGTATGTACAGTATGCACCGAATCACAATTCACTTAAAAAAAAAACAAAAAAACAAATAAATTCACACAATGAGAGGGGGACATCCCCATTGCACACAACCACGCTCAATTGCTTACCTGCCTCAAGAAAACTTCCACTCCCCCCCCCTACCCATGACAAATTGGTAGATATGCACCTGAATGTCTTATTACAACTAAGCTATCATTTTGTGTTTGACTTTTGCAAAACCATGCAAAAATTCTGAACATGCTCTAAACTGCTGATGATAGTTTTGTGATTCCTCCAAGTTCAGGTGACAGTCCTGTGCATTCAAGGGACAGTGTTGCTCCTGTTTCACAAATATGTAGTAGGGTGGAGTGATCCTTAAATTTCTCCCTGGGGATTGGGGTCCAACATTACATTGCATTTCCACTCTTGAGAGAAATCCTGGCTATGTCACTGGTGATAGAAATACCAAGGAAATAAAAAGGGAAATATTGTCACTGCTTAACAGGTTACAGGCATAAACCCCCTACCCTTCATGGGTCATGATTATGGTCATAATTCCTTTCCAACGGATGACTTTTTCTCACATTATTAAAGGGATTTGTCTTACCTTGAAGAACACAGAGCATTAATAGGCTCATTCTTTGAAGGGCATGGAGCCCCAAGTGACAGTAGCTCCATGTGGAGGCAGATAAGTGGTATTACTTTTTATTATTGAAGAGTGCCCTCTATTGAGCTTTCTGGATTTTATATGACAGATAATCTAGCTCCTTTGTTGTAGGAGGCTTGCTATTTTAGGGACAAGAATTGGTAAAAGGGTTATTATGATTGTAAATCATGTTCCCTCCTGCTGGTGCCTGCTCAAGTGAACTCAGTAGATTTTGTGAATGTTACATAGATGTGAAAGAAATTGAAAAGGAAACGTGGGAAATAAAAACTATGAAATATTATGAAAAATTGGACCCCAGCAAACCCTCATCTTATGCCTGTGCACATCATCACTGTGACTATTTTAAGTGACAGGTATCTGTTGCATGTATTCAGGTGTTCTTGGTATTTGCAGGCAACAGTGTTTCCAGATGAGCCTATCAGGGATACTAATAGAATGAAGAGTGATGGAACTGGTGGGACTGAAAAGCAGAGTAAAGGCAAGTCAGCCAATTGTGTTTGCTTGAAGTACAATGCTTGCATTGTTTGTGACATTTGTTGTAGTGGAAGTAAGATTACACAAAGCGGACCTCACCTACAACACAATGACATCACTCCAGTGTTGACCCTGACAGGTTTACAACTTGGTGAAGCTTTACTTTACGTTGTGCTTGAAATGGTTGGTTAGAAACCTATTTGACATCATTTCCTTGTAGACAACTTTCATGTTGTGAAATCTCAAGCTCACCAAACAGGGATGGTTCCTTCTAGTTCCCCTTCTTTTTGGGAGCTTGATCCATCAGTGGTAGCAAGCAGGGGCGGTGCCAGGGTATTTTGATGGGGAAGGGGGAAAAGCATGAGTTGAGTGTTCCTTTTTGGTTCCTTGCGGTAGCAAAGGAACCTGTGTAGTCAGGTTGGCGTGTGTGTGTGTATGTGTGTGTGTGTATGTGACACTTGCTTGGGTACACTCTAACTCAACAAGGGAAGGTTGGATGGAACTTGGATTTGGCACATAGATTTGTCATTGGGAGAAGGTGTGCCCTATCGTTTTTGGTGCAGGTCAAAGGTCATTTGGGGTCACCAGACGTCAAAAACTAAAAAGCTTCTCAACACGATATTTCTAGGTAGGAAACTAGGATAGATGTCATACTTGGTGTGTGGATGTGTTATGGTGTAAGGATGAAATTGGATATGTTTGGTGAAGGTCAAGGGGTCATCTGGGGTCACCAGGGGTCAAACACTGAAAAAACATTTTAACACAGTATTTTAAGGTAGAAAGGACAGATTTCAAATCAGTCTGTGTTTGGTTAAGGTCAAAGGTCATCAAGGTCACTGGAGGTCAACTGCTGGAAATGTTATTTAGAAAATCTTGTAAGCTAGATAAAGATAGGTTCAATAGATTTTTATCTTACCTGGTTTTGCATGCTTATACACCCAAACACCTTAGAAATTTGGCCTTTACGTTCGTTCAGTAATGACTCCTTCGGGTTGTACACATATTTTGGATCATTCAAAGTTTTAAGAGGGCAATAACTGAAATCTGTAGATTTCACTGAGCACAGGTCACTCTGCATTGAACTGGTCTCTCTGCCAGTGGAAGCAATGCATGGATTATACAGTACATCTCTTGAATACTGCTGTGCTCTGTGGGGTAACCTAATCCTCATTCTATTATCACACCCCATTTTTCTTGTAAATATAGGGGGCGGTTGCCCCCTGTCACCCCCTGATGCCACCCATGGTAGTAAGCAAGATCCAGTCACTGAATGGACATCATTTACCATGTAACACAAAGTTTAGTGATCAATTTCTATTTCTTCACCCCACACCCTTTGCAATCGCACAGATTCCTGAGTGTTCCCTCTTCAACTGTGCATACAGTATCTACATAGCTTTATTTAAAATTGGTTCAGTTCAGGGTCAAAGCAGGGTCTCAACAAATGCACCTAAGTAGTTCAGTCTGTTTAAAAGGAGTTATAATCTGTCAAGTTCATAGTTTTTTAAACAGGATTTCAAAATGTCTCAACCACTGTATTTGCAGTCAATCAAATCAATTCAGACTGCACCAAGCATTTCACCGTTAAACCTACATAATGTGTGCCTATAGGTCTCATGGTAATTACATCTCTGCAGATTGCAACTTTTGCCTCTTTTTTCATAGTATTTTTGGGATGTGACAATACAAAGTCTGTCAGCCCTCACCCTTCTCGATGTTATCAGATTTAGTGCCTTTCCTAATAAGAACAGGTGTAATGATGAGGGAAGATAAGCAATTGGACTTAAGTATTAAGTTGTATTTTTGTAGTTGAGAAAAGTCTGTACATCAGATATAGCTCAGATTAGAAAATTTCTGTTCAGCATTCTGAGGCAGTGTAAATTTATTTGTGGTGATAATAAGGGTTTTGTCTCCTGGCAATTTGTATCTGACATTGTTATTTCTGAAAGATTTTCATGTACAGAAAAGATGAAATCAATGACAAAACTGGTCATCAACCTGTGGTCATGTTGCGGTCACCCCGCTCTTGGAGGTAATCAAAGCGTGCTGTTGTTAGGCATTCTACGGTGAAACCGATTAATCTGTTTCCTATGGCAAAAACAACATTTTACTCCTTGAAATAATTTGCGACCACCTTGCGTAAAACTTTTCACCTGTGCTGCACACCAATAATGCTTGTGTTTTCTGCATGTTTTGGACTCCCCAGAGTAGAGTCTGGTTGTTTTGAGTCAACACAGGTCGAAAACAAGATTTGAGTAAGGGATCTGGGACTCCCGACTGATTGGCTGTCAAGATGTCATCAGATGAATAGGACCCACTTCACAGTGCAGTTAGTACTACTTTTTAATTCAGGACCACTTCAGAAAAGGTAAATTTAATAAAGAAGAACTTTGGTCATTCAAATTGCAAGACATGGCATATGTACAGTAGCAGATAATAATCTTACATGTTTAAAGAATTTTGAGGGATTTCAATCAAACTAAAATCTAATGCCTTAGTGAGATGTAGGTAAAATAACAAGATGACATTCACTTAGGTTTTGCCTCATTTTGACATCTGTGTAAACAGGATTGAAGACTCTTTGAGGGACTAAAAAATAGAAGCCAGAGTGGGACCTCCAGAATTTAGGTGTTGGAATTGATGTTTGTTCAACCTAATTTAGGCTTGCCTGTAAAACCTAAATCTATTCTACTTGTATGGGTTTACATACTGTCATTTAAAAGTAAGGAGGAGGGAGGTTCTTATCTTAATCTTCATGAGAAATTAGTCTACATATGAACTAAAAATTTGTTCCGTAAATTTTCTATGGGGATTGGGGATTGCAAAGGATTGCAAAGGATATTTTGGGGCAGGTATATATAGCAGATCACAGGAAATAACACAGTGAGGCCCCGAAACCCCTGTATTTTTTACATTACATGACTCAGAAGCCTAATGCTGGGAAATACATGGGCATCTGCAAAAAAAAAGAAGAAAAAACCAGGGCACAAATAATCCAGGTATTTTTGATATGGTTTTGTTGTTAGTTTGATAGAATTGTGTATGGCTCAGTTTCTAACTAATTTGGTTTAAGGGGCTGGCCACAGCCTTTTTCCAGTTATGGCTCACTTGCTTGTTCTCCCTGTTACTTTTCGTATGCTGAGCACCAAGCCCAATGGCAGTAGACTCTTTTCTTAAAATATCTGGCCAGAAGTTGATCTCCAGACAATGGTTCTGTGGTCTTCCCTTAGAAAATAAGAGTAGACTGCCACAAATGTGATTCCTGTACTGTATTTAAAAAATTTGGGAAATTCAAACTTCAGGTTTTGGACTAGAATAATCAGTAAGGGTACATACATTATTTCATATCCCCCCACCCCCCCATGGTCATGAAAAATACCGCTCTCCTCAGCAACATGTATATTTCCACCAGGATGTGCTTGCACCCCATATTTGTGTGCCAGCTCAGTCAGGGCTTGGTCTAGAAAAATAACAGTAGGTGAAGGTGATTTTTGGGGGCATAGTTGAAATTTGAAAGTGAGGCATTAGTTCATCAGAACTGCAAGTTTAGACATTATTGGGAACATAGACTGAAGTGAATAAATGCCTGTGGAAAAAAATACATTATGTGTCACAAAAAAAATGTAGAAATACCTGAAACTCACAACAGTAGGAGTATAATGTATTGAAGAAAACGTTTGCTTAAAGTGGGTATGACACGGCCAAAATAAGTTTCTCAGTAAATATTCTTTGGATACACCTTGGCATAAAGGGAGTGTTTTCCCTACTAAATTAAATTATGTTCATAACCACAGGAATGTATTTTGAATTCCTAATTATAGAAATATGGAAATATGAAATACGAAAGTGAAAAAACATGAGCGCATCTCATGATGGTGACATCATTGGAGGCACAGTTAGCAACACTGTACAATCTTTGAATTATGTGCATGATAACGCGTGTTAGTGATTACTTCATACAAACTTCAGTGCTACGATAGCAGCAAGCGTGGCCAGTGACTACATTGTGCATTATGGGTCGTTGCCCGGTGACTGCTAAGTACTTGCAATAGCTCCTTCACCAATCAGCTCATAGAGTAAAGACAGGCTTGCTGTGTATTGTCCATACATGTTCATAGCTGTTCTGTGCAGGGCCCGGACCATGTCTTCCTTGCACAAAAACAGAACTTTTTTTACCCATGCGCATATATGCACGCAAACATATTTGCCAATGATATGATCCAAATCCCCAACATGGTGTGCGCCTTGCGCTCTGTATGTTGGACAAGTATTGTGATGTAATCCTTTTCATGAAGTTGCCAAGATATGATAACTTTACCAAGCGCCACATTAGTTCCACATCTAGATGCCCGTTCTTAAATTTGAGCCGCTAATTGTGTCATAAAAGTCAGGTGACCTGTTCCGGCATTTTTCGAAATTGGATTTTGAAGGTTTTTCTTCAAATATTATTTATGCCCAATTGTACCAGTTTTAACTGGGGTGTGAGATGATATTTGTAAAATATCGAATCTTGCAGTGCACAAAAGTCATTGTGGCTGTGTCATGTCCACTTTAAATGAGAAGATAAAAGGAGAAACAGCAGTAAAGCTCTGTCTCTTCAAATCTCTTATATTTGATCCTGGAGGTTTGAAATATAGCCTTCTGAACAAGAAATATCAGGAGAAGACTATGTAAGTTTTTTGATTGAAATCAGCTTATTATGGTTAATTAGATTTCACAACCAATATGAAGTAGATCCTTAAAGGACTACTGATGTATTTGAGACCACTAGCTCTCAGGGTGAAGGTTGAAGCATAGTTGTGAGTGATTGATAGAGATGCAGGATGGGGAAGAGTTTAGGATTGATGCTAGATGGTAGTTATAGCTATGCAGGACTGATGTGTATGAACAGGGTACAGAAAAGATTTAAGTTTAGGATGACTGTCACTGATGTGAATATTGGAGAGAGGAGAGTTAAGCAAGACTGTTGCAGGATGAAGAATGGAGAAGAGTTCAGAATGTTGAAGGACCATTGATTACTGATGCATATGCAGGAGGAAGAAGAGAAGCAGGACTTATGCATTGGCAGAGTAGGATGGAGGAAAGTTGAGATGACTGTCACTGATGTACTGTGCATGCTGGTGGGAGGATATGCATGACTTTTTATGCAGGGTGCAGGAGGGAGGAGAGCTCAGAATGGCCTTCTACATGCAGGATGGATGAAATTGAAGTATGACAGATATGCAGGATGAAAAATGCAGGAGAGTTTAGGTTGACTGTCACTGATGTATATGCAGGAGGAATGATAGTTCAGTTATTCATAACTGATGCAGGATTGAAGATGGACCAGAGTTGAGGATGACTATGACTGATACATGTATATATGGACAAAAAAAAAAGTGACATGCAGCTATATGCAAGGTTTAGGTTTGAGGAGTATTGAGGATGACTGTCATTAATGCACAGTAGATTTCTGATGGAGAAGAGTAAATTTTATATTGTCTATGCTATTCCAAATCTACTAATTTGGTGGATTAAAGGGGTTAGTGTATAACCACCATTGATACACATAAACAATTAAGAAGTGAAAAGATTAAGGCTGATGGCTCCCATATGGCTAACTAAATGTGTCATCAGTTGACTGCTCAGATTCATCTATATAAATGGGTTAATGAATCTGAAACTCTCTTCAAGTACAAACTAGTGGAATAGCCGATTTAGCTTGTTTCTTGTTGAATCTGAAGCCATCTTTGTCCGTTCTTGCTCTCACAATTCCAATTCAATGTTATCATGGCTTCTCATTTAAACGGGAAATGCAGTCATTTGAATTATTGAAGTAGTCTGCCATTTTTCATGAATTATGATTGGCTCTTGAGATTCATTTCACAATATTTTTCTCAATGCAATAATGAAATTTAGGAGAGTAACTCATTGGATTACTGTAAGGACCATGTCCTGAAATCACGAAGGATGATTGAAAGTGAAATCAGAAGAAACTGTTGGACCTGTCTGGTTTGAAAAAAGCTTGGGGTAATCGCTTTTCCCTTCAAAAAGTGTTATCTAAATTCTGGGTTGGTACTATATTTCTGTGTGAAACTTTTCGTTAAGCCTGTCTGAGTGGGCTGTACGTAGTTAGAAGGACCCCATAAGGAGTAATTGATGCTCTAAAAATTGTGTCAGTTTGGGACTGTATACCGAAAGAAATGCTTTCACCAGTATATTTCAGTTACAAGGTACAGTATTAGTCACATTTAAGTGATTTTCAGTTCAGAACCCAATTCATTTTCTCCTACATGGGAACAAAAGATGTCAAATTGGACTTTGGTCTAAGAATAGCCTCTCTTAATGGAAACCTGAATCTAGTTTGCCTCAGAATATAAAACTGTTCTGCAATCATTATATAACCTACACCACTCATCAGAGTAATACTTGTTTGAAATTCAAACTGTTTTCTTATGTGACATCACAAAACAATTACTGTATATTCCCTAATAAATGCCCCTGGGGTTTGTTACACTTGAAAAGGGGGGGGCATTTATTTGAGGGTATATTTTAATAAAAAATTAACTTCTGCTAGACCCTACACGAGTGTCTTCAAACGATCTATGAGTTTCTTAGACAGGTGAAAGTTGATGTGATGCTGTTATCTGAGCACATCTTGAATGGTGATTGGCATTTTGTTATGTGTGTTGGAAACTTCTATGTGGATCAAACTTCAAGCTGTGCTCATTTTGGTACTTTTTATTGTGAATTGTGATGTTTGTTAATTTTGTGTTTCTAAAACTTCGATGTGAAAAGGAAAACTGTTTTTGACATGGGGCTACTGTTGTAACATTAACATTGGGCTTAATCTGTGTGGCATGAGGAGGCCTCAGCCTACGCCCTTTTTAAAAATTTTGAGGGGGCGTTTATTAGAGGGGCTCTTATTAGGGAATATACAGTAGGTTGCATTTTAATTTCATAACCCAATGATACAAGTCGTATATTAATAAACAGGTAGGCAAATTTTTGAGTTAAATTAATCTTCAACAAAACAAGAATAAAATCAAGACTGCAATCTAGTCTAAAATTGCTTTAGTGTGACATATTTTTGAGGGCTCCAAACATTGCCATTTGAGAGGTTTCATGTGACGTCATCAACCAGTCGTCCCGTCCACTGGAGAAACTGTGTGTCTTGGCTGCATACAGACTGACTGCTGACAGTGCGAAAAATGGACTTAAAATTTTGAATATCTTTTTTCACAAGAAGTCATTTGGAGTTTTCATTCTTCATATGATATGACAGGAGGCATACCCCCCAAGACCATAGAATAAGTGAACAATATAAATGTTTAACTTGAAATATTTGGCTATAGCAAGGCATAACATTAATAGGCCTAGTGTTAATGTTACAGTTACACATTATTGTACACCATTAGTCATGCTCACCATGCAGTGATCTTAAGCCTGGAAAACTTGGGTGTCTCCTTAAAATGATGTACAGGCTTCAAGCTAATTATAGGCCTCATTGATGGTAGGGCTGGCAGTTTGCCCTTAGTGAAGTAAACGTTGAATCCCATCTTTTTGTGATTACTTGGCGATTAATCGCATTTGCGTATGTATAACCAACCTGTGTAGTAACGTGTAAATATTGGTAATATACCTACACTGTACATATATGTGTGTCAATCCGTAGTAAAGTAATTTGCAATCACGCGCTCACCAATACTGAGTTAGCATTAATACAACGCACAGGTCCGCCTCGAAGCAGACTCCATTTTAACTTTTTTACCCTTTATCTTTAGTATCAAAACATTTTGTGAAAAACAATTTTTATAAAACTGCTTCCATTGGAGGTTAATTCAGATAGAAGTTGCGGTTTTAGTTGGATACTTACACCAGTACTGTAGCTAGATGAAGTTTCTTAATTAACATTCAGTCCGTATTGCAAAGCAGTGATCATTCACGAAGTATAGGCTACGCCACAGTACATGCAGTATCCACGGCGAAAGTAGCCGCCGCGCCCCCTATGCAGACAGCTGCAGGACTGACTCCGATAAATTTAATTTTGACACTTGCCCAATCTACCCATTTGTTTCATTTCTAATTGCCCCCCAAAAATAGTGTGGCTTGAAGCCACAAAAAAACTAGGCCTAGGGCCTAGCCACCTAAGTTTACAGTACAAAATGTAACGTTAGAGGTAACAATGATAGGCTACGATCAAATCTAGACATCGTAGTTTTCACTTGTCATTTTAATATTGTTTAAGTTACCGCCTGTTTACATAGACGTACGTCATACGTTCGCAGCACATCACCAGCGCGGGACCTGCTGCTACATGCACAGGATAATATACACACACTGCCTTCAGCTGGCTGCTCTGCGTGTATCGTTAAAAGCGCTCAGAGAATGGGTGTACTTCAATTGGCAATAACATGACACCCTCCCTCAATAATTACGTTAGAATCAGGGAATCAAAAAATTTTTAAAGAAGTGGCTTCATTCATATAGACGAATCTGATTAGCGCTTGTTTTTAGTGACTGTGCGCAGCCATTAGTGGGGTCCTCCATCAGCCTTGAATTGCCTTTATATATCGTCTACATGAGTTTCAAACCCTCATATTCAGTGAAATTGAAGGAATAAAGATACAATGTAGAGTACAACAATCCATGATAGAGGTAAGCAAGGAAATCGAAAGATTTAAAGGTGACGGACCCCAGTTATGGCCGACTGAAATCAGACCATCACTTGCTGTCCAGATTCATGTATATGCAAGAAGCCAATCAATGAGCACGATTCTTCGTAACAGAAGTTCGTTTGATGGACAGCACGAAGCGGCAGCATAACGATTTTCAGCCGACTGTTACCATGTACAACTGCTGCTATGCACGCTGTTGGTTTTGATAAACAGTGATTGGAACTTTTTTGAAACTTTTTTCAATTCATGACTTACAAACACTCATACATGATAGAAAGACAGGAATAATATGGTTGGAAAGCTGAACTTGTTATTTCTTGAAAAATGTTACTTTCAAGTTGAAATTTTTGGAGATGTACGCCAGTAGTGAATTGACAAGTGGCTTTTGAAATTGAACTATCACGGTGAAGTGCACAGCGGCACACAAGATACTTAGGAGACACTACGGTGCATGCATGCATTTAGTGCTTTCAAATTTCATTGTAAATTATGTTCATTACAAATGTATTGGTGGTGTTGAAGTAAAGTCTGTCACAACAGGTTCCGTGTTTGGGGTTCACAGATTAAAACGTCCCCCCATGACTCCGCGCCCAATCACATGCAAACTAGCGAGGGCTGGGTGGAGAAAAGGTGCATATCGTAGCTCTGCGCAATTTTTGAGCTTCTTGCTCACACTGTAGACATCGCATGCTTTGTCAATGCAGCAGAACTTGTGAAGAACGATGTTACATCCTTTACTTAACGCAAGTCAGTGACCCTGGGGCATTACATGCGATTAATCGCATGTGACATTTTACTAAACGATTACTTGGCTTGGGATTGATTGGCGATTAATCGCTAATCGCTGACAGCCCTAATTGATGGTCAGTTTGGACTTGGGGTGATCAAACATATTAAATAGGTCAAATTATGGCACTGCACATGAAGGGTCATAGTGCTAGTAGCCTAAATCATTTTTAGTTGCACTTGCACTAGCTAATTTAAGGATAGGGCCCAGTTAGTTTCTTGACTCATTAGTTTCTCATTTTTTGTTCCCCCAAAGTTGTTAGTTTCTTTTGCTCAAAAGTCAGTTAATACTATGTGGACTTATTTCTTCCCCAGAAGCAAAGAGGATAACAAATTAACATGTTTAAGGGAAGAAACTACTGATTGTAGGGGAAGAAACTACCGAGTCCATTAACAATGTTAGGCAGTAGTCAATGGCTGATTTTGCTCAGTCAGTGTGTTTCCATATTGATATCTCCATTATGGGTATGCTTGCGGTATGACACAATTTTTGTGATGTCAGTGAAACCTCTTTTCTCCTAAACTACTTACTTAAGCCCTCCACCCCCCCCCCCACCCCACATTTCTGCAACTGTTTAAAACTCATCCTAGCCATCTAGACACAATCTCAGTGTATTGCTTCGGGGTGAGTACTCATGACTCCAGTGTGGAATCAAAAACACTCTCAGTAGAGTACATGGTATGTAACATGAGCTTCAGTACTCTGCCCTTTTTTAAACATTCAGAGAGCTGTGCCAATTGAGAGTTTCTGTGGACTACCACAAAAATTGTAGTTTGGGGTGATAGCTTTATTGCCTTTAAGTGTTCTGACTTTGTAGTTCAGGGGCCCGTTCCACAAAGAGTTACGCACGATCTTAAGTTTGATTTACTGTTGACTTAAGTATGGGGAATCAAACTTAAGATTGTGTGTAACTCTTTGTGGAATGGGCCCCAGGTGGTGGTATAGTTTGAAGGCTTTGATTGGAGATAGAACGTCAGCAAACCTGTACAGTGGATCACATGTTGACAGAGTGTGTTTCAATACCACTTTTGTGCATTAGCCTCAATATTTTGAAATCCCTACTGTAGTCATGTGGCCTGCTTGATTCAGTGCAAACTGTTTACATTTTAATTTAAAATTTCATTATGTTGTGCCATAGGCAAACCTAGCTGTAAGGTTTCAAGGTTGACAGTCATTACTTCTAGCCATTTCAAAAATATTTTTTACTGTGCAATGATGCATTTTTCAGTTGGTGCACCCTGTTAATAAAACACCAACTTTGTGAATTAAAAATGGCTTCTGGCAATTCAGTTCATGTTTTGACTGAATCAGGCTTGATCTTGCCCAGTTCAGGTGGCTGCACCGTTATCTTGCTGCAGTACACAGAAAGAATTTTTACCCCCTTCTTGCCTATGGGAAATTTGGATAGACTGGGCGAGTACACTTTTGCCCACCAGGTGGGGTTATTACAGTAAGTGGCAGGATCAATGATGAAAAGTATCCTACCTAGTAATCCTCTATACACTTTGAGCAACAAACAAGGGCACGAAAACCAAGTACATATTAATTCAAAAGCAGCTTGTTGTAGATATTTTGGATCAGCTAAAGTTGCTTTCCAAACAGGAGGATAGATTCAATCTAATTTACATAAAGCTCCAGTCAAGTAGGGTGTCCTAGATCTTAGGGTCACTAGATCAAAGGCCACTAGTCCAAAGGTTCAATAGACAAAGATTCATTAGATAGTAAATTCGTTGAATGTTCACTGGATTGAAAGTTTGCTTGACTGAAGGTTGGAATAATGGAATGTTCACTAGACCAAACGTGTACTTAGACCTTCAATGTAGTGAAACTTTGATCCACTGTTATGGAACCTCTGATCTAATGGTTTTTCAAAATGTTTGATGTAGTTAACTTTCTACCTAGTGGGCCTTAGCTCTTTCTTGTCAAAATCTTTGTCCTAATGAACCTTCAGTCTGGTGAGAAAAATTCCCCCTTAGCCATAGACTCTGGAAAGACTGTAAAGTCTCTGTGAAGAATTCAGTTCTCTAGCCATGCTACAATACCTTATCGTATTGGCCTTCCTTTGCTCTGTCTTTATACCATATCATACTCAGTAGGTTTGATGTCAGGCTTACAGGTGCAATTTGTTATTAAAAGACAGAAATGTAGTGTTGAATCATCCTAGGAGAAAGACTTCCTTGAATCCAAGCAAAAAGGGACATGCTGGATATATTTAAAGGCAGTCATTCGTCACCCCAAACCACAGTTTCAGTATACATAGATCAAAACTCTCAATTGGTACAGCTCTTTGATTGGCATCACATTCAAACAATGCATCATAGCTAAATTACACAGCATGGGCACTGAGAGTGTCTTGATTACACATTATGGACTTGTATGGCCACTGGGACAAGCCATGAAGCAATAAACTAGGATTGTGTCTGGATAAAGATGAGTTTTAGATAAATGTGGGAGGGGCTAGAAGTAAGTAGGTTGGGAGAACTGGAACTGTTTGGGATGATGAAAATATGCCTTTAAATTTGTATCTTTAGTTGTTGCATTATTCCACATTTGTAATACGTGCTACAGTACATGTAAGAAATTCTGAAGTAGTATTCAGGAACAACAGTTTCTGAAGAGAGCATAACAGCAGAAGAGGAGATGCACATAAACCATGGTGTATGCAATTTCATCTGTTATGTCAAATTTTAAACCAGTTCCGGTGTCTTATACAGTTAGATACCACAGATGCAGGGTTTTCTTTGTGTTTTCTGTTTTGTGTTTTTAAACTTCTTTTTGTGGTTGCTCTGCCAGATGCAATAAACATGTACCAGCTCTGTGAGCAATTCAAATTAATAAAAGAACGAAACTTCAACATGTACTGTATGCTCTTCCACTGAATATGGTTGCCCTCTTGGTACTTCCTAGGAGTCCAAGATTGAGGGTCCAGAGCTCAAGTCTTGGCCAGGCCTCATACCAAAGACGTTAAAAATGGAACCCATGCACTGCCATTGTACTTGGTGCCCTGCAAGAACAATTGAGTATGGAAAACAAGCCAGTGAGCAACAACTGGAAAAAAGGTCATGGCCAGCTGGACTTACACTGATTGGTTCAAAACGGAGCCATAAAACTCCATCTAACCTAACCTAACCTAACCTAGGGCTAAGATCTTTTCTTTTTTTTGCTTTTGCAACTTTTTTTGTATGCTTCATGAACTGTACTATATATGTCATTCACCTGTAGAGAAAAGACTGTACTTTCCTTGGCATTCATGGAAATCATGGTCCTGTCAATTCTTTGCCAAGGTCATCGCCATATGCACCCATAGGCTACAGTATCTGTTGATGTTTAGGGAGACTTGAAATAACTTTTCTAGTTTTTACTTCATCTAAGTAAATATCGTCAGATATTTTTTCTTCCCAATTGCTATGAAAGATTATTTAATTTCCAATTTATCAAAGATAAAATTAATCACACTACAGATGAGACAAATTTTCCTGCCAACTGTGCATTGAAAAAAATTTCTTGTTAAGTATACCTGACAGAAAAAGGCAACAGTTGCTTTAAAGGTCTAATTCTCTCATCCCAAACAGTGCCAATTCTCCCAGCCTAGCCCATCCCCCAACTGTTTGAAACACATCCTCATCCAGACACAATCTCAGTTTATTGCTCCTGGATGAGTATACA
This sequence comes from Holothuria scabra, assembly GCA_037179385.1. Lineage (NCBI taxonomy): Eukaryota > Metazoa > Echinodermata > Holothuroidea > Aspidochirotida > Holothuriidae > Holothuria > Holothuria scabra. The sequence goes on along the minus strand of CM074182.1, from coordinate 37,643,758 downwards.
GGATTCCAATGTGTAATCAAAACATTGTCTGCACAGTACATGCTGTGTAATATCAACTGCAGCTACTCTGCATTTTTTGAACTTTGCTGTCAGTCAATGAGCCAAGTGAGAGTTTATGTAGACTACTACAAAAATTTGCATGAAAGCCGACTGCCTTTAAGGTAATTACTTGTTCAAGGCTTTATCTGCATCGGCTATGTGTGATTTACATGGGTTCACCACACTATATATGTCACTTATAGTGACAGACCAGTCAGGAGTTATGATGTTGTTGAATAAGGCATGTAAAGGTTAATTTTGTCTAGGAGATCCAGACAATTTCATCCAGAAATAACTCCGAAATCCGACAAAATAATGACATTTTTATCCCTTTCCTGCATAGCTAAATCAAATAGCAACAAAGTCTCAAGTGTTATGGATGTATAAAAACATATTAACAGGTCTTTTTTTTTGGTAGTGGGATGTGGTTTAACTCTAGCTGAGAGTCGAGAGCCCACTTTTTTTTTGGCCAAGGTCGAGGTTATTTAAGGTCACCTCTAATTAAACTGCTAAAAGATAAGGATGACTGATTCTCTTCTTACAGTATTTGGTTAAATCTGTTAACACGTTGAAAAAAATACTTGATGGAAGTCAATTGTCATTTGAGGTCATTAAAGGTAAAATTGCAAATTGAAAATGGTTGCAAACATGGTATCTCAAAAGAATTATAGCAACCATGGACACTTTTCATACTTACTTTCTATATATTTTCCTGTGGTACAAGTACCCAGTAATCAGCTTTTTATTTTCTTTTTGGCTACCTAGAAGGTTTAAGTTTGCTCCTTATATTTTACACATTTTTCCTCCATCGATATTTGTTCCCACCATGAAGAAATTTTGCTCTATCAAGCACCTTACAAGGTTGCAGGTTAGAATTGCATGTTGAACATGATATCTGATTATAGAAACAATGGGCATTCATCATTTTGTCATCTTTTGGTCCAAAGAGGTCAAACATCAAAATTTCTCAAGAATTGCCAAGATCTTTATCTGGGGTGACAAGACTGAGGGTGAAGAAGCAACATCAATTAAAGGAAATGCCCATTAGCCAAAACTATAACCACATATGATCCTCTTAACTCTGTGGGAGCTCAACTTCCTGGTAGACGTGAACCTCATCTTGACTACTGACAACTTAGGCCTCATTGTTGAAAGTCGACGTGCATGACTTAGTTAGATAGAGTTTTACAGCCCAGTTTCCAACCTACTGGTTCAAGTCGAGCCGGCCAAAGCCTTTTTTGCCAGTTGTGGCTCACTGGCTTGTTTTCCATTCTCCATTGTTTGTGCAAAGCATCACGCACACCTGTTCCTTTTTTAGAGTCTTTGGTATGACTCGACCTGGGAACCGAACCCAGGCCTTCCATGTGAGAGGCAGATGCTCTTACTGTTAGGCCAAACATGCGGTCAACGTCCATGACACTAATAATAGCTGTGCTGGGCAAACAGAATGGCATGTCCCAACAAATAAATAAGAAGAACTGATCCTCCAACCCTGAGTTGCCATTAGCAGATCGGGTAAGAGTAAGGAAATGAGGAATACCTGTCATGAGAATTTTCCAAAAATTTGTAAGATCGGGAAGGAATCACAAAGCGTTTTGGCTTTCTTGTTCCTAAACCAAAACATGGGGGTTATTGACTTAATTTTCAAATTGGTCTGCAGTGGTGCCTCTAAGGGGATTGGGGACTGACTGCATGTGCAAGTGGTTACAGCACCTGACTTGCAGTTGGGAGTTCAAGTCCTGGCCAGGTCATACCAAAGACTTTAAAAAATGGAACCTACTGCCATTGTGCTTGGTGATCAGCATAAGCAAGGGAGCAGGGAAAGCAAGCCAGTGAGCCACAACTGGAAAAAAGGCTGTGGCCAGCTGGACTTGAACCAATTGTTTGGAAACTGGGCTGTAAAACTCTATTTAAGCTAACCTTACCAAGAGGAATGGGAATGAAAGAATTCTCAAGAAATCCTTTAGCCTTCAAGTCCTTTAATAAAGTAATCAAAATGTACAGTAGCTGACGATGGTCAGTCACCTGTTCCTCAGGGCTCCAGTTATTGCTTTGTAGTGTACAACCCCTTCTCAGCTTTCACCCTTTTCAAATCTCATGATGCCATGCTAGATTTTGATAAAAGAAAAATATTTTTAAGTAGTATAGATCTCTGTGACATCACAAACCATGCACTTTTGATTAGAAAGAAGGTTTTGCAGGTATATCAGAGGGTTCGCTTCTTACATTGAAAAAGAGACACGAATATGGAAGTTAAGCTTAATCATGTCACTTGCTCAACCTCCAAGACATGCATACCTTTGTCTTTTAAACTTGTGACACTGGTTTAGAAAAGATAAAAAAGGCCAAAGTTCTCTCAACTGATGAACCTGGTCACATGACAAAATAATTGCTTGAAGTCTGTATGGGACTTTGAATATCATCACATACAATTGATAAAGTAGAGGACTTATAAAGCATATTAATGCTTGTTTTTTGTTGCAATACCTTTGTGATTTATAGCTTTTTGGAATCAAAGTTCAAGCAGACCTTTTGTTACAGTTCTTTATGGCATGGTTGGAATGAGCACCCAATAGGGTATCAAGATGTTTGAGTTACCCTGGGGTCCTCTCCAGGGTACTTTGTTTGGAAGAATATTTTTAGCAAGATATGGAAACTGCTATGGATGAAAGGAGTTTTAAAGCAAGTGAACCTATCTTCAAGTTTCCTTGGGTGTGCTAGTAAAAATTCCATTGCTGGAAATTGTGGCTTGAACCCTGAAGTGAAAGATCAGGGATGGGTGGGTGTGGTTGGAAGGGGGGTGGGGTTGAGTTGGGGGGGGTTGAGAGTTAATGCTGGCAGTCTTTGCACATCTTTGCATATTTCCTACTTTCAAATGCCATTACCTATATAGTTTAGGAGCAGAACTAAAAAGTTTTATTAGCAATTTATTAAGTTTGACAACAGCTGGTAAAATATCATGGGACAAATTTGGTCTCAAAAAGTGAAAAATGATTACATGATTGAATGATGCGGTACCCATGCAAATACAAGATTTAGAGATCAGGTTGGAATTTTGTCAAAACTTATGGTAATTAATTTGTCATGTGATTGGTGAATATGACATTGTCAACAGCATGGGAGCATTCCACCTGCCTGGTACACTTAAACATGAGAAGGTACAATACTGAAGGGTGGCAAGATAATTCCAGAAATGGGATCTTCAGAGGGGGAGGGATTAAGGCAATGGTTATTTTTTTATCTTCTTGAGTAGCCTACAACTTTTTTGGGGAGGACAAAGGGCATGTTTTTTGCAAACAAAAATGATGTGTGGTCACCCTGAAAGAATTGTTGAGAGACAAACAGTCATAACCTGAAGTATGCTCTGATATCAGAGTGTCCCCAGTAACTTAAAATCAGTACTTTTGTTGTTATGAAATCGATTGCACCATTTCTTAGGGACAATGCTCCATTTTCATATCACTTGCCTCATGTGCCTATGGTGCTGGTTGAAGTTGACTTTTCTAACCACTTTTGCATGATCCTTAAGAGGGAGGGATGCATTTTCCATTGTTCCATAATGTTGTTTCTTTACTGGAAAGTTCTTGCTTCTCAGAACTGCCAGTTATTAAAGTATGTCTTCCTAGCCTGAAGAAATGTTTTCATTTTAGGTAATATGTTGGAAGTCATTTCCGTTTGGCGGTATTGAAGTTCTGATTGGTATACGTAGTAGAGTCTGGAGAGAAATATATCAATGTTAATTGTAACAATAGAATTATTCTTCTTTTTCATTTTATGGTATATAAGTCGAGGTTCTCTGACTTAAAATATTTTTTTTTACATATTTGTACTGTTTTGCTTGTCTTTTTTTCACCACCTACATGTCACACAGTCATGAACGTTATTGTTCATGTTATGTGCCCTGCAGGTTTGGGAGACCTGGAAGCTGATATAGGCTTTGTATCAAAGGCAACCAAACTATGCTCAAAACAATAAACCAATACCATACATGTGAGCAGTGAAGCTGTAGTTGGTAGATATCCAAGGGCTTCACTTGAAAAAATTCAGGGTGAAAAGAAGGAAGTCTTTATGAAATTTAGGTTCTAAGGGATATACATTCATAATCAAGGCAGTAAAATATTTGCCATTTTGATTGACACATGCCTGAAATTGCAAACAGCCAAAGTGAACTTTGAAAGTGGGTTTGATGTGGCCAAGGTAAGTTTGTCTGTTTATATTCTTTGGGTACAGCTTTGAAAAAAAGCTAATGCATTCCATTAATACAGGAATAGGACGCTGTGAATTTCCAATTACAGGTCAGGCTCAGCATATTTGAAATCTGAAAGCAAACAAACACATGAGCAGGTCTCAAGATTGTGACGTCATTGGAAGCATGGTTAGCAACACTGTAACCAGGAAGCTCACCCATCTTTCTACACAATCATCCAATCATGTGCATGCTATTGTGTGTATTAGCGAGTACGTCATTGCAAACATACAATACTACAGCAGCATGCGTGACCAGTGACTTCATGCGTTGATGCATGGTGACTGCTTAGTATTTGCAATAGCACCATCACTGAACAACCCATGGAGTAAAGATGCAGCTTGTAGTAAAGCACTTGTTGTTATGGGCTGTCCATACATGTTCATAGCTGTTCTGTATTGGTCCCTGAACCACATCCTTTTTGCACAAACACAGAACTGTTTATACATGGGTGCATATGCACATGAATGTATTGACCAATGATGTGCTCTGAATCCCCAACATGGTCCGAGCTTTGCTGGACGAGTATTGTGATGTAATCCTTTTCATTAAGTTGTTAAGGAAAGATAACTTTACAGAGCATTACATTACTTCCACATCTACAGTAGATGCACGTTCTCAAAAAGGGCAGGGTTTGTGCCGCCAATTGCGTCTTAAAAGTCAGGTGACCTGTTGCGGCATTTTTCGAAATTGGATTTTGAATGTTTTCTTCAAATTTTCTTTTCTTGGCGAATTGTACAGGTTTCAACTGTGTGTGAGATGAGATTTGTAAAGTGAATCTTCCACCAAAAAAGTTATTGTGGTTGTACCTGTCATGCCCACTTTAAAGGGCAAGAGCAGTCATCCCAAATTGAAGTAGTGTAGTAGACTGTCTAGTTTCATGATTGCATGGCGGTTGGGAGTCATGTGACAACATTTTTTCTCTTCAAATGTGAAAGTTACTAGAAATAACTGTTTGGTTGACCTTGAATATGCAATAGTAAAGTCATAAAATATACTGAAAGATACTTTGAAATGAAATAAGACAAAAATTGTGTTATTTAGCTTTTTCTTCAAATAAGTTTGGGGGACTGCTCTTTACCTTTAAATTTGACTGAAAGAATGACAGAAAGATGTGAATATTAAAACAGGAAGAGGCTTTTAGACTGTTTATTGATAGGGTATTAAAAAAGGTTGTGATTGCATTTAGAAGGGTTGCAGGGGTTGTGGAAATTTTGAAAAATGTCATTTGGGATATCTGTTCTTTTAGATCAGGAAAAAAGTAAAAAAAAAATAAAAAATGCAAAACAGCAGTTGCATTGACAATGTGATAGACAAGGACATTTCATGAAAGGTAGCAACATTGCTCAAGGGGAAAGTTTAGAATGATCTTTTAGGACAGTATGGGTCTAGAATTAAAACTGTGTGTTTGTTACGTCCTTTTGAAAGTCAACAACATTACATTTGAAAAGCCTGCATGTTGTAATTGTTATAAGTATAGACTTACCAACCTCCACTCACTACCTTCTGCCACATACTACTTCCCCCTCCCCTTATCCCAACATATTGGAAGCATTGCCGAATTGACAAGTTCTGTCGAAGTAGTGCTTCAAAATAGTTTAAGATTTCCTGTGGAAAGATCTGCTGAAATATTTTAAACATGTATTTTTTTTGTTCTAAATTAAAGATATGAATTTGCAAAGTTTGAATATTTGTAGAGTACATTGTCCTTAGATCTTTTGTCAGAGGCTGGGAGGGGGGGACATTTTGGAGTTAGGGGAGCTAATCACCAAAGTGGCACAATAACATTAAACACTACCATAGCAATTGTACTGTAAGGCGGCCAAAATGCATATGGCAGAAAACGTGGGGCTAACCTCCCAGCCCCTGTCTCTGTAGTCCCTGTTTGTTAATCCTGTATTAATTATATAAATGTTAATTAACAGATAGTGTATTGTTTGGTGACTGATACAGATGATTTTCAAGGATACAATTTTAACTTACAACATAAAGCAGGACATACTCATCTTACAGAGCTCTATCCTTGGAGTGAAGGCCTGCCAAAACAAAGGACAACATTAAAGGTACCTCAAGTCTAGGATTTTAAAAATAAAAATGTATGTTTTAAAGGTTGCAAACTGGAAGTTGTTCATCCAACTTCCATTGTCATAGCTTGTTGATAGCTGAGATATCAAATAATGAAATTGATTCACTGAAATAGAAGAAGTCTATGGCACAATAGTTTGTTATTTTCTTGTACAGTACAAACCACATCCTTTGAAATTAAAAATGTTTATGTGACCATGGACACTTCCTGTTTTCTCCCATATCATAGTGTGCAAGTAGGGCTTGTTTAATCCCATCACCCCATAAATGTAAGATTGCTGTCACATACTTGGCCATACAGAACAGGGGGCTTCAGCCCCCCCTCCCATTGGCCAAAACCTTGCTGAATCAGGCAGACTTCAGTGCCTTAGTGGGGCAGAGATCCTGCCCTGGTTGGAGATTTGGAGTCAGGCAAAGGTCACCACCCCCCTGAAAGGAAGAGTTTTGTTCCCCCATGGTCGCATATTGATACAGGCTGCAGTATCATTCAGAAAAACAAAGAAATTCAGTACAAAGACTGTAATTTGAATAGTACAGCAATGATATAACAAATTTTTGCACAATGTACCATTTTTGAATTGAGTGAACAAACTTCAACAATTACTGTATACGCTAAGCACCTTTATTGGTCATTCTCTTGTGTTGCACCTACTCTGAAACCCCAGTTTGCTCCTTCCATAATTCCCTCTCCCTAAAAAATTACAAGTCTCAAAAATTATGGTGTGATATGTAGATCTTATTCTATTTTCTTGTTAAAACATGCTGTCTGATGAGAAACCTGTGCTTGTAGCATGAGTAATGTGCAACCGCCATTTGTTTGTGAATATCTTCTGATATTTGTTCTCTACCAACAATCACCAGGACCCAGACATGAGTGGTGGAAGTCATTCGAAACTAAACAAACAAGATAACATGGGTGCAGTGAAATGGAATTGAATGTTGATCAACATACTTGGATGAAATAGAATGTTAAGCTGGAAGAAAACAAACTGTCATCAATCAGGGACTGTGATTCTAATCACGATTTGTTTTTCTTTTCTTTTTTTTTTCTCACTTCTTATCATTACTTTGTTTCCATAAATATATTGTGTGGTATGCAATGCTTACAGCTTTGGGAAGATATTCTATAACTTGTCTTGTATATTAAGCTTTAATGCTGTGTGAAAGCTTTGCTTTCTTTCTTAATGTCACAATTGATGCCCTCAGCAATGTTTCTCTCATATATTGAACAATGTTTGGTTATATCAAAAGCCAGGCAGACAGGCAGACCTAAATATGTTCATGTCCAGTGGTGTAACCATACTTTTCATTTGGGGGGACTGAGGGAAAACAATTCAGTGAAGGCAGAAATGGCAATATCTATTAAGTGGAGCACCACCATATCTGTAAGCCTGTAGCATACAGAAAAAATTTCTGCTACAAAGGCGATCATATTCTCGCAAATGACACTTACGGTCTCTTTTATGGAACTAAAACCAGGCTTTCAAGGAGAGTTGGTTAAGTTCTTGATTTTAAGACATTTCATCAGTGGTAACTTTCACATACTACAATATTATTGGGGCCTGTTGAGATTCATGGGCCAATGGGTCCCTCTAAGTGGGAAGAAGGGGCGAGGGTGTGATGCAAATGCCATGTATACACCTCACTGTTCCCCTGTGCCCTTCCCCATCCCAGATGGCAACATGAAATGATGGCATACTGCTGACTTCCTGAGATTCCTAAAGTTCATTAATTGGTTCCAATGTATAACTTTCTGTATGTTACAAAATCTATACCTATTCTGTTTACAGTGCAAGTATCATTTTAAATGTTTTGGTTTTATAGGAATATAAGAGTATTTCAAAAGTACAGTAGCAAGTTGATGCTGTTCGTGTTCATATGGGTCTTGTTCTTAATTTTAGTGATGTTGAAAAATGTCCTAAGAGGGTTTACAAACACAATTTACTCAAGATCCTATGTGTTTCACCTTGTATCGGTTTCTCCTTGAAAGTAACAAATGTAAGTTTGTATCACATATCTCAACAAAAGAGCTAGTGAAGGGAAAATTCTTGAGGAAGTTGTTTAAATTTTCTGGTTGAATTTCAAACAGTGCGACATTCATACTTCTACATTATACTCTCCCTGGAATTAAGATATTTAGTCCTTGTTACTTCGGATTTTTTAAACAAATGTTGATCATGTCACCATGAATGTTACCAAAATGGCATTTAACTTTTTTTAAAGTGAATAACTGAATAGGCCTAATGTGGCAAAATATTTTAAACATAAAAAAATTCTCTTTAGTCCCACCCTAGTTCTGCAGTTTTCCTCTAATATGGTAATGGCTTTTAAAGATTTATTGATCATTCTAAAGATGTAGGTATTTGAAAGTCTATTTCGCTCCTCCCTGTACTATACTGTACATGCCATGTTTAAAAATAGACTTGGGCCAGATCCCCACCCTCCCTTTGACCTTTGACCATAGCTTTTTGTTGGAATTGCAAAAGGGACCCAATTTTCATAAGTTGTGACTCCAGGTTAATTTTTGTTTTTATCAAAAATTCATGCATTTTAAAGTTTAAATGTTGTGTTTTTGAAAAATATTCCCCCTCATATGCTTTGTGCACTCAAATTTTAAGAAGAAATTGCAAAAAGGTGGTAATGAGCCTTAAATTAATCACCTCAGTCCTCAGCTGTCATTTAGGGAATTCATCTGCTTGACTCTATGCATCATGACTTGGCTGATATTTTAATGATAGGAAACTGCCAACAACAAACTGACCTTGAGATTTATATCAGGTGTTCACTCCCCAAACAATGAGTAGGGGTGTACCTACTGTAATGTAATAATTCTTTTGTCATCTTTGTCTGTTTCATCAGCAGCCAAACTAGTAACCCAAAGTCAAGGCAGGCAGTGTAAGTGGCTTGAGGTAATAGAATATATGGAGTAAAACCAAGGATTCCTTGACAGCATCACCAAACCTGCAGTAGCATTGCAAGAGTTTACATCCATCCACAGCTACAATACACTTGGATTCAACAGACTTAATTCAAGAACTTTCCCAGAGAGGGTTGAACAAGGTGAGTAATTTAAGGCCATGGTCTTCCAGACTGTAAAGTTTGACTTAGAGTGGAAAATTTTGAAATTCATTCAAGTGTGCTCATGGTCAACAGGTCAACATTCCATCTCCACAAATTATTTAGCTGTCCTTAAATCCATGCAAAATATTCAAATTTTGTAGGATTTTTTTTGAGGGGGTGGGAGGTGGGGGGGTGGGGACCAAGTACAAACTGCTATACAATGGTGCAACATGAATGCAAACCTAGAGTAGCCAGGTGTCACTGCAGTCTGTGCTGAACAATAATAGGGTTTGAGTATGACTAAAAGGTCAAATCTGTAACTGCTCATGCGTAAATTGACAGTTACTGAAAAACTGCAGCACAAAAATTTTTTTTTTAGTAATCAGTGAGGTATGGATCCATCACATCTCTGATCCTCTTGTGGGGGACAAAAAAAAAAACATTACAGTACGGATGGTTTTAAACTTTCTGTTTGATGATCCTTATTACTTCCCATTATTTTTCTGTTGGCCCTTCAATTTAGAGGTCAGTTCCCCTTTCCCCATTAACGCTCTTGCTTAGTTTGTAGATCGAATTAGCAACTCATGTGCAATGGAGAAAGCTAATGATTGAAACCACTCCCTGCCCCCCTCCTCTGTTTGTAGTTTTAGGGGGTACAAAGTTTGTTGAATGGCATAAATAAAAGCATATCCTCTGGATAATCATACAAATAGATGCAAGTAAAATAATGCTGCATCAGCTCCAGTCTAAAATGTTTGAATTAAAGGAGTGTTGTATGTTATTACATGATTATGAAATACCCACCCGTAGGCCTACATTCTCAAGCAGTCCTGGGCAACTCAGAAAAGTTGTATTAGAGATGGTCAGTAGCTTGCACAGTCTGTGGTTTTAGTCCAGAGGCTCCAGCCAGTTTTGTAGTAATCACAACTGGCTTGACTAAAACCATAGAATGTGCAAGTAACTGTACTGACAATCGCAAATTTTCCCAGAGTTGTCCAGGACTACTCTGGATGTTATGCTTATGGGCATTTTCATGGCATGTAACATAAATGTTTTTACGGAGGAGGTTGTTTCTTTGTATGCCTAATTAGAGCTTACAGTTGGGCTATTCTTTTCACAGTAAAGCACATACATAATTCTTCATCATAGAGCATAAGTATGTAGTCAGTGCAAAGTGAAGTCGATTCTCTGGTGAAGTGGTAGTAACAAAAATTTCCATCTTTAAGAAAGTTATTAAAGATTGGCAAAAGAGTATCACAATATTAATAATTAGAAAAAAACTACCAAGCGGCAAAGTTTATATCAAAGATAGGCAGACCTTGAAACTGATATCAACAAAGGTGCAGTATGACCAAGATAATTTGGACTAGCTATAGGAGGTAGTCATGTATCAATTTATTTTGCAATAAAAAGTAATCTGTTCAGAATGTTCAAGTGAGTAAAATGCTCAGATATTAACCCAAAGAAAATTTGAGAACTTTTCAGAGCAACCACATCTATGATATCCCTTCCCCTCTTTAACTTACAAATCAATTAATCTCTTAAAAGCATGAATCATGTCTTTTTGTCAAGCTGTTGATATCCCATGATCCTCTCTGCACAGTCAAAGATTTTTAATGACATAAAGCTTTTAAGAGAGCTGTTTAAACTGCAATATCGCTTCCTGGAAATGCACTCAAAATGAGAAATGCACAGTGAGAGTCTGTGGGTGTGTTGTGAATGAACAGTAACTTCAACCAGCCGCCTCTTACTGTGAAAGAGAAAAGAGTAGGGAAAAAAAATGTGGCCAGCCAAGTTCTGCTCAAATGGAAGACCCATTGTCACGCATGGTCTGACCCAAATTTTCGCCCTGTTTACTCATACAGTTTTGTCTTTTGCTTTTCTAGGGATTACAGGCGACGTAAGCATTTAGACATGATTATTCCTTCTTTTTGCATGGTTGAGTTCCAAGGAAACAACCTAATGAATGGCCAGCATTTATGTAGCTGGGTTTATGTTTTGATAATGAAATAGCAGATTGATTTAGTCTGTCTAGACAGTTGCCAAGTTTACAGCGCTGCCACCCTAATGAAGATCACAAGACACTTTTAGAGTTCTTTATGCTGAGTGGATCTTTAAAGGGGTTCAATGCTGTTATACAGTGCAGATTTATTTTTAAGTAAATCTTTGAAATACTAGACACCATGTTAAGAGTAGTTGGTTTTTACAACAATGCTCAATGATTATATGCATTGAGAATGATTATGAGGGAATAAGGGAGAAACACGATACAATTAGGAAGAAACATGATTTGTATTGATTTCAGTTTTTTAAAGTTCTGTAGTGGGTATTATATTTTGAATTTAATCTGCAGTTTCATTTTCTCCTGGTGTGGATATGCAAAATATAAGAAACTTTCACATTTCTACATGTATGTGTATTGTAAGGAGTAGCACGGATGTTTCAAATATTTAATGTCATGTGACACTTAAACATGGCATATCCTTGTGACAAGAATTATGTTTCCTAATTATCTACTGTATCCATTAATGTATGTGTCAGGGATGAGTAAACTGAGTTCTCCCACCCCACACAAGGTTTCCGTCAGAGGGGGAAAGGAGGGGATTTGTCCCCCCTTTCCAGAAGAAGGTGGGTAAAATCCCCCCTTTTCATTTTGATAAAAATTAGAAAATTGTTAATACCTTGGTTTCTTACATAAAAAGATGACACTTTTGCCACAATGGTTGAACTTACACAAATAAATGGCCTTTAAAACCTTCAAATTGCATCTTACAGGGGCCTTGAAGCAAGCTTTTGTCCCCCTGAACCCACTGATAACTTTAGCCTAGGACAGCATCAGTTTTGACTTGGGGTTTATCAGTAATAAATCTCCCCCCCCCTTTTTTGTGTTTCTGGCGGAATCCCTGCCACATTCTCTCAGCACCTAAATTTTCAACTATGTAAAGTGTGGCCAGAATGTCAGTTCATAAAGGTACAAAGATACACTTTTGCCGGTATCTTGGTTTGGTTTAACGACACACCAACACAAATGTGTTATATAGTGTGTCCATACAGTATCTTGGAAGAGGATATTGTTTACATTCCAAAAGCCATGGTGTTTGGTTGTTTTTGATTCCTTGCCGAAGGCAGGCAAGGAATCTTTGCGATGGTGATGTCGTGTGTGTGTATGTGTGTGTGTGTGTATGTGTGTGTGTGACGCTTGCTTGTAAACACGATATCTCAAGAACGGTAACCCCCAGGGATCTCAAACTTGGCATGTAGATTGTCCACATTGAGTAGATGGTCCCTATTTTTTTTGGTAGAGGTCAAATGTCATTTGGGGTCACCAGAGGTCAAAATGTAAATACCTTGGAAATTGCTTGTAAACATGATATCTCCAGAAGGAAAAATGTGAGCAATCTCATACTTACCTTTGCTGATTGTCCATATTGAGTAGATGGTCCCTATTGTTTTTGATGGAGGTCAAAGGTCATTTGGGGTCACCAGAGGGAAAAAGGTCAAAACCTTGTAAACACTGTATCTCAAGAAGGGTAAATGTGAGGGATTTCATACAAAGCAGGTGGATTGCCCATATTAAGTAGATGATCACAATTATTTTTGGTGGAGGTCAAAGGTCATTTGGGGTCATCAGAGATGAAAAGCTCAAAAACTTGTAAACACCATATGTCAAGAAACGTAACTGCCAGGAATCTCATATTTACTAAGTGGATTGTCCATACTGAGTAGATGACCCCTATTGTTTTTATTGGATGTCAAAGGTCATTTGGGGTCATCAGAGTTCAAAACATCTAAACCTTGCAAACACTATATCTCAAAAGAGTATATAACTGTTGAAGTTAATATCCATGAGCAGTTAGGGTGAAAGATAAGGGTAAGAGTAATTTGGCATGTGTAATGTAATAGGCATAGGGTATATAATTTTTTTGGAACAGTTTATTAACTTCACTATGTAAATTCTTTAGTGAGGTAATTTTGAAAATGCATTTGTAAAGTACTGAAGCAAACTCATAGGAAGAAGGTCTAAGGTGCACAAAAAGGCACATCACATGGTAGTTACTGTACAATATGTTGATTCTGGCATGAAATTGTGCCCTGCTATTACATTAAGTTCCAAGTATTAATACGTGAAAAAGTGGGCAGAGCAAAATATAAAATCTTAAAAGGCAAAATCTGTTCATCAGGCTGGCATACATGCTTCAATGCTCATGGGTATGCTGATTTTGCAGCCACAAGTAAATAGATTTTCATGAAACTGATGTGGAACATGTGAGTTTAAACAGTCTGTATATAAGGGTCATTTAGGGACATAGTCTGAAAATATTAGATGCTTCTGTGCACACTAAGTAGATGACTGATATGGAACTTCATAAGTATAAACTTTGAACAGAGAGTACTCTGTGTGATGCACAAGAATCTCTTTTATAACATACCTACATTGCTTTTTCAATAACCTTAAAGAAAACCTGAAGAAAACATTAAATTTAGTGGGAAAAAGTGCTAATATTTGACAAACCTTGTGCCAACTGTCCTCATGAGGACATGTGAATGCAAGCATGCATTAATTGGAAGTGGGAATTGATGAATTAGATATACCACAGTCAATTAGTTTTACAAAAATGAACCTAATTTACACTGATCATTTGGTATCAAATACCCTTCAGCGCACATGAACTGTCATTGCCTAATAGAGTGAATCAAATTGTAACTGACCCATTCTTTGCCATTTGGTCACAGTTATCTCGCCCAATTTTTCACGGTTGACTGCCAGTTATCCCCACAGTGTCCTGAAGGATTACCTCATACAAACATACAGCTCAATTGACTTGAGCTTTTTACTGTATAAGTGGTGTTAATTGACTCTTACAAACCCTCTGAAGAAAGCTTATTTTTATCTCAGTACATAACCATGACAGCCCATTGTTTGTATATACTCCTATTTCCTGCCATTCCCTGCAGGCATGCAGTACTCTATTTGTGGTCAAAATGTCAGATTTCCATGAAAGTATCACCTCTGCTAAATCCAGCATAAAATAACTGTCCATATTATCTTGTCTCATCTGACCACAAATTAAAGTTGTTTGCCTAGCCATTGTCTGGAGATGGAGAAGTTCATGTACACTGATCAAGTTTCTAAACTGAAAGTCATCTTAGAAATACTGTAGATTGACACCCTTCAGAAATTAGTGTCCTTTACATAGAAGCTGGTGGAATTGAACAAATAGTGTGTTTGTATAAGGAATTTTGTTGAACAAAACTTTAAACATTGGTGTCTGTCTAGATTGGTGTTTCTGCTTTACACTTTCAATATGCTCTACAGTGATTATTTGTCACTTAGTTTCATTCTCGATTTTGTTTTAAATTTTTGATAGCATAAATGTATCAGGATACTACTTGCCTCATCTCTGCTCATATCTGGATAACCGCACCAAAAAAGTAACCCCTGTGTGAAGGATTATATAGTTATGTCAAATATCATCATCGAGTGGGAATTCTTGTCTCACATTTCATTTTTATCCATGTCACTACCCCCCCCCCCCCCCCCAAAAAAAAAAAAAGTGTACCATAAAGCTTAATGCATAGAACCATTGCTTCAAGATTACCCTTTATGACACTTTTCAAAAGTATTAAGATTTTATTTTGCATTGCTGCTGTCATTTAAAAGTATAGTTCATGTAATAAGAGCAAGCATAATGCTGTATACTGTGTATCAAACAAGGAAAACTTGTACTGTATGTTATGCTGTACCTACAGTATAAGTAGACAAAAGGCGAATTAAAAGTCTTGTTAAATTATGGGTTAATAGGGATATCTGCTTTTGTTAATTTGCAAAGGATACCATAGACAATGGGTGGGGCATTTCCCCCATAAAGCAAAAATTGCCGTCAGTAATAGCCAAGGTTACACATCTCTGTTCAGATGTCTCTTTAGGCTTGGTCTCACATACCCCGCAACACCCAGTGTTAACTTGTGTTTACAATCAGACAAAACCACAGGCTAGCCCCGTGTTTTCCAGTCTGTGTTCTCATGTACCCAGTGTTTCGTTGATTGGATAGTGTTACGATAGTAACGAGGCCAAATATTTCACACACTGATTACAGCAAAATGTAAGAAAATACCTGTCATCAGTGCGATAAATACCTGTGACCTTGCTTGATTAAAACAAACACGATGTTTAAAACTGCTTAACCCTGCGATTTGGGGTGGATCAAATTTTAAACATCGACCCCGCGTTAACCCGCGTTCCTGCGTTACTCGAGCGTGAGGTAATACAGCGTTACCTCGAGCGTGAGGTATGTGAGAACACAGTATTTGATCCAATGCTTGAAGGAGAGTGTGTCGATGAGGGCTTGTTTAAACACTAACCTCAATGCAGACTTTTCAAAACATAGAGGCATCGGAACATAGAGACTTCAGAATGGAGAGCTGTCCCCATTGACCAAACTTTTGATAAAAATGGTTTCAAAATACCGCTTTATCAAGTAATGAGACAGTTTTCTGGAATATTAAAGCTGTGTGAGAAATTCCTCTTGTGTGTGGAGATCAAAGGTTTGAGGTGACAGTTAGATCAAACTTTGTAGACATAATATTTTTAGGGGGATAACTGTGAGGGATCTCATACCATGGTGGTAGTACTTCCATACTCATTCTGTACTAAGCTTAATTTTGAATTACTCATGTTGATGGAAGTGTTGGTAAGGTGATCACTATTGTTTTTAAGGGGTCAAAAGGTCATTTTGGGTCACATGAGGTCAAAAAGTTTTGACCTTACTAGTATTATATCTCAGTTAAGTAGGATAATTGTATGGGATCTCATACATGTCATGTTTGTTTCCATGTTTGCTATGATATAATCATATGGCAAGGAATCACTAAGCCTGTTGGCTTTCTAGTTATACAGTATTACTTTGCAGGAATCTACTTAAGAGTAAGTATCATACATTTTAACAAGGGTAAAATACATCCTGACCATTATAAATTTGTATCTATACAGCCAATCAGTATACTTTGAACTGTAAGTAGACCCATTTTTGATGCACTCTTTGTATTTACACAGTCTTCTACAGTACAATCATTTGGTAGTATATTGTTCCCACATTTCTTGTCCTGGTCAAGAAATGTGTACTGTAAGTTGCTTAACTCTGGTGAGGGTAACCCAGCACAGTTTTAAACAGGGTTGGGGCCAGGGTGTGGGGGGGGGGGGGAATGGGAGAATACATACTGTATCCAGTTTTCTGGTTTTTGCATACATGTGAGTATTAGAAGTATTGATACCCTAAATTGGCCTGATGTTTAGTAAAGAAGCATACAAACCAGTTGAAACCACACAAGGGTGCATGTTTTTCCAAGCAAATGGAGCAGTAACACTTGAATGTACAGTTAGTGAAGTTTGTTTGAACTGCTGTACTTCTACCGCTAGAAAGGGTATTGTAGGCTACCAGAGAAGAAAACATCTACAGTAGATATTGCTTTAATGAGTATAAATTGACTTTCAGAATTCATGTTCTTGTCTTTTTAAATTGTTCAGGCATGCCTTTTATTAACCCACTCCAGCTTTCATAGGTTTAGTAGTTGTTCCAAGCTGTGGTGTAACTCCATATGTGCTTTGAGAGGGTGAACCTCAGTCACCCAGCTAGGCTAAGGGCACACAGTGGGTCTGTGTAGCACCCAGGATGATACTACACTTGTACTGTAGTTGACTTTCAGATGTGTAAACCTTCCCACTCCAAGTACATTTCATTTTGTCAGGGGACATTCAAAATGTTCTTTCCTACAGGCACCTTGAGCCAAAGAAATGCTTCTGCTCCAAACTTACAGTACTTACACAAAGTATATTTTGCAAATGTTAACTAATAGGAGTCATTCATGAATTGATATTTTATGCTGCTAAGTGACCATGATTGTGGCAAAAGTCTGTGCTTTAATATGAATTACAACATCATGCCAGGTGGCACAACCAACTCAATAATTTAGATCAAATTTGTTATCATTTCAAAGGCCATTCATTCAGTTCAGTTCAGATATAAAAACTGGAGATTTCTCGGCCAATAATCAAATCCTTAAGCTTCATCGCTTCAATTGCCACCGCCTTTATCAACTTAGGCCACAGCACCTACACCCATGTTTATTATGCTAACTCAATTCATGGTATAAACTACATTTTCCCTTTAATTTGTGAAAGTTTGTCCCCTTTTATGTAGAGCTAACAAAATGAGAGTGAATCAATAGGAATTGTAAGCCTTTCCCTCAATGTCTTAGTCCTGGAAGTTTTGTTGTTCCATTAACTATCAGTTTTGTGTGTGACGTTCATGTACAGACACACTCCTAATCAGTCTAGACTAGGAATATTTGTAGACTTCAAATAAAAATTAAAAGCAAAAGAACTGATAACTCCTAGTTGGCATATAAAAACACCATGAGTATATTTTGACAATTTTAGAGAGTATCCAACATAGAGCTCTCGAAAGTATCACAAAAATGTTTAATTGATTGATGTTGTGACATTTTTTTAGCAGGTTGTTTGAGTTGTTGCAAAACTTTTAACTACCCATTTGCAATATTTTTGGTGCACTTTTTTCAATGCCACTGCAAATGGCATACTTACACAACCAGTCCTATAACCAAAGTATAACCGATGGAGGGATATATGGTATCAGTGTAAGAGTTTTGCCTATCTAGGGAAGGGGGGCGTTTGGAAAGTTTTTGCCTTATTCCACAAGCTTGGATGTAAAATGGTAGGGAAGTTTCCACTTGAACAGTAGTGGTAGTCATGAAGTTTTAGTTGTGGTTTTTTGAGTATTTTACCTCTCAGTACAAGAAGTCCTTTTTTCATAGTTTTCAGGGGTTAAATGGAATTTCAGGGTAACTGTTTATACTTTTTAAAATTTTTAAAGTGTGTACAGATATATTTTAGCTAGAACAATTGGCTATATTTATAAAGGATTCCCATGACTGATTGACTAAAACTGGACAGTTGTCCTGCAGTCAAAACGTTGCTTAGCTTTGTTGGTTGTCAGCACCTAACACGTCTTCGTTTTCCTGAAGTTTCTGCACGAATAAACCCTGTACATACACCAATGCATCAGATACTTCCTGAGGAAGGAATTCAAATTATGGCAGATCTGATCTGCGGTGGAAACATTATGTCCTTAAAGTTTTTATCAAGTATCTTTTGCATGTGCTAATGTAATTTAGGTCAAGTACAAGATGGGTCAAGTGATGTTATCAGATAAATGGCATTTTTGTCTACATATCTGCTTTGTCCAAACTTCCAATTATAATACATTTTTACAAAGTGGAAATACCTTCTTAATGGAAGCTGGTTCCTCTTCCTTTGGTTGACCCTACAGGTTAACTTGTGATGGATTTTTATTATTGTATTCCCATACAAGGCAGAATTTAGGATGTGACTGTGTACTTGTTGAATCAGATTAGGATACAAAGTATGTGTTCATGTGTTAGGCTGGTAACATAATTAGATCGTTTGAAAATGTTGGCTGCCTTGTTTAAAAATGCCAGTGGCACAAAACTAAATATATCTGAGGCTATGCCCGAGCATGATCCAGATGGAAAATAAATTAAGAGTGCCCCTTATCGTCTGCAAATACAGGCCTTGAATTTTGAGGTGTTCAAGTGCAATAGCACACCATCACTCGCCTCAAATCACTGTGAGGAGTGTGATTTTTTGCACACCTAGATGATGAATGGGAACTCAACTATTTAAGTTTAACAAAACAGCACACCAACCACTCTTTCTAAATTTCTTGAGAAGTGTGGTTTTTAGCAAACCTGGAAATTCTTAAAGTCAGGACCTGCTAATACCAGAACATTTCCAATAGACTGTAACTCAATCCATTGAAATATATTGATTACTTAAAACGGAGGTCTACTTCACCAGGGTTTTTTTAAAAATGAATCTTTTGTGATGTACTTCTTATTTACTCATTAATAAAAGTTATATTATTGTGTACTTGTTGAATCAGATTAGGATACAAAGTATGTGTTCATGTGTTAGGCTGGTAACGTAATTAGATTGGTTGAAAATATTGACTGCCTTGTTTAAAAATGCCAGTGGCACAAAACTAAATATATCTGAGGCTATGCCCGAGCATGATCCAGATGGAAAATAAACTAAGAGTGCCCCTTATCATCTGCAAATACAGGCCTTGAATTTTGAGGTGTGCAAGTGCAATAGCACACTATCACTCACCTCAAATCACTGTGAGGAGTGTGATTTTTTGCACACCTAGATGAAGATGGGAACCTAACTATTTCAGTTTAACAAAACAGCACACCAACCACTCTTTCTAAATTTCTTGAGAAGTGTGGTTTTTAGCAAACCTGGAAAATCTTAAAGTCAGGACCTGCTAATACCAGAACATTTCCAATAGACTGTAACTCGATCCATTGAAATATATTGATTACTTAGAAAGGAGTTCTACTTCACCAGGGGTTTTTTAAAAATGAATCTTTTGTGATGTACTTCTTATTTACTCATTAATAAAAGTTATATTATTGGATAATACCCAGTTGGATAATACCCAATTCTGTCATTTTTATAATGCATAACCAGAATGTTAAAGTTTCTGTCCAAAAAGTGTGAAGACATTTTGGTAAAATTTTGGAGGGTGGAGTTGGCTCAGTGGTTTGAATGAACTGCCTTGCATGCTGAAAGTCCCCAAATCAAAAAATTGGCTTGTTCGGCATAGCTGTTCACAGTGATGCTGAGCGGGTTTAAAAATTGGTGAATTACAAAGTTGGGTATTTCAGGAAGTTTTCCGACTCAGGAAGTTGTATTGCTTGTTCAGTTCAGCTGTTGAGCAGTGGTGCAGAGCAAATAAACTCCACCCCCACCCTAGACTAGGGATGCACTCAGATCTGTCTGATGGGGACGTTAAATGGCGTTCCCGGGAGCAGGATTGGGAGCGATTAGTACATGCCTGCCTCGTTACCTCTGAGCACTAGTCGAAAGAGAAGGCGAAGTTTGCCAGTGTTCATCCACGCTCACTCTGGCATAGGGCCCTTGATGGGCCAGATGGCTTCCTGACCCTCAAAATGATAAAATAAAATTAAAAGGAATGTTATCCCTCATGTATCCAAGTTCTTTCTCTATACTATGAACATTCAGAGTTGATGGGCTAATACCCTTCTCCCAAACTACAATTTTTGTAGTGTTCCACAGAAATTCTCAATTGGCTCAGCTCTTTGATTGACAGCAAGTTCAAAAAAAGCAAAGTACCTAAGCTCTTATTACACAGCATGAGAATGTTATGATTACACATTGGGGTCTTGTAGTACTCAACCTGAATCAATAAACTGAGATTGTGTCTGGAAGAGGATGAATTTTAGACTGTTATGGTAGGGGCTAAAGTATTAGGTTAGGAGAATTGGAACTGTTTGGGGTGAGAGGTGTTTTGCCCCCCCCCCCCCCCTGGGGTATTGATCTCATTTTGGTTAGCATTTGGAAACTGTCTGTGCACAGTGGATCATCTGCTAAAAGTTTGTGGTCCATTTTTTAATTTCCAGTTTTGGCAAGTATGCAGTCAGGATGCTGTTGTAGGAGTCTCAAGTCTCAGTTTGTCAGAGGAGCGATTGAGGCTCCTTAGTATACTCAGTAGGTGTACTAGGGCAATTCCTTCAAATATATTGGTGATGCCCATACCTGTAGGGTCATTCTACGATGAGTAGTCCCAGGCTGATAGGGTAAAATTAGAACTCATCACTTGGTAACTCATTTTAACTCTTCAGATTAGTGGACAGGTAGGTGCAGCTTCCATCCTGAGCAGCATTTTCTTGGATTCAGCCAGTCTTTTACAGTATGGCAAGGCTATGACGGATCATCAGTGTTGCACTTTTTAAAGTAGGTCAAAGGTCATTTGTGGTCATACGGAGGTCAAATATTGAAATTATACAGAGGTAATTGTAAAGTGATAGTTTATTGAAATATGGTCAAGATTGTTTAGGTTTTCGTGCGATGTCAAATTATAACTGTTGAAGTAGGTCAAAGTTCAACTGGGCTCATGTAGATGATAAAAGTGAAATCATTCAAAATTCTTTTAACTCATGGGGGTGATATAGTGCTTTCAGGTTACCTCACTATTGGTAAGCCACTCCCACTGCTGGACAAAAATTGACATTGTTTCAATGCAACAGTCACACTTGTGTCTTCAGCTGCTTCCAGTGAGCTAGCTACACCAGTTAATATCTTAACTGGTGTATACTGTACTTTATCAACTTTTGCCTTTCAAAAGGGGCGGGGCTTGTGACGCAGGTGAAAGCACTCTATAACCAAATCATATCAAAGTTGGTCAGAATATCCATGGATCATCGTAGCAGTTATATTAAGTTGATGGGAAATGTCATTTGAGGTCACAAAGTGCCAGATGGGGACACATAGTATTACTTTTCTGTAAAAATTTGTTTAGTATGATATTGCCAAAATAAGAATGAATTTTTGATACTTCTGATAATATTTGTCAGCAGAGTTATTTGCAACAGTGTAATCCTTAAAACAAGCTGTCTCAATTTAGGCAAAGTTCTGCATTTGCCTCTGCCATGACAATTGATATCTAGTACTGCAGTACAGTGGATCTGGACTTTCTTCAGCTCCTTGGTTCTTTGCCCTCAAAGCAGTAATTTTGTGTATTAAAGGGTAATAGCAGATGAACTATGTCATGATTGCATTATATGCTATTGTTGGTTTTTTTTTTTATTTTCTCCTTAGCAGCAAAATGTAAGAAGAACAAGTCATTTGACTTGTTCCCTGTTACAGACTTCCAAGCAAACTCTCCTCATCTCTTGGGAGCTGAAATATGTCTTCCAGATAAACATGACCTTTGACCTGTATAAATCCAGGAAACTTTTTGTACATCTGGATCAGTATTATTAAGTAGAACATTATTTTGATTGCTCTCATTCTCAAGTCACCCATGAATGTTCCTCTACATCGTAACCAGACAAGAAACATGCTCAAGTTTAATTTGAGACAGACGAGTCAAATTTTATAGTTCAGGAAAAAAGCGTGCATGACTTATAACGTTAACTTTAAAGGGGAAAGGGGTAAGAGGTTGCCCTAAACTTATTATCAAGAAACAGCTGCAGTGAGTCTCACAATTTTCATCTTGTTCCTTCAATATTGCATATTCGAGTTAAATCAAGTACTTAATTATTCCTTCATTTATACAGTATGTATTTATGCCACTTTAGGCTGTGCACCATTGATGATAGCTAGGGGCTACTGGTTCGGGGAATGGTCAGAAGTTGAGGCCCCCTACCCTGTGGATTTAGAAATACTCTTAATGAAAATACTTTGACATATCTGCAGAGAATGGGAAGGAATATGAAATGGCAGGGCAAAAGGGGAAGGCACAGACTGAATAAGTACCTATATGAGTATACCGTATATTCTGTAATAAACGCCCCGGGGGGCGTTACATTTTTGAAAAGGGGGGCGTTTATTTGAGGGTATATTGTAATAAAAATTAACTAATCGGCATCGGTAAAATTCTGCCATTCAACCCATCATTACCACCGATTATTTGTAAACTGGAAAAAGGGCACAAATATACTTGAAACTTGCTCTTAATTTCGTTAACATTCCTGTGAATACCGTACTCAATCCTTCCCGCCAAAACGGAATGCATTGATAAGCACAAACGTATAAATTATTCCCCTGCCATGAGTGTGATCGTTGGTTATTTTCCCCATAACAATGTAGTATAACCTGGAATTGTATTCCTTGCAGTCTGGAAAAAGTGCCGCGTAAGTTGCTGTGCAACTTGTTCTGTACAAAAGCACAAGTACAGACTATCTGAGCTGCAGTGTTTGGCTGTATTTCCAAGTCCCAAAGCTTACCATGTATATCTGTGCACGTTTTGTACACGTAGCACCTAGAATCTTTGGAAGTTTGGTGGTTATTATCCTGCATAAAGTAAGCCATTTCTCGCATTCCTTCCGTAATGTTATTTGCAGTAGGACTTATGAAATGTGAACGTCATCGCCGACGAAAACAGTGATGCATGTGGTCTCATGCAGGCTACTTCTTCGCCAACGCACTTAACGTGCGTGTCCGTTTTTACCGCCAAACAAGGCATCTTGTTTTGCTCCGTGACATCATATGCATACGATCCATTGCAAAATTTAAATTGCCCCTGCATCGTGGTTGGTTCAAATGCGATGATTCTAGCCAGCCAATCACAACTGGCGCCATCACCTATGTGATTTAATGTGTGAAAATACTAGGCTACGAGACGAATTTTTCTGTTGAGTTTTTATGAGTTACGACGATCACATTTCCTATGCTGATATAACCAGCTAGCGCAGCCAGGCGAGCCCCGTGCTAAATTCCATAAGAACAACATCACAAATCTCTGCGTACTTGGATTTTTCAGGGATCTCACTTGCGTGCATTTCAATTGCAGATTATTTTCAAACAAGACGTAAGTTTTGGACAAGAACTGCTAAAAATTTACGCCCCAGAACCGCTTAGATTATTATGATTGTGTATTTCTACATGGCCTCATTAAAGCGGGATTCTACAGTACATTAACGCAACTACAACCCAGTACAGTAAAATACTGCAAATGTTCCGACATGATTGGGGGATGAAAACTAAACAGAGCGTGATGTTTGTCTAAGAGCTAAATTATCAAAGGGTATGTGACATTGACTGAAAACAATCCTACTGTATTAACGATTGGTTTATATCTCCACATTTGAAAAGAAAATATTAGGCCTACAAAAATGATATTCCATTCTAAAAACAAACGGAACTATTCCCAATATTTTCCAACTTGAGCGATATGCACAAAGCAAGGGGCGCATACTTTAGGGACAAACACGTGTCTTCCCTCTTTCGAATAATCGGTAATCGGCATCGGGCCATTTGCTCAATTAAATAATGATTATGCATAACTGGTCAAACACTAGCTTTATCGGTGGTTTGGGCCTGTAGTGCGGGAGGCCTTGGCCTACGTAGTTGTTAAAAGGGGGGCGTTTATTAGAGGGGGAGCGTTTATTACAGAATATACGGTATGAGCCATTTTCCCCTATTCATTTCATGATCATGCCTCTGTTTCAGCATCTTTTTTGGTGTGTCTATTATTTCTGCATGACTTTAAATTGAAAAAATGACAAATTTTCATATTTTTCAAGACATTTATAAACTATACAGTTTGAAACCAATTGTTTCTTAGTCCTTTAATATACCCCACCTTGTGGGGTATAATGCCTCCCTCTTACCCCACCTACAACCACACCCTTCCATGTTAGAAACCTTATGATGACATTTATGTGTTTGTAAGGTAGTTCCCAAGTTAAGAAATTCATTGGAAAGAAGTCAGTAGAGTAGCAAAGTAAAAATGAATTGCTGCCCTCAGTATGAGGTAACAATGCCCATCATGCTCTCTTCCGCCTATGAGGGCAAAAGTTTAAAGGCACTATAAAGTAAGAATTTATGGCCAACATACAAATGACATATAAGTTTTTTATTTCCCTCCTATCTCTTACCCTTTTGACAGTTCTATGACCCATTCTGCCATAGTATTCATCCCTGCAAGAGTATTTAGAAAGTTCATTGCCTCCTTTAGCATGTACTTGCATGATGCAGCTTATGTTTAATTGGAATTGACCCAGTCAAACCGCAACATTTCAGCTGTAGGGAACGTAACTTAAGTACCCACAGTATTAGGAACATTCTTGCTTCATTAGATCATGTAACCTTTTGATCAGTGTGATGCCGTATCATGTTTCACTTTCTATTGACATTACCCAGCCAACCAAGTCACATGAAGTTCATGCCCACTGTCAGGAATTCCTTAAATCATTTTTAGATATTAGAGCCTAAAGAACAAGTTTGTCAAGGTAAACCATAGCCAAAGTGATATTTTTATGTCTTAACTTATAAAAAAAACAGTCAAACTTTTGAATGTGAACTCAGTTTGGCAATTGGAATGTCAAGCAGAACTTAAATTCTATATTTTTTCACAGTAATTAGTGTTAAAAATGTGATTCATGTGGTTCAAAACAAAGGACCAAATTTCATTTGAATTAATTAGGAACATAAAGGCCTAAAAGTTTGTAGCAAAGAATTTTGAAAGTTGTTACAGGCTTTAGGTTAGATGGAGTTGTAAAGCCCAGTTTCCAACAATTGGTTGTGGCTCACTGGCACGTTTTCCCTACCCCATAGCAATTATTCTGAGCACCAAGCACAATGGCAGTAGGGTCCGTCCGTTTTTTTAAGTCTTCAGTACGATCCGGCCAGGACTTAAACTGTCGACCTCAGGCTCTGCAAGTCTGATGCTCTGTCCACTTGACCATGCAGTCAGTCAGGTATCCTTTGTCTTTAATTCATATTTTCAAACTATAATCTTGGATATCTTAACAGATGTGTTGAATATTTCTTAGACAATTCAATCCTTGAATGTCCTACGGCTATCATGTGTCATTGTAAGGATTACATTGCAAACAAATGTTTCTAACCCAAACACTGTACATTCCCTTTAAATTCCCCTGTTCCAGACAAGTTTATTAATATTTGACAGAGTGTCTGTAGAATGACTTCTATGCAGATGTAAGCAGCTCGAAACTTCTCACGCACATGGCCAAAAAAGAGAGTAAAACCTATTAAAAATCTGGTGGAGGCTATGGTTGGCCCGACAAAGAGGAATTTAAAATTAATGAGAGAAGAATGAAGTAGGAACAATCAACGGCCATGGCCTTAATATCTTCCTGTGGGAGTAAGATAAGATATCATAGAAATAGAATGTTGGGACTGAGTGCATTTGACAACATTGTCTTTCCGCATGAGAGCGTAGCCTCATCTGATGTGCAACCAGTGCATTAAGTTTAGGACTGCCTTGATGGAGCAGTTTCCTTTTGTCCTTTTCATCAATCGTCTACAGAAGAGAAGTTCACAGTACTTTGCATCAATTGGATCGCATGAAATGGCTTTCATGGACTTCCTTCTGCTCTCGTTGAATATGTTTTGTCCCTTGATATTTGATACTTTAATTGTGTCTACTCTTCTTGTTTTGCCATGCATAGCAGACAATTATTCGTGCATACTGTATCTCTGAAGAGCATTTTATGGCTGATCAAGTGGCTGAGTATCTTGCTCATGTTAGCTATGAATAGCAAAAAAACCTTCTGTTAAGTCAAGTTGAAATCGTCATTGTCAAGATATAATTTTTAATAATGCCAATCAATGCACAGCAAAGATCACTTGTTTTGCCTCTTTAAGGTCATGTGGCTTACAAAAACTTGCAAAATGTTTTGTTTCTAAAATTTATCAAACATCCATGTAAACAAAGAAACTTTGTGATTAAATTTAACACTGATCTATTTTATGTTTCATAATGTACAATCTCATTTGTTCATTTTTGAGTCTTTTTTTGTTTATGTTTTTTGTTTTGTTTTTGCTTTTTGCAACTTCTCAGTCATTAAAGTTTTGCTTTCATTCAGCCAATTGCCTCACTGTAGGCTTGTACATTGCTGTCTTTGGCTCCTAGTTGTCTAGACTAAATTGTCTCCATTTTTCTTTTCGTAAAGTGTTCCTTTGTTCTTTTCCTTTTGTTCCCAGAGCAGGGTAAATATTCAGTGTTTTATAACTTCAAGTGTTTCAGGTCGCTCAAATGGTCTCAATCGTGATTCTGTCTGTTTTAATTGTCAATGTGCTAAATTGTTTGTTTAAATTGATGTACAGTAGATGTAGAGTATTGAAAGACTATCAAGAGACTCTGCTATGCCATAATTCTGATTACTTTCTGTAAATATTGAATTTGGAATTCTTCTGGCTGATGTTGTTCTTTGCATACTGTATGAAGGAGTGTGTGTTGCCTCCTAAGAAATATGATGGTTGGCCTGGCTGGCATGCCTGCTATACTGTAACTGAAATAAATGTTATTTATGGGATGACTTACTTCTCTTTGTGGATTCACTGGATATTGATCTGACAAATTCTTACTCTGCAGGAATTCTCTTTGTTCCAATTCTGCCATTGAAAGATTCCTGAAAATGTCTCTCCATAGGTAGGCCTTTTGCCAGGGACTGTTTAAAAAAGGCTGGTAAAAATCAGATACCTGTAGGCCCAAGTCACATGCAGGTTAACCAGTGGTAGAACATTAAACTGCATCTGGTTGTGGAGTTTGTTTAGACGTGGGAATAAAGAGGTTACCCTTTGCCGTAATTGCCTCCAGGGCACCCTTGGGCAACGTGTTCCTGTATATTTGCCCACTGCTTTTAAAGTGTTCTTGCCTTTGGGCGTGTTGTTGCCTTTGGGCGTGATGTTGCCTTTGGGGGCATTGTTGCCTCCGGGCGTGGGGTGACCTTCAAGAGAGGTGTGGGATGTTCTTGGTTTTTTGTTGTGTAGGGGGCCCATGGTTGGTGTTGAATGCGGTTGTGGGTGAATTGTCAGGTTGTTTGGGTTTAGGGTGGGGCTGGTGCGTCTTTCCTGTTGGTGACAAACCTTTTTGTTCCATATTTTGTGTGTGGATGGTTGATGGTTAGTGTTTCTGTTTTTGTCCGGCTGGTTTGAGTTGTCTATTTGTTACAGCATGCTTGTTTCTATGTATATTTTGAAAAGAAGTTCTAATATTATCTACATCACTGGTACCTGAAGGGTCAGTGATGTAGAAAGGTCAGTAAATCCAGTTAATTTGGTCTGGAGGTAGCTCAAACCTCCACCCCTGATCTGGGAAAGTCTACCCCTGACCTGGGCATGGGAAGACCAGTTTGATTCCCAGACCAAGTACCTTCCAAAGACTTGACAAATGAAACTAACTACTGTTTTGCATGATGGTCTGCAATGGAGTGTATAGGTAAAGTAATTCAGTGACAAATAGCTGGCAAAAGTTAGTGTGTGCCACTAGATTACACAAGAACGTTAGAAGTTGAGGTTTAAAACTCTTGTTTAGATTCATTGCTATGCACAAGGGAACGCAAAACGACCATGATGGCCTGTCTAGCCCATTTAAGATTGGTCCTGGAATTCACTCCAGGTGTAAAAAATTGACACTTGATAGAAAACTAACTACCAAAAGTTCTGCTCAAAGCACAGTAGGATTTACCAAATCAGGTAGATATTTAATCCCCCATTTTTGGCCAAAAACAGATAAGGATTTCAGGTGGTATTCTTTATTGTCATAAGATTTTTGTCATGACGAACATGTCACAATGGCAAAAATAATGACTATTTGACTATTTTTAGTATAATGACTATTTTTGTATGTTCTCTTTAAATGGTATCTTTTATAGGTCACAATAATGTTAAGTAACAGTTTGCTATGAAGGATAAAAAAATACAAATACATCAAACTCTAACAAATATGAAACATGGAAAAATTTTGAACTCTTTTAAAAGAACTATGCTTAGACTCCCAAAATCAAATTCCTGCATAAAGGCAGTAGGTACAGCCCTCTGACCATGTATGACTCCTATAAACAATTTGGTATGCAGTGGCGGAGACCATGGGCGTCCGCAGAAAAAAAGTCGGGGGGGGGCAAAATTTCTAGGGAGGGGCAAAGCCTCCAAGTCACCATAAATTGACACAAAGGATGCGAAAATTTCAGCCCAAAATGCCTCCCAGATTGCCGGAAATGGCATTTCTAAAGCCTTTTTTTTCGCATAGAAACTTGGAAAACACATTTTGTTCGGGTTTTTGCTTTGATTTTTATACGTTTTTTCAAATTTTTGATTTTCCAGGGGGGACAAGTGCCTCCCCCTTGCCCATACCTGTGGACGCCCATGGCGGGGACCTTCTGGCTCACAAGTGAGAAATTTGAAATTCAGCATTTGTGACACCAATCAACTACAGTTTTGCCAGGTTTTCTCAAGAAATTTTGAATTCCCTCCAGTAAAAGCTCAATTTTTGTTTATACTATTTATTTCAGAAATTTCCATGCACTGCAACTGGCATTCCTAGTGCTGTTGTGTTCGTACTTGCATCAGTTTGGTAAGCTTTTCCTAACTCTGGAAAAAACAAAATCACCAGTTTCTCAACATCAACAATTACAGTGTTATTTTCATGAATTTACTTTCATAACATTTGAAATTTTCCCCAGCATAAGCTGTTGACTTTTTAAATTTTGTCAGAGAGCCACAATTTATAGGCCTCAAAAACCTTGTGTAGCAACAAAGATCTTTGGTTTCCAGGCAATATCAGACTTGTCAATAAGATTCTTCAGTAATTCCTGAACTTTTCACATTTCCTTATACCCAGAGGAAACCCAGAATCCAACATTTTCTCCAATACAAGCACCATATTGTTAAATATTAGTGTAAAAGAGCAAAACTTTGGAGTGCTTTGGGCACTGCAAGTTACTTCAAAGCTAATACTGTGGTGCTCACAATTAAGAGGAAAAATAACAATGTTCGAATACTTGCCCCTTTCTCCTAAAAAAGTCCATTTTCACCCTGCTGTTTAGCTACTTCTTACAAGCCCAAGACATGTCATTTCTGGCCGTCTGAGGGGTCGTGATATTTTAAAAGTTTCTGTATGCTCCATGCTGGAATTGTTGTCTGTAGGTAGCATGGCTGGCAAAGTTGGAGATTTCCACATTTTTCAGTGCACAGTGTCATTTGAGAATGGCATACAATTTTTCTTTAACTGCTATTCCTGGTGGAAAAAATGAAAATATAGCATTAAAAATGTCTCTTTGATCAATGGGGTAGGATGAGGTGCATATAGTCCAAAAATTGCTCTACCTAGGCTTTTTTCATATTGCTTACTACACCACTGTTAAAAAAATCAGAAAATTTGGTGCTAGCTATGCCACTATTGCAGATATTATCCATTTCGCATCATTTTCAGTAAATTTAAACCCCTACCCTCTTTCTGCTTAAAATGTTCTGCTTAAATTGTCATGTCTTACATTTTGAGAAAGGAGTGCAATGCATCAATGGTCTCTGACCTTTCCTTCTCAAGTACTTGTTTTCTTCTTCTAAAAAGAATGGTTGAAGGTCACATCAGGTTCTGATATGTTAGAAAAGTACTCAGTCTCAGTGTTTTGGTGAAATTAGCTTTGAAATCTGATGTGTGGTTCTCAAGATATGCACAGGTAAGTTTGTCACATTTTGAACAAAAAGTGAACTTGAAGCAAGCACATCATATCCTCACATTAGTTTTTCTTTGGACTTCAAAACAAATTTTCGCCTCAACAATCCCACTTTTGGTTTCGATGAAAAGAGAAACCTATGCATTCATGATGGCGTGTGTGTGTATGTATGTGTGTATGTGCGTGTGTATGCGTGTGTATGTGTGTGTATGTGTGTGTGTTTGTGACACTTTGCTTGTTTACATGATATATTGAGAAAGGAAGATCTGACAGTTCTCAAACTTGGTACACAGATACCCCATGCTAAGAGGAAGAACCCTATTTATTTTGGTTGAGGTCAAAGGTCATCTGGGGTCACAGGGGTCAAAAACCGAAATCCTTGTTTACACAATATCTCAAGATAGGAAACTTGGATTAATTTCAAACTTGATATGTAGATGCGTTATGATGTATGGAAGAACCCTATTGATTTTGGTGGAGTTCAAAGGTCATTTGGGGTCACGTGGGGTCAAACCCCGAAATCCCTGTTTACACGATATCTCATGGTAGGAAACTTGGAATAATTTCAAACGTAATATGTTGATGCGTTATGATGTAAGGAAGAACCCTATTGATTTTGGTGGAGGTCGAAGGTCATTTGGGGTCACGTGGGGTCAAACCCTGAAATCCTTGTTTTCACTATATCTCATGGTAGGAAACTTGGATCAATTTCAAACTTGATATGTTGATGCGTTATGATGTAAGAAAGAACCCGATATATTTTCATGGAGGCCAAAGGTCATTTGGGGTCACATGGGGTCAAACCCTGAAATCCTTGTTTACACTATATCTCAAGTTAGGAAACTTTGATTCATTTCAAACGTAATATGTTGATGCGTTATGATGTGAGGAAGAACTCAAATTATTTCGGTGGAGGTCAAAGGTCATTTGGGGTCACATGGGGTCAAAAACTGAAATCCTTGTTTACATGATACATCATGGTAGGAAAGTTGGATTGATTTCAATCTTGATATGTTGATGCGTTACGATGTAAGAAGAAAACAGATTTATTTTCGTGGAGGTCAAAGGTCATTTGGGGTCACATGGGGTCAAACCTCGAAATCCTTGTTTACACTATATCTCAAGGTAGGAAACTTGGATTCATTTCAAACTTGACATGTTGATGCGTTATGATGTAAGGAAGAACTCAGTCAATTTTGGTTGAGGTCAAAGGTCATTTGGGGTCACATCGGGTCCAAACCCAGAAATCCTTGTTTACATGATACATCATGGTAGGAAAGTTGGATTGATTTCAGTCTTGATAGGTTGATGCGTTATGATGTAAGAAAGAATCTGATTAATTTTGGTGGAGGTCAAAGGTCATTTGGGGTCACATGGGGTCAAACCCCAAAATCCTGGTTTACACTATATCTCAAGGTAGGAAACCTTGATCCATTTCAAACTTGATATGTTGATGCGTCATGATGTTAGGAAAAACCCAACAAATTTTGGTGGAGGTCAAAGGTCATTTGGGGTCACATGGGGTCCAACCCTGAAATCCTTGTTTACATGATACATCATGGTAGGAAAGTTAAAAAAAAAAAAAAAAATTGTTTTTTTTTTTATTTCGTATTAAGATCAAAGACTCACCTGTTTGTTCTTTTTGTAAAGTAGAGAATGAAACTTTAGAACTCTGTTTTGGTTTTGTCCTAAAGTGAAAAGGTTTTGGGAGGAAATTTGTTCAGTTTGCTTAAGAGAAAAAATTAATTTAAATGAGATAAGTGTTCATTTTGGATATACAGAAAAGAAGAAGAATATCATCAATTTTTTCATTTTTTATGCAAAGTATTTTATTTATTCTTGTAAACAAAACAGTACAATACCAGATGCAACAACGTTTTACTGTAAGTTTAAGTTTAATACTGAAGTGGAAATTTTTATTTTAAAAAAGAATAACGACGAAACAAAGGAGGATGAATATAGATCTGTTTTAAGTTTCCTGTAAAAACTTTAAAGTTAATTTCATTTACATTCATTTTCAATTTTTTCAAGATGCTGTATGCATATTGGCTACACACCATTCAAGGTTTTTTGGTTATTGATTTTGTAAAATAGACTGTAACGTTGTAATATTGTATTATACTGCAAACTTTGTTAAAAACAATTATTGAACTTGCAAATAAAAGAGGTGCTAAAAAAAAAAAAAAAATGGTAGGAAAGTTGGATTCATTTCAAACTTGATATGTTGGTGCATTATGATGTAAAGAAGAATCCTACATATTTTGGTGGAGATCAAAGGTCATTTGGGGTCAGAAAAACATTTAATGCTATACAGAGGCATTAAATTTATTTCAGGGTGCCCTGGGCAAGAATGGGTTGGGTGATCCTACCCATAAATTACAGTGCAGCAGGGAGAGTGGAAAATATGAAAACCATGTTTATTACAATTGATACTCCTCTTTTGATCAATTTCATATAAAATGAACATTTAGTCCAAAAAAGGATATTTCAATACAAGGAATAAAAGATCAATATGTAAAGCTGTGATTAGATAGCTTGATGATTTTTAGCTCACATTAAATTTTCAAAAGGGTATAAATTCTGTGCTAGGCTCAGGTGGGAAAGTCCAGTGCATGCTGGTGCAAGGGGTTACCCAGTCCAGTGCTGGTGCATATTAGTATTAAAGAATGGGTCACACTACAGCAATTCTTAATTATATTACAGGCCAATTTTAGTGAGCTATTAAAATTAAAAGTTTCTCCATTTCTGGTTGGAAAGAGCCAAAAATTTGTCAACCTGTGTAAATGTGTGATTTGCATTTAAGGACAAGAAAAATGAAATGTTAACTGCTTATTTTGTGACATCACGTCATCAGACAGCATTTTACTGGACTTGTACACAAAAGTGGGATTAGTTTTTGACTGGAATTACATTTTTGAGCAATGCAAGTTAAACTGTGATGGCAGAACAGTTAATTGTGTGATGCAATTTAGGATCAGGGATTTAGTAACCATACTTTGAACTATGTCCAAATAGGAATCTATTGTTTAATGTTGGATTTAGAATAATTTAGATCAGATTTGGAATTGAAAATCATTATTGAGTTGACTGTCTCCTAACACCTCTGAAATTTAAAACTTTTTCTTTAACATCACTGTTGGTATCCTAAAAAACGTTTTATGTTACTATATGGAAGAACAAATACCATTCCAGATTCATCTGGTAAACCTAGAAATGCATTTTGTGCTATCCTATCTTCATTTCTTCCAGATTTGGTCCCCAGATTTTCAGATTTATGATCCCATTCTTAAATTTTACAATAGAACATTAAATATGTACACCCATGTATAGAGTGTTTTCATATGATGTCATAATATGGTTAGCCCACACCAACTGCTGGGCAAAATATCAACAATCATAATGTCAGTCATTAGCTGCTTCTCAGCAATCTGTACATATTGCTTGACAGCTTTTGCCTAGCAGTCAAAAATGGGGTAGGACTTGTGACTTTGGCAAAAACATTCTATACATACAATACTTATGTAATTTAGGCTGACAATGAGTCTGAATGCATTACTCAGTGGCTATCTTACTTGCAACCGGAAGGTTTAAAAATCATCTCCTGGCTTGGTCATAGCGAAGACTTTAAAAATATGGAACCTACTGCCATTGTGCTTTAGGCTCGACATAAGCAGTGGAATAGGGTAACCGAGCCAGTGAGCCACAACTGGAAAATATCTGTGGCCAGCCCAGCTTAGACCTACTGGTTTGAAACTGAGCCATTAAACCTCACTAAGGAACTTAATGTATGGGAAGTTGCCCTACTTTCTAAGGAAAGATTTGCTGTTAAATTGTTCCCTGCACCCTTCTTTAGATAGTTAACAGCTGTATTAAAACAGAAAAAGTCCAGTGAACTTTTGAATAATGCAAGAGAACTTTTAAGTTGTTGGATTGTCCTCTAATGAACATGAAGGCAAACAGCGAAAATTAAAAGCATTACGGCGTTTTGAGGTGAGGAGAAATGTTCTATCAAGGTTTCTCCTGAAAGGGTGGGCTAAGATTTCTTAAGAAAATATTCATTCTTGTAAAATTATGAAGTACAGGGAACTTCTGCTGAGGCTGGTAATGTAAAGAGATTATCATGGAGCACATCATACTCTGCAAACTGAAAAGCAAAATTTTGTAAAACTTTGTGACACTTGCTGTGAATGGAAAATCTGTCTGGTATCAATATGAGGCAACAGCAATTTCATAAACCTTTGCAAGTACTATTTTCACAAAGTGGACAATGTTTCAAATAGTGCAGTGAACTCTCTTCTCAGTCATTCAATAAACATTGTGCTCAGTGTGCTAATATTTCCCTTTCAAAATCAGAGGCAAATTCAAGGGTAACCAAGCAGCGCCCGAGGAAACTACCAACAGGGAACGTAGGGCCAAGTGCGAGAGACTCCTCTACGTGGAAATTGCATTAGTATGTGATATCCAATCAAATGTTATTACTATTAAAGGAAAAGCAATCGTATTTCCTGCTGCAAAATTGGATTCGGAATTGAAGTTTTTCATTTTGTGGTTGGCGTGTTCCCTGAGTATGTGTGTCGAATCCCGCCTTTGTTATGAAAAGAATAAGTAAATTAGCCAAGACAGTCCCCTAACACAAGCGCCATTCCCTTGGGGCCTTCGACAAAGTGCAAAGTGAAATATCGCAGAGGTGACTGTACTTTACTGGCAGTAGCATTGCAGGAAATCAGTGTCAGAGGTCAGGGTAATGTTGTGGTTTTACAAATATGTTATTTTTATTTTAAGCTTTGTATTGTACTGTACATGCATTGCTTGCTCATGGTGTATTCCATTTGAAGCCTTACCAGCACAGACTTAAAAATAAAAGATATGGGTGAGTGCAAGAATTAAAAGCGTACAACACATGCTCTATTCAGTTTGGGACAGTAGTTTTTTTCATGGATTTCAGTGAGTCTCAAACATAATAGTCCATTGAAAAAAGTCACCTTAGGACTTTTCATTTCAGGACTAGAAATAGGAAATCATGAAGGTCAGGCCATTTTATTTAAGTTTTAAGGACACATTTATGTATCTCAAAGGGTACCAGTAAGGCCTAAACATGTGCAATTCTAGTCTACTAGGGAGAGGTTTGAAGGTTCAACCTGCCACAGAATGCTCAAACCCACCCCAAAAATGTCTTGTGTATACCTTTATGCTTTGTTTGCATATATTGGAAAAAATAACTATATTGAACTATTGCTTTATGTCTGCCCCCCCCCCCCTCCTCGTCCCACTAGTGTTTGAGTCTTGTTGGTAAAAACCACTGCTGTGCCTACTCTTCAAATTAAGGTGAGATCAATTTGTCCTAGTGGTGTGATTGCATTTCCTGTGAACCATACCCTACACAGTACATAGATTAACTAACATGCATGCAGTGCAAATCAACCATTTTTTGTGCTGTTACCATTCTGCACTCCACATATGGTACCTAGACAATGCAGATGGTCACCTAACTTACCAATGTTCAGTCTTACATTCAACACGATGCAGTCAGTAGAGTAGCTACATGGGGCAGGGTGGGATTGCCCCTTCCTCTGAAAAGAATAATTTAGATATTTGCCATATGGGACACCCAATCATCAAGTAATACTGGGTCAGCTGCAGTGTTTCCACTTTTTTTCCCATAAAATTCCCAATGCTCTCCAATACACATTCCATATTTTTGAATGTTTAAAGACAGAAAAAATTTTTGGTATGCTTTGTGAACACAAACTGCAACCCATAATACAGTAAAGCTCATACTTAGGGTAAAATCAAACAGGGAAATTTTCAGTGGCTCATGAAAATGAAGAAAAGTTGGAAATATGCACTACAATCTTGGACAAAACTGGTGGAACACCTCGCGTCATTACGTTGTTGTGATGCCGAACGCTATTTTCATGACCTCTATCCCCTTTGAACGTTGTGTCCTTTAGAAAATAACGACTTAAGAAACCCCATCCTCCAGTACAATGTTGGGTCCCAAAGAAAATGGTGTGTTCCGAATTGGCCTTATTATCTCCAACATAGTGGGGGTGGGGGGGGTGTTCCATCTAGTTTTGTCCAAGATTGTGTGAGTTTTGTCAGCCAAAAAATCGGAACTAATGGTAGGACCTTTTTTTTATTTTGGCAGACTCCAAAGATCATTGGGACCCTACAAATTGGCTGTAACATGATGAGGTCATTTAAGTCTTTGCATAATATACCCTACAGTGAGTGTGCTCTTGCATAATTTCACAAATCACTACAGTGAAGGCCTTCATAGGAAACATATGCTATGAACGCTTAACAGATACTGAATTTGGCAGAAGGGCACAATGATAAACAGTACTTCCTAATAGAACTCAGTTGAATGAATTTTTTAATAACAACTGCCATTTATTGTTGATAGTTCATCGAGTATGGTTTTGGGACCTTTGTTAAATTATCGGTGTAAAATTTTTGGGAACAAAAATACTTCAGCATTTTTCAGGGAGAAAGTTGACTCTTTCTTCTCTCAAACGTAAAATTTAATTTGAAATGTCACATGAATTTGGCAAATTCTTTAGCATTGGCTACTGTTTATCATTGAAGTAGGTGCTTCTTTTATTGCTCTGGTTTATTTTCTCTAGTATGTTTTTCTTCAATTTTTTTATTTTTATGTAAAGAGAAAATCATGCAATTCTTCTAAACAATTAACCCTAAGAGATAACTGATCATTTTGTGTTGAAGTGTGAGCCAACACTATTATTTTGTTAAAGTAGATTCTCTGACAATCTTTGAAAAATGTACCTTAAGTTGAATTTTCAGACCATCTTGGACAACAGTGTTGAACTGTTGAAACACCTCATGTCATTATGTTGTTTATGATGTCTAGTGCTATTTAAATCACCTCTGTTTCCTTTGAAATGTTGTGTACTACAGAAAATAAGGACTTACAAAAACTTGTCCCCCAGCACAATGTTGGGTCCCACAAAAAATGGTGTGTCTCAAATTGGCCTTATTACTGTATCTCCAACATTGTACAGGGGAGCGAAAGTGTTCCATCTAGTTTTGTCCAAGATTGTAGCTATGTGACAATAGGGATCATCAAGTGACACCATCAACTACACTGCTGTTTAATTCCTAGTTTTACTTTTAGAAAAGGCCAAATGGTCTCCAGTATAAATTCTTGTATTTGTCTAAAAGGGACAACAGTTTTGGAAATTTTTTAAAGATTATGGAGAGCCTCAATTGACAGGCCCCAAGGTAACATTACTGTACATATGAAACAAAGATGATCCTCAGGGTGGGGGGATTCCTGAAATTTCTACACAGGAAACTGCAGATACCCAGAATCCCAAATTTTAAACAATGCAAACTCCATAGTTTTAATTTTTTGGTTGATAAGTGGAAGAGTTTACACAACAAAACACAGTAGCATTCAGACTTTAAAAAAAAAAAAGTGAAAATATTGCACTGTAACCCCACCCACACCTGCCAGAAAAGTCTAGCTACGATACTAGTAACTCTCACGTCACATGTTGTGATGTTCTGTTGAATGAATCATGACTTGGGGAACTGCTGTCTATGTCACCTCCCAATCAATAAGGTTTGTGGTTTCATGTGAAACTTGGGAACAGATGCCATATGTGATATCCATGGTAGTGTTCATGTACGTACATAAAAATCTTGTTGACCAGTTCAACATTTGTTGGCAGTTACAAAGGAGTCATTTTTACTGGCAGTTCTTTATAGTCAGATGTACAGCAGTTAATCAGGCATTGCTCCTATGAATATTAACAGGACAGAGGTTGCTTGCAGGAGGAAGATGACACTTGCAGCTAGCTCCCTGCTGGTAGTCTGTTCCAGTGAAATTAACCCTTTCTTCATAATGAAAAAGGCCTGTACATGACACAAATAAATATATAATATTTCTAATTGCGGATTAGGGCGACAAATCGTCTGAAAAAACGACCCACAGGGCAAATTTACTCATAGGGCAAAAAAAACGTTTCCCCTTAACGTTTTGACACACAATTTTCATGGGAATGCATAACAGCATGGTAAATCCCCACATACCATAGGTAGTACATGTAATGACTTCAATATATACCAACTTACAAACATGTACCTTTAACAAGAATGTATGAGGGGCCATTGAAATAATGTGTATGCATAACTCGAAATGCAAAGGGAAATATACTTTTATGCATTTTATTGTTTTATTATCGCCTTAACGTTCTGATGGTAAACCGATTTTCCCCTACCGGTCAATCCAGCGTGATTTATATATTTATATGTATATATATATATATAGGTCGAAAGTGTTGTAGTAATACATTCGATCATGAATTTTATACGGATCCAAGATAGAGTATAGACGTATGTATGTAAATTTTTCTAATTGCGGGTTAGGGTGAAAAATCATCTGAAAAAACGACCCATAGGGCGAAAAACCGTTTACCCATAACGTTTTGACACATATTTTCAATGGGAATACGTAAGAGTGTAGTTAATCCCCACATACCATACGTAGGTAATGTAATTACTCCAATGTATACCAACTTACATACATGTATCCATCAACTCAAATGTATGAGGGGCCATTGAAATAACGTGTATGCATATCTCAAAATGCAAAGGGGAAATATATCCTTATGTATTTTATTGTTTTATTTTTGCCTTAATCTTCTGACCATATACCAATTTCCCCCTACCAGTCGATCCAGCGATGTATATATACTACAATTTTGAACTGTTATGTGGCCAAAGAGAACAATATTTTTTTATCTGGTACATGTTTATATGCATGGTTGTATTTTCTCTTGAAGGATATGGAGGCCAACACTGGCATAGTCATGGTTTTTGTTTGGTGTAACCATTCCAACGCTTGATATAGCCAGCATGGGGAGGGGATCTTAGGGGAGGCAGTATTGTCTTCCCCCTTTGAACGATTTTTGAATATATTAAAATACCTTCAGATGCAATATAGTGCAAAATGTAGCTTAATTTGAAGTCATTTGTTTGGTTCCAATACAAAATATTTTCTTTTGCAATACCACTGTAGAAGCAAAGGCCCCTGCCACTTATACCTTCTGGCTATGCTAATGGAGGCTAATTTGCCTTAAGAGGCATGCTAAGTACATTACAAGGTCCAGTGCCACAATACAACTTGACCTGTGTTGAACTTCTGTGCTGCCAATGTGTTGACTGGTATGTGGATGGCTTTGAGTCTACTCACTTCTTTATTTTCTGTTCATTTCACAGGGCCCTGTGATGACTTTAAGTAAGACCACAAGTGCCAAAGATTCTGTTCCAAGATGAAATAATGGTTTAAACTATGTAAGTATCAGAGCTGAGGCGATAGATTTGATTCTTAGCATGTGATATGCCTGCCTTATGTCATACAGAGAGCATGTGTGCCTTACCACAAAAAAAAAAACCCTCCCCACAAAAAAAAATCCTCGTAAAGATGTTATTTAAATTTTCCTGCTAAAATTTCCATTACTAAACCATCAAGACTTATATTTTCTTAGTCATTGGCATTTTTTGCATCCAGACTTCTTATAACCTGCAAGAAAAGATATAGATTCCCCCTCCCCTTACAAAAATTGTTGCATTTTAGGAGAACTGAGATGCAAAATGATAACACTCATGATGACCAATAGGAGGTCACTTCTGAGTTATTTGCAGCATTTGTTGGGCTAGGAGTTGTTGAATATTCTTATGATATTTCCTGCCTGTCACAAGAGGCAACTGAGAGGAAGGACTTGCATTGTATTTGAGCTCTATTGAAACCTAACTTTAACTGGAACCATGTTTGAAGTAGTGAAGTTGTACCTTTTATCTAGTTCACACCATAAAACACATGGGTATTGGTGTGTCATTAAGTCTCTATTCACTTACTAACCAATGGATCCCCCCTCTCCCCTTTCCCTGAGTTTCCTTTGACTTCTTCCATAAGTGAGGACCATGGTCCCCCTTGGCCCACCATTGTGTGCATGCTACTGTTTCTATGGCAAAAAGTAAGCTGTAGTTTGATAGAATGACATGATTTAGCTGTTTTGATGTGTAGCACTGTGTGAGATGTGTTTTATAAGACAGAAAACTTTGGAAAAAATGTCAGCAAATATCTAAGGCATCAAAAGTTTACCATTACTTTGAAACATGGAAAAATTGGCCTTTTCTGAAATCCATCAAAGGCCAATTTTAGTAACCTGCCACTGGTTCACTAGTAGCTGCTTCATCAAGTTAAAGCTTTCGTATACATCTATTACAGTAGTTCTAGCCCAAAACTTAGGGATTTACCTAACAACTATCAACAAGTTTTGAGATCAAATTACTCATGGGGCATTGAAGGGTCAGATCCCATTATAGTTTAACATGAGATAAATTGGAATTAATTAGCGTCAACCTTATATAGGGCTATGTCGACAAATGCTTTAAAGAGCACCTTATTGGTATTGATATAATAACTACTGTTGACCAGTTTTGTTATGGGGAGAATTTGCATCATGGCTATAGGTTGAAAAAGTCAGGAGGCTGGGAGGCTCCTTCCTGGGAAATTTAGGCATCAGGGGGGAAAGTTCCCTTTTCTTTACTTGGAAATGTAGGGGAATTGTGGGAAATTTTGGGAAATTTTAACTCCCCTTCTGGGAAAAAATTCCACTCCCTTTCTAGGAAATAAACTTTTTTCCGTCCCTCATTATGGATTTAATGTGTGGTATAAATATTCATTGATAGGTTAATTTATTGGATCTGACTGTGTAACTAATTCAGAAATTGTACATGAGTTTGTCTACCATACAAGTACTCATCAACATAATAAGGTGAGCTGCAGACATGTTGGTGGTATAATACTTCAAGCAATACTTCCATTGATGTTTAAAAGTCCGGAATTTATGAAGGTACTGTACCAGTTGTCAAAGCATCATAAACCTTATCACAACTGCAGGCCCTGCCACATTGCTTTATTGTTTCACACCTGTACTTTACAACGGTCATATAATAAACCCTATTATCGTAATGCATTGTTCAAGAAAACCTGTTTAAGGTTAATTTTTAACACAGATTTCTCATTGGATGGTCTGCAGGAACCTTCAGCAGGGGAGTAAAAAAGAGCACTTTTGGTTGCATGTTGTCATACTTTTAAACATGTGGAAATCTGATGTGCAAATATTTTCCAGAGAGATTGTATAGATTTGGGGGGGGGGGGGAGAGAAGGGGAAGGGTAGGAGAATCATTTGGGGCAGGAATGCTAGAATTTTGCATCATTTTATTATTTGTTATACTGTAACTTAAAGACTAATTACTTTAATGTGATGAAAAGAAAGGATTGAAGGACTGTAGTGTATAGTAACTCCTCACTTTTAAAGGCTCAATTCTCTCACCCCAAACAATACTATTTCTCACAACCTTCTTACTTAAGCAGCTCCCACAATTGTCTGAAATTCATCCTCATTCAGACACAATCTCAGTTTATTGCTGCATGGTTTAGTACAGTTCATGCTGTGTAATATAAGCTGCGGTACTTTGCATTGTTTGAATTACTGTCAATCAAAGAGTTGAGCCAACTGAGAATTTTGGTAAACCCCTACAAAAATTGTAGTTTGGGGTGAGAAGATTGGCCCTTTTAGTTTATGAACTCTCTCCTGTATCTTGACCAAATATTTTTTTCAGAAGTAGCTTTGTGGGCAGATTGCATGCTAGAACTTTAAGAAAGATTCATGTTTCCACACACACATACACCCACACACACACACAAAACAAATGGAATAACAAATGAAGTATTTAACTTGTAACAGAGATCTGTTGTCAAAATATCAAGTTTATGACATTTGCTGCTTTAGTGAAATTTGATTAATGACATCTGCATGAGCAAGTTCAGTTGAGTGTCCTAGCTAGCATTTTTTTTTTTCATTTATTTCCTTTCATCCTTGAAAACCCCTGGGAAATTGATTTGAAGTGCATATGAAGGCCTTGAAACATGTATTGAAATGTGATAATAAGTGAAAACACAGCTCATAGTTGTGGTAGACTGCACATGATTGTCCTGGTTTGCTGTTTCCTGGAAATCCTGATTTTTTTAATCACTGTTTGCATTGTGTCCTATATTTTTATATTGATGTCACGTCTTGTAAAGTCCTAAACGGTACATGCAAATGAACAGGCTGAATCACCATTTAAGCACAGGTGCAAAATTCTTGAAAAACAACATTCATGGAACCCCAAGCCCAATTGTTGCAAACTTTTGAAAAGCAGCTGTGGAGTTGACTTTATGGGTTAAAAGCATTTTTAAGGTGGTCATTCATCACCCTAAACTACAAATTTGAGTATTCTACAGAGATTCTTATTTGGTACAGCTCTTTGATTGACATCATGTTAGATAAATGCAAAGTAGCTGGTAAATTACATAGCATTCACTGGAAGGATATTCTGATTTCACATTAGGTCATTTATACTTACCAGAGTATAGACGAATCCGATGAGCGCTTGTTTTTAGTGACTGTAGGCCGCCATTAGTGGGGTCCATCAGCCAAACATCGTCTTTATTTATTGGTTACATGAATTTCAAACCCTCATATTAAGTGAAATTGGAGGATTTAAGATACAAATTAGTGCACAACCATCCATGATAGAGGTAAGCAAGGAAATCGAAAGATTTAAAGTTATGGCCGACTGAAATCAGACCATAACTTGCTGTTCCGATTCGTGTATACCCTGCAGCAATAAAGTGGAAGTGTGTCTGTATGAGTATTATGAGTTTCATAAAAAGTGTCCAGCCAAAAGAGACAGTTGATTCCTTTATCTTAGGTTGCTCAAAAAAAATTCAATTTCAAAACTTAAAGGGCCAAACCCCTCACCCCCAAACTACAATTTTGGTATGGGGGCACCAAAATTCTCAATTGGCTCAGCTCTTTGATTGACAGCTAATTCACACAATGCAGAGTAGCAAAGCTTATATTACACAGCATGAACGGTACTGAGAGTGTTTTGATTATATAAATTGAGTTTTTCTATACTCACCTTGAAGCAATAAACTGAGATTACATCTGGATGAGGATGAATTTCAGACAATTGTGGGAGGGGCTTCAGAAAGAAGGTTAGGAGAATTGGTACCGTTTGTGGTGAGAGAACTGCTTTCTCATGTCATTGTTTTCAATGGGGAAGCTAGCTTGTCATGCAGAATAAATTAATATGATTCAAGTTGCTTTCACTTTTACCTATTTGTTGTAATTACGTTTTTCTTTATAAATTCAGACTGTCTAGAGTTTAGACACTTTGCGGTTTTACTGCTTTCAATTTTGAGTTGCTCTTTAGCAAATTGTCTGGAGTCTAGAGGGAGACAGAACAATGTATCATAACATGCCCTGAAAACTTACCCATGTAAAAAGGGTGTTATTTTAGCTTAGTGCTGTAGCCTTGACCTATTTTTCAACTGTAAGCAATCTGCCACTAAGATTAGATTTTTTTTTGTAGGACAAGGCTTCCAGAGATAAATGTATCTGGTCTAATTTTGTATCCTTGTGTGATCCTTGAACACTCAAGCCTGTATGTAGGCATATTGAGGAGATAGCTAGGGTTTGAAATTTCATTGAAGGGGAACATGAAAAGGGAAATTGACAAGTCTCTTGGTCTGATATTTTGTAGCAGAGGGGACTCTAAGAGGTTTATTTCAAGGTGTAATGAAAAGTTGACACTCTGAGTGGGACATCACATTTTTCTTTCAGTGTCAACATGTGTGTCTCCATAT
Organism: Holothuria scabra; assembly: GCA_037179385.1. Lineage (NCBI taxonomy): Eukaryota > Metazoa > Echinodermata > Holothuroidea > Aspidochirotida > Holothuriidae > Holothuria > Holothuria scabra. Next base: position 37,599,551 of record CM074182.1, on the reverse strand, counting down.
TTTACCTTCAGTTTGAGTGAGCTTGAGTAGTTTCAGGAGATATCAGTCTCATGATACAGTTAAAATATCACATGACCATTACAATACATTTTATGGCAAAGCAGGCACCCAAACTTATTTTAAAACAACAGATGTATCCCACTGCTTTCTTCTTATTTCTCTTATTTTTTAATCTTTCATGATATATCAGTACTGAAATATTGAATCAGATGCAAGCAAGTAATTTCTCACAGTGAATTTCGCAATTGATAAAAATATTTTCATACTATTCTCAAGAGCCATTCGTGAAAGGATAGTTTGCTAATTCAAGTTGATTTGACTGCATTTCCCTGTAATACCCAGCACTAAGATAATTACCCAACAATTTGAAGTACCCTTGGAAGATTACACTGGACCTATAGCATTTGTTTTTCAACATCGTGTAAATGATATGCTACAGAAAGTCCAGCTGTCAGTAAATCAAGAAACTGGAAAAATGTAAAAATGTTCTCTCATGACTCTCAATAGACAATCATGAAACAGGACAGTCTCCTACACTACTTCAGAGTGGGGTGATTTCTCTCTCTCGTTAAACCCATTCAGACTGCATGCATATTGTACATGTACAATGCTTACCAGATGGTGTAAAATAGCAATAAGAGGACTGCACCTATAATCCAGGATAAACCATGCTCAACATTTACACAGCAGCATTTATTCCAACTCAATTGATCCAGGTCTTTGATGTATTTAAAAACCATCACTACTACACTGGGATTAAAGGGGGAAAATGCAGTCATCCTAATTTGCATATGTCTAGTAGTCTACCCAATTTCATGAATGGCTCTTGAGAATCATGTGACAATTTTTCCTCACTGAATTGTGAAATTTTTGAGCATGGGGCCTTAATACTCTCACCCAAACAGTTCCAGTTCTCCTTATAAACATACTTACATAAGCCCCTCCCATAACTGTCTAAAATTCATCCTCATCCAGACACAATCTCAGTTTATTGCTTCAGGATGAGTATGTAAGATCACTATGTAATCAAAACATGTATTTAGTTGATGGGGCTGTGTAAAATGAACTTCGGTACTCTGCATTTTTTTTAACAACCAGCTGTCCACAAAGAATTGTACCAACTGAGAATTTCGGTGGACTTACTACAAAAAATCGTTGTTTGGGCTGGTGAGAGGATTAGCCCTTCAACTCATTTCTTTAGATTATAATATAGTGAGAATAAGCAATTGTTATACAAATAGGCTGGGCCTGGCAGGTGACTTTTTTGCCCTTTAAGACTTAATATTATGTCACTTTAACTGCACCTGTCCCTCAGTCTTCCAATTAGTAAAGATATTTAGGTTCATGTATTTTTATGTTTTCCACTTTCAGTGTATGGTGGCATATGTTATTGTGATTGTTATTGTTATCACATCCCCAAATGATGCTTGTTGGAACTTGGAGTTTTTAAATCATAGTACTTTGTTTGGTTTATGTTGAATTCTCTCACAACTTTAAAGATGCATATCTACAGTACATTGTGTAAATTACATGAAGCAAGCTTTTTTCGAAACATACTTATTTGCGACTGCAAGTTGGGCAGAGGAGGGATCACAAAAAACTCTTCTGATCTTAACTGGGGTCCCCTGTAGAAATAAAAAAAAAAATATTGATGGTTAATCTTGGGTTATACAGTAATGATTGATAGATGTACAGAAGTGTAGTCTCCATCACATGCAGTAGGGTACTTTGCATCATATGACTTCGGGCTATTTTAATAATCGTTGGCCGGTGTGTTGTCCCTATTTTGAAGATGTCAAAGACTAAACCTGTATGAAGTAAGGCAGCTAGAAGTTATTACCATAGTTGTGAGTTTTGGACTATCCAGGAAGAGTTGCGTCTTTAAAGGGAATAAGCTATCTGCCTAAATTTATATGAAACCTCAGTTGAGCCTTACAAATGTCTTCTTAGATCAATGTATCTTAAAAAGTACTGAAGTCTAGACTTCTGAAAATATTTCAGGTTGCAAAATGAATCCTATTCTTCTAGCTCCCATTGTCATAATTTTTTCCATTTCCTTGTTATTAAATATAAAGTTTTATCACTGAAAACCAAATAGTTCATTGAGCAATAATGTGTGGCATTCTTTTTGTGTAACTCACAGCAACTGCTTTGTTTCACTTTGAAATAATAAACATTTATTTGTATGACCTTTCATGCTTCATGTTTGCTGCATACTGTAGCATGTAGTAGTGTCAATCTTTTCTCAAATGTAGGGGGACATTGCTACTTCCATCAAAAATTTTGTGTGTAAAAATTTGTAATTAACGGGTGTGTTCCAAAAATGGAGGTTAGGTTAGGTTAGGTTAAGTGTAGTTTTATGGCTCACTGGCTTGTTTTCCTTACTCCATTGCTATATTGCTGAACACCAAGCACAATGGGGGTACAGTAGGTTCCGTTTTTTAAGTCTTTGGTATGACCTGGCTGGGACTCAAACTCCAAAAATGTTTGGAGCATGTTCAACTTGTCCTTCCTGGATTTGATGCTTGTAGAAGCATGTTGTACTGAGGGGACCTTCATAAGATTAAAATGCCCATAAGCCTGCAATCCCTTGTAGTCCAGCAGACCTCGGAAGAGTTGTCTTAGTGATGGTCAGTAACTTGCACATTCTGTGGTTTTAGTCTAGCGGCTCCACCCAGTTGTGTTGTCATCACAACTGGCTGAACTAAAACCACATTTTATGCAAGTTTTTGACCATCATCAAGACAACTTTCTTGGGCTTTGCAGGACTGCTGGGGATTTTAGGCTTATGGGCATTTTCATAGCATGTGCATAACCAGTCACCCCCAGAAGAACATGATCATAGTTTGGTACAAAATGGGCATTTGCTTACGAAAAAAAAAAAAACAATAAAATACAAAGACCAATTTGAGGAGTACAACAATAGCTCAGCTCAAAACAATGCATGGACTTAATTTAGAAAATGAGGTAAATTATTTTAGTTATTGTGTATGTGAATACACCATAGGGTCATCAAGTGGCAGAGTGGTCTACTCCAGCTGCTGTGTCCCTATGTGTCCTCACATGTGCAAAGGTTCAAATCCTACTTGATGTATTTGAATTTTTCTTCAGGTACTTCTGCTTTCCTTCAACTTGGCGCAGGCTTGCCATGTGACGTGAAACATTTCTTTCAGAGGGAAGATTGGTCAATATTTATTTCTGGTAACTGGCTGTAATGCAGTGAAAGCCTTTTACGTATTCATATACCCTCGACTGCCAAGGCTATTTATAATGTCATATTTATTCATGTACCTGTGTTGACTATTCACCTGGAGAAGCTCTTCTATTGGATAGAACAGAAACAGAAAGTTCTAGAAGCCGTAGTCACGTGTCCAATATCGCGGGAGCTGGAAGCAAGTGCTGTTAGCGAAACTTCTAAGCGAGTCGAGGAGAGTACGCGTTGTCTTGGTTGGAGACGAGAGACTTACTGGGGTGTGTGCCATTATGGATCTAAAGATGGCCATTTAGTCTTGTTTCCTGGACCCAGAATAATCAAAACTGTGCCTGTAATCAAGCATCCAGGCGGACAGTATCAACAACCGATCAAATGGAGGTATAGTATCCAGGTTGCAGAAGGAACTTAGTTCATTAACTCAGGGACACTCACATTCTACTGTATTGTCTAACGGTGCACTAAAGTAATTACCCAGTACACCCGGCCCTAAGGTACTGCCATGTCGTCCCCGGTGCATTACGTATGGTAGGCTCCGAGCCTACTTAGTGAGGATGGATTCCAGACCAACTCGCCCCCATACAGTCCGTACGTTATACTGTGTGAGCCAATCGAGATGAGTAAGAAGTTTGATATTAGAAGCCATAGTATCGCATCAAGATACAGCATCTTCGCGACCACTGAAGTTGTGGGGGAAAAACCAGCCCTTCGATTTCCAGCAGAAACTGACCAGTACTGTAGTGACAGTGTGTACACACGCTAGGCCTAGACTAGGAGTAAGTTAAGACATTTGGGCCCATATCACATTACTTATGTAGCTAAGCTTGTTAGTACCTATTATGCATACCAAGTGGCCACAGGGGTGGAGGTTAAGCTGTGTAGTCAAACTCGCATTGTTGTAAATTTAAGTGTAAGTGTAAATCCATGTCATGTAATCTTATCAATTCAAACCCAAGGTAAATGACTCAATACAACAGGCAGAAGCTTGATGTTGTTTACATATAGCCAAACTCTCTTGTGAATTATTGTTGTTGGCTTGTTTAGTAGTTTATGCCTTTGTGGTTAGGGCAACAGGAGTTAAAGTATACGGTTTGGGGTCGGTCTTGGTGTGCAGGATCTGCACTGGAAACTAAGGAGGCCTCGTCCCGTAACATGCCACTAAAATGGTTTGCCCAGCTGACAAAATCAGTTGTGCACCTGACTGAAGCACCTTGGGGAGGACCAGTGAACTTGCCACCTTGCAGTTTTTTTTTTTTTTTTTTGCATACACTAAGTTATAGGCCCAAAAGTTAGCCATGTGAAGGTTAAAGGGAAGATTTAGTCACCCCAGTTTAGACTAGATTAATAGGCTATCCTTTTCTATGATTAGTTCTCACTCAATTTTGAAATTTAGAAGTAGTAATGCACTAGCTTGGAATAATTTGGAATATTCAACATGTATGCCATGAAATATCATGAGATACATGAAGCAAAATAGGAGGAACTTTGTGAGATTTAGCTGTTATTTTTGAAGCAAGTGTGGGCTGACTACTCTTGCCTTCTAATAGTAGCTCAGATTTGACCAAGTATGAAATAAAAGGTATCCTTTAACCACAGAATTGCTGTTTGTCAAATAGCTACTCCCTGGTTCAGGTACAGAAAACAGTAAAAAATATTGAAGGGAGGAGGGTCTCACAGAGCACCACCATCAGTTGGCTGAGCGTATGAGAACATTTTTTGGCTTCATCACCCAGGTGACCAGAAATGGCACTTCCCAAGTGTTCTAAGCTACAATTGCATTGGAACAATCAGGAATATGTTGAGCACCAACTTTTGAATTCTCCCTGTAGTCCCAACTTCTTGGATCTTGGCACATAGTGAGTTTAATCCCCTACTTTTTCACTGGGCTGAACCCCCCCCCCCATGCCCCCCTTGACCCGGTTCCACTGCCACTGTCCTGGTTAAACATATAACTCATTTGTTTACAGTGTACCCATTTAGTCTAGTAGGCAGCTTATGTGTCTGTGGATATTTTGGGCCCCAGTTGGCTTTAGAAGCTGTCAGAAATTTGAATCACTATGGCTTGAGTCACATATTCAATTAGTGATAAATTATTATCATGCTGCCTGTAATTCACTGCCTGTAGAGCTCATTAGGATGCCACTTGATTGGTACCCTAAGTGAATAATTACGATGTTTGTTTTAATTTTACAGTGGGTACTAACTAGGACTGCTCCAATAAATTAATCATTCAACATTACATACAATTTAAAACTAAAAACAGAAAAAATCATTTCAGTTCATCTGCCTTCCAAGTTTGTACTTCTTGCCCCCCCCCCCCCTCCCCGGGCCTTTCTGTCTTAGTTGGGGGTTACAAATTCTGTGGCTTACTTCTTCCATTCTCTCTACTTATCCTGCTTGTAGTGGAACCAGCTGGCCCAGCATCCTATGGTAACCCCAGATAGTGCCATGACCCAAGTGGTTTAACAGCATTGGTGAAAGAAGAGTGCATTGATGTTTGCATGCACAAAGGTCAGTGTCCTTGGTCAACTGGCGATGCTCCTCCACTCCAAAGATTACCAAACATCAAATAATTTGATTTAGCTCTGCATGAAAAGGTGGCATGGTTCAACTTGTACACTTCATTAACTTTGTTCAAGGACAGACAGAACAGGAGGATTTTGAACCTACCCCATTTCCTTCTTTGTACCTCTATTGTAATTCAATTCTCACATAGGAGTCAATCATGGTTATCTCTGACTGTGGACATGTGGTTTCGCTCCATGTTTTCTTTACTTTAATATTTTTAACGGTTAATTTCTAGTAGGGATATTGATTTCTGGCTGGTGTTTTAGGAACCCAATCATTTCAGTGGCATTTTCATCATTCATTTTATTTTTTTCTGTTCTTTTTTTTGTATTATTATTTATTATTTTGTGTAGGGAAAGGGATAAATAGTGAGTGGCTATCATTAGGTGCAATGTTGAAAGTAAAGATGGCTAAGAGGGATTACAAGTCTATCTTGTGCCTCATCATTTTATTTACATGGAATTCCCCACCTTGCCTGCAATTGCTATGTGGTATCTTACCACCAGGGGGATGCCCCTGTCCTATCACATACAGTGTGGGACTAGTACCACTGTTCCTCTATTCATTTTGCCATGCTTTGAGCAGTATATCTTTGCTCCTCTCTTGTAGTATCAATAGAAAAGTTGTCTTTAAGTTTGGAAGATCTCTAAGTATTTGTTGTTCTTGGAGCTTTTTGAAGCTAAGTTGAGTTTACTCACTGGTTTACCAGACAGTGTGCTGTTATGATATTTGAGTTAGTTTATCCAGAATTTACAATCTACAATTTGTTGCCTCATATTTACTTTTGTAATCTCAACTTATCCTGTTAGGCTTATAGCACATTGAGAGATGAGGGGTTATGGAGATGCCTTGTGACAAAGTTCTAGGAAGGTTGCCTACATGGGCAATTGTGTTTTAGGAAGTCGACTGGGATATATTTGATTAATTATTGCAAATTTTTGTAGTTATGTGAATGTGTATTATTTTTACTTTATGTTCATAGTCCTAGTGCCTGGTTGGTGTAGTGTTAATACCTATGTCGCTTTAAAAAAAGATGGTAACAAACCTTATTTGATAGACAAGTACATTCAATAACAAATCAGAATGCTAAGAGTTAATTTGTAAAAATGATAAAGAAAATGATGAAAAATGAAAAAGAAAAATCACACAATATGTGCCCCACATTTACCCTTCCTGTAATGCAGTGTAGCAGGACTAAACATTACACGATGCTGTTGGGAAGTTATGTTAATCATTTAGTAAGGGAATAAGCATGCTCTAAGCTAATTTAAAATCTTCCCCCATCCCTGTTTCGAGAGAGCCAAAACTTTTTCAACCACTGTAAATATATGATTTGCATTAGAGGTCTCTGAAAGTGAAATGTTGACTGATTTTTTTCTTGACAAAACAGCAACCAATGTACAGCTTATATCTTACATGCAAAGTCTGGTAGAAGCTGTCTGTCTTTTAGACACCACACAATAATTAATTTAAATTTAATGTTTCATAGTCCTGCAAAACATATCATACTGTATTTTTACACCAGTTGGTAAATGTTGGATTCTTTTTGACCAGAGATGGAAGAAATTTTAATAAAATTTCACAAGAATCTGATCGGAATTCGATCCAAATCCATAATTTTGTGACTGGGGTGTAAGTCCTCACATTTTTAGTGAGGACCTGGGGATAGCATTCTGTGCCTTGTATATGACCCTTTGGAAGTTGTGTAAAGCATCTAAAAGGAGTAGAGGCATGCTTTAGCCCTCATAGTTTTAGTGGGGGCCGGGGGAAGGGGGATAAAAAGTCCCTGCCTGCTTCTTTAACATATGACCATGGGAAAGTTGTATGAAACATATAGAAGGGTAGAAGCATGCTTTAGACCACACATTTTTAGTTTAGGCCTGGAGAGACCTAAAAAAAGAAACCCTTGCCTACTTTGTTCACTCACATAAGACCATGAGAAAGTTGTGTAATACATTTAGAAGGAACAGAAGGGATAGAAGAAACCCTCACATTTTTAGTTGGGGTATGGGGGGAGGGGCTAAAATACCTTTGATTCTTTTGCTTTAAGACCCGGAGAAAATTGTGTAGAACATCTAGATGGAGATGAAGTTTCACAGCAAATAGATTTTCAAAATATGTGATCTTTTAATTCTGGGATGAAAATGTACATGTTTTTAAGCTGTTACTAGTATAGTGTTATTTATTTATATGCACCCTCTCTATAAGTTATTTTCAGGGTGAAAGAGGAGATCGTTAACCACTGTGGAGCATATCATGCTGAGAATGATGCACTGAAAATTTTTGTGGCACCATTTTGTGGTGACTGATGTTGATGTTTTGATAAAATGCAGGTATGTCCCTTTACTATATTTTTACAATATTATCTGAATTTCACACATTTCAATACCTTTCTTCTCCTTTAAACAGGAAAATTCTTTTTTGGCCATCAGAGATCCTCTTTGGCATATTTGCGTGCACCTAACTGCAGGAAACTATTAAAGGGAACATTATAAAGACATTTATCTCACAAGGAGCGCCATTTAAGGCAGCTGAAATGGCACGTAAGTCTGGGTACCCTTTGGAGAAGTGCAATGAACCAGGGCAATTGTTAATGCTCAACATCTGAATGACTAGCATGTGTATTATTCTTTCAGGCAAAGCTTTGCATTTGTTGGGGCTGAAATTCTAGTGTATATTTTTTGTGTATGACACCTTGCCTTTTCTAAAATTAATGAGCCATATGTCTTCTGATTGGCTAAGAATTGTTTGTTCATTGTAGATCTCCCTATTCTGACAGCATACCTGGAACATGTTTCCTCTTCCATGTATGAAAATTTTTTGTCACCTCTTTTAATAAATGAGGGAAGTCTTACATGCCATTAAAATATACTTCATAATTCCTCTGTGTAGATGAATGCTAGCTTTGGAAATCTGCTGCCAGATTTAAAATGACACTTGAAGTCACCTTTTCACAAAGAAGGTATTTCCACCAATCAATTCACCCTAGAAAATCACCAAAGCATAGTCAATCCTAACATAAGAGACCTTAAGGCCTAAACTGAATGTTAGTCAATGCCCCTTGAAGGCAGAAAAAGAACTATCCTTCAGGGGTAGCACCAGATTATTTTGATGTGTTGGGGGGGGGGAGGGGGGCAAAGCATGAGTTGTGAAATCTTTATCTTCTTCTTACCTTCTTTTCTTTCTATGTTTACATTTTCTGGCAAATATAGTGGGTGGTCGCCCCTTTTGTATGAGATTGTCTGCCCCTTGATGCTGCCCTTGCAAGCCTTAGAACCTGCTCTAATATTTTGATTGGGTTAAAATTAAACATTGGTCACTCTAGGTACTGGATAGGATTTCAGTCCAATTTTTGTGAGTTTTAGTTACCACCTTCATTCTCTCTGATTGTAAAGAGCTAAAATTGGCCAACCTGTGTAAATAAATGATTTTTATCAGAGTAAGTACTACAAAACTTAAATGTAGAGTAAACAAATTATTTTGTAAAGTGAGTGGTAAGCTACATTGCTTGATAATTCCAAAAACTTGTATCATGGCAGAGCTGCCAAGTCTTCCTGATTCTGCAGAAGACTTCCTGAAAATTTCACCTTCAAACATGCAAAATATTAAATCTTCCTAATTGAGAACAGAATTCCCCCTATTGAAATATACACAAATTCGTGAAATCTTCCTGATTTATGAGGTAAACCTTCCTGATTTCAAGACCTGAATGTTGGCAACTCTGTCATGGACCAGAAACCCATCTTTATTGGCATTAAATCATGTATATCATATTGGAAAACATAAATATTCAGCTGAAAAAATTAGATTTTCAAAAGAGGTACCAAGTCTTTCTCCAAAAAAAAGGAAAACCCAGTTCATTGGTGATAAACCATGTGTATCCAATGAAAATCCATGTAACTGAAGGTCAAAGATTATTACAGATAAACCTGGATTATCATTGGATAAGAATGATTTATCAATGGTAATCCAAATTTATTGGCAATAAACCACTTTTATTGGCAATAATCATATTTATTAATCAGGAAACCATGTTAAAACACGTTCTTCTTTTTTGTTGATAATCAATGTCTTTTGAATTATCTGGTATATAGCTGCATAGACATAACACTGGTACAAATGTACTAAAATTGGATCAATTTTCTGACAAAAGTAGCTTGTTGAGTGATACAAGTAATAAAATTACAGCAGAATAGTTTATCATGAGGCAAATTAGGGTAAGTAATCAACCATTCTTAGAACAATGTCTCAGCAAAACTTTTGGTCGATTAAGAAAAATTTGGATTAGATTTGGGTTTGAAAATCCCATTATGACAGAGTTGTTGTAGATTCCAGTTGTTGAGTATTTAATTTTAGATTGCTTTATAGATAGAATGATGAGGCAGCATTATAGAGCCTAAAACTTAAAAAAACATAGTGCTCAGAGAGAAATATTTGGGTACTTTAGCTCACAAACACAGTCTCAGAGATCAATTTTAAGTTCTGGAAATTCATGCGGGACTGAAGACAATGTTGCTAGAATATGAATACAGGATCAAGTGCACATCTTGAGACCAAGTATTGAAACATCACAAAAGTATAATTGCCTGTGATTTAGAACTAGGTCTATAAAATATGTTTGGAGGATGTGGGGGAGGGGAGCTAGAGACCCTCTAAGTTAGAATCAGGCTATGGCAGGCAAATCCAAAAATGGATTGTATGTACATCTTAAACTGACACAAGTCTTTAGAGTTATGACCAAGAGTAGTCCATTAACAGCACCTTCCACAACTTGACCTTCTAATACCAAGTGTGATTTGTACATGGCCTGCACCTAGAGCAAAGTCTTGTCCTTGTGATCTGCATTTAGGATGAAGTCATAGTCCAACAGGTTAGTAAAAAACAATTCTTGTGAATAAATGCTGCATGCCCACTGGGGCCTGTTGGTCTGTCCTACCCCCCCCCCCCCCATTTCCCACAACTTTTGGAAGGGTGTCAAAAATTTTGTCTGAACTATTTTGAAAAATGAAGCTCATTTGAAGTAAGTTCAATTTGCTGGAGGAGACCATTCCCTTTCAATTCTCATACATTCTGGCAGCATGAAGCTCAAGCTCTTACAACAAAACATCAGTTTCTCCCTATTAAAATGTCTCCATGTAGTGGCAAAAATTGCACTCATAATGGAAATGATTTCTCATGCAGTCATGTGTATTGCTTGCTTCTGAACAAGTGACAGTTACTGGTCACTGTAAATGTTATAATCTGGAATATGTTTGTGTACATTGATGCACTGTTGGATGTTACATTGCTAATAAATAGCAATACAACCTTGGTCCCAGGTACGAATTATTCTCTCATTTACATTTTTAATAAGTGTCATGCCACCTCCGTTGTCAGAATATATTCAATAATTTTCAATTGTCGATAGTCAGCTATACATAACAATAGGCCTCGGAATGCTTCCTTGAATATAGCATGAAACATCTGTAAATGACAATTCTTGGCATATGCAGTAAAAACACACCAGAAATGAGATTTCCAACAATGTAGAGGCATCTTTGTTTAAATGAATCCCACAGGCAGCTTACTTCACATGAACAAACAGTCTTGTGTCATGTTAAGTCTCCCAATTAGTCTTACTCCTGAAAGGAAGATGTACATTCTTGGAGTAATAATTTACAGTCTTACATCACTTCACATTGCAAGCTTATTTTGAAGGACTAGCTTACCTCACATAACCATTTCATCACATGATAGTGGTTTATTTTACCTGGTAGACCAAATTTTTTTATCTGTTTGTAATTGTGTCCACTTTTTAATGATTTGAAAATTTTATTGCAAACAAAAGCTCAACGGAACAATTGCTTCCAACCAGCAGGCCTGATAATGCCATTTCTGGCTGTCTGAGGGTCACAGTTTTTTTTTTTTTAGATCTTCTGTAAACTCTGCCCCAGCCAATGATGGCATTCTGCTTATATAGTCTTCGGGCAACCACCTTTTCTCATGACTCCCCAAAAATTTATTTTTGCAAAATGCCCCTTGCTGTGTCCTTATGGTCTGCATCTAAGGCAAAGTCTTAGTCCTTATGGCCTGCATCTAAGACCAAATCAGTCCTTTTGGTCTGTATCTAAGACCAAATCTGAGTTCTTTTGGTCTGCATCTAAGTCCAAGTCTGAGTCCTTATGGCCTGCATCAAAGACCAAACATGAGTCCTTTTGGTCTGTATCTAAGACCAAATCTGAGTCCTTTTGGTCTGCATCTAAGGTCAAGTCTTGAGTCCTTATGGCCTGCATCTAAGACCAAATCTGAGTCCTTTTGGTCTGCATCTAAGACCAAATCTGAGTCCTTTTGGTCTGCATCTAAGACCAGATCTGAGTCTTTTATGGTGTACATCTATGACCAGAATTGATTATTAGATTCTGAGCTCCATTTTAAGCCCAAAATGTTTTATTAAGAGAGTCTGAAACCATGACCAAGATATACATGTATATATTATGAGTATGTTTCAAGACCAAGTCCTAATTGGTCTAGGTCTTCATTGTTTGAATTAATGACAGAGACAGCTAAACATGAATATAAGCCTTGGCCTAATTCAAAATAGAAAAACACTTTCCTTCAGTATAGGTTTATGAACCTTATGTGTGTAAACATTTTCACTGTGTTTGTTCCCTCAACTGCTTTGTTCCAAAGTGATATTGAGATGACATAATGTCACAGCAGGTAAATGGTACTATACTCAGTGAATGTAGACCTTCGCAGAATCACAGTTGGAGGTTTATGGCAGCTTCTTCATATAATTTGTTACAGTGTCTTTCCAAACGCTCCGCTGTCCTTCAGCAAGGCTAGCTGGCTGGTGTGGCACTACTGGCTGAGGTCATTGACGCAACTTATTAGGCCTGACAGACAAACTTTGTCTGACTTTGAAAATCAATAATCGTATCTCACCAGATGTGGGCAGTATACAAGGTTGTCTAGTGCTGCTTAAGTTCAGTCACCCCACTGTTGTTTTTAAAAAAATTCCAAATTTTGAATGCATGACCTTTTAGGAGACTGCTCAGGCAAATGTTGCTCATCTCCTTGAGGAGGCCTTAAAAATAAGTAGAGCATAAAGGACAGACTCATGCAAAAGATACGCATGATATGCAATTCACAAGCATTGTTGTCAATTTTTTTTTTCGTTTCTTTAGCACTGAAAGTAGCCACTTTGACTGTTGTATGTTTTTTTCACATAAGTTGGAAGAAATTTTCACTGTGTTTAATCATGGAATCACCTCTAAGCCAGTAGAAAATGGCTTGATACGTTTTGGGAGAGATGACCTGTACATCAGTCTAAAATCTCAAAAATATATATTACAGAGCATGAAATATGAATTCAAATAGTCTAAACCCCATCTTCGTAGGGCATTCCTTTAGCTGAGAGGTAAAATGTTGAAGTATATTTAATGTAAAATGGTACATTGCACAATAATTTTTGATGTCATTGTGTTAAGTATGCAAATTATGGTCTTTGCATTTCATTGTTTTTCTGAAAGCTAAGGTCATTTAAACATTTCCAGTTTCAAAGAGAAACAAAGTAGGTATAAATGTGAATTGTACAACAAGAAAAGTCGCAAATTTTATTGCAATGAATATAAGTGAATAAATTTCAACATTTAATATCTCAACAAAGGACCAAGCTATGGTTATGTGAGTTGTATGAATAAGATTAATTGTGAAACCTCTGAAATATACAATGCTAAAATTCTAGATTTTAGGTAAATGTATTAATGTATGAAGTATGTTAAAATAACCTTGTAAAATTATTGGCCTTTAAATACAGTGATAATACAAAACTGTTATTCAAATTTTTGCCACATGCAATTTTTCCTTTTTTTTTTTCATCCAGTCCCTGGAACCTTATTGGCAAGAAAAGTTTTTTTTTTTTTTAAGATTCATGTCGAAGCGAAAGCACTTTTCAGAACTAATTATTTATAGAAGTGATTTATTGAAAATAAAGAAGAAATAGTATTTGTTTCTAGTGCAGTGAAGATAATACTTTCTAAGTTACTTGAAGTTGAAATATTAGTAGTGGTCAACTCTGACCTCAAATTACAATTTTTGTGATTGTCTACAGAAATTCTTAATTGGCACAGGTTTTTGATTCACAACAAGTTCATAAAATGCAGAGTACTCAAGTTTATTACATAGCATGTACTCAACTGAAAGTGTCCTCTCCTCCATGTTAATGTATGAAGTATGTTAACTAACTTTGATTATTGGCCTTTAAATACAGTAATAATACAAAACTTTGTTATTCAAGTTTTTGCCATGTGCAATTTTTTCTTCCTTGTCTTTTTTCGTCCAGTCACTGGAGGCTTTTTGGCAAGAAAAGTTGTGTTTTTTTTTTTTTCAAATCAATGTTAAAGGGAAAGCAGTTTTTCAGAACTTATTATTCTCCCTTTAGTCGCCATTTAGAACAGGGTGGAAGTACAGTGAGAATATTCTAAAACCCCCAGTCCACAAGGGCCCCATGCCTGTAGGGACATTCCAGGATAAGTGGTCCTAATAGGATAACATTAGAACTCAGCACTCTGTGTCTTATTTTAACTCTACAGACGGTGGACAGACGGAGCAAGTTTCATTCTGAGCAGAATATTCATAGATTCTGTCAAAGTCTTGTGTACTGTAGCTCTTCCTTTTATGTTAATTGTACTAAGAAGGGAAGGGACAAGGGAGGTGCCATGCACACAAAAGTGCTTGTTTGTCAGAAAAATCATTTATGTCGGGAAAATATTGTTCTAAGTTACTGTACCTATGCCTATTCATTTGGGGTCCACCAGATGTCCCCAAGATCGTATGTTCTCCTATTTTGTATTTTTTAATGGTTTGGGATGATGTCAATGTTTGTTATTCCCAAGACATGATGCTTCCAACAATGGGTTTGATGTACCAAGCCTGGGAACATGATCCCCTCCCCTGCTACAGTACCCACCATTATATACTTTCCTTTTATTCACCCTGCATAGTTGTAAACCAAAAATATCAAGAGGTATATCAATGGTGATCAAGTTTCAGAAACCTCACCCAGAAGTAAAAATGACCACATTGTGAAGCATTTTGAGAAGTACTTTTATTCGTACAAAAATAAAGAAATATTGATGAGACCATGTAATTAGACCATCATTGCATATTCCCAGCCTGTCATCTGATTCAGTCAAGCTATTAAAGATGTGGCAACATTTTACTCACTACCAAGTTCAAATGTAATGGAATTAATTGCTACAGAGAATTTATCTTTCAAGGTTCAAAAGTTTACTGACCTCCTTCAGACAGCCCATGTAGTAATTGATGGTGATACATGCTATGCATACACGTTCTTGCCCTTCATGCAATGGTACAAGGACACAATACCATCCATTGCAATACAGGAAAGGTTTACATGAATGAATAAGCATTTAAAGGTGATGTGTGCCAGTCACCTCAATTTGGATAAGTACAGTAGACAATCCTATGCTATGAATTATTCATGAGAATCATTTGACAATAATTTCCTCAATGAATTGTGAAATTTGCTGGAACAGCTTCTTACAGTAGTTTATCTTGAATGTGTAATATGAGGACTATCAAATATCATAAAGAGAAATGAGAGGCAAGTTGTGAGATCTAGTTTTTGTTTCAAAATAAGTTTGGGGCTGCTACTTAATATGCCCTTTAAGAAAGAACAATTGTTTTGTGACATATCAGATGAAATAGATACAGTACATACATACTGTACTATATCACATTCGATTGTGCCTGAACTGCAATTGTGTTGTACAGTTCGATATTGAACTGTGCCTCATATGGGTACTGTTGAAGGCTACAATGTCACATGAGGAAATAGCTTGGTAGATGCAAGAAAGGTCGGAGGTTGGAGGTTGTCAAGTCTTGCCCATAACCAGGGGTGAAGGCGATCTGGAATTTTAAGATTTGGCCAAACTCAATTTTACTGGACAGTACAAACTATCCCACTAGATTAAATCCAGCCCAAGCAGATTTTTCAAAAGGAAAATGAAATCAGGCTCCCAAGAAGTGTAGAAACACCAATGGTTCATAATGGCAAAGGGTCCAAGATACTCAAGCATAGATTTATAATTAGCTATGTCAGAACACAGCTGAGTGCTATTGTTTCGCGGTGATATAGTCATGGGTATATAGTCATGGTAAATTCTGGTTTCGCAGCGAAACCATGTGTAGCGAAGAGGTTAAACCTTTCACATTCAGTGGGATCAAATCCAAATTATACAGCATCTTTTATAAAGAATTTGCTTAATTTGCTAGCCAACTTCCCAAGGAAGGGCTGAAAAAAATGTTTATTTCCCACACTTCAAACATAATTTTGTGAACAGAACAAGCCAAATTTCTGTTGAAATTCCACTTGGGCATTACCCTGCAATGTGCTCCCCAGGTCAATATGCTGTTTTTTCCAACCATGAAACCCAGGAGCATAAGAATCACTGAGATGTTTGTATGTTTATTATTTACCAAAGTTGATATACTAGGTTTTAAGACTGTGGGAAGCACCTCAATGAAAAGTTGGTCTGATAGATAAAGACCTAGACACCTGAAAGTACAACTTTTTGTCATTGGAATGCCTTCCCTTCCTTGAGAGAGACTCTTTATTCAGAGATGGTGTCTGGAATCCTATAGTGGTTTTTTATCAAACTTTATTATTTATATTCTTGTCGCATAGTGTCTTTTACTAATTATTCAATAAATAATCTGGTTCCTCTAGGATTTTTAAAAAAGTCAGGCTTGATTTGGAACTGGATAGTTTTTCATTGTCTGGCCAGAAAGTCTGGCCAGACCAGATATCTGGTACACCTCTACCCCAACCTTTATTTTTTGTAGTGGTCCATAGAAATTCTCAATTAGCATCTTTGATTGGCATAAAGTTAAAAAATACAGAGAACTGTAGCTCCTGTTACACAGCATGTACCAGTGGCATAGCTGTACATTCCTCCAGGGGGCAAGTACCCAACTTTTCGAAATGTTATGGAAGTGTGAACACCACTGTATCAGCGAGTAAATGTTTGCCTTTTTAAAACAAATATTTGAAAATATGGAGCTTATGTTGAAGAAAAATGTTTGTGAATATCAAGATGATGATATTTTCCATTTTTTTTCCCTATGTCAATACTGTCACTCAAGGTGTTTTAGTGCTTTGATATTAGAATGACACTGAAATGCATCATTTGCGGTTTTTTTTGAAGTGAAGATGTTTTAATAAGGTTGGGAGGGGTTCATGCAGACTGATTCAATAGTTCAGGATAGTCCAGAGTCTAATTTATGTTTCAACAGTATGAATCCATGACATCACATCTGCTTGCTTCAAGTTCACATTTTATTTGAAAATGTGTCAACTTCAAGTGCTAATATTTCAAAAACCCAAATTGGGAAATGAATGAAACTTTTACCAGAATGCCTAGAATATGTACCTCTTTAACAGATAGGAGAAAAATTTGGCTGTGGACTATTCTTTAAAGCATATCTCTTATACAGCAACATAGCTCTCACCCATGGACTTATATACATGGACACGGCATGTCATGTGTATGTCCTATCCGTAGATGGTTGCCCCCGACTTGGACAAAAAGGAAGAATGGGAAACAACATCATTTTCCTGCAATTCGTGAAGTGATTTTGACCTTGCCCTTCCATATTTCAGAAATATTTCAATTTTTTTGACAGAATCTAGGTATTGACTTGAGCAAGTCCAAAGTTTCATTCAAAACCATAGCAGACAGCCATCTTGGTGCGCTTTTTCTCACACTACAGTAGCGACAATCTACCGTGCAGTATGCTCTGTCCATGTATAGGAAGTCCGCGCTCTCACCCCTTATACCCTGCCCCGCTATTACTATTCTTGGTAATCACAAAGCCCTGAGTAGTGCACCCTGCACATGCAGTTTCCATAGTGTTTGGGGGAGGTTAAGGTTGTCGTTTTTATTTTCTGAAAAGGAAGACAGGGATTGCCTAACTTGAAAAAGGGCCTATGGGGGAGGAGTGTCTCCCTCCCTTGTGGAAATGTTTTTGGTTTCCACCTGGACAGCACCATGAACCTGTAAAGAGATAACATGTCCAAGTAAATAGTGATGCCTGATTACCCTGGGGAGGGTTAAAGTAACCAAATTTCAGTCTGAGTAGAAAAGATTTGCAACAATGTAAGACCCTTTTCTCTCCCCACCCTTCCTTTCTTAATACAACCCAGTTAATGATTAATTTCAGTTTGTGAAAGGTTGTACAAAAAGGTGGCCTGTATTCCCCCAATATTTATAGACAAAATCTATATAGTTATTGGTTTATGGCAGTCATGCTGTAAAAAGAGGATTATTGGTGTAGCAAGTATTTGACGGCAATCAAAGACAATCAAAGACTGAATACGGTTGTCCTTGAGTCTTGTCTGACCTTCCTCAAACAGGATGAAGTTCAGTTATGATTTCAAGTTCACTTCTTTCTGCTTTAAATGTCTGGCCTTTATTGTACATATTATAATGATGCAACCCTACCCTACTTTTGGCTGGGAGGTTATTCCAAAAATAGATCTTCCAAAGCAAGGTACAATAGTCTCAAAGAATTACCTAGCAACCTTACATTATAATCCTATTGTTAAACTTCAAAACCCCTATGGCATCTCCTCACTTATTACAGGATGAATTAAAATGAAACATTTCCCAGAGGTGAAAGGTCATAAATGTATAGAATACATACTAAGAAAGTTTGGCACGCAAGTTTTGCTATATTGATGCATCATTCAGATAATGGGAAGGCCACCAATGTATAGACGAATCCGATCAGCGCTTGTGATCAGTGACTGTAGGAAGCCATTAGTGGGGTCCATCAGCCTTAAATCACCTTCATTTGTTGTCAGCATGAATTTCAAATCCTCATATGCAGTGAAATTGAGAGAATCAAGATACAATGCAGTGCAAGACCATCCATGATACAGGTTAGCAAGGAAATTGAAAGACTAAAAGTAATGGACCCCAGTTATGTCCGATTAAAATCAGGTCATTGCCTGCCGTCCGGATTCGTCTATACTGATACAGCTGGAGATGTACATGTGCAACACCATCAAAATTAGAGAAGAAAAGGCTGTCATCTCTATTACCTGTAGTCATCTCAATAGATAAATTGATCTTTTACATGTAGGGTTCTCTACCTTAAAGGTTCACTGGATTACAGGCTAACTAGACCGAAGATCTTCTAGTAGACTGTTAGCAAGATAGAAGGTTCATTATACTGAAGGTTTACCAGACTGAAGGATTACTAGATCATATAAATTTATGTTAGGCTGGTAAAGATTGATCACTTAGATCCAGTCAACCTACTATGCAGTAAACTTTCAATAGTGATCCATCAGTCTAGTGAGTATCCCCCTATAAATTTTGGCATGACTTTTATTCATGTAACCTTTAAGTCATTAGTCATGTGACCATATTTTCATGAACATGTGATATATTTACACTCAATGAGTCCATTGGTTACAGTAAAAAGAAAGTAAAGTACATTTGGTATCACTTAAACCTGTGAATAAACTTTCAATCTTGTGAGAATTTCTGCATGACTTTTATTCATGTGACCTTTAGGTATGTTAGTCATGTGGCCATATTGTTATTGCCATGTGAGTTGTTTACAGTCGGTGACTATATCAATTCATTTATACCGTAAACAGAAAGCAGAAAGTAAAGTCTGTTTTGAATCTCTTAAAGGGAGGAAGCAGTCACTCCCCAAGTTTTTTTCTAGAATCTCATAAACCTCACAGGTCTCCTTTTATTTCACCTACAAAGTATCTTTCATTACATTCTGTATAAAAATAAATTGATAGTAATCGTTTGAGTTAACACAAATTTGATAGATAAGTAGCAATGGCATTGTCACGTAAGGAAAACAGATAATAGGGTTCCCCAATTCAAACTGAAGGGCCTGCACTTCCCCCTTTAAATAATTTCCATTCAGGTTATTAAGGAAAACTTTACACAAAGAAGAGCAATAAATTGATTACTTTCCTTCCAATATGCTCCCTCACAATTTGCCACTTATTAAAGTAACAGGCACATTGTGGTGTTTTGGTATGACGTGTTGTCAAATGAGTGAGTAAGTACCAATTGTTTCTCCATGCAAGCAGATTTGCAAGTTAACCATCAAAGTAGTGAATAAAATCTGTGGTTATCAGTGCAACTCCACCTTCAGACACAAGCAAGTGTATATCAGAAAAGGGGTCTACCTGATGTTCTCAAAGTTCGATGTTCCCAGGAGCACGGATGTTACCATGATTCAGGAATATTGAACCTTGGGAACAGGGAACCATGGGAACACTGACATAGCCCCATCAAAAAGGATCAACTGTACAAAACCCCCTTTAAAGGACAATCACAGTCACCCACAAACTTATTTTGAAACAACAGTAAGATCCCACACATTTCTTTCTATTTTGCTTTTAAGTAGCTTTCATGCCCTTTAAGGACTTAAAGGGGCTCATTGAGTTGATATCAATTACTTAATGAAAGTGCTTAAATGTACTACCACATGAAAATACTTAAAGTTAGCACAATTCGTCAAGATTTATATCCAATTGTTATGGAAATGGTCGAAATTTTTAATTTTGTTGTCTCCTGACTTGTAACGGTTTTGTGCATAATTTGAAAAAATGTCCCGTCACAAATTTTTGAAAACCGAATTGTACCATTAAGTACACTCTCATAAAACAATTATCTGACATATGATATGTGAAATGTCTTAGTTTGACCATTTGTCATTAGTAAGTGAAGAAAACTTAACAGGTTTGGAAAAAATGGTTGAATTTTAATAACCAACTCATTGGGCCATTTTAAGCATGGCGTCTTCAAGATAAACCAGGAATTTGAAGAGGAATTTTTAGCAAAAATTGAATTTTATTATGTGAAAGACAAACCAAATCTGCACAGTCTAGTGAAAGTTCCATTCAAATTGGACATGTATTTCTCGAGATATCAGTAAATGAAGTCAGTAGAATTGCATTCCAAATTGAATTTGAGAGCAGTAGAGCTTATATCACTTCCTCACATTGACAAGGGGTGCTTTTAATTGTTTCTCTTTGTTTTTATCAGACTGTTATGTTGACCTTGATGTTAATTAGGAATAGGACCTCCCTGTGGGGATGCAAAGTTTGTTCATTTCATATGCCACTTATACAATCACATTTTAATAATATGGGATTGATGGGGAGAAAATTGACTCTAAAGTTTAAAGAAAAACAGAAGAATGTGCACTTAATTAATGTGGGGATTTGATGTCATATGTGCTTGCTTCAAGTTCACTTTTTGTTGAAAATGTGAAAACTTTAATACGTACTCATTTCATGAGAACCACACATCAGATTTCTGTGCAAATTTCACCAAAATGCTTAGAGCAAGTACCCCTCTAACATACTAAATCTTGTTGTGACCTTAAACCCTTCTTTTAGATTTCATATATATTTTGTGAGAAAAATATTGTCGCATGACTCTCAAGAACCGTGAACGATCTTCAGTAGACTGCACTCTCAAATTCACATGTGAAGAAAAAAAAATGTCATGTGACCCTCAACAGCCAATCATGAAACAGGGCAGTCTACTACTCTACTTCAAATTGGGGTATAAACTGCTTTTTCCCTTAAAGCAAGGGTCCACTGGACCTGTGCTACCCTGCAATCCACACATGTCATGTCAGAGGAAGTTTGAAAAGGCAGTTTCCCATCACCGAAATTACATGTTGACATGGGGGTTGCAAAATTCTTGATCAGTACTTTATTTTATTGACATGAAATGCAAAAGATGCAGAGTAGCTCATTTTACAGAGCATGCACAGGGAATGATCTGATTGCACATTGCAAGGCCTTGTATGCTTGCTCCTTGGATTATGTATACACAAGGAGTTATTAGAATCTGTGGGAGGGGACTACGTAAAAAGGAGGGGAGCATCAGAATTGTCTGGGATGAGAAGATTTTGCTTTTAAGCAGGTGTTCAGTTTAGAGCAGATCTCAGTTTGCTATGCTAGAGTGTTCATCTTCTTGAAATTGTTTGGTATCCTGTATCTTTAGTTCAACTGTCCACCAGGGTAGAGTTAGTTTAACAAGGAATTCCCAAATTCTTCTACAACCCTCAAATTTGAAGGCAGTCAGTTGTCACCCAAACAGCAATTTTTACCCAAATTGTACTAAACATCTATATTAGCACAGCCCTTTGATTGACATCACATTCAGCAAATGTAAATGGAGTAGCTCCCTATACCCAGCATGCACAGAGAGTGTTCTCATTACACATTAGGGCATTGCAAGCTAACTAGGCCATAAATCATAAGCCATAAACTAGGTTTGTGTCTGAATAAGGGTGAGTCTAAGGCAGCCATTGGATGGGGGCTGAAAGTAAGAAGGGTAGGGAGAATTGGAGCTGTCTTGATCATGACACTAGAAGCAAATAGCAAGTTTTAGCCATCTCAAGCTGGCAACTAGTAATCCAGAATCTATCAGAGAACTGCCTGCTCAGGTGTCTTGCAATCAATAAAGTTAAAGAAGTTTGCCCCCTTTAAAGACTTTTGGCTCAATAGAGCAACAAGGTTGGTTTAAATTGGGTTAACTGCTGCAATTACAGAGACAAGTTTCACCCAAGAAAACACTTTTATCTTGGGTAATTTTGGCTGAAACGTCCTATTCAATTCCAGCTGCATGATTGATAAATAATTGATTTTAAACATACCATTGTTAACATTTTGTAGGAATTAAAATGAGATGAAGGTGGTAGTAGAACAAATGGAATCCATTTTTCAATCTCACAAATTTATAGGCCTGTTGTTGTGATTCTACACCTTTTATGCATTTTGAATATCTGTAGTGGGATGATTAGTGATTCACGTCATTTTGCAAACAGCCATTAATTACACTATTTATCATTCGTGTTGAATCACACATTCAATGGTGCACCTGCAGAACAAATGGCACCTCCTTGCCCTACTTTCAACATAATTCAACCTTGCCGCCTACTTTCAAGGGAGCATTTCCACAATTAGACCCCAAATCATAAAATTATTTAACTTAAAAGCTGCTGACGTTAAAGGGCAGGAGCAGTCACCTCTAAACTTATTTTAAAACAGCATCTACTTCGCTGAAATTTCTTATTTCTCTTCAAAGTATCTAAATATTTTAGGAATTTGTATTGAATATTCAAGGTAAACCAAGCAGTTACTCCTAGTTAATTTCACATTTGAAGAGACAAAATATTGTCATGTGACTCTCAAGAGCCAGTCATAAAACAGGACAGACTACTATACTACTTAATTTGGGGTGATTGCATTCCCACTTTAAGCTTTTCTCTGTTTGCATTGATTATAATGATTAAGCAATACAACTTTTTGAAAATAAAGATACTGCACTGTATTGATTTCAAAGCAAATGTACTTCCAGACTAGAAAATAGAATGCTTTTTTTTCTCTTTGCTTTGATGCAGGTTGTCACACTGTGTGAAGTATATTGAATATGTTTGTTGTGAAGGCAGCTGGCTGTCTTGTAGGGCTTCTCACCTTGAAGTCAAGTCTTTGGATGAACTTCAACTCCTTGTGGGTGAGAATCTGTCAAAGTAGATGGTAAGCCTGAGAGACAAAGGCTGAGAATGAGGACATCTAACCACTTCACAAGATGAGGGATGATATGAGAGTTGGACATCTGAGTGTGCAATCATGTCTACAGCAGATGGTTGATAATCTCATGATATCTTGCAAAGATGGGGATAAAGAGTGCAGAGGAAGTGAGTTACTTTGCCCACAAAATAAGAAAATTGTTTTGGATTGGGAATATCACCTTTCTATCTGAATCCTCCGTGGCTTCAATGTTGTTTTATAATTTATCTGCCCTAAAAAAGAAATATGTATTTTTAAAACCTCACATTTTTGTTCATGTTTCCTGTTACAACAGCTGGTATGGCAGAACGGTACTGACTGCAATGGAGGGAGGGTTTAAAGTGGTATATTGAGTTGATATCAAAATCTTAAAGGTATATTTTCATCATCCCAAAAAGTTCCAATTCTCCCAACCTATTTACTTCTAGCCCCTCCCACATATATCTAAAACTCATTTTTATCCAGACACAATCCTAGTTTATTGCTTCATGGCTTGTCCCAGTGGCCATACAAGTCCATAATGTGTAATCAAGACACTCTCAGTGCCCATGCTGTGTAATTTAGCTATGATGCATTGTTTGAATGTGATGCCAATCAAAGAGCTGTACCAATTGAGAGTTTTGATATATTTATACTGAAACTGTAGTTTGGGGTGACGAATGACTGCTTTAACAAGGTTGTTGAAGGATACTACCACGTAGCATTGCTTACAATTGGCAAAATAAGTCAGTTTTCACAAACAGAAGTTACCCAAAAAGTTGACATTTTGAATATTTGTTTTCAATTCTCCCAACCTATTTACTTCTAGCCCCTCCCACATATATCTAAAACTCATTTTTATCCAGACACAATCCTAGTTTATTGCTTCATGGCTTGTCCCAGTGGCCATACAAGTCCATAATGTGTAATCAAGACACTCTCAGTGCCCATGCTGTGTAATTTAGCTATGATGCATTGTTTGAATGTGATGCCAATCAAAGAGCTGTACCAATTGAGAGTTTTGATATATTTATACTGAAACTGTAGTTTGGGGTGACGAATGACTGCTTTAACAAGGTTGTTGAAGGATACTACCACGTAGCATTGCTTACAATTGGCAAAATAAGTCAGTTTTCACAAACAGAAGTTACCCAAAAAGTTGACATTTTGAATATTTGTTTACCCTGGCTTGTGACATCTATGTGTACAATTTGAAAAAGTGTCTGGTAAAAAATTTTTAAAACTCATGAAAAACTATTTTTATACCCATGTATGATGTGCTGGGGTTGTCTAAAAGTGACCATTTGTGTTAAGTATCTGAAGGAAATTTTACAGGTTTGCAAAAATTTTGAAAATTTCAGGAAGCAACTCAATGTACCCCTTTAAGAGGGTCATGATATGAAAATATTTGTGTCAAAAAGTTGGTCACAAGAAAAATGCAAAGAGAAGTTATTTGATGTTTGGGTGGGAAACGTTTTTAGAGACAGTGAAATACATTTCTGAGAAATGTGCAGGAATGTTAATAGTATATAAGTAATATATGGTAATATCTTCCACTTCTGTCAAACCTCATGTTTGTTTTAATTTTTATCTTTGCCAGTGAAAAGGTTGGGTCTGATGATGTGGCGTCATTTTTAGAGTTATGGATTATGTGAAGGATTGTGCTTCAATGGACCTGGCAGACAACAAAGGATCACTTACTGGTAGATGCATGCTAACAGTCTAGTGGTTAAGTGTAGTTTGTGATTATACAGTATTGGCTAAATTGTTTTTATATTGGCATTATAAGGAAGTGGTAGCTTCACAGACAAAACATGGCATACACCCTGTCATAACATGCCAATGTCCTATGCAGGACCATATAGGCCAATGATGCTGAAAGTCAGTAAATTTTCCTTGGTAGGGGCTATTGTAGTATTGACTGAAACATTATGCTGTCAGTTAGTAGTTAGGTTTCATAATTGTACTTTTGAAGGGTTCCTTGGTGGATATCAGGGGTGAAATGCATACTGCCATCCCACTGTTATTTTCATCACTGATTTTATCTTGAAAAAAAAAACCACTCAATTACAAATGACATGTAATTCTTCCGAGAGAAAGATTTCTGAAGCAAATACCATGACAGCCCAGCAAGCACCTAGTCGTAAGGAAGTACCTCATGTTGTATTTTACACATCTCAGGTCTATAGCCAGAGAAACAAATATGGAGGGGGGGTGGATGCGTTTGGAAATTGCTTTTTTTCCTTCAAAACCATTATTTAGGAAGGGTTATCCTCCTCAGTGTGAAAAACTTCTGCCTTTTCCTTGGAGTTCAGATGCAAGATGATGTGTGATTTTTGGTTTCGATGAAAAGAGAAACCTATGCATTCATGATGGCGTGTGTGTGTATGTATGTGTGTATGTGCGTGTGTATGTGTGTGTGTATGTGTGTATGTGTGTATGTGTGTGTGTTTGTGACACTTTGCTTGTTTACACGATATCTTGAGAAGGGAAAGTCCGACAGTTCTCAAACTTGGTACACAGATACCCCTTACTGAGAGGAAGAACGCTATTTATTTTGGTGGAGGTCAAAGGTCATTTGGGGTCACAGGGGGTCAAAAACCAAAATCTTTGTTTACACAATATCTCAAGGTAGAAAACTTGGATTAATTTCAAACTTGATATGTAGATGCGTTATGATGTAAGGAAGAACCCTATTGATTTTGGTTTAGGTCAAAGGTCATTTGGGGTCACGTGGGGTCAAACCCCAAAATCCTTGTTTACACGATATCTCATGGTAGAAAACTTGGATTAATTTGAAACTTGAAATGTTGATGCGTTATGATGTTAGGAAGAACCCTATTGATTTTGGTGGAGGTCAAAGGTCATTTGGGGTCACAGGGGGTCAAAAACCAAAATCTTTGTTTACACAATATCTCAAGATAGAAAACTTGGATTAATTTCAAACTTGATATGTAGATGCGCTATGACGTAAGGAAGAACCCTATTGATTTTGGTTTAGGTCAAAGGTCATTTGGGGTCACGTGGGGTCAAACCCGGAAATCCTTATTTACATGATATCTCATGGTAGGAAACTTGGATTTATTTCAAACTTGATATGCTGATGCGTTAAGATGTAGGAAAGAACGGGATATATTTTGGTGGAGGTCAAAGGTCATTTGGGGTCACAGGGGGTCAAAAACCAAAATCTTTGTTTACACAATATCTCAAGATAGAAAACTTGGATTAATTTCAAACTTGATATGTAGATGCGTTATGATGTAAGGAAGAACCCTATTGATTTTGGTGGAGGTCAAAGGTCATTTGGGGTCATGTGGGGTCAAACCCCGAAATCCTTATTTACACGATATCTCATGGTAGGAAACTAAGATTAATTTCAAACTTGATATGTTGATGCCTTAAGATGAAGGAAAGAACGGGATATATTTTGGGTGGAGGTCAAAGGTCATTTGGGGTCACAGGGGGTCAAAAACCAAAATCTTTGTTTACACAATATCTCAAGATAGAAAACTTGGATTAATTTCAAACTTGATATGTAGATGCGTTATTATGTAAGGAAGAACCCTATTGATTTTGGTGGAGGTCAAAGGTCATTTGGGGTCATGTGGGGTCAAACCCCGAAATCCTTATTTACACGATATCTCATGGTAGGAAACTTGGATTAATTTCAAACTTGATATGTTGATGCGTTAAGATGTAGGAAAGAACGGGATATATTTTGGTGGAAGTCAAAGGTCATTTGGGGTCACAGGGGGTCAAAGACCAAAATCTTTGTTAACACAATATCTCAAGATAGAAAACTTGGATTCATTTCAAACTTGATATGTTGATGCGTTATAATGTGAGGAAGAACTGGATATATTTTGGTGGAGGTCAAAGGTCATTTTGGGTCACGTGGGGTCAAACCCCGGAAATCCTGGTTTACACTATACCTCAAGGTAGGAAACTTTTATCCATTTCAAACTTGATATGTTGATGCGTAATGGTGTAGGAAAGAACGGGATATATTTTGGTGGAGGTCAAAGGTCATTTGGGGTCACAGGGGGTCAAAGACCAAAATCTTTGTTTACACAATATCTCAAGATAGAAAACTTGGATTCATTTCAAACTTGATATGTTGATGCGTTATAATGTGAGAAAGAACTGGATATATTTTGATGGAGGTCAAAGGTCATTTTGGGTCACGTGGGGTCAAACCCGGGAAATCCTGGTTTACACTATACCTCAAGGTAGGAAACTTTTATCCATTTCAAACTTGATATGTTGATGCATAATGATGTAAGGAAAAACCCAAGAATTTTGGTGGAGGTCATAGGTCATTTGGGGTCACATGGGGTCCAAACACTGAAATCCTTGTTTACATGATACATCATGATAGGAAAGTTGGATTCATTTCAGACTTGATATGTAGATGTATTATGATGTACAGAAGAATCCTTTTTATTTTGGTAGAGGTCAAAGGTCATTTGGGGTCAGAAGGGGACAAATCCTGAAAAACTCTTTAACACAATATCTTAAGGTAGGAAACTTGGGATTCATTTCAAACTTGATATGTTGATGTGTATGATGTAAGCTGATTGTTTGAGAAATATCTTAAGGCACAGTATGAAATTTGTAGAATTGTCTGTGTTAAAAGAAAAAAACCAGTTACTAACATGTGGAGTCAAAGGTCACTTCGGGTCACCAGTTCTTACAAGAAATGTAGCATTTCATTGAAAAGAGCATGTATGTATCATCGAAACCTCAATGCATTTTTGCATTCTGGTTTTAATAAGTCAGAATTATCTTTGGAGTTTAAATTATGGTGGATATTAGTTGTGACATTTTTTTTCTTTTGTTTTCTTTGTTTTTATTGGGGGGGTAAGAGGTGGTTATTTGATCCATCCATCCCTTAGTGGCTATGTGACTTATAAACTCATTCACCACCCCCTAATGACTATGTGATTTATACACTCCCTCAACTGAGTTAGATGCTTGTTCACTGTTAATTGAAGTGAGCCCTTTCTTTCCAGAACATAGAGTCCAATGGAAATTTGAGCCACAGAGTAAGTAAACACCATGTTTAGAAGAAGGTAAATAAGTTTAGGTTGCCCGGTCACCTAGTAGCATATGTGAACAAAATATCATATCTATGCCATAAAGAAATACATCATCTCAGTAACATCTGAGATATCAGAATTATCAGATGGAACTATACTCCTTGATTGACATCAGCATAAAAAAAATATTTGCTATTGAACATAATGAAGTTAGGATGATGCCCTTAGTAATTAAACAGAAAATGAAATGACTTTTGCAGATATGCTGAATGTTGTTATTGCAGGAATAAAAATGAGGAAAAAAATTATTTCCCTTGATTTGTGCTTAATGTTTGGTCATTATTAATTTATAAGGTGGTCATGAAAGGGAATGAGCAGGCACCCCCAACTTTATTTGAAACAAGGTCTGTGCCTCCCAAATCCATCTCATACCTCTTCGAAGTAAGTATCATTCACAACACTTTAGAACGTAATATTAAGTGTCAGCGCCAGACACTCAAATGGGAGGGGGGCTAAGTAAGGGCAAAATACAATGCTGGGGCTAAACTTTTTGGACCTGGTGACTGCAGAATCGAGCCCAAACTGCCGGTCCATGGGGTGGGGGTTCAGAGGGTTAAGCCCCAGAAAGCTCAGAAGTTTCAGCATATATATATATCTCTGGAGGAGAAATTAAGTCTCTGGAGAGATGTTTGTTTGTTTGTTCGGTTGGTTGGTTGTTTGTTTGTTTATTTATTTTTTGGTTAACCAACTTCTATGGGGAAAGACAAAATCTGGGGAACAAATGCCCCCTCCCCCTCCTAGGGCTGCCACTGGTAATATTACATGTTCCAGTTAAACCAAGAAGTGAAACCTTTAAAACTTCACAGATCGGTTAGAAAGATAATGTGGCATGATTCTCAAGAGCCATTATGAAATAGGAAGGATAGTCTACTCCACTCATCCAAATTAGAAGGACTGCATTTTACTTTTAAACGGCAAGAGCAGTCACCATAACTTGAAGTTGTGTAGTAGACTGTCCTGTTCAATGATTGGTTGCTGAGAGTCATGTGACATATTTTTCTCCTCAAATTTAAAATTTACTAGAAGTAACTGCTTGGTTTTGCCTTGCATATGCAATATTGAAGTCATAAAATATTATGAAAGATTCTTAAAAGAGAAGTATAGGAGAAAATTGATGTTAAGTTGTTGCTTCACAATAAGGTTTTGGGGGACTGCCCATGATCTGTAATGTGTAAGTTGGTTTGTTGATTGTGAAATGACAATCAATGACAAAGATAAGTGGATTATTTGGTCCATGCAATTGAATTCAGCAATTTGAGGAAAATATAACTTATTTTACATTTTTGTTGCTCAGATGAAATTTGGAAATTTATGCAAGGAAGAGTTTAGTCATTACCAATAAAAATTGAAATTCCAAGTTGGCATGAAAATGATTGTATAGGGCATTGATTCATTCATACTTTATTGCTCAATTGATGTCAATGACTGAAATGCTACTTTAAGTTTGATGAGATTTTATGGCTCAGTTTGTAATTAATCGGTTTATGCCGGGAGGAATCGGCCTTTTTCCAATTGTGACTCACAATTGTGTGAAAAACAATGGCAATAGGTAACATTTTAGAGTCTTTGAAAAGACCAGGACAGGAGTCAAACTCCAAACATCCTGGCTGAAAGTCTGATACTCAAACCACTTGACTTTCCCATCAACTTGCTACATACAAGAAATACTAATCCTAAAAAAATGTTCCTGTGGATGAATCAGATTAGCGCTTGTTTTTAGTTAGTGTAGGCCACCATTAGTGGGGTCCATCAGCCTAAAATCGTCTGTATTTTTTGTTTTCATGAATTTCAAACCCTCATATTTAGTGAAATTTGATAATTTAAGATACAAATTAGTGTAAAACCATCCATAATAGAAGTAAGCAAGGAAATCAAAGGATTTAAAGGTGATGGACCGCAGTTATGGCCGACTGAAAACAGACCATTACTTGCTGTCCGGATTCGTGTATAACACCATCCCCCAAGCAGCCAACACTACTTGAAAACCTTAAAACCCATGCCATGAAAAAAAAAGTCAATTTCTCATTCAGGAACTCTCTCAGACACAGGGACAGAGGAAACAGGGACTACAGGGGCTGTAGCATCTCCCTTTTTCTGCTGTTGGCATTTGGGCATTCCTTAACTGGAGACTAGTAATACATTGGACTGCTCCAGTGATTTGCCTTCCTCTCTTTCAGGATTGGCTCCTCTTTGTCCCTGATATATAAGTTTTAAATCATAAGAGGGAAGTTGGTTTTGTGGAATCATGGCAATTTTCTTGTCCCATCCAGAAGTTTCCTGAAAAGACCTTTGTAAACTTTTTTTTCCTATTATGCAAGATTAAATATGTGTAAATTGTAAGAGAGCTGATAGATTGTTTCACATACATATCTCATACTGTTTATTCATTGTAAAGCAATGGGAAAGGTGCAAAATACTTTGTTGAAATATTACCAACCATACCAGGAGCTAGCATCATTGAATTATCATCTATTTTCTTGGTGAGACAAACTGTCTCATAACACAGCATGTTCTGGTGCCATTAATTTCTTAATATGTGTTTAATATCAACAGATGAGTCACATTCAAGTTAAAACACAACATGGGGTGAAGGTGAAAATAAAATTGACAGGCCTCTTGAAACAGTCCACAAAGTCATAATAAATTACAAGTTCGTTATGAGATGTTGAGGATAATATGTTTATAAGTGCGCTCCTAATGTTTACAATTGTTTACACACTACATTCAACATTGCATTGCAAAATGAAATAATGTGAGATACTATCTGAAGAGGTTACGTGTTTCATATGACAAAAACAAAATACAAGTGGATGATCCTAGGGAAGCATTTATGTCATCCTGTGTCAGTTTACTAATTTAAATATAAATAATCTAAAGAATTTATACATATAAAGATCTAAAATATTTATGTTGCATTTTTAAAGAATTGTGATAATTATGAAGAAATGTAATGATTGTTTGAAAGATAGAACAAGAGACCTAAAATTGCAAAAAGAAAGAAATATTCAGATGAGTTTTTTAAACCTTCAACAGGCTCTTTCATGTTTTCATGCCTGAAATCTAAGTAAGTGAATAAATGAATTGAAAATACTAGAATACCAGAATTTTAAAACCTGATATGATATCTAAATTTCTGAAACTGTGTGTTATCACTTTGTATTTTCATTTTTTTTTTGTTATCTTAAGAATAAAGAATTTTTAATAAAGAGTAGCAGGTCTTAATTTATCATTTTGGTGGTCTCATTTTCTTCTATTATCATTATTACTAAAATTTAAAAGAAAAATCGTAGTTCAACTACCCCTTCCCCATCCCTCTTACATATCTTGCATACCTGTGGTTACAAGTCTCCCTTTTAAAATGGTTTTTTTTTATAGAATCATGTAGTGAATTCTTTTGCTATTCCATTATCTTGTCCAGGACTGAAGTTGACAATGAACCATGCTTCCGTGGGGACCAAGCACTTTCGTGTTCAGTGGCATAGCTAGAAAGTCATAATTGGAGGGTCCACAACATATTTAAATGGGCCAAAGCCAAGGTGCAGACATGCAGCAACAGTTTTGGAGCAGATTATTTTTTGCCCGAAAAATTTAATAATCCCTGCCCGAAAGACTAAGTGAGGGCCACCATTGATTGGCAAAGAGCTTACAGGAAACTTTCAAAAATCAGATCCCTTAAACAGCAGGAAATGGCATTTCTCAGGCTTGTAACTAGAAATGAAGCAGTTGTCATTTTGAGCTTTCGTTGCCAATGATAGAAAGAAATCAGGAACTTTCTAACTGATCAGAGAATTGAAAGATAAAATTTGTCACCATCACTGGTCGAAAAGCTTGGTCTTGCATCTATTCCAGAGGAAAAAACTTCGCAAAGCCAATTGAAAAAGTTCTAATTTAAACTCTATTGCGAGTGTTGGCTAAATTCAAGAGGCTGAATTGATGAAACTGTCGACTGCGCGAACTCCTGACTTTACATTATTTTTAATTCGAACACCTTTTGAAAAATGTCAAGTTACGAGGTGGGTTTAAATGAATTTCCAGGCACACTTCTGGGAAGACATATTCACACTGAACTGATGACATTATGTAATTGAAAAACAACCTACCCGACTTTTGTTACCGTTGCCCGAATTTCGGCTGTAGGAGTAGGATATATGGCAAACTATGGCCCTGCAAGTTTGCAACTGAATATCCTGAAGTCAATCCACGTAATTAATTTGACAATTAAAACTTGCCAGACCTTGCTTCAATATTTGTCCGAATAGTTAACCATTTTGGCAAGACGACATGAAGTGAGGCTGAGGAAAACGCTCTTCGTAAGCTGCCCGAATGCATCGCAAATCTTTATCATTTTAATTTCCATGTGAATGTGAAAAAATGGGTTATGGTTTTCGGGCAAAGTTTTGAAAGATTTCAGATAATCGGCCAGTAAGATCATTGTGTTTTGCAAAATTTAAAAACACACTGAGTAATGACCATTTCCTTTAAAGTGCTTCCCAAATGTGTAGTGATTTATATTTTTTACCTAATTGATTTTTTGTACATTTGTTACCCTAACTATAATAGTTTTTCAGGCATACGTTTGAAAGCACTTGGCTATTCCACCATTTCGGGCATTTTGCTGCGAAAGACTGTGGTGTGAAGTTCTCGAATGATGATTTTTAGTTGCCTGAATATGTAGCGGTTTTGTTTAATTTGTAACTTTGTTGATTTGTCATGAAAACTTTACCGCAAATAAGATTTTTCCCTCTTTTTCTGGCATACCTTTTTCAGATTTCAGGCACTCGTAGGGGTTTTCTGAGTAATAAAATCCATGCCAATTTTTAGAACCTAAGTGGTTGCCAAAATTTTTTCCTAATTCCTTCCCGAATTTTAGATCTTGAGAAAATATGGGGAGAGTTTTCTCCTGTCCCTTCCTTGTGCGCCTATCGGTGCAACTGACACATGGTTTTTTAACAGATAACATTGAAAATTTTTTGGATGGTATGCGGAAGTTTGTGAAGCAAGGCCTTCCAGGAACCGTGGCTACGCAGCCTACGCCACTTTTCTTGTAAGGCCCTTATGCGCTACAACTCGGCGAACTGATACGGGCGCTGAGCTTCAACGAACTCTCTGTGCATGCAAACAATGGTCTCTGCAATCAATGCAACCGTGGAGTTCCTTCGGAGACGAGCGAGTATCCACTGCGACATCGGGTACGCTCAAGGAAACCATGCCGTGTTCGTGAACGAATAGTCGCAGGTTCGCAGCTCGAGCACAGCGGGATCGCACCTTTCTTGTGTGACGTGCAAACTTCTGCGACAAATTTATTCCTTTTTGTCCCAAGCCATGTTTGGGGCAGAGAAAAGCACTGCTTTCTTCTTGTCCTTCTTTAAAACCACCTTACCCTTAGCAACCAAGTAATTTCCCAGCTAAAGCCGAAAGTATAGCTAGCACTGTTTACACTTAAAGTGAACCTCAAGTCTAGAATTAAAAAAATATATATATTTATGCAGAATTTTGAGGAATGACTCTAATTCATCCAACTCCCATTGTCATAGCTTTTTCCATTGTTGAGATAATAATAGATGTTGAAGTTTATCCACTTGAACAAAAATAGTAGGCCCATATTGCACAATAATTTGTGATTTTTTGTTGTTGTTGTACAACGTACATTACATGCTTTGTTTTCTTTGATATAAAAATGTTTTTATGACCTTGAGTAATTTCTGTTCACTTGCATAGCATGGTCATGTTGTAGGGAGAGGGCTTCATCACATTATCTTATAAGAGTATGAGTGCTATCACATATTGGTACAAGGTGCAGTAACTTTCAGGAAAACAAAGAAATGCAAAGACTAATTTTAGGTGTACAACAAAGATATTACGTATTATTGCACATTATTAATGCTCAATATTTTAGACTGGGTGAATAAACTTTTATTTAAACATTTTATAACTCAGCTCTGGAATATCCTTCGACGATGGGGATTGAACTATTCGAATTTGTTTCTCATGTTCTGTGATATATCGTCTCGAAATTTTAGTCTTGATGTACTCTTTAAACTTAAAACGTACATCTAAACAAAGCATTAGGTCAAACTGTCACTCTTTATCTACGCCTACACCAACTTTGTTCTTGGAATGAAAATCATTTAAATTGACAAAATATTATCGAAGAATGACAAAATATTATGGAATGTAGATTTGTCAACTTAGTAAATGAAAAAGTCTCTCATACTTCCACAAGGCTTCAGCATTCAACAATAGGAGTATTGTGTTTCAAAATTTGCCAGTCTTTCCAAGTAAAGGTTTTATAATGAGTTGGCAATACAAACATTTTCCCCAGACATAACAAACTTTGTTTGAACTCCTAAACTGTGCTTGAACTCCTAAATTTTGAATAGTTTTTTGAGGGTTTATAAGTTTGCAATTTCTTTGTCACGTTGTCGTCAATTTATTTAGGCTTCTGGGTTCCATGTTTGCTATACAGGTATGTATACTAGAATGCCCCTAAAGGTTTTAACTTTCCTAGAACTAGGCTTATATTATTGTGGCACGGATCGGGGTCTGAAAACTTTTGCAACATCGTGCTTAACTTTTTTATGTTCTGGTTGGGACACTGAAATATATTTAGGAAAGTGACAGTCTTTTGCAAAAGATATCGCCGTTACGGAGGATTACCTTCAGTCAACCGACTGCATGGTCAAGGGGTTAGAGTATCAGACTTGCAGTCGTGAGGTTGGGATATCGAGTCCTGGTCGGGTTATATTGAAGACTTTGAAAACGGAACCTGGTGCCCAGCATATCAGTTGTGTATAAAGGGAAAACGAGCCAGTGGGCCATAACTGGAAAAAAGGCCATGGCTGACTCGAATTGAACCAATTGTTTGGAAACTGGGTGGTATACTTCATCTAGGCTAACTTTGTCTCGAGAAAGTTCTTGCTACCCCATCGCCAATCAAAAAACAACCAAAGTAACCTACACTTTCAGTTTTTTAAGTGTAAATGTCACTTGAAGAACTCCAGCACGGAAGTGTATTTTCGTGGCATGAGCAAGGTTTAATCTGAATGGGTGTAAAGGGGGGAAGGGTAACGTTAGGTTCGTTAATGTTTTTACGCCTCAATTTATAACATTCAGGCTTCTGGTTTAATATAGCGAGTTTTTTTTCAGCTGTTGTGTAAAGGGAAAGGGAGATGCAGTACCCCCGTGAGAAAAACGAATGACATAATTATGTTCCTATTCGTGAGCATTACGTCCGAGCCGTACACCAAAATGAACAGGAACTCCACGGCCAGTGGCGTAGCCAGGATGGGATTTTTGGGGGGCCTAGGTAACAAGTGGGGGCCTGGTACCTCGGAAGGTCAGGCACGCCAAGACTATCTAAGCGGAGCGCCACGTCGGTTGGCGCGGAACGTACAAGAAAATTTTGGGCTTTAAAACCCCTTCAGATGGCCGGAAAAGGCACTTCCCATGTGTTTTAAGCTGGATGTACCCAGCCTTGAAATACGAATCTCATGTCTGTGACTTCTCAAATTATGAGAATGAAAAATCAATCTATGAAAAATGGTAATACATACACTTTTTAGGACCCCAAAACTGGGCACATCGGATCTGTGGTCAGGGGGATGAGACTAAAGGGAACCAGTACCTCCCTTTCCCTTGAGAAAAATAGTAAACTTCATAAGGACGTAGATCACAAATGCGGCAATATTTGAATCTAAGCGGAACGCCACCATCGGTTTGCGCCGAGCGTAAAAAAAAAATGGGCTTTAAAACCCCTCCAGAGGGCAGGAAACGGCACTTTCCACGTGTTTTAAACTGGATGTACCCAGCCGCAAATGCGGCAATATTTGAAAGGATTTCAGCTAACCTAAGGCAGTACCCTACCCTTTAACAAGAAAACCAAAAGTAGTTGTGTACCCCTCTGAGAAACTTTCTTTGCGTTAGATTTCCTAGATGCAAAATGATGCTATGTTTTGCAAAACTTTAAACTGATTATAGGCCTAAGTTTTAGGATTTTCCCTTTTTGGGGAGCATGAAAAATATCAAAATATTATTTTTTACAAGAGACATACATACTACCAAAGAAACAATGTGCAAAATGGTTCAGTATTTGTCCATCGGTACATTACGTAGTCAAAAT
Source organism: Holothuria scabra (assembly GCA_037179385.1). NCBI lineage: Eukaryota > Metazoa > Echinodermata > Holothuroidea > Aspidochirotida > Holothuriidae > Holothuria > Holothuria scabra. The sequence continues at coordinate 37,562,946 of CM074182.1, read as the reverse complement.
TAAAATACTACGAATAAATCTCTTAAAATAATTGAACCTCAAAGCAGAAGTATGGATCATGTGGGAAACACATGAAATCAGGATCTTGTGGACATTTTACAAATCCCCCGGACGCCAGTGCCAACTGGTAAAAAGAAGACTTGTCGAAAAAAATCGTCCTGCAGTGGCACTTGTCATGGGAAGGAGTGAGGCACGACATAGTTTTTAAAGATGGAAGGGAAGAGTTATCCTATACCTTACCCTTACCTGCTTACAGCATATTTTGTGTACGATAAAGTATGGGAATGGTCGTGTAAGAGTGGTCTCCAGTGTACGATTGCCTTATTTTCAGTAAATCAGCCATCCGAAAAGCAGAAAGGGTCTTAACCTAACAAAGTCACAATAAAATTTGTCGTCGAGACTTTTGTTTCATATTCTAAGTGAAATGCAATAAACGACAGTGCAGATCACAAACGGTAGGTAATGTAGTGAAAGTAGGCATTTTGAAGTTATTACTTGATTACATACGTGCGAACAAAATGTGTTTTACACACATTCATCCATGTTCTTTTTTTAATTTTTACACATTTTATTTATTTACTGTTTTGAAGGAAAAACTACAAAGTTTATTTCCGTTCAAACATTTTATTTTTTTCAATTACTTCATCAGGACGCAAAAAATCTGGGGGCCTGAAGAAACTCTGGGGCCTAGGCCCTCAGGCCCCCCCCCCTCCCGTGGCTACACCACTGTCTACGGCCAACGGGGTAAATCTTATACTTACCCGTATGGAAAAAGTACGGGTCCGCACGATCTAGGTTCTGATTTTGAGCTCTTATTAACGCACAAGCACTACGCCTTTGCGCTAAGCCTATACTTGGGAATGAACGTTTAAATTGAATATGGCAAGCCGTTTGACATTTGAATCCCTAATATTCAGAATTGGAAATTGGTGGTGCTTACCCCACCCCCAGAAAAGTCTGATAACCTTACGATTGGAACAGCTGCTTTAAGATTTTTCATACGATTCGCCAGCTCAGATATCCAATTTGTAATGTTATTGAAAATTTGACTATTTTTTACCATTTGTTTTTGGTTCATCCCTTAGCCCATTTGGTGCGTGCGAGACAAGCCCATAGCTATAGTGAAGGGGACATGTGCAAAATCAGCACTTTGGTTTGGGGTGCCCGTGGCAAGAATGGGTTGGGTTCTCCCTGACCAATGACTTATGCGAGTTTTGAAAGCCACGTGCACATACAATTTATGCTCAGATAGACACTTTCATTTATTTTTGGCTTTCACGAAGAGAAATGGCAATTTTGTACATGACTTCCGCATTTGCGTAGACATTTTCGGGGAATAGGACCCCAGATCCCAACATTGCACTTTTTTCTTTTCTAGGTGAAACAATATATAAATCACAACTAGTGTCGGTTTGTAAAAATTACCATGTAAAACAAAAAAGTGTGAATAAATAAAAAATAGCTCCCACTAACTGTTTCTTGTGCAAATAATTTGAAAAGTGCATTTTAGTCTACATAAAAATGAAGCAAACTAAATGTTCTCGCAGTTTCCATTTTGCTTCTCTTTAAATGACCAAGATCATGCTTGACCGTACCTGACTCTTCTTCTCAGGGGGCTGTGTCTCTTTGCCCGAATCCAGATAGCACCCCAGGACATAATCTCTGCCCGACTGAGGTACGGAAGTCTGCCTGACTAAGTTAGGTTTTGGCTAGGGGCGGTGCAGCCCCGCCCTCCCGGTCCGTAGGACCATGCTTATGGTATATAGTTATTCCGTCAATGTAGTGGTTATCCAACACTGTACGATTATGTCAGGAAAATGTTTTTTTCTGTTCTTTGGTAGAACCAAAAATGCCAAAATATCAAAGCAAATGAATTTTTCTCTCATATTTCATGGAAAAGTTATCTAGAGGAACAAAAGACCAACTGCAAACCTTCCGTCTTGGCCATTTCTTACAATGTACTTGAGTACAAGCTTATTTCTAAGAAAGTCACGTAATTTGTATATTTTAAAAAATGACGGTTTTCGGAAGTGTGCTTATCTTCATTTCCAGACGTCAATAATGACATCTAATAGTGGTAAAGTTCTTAAATCTTGTTCCCTCTGTACTATTTTGTGTCTTTGTCTCTAAAATTTCGTTCCTTTTTACATGAAATATTGAATCAAGACTTGGCAAAAAACGAACTATTAATGGCCTTCTTTATCTTTATACTCGTTTGTGGAAGAAAAGATCGGTAATGTGCTGAAATAGAACTATATTTCTTTGAGAGAATGGGAGAGTGCTTTTACACTAGGTGAAGAAAACTAAATGAGAAGTTAGGTAGGTCATGAATTATGTCGTGCTGAGGCTCAGAGTGGACACCCGCTTCAAAGACTCTGTAGCTTGCCAGTCATTATCGCCAACTGACCGAAAACCCTAACTCTGGGTAACCCTAGTCCGGATACCCTAATAAGGGCACCCAGAGTTCGGGGTTTCCGTAGTGTTGGTACCGGGGGTTCACCTCTCAGAGCGAATATCAGTTACACCGAGGCACCCCGCTCCCTTTATTTCTTCTCCAATAATATAAAAGAACTGCTATTTCATTTCATGCATTTTGGTGTATTCCCCGCCCTGAAAAAGTGTTCGCTCCTTGGAAATTGTCGGACGTTTCAGTACCTTGCTTGTCTATAGGCGAAAAACGGGAAGTCATCCGAGATCTGATAGCCCAAGAAAAAATGCTCTGGTCACTCTCGCTGATCCCATCCCTCTGTCAATATTAAAGCAACTCGCTGGTTAAAATGTAAATCTCTAAATCTGAACTTAAGTCATACCCCATCACAAAACTGTGTTGGGCTCAGTCCCCGTAGCCAGGGGCATGAGGGCTCCCCTGATTTTATTGTTCTCTAGAAATTTCAAGTTTCCAGTGACTGAACACATTTACACGTCCCCCGCCCTCCCCTGAAAACGCTCGTCTTCGGAAACGGTTTGACAAACTTTGGGTACTTTGCCTGGCGTTGGATGTCGGTGTTGAGTCTCGTCTTTTCCCAGAATTCGCAAACATAGTTTATCGATTATGGACACATATACTGGTGAGCATACAAGTCCAATCGTGTGATGAGGACACTCTGTTATGATGTTGTGTACTTTGAGGTACTCTATGTCTTATCATGGAAGTACTACCTCCGAGGTAGAACTTTGGTGGTTTTATGAATCAATGAGTAGTCACAAACTGAGAATTTTGCTTCCTATCAAAAATGTAGCTTGGGAGAATGAGTGTCTGTCTGAAGTTTTAGCCTCGTGACCTGACTTTGTATATGTAGCGATTTGACGCTTTCTCACCCCCCCCCCCCACCCGTCTAATTCTAATCTATGATAGGGAAACAAGCCAGTGCCCCGCAACTCGAAAAAGGGTTTTACGTTACTTCTAGATTAAATCAGAATTCATAAGTTCAGGCGTAAAACCGCATCTAACAGAACTTATCAATGGAGTTATATTTTCAAATAATCATGGAGAACACGAACAGACAGAGAGAGAAAAAGATATCCAGGCACACAGAAAGATAGACAGATAAACAGACAGACAAACAAACAAGCAGGCGAGAAAACGGTCTGCAATCCACAAGGTCATGGTCTATATTTCTGCCTGTATTCGAACACTATCTGTTGCGAAGCACGCATACTATATTACGGATAAATTTCATAGTTCAGCAATTGACAATGGTTATAAAAACTGTCTGTACGCTATTCTGGACTGAAGAAGGTGCTTCATAGATATAATTAACTTTACAAAATACATACAGTTATATGAAGTGCATGGCATCAGTAAAAAGGTGAATGATTTAGCAAAAGTATGTGTAAATGTATCTGACCATGAAAAGATTGCTATGAAAGCTAAAAGTTTCAAGGATGTCTGGTGCGAGCTTAATCATGTATCACGTCGGTATGTTTATGCTATTTATTAGCCCCTTTTTTTCTTCCTAACTTTTAAATTTTAGCATGCAATTAAAGACCGTGTTACCTAAACAAATTTAATTCCATTATTGGAAGGTTATCACCTCGTGCTGACTTTTCTCCAACGCAATGTGGATGATCTGAAAGTCGGTGGGTCTTATATGGAGGTCTAGTTCTAGGTCATGTCTGAGGTCGATTGGCCACGTGATCACTGTGGAATGTTAAAATGTAATTTGCATGGATTATACTCGTAGCTCTGGATTATGTAATGCCTGCTTATTATAGGCTATGTCAACCCGTGTTATGCTGTCAGTTAAAGTTAATTAACTAAAAGAAAATTAAAGGTGGGTTGATCGAAATCTTGGCCCTCAATGCCCTTGGCTTAACCTTCGTAGTTAAAGTATAGACGAATCCAAACAGCAAGTGATGGTATGATTTTAGTCGACCATAACTGGGGTCTATCACCTTTTGATCGATCAATTTCCTTCTTGCCTGTATTATGGGTGGTTATACTCTGATATGTATCCTAATTCCCTTAGTTTCACTGACTGTGGGGATTTGGAGTTCATGTAGACAAGGTTAATGGACCCCACTGATGGCTGTCTACAGGCAGTAAAATTACTGGATTCGTCTATACGTTGAGTAACATACTCAAGTCAGCTCCACAAGTGGTAACAGGCCGTGGTGCCGTTAGAGCAACTCCCTGGTTAGATTAAACCAAGTTTTAAAGTGAAGCGTAAAATTGTGGTAACCAGGTAACTAACTACTGAAATAACACTCATGTCTGCCATAGCCGGTTAACGGACAAGAGCAGTCACCTCAATTTGAAATAGAGTAGTAGACTGTCCTGTTTCATGACTGACCGCTTAGAGTCATGTGACAACAGGTTTTCCTCTTGTGTTGTGCTTGATTTACATTGAATATGCAATATTGAAATTATAAAATATGATGAAAGGTACTTTGAAGAGATATAAAAAGAAAATTGTGATATTTAGCAGTTGCTTCAAAGTAAGTCTGTGGTGGGGACTGCTCTTGACCTTTAAAGGTAATTGCTTAAGCTAAGTATGTCAGTGATTCAGTTGATGCCAGCCTGAGGTAACAACCCTTCGAAGTCAAGATAGAGGCCGGAGACAGCTAGCATGGAAATATCTGGACCTTACCATGCTAGTTGTAAGTCCATCAATTTCCAGAAAAATTGCTGCAAGCACTCCCAATCAATAAAGTCCCGCGGAAGTCCATGGCCCAAGACACAAGACTAAGGCTGCAAAACCAGTCTGGTATTCGAGTCGAACAGTAGCCAAATTTTGACGAGATTTTCATATTTCTAAAGGCGCTGCCTGAAAAGAGGGGGAATAAATGTACGTGGTTCCAGCGGTAAGGTTTATAACTGGAACCAATTACCGCTTGGGCAATGGACGTAAGACATTTTATTTCTTTTTTCGTTTCGTTTATTTTCCATATTCATAAATATAGCAGGCGTATTAACTTACAGAAAAGTGATGATGGAGGCCTGGAGAAAACAGATGCTTGTGGCAAACAGGCCAACCTTAAGGCAAGAGCAGTAACCCCAAGTGGGAGTAGTGTGGTAGGCTGTCCTGTTTCATGAGTTGGCTCATTGGCGTCATGTCATGGTGTTTTCCTTTTCAAACGTGAAATTTACTAGCATTAATTGCTTGGTTTATCTTGAATATGCAATGGTACAATCCTGAAATATACTGTAAACACAAATTAGTCAAACAGTGCCTGAATCGACCAATCACGTTAGTCAACAATATTGACTAATATTGAGCCTCTTTGACTAAGTTTTTACTGTTATTCTTTAGTCCATTTCTACGAAATAGTGTAGTCAGATATCATCACAAATTAGTGAAATATGAGTGACTTACGAGTTTAGTCTTATGAAAAGAAAAAAGAAGAAAATTGTGAGATTTCACTGTTGGTTCAAAATAATTTAAGGGGGACTGCTCTTGCCCTTAAACAAAAAGTTACAGGTGAAACAGAGAAAACGTGCAATTAAGTTGTGATTCATTACAGGGTGTGTAAAAGAAATATGACAATATTCTTGAAAATCTGCCAAGTGTCACAGCATTTGTTTTCGTCATTGCACGGAGTGAGTCAGATTATATTCACGAAAAAAATAGAAAGAACGATTTTCAAAAGTGCGATTTTACGCATATTATTGATGTTCATTATTTTTGATGCTAATCGACGGTGTTATGCAGTTTCTTCGTATCTAAAGAAAGTGCATTTGGTGAGACCCATTACAATTGGCTCACTTTCTCTCTTTAAAGGTTATGGTGTTCGCATATATAGCGAGGCAATAATCAGTCAAATAATTTAGTTAATGAATAGTGTAGACAAAAGATGACCTTTAAAATAGCATCAATAACAAGGTTAACTGGTTAATGAGGAGGCAGTCTTGGCCCGCTCGAACTGGGAGTTGAACATGAACTATTCGACGGTCTAAAGTTACTCGCCGAATAGTTAAAGAGCTGCTGCAAATCTATGTGTAATTGTCTATGACAAATTCAGTGTGGTCAGAATTAACAGCAAACTTTACAGTACTTTATGAGCATGCTTGGGATCCCAGCACAATCTCCTTCCCCTTACAACGACTTATTCTTTTTTAAAGGTCAGTCGGGTTACATGGTTTATTTAAAGGCCAGTGACGTCGATAGGGAGCAAGTTGCCTCGTGCGCTACAGAGGGCGCCAAATCGAGATAACTTGAAACTGCTGGACCTTCCCTCTGCCATTAGCCAATGGTGGAGCCAGGAGAAAATCCAATTTTAATCGGAAGCCTGCATCCATACGATGAAAGACATAAGCCCAGTAACCTTCTTGATTTTCCTTACCGGAAGATATCATTTGAGAAAATCCTCAAGGCTCCCGATTTTCCTTGCAAAAATTCCAAAACAAAAATCAGTGTAAGCTTTAGATTTTCAAACGTTCTGGAGAAGAAAGTGAGACACTCCATTTTAAATATGAAACATCAACCAACATCACTCTTGATTTTACCCCACCGACTTATATATATGGACCTATCCGTAGATGGTCGCCGCCGACTGGGACAAAAAAGGCGCACCAAGATGGCCGCAGTGAAGCTATAAATCGTCTGATTTGACGACGACTCTGTAATATTTTAAACAAAAGTTTATCTTGAATGGGAAACAATATCATATTCCTGCAGGGTTCTTGCAAAATATAGCGATATACTTGAGAAAGTCCAAACTTTCACACAAAACCATAGCGGACGACCATCTTGGTGCGCTTTTTCTCACACTACGGTAGCGAAAATCTACCAAGCAGTTTGCTCTGTCCATGTATAGGAAGTCCGTGTTTTCACTTCACACACTTCGGCAGGTTGATCTTAAATAAAGACTCCAATTTTTCAATTCTCCTCTACATACAAAACTTTTTTTAGAAAAACAAATTTAAGCCCAAATTGCGGCTATTTATTTCAGCCTTCTTCAGCTCGAATGAAGCAAACTTAAAACGCTCAATGTAAAACACCTCAATAAAAAACATTCTAATAAAGATACAAGCAAGTTAAACGGTCCTAATTAAGAAAAACATTCTAAAAACTAGCTTCATAAAGGAGTTAAAAAGATAAAACAGATAAGAGGCTTAGGATAACAAAAAACCCAAAATTAAAAAAGATTAAAATTCTAGCATAAAGGTCCAAAATAAAAAAGTAGTAAAATAATTGGAAACTAAGGGAGCTAAGAAAGGCCTAGAACCAGAATAGGCGTACAATTTTCAAACACAAAATACCCAAAATGTAAAAAGTTAAATGATCCATGACCTTTACCGTAAGTAACTTACTCTTTTGTATGAATTAAATTCTTTCCTTTTGTTAAGCCCTGAGGGATGTAAAGTATTGAGCTGGGCCAGCCAGTAACCCTCTCTTTTGGTGAGAAGGGAGTCAATGTTTTGTGAGGCGTTAATTTGTTCAATAATAATAAATTTTATTTCAGAAATATGGTGTGGGCAGAATTAAAATGCACCGCCAGCTCACATCTACCTCGATTATTAAGGAGGTCCGATTTATGATTTCTGAACCTGATTTTAAATTCAGTGGCTGTTGATCCTACATATTGCTTCTGACATTTTAAGCAAGTAGCTAAGTAGATAACAGATTTACTGGTACATGACAGATAACTCTTTATGTAATACATCTTCTTCGTTGTACAGCTAGAAAAAGAGGAACCCTGTAATAAAAAATTAATGCAAAGGTCGCATCTTGATCGGTTACATTTATAGCACCCTAAGTCAGTGGTATTCGTTGTTTCGTTTTGATTGGGTTGTTTTGATCTCATTAGCATATCCTTAAGGGATTTGCATTTCCGGTAGGCGGTGAAAATAGAATTGTGTGGGAAGACCTTCTTCATATGGGGGAGTGTATATATATATATATATATATATATATATATATATATATATATATATATATATATATATATATATATATATATATATATATATATATATATATATATATATATATATATATATATATATATATATATATATATATATATATATATATATATATATATATATATATATATATATATATATATATATATATATATATATATATATATATATATATATATATATATAAAGAGGAAAGCCAAACTTTTTCAGGAAAGTTTTCAATATTGTCCGAGTGCCTTGATCTGCATGATTATGTTCAGTAACCCCAACAAATTACAAGTCACGGCGTAAGAAGGTCAGATTCTTCAGTAAAAAAACCCGAAATCTGTCATAAAAGTATATTTTTTTTCTCCAATTAAAGCTTCAGATCTGTTAGATTTTCAAATATGTATTAAAATTTGGCAAAGTGTTTTGATCAGTAAATCTTCCGATTTTGCATACTCCGTGCAATAGCCCAAGACAACTTCCATTACCCTGACATTCTACTAAATTTTGCTCTTGAAAGGCAGATATCTCAATAAAAAATAACAATTATTTCAATTTCACCTCACGAAAAACCCAAGTTTCATTAAATTCTAAAATTTCTCTAATATAAGGCTCTTTTAATGTTCAAATCTTTTTCTAAATGGGTAAAAAGTTTTCAGGCAAATTTCCAGTTTCGTCTGAGAGTCTTAGACCCTACCTACAGCTCCCTGGTACGTAGCCTGGCCTACAATAAAATGACTAACTCCAAACAAATTTCAGTCGCCCATAAAACTTTTTCGATTTTGCTTAATGAAGGGCAGAATCTTCAATATTTTTCCTGGTCAATATTTCAACGGGCAGACATAAAGATGTACCATCCGGTGCCATTCAGCTTTGCTTTGGAAATGGTACGGTGTGCTCAAAATACGAACTGCTGAGGTTCTTCTTATATTCCGAGAAAGTGCCATTTCCGCTAGCCTGACTGCCTGAGGTCGCGACCATTTCAGAATTTTCTGTGCTCTCTTCGCCAATCGTTGACGTTATGTGTAGGTAGAAGGTATAGGCCGTGTCAAAAATCCAAGCATTCCCATAAAAGTATACAGCCCTCCTTCAATCTCCAACCAAGAAAAAGTGGTTTTTACACTGTTTATATCAAACAGTATTCTTCCCCCGTTGTCAGTCCTTGTGTTGATGTCATCGTTTCCCTTTTCATTGGATATTTTTCTTTCATTTTTTATCGCTAAAATTCAGATCGGAAAAATCCAACCAATCAAATCTGGCGTATTTGTATTAGAAGGGTGTTGAGGTCGAGAAATTGAGTCTTGTCTGCCTGCCCCCTTAATATCAAACATCTCCCTACGCCTCTGGGTATTGAAAAAGAAAATAGGAAATATTAACTTTAAAGACAAACCTAGTGGCCCCAAAAATTGTTTTTTTTTTTAAACAGCGTAAATGCCGTTAACTCTCACCCCAAAGTACAATTTTTCGTAGTAGTCCACATAAATTCTCAACTTGGCAGAGGTCTTTGATTGACAGCAAGTTGAAAAATGTAGAGTACTGTATAGCTCATACAAAAAAGTATTTATATTCTGCTAAGAATGTTTTTATTACACATGTTGGTCTTATTTACCTGCGTAGCAGACTGTACGGCATATTCCGTGTTCAGTCATATCCCATTTATGGTTTTGGAAGCTGAGGAGCTGAGAAAACGGAGTCCGCTCTGCCGGGATAGGTCTTGTATGTTCACCCTGGAGCAATAAAAAGAGATTGTGTCTGGATAAGTTTTTGACAATTGTTGGAGGTGCTTAAGGCTTAAGTAAGTAGGTTATGATTTGGAACTCTTTGTCGTGAGTTAGTTAATTAGATAGAGTTTTACGGCCCAGTTTGTCGTGAGAGATCCATGCCTTTAATGTCACAATTGTCTTCTTTCTTCTCCCACGTATATCTTTTGTGATATTTTATGGCGTAAATATTGCAAATTCAAGGTAAACGAAGGCGTCGTTAGTAAATTTCACAAGTCCTTGAGAAACATTGTTTACAAGAACCATTCATGAAATAGGATAGACTAATGCGATTTCAAATTGTAGTGAATCATTCTATCAGTTCTATACACTTTGATACCTGCTAATTCGCTGAAGATTCGATCATTCGTGAGAAATTTCTTCCCGAGAGTAGGGGTTTACGAAAAGTAATGTCTTTCTTCACATTCTGATTATGTTGCGCTCCTCCACTAACAACAGATTAAATTGTAAAGCCGCGGTCACACTGCAATGAATTCGGGTCAGATTCCGATCCGATTTTTGTGAGTTATTGTTTAAATCTTCACCAATTTTGACGTGACATCACACCGACTATTTTTGCTATCGGACTGCTAGTCCGATAATATTTGTTTGTCGATGTGACGTCACGAAATAATTAGCACAAATTTAATTTTCATAGTCCTGAGATGCAACTCATATATTTACACTCGTTAGCAAATTTGGGATTCTTTCCGACCAGAGATGGAGACAGATGTAATGAAAACTCACAAATCCGATTAAAATTCATTGCAGTGTTACTGCAGCTTAAAACCCAGCCATGCGCAATGTGTATACCTATAAGACAGTATTCATATTAGGCTCAAAGAGCTCAGAGAATGCGACTTCTAAACATTTGTGGAGATTTGTAATTGTAACGGGAAGTAATCAAACTGAATGTATCAATCAGTCAAAAACACCTGACCTTACCCCCTTTCGAAATCTAGGCCTACAGCTTTAACTTCTTTTGGACTCATTTAATTTTTACAGGAATTGCTGGAAACCTTTTGGAGGGAAGCCTTCCGCCTCCGTACAGGACTAACCGGAGCCGTTGTGCACGATGGCCCTTCGCAAGTCTCGCATATTTAGCCATCCTAGAAGGCCCTTGTGCCAAGAAATAAAGGCAACTCACCCTTCCCTCCAGAATATATTACTCTTGCAAATTTTGCTACTTCCGTCTTAACCATGAGCATGAGCACTGTCGTGATCTATGTAGTCCGTTCCTCACCTATTAACCCCCTTTCTCACAGCTGCATCAGCCCCGTGCCGTCGCCGATCTCTTTAAACGAGAATGATTGCATCTACAGCAGTGACTACCAACTCTTTTTGACAATTTGTTTTTCAACAATTTTCATTTGAGGGAGTCTTAGCTCCGTTCCAAGCCTCCATAGAACCTCCTCATGTCGGGTTTATTAATTTAAAGGGGTTTTAGTGATCTTTGTGCTTGCCCATTGTCATTTTGCTTGCCTATTGTCATTTAGCCAAAAATTCACTCCTAGCCCCGTTGGGACAAATTTATAAGTGCAATTTCAAATACTTGAATGGTAAGGCATATCCTCCAATAAGCCCCCACCCTCTAAATCACCCAAAGAAATGTATGTCCCAAATTTCAGCCGGGAAAATTACCGGAATCAGTACATGTTAGCTCCAAGAAGACCTTGTTTTCCCAAATGGAAGCGGCAGTCCTGATCCACCTGGCCCGCCCGTTTACCCCCTTTTGCCTGTTACGATAAGACCAAGTGAAATGCGCGTGAAATGCCTATAAACTCTCCATATCCAATGTCTCGTAGCCAAACACTCTTCCAACTTTGTCAACGGATACAACAACAGGAATACCGGCATTGTCTTTTTGGAATGTAACATTAACGTGAGATCGTGTGATATAAAGTGAAAATGCAAGTTGGTTAAAAAGAATACCCTTGGTGAACTACCTTCCTGCGTTAACATGTTTGCTATTATAACCCAGTCATCATTAAATGGGTTAAACCTAGGCTGTGTTTTAATCGAATCAATTCGTCGTCAGTATATGTGACTTAAATCACGTAGCCCCTGCACCGGTTGGTCACGAAAGTTTTTATATTTATTTTAGAAATGCATGCTGGGAAGGCTCACAACGTGGATGCATATCACATGGATATCAGCCTAGACGATGCATGACGTCACACCAGACTGCATACACGAAGGCGTAAAACAGTAGACCGCCCAATGTGATTTGTAAATATCGACTTAATCATTCAGATATCCTTTCAATTATTCCCCTTCCATGCTGTTTTTGAAAAGTAATTAAGCCTTCTGTAAACTCGAAAAGAAAAGCAAAGAATTGTCGTTGCAGATAACTTCGGTGGAAAGAAAATATCTTAGTATTGCGACGTAATTAAACTTTATACATGATTTATGATACAAGATGTAGGTCAACAAGGACAACTATATATATTTTCTCTTCAATGTAATGCTGCCGTAAAATGCTTTCAGCTTGATATCAAGTGAGCATACTCGAACCTTTGTCCACGGAACACAAGACATGAAAGGATCACGAGCATTGAAAATTGGAAAGACATTTGACGGAAAGCAAGGTGAAAAATGTTCCCCGGTTGACAAACAATCAAATTTCACTTTAAAGGGAAAGCGCCCTGAAAGTGGGCATATTTTTCAGGTCGGGGAGTAAGTAAGCCTTTTTTAAACATACATTCTGGGAACCAAAGTCCCATACTCACTCACTTACCATACTCATACTCACTTTCCCCTGCCCGACTGTTTTTTCATTATTTTTTGTTTTTCAGGCGAAAAATCAGTATACACTCAAGTGGGAGGTTTAAAGGACCGAACCATTCGCAGGCGGAATCATCGCCAGTTTTGTTTCTTTTTTTTTTGCACATCCATGATGCCTTGAATGCCTGTAGCTTGCTATTTTATGGTCAAAATCTCCGACACGTGTTTTTCCACTGGGAGGGCACCTCATTTAGCTTGGCTTCACGCATCTGCTAAATAATGCGTAATCACAACCCTTAAAGTACTTGCTATGTAGGCCTGACAGGGAGGTGTAACTAATCACACCTAATCTGTATTTTGACGTAAATCAAAAAGCTGTGACAATTGCGACTGTACAACTGTACACTACTGGTAAAAAGGTGCCTTTAAAAATACCCTGGGAATAATCCCAGAAGAGTGGGGGCAGGACTGAAAACCTCGGACAAGTGTAACCCAACCCAAAAAAGACATTGACTTGCCATACGTCACGATGCCCCTGGTCGACAATTCGGAAGTGTCTTTTAATAAATTTGATTCATTACACGCCAATACACTTTAAATGATTTGTTAAGGCGTTCCTAAATGTACACTGTAAACAAACACTAGTCAAAATTGCGTCTGAACTGACTAAACACGTTGGTCAATCATATCTAACTGATTTGTGATGATATCTGACTAATTTTGTAGTAACGGACTATAAAGAATATAAGTCAGAACTTAGTCAAAGATGCTTAATAGTTGCAAGATACTATTTTATCTAGGTCAAATATCAGTTAATATTGTTGACTAACGTGATTAGTCACTTCAGGAGGTTTGACTAATTTATGTAACAACATGTAGTCCCATAGATATGAATGCGTGGAATGAGATTTGTTAGCAAAAACCTTAAGTTGTTTGCACTAATACAATCGTTAATTTTTTTTTCTTTCTTTCTTTCTTTCTTTCTTTCTTTCTTTCTTTCTTTCTTTCTTTCTTTCTTTCTTTCTTTCTTTCTTTCTTTCTTTCTTTCTTTCTATCTTTCTTTCTTTCTATCTTTCTTTCTTTCTTTCCTTCTTTTCTTTCTTCCTTTCTTTCTTTCTTTCTATCTTTCTTTCTTTCTTTCCTTCTTTTCTTTCTTCCTTTCTTTCTTTCTTTCTTCCTTCCTTCCTTCTTTTCTTTCTTTCTTTCTCTATTTCTTTCTTTCTTTCTTTCTGATTTTTTGGGGGAAAAAAATGAAGTAAGCAGTAACTGCTCTCTCCAATCATCAATAAGCCATGAATAAACATAGCAAGTCTCCAGTGCCGATTTCTTCCGCATGGGTTTCTAAGTTACTTTGAATTGATTGTAATCCATTTTACTTAACATTAATGTTCAAAAGGATGCATTACAAAAGATAAACGCTCGTGCATTATTTATCTATCAATCAATCACTATTCGATGTAGGATATTAATTAATTATTTATCTCAGACAGCTCACAAACGACCCATGTCGAGACAAAAGGCAGTAAGGTATAAATGATGAAACACTTCGGTGTTAATAGGTTTTAATGAAGTGCACTTCGTTTTTAATGTCTGACTAATCAATGTTTCATTTTAGACATGTAAACCAACAAAAGATGATAAGAGTGAGTCATTCACCATGCCATACACTCAAACTCTTTTTAAATGAATTTTTAATAGATGTTCCAAATCTAATGTGGAAACAGTTTTTGTGACATTACTGGATGGATCTACGTAGCTTGTTTTAACGCTTTTAGAGGAAGTGTACAGCCAAATGGACAGATATAGACGCAAATCATTTGAAAACCATAAACAGATAAACCACCCTTAAAACAATGCATTGAACTCTGAATATTCGTTAGGTATAAAAGTTTGCGTACATCTCCTGATTCGAAACTACAGATTCCTCTCTGCGGGTGATAAAGTTTGTACATCTTATTTTCGAACGATTATGGGTTCATGCATGTGCACGCCGCAATCCTCCTTGCGCCCTGCAAACTCTCCACTCAATGGCTTTTCTCCGGAGAGAAAAAACTGTTACCAACAACAACACTAAGGTTTTCACTCAAAGTTACCTGAAAAATGGTTTTACCCAAACCCCAGTCCCTTCCCTGTACCCATAAATGGTTGTGTCTTTTCCAAGTCCAATCCATTCTTTCTGGGCTTAGGAGGCTATATTTGAGGTTTTCTTTTCCTTCTTCTTAGACATAATTCTGTATTACTGGAGAAAACTGACCAATTTATGTCCAAAAATATACCTTTTCGAGAAGTAGGTTTTGTCTGTTGCCTGCTTAGCGCCTATGCGGTTGCCGCCCACGTATGTTGCTGTCCTCTGGTGATCTGAACAGAAAGTTCTGCTCGCGGTGGGTCGGCTTTGCATCATCCTGACTTGTAAACCAAGGGTCCAGATATCGAATGGCATTAAAGGACCATGTCTTTCCTCCATCAAGCGGAGGTGTGACACACTGTTTTGGAAAGAATAGCGCGGTATTGATTAGCAACGTTTCTACCCAACAGAAGCAGAAGTTATTTTGAGTTTTCGTTTGCAGTAAACTGTTTCACTGCGATAAAATAATGAGCAACTTGCAAGTGATCAGAATTTACCTCATGTAATGGGGCGTAGCCATATTTTGCCGTAGGAAAGACAAAAGGGGCTAAGTCGATTCATCATCCCCATTCTTGACCTCGCCATGAGGAAGGTGTGTAAGGGGTTGAATTATCCCTTCCCCCCTTTTGAATTCCGTTGTTTGTTTTTTTCAAAAGGGCTAAGATGAAAAATGGTGCGATTTTTGGCGTTTTCAAGATCCACGTGCTGAAAATGTCCCGCATTCTGTCAAGGAATAATCTATTTTTTACGAAAAGCATAGAAAGTATAAGCCTTTATTATTCTGTTCATCTGCTTAGACTTAGTTTTCAATATTGAAAAAAGATCGGTGAAAAGTATTTCCAATTACAAATATTTTAACGTTTACTGCTCTATTTCTCCGAAAGTTATTTTAGAAGGTATTGATAAAAAAGACAAAATAACGTATGATAACGAACACGTAAGGTTTGTTAGCTTGAAAACCATTTGTGACAGAAAATGATTTAATTGACCCATAAATCCTTAAAAGCATACGCATTTAACGCACATAAGAAATTATGTAAACGTTATGAACAGCATGGCATTGGACGCTGTATTGTTAATTGACAAGTTTCAAATTTTACTCCATGTATCCTGCATAAGAGGTATAAGAGACTATAACACATCTTAATTAATGATATATAATGGATACGTAGATGACGGTCAAATAAAAGATACAAAACAGGCAGGAATTAATAATTCTTGTTTGTAAATAACTGTGAATGAAATAGGAGGTAACACCAAGCACTCATTTATGTACAGAATGAAGCTGAAATTAAGAGAATTATGGAAGGGCTTTTACTATCTTGCTACAACCAAACTTAGATTTTTCATTTCATATTTATAGATTTCGATTGAAAAACGTCACGCATCTTTATAAAGCTAGGTCTTGTTCTAAAATAAGGTTTGAGAAACAAAATTCTTTTCATTTTAAGTAAGTGGATATGGATGGATTGGGCGTGCGCTCCCATGCATATTCCTGTTTCGATGCCATTGATTCATGGGGTTTAGTTGCAGGTGAATCAGGCCGAACCATGCAGAAAAGTTGTAGAATCCACGTCGAAATCAGAGTGTGTAATAAGAATGAAGAAATTTCGATCGTTCTTTTCATTTTGTTTATTGTTCCTTTTCACAACAATATGTCTTACATGTGGAAAAGATAATTTGTATTATATAAGCCAAAAATGTCGTAAAAAGGGAAGTGTGACTCTTGAAGGCTTGCCTAGAACATACTCCCCGGAAAGCACTAAACCAAAATAAATGCTTTAAGTACCATTATATTACAAAAGTTACAAAAAATACACTTTTGTCTAACTTAATTACGGTAACAGTCCAACCCCAGTCTTTCCTAGAGGATACTTAGTATATAGGTTTATCATGTAATGCTGTAAGACACTTTTAACAGATTTTACTGAAGGTTTACAGGCAAGTTTGTAAAAAAGTGATAAAGAAAGTTAAATACATTCATTATCCTTTTGAACGAAATCTTGGCCCATGCAGGAAAAGAATAAAGATGTACCTTTAATTTTTGCATAAGTCCTGTAATCTGAAAACTGTTATTTAATGTCCCTATAATAATTGCTATAAAGTGCTAACCGTGACGAATTCGCGATAGGCAAACCAAAACGTTGCAGTGGTTATCTTTTATTTTCAAGTCAAAAGTTGTAGTGATCAACTTCCAATACCAGAATATTTAGACTTCCTCAGTTCAATGAAAATGCGTTTGCAAATTAAAACGTGAATCTGCTGTTCAGTCATTCGCTAAAGGCTCCAGTTTTTCAAAGTGTTTCCACAATTTTAGGACTTCACTTCTGCTTATTCAATACAAACTACAAACAATATACTCCTAGCAATTTTTACATTCTAGGAGAAGAAATATTGTCACATGACTCTCAAGAGCCAATCATGAAGCAGAACAATCTACCTCAAAACTTCAGATTGGAGTAGCTGACATACGTTTCTCGTTTAACGTTTCTTACGAAAGATGAAGTACTTTACTTTCATCCTTAACTTTTTATCCTACATTGTTCTAATTGAGGAATCTTGACACCATTTATCAAAATCTTTCTCAAACAGTAGGAAATTCCACTTCCCATGCATGTCCTTATACACTCTAAAAACTGTTGTGTAGAATTTACACAACATTGTGTGACTAGTCCACCAATCAACAAATGTGTAGAGAGTACACATGGTTGTGTAAAAATTTACACATGTGTAGAATTTACACAACACTGTGTAATTTTTACACATCTTGTGTAAACTTTTTACACTACCAAGTGTACTTTCTACACATTTCTTGATTGGTGGACTAGTCACACTATGTTGTGTAAATTCTACACAACATTTTTTAGAGTGTATATACTTGATCATTAATATTCCGAAAATGTAAAAACAAATAAAGTAAAAAAAGGTACCGATAATGGGAAGAATCTTTGAACCGATAATGTAAAAGAAATTACCGATAATGTAAAAACACGGAAAGCAGTTTCAAGTTTGGTTTCGCCGAACGGCCCTTTGCCAGAGGGTCGGGAGGACTCTGGAAAAAGTACACCTGTTAACCGACAACTTAAAGAAAAATAACCGATAATGTAAAAACTGTTTTAACGAGGGTTCCATATGGTCCTACCAACAGGTGTGTATTTGTACGGGTTTATGTAGGTTGGTAGGTAAGCTAACAGACGGCATGCAGAGCGGGAAAGCAAATAGATAGGTTCGTTGTTGGGTGCGCGTGTACATGCGTATGTGCGCATGCAACCTGTGTGAATTAACTGGTTTATATAATTGACTAGGTTGTATCTAAATGTTGTAGCCTTCATCACGGGAGCTGCCTGCATGACTTTTTGTTGTGGTTGGCCAACTCAGGGCCTGATCGCCGTCGGGGAAATTTTCGAATATTTAAGTACCATAAGGTGTAATCTGGTGCTTACATCACATGCATCAATAGCATCTTTTGAAGTCGCGAAGCCGAACCCAAAGCGCCTAAGGGTGGGATGCAGATGGCAAAGCCCCGGAAGCTCTGAGCATTTACAGTATCTCGGGATGAAAAATTCAGTTTCATGAGAGGTGTATTGCTTATTTTTTCGGTCAAACCAACTCCTAACTAACTCTTGTGTGGGGTAGAAGTGGGGGGGGGGGGGAGGACAAAATTTGGTGGGGGAAAAATCCCTCCACTTGCCCCACCCCCCGTATGACCGCCACTGCTCGAGCAACAATTGAGAATTCATGAACACAGTCATAAACCGAGTATAGGCCATTAGAGTAGCTATAGGGAGGGCAAGGGGCCATGTCTCCAACCGAATTCTGAAAAAAATATTTTGTAATGGCACAGAAAAAAATGACTTCAAATTATACTAATGATGTGGTCTTTTTTACATTATCGGTTAATTTTTGCATCATCGGTTGTAACAGGGATCACGATTTTCAAAACTTTTTGTACACTCTGCGCTAACTGGTGGTTGATGGCGCTTAGATTTTCCACCCTTAAAAATGTTTTTGCAAGTTTCTTAATCGCGTGACAATACCACAGTTCTTGTTACACTTTAATACCCAAGAAGATTATGTTGTCTACAATTGATACCAGATCAGTTATGTTTTATAGCATCTTAAAAAATATTTTCAGTATAAGAGAAATAAGAGGAGACTTACTTGTGTAAGATAAAGCTCTTGTTCCATAGTAAATTTATCGACTTCTTACCTTCTTTCAAAAAAGTGGGTATGATTTTTTACACATAAATTAAATATGGTAAAAGTTTATTTCCTTCGTTTAAGTATTCTAAATATCTTGATGTATACAATGTCTGCTACAATTATTTAAAATGTGTATCAGAATGTAGTATATATGGAGGGAGGTGTTACTAGATCTAATAACACATTCCTGGGCAGACTAATGACGTACCGGTCTGACGTCTGACAGGATGTTCATATAAGTTAATGTAATGTCCTATAGGGAGCGTCACTACCGCGAAGAACAGGACCTACATCGGTCAGTACACTCTTAAAGTGGTGTGTAAGAATTAAATGTTTTTCTAAAAACTTTTTGTTACCACTTTGTAAACACGTTTAGATGCTTAAATACACGTGTCCAATTCCCAAACACACGTTTAGAATGATGCTTAAATACGCGCGTTTAATTCCTTAACCTTTCGCTTTTTAACACGTTTAAATTGCTAAACAATTAGTTTTTAATAGCTAAACATGTTTAGTGAACGTGTTATCAAGTTTGTACGACGTTTATTCTCTAAACATGTTTAGGTATTTAATATAAATTTTTTAGCAATTAAAGATGTTTAAAAGCGGAAGGTTTAGAAATTTGACAAGTGTGTTTCGCATCTTAACGTGTTTACAAAATGGGGCCAAAAAGATGTTTAGAAAAACGTTTAATTCCTAAACATCTTTTTTAGAGTGTGGTGAGAACAGGAGTAAGAAAAACTAGCCAATGAACCACACATGGAAAAGGCCTCACCCACGGGTGTAGTATGTCGCCACTGTAGGCATACAAGGGCGGATCTCGAGGGGCGAAAGGGACGGAAGCCCACTTCGGTTGACCATGAAAAAATAAAAATTGAAAAAAAAATTGAAAAAAATCGCATGGTCTTAAACACTTATTTTGTAGGACATTTCCGGTCTGTAGGACGGAGTGAGGTGTGTATGCCCTGACGTCAGTTTGATGAAAACTGGAACATCTCTGGTCTACTAACTGCAACTTTACTGAAAGCTTACCCAAATGCCTAAATTGTAAGTAAAGGTAATGTCTCATGCATATAACTCGAGTTAACTAACAAAAGATCCTTAGTCGAAAGGGGATGGCGGTGGGACGTCAAGCAGTTCCCCCTCCCCGTACGAACTACTGTTCGCCCTTACATAAATTATTGATAAACAATATGTTCTACCGTATTACCGTAAATGACCCCTCCCCTGCTTTCCTTTTATTTACGTTTTTATAAAATGAATAAAGTTTTCACCCGCTGCGAGTTCTGGACGCGGGAATTTATTTTACCTTTCACTCGTTTCATATATATAATTTAAGAAAGTAAGGTTATAATCATTACGTTTTGCAGTACCACCAGGATATAATCTTGAGTAATTAACTAGGTTTGCGTCTGCACAAAGGGGGGAATTCATCAGCGTCTGCACAAGGGGAGGGGTTCGTCACAATTTTAACAGGGAGAAGGTACCTTGTCAAGCCTAACACCTAACTGGCTAGGGATTTGCTAGGGGTACTTAAGTTGGCGGAATTGGAACTGACTTGTTTATGGGGGGACCAGATTTTTCCAAACAAACCATTTTTACTTCCCTGTTAGGCTAATATCCAACTATTTTCAATTTCTCTTTAATCACTCCCCCCATACACATTATTTGCTGTGAGACCAAATCAAATTTTAGATGTGGCATTCTTTGGGCACAATTCAATTTTTATTACCAATGGCCCAATGACCACATGGGCTATAAGCCTCAAAACTTCATTGAACGATTTCCAATTCCAACCTAAGTTACGGGTGAAGGCTTGTATAGTTAGACCATGGAAGTATTACATCGGAGGTAGTACTTACATGGTTATATGCCGGCAAGGAGGTTTTCATGTTACTATCGGTTACCATGGAAATGCTTCCCCAGAAGAAGTACTTCCATGCTGTTACATTGCATAACGCTCATAACGTATGAGTAACCTACGTGGTTTTACTCTAAAGTACCACAGACTGAAACTGAAATATTTACTCTTTCTCTTCATGCAGAAATTTGTTCGAAGTTAAAGCGACTCACTGAGTTGGTTCATGAATTTTCATAAATTTTTCCAAACCTGTAAAGTTTTCTCCACAAACCAATGACGGATGGTCAAACTTAGACAATCCTCATATCCTAAATACAAATACCTATTTTGTGAGTGAGAACTTAACGATTCAATTTGGTTTTCAAAATTTTTTGGACCAGACACTTTTTTCAAATTATGCACAAAACCATTTCACGTCAGGACAACACAAAATTCAATATTTTAACTTTTCCTGTAACTATTAATTGGATATGCAACTTGAACTATTATGTTCACTTTAAGCATTGTCCCTACCCCATTAACCAAAAGGTACCTTTTTGATGCTAAATAGTTTGCTTTTTCCATTTTCCTACGAGCAAGAACATTTTTTTTTGTTTAAATTAAAAAATCTGATTTTTTTCTTAAGTGTTAACACTACTTACTCTGATAGGAACGTAATTTATTGCGCGCCAAAAATTTGGGTCCTTTCACACATTTGTAAATGTGGAGCAGCTTGTATTGCAGAAAATAGATTAGATTCAGGGTTTCCTGTAAGTGAATTTGAGTATTTGGGGACTATCGAAGAATCTGCGTTTCCTGTTAGCATATATCTGAGATAGCATGTTGTTACATAATGTTATCCAAGGCCTACGAGCTGATACTCTTCGAAGAGCTGTTGTGCCAATTGAAACGTTTCTGTAGATAACACAAATGGTTGTTTAAACTGACAACTGATTGCCTTTAACCTTTTTCATTCATACACTTACAACAAGATTACCATTAAAAAGAATAAGAAAGCAATTTCGTTGGCAAATAGCCACATTAAAACGCGATACAATCCCGAGTAAAATGGGATAGCTTGAGATGAGTCAGTTCATCCATTACCGTGAGTTAAACGCGGGGTCACCTGACTGCCATGGACCGATTGAAGTTGAGAATCTATTCATACTAAGTGCTGGGATAACATATCAATATAAGATACACACTTTCCTTAAAACTCCCTTATAACTATATAATTTCAACGAATTTTGAACAAGTTAAAATTCAAGTTTGACCGACCTACTTACCCTTAAAAGAATAGTCCAGAGCCAAATTTATTTTTGATATGTTAAAGAGGAACATATTCTAAACCCACAGTGATTTTTTCATTTCCGATGTTTGCTTCTCGAGATATAAGTGATTGAATGTGACCAATGTGATAAACTTGAAGCAGGCAGGCGCGATGTAATGGATTCACGTTGTTGTCCAATGTTTGGATTTTTTATAATTTACAACCAATTATATG
Source organism: Holothuria scabra (assembly GCA_037179385.1). Taxonomy (NCBI): domain Eukaryota; kingdom Metazoa; phylum Echinodermata; class Holothuroidea; order Aspidochirotida; family Holothuriidae; genus Holothuria; species Holothuria scabra. Next base: position 37,540,437 of record CM074182.1, on the reverse strand, counting down.
CAACTTAACTCTAATAGGATACCGTAGGGTCATCCAGAGCCATGTAATTTTGAAACTTGTACATGCCTTTGGAGAATGATAGCACCCCCTTATCAATTCAAGGTCAAACTAAAAGGATGAAAAATAAAGAAAAACAAATATTGGCCAACAGCGGTCGAGTCATACCAAATACTCTAAAAATGGAACCTACTGAAGTTGTCGTGTAAACAAACATTAGTCATGTGATGTCTGAATTGACTAAACAGGTTAGTCATTCATATTTGACTAATTTGTGATGATATCTGACTTACTTTGTTGTAATTGATTAAAGAATATCAGTCAGGTTAACGATGGCCCTAATCTTTAACTTAATCCCTAACAACGAATACAATCGATGCGATACAATGGCAACAACCAATCAAGAAACACCTTGTTAAACAGAGCGCATCTACCAAATATTGTTTACTAACTCGTGAATAGCCGATTCAGGCATGCACTGTTTGACTAATTTGGTTCTTTTCTATGTGTGTGTGTGTGTGTGTGTGTGTGTGTTTGACGTTGCGGTGGGTCACCGAGTGGTACGAAGTCACCCGAAAAATTAAAACATATGCGTAGAAAGCATAAATCCCAAAGAAAAAATTGTTTCCGTCCTCTTTTCAGAATTCAGAATTCAGTCTTGCAGTATTTCTTACTTAGCGCATACTAACGGCGATCTAAAACAAAGTACATCCCCAATCCGGCACACTTTCCTAAGCTAATGGTTGAAAACAGTAGCAACAGCAGAATAAAATAAATCCCACGGTAGCAACAGCAGAATAAAATAAACGCCTTATAAAAACTTTGTTTGGATGGGAATATCATATTACGAAGTCAAGACATGAACTCGCACAACAATCCATACCTTTGTTCTGCTTGAGTGCCGCAGTACAACATGTAGGCCTATGTCGCTTTATGAGACGGATGATCTGAAGCTACCCTTCATAATAAAACTGCGGCCATTATTAGGCCCCCTATGTATGATACTCTTCATGGATTGTGTGCCTGGCTTAACATATTATTATAATCATGACCGCTATATTTCCTTCAACAATTAAGGGAAAGCAACTCCCTGGGGAAAGGGTGGCTAAAGCCCGTTGAGACCGCACTAAGGAATTGAGGTGGGTGGGGATATTCCGCCGTTGATATTTGGGAAGGGGATTTGCAAACACAAAGAGAAGGCTTTCCAAATTTCACTCTTTCGCGTTGGTATATTATTATTCGCATAATCTTACCTTGTATCATCTAAAACTCCACATCTAACTAATATATCAACACTGACAGGTGTGTAATAGCTGCGAGGGAATGGGTGGATTTTCGATTCCGTCCATTTTGAGACCCAATCACCGCATGGATGGTCACTTTGCAGAGTTTGCCTTCCTTAGCTAGTCGGAGATGACTAGTTTGCTCAGAGCTTTATCGGGGCTGAGTAGAAATAAATGCGGTATGTTTTTTTCCTTTCCTCGCATAAATGGAAAGGTGAATATAGTTTCCCTTATATTTCCTTTGGGACGGGGGGGGGGGGGTATTTTGAAAGAAGCTGTAGGAATTCTGCAATTCGCCAACTTAATCAGAGTATTGGTCGCAATTTTGCACGAAAAATGTATTGAACAAAAAGCATTTTTATGTGATATCATTTTAGTAAAAGATGAGGCATGAATCACGAAACTCAAACCAGGCCAATTTTACCTTTGAGGGAGGATAATGAAAACGAGGTCGATTTAATTCAGTAATTCAGTAATCTTGGCGTCTCTGTGTAAATGGCACCATTACATGTTTCCGACAGAGACTCGGATGAGGGCATGCCCCTGAACTACAGAATTTGCAATCGGCGTCGGGGGCTACATGGTGAACTTGCCAAGTATAGGCTACACCCGGAGACTTACATCTGTTAACTTGTTCGGATCTTTCGAAGGCAAAGGCAATATTTGATTTGTTCTAAATAACTTCGACTTATCATGTTGCACAACAATATTTGGCTATCACATCCGTTTTCCATACAAAAAGTGTTCCTCGCCACTTAATAATAGCAGATGTCGCGTCCCATCGAATTCTTCCATGTCTTTATTTGTATTGCTTCTTGTTCTCGTTTGTTTCCGTGTTTCATACATGTAACTGCAGTAACCAGAGGTTACTCATGTGTCTGTAACACTTCAGACAGTGAAGTGACTCTTGAAAGCGTTCAAAATATTTTTCGCGGAACTCACCTTTCGTTTTCGCCTCGTTTAATTACCCGCAAGTCTAACCGTTCACATTAAAAACTGGAAAGGAGGCATTGTTTACGATGTAGTCTAGACATCGTTAAGCGTTTAGTCCATTATCGAGACGGGTACATTTTAGTCTTTCTTTTCTGACGCATTAATTGTCGAATATACCTAGCACAACGTACGGTACATACCTTAAAAAGAAACTGCAAATACTTCTTATCAACTATTATACACATGCCTCGCGAGAAATATTTGCACAATGTAACAAAGTTTGGAGATGTCTGAAGTCTTAAGTAGCTTACTTTAGGCTTAATAGTCAGTTGATAATAGAAGTGAGTAACCTACCGGGATGGATCCAAGGATTGTGAGGGACACACGCCCCTATCTTCGACCAAAAAATTATTTTTAGTGACCAGAATTTCCATCAGGCCATCCACTTCAGAGGACGTATCTAGCGGACCCCCCCCCCCCCGACTATATACTAGATATGTAACGCCAGATCATTCAATGACTTCGAGTCAATTCTACAGTGGGGTTTCCCCTTTAAGTTCCACATTTTCAGCAATAGAAGCTCTTGATTTTCAAATATTTGTCTAGAATGAAAGGCAACAAAAGTTTCGAAATTTCGGAACTCCCCCTGAGATGTTATGCTTAGTGTCGTCACATATTTTGTTGACTGATACAGGAAACTATATTGAAGAACTTTGTACATATTGTTCATTGTTTGTAGCCAATACCATGCTTTATTGAAACTGGTATTAATTTGAAAAAGGCATTGGTTTTCTTTCCCAATCAGCAAAAAAAAAACATTCACTGTAAAAACACAAACACTTGATAGACTTTAAGTAAGTCAATGAAACATAAAATTACTTAAATGAGAAACGTCATTTTGATGCATATTACAGTAATAATGCTGCTTTTGAAATGATCCATATAGGTTATTTATGTTTTGTGTATGTAGCCCATAATGTATGTGTGTGTGTGCGTACACGTGTGCTCTCACGTTCGTCTGGGTGTGTAGATTGCCTGTATAGACGGAGTACGGTCCTGGACGAGATCCATGGTACCGGGTGTTGGATTTGTTTGGCCCCTCATCCATAAACAAGATCGAGGCCACGGTCACAATGACACAGTACACAGTATCACCCATCCCAGACATCGTCAGTCCTACTAAGCACGGTGCATCTGGGCATCTGCAGGCTTGGCTCCTCAGCATGGGCGCAAATCCCGGGGGGGGGGGGCAAGGGGGGCCTTCGCCCCCTCGAGTGAAAAAGTGGGGGGCCAAATCGTAATTTGGCCCCCCCCCCCAAAAAAAAAAAAAAAAATTTGAGTAGACCTAAAAATATGGTCACCTTTTTTCGTTTTTTTTCATTCGAAAACAGTTTTTCTGAAGCTTTTGGAAACGCCAGAACACAAGAGCTTCCGGGGGCTTCGACCCCTGGACCCCCACAGGGGCTTTGCCCCTGGATCCCACCAGGAGTCCTTTGGGGTTTCGCGCTTCGCGCTTGCGGTGCCCGCCAAGCGTGCACAGTTTAGTACTCATGGGCACATCATAAGCATTTTCGCCCCCCACTCTCAAACAGAGATTTGCGCCCCTGCTCCTCAGTGTGGTGTGATGGAGAAATACTGTGTTTAAATACTTCTTATAGTGAAGATTCATTTCTGCTGACCATTGAAAATTGTGATAACTGTAAACCGCTTCTGATGTATTCACACTAAGCTTGCCTGAAGTCCTCCCAACTATCTGGAAAAGAGCCGTTCGTCGAAACCAAACTTTAAATTGCTTCTTAAAGAAGCTATAGGTCATCTGAAAGACAACACCTGACCAACCTCACGACCCTCAGACCATTTACATCATTAGGTGTCATGTATGACTCCATTCTAGACTAACTGAAAAGAACAGATACTTCACAATCCGATACGCAACCTTTATTCACAATCCGACATGTTTCATTCAAATTAAAGGTTTCGAACTTTTCCCGGATGAACGTGACGTGTTTAAAGCGGTTTACTATTTTCTAAATAGTTGTTACATAGCATTCTGGGAGGGAGTTTAGGTACCTGTCGTTTTTGTCAGTCAGGGACAATTAATATAATGGTGGTGTGTCCCAAGATCAATGCACATCAATACTGACCCATAATCCTTTGTATCATTATTATAACAAACAAAAGGGTAAATACCTTGCAGGGTTGCATGGAAGGTAGTTGTAAGGGCACGCCTTGTAAACCATGTTACTATCTTTAGGACTGAAGTCAAACATTATATTTAACAATAGGTAATAGTCATGCTGCAGTGCATGTCTAGGGGCAGTAGCACCTTGAGACATGGAAAAGCGTGCGGAAAATACCTATTTTAACCCAAATTATTTCCAGGCAAAACTACCACTGCGTTTGCTTGCATGGTATTAAGGCAATATTTCAGGCACTAACTTTCCCGTATCCTAGCGACATGTTTATATACATCCCCCCGAATAGTCCGTGGGCTCATTGAGGGGTCCACCTAGCAGCCCCTAGAAATGATGAGACAGGCATAGACATGTGGTTTGAAGTGTAAATTTTCAGATATTCTATGTGAACACTGACACTACAGCTGAGTGACTATATTTGGGGGGTAAGGGATATCTAATTAGCAATAACTCTGATAATAATTGTTATTTTTTAATGAATGACCCATCAAAATGTTTGTCTTGATCAACTCTATCACACAAAAAAGTAAAAATGCAAATTGTGTGCATAATTAGGTCACGAGAGGTCATAAGGTTACGAATTTTGAATGATGCCCAAAATTAGCACATCAATTTTGATACAACCATTTCCACCCTGGATTTGTAGAAAAACACTGTTTACAAAATGAAAAGTGTTGTTTAGACATTCCCTTGCATATTTTAACTAGCAATATTCAATTATTTTCTAAGCATTTATTTTTGTGGCAAACGGAAGTAAGTGAACGGTCGAGAGTGAGCAAAATGGAGAAACTAAGTTAAAAAATTACAAAAAATGTTCTTTTTAAATACATTTCAATCACAAAAGGCTGTCAATGCTTAAACTACTAATAATTACCAAAAAAAAAAAAATGATAATGATCCTTAGAAAACACATTTGTCACAGATGCCTTACATATCTGGCCAAAACTGAGGCCAAAAACGAAACACTTGTATATCAGAACTTTTTTTTTTTTTTAATTCAGGTCAACCAAGGTGGCTAAAAAAAGCAAAATGGCCGCCAAAGTGCATCTACAAGATGTAGAAAAAAATATGAAAAATTATCCATAACAAATATTTTTTTCATCTCTAAACCCTAAGATATAACCAGGCAGTAGGAACTTAATATCCAAGAAACAGTTTCTAGATACGTCCTTCCTGACCCAAGCCAACCAAGATGTCGGACAAAAGCAAAATTGCCACCGTATGTTGAAATTACAGAGTACGGTACCGTATTGTAGTAAGAAGGGGAGTACTCCTTAAAATACGCAGGTCAAATATTTTTTATGAAGTGACCATGTGCTATGCCAGGTAAAATCTTAAGTTTTACAGCGTTTTGATAGAAATTTAGGGAAACTTAGATGGCAGACATAGCAAAATGGCTGCCTGAAATATAAATACATCATTTATGAATATGAGGGATAGCTTTTACTCATGTTAACCCAACATAAGTCAATATTCTAAACAAAATTATCAAAAAGTATTGTTATTGTTTTGGAAAAGGAAATGTCTTTCTTTTACAGGTCAACCATGATGGCAAGTAATAGCATAATGGTTGCCCATTTGTATTTCATCATATGATGAAACCCACTATGCTTCTACCGCCATCTCTTTGACCTGGCTCAGTAAAATATGTCTAGAAAATATTTTGCAATGATTATTTCAAGCACAGACATAACTTAGGTTAAAATGAGTAAAACCTATTTTGTGAGGATTATTTTTCTTATTATTGTAATATATTTTATTAATGTCGCGAGCAGCATTTTGTTTTGTGTGCCTTCTTGTTTTACCTGAATTCCAACCAACATGTTCTAAAGCAGTGCCGTCGGAAGGTATTTTCGATTGGGGGCTGACTCTGGCTGAATATCTAAGCGGAGCGCCACCATCGGTTGGCGCCGAGCGTACAGAAAATTTTGAAAAATCGCAACCCCTCAGACAGCCGGAAATGACATTTTCCGGGCTTGTTAATAGTATCTAAGCAGTAGTTATTTTGACCTTTCGTTGTAATAAAATGTTCACTTCAAAAAAAAAAAAAAAAAAAAAAAACTATATATGGCAAAAATATAGGGGGGGGGACTGCACCCCCCAACCCCCCGCTTCCGACGGCCCTGTAAAGTGTAAATTTGACACCAGATCATCAAGTGTCAACGGTAACTACAGTGCTATTTTGATAATTTTTTTCCATAAAACTCTATATTTTCTCCAATATAAGATCTTGACTAAAAAAAATCGTCGAAGAGCCTCATTTCGTTGGCGTTGGCTAACATTTTGTAGCAACAACGATATTTGGTCGCCGCTCAATCTCAGATTTGGCAGCAGGATATACAATTTCTTCAGTAATCCCCCAACTTTTCAAATTTACTTACCTGCTTACAGGAAACTCAGAATCCAAACTTTACTGCAATACAAGCTCCATATTTTCAAATATTCGAAAATGACAAGCGTTTCAGCGCGTTTCGCGGGCCGTAAACTACATTCCTAGTACAATGGTGTTCACACACTAAAAAAATCGTATAATTTGGATGCTTACCCACCCCCACCCCCAAATGTGTAACTACGCCGCTGTGGACACCTTTTACAAGGTCAGGAGAAAAAAATTAGGCCAGATACCCCCTTTAAAAATCAAACCGTCGCCCCTGTTTTTATAATATTTTAGTCTTATCGATTATGAGAAAAATTTCTTATTTTTTATGAGTAAATATCATGATTAGTTGATACTTTCTTAAATCGTTATTGAACATGTGCAATTTTGTTTAACGATTGGTCTGTAAGATTTCGCTTCATTTATCGTCCTGCAATCCGTATCTTTAATGGACTGATTCTCTATATATTCATATTTCAGAAAGTATTGAGTATATGTTGGAAATAAATTTTCCTTTTTTAAATGAAATGTAGGTTGTTTATGAGGAAATTTACCCGAGTTTTCTTTAAAGAATCTGTTCACCTTGCAATCAAATTCAGGAAGATCGTAACCGGAGCACTTTATCGGGGTTACAACTGTAATCATCTAGAGCAAGACTGTTTGGACGAAATTGGACCGGGGTTATAACTTGTTAATACTGTGACTTTTTTGGTATTAATAGATGAAGCCTTTGCCACTTGGAATGTAATTAGTGCATTAAACGTCTCAATAATTACGTTTTTTGCTGTTCCAGAGCTTCAAGTCCACGCCCTCCACAGCAAAAGAGAGCGACGCCTCCATCGATAACCCAAATATCACGAAAGTGGGACGAGTCATGTCAAAACTTTCAAAAATATATGAAGACCACGAAAATAAATACTGTGCTTACATCCAGCTCCCATCTTCAAAGGACATTTCTGAGAGGAGATGTAAAATGTTGAAGAACATTTTAACCTCCCTCACTTGGGTGACTGAACTTTGTTACGTGTATTTCATTTCATTGGTGAGACTGCGTTCTCACCAATGAAATATGAATACGACATTGTAAATCTATGTCAGCCTGCTGAGTTTACTTTTGTTTCTGAATGCGACTTAATTTAAACAACTTTAACAAAGGATGTTTTAAAGGTTTGGTGCTCTCATCCCAAACAGTGACAATTCTCCTAACCTACTTACTTAAGCCCCTCCCACAAGTTTAAAATTCATCCTCATCCAGGCACAAGCTCAGTATTTATACAAGAGCCCCAACGTGTAATAAAAAAAAACTCCCTGTACAGTGCAGGCTGTGTGATATGAGCAATGGTACTTCGCATTGTTTGAACTAGCTGTCAGTGAAAGAGCCGAGTCAATTGAGAGTTTCTATTACCCCCTACAAAAGTTGTAGTTTCACTTTTGGGTGAGGGGATTTCCCCTTTAATGGGTACACACAGTTCCACATATGACCTTTCCTCTATAGGGTACACTTATGACGGGAGAGAAACCATGAGGACAAGGGAACAAATCTCTTACGACTATTTCCGTTTCATTGAAAACTGAAAATTTTGTAGGTTGTTTTCCTATGATAAAAGTGTGCCCGTACCTTTCTTGCAATTCTTTGTTCAAATTAAATCCAGTTTCATGAATTGCAAGTCATCAGCTTTCATGTGCATAGGCTTTTGAGCTATTGTGGTCAACAAATTGCCGAATAATCGGCAGATGTTTTATCAAATGGTGTAATTGCTTTCGCGTGCAATAAATTGATTCGATTAGCGAAATGGCTCATTTACACCGTAAGATCGGGAAGTTAACAGCGTGCTAACATTCCGTGTCATTAATTTCGCAGGTTAATAGTGACATACTTTCTTGTTACAGCATCACAAAAGCAAGTGGCTTACATTGTTTTGTTAGGTCGCCCTCTATTTAGAAATTCGTTCAGCAGTTATACCATGGAAGTACTTCCATGATTCAACGATGTAACCACGTAGCCTGGAATTGAAAAACCCGAGTTCAAGAACCTCCCACGTCTATGAAATATTATTCCACAGAAATCAATAAAAACTGCATAACAATTTTTTATTTTACATTCTTTGTTCATTAGACTTATAAGGGATGCTGAACACGTAACAAAATAACATACATTAGGGCAATTTTCAAAGTTAGGGGTAGGTAGGTCAGGGATATTGTTAACTTCGGTTGAAAAAGCACCTTAAAATGTACCTTAATTCTACAATTTTAAGAAATATGTATTTCAGTTGCAAAAGAAATGCTATCCATTCAAACCACATTGCCATAGCTTGTACCATTGTTAAGACATTAAATGTTGAGACTTATTCACTAAAAACAAATTAGCCCATTGTGCAATAACTTGTGCCTTTTTTGTTGTACTACTCACATCAAATGTTTTGTTTTCCTTTAAATTTGAATTTTTTTTTTTATGACATTGAATGCTTCCTGTTTGTTAGTATACCAAGTTGCACAGAGAGGGCTTGTTTCATTACATCACCACAAAATAGATTGTCATCACACCTTGGTACAAAGTGCAGTAACTTTCACGATTCTTAAGAAATACAAAGATTATAGTTTGAGTAGTACAACAATGACATCACAAATTATTGTGCAATGTACCATTTCAAGTTGGGTGAATAAAATTCAAAATTTTATACCTCGCCTCAGGAATGTCCCATGAAGATGGGAGTTGGGACTGTTAGGATCACTGACTTATATACATGGATACAGCATGTAATGTATACGTCCTATCCGTAGATGATCGCCACTGGCTGGGGCCAAAAAGGCGCACCAAGATGGCCGCTGTGAAGCTATATTCAGCGTCTGATTTGAGGACGACTTTGTAATATTTTAAGCAAAAGTTTAACCTGAATGGGAAACAATATCATATTCCTGCAATACGTGCAGTGATTTTGACCTTACCTTGCCATATTTCAAAAGTATTTCAACTTTCTTGCAACTTGAAAATCTGGGAATCGACTTGAGCAAGTCCAAAGTTTCACACAAAACCATAGCAGTCGGCCATCTTGGTGCGCACGTACAGTAGCGACAATGTACCGTGCAGTATGCCCTGTCCATGTAAAGGAAGTCCGTGGATAGGATTCATTCCCATGCTCTTCAATATATCCTTTTGAATTTTTTTACCTTTAGCTACACTCTAAATTCAATATCAACCTCCAAATTGTGAGGAACAAATGTAATTTACTTGGCTATCCTATTTTTTTGCTGATGCTTCTTGTAGTGGTACAGATCACAATTTCTGTGTAATTTGGCCATGTGTGAAACATAAGGCTGTTGGTTTCCTTTGATTTTAATCTGGAGACCCATCTTCAGAGTGACTGGAGGGCAAAAACTTTGGGTAGATGATAACTTCTAATGACAACTCTGTGGATAACCTGTACATGTAGCCCATAAATCACTTGAACTATAAAGCAACCAGCCCATAAATGATGTGGTCCAGGTGATGATTGCCATAATGACTAGCATGCTGCTGAAGAATTTTTTCATTGCAACATGTAATTTTGTGCCTTTTAGCTTCTCTGTTGGGTAAACTGATCTCCCTTGATGGCTTTTCTAATGTAACTGAATACAAATTGTAATACCTGAATTTGAATGCAATGTACTCTGGGAACTGGCATGGAATTGCCAGGGCTTTTAAAATATTGGACCTACAGCTATGTCAGACATTTTGCCAAGAATTTTATCCATGTCCTAGCACAACTGAAAATTAATGGTTATGTATGATATATTATTATAAAATATATTAATAAAATGCTGTTATTTTCAAAGCTAACTTTTGATTTGTTTTCCGTAAAAGGAAACCTTTCACTTTTTGTACATGAAAAACTTTCATTTATGTTCACTTTTTGAAAGTAATTAGCACTCAGCTGTTAATGTCAACACAATTGGGCAAACAGTTTCATCCAACACAAAGAACTACCAAGGGCAGCCCATTTTCAGCTGAGAGGAGTTGAGTGCAAACATTTGCTTCCTCATTTAGGTGGGATAAGGGTTTTTTTTTAAGAATAGTGTCCCAGGTTTGGATTCATCCATAGTGGCAAGTAAGTAGTGGTTATTTACACTAGGCTACTGATGATGGGTTAGGATTTGTTCATAAATGATACTTCCTTCATTGAGGACCAGGAATGGAGAATTATACAACAAAAAAGCAGATGTTCAGTTTTCATTCACAATGCAGTTTTCATGGTTTGTTGCAGATTATTGTCCAGGAACACAATTACAAAAAAAACACTAAATTTGTTTAAGATTCTTATATTTATTGATGCATAGATAATTGCAAACAAGGCAACCTAAAATCTGGATATCTTTACCTTATATAAAAATTTTAAATTTACCACTCATTTCATACATTTCTGTGCCAATATTTTCTGCATTTAGTAAACATTTAAGTAGAAATGATTCATTATATGATATGTCTCAAAAAATTGATGAAATGGTAGCCAGCCACCAAAATAAAAGAAGGTACAAAAAGCTCAAAATTATAAACCAAATGCTTCATACCCAGAAAATAGGAATACAACAAAAACATTTACTTCTGTACCAAATATCTTAGCTTTGGTATGAGACCCTGAGAAAATTCTATCATCGTTTTAGTACTTATTTATACAGAAGGAAAAAAAACAAGCAAGATCTAGTTTTAGTCTTAAAATACCACTCTAATAACCACAAGGTGTGACCTTTTCCAGAGTAATTTCTCGTAACTTCATTTATGTTAGCAATTACTCCTACCTACCTCTCATGCAACTAGTCGCATATGACAATAAACGAGCAACTCACCATAATATTTGGCCCCTCAGCTTGCAAAAATATTACCCAACCTGTGTTTTTAAATGCCAACAAGTAGATCTTAATTCAGAGATTGAAATTGTTGACTGTAACTCATAGAGACCATTTTTTCTGTGAAATTTACAAAGCACTCTTAAACATCTTTAACCCATAACCAATGCTTGGTAAAATAAACTTGGCATTGTTTTTTTTTCTCAAAAATGATTACTAAAGCAATTATCAATGTATTTAGAAAAAAAGAAATAATGACTGCTCATTCAATAGCTTGTGATACTGAATAATATTGAATTTACAATCCCTTTCAAGTTTTTCAAAAGTCAGGGAGAGTGAGTCCTGAGTTTCACCTTTTGAGAAACCAAAAAGGAGGCATCAAGGAAATAAAGTAACAAAACTTGATTTTCAAATCTTTAAGGCATATTAACATTATGTATCAATCTATACAACAACTTAGAAAATGTACATTGATAAATGTAGAAATGTGAATCAATGAACCACCCATTCAGTTGGGTTTACTATAAAATATTTTTAAATTCTCTGATTAAGATATTTAATGATCATTGTCAACCCTATAAAACTGAATGAAGTGAAATAGAATGGCATAAACAGAACCTTCCAATATTGCTGTGACATAATTCCCCCCCTCCAAGCTTAATGAATCTAAATAAAGGAATTAGAAACAAGTGATACTATTAAAGGAAGACTATAATAAATGCAGTGTTTATGCCAACAGAGTAATTAAATCGAAGTAAATATGCCCAAAGCTTTGCAGATCAAATAACTGGTATGCAAAGGAAACAGGTCAGGTATTAAACACCTTTTTAGTGGAAGCTTGTGATTACCTCAACAGAACTTTAGTCCCCTGTTGCCCCCCCCCCCACCCCCGGATAAAAGTCACAAAAGTAAGCATTCTCTGATTTTACATAAAATGAAGAAAAACCCTGACATAATACATGTATTTTTTAGCATTATTGCTAGGTTATGAGGGAAGACTACATATTTTCAAATATACACAGTCTGTGTAAAAACAATGGGTAGTGTTGTTCCTAGATGTAGAAATTAGTTAATGGTGGGGGAGGGGGGCAGAGAGCATCAGAAGGGAAACAGGTACCCTCTGATAGGTGTTCTTTATTCTTCTTACCTTACTTCTTCTTCCTCACCTTCTTCTTCTTACCTTACTTCTTCTTCTTACCTTACTCCTTCACAAAGTAACCATGGACAGATCTTGTATGTGAACATCTATTACTTCTACCATACAAGTTAACACCTATATACAGGATTCATTTGTTACCTGTAAGGTATTCTTTTACAGAAAAGATTTAGAACAGGAACCCAAGTAAAATAATAGTTACAAACCCCAATTGAAAAATTCTCCTAAAATTGAAAAAAAAGTAGTATCTTTTAACAGATTTTCTTGTAATGAGAAAGTCTGTTTGATGTCTGTGTTATAATTTCCAACAACATACTTTGCCACCAACACAAACTAAAAGTGCACTACACCCTGTCACCTACTGGCATAGCCTAAAGTAGATACTTGCACATCAGTCCTGCAATGAAAGCATAACATACACAGGGGGTCTCTACCAACTTCAGGAAAAAAAAGGACCTTTTCAATAAGTAGAACTTTAACTACAGTACTCCAACCCTCATTAATTTACACCCTCTGGTGGCCAGTTCAGCTGTTTCACCAACCCTCCTTTTGGTCTTGCATACTTTCCATAGCATTCTAAAGACAGATGTGGTTGAGATGATCTCCATCCAATCTGACGGGATGTCGTCTGTGGCACTGGTTGGGGAGATGGCAAGACAGTGATGTAACGAGAAATTGGGGTAATAGGGGGAAGAGTAAGGGGAGGTGGTAGTTCTATCTTCTTTGCTTCTCTTTTCTGAAAGTCATCTTTGACAAGCTGGTGAAAGGAATAAAATGTAGATTTGTGATAACGATATTATGTTATATCCAAGCTGCTTCATAAAATTCAATATAACAGAAGATTATGCTTACTAAACATGAAGCGAAAATGAATGGTTTGTATGTTGCAATTGTTGCTTAGAACCAATCAAAATGACTGGAGGTAAAATTGAGCTTTCCTAATGTTTTAGAAGTACAATTAAGTCTGCAGAGCACAGAAAACAGTTTCTCTCCAGGGAAAAGTAAGGATGTTTGCAGTGGCTTTATTACAGCTCCCAGTTAAGATGTACAAGTTTTTTTTTTTACATGGGGATATTTTATCTGACAACAAAATATTTGTAACTGACTCCACCAATAGCTTGAAAATTTTCTTTTTTACTCGGCTAAGAAGATGTCTCCTCCAAACCAATCTTTAACAGAAAGTTTCATCATACAAACCTTGTATGTATGTACTAGCTAACCCATGGCATAGCAAATCAATAAAGTGTCTTCTTTTTACCTTTGTATACATTTACATGATATGGATACCAATTGGTGAACGTTAATGTCTTCTCACTAAATAAAAACTTCCTCTTTGAGGAAGAGATGGCTAGTTGAACTACTAATGTAAAGTACTTTGTCAGCCACAAGTTGGTCACTATTGGGCAATTTTAAACTTGACAGACTAATCATTTGGTGTATCCTGGACTAAGAATAAATGCTTGGTATGACAAGAGGGATGGAAAGAAGTGTACACGAATTTCCTCTTGAAAAATTTGTACTTTATGTAATTTAATCACCACAAGTTACCAGAAAGTTGTTGGTGCAAGGTCAAACACCAAAGTACATTGCATCTGATGGTACCAATAAACAGCCAATAAATAGTCTGTTAGTAAGATGAGGTTATACAGTTTAGTTTCTACTGTAACCAATTGGTTTATTAAAGTTGGGTTACCCACTGCAATTTTTCCAGTGGTGGCTCACAGCTTGAAACAGCTTGTAAGTTGTTAGAGCCCTGTTCAAATTCCAGTTGATCTGGGTTCAACTGGTTCCAGTTGGTTTTGCCCAAATTCCATATTTAACCACCTTAGTTAAACTGGGTTCTACAGCCTTCAACTTGAATAACTTTAACTATAAGATCAACTGGGTTTTCCACTAGGTTCTAACTGGAATTTTTTTGATCTCTCTACAATACAGTACAAATGTATTGTATCTCTCGAAAATACAGTACAAATGTATTGTAGAATAGGTATTACAAACAGTGAAAACATGATAGGATGCTCTCAATCCCCGACCGAAAAAAAAAGTAAAAAAAAAAATAAAATAAAAAATGATTGTAATAACAATAAACCAGAAAGCTAAAAGGCTTAGTGATTCCTTGCTGCTGAAATGTAAGGCCTTTTTTCACATTGACATTGCTTTGCAATGTTTTTCAATTAACAGGGCTCCATAATGTGCCCACAAAGTACACATGCAAGGCATCCAATCTTCCTACATTGAGATCCCCCTTGCCCGTCGTGAACCCAAATGACATTTGACCTCCACCAAAAACTTCTGCGACCATGTATTCACTATGTGCCATCTACATGACAAGATACAGGACCCTACAAGTGACCTTTCTTGAAAGACTGTGAAGGAAAGCTTGTCAGGCTTTGAACATGCTGACTCCAAATGAACTTTGACCTTTGGAAAAATCAATAGGGATCATCTACTAAATATGACCAATCCACACACTAAATGTGAGCACAGTCACATGTACCGTTCTTGAGATACCGTGTTTATGAAGTTTTGACCTTTTGACCTCTCATGACTTTAAATGACCTTTGACCTCCACGAAAAACAATAGGGAACATCTACTCAATATGGCCAACACACTACCCAAATATGAGCACAGTCACATGTACCGTTCTTGAGATATCGTGTGTACTAAGTTTTGACCTTTCGACCTCTCGTGACCCCAAATGACCTTTGATCTCAACGAAAATCGATAAGGATCATCTCCTCAATATGGCCAATGCACACACCAAATATGAGCTTAGTCACAGTTACCCTTCTTGAGATACTGTGTTTACAAGCAATTTCTAAGAAATTTACATATTGACCTCTTGTGACCCCAAATGACCTTTGATCTCCACGAAAATCGATACGGATCATTTACTCAATATGACCAACCCACACCCCAAATATGAGCATAGTCACATGTACCGTTCTCAAGTTATCGTGTTTACGAAGTTTTGACCTCTCATGACCCCAAATGACCTTTGATCTCCACCAAAAACAATGGCCGTCATCTACTCAATATGACCATCCCACATACCAAGTATGAGCATACTCACATGTACCGTTCTCGAGTTATCGTGTTTACGAAGTTTTCACCTTTTGACCTCTGGTGACCCCAAATGACCTTTGATCTCCACCAAAAACAATAGGGATCATCTACTCAATATGGCCAATGCACACACCAAATATGAGATTAGTCACAATTACCCTTCTTGAGATACCGTGTTTACAAGCAATTTCTAAGGAATTTACCTATTGACCTCTCGTGACCCCAAATGACCTTTGACCTCCACGAAAATCGATAAGTATCATCTTCCCAATATGACCATTGCACACACCAAATATGAGCATAGTCACATGTACCGTTCTCGAGTTATCGTGTTTACGAAGTTTTCACCTTCTGACCTCTGGTGACACCAAATGACCTTTGATCTCCACCAAAAACAATAGGGATCATCTACTCAATATGGCCAATGCACACACCAAATATGAGATTAGTCACACTTACCCTTCTTGAGATACCGTGTTTACAAGCAATTTCTAAGGAATTTACCTATTGACCTCTAGTGACCCCAAATGACCTTTGACCTCCTCGAAAATCAATAGGGATCATCTTCCCAATATGACCATTGCACACACCAAATATGAGCATAGTCACAGGTACCGTTTTCGAGATATCGTGTTTACAAGATTTTGACCTTTTGACCTCTGGTGACCCCAAATGACCTTTGATCTCCACCAAAAACAATAGGGATCATCTACTCAATAGGACCAACCTACACACCAAATACGAGGTTAGTCACACTTACCCTTCTTTAGATATCGTGTTTACAAGCCAAAGCGTCACATATACACACACACACACACATACACACACACACATACACACGACATCACCATCGCATAGATTCCTTGCCTGCCTTCCGCAAGGAATCAAAAACCAGAATGCAAAACTGCATTAAGGTTTCGATGATGCACAAATGTTCCATTTCAAATAATCCCATCATGTACCATTATCTTCTCATCCAAATGCTATACTAACATGTTCAAAAAATAATTTCATTATCCCGCATGACCTTTGACCCCACCACCAAAAATAGGGATCATCTTCTTACTATAAGCATTCACAAACCACAAGTGAAATCTGTTTAAGGCTCTCACCTTAAGATGTGTTAACACCTAACAAGGTTGTCACATTTTGACCACCAATGACCCTAGATAACCTTTAACCTCCATAAAAACCATAGACAGATAAACAGATGGAAAAACTATACATACAGGCAGACAGCTATCTTGAAATATTGCAATTTCAAAAGGCTTCAAGCTGACTTCAAGAAATGAAAAATAGGAATCATGCAAGCCTTCTTTAAAAGTGGACCCCTCTCATGCTAGGGCAACCCTAAAAAACCATGGTACAATTAAGAAATGACATGATAGTTTTGATGGTTTTGTATTACCTGCAAAAAGTCTTGAGAGTTCACAACACTCTAAATAAAGGACCTCCTCTCCCATCTTTCCAACTGAAAGGTTTAATGATACTTTTAAGACTTTAATGAGGGTTAGATTACAGTGCAAAGGTTTAAGCCAACCCCATAAACACTGCAGAGTCGAAACATTATTTTGCAATGACACCATGTAACATGTAACATATGGGAGAATTTTTGAACAGCTTCTCGTAACACTGTATGGGAGAGTTTTGTAAGTTTTCACCTGCTGCAGATACCACCCTGCTACCAAAATATGCTGCTGCATGCTTTATATCATGTTCTAGAAGAAATAAAATATTGGTAGGAAAGCTAAATTTCCGAGTAGGCTAGCCTAAGGATATTGCGCAGAAACATACATGTGTAGAATAGGTTCAAAATGTAGGTATCCTATACGTTAGCCAATAGCAAAAGTGCCAAGACATTAGACTTGATGAAGAAAATTACATCACAGGGAAAATCTTTACACCTAAAGCTCACAAAAGTACTGCAGATTGTTGTATAAGGGTTTTTCACCAATGCCTTTTAAATATTTTTGATGTTCTTGGCCAAGTGGATTTTTGTTGATCCTCTTCAGTACTCGATCATGCTTTGTGAAAGATGTAGCCTCGGCTAGGCCTAACTTAGGCCTACGTTAAGCCTAGTCAGAAAGTACTAGCCCACTTGCTCAATTGAACCATACAATTTTGCCTAAACTTCTTAGTTTAGGGAGGATTTTTGGAGGATAATTGTAATCGCGGAATTGTGGGTGGAATTGGTAATTACTCCACCTAAATCGGGATACTTAGCATCTCTGTCGGGACCATCTCCTAACTTTAACCCATTCACATTCCATATATAAAATCTATGCAAGTTCCCTACCTTGAAACATTGTGTTAACCGGATTTTCAGACGTTGACCCCAATGACCCCAGATGACCTTTGACCTTCACCAAAACCAATAGGGACCATCCTCTGACTATAATGCATCCACAAACCAAATACGAAACCTATCCAAGTTTCCTCCCTTGAGATATTGTGTTGACAAGATTTTCAAACTTTGACCCCCAGTGAACCCAGATGACCTTCACCTCCACCAAAACTAATACGGACCATCTTCTGAAAATAACACATCCACATACCAAATATGGAATCTATCCAAGTTCTCTTCTCTATCCTGAGATATTGCCCTTATAAAAAAATCCCACATAATTCCTACAGGAATCAGCATG
The DNA here is from genome assembly GCA_037179385.1 of Holothuria scabra. NCBI lineage: Eukaryota > Metazoa > Echinodermata > Holothuroidea > Aspidochirotida > Holothuriidae > Holothuria > Holothuria scabra. The sequence continues at coordinate 37,521,963 of CM074182.1, read as the reverse complement.
TGGGATTTATGTGGGTTTTTGGGCATGTGGGAAAAAATTCCCACTTAATTCCCACATGAATGTGGGAAAAATTCCCACATAATCCCACATTCTGGTCATCCCTTCCCATACCGGGTTCTACCATTTTCTTGAAGGGGGAATTTTCAATGTCCTCAGGTCTTCGTCATTATCTTCCATTCATCATCCTCTGCAGGCACACTACTGTATACATGTGCAGTATACTGGTTACAGTATAATGTTCCTATGAATTAAAGTGTGTCCAAAAGAGTATTATGACTGATTTTAAATTTAAACGTTCACCTTAGAGTTCTTGCCAAACTGGATAGATGATTGTTTCTTCTTCAAAATATTTTGTGAAGGCATGTGCAAAATAAAGTCCACTAGATGCAACTGGTTTGAGAGCTATAATCAATATGATTGAAATTCGTCCATGTTTGTTTGCAACACAATTACCGATTCCTTTAAAGTACATCACATTGCCTGCATGTGTTCTGATGCAGACTCTTCTTCAGAATAATTTGTGACAAAGGCATGTGCAAAATCCTGATGAATGTCCATAAGAAAAGTCCACAAGATGCAACTTGTTTAAGAGTTAAATGATATGTTTGAAATTTGTCCAAGTTTGTATGCAACACAATAACTGATTCCTTCTACAGCACATCCCACTGCCTGCCTGTGTTTTGAATTTGAGAGTCCAATTGCTGAGGCTACACTTTACAAAAAATATCTCAGTCCATGCAACAAAATTCAGACTTAGTCACTTACTTAACAGTATTCAGCACATATATAGTCCACAGCCTCCACTCAAATTTACAACTGCACAGTGTGCATCCACTCTCACTGCTTGCTAACTATTAACTGCTGACTGCTGTATACAACACAATGTTAAACTGGTACACTACTTGCTTTTCTGTACAGCTCAACACTGTGCATGTACCATACAAACACTCATTTGAAAAGGTCTTTGTTGTGACAGATCCTTTCAATAAGCCAATCACAATAGACTTCCTTCAAAGCTGTTCACTGCACAATCCACACAGCCATTTTGTGCCTTCCCATATGGGGAATTTAACTTCCCATACCAAAAGAGGACTTCCCACATGAAGAGTTGACTTCTTATATGGGAAACTGAACTCCCCATATGGGAATTTAACTTCCCATATGGGGATTTCAACTTTCCATATGGGAATTTCAATTCTCATGTGGGAATTCAACTTTTTGATGTGGGAAACTCGCACAAGGTGAATATTATCCCACATAATTCCTGTAGGAAGTTGTAACTTCCTATAGGAAATTGCAAATTCCTATAGGAAGTTTTCATTTTCCTACAGGAATTATGTGGGTTTTTTTTATAAGGGTGTGCTAACAAGATTTTCAAACTTTGATGACCCCCGGTGACCCCAGATGACCTTTGACCTCCATCAAAAACAATATGGACCAAATTCTCACCATAACACATCCACGTACCAAGTATGAAATCTATCCAAGTTCCCTATCTTGAGATATTGTGCTAATAAGGTTTTCAGACTTTGACCCCAGATGACCTTTGATCTCTGCCAAAAACAATAGGGTTTTTCCATCTCATTATTGCGCATCCATGTACCAAGTTCGAAAATTGTCAGACATTCCTATCTTGAGATATCGTGTTAACAAGCAGAGTGTCACAACAAACACACACACACACACATACACACACCATCATGATTGCATAAGGTTTCTCTTATCATCGAAACCAAAAATAAATTAAAATAACTAAAATCCAGTAACTTTGGAAAGGGTCAAATCTTGATCACAGATTCCCCAAAACTGGTTTGGGGAATCGTTATTAGGTCTGGTTCTACATTATGTGCAACCCTAAAGAACTTGCCTGCTGTGTGGTAATCCTTTGCTAAGTCAACAGTGTGATGGGACAGGTAGAGGGAAAGCCTGAAGGTAACAATACAAAAATAATGCAAATTTTAATAGCCAAAGAAAACCATGCATGATGCTTGTCCATTACAAGTAAAGAATGAGGTATTGCTTTCTCTCTATCCTTCCCATCATGCTGTTGACTTGCAGGAAGCAAGGTTATATAACTTAAATAAGGGGTAAGAGGAGGTAACATCTATAGATTTGAAGGCCAAACTATTAAGACAGAACAAGAAAATAAAATATACACTGAACAGAATGTGCTACTGTTGTCTTTGGTAATTCAGCTGTGTGATTAGCAAAAGTATGAGGTGAAGTGTGACCTGGAAGAGTGCATGCAACACACACAGTTACTTTATCAATGGTGAAAAAAGGGGGAGACCTGTACAAAAACCATAGAAAAATTCAGGTAGGGACTAGAGCTATGGTCATCTTATTTAAGGATACAAAAGTAGGCCCCCTGCAATTCAAGAGAGTATATTTTTGAAAGCTGGAAAGAATTTAAAATACTGTTGGGTTCAAATTTGCTGTTACTTGTAAAGTATATTTAACAGAGATGCGATGTAATGTTTCTACCAATATCATTTATGTTTGGTCTCATGATAAGACCTAGGGTGTCCATTCCTTCATGACAGAAAAGGAGGACAGCCTTCGCTACTATCTAAGCTGAGTGCCACCATAGTTGGGGCGTACCATACCAGAAAATTTTTGACCATTACAAACCCTCCAGATGGCCAGGAAAGGTCCTTCCTGGTGTTCTAAGCTACACGGTCACAGTCCTGAAAATGGGATGTTGAACTGTGCAAATTTGTGCACTGCCTGATAGTATTACGAATGTATGAGTCTCCTACTTATTTAGCTCTTATTGCAATCTGTATTTCTATTCTTTACAGGTAGCCTTCTGATGTCAGATGTACTATACACAACCTACTTGTTGGGCAGATCTACGTGAAAGGCATGTGTGATGCACAAAACACATGGCGTGTAATCACAAGGCATGTAATCTAGACTTTGGGCTGGTCCGTGCTGCATATTGTTTTAAGTTTAACATTAGAATTTTCAAAATGGAGGAATTTCAACATCCGACGCCTTGAGAGCCCAAACGGAGGACAGGGTGCTCAAAAGCCAGATTGTCTCGCGAAAAAGCCGGACGACTGACGACGGACACCCTAGTATTTCCCTCCAGGAAGGCCTGGGTTCTATTGCCAGGTCAAGTCCTACCAAAGACTCTAAAAATGGAAGCTACTGCCATTGTGTGTGATGCTCCACATAAGCAATGGAGTAGGGAAAACAAGCCAGTGAGTCACAACTGGAAAAAAGGCCATGGCAGGCTCGACTTGAACCAAAAGGTTGGAAACTGGACTGTAAAACTCTATCTAACTACAGTACAGTACTTCACTGTGCTTGTTCAGTAAAACTTACAAACCTGAATTTTCAGCTGTGGCCTATCCTTGTAGAAAATCTGATGCTGATTTGAAATCCATAAAAGATCACCACAAATCATTTCAAAGTGTTTAAAATGAAGGGACATAGGTAAATGTTTGTTGAAATGATCTACATGATACTATATATTTGTCTTTTTATCAAGGGATCTGATCCCTATTCACAGAAGAAGGTCAATACAATCCAGGGTCATCCCAATTCAGAGCTGATGTTGACTGTGTTGTACAGTAAACCACTTAGACCACACCAAGTCATGCACTATTTATAGTCAGACTTCACAAAGTATTGTTGGAATTTAATACTAATCAATCACACAGCTGCAATACCAACGACAAGAAATGTTGGACAAAGTGCACTTGAAAAGGTTAAGGGAGAATCACCTTGTTTTAAAAACCTTACAAAGGGATTCCATTCTACTAGGATGGTAATATATTCTACTGGGCTGGTTTATGGAAACCTCAATGACAGAATTGAAAATATTTGTTGTCATTTCACACAAGACATACCCTGAAGGGGAGTCAGAGGTGATGAGAGTTACTCTCCATGGGAACTTTTCACAGTCTATTGCAAGTGTAGGTACAGTATTTCACTCATATTCTTCGTAATGGACTTTCTATGTTGCTGAATCTAGGTTTGATGGCACTTACAAATATTCCATGGAAAATAAAAGTTGAAAATGAAAACCTTGGGGAGTAGGTTACTATTATAACAAGAGCAAATAAATCAAACTTATGGGTCATTTAGAAACATTGGTAGTTCTAACGCTGAGATGTAAGTTCTAACAAAGAGCGAAACAAAGAAATTTCTTTCTTGTCAAGTATTTTATGCACCCCCTGCCCCTGAAAAAATAGCCAGAGAGCAAAAAAAAAAGAAAAGAAAGGAAAAAGCGGGACCTATCTTTAAACAATAGCTAATGGAAAGAAAACAACAAGTGATACATAAAGAGATACGAAAATTAAAAACCATACAGAGAGCGTATTGTACTTCTCCACTGACCTTGACAATATAACTAACAAATGTTGAACACAGGAAGGAGCCTATTTTTAGATACAATATTGGAATAATATAGAGTGGTTTTGAGCTGTACTGGTTTCCTCCATTTTTTTTTTTTTTGGCTTTGCTAAAGAGATTGAGACAAATGGCTAAAAGCATCAAAAATGAATTATAAAAAATGGTAGAGAACTTTGTTTCATTTCTAGTTTTGTGTTTATTCCAATGGTGTTAAAAAGGAAGGAAGAAAGAATAAAGAACACAAAAGGAAAATTTGAACTCTACTGAAAAAGGGGGAGGTGTAATCTGTGCAGTACAAAAAAGTCATTACAATAAGCCTATTATTGAGTCTGAATACATAATTTTGCTAATGAAGGTCAAGAATAGTCCCCTTAAACAACTAAATGTCTCAATTGGCTTCCTATTTCTCTTCAAGCTATCATTCATCATATTTTGTCTTTAATATTGCAGCAGGTAAACCAAGCAGTTAGTTCTTGGGTCATTCCATGTCAAATCACCCAATTTTTGAGAAAGTTGTTGCTCGACCGACTCAAAAAATTCCCAAAATATTTCTATGTGTAGACGGTGATGAAAGAAGCATATTCTGAAAATTTTGGCAAAATTCCACACGTTTTGACCGAATTAAAATTTGTTGAAATTTCGCAAATCAGTAGCAAAATGACATGAACCATTCATGAAATAGGATAGTCCACTACACAAATCCTACTGTAAATGGGGTGACTGCATTTTCCCTGTAAAATTAACAGCTAAGGGTGAACTATTTTGCATCTTCTTAGTTGCAGCTGTTGGTATTCATTTCTCTAGTGGACATGTCCTATGGCGTACATCCACCTTTTTTTCTCCTGTTATACAGGCTAGTATCTTACTAAAGCCCAGGTCACACTACAGCGATATCAGATTGGATTACTATCCAATTTCTGTCAGTTTTAGTTAAAATCTCCTCCATCCATTGTTCGGAAAGAGCCAAAAATTTGCCATCCTGTGTAAATATATGATCCATAAATGAAATACCTGGTTTCGTGACATCGCATTGGCAAATAGCTTTTATCAGACTATGCATATCTGATAAAAGCTGTCTGCAGATGTGAGGTCACGGAATAATTGGTATAACTTAGAATTTCATAGTCCTTCAAAACAATCTACACAGGCTGGCAAACTTTTGTTTCTTTCCAAAGATGGATGAGATATTAATTGAAACTCACAAAAATCTGAGCAAAATCCGATCCAATATCAATAGTGTGACCTTAAATCAAAGGATACGTAATATAAGAAGTATTAGAATTTCAAAAATTAAGGGTACCCATTTGTAGGTTTCACCTTTGTTCACCATGGTTAATACAATTTCACAATTTTAGGTTTTGTTAAAAAACTTAAGGTGGTGAGTGATTGGTGGTGATCAATTTAAGGGTTTCATAATTTCATCACCCTGGGACCCCCAATGCCACAGGGAACAAAAAATGGGAAGAAAAACAAACTCTCCAGGCATTTTTTATGACAGACCCTTTGCAACTGTAAAAAGGGCATGTTTTGCCCACATATGCAAATGCAATGCAATTTTTCCTTTTTGCAGATGACACTTATTACATCTTTTCAAATGCATTAATTACTTCTTGATTTTTTAAAACAATTACCCAATGCTCTCATTTATTTCTTTCATAAAATACTTACATCTTTATAGCTTGTTTTGAGAAATCCCCATTCTGTAGGCCACTTGCGAGATGCATCAATCTCATATTTGATGTGATCTTTCCTATAAACAAAATGGATGAGAAAATACAAAAATATATAAAGATAGATGATGTTTGTACCATAGTTATGTGCAAAATTATGTTTGATATCTTGATGTTAACTAGTTAAGGTTTAGTTCACTTTCACTGAAGGTCAACCAATCAAACAGCTTATAGACTTGCCCCAAGTCTCTCACATTTTTCTTCCATCCACCTATCATTTCCTACAGTTTCACCCTGATTCCATCGCATTGTGCTGCTGTGCATCCATTCCATACATATTGCTTCTCACTGCCCCTTGCTCTAGCTTCCTGCTTACACACATGAGTCTGATGTGGGGACATTACAAACTTGCAGTTTGCTGTGAGAGAGGGTTACGGCCAGCAAGACCAAAGGCCTGCGATCCCCCCACATACTGTAAGGTTTCAGGCCAGCAGAAGAGATGGAAGTCCATGGGGAAAGTCTTGCTTAAAGGAGGCTTGAAGTCCAAATCTACTCTCAATCATCAGGGTTCCCGTTTGGGCAACTCAACCCCTTCTCCAGTTATTCTTTTGGCTACCACTCCAAGACGCTCAGACCCAGGCTCTCAGGCTGGGGACTGTTATCTCACTGACCAAAGACAATCTCCTTCACAGACTGTCAACTGAAACCCTATTGGACAGGCAGGTAGGTATCCACGGAGCCCCAGGTACAGTATCCAAGGAGCCACTCTCACAGTCAAGAAACAGTCACAGAAACAGACAGTGATGGAAACTTACCCCTGATTCTGAACTGGAGAAGATCCCCGCAAAAGGAAGAGGAAGCCTATGGGCAGGGATACCAGATCCCTAATGACAAGTTTCCTAAAGCAGTTTTCTGATGTTCTTTCTCACAAAACATGAAACCTGCCTCGTTCAGATCTCAGTTGGGCACTTCGTTTCATTCGTTTCATTTATTTGTTTCCACAACATGTTATTTCGGTATTGTACAGAATAATTTCAAATTCAAAAATCCAAATACATGATGTGAAGGAAGTAAGCTAAAAAACCCCTAGGGGCTTGTCGGGAGCTTACTCCCTGAGCAGACAAACAAGGAAGACGAAGGCACAATAACTGCACAAAAGACAACGAAAACAAAGATAATTTTATACCATCCCAAAAGCCTGCAAAAAACCCATTCCAAAAAAGAGCCCACCACCCACCTCCACCACCCACCCCAACCTATAGTTGCATACATGCCACTTGATACGTTAATTTTCGGAACCCCACCTAAATTAGCATTGTAGAGACGTTGAATAGGAGTCAAAATAGGAGTCACTTGGAGTCAAAACCTCTGTATGACCCTAGCTCATATCGATAGTCATATGTTCGTGCGCTATTGTTTTGACCTTGTTTTTAGTTAAGGGAGTGATGTTTTTCATCATGTAAACTACATCATTCATGTACTTCAAGAACTGACAAGTGGTGAAAACTGACAACAAGTAGGCAAAGTCTAGCCTAGTCCTTGAACAGGACTCTATGCTATGTCCACTTCGTTTTACTCCACACATGAATCATTGGCCACAGTGCACTAGAAACCCAGCCACAGCAATATCAAGACTTAAGAGGAATATTGATCACGGCATTAATAGCTCATTTGTCAGCTACTGTAATTTTACCATTGCTATCCTTAAACAATTGGAATCGGTTTCGTATTTATTAATAGCTAACAAAAATATGAAAACATACAATTTTAGGTCACTTTCTGAGGCAAAATGTTACAGAACACCTACTTGGTGACCTCTTTCAGTAGCAGCCATTTTGTTGTTTTGAATCGTCAACTAAACTAAACAACTCAGTTCAGTAATAACAGCAATGTATAACTGCCATTTTGACTTGGGGATGTTTTGACCAACTGCTGGGACTTTTGGTCTGTGGAAGTTTTGACAGGTAGGCTAGGCTAGCTACAGTAAGCAACTAAAATACTAATTGTGTTTCTATATGGTATGGTCAAACTGACAAATATTTTGCATTGATTAGTGAATTATTAAGTATTTTAATGAGGTGTTCGAATTTTGAACCTGTTCAAACTTTGAACCCAACACTATATTGGTCGGCACACTGTGGTTAACAAAACAGGTTAGACTAGCCTACTTCTTCTTTGAAGTACTCCAAAAAGCCTAGAAAAGGCATTTTTTGGAGGATAGTTGGTGTGCAGGGTGCGTTATTGGTGTTAAAAACCAGTTAATATAGAATAGAAATCTATTTTAGACTATTCCAGTCAAGACCTCCCCAGACCAAAACGTCTCAGCTTTTTTGCTACCAAACCCCCCCCCCCATGATATTGTAGTTAACTCCCCCTCAGTTCACTGCTTTAAGGTTAACATTGACAGGTTTTTCCATGGCTGTGGTAGAATCTGATTGTTTGGGACTGTGGTCAAGCTTTGGTGGTTTGACTTTTGATTAGGGCTTGATCTTCAGGGCATCTTATGGGGCCTTGGCCCTCCTTTGCCCTTCAACCTGTTATGTTATGTTATGTTATATATGGTAGACAAAAACCTCCCCACACAAAGAAGTAGAATGTCCAGTTGAAGTTTTTAACTTAAGACAGAAACATGAGAGATCATTCGAAAAAGGAAAACAAGTGAAAGGATGGATTAAGGAATACTCTAAAATAGACTTCTATTCTCTATTAATTGAGAAAATTATATACATACATATGAAATTTTTTTAAGCCCTAAATCAATCACGCGCTTTCATTAAAAAAATCACTTCATTCAACAATATAGGCCTACAAGGGGGATGTTTTGACGCCGGGACATTTTGACCAACGGCGGGGACGTTTTGGTGGGGGACTGGTAAGCCTTTATTGCCCTCTTGAAGGTGGTCTCATTTTCCATTAGGGCTATGTCCAGGTCGGGGGGAGCTGCTGGTTCCAACTGGATATGGTTCTTGGAAAGTAGGAATTGCCGAATGCACCCACACTCACTGTATACAGGTAATATTTTTAAAAGACTGTGAATTTGTCCTAGGCTAGTATAACTGGAATGGGGAACAAAAATGTTCTGAGTAGGGAGGCTAGGCTTACAAGGTTACTTACCAAATTTGATCAATGGCGACAAAATTTGTCCCAGCCAGTGCCTGTCCCTGGTGAGACCTGTCCATTGCTGTTCACGTCAAGGCACGGTAGGCTACGGTAGGCTAGGATTAGCAGGCTTCAAGTTCCAGGCTAGGGTTGGAACTTGCAACAGGTTTCCTAGGAATTCTATCAACTTGGTATTATTTCGTCTTCTATTTAAACTAGGTCTTTTTTGAAGCCAAAAGTAGTTGTTGCTTATCACCGTTCCCTAGTTCAATTACGATTCATTTACGCCTGTTTGTCGCGTTTACAAAGTAACTTAGGCTACAACGAAAACTAAGTTTCATGATCACAAGCACACATGCTATCATATACTGCCAAGCCAGCACTGTAATAGCTATCGCTCAGTGCACACTACACTGTATGATGAGCCTAGTTTCCTCGATCGTCAACGTGTTTTGCTATACTATCCTTGGTTGTCTAGGTAACAAGACGCATCAAAGGTCACACCGCGTATAATATAACAACAATTAACTGTAAATCTACCATTTTCTTATAGGTATTTTCCATTTCTCACAAGTCATCTGTAAAATCTATCGAGTCGTATCTGAAATTTGATCCTTTTCTTCAACAATATTAAATTAGTATCCAAATTCAAACGCATTTTTACACTTAAAACAAGGTTTAAAATATTTTCTGAGATTTCTACCCTAAACGTCCAAAAATAACATTGTGGTTTGCACGATGTCTGTCACATTACCGTCACTGTCTGCAATAATGGAACGGTCTTGTCTGGTGTGTTGTCTCTTGCCCACATTTACATTTCTCAGCCGAGCGGCTGTCTACGCTGCGGAATTTGTATTACGACAGTAAGAACAAGTGTACAATGGTAATGTAGCCCACGTAACGTGTATCCAATACGCACATCCCATCCAACCACCAACCATCCAACGTAAATATCCGTACACATGAAATCGTATGTTCATTTGCTGTTCCCCTGTATGGTTATTCTCGCGAAGGACGAAATAACAGTTAGGAATAGCAGTTAGGAATTCTTGTGGATCAGTTGCAATATTATTTTATGGATGTGTAGCGAAATGTTTGGAGAAAGTATTTTTGGGGTTTTAAAAAAAGGATTAATTGGAATATAATCGTAAATTACTAGCGCAGTTCGACTGTATGTAGCCTAAAAAGATCGTGTGTTGTTTATGCATACAAAGCCCACTTTGCTCATTTAAACAGTCAGTGTCATCGGATAATGTGGTGTGGTCGTGCAAGCCAACGTTAGAAATGTGATTTGTGGATATTATTACTATTTTGTTATATTGGTGTGTGGAGTAACATGAACGTCTTAACTCGGAGATAAGTTCCAAATGTACTGCGATTTAAACTTCCACACGTCGCCTATGTCGGCGAAAGCAATCAGGTGTGGCAAGGGCGAGTATGGAACGCCACACCGAGTGTTTTCTTTGCATCAGTATTTTTGGTAAGTGTCGACACTAGGCTAGGCTTAAGATAGATAGCCTTTCTACTGCTACTTTTCATTCAGCAAACCAACCATCCAGAGGCGCGGATGCGAGGTACCAGCACTGTCGTCATAACCACAGGCTAAGGCCTACCCCAAAATTTGATTTGACTGCGAGGCACCAGCACAGCCATCATAGCCTACTTCATAGCTACAGGCAGGCCATTACCCCAAAATTCACTTTAAAGTTCTGCCCACAAACACTGTACAAAGATCTCGGCCTATGCACCAATTTGAATCAAGTCAAGTATTACTGATAGTGATAGTATGATGGTTATCATTCCAGTAGTGAGTGGTCTGCTGACGGCTGTGTGGTCCCTACAAAGGTCCTATTAGAAAAGCATGAACCTAGGCTATAGCCATTTGCTCTCTTTGGCTATCCTTTTTGCATTTCGAGCATGCTGGATTATTGTAGAGTGGCCAAGATCAAATGTCCTGTATAGTACAAGTTTGGAAGCAAATGGGGGACGGGGGGGTCCACAATGCACTCCAAGGGGTGGTGGTCATTGTGGCTCTAATTGTTAAGTTCTACAATAAATTATTAACATACTTGTGAATGGTATTTATTAGCTTAGACCAAGAGATCTGCAGTTTTATCCTGTGCAATTCCTGAATTAATGAACAAAAAGCCCAACCTACAAGCCCCAGAGTTTTGGGGATAGGCTACATGAACATACTTTGGTCAATGAAACAGCTTTTGGTGGAGGTTACGTAAGATATGTAATACATGTTCCTTTAAAGTGTTGCTGGCCCAGGAACCAAAACATAACAGTACATTGCAGTGTTACAACAATTACAGCAATGTACTTGACAAACTAATAATACTGCCAGTAATCACCAGAACACTTGTTTTTTCAGTTCCCTGCAAACTGGACAAAGATTTAGTATAGCAATACTGTGCTTTTGTTTGGGTTAGATCGTAATCTGTCTTCTTTACTAAGTGACACCTTTCACAGTGTCTGATTGAGAAAAATACCTGATGGATATGAAAAGTTAAAGGCCCAATTTTCTCATCCCAAATAGTACCAATTCTCCCAACCTTCTTAATTAAGCCCCTCCCACAATTGTCTGAAATTCACCCTCATTCAAACACAGTCTCATTTTATTGCTTCAGGATGAGTATACAAAGCTTAAGGTGTATTATCAAAACACTCTCAGAACAGTTCATGCTGTGAAATGTAAGCTTTGGTACTCTGCATTGTTTGAATTACAGTAGCAGTCAATCAAAAAGCTGAGCCAATTGAGAGTTTCTGTTACCCTATACTAGAAGTGTAGTTTGGGGTGAGAGGATTGTCCCTTTAAAATGGTACAATAATTACCCATGCAACTGCCAAAAGCTCACCATTCGGCCTATGGAACAGGAAGGCAAGTATTTGAATTTTGACACACAGGAGTTTAGGTAGACACAACACTTCTACTTGAAACCTGGACCTTTTCTTGATATTAACATACTATTGCTGCAGCCGGCAAACATGTGCCACTGGCAACTATGGTTGTCTAAAATGCGCTTCTATAAAAGAATTAAATCAATCATGTTGTAAATCAATAAATCATGTCATATTGAGTGTGATTAAAAAGAGACCTGAAATCAGTTGTGAAGGCATGATGTGCAGTGTGGCACAAAAAGCCCTGTTTATGCATGCCCCTGCTACATCAGTTAGGAGTGTGCACTGGTCCAAATCGAATTACCTGCATCAAGTCAAATTTTAGAAGGGAAATGTAATATTTACCCTTCAACCTTTCTTGTATCATTCATACAGTACTGTGCAGCAGGGAATGGTGTGTCCTGGAAAATGAACAGCACTAACACAGGCATAACTGGCACCAAACCCAATTTGGGCCTATTACTGTGTTAAGTGAGGCAGCAGTCTAGAGCTTACATACTAATCAAAACTTATGGAACTCTACTGGCTGACTTATACTTGATGGCCAACAGGTCTGTGATCAGCAGTTGGGAATGGATTTCCTACTGAAAAACACCAGAAATTTAAGTGTGCTATTTCTGGGCAAGTTCCCTATGTCTTCAAGTTGAACCAAAGCATAAAAGACACTGGCCATATTTTGTAGCAGGCTGCCCCATTCCCAGAGAAAAAATTGTACTTCTTGAAACACTCAATGATGTAGAAATACTCCACAAGACAAAGAACTCAACGTCATCCCTAGAAACATTTGAAATAGCACCCAAACTAGTTGCTCTGGGGAAAAAACCTATCCTCCAATGATACCTTTGCTTCCCTTGCACTCAGTCATTGTCAACTGTTGTCCTTGTCAAAATTGTTATGGGTTGGATGGCCAAACTTTCTTACTACAAATTCGTTGCACTAGGTGGGTAGCCATAAATCCTCACTACTGTACAGTATGTCCATGGCAGAGAGTTAAATTTAAGAACTACTAACAGATTCCAGCCACAGGGTCTGTTAGCTGGCAGTTCACTGTTCCAAAGTGTAAAACAAGGAGGGCATACAGAATGCTACCAGATTTTTGTGCCAGGTTGGCATTCTAAGCAACTTTAAGAGTTAAATAAATTAGTGGTTTTATACAATGGATGAAATTAATCCTTCTTTAATGTAAGTTTCATGAGGAGCCTCATCCCTTAAAATATTTACATAAATCACACAAACCTATAGTCAGCTTTCTACTGTGGAAGGGTGATAAGGGTAAATCCTGATAGTTTTCTTCCTGATTTGGCATTTTATCTCAGACTTCCTGGGAGCTCCAGTGTAGCTACCACAGTGCTCACTGTGACTTCTTACACATGACACATTGAAGAATTGATTACAGTTACAAAATTTTGAATTTTCCCTGCTGCTTAGGCCCCTTGTTACAACTTGCACTGGCAGCTGTACCATACTGTACTTTTCACCTTTTTTCTTCACATAGCATGTGCATCAAAAGCTTTGTGGAACTATCACGGTCCAAAGAAATTAAGCCACAATAACACTAATAATTCACCATGAAGTTTCTCTTTCCTCTGTGGTAGTTGATATTATGTACGTGGGGTTAAAATTGATCTTGAGGGACAATGTTTACAGTGTTACATGCAACCTTCAGATGTATGCTTCACAAAAGTTGAAAACAAAACCATTTTTCCAGGTTCGGTCTGCTGTTTATATTCCATGAAAGAAACTGAGGCAGTGAGGGCAGCATTTCTATTGTGTCTGAACCTCCCACCAAATAATTACTAGGCCTTGATATTATTAGGACTACAGAATAGTACTAGATCAAGTGATTATACCAACTGGAACACTTTTGTTTGGCACACACAACCTTCATATGCAGATTCGAGGGAGCCTTTAAAGGTTAAAGACATTAGTCATGATTTTCAGACTTACAGTATACTGTGTAATTAAAATGACGTTGTTGTAAGAACTTTACTAAACTTGTACAACTGAAATTCTGAATAGTATTTACTGTATAGCTTAACTCCACAGAATGCAATAACACACTCACTGTTCTAAACACCTGTGACATACTACTATACATTTACATGTGTATTCTTAATGGTATAAAGCCAGGGCTTGATTTTCGTGGTTGTCCGTCTGTCCGGGGCAACTAAAAAACCTTACGGACAACCAAAAGTTGGTTGTCCAGTGGACAACCATTTTTCTCTCACAGTGGATTATTTTCAAGCAACTTCCTTTTTTGTTGATTGAAGAAGTACATTACTGGCTAATCAACTCTCTCAACTTTTCTCATCATGCGATTTGAGACTTTGCAAAAATCATATTTGAGACCAATCATACGTAAACCCAATTTTGTACTGTAATTGTGCGCAAAAAATCTTTTGGACAACCAAATTTTGTGTCGGACAGCTAAAAATAATGAAGTGGTTGCCCGAAGGACAACCATAAATTTTTTTGAAAATCGAGGCCTGAAAGCCATGGCTTTCCAAAATGAAGGGAACCCATTTGTGGGTTATTCCATTTTCCTCTTTGGTACTCGTAAAGGTAGTGTGACATGTCAGCAAAAAGCCCTGAATTTCCTTGGTAGTTAAGGAGCAAGGTCTCCTAAGGGGGAATCTGTTGAACACGTCAATACCTTTTACCGTTCTCAAGATATACCTCTTCAAATTTTTAATGTTGCTGAAGCAACTTGTTGATAAAAATTATGCAAAAATACTGATGCTGAGTGTTGCACAGTGTTGACATTTCTTTTGTTAACCCAATATTAATTATCTCTTAATTACTCATCATATAGTTTATGGTTTGGTAATTGGTACTGACAATTTTCAAGGACACAATTTAAACTTTTAAAATAAACCCTTTAGGAATTACAAATGTTACAATCGCTCTTGAAATGAAGATTGCAAATTAAACAAAGGATAACATTAGCCATTTATGGAATGTCCCCCCATGACATCACAAAATTTACTAAGCTTATATTTATGCATAATTAAGTGCAAAAAAAAATAAACCTGTAAAATGGCCAATTATAATCGATTTTGATGGAAATTACCACAATTTTCTTGGATTTAAATGCTTTTTACATCAAATACACATTGGTGCACATTTGTGAATAGATGTTTATTCAAATTATTCAAATTGTGAAACATCCAAGATTTAAGAGTGGTTTCCATCCTTCATAATTTAGCAATCTCCCTTTCTCTGTGTAATCCTTCATTTAGCAATATCACCTTTTTTGTGTAAATTGCAAATTTCTTGAGATAACTCAGTCTCATAGTAATTTTTCATGAATATTGTAGCCCATTCTTCAGGATTTTATGCCTTGTTCATCAGTACTTTATACATACAGTGCACATGTGGCAAGATACAAAATGTAAGATATGGTCAGGCTTGGGGTGGTTACATCTCAATATAATCGATTACATCTCAATGTAATCGATTACGATTGCAATTACTTCATATTTTACAATTGTGATTATGATTACGATTACAGCTAAAATTGGAAGTAATTGATTATGATTGCGATTACATTGCAATGTAATCATGATTGCAATCATGATTACATTTTCTTTCCACATAAACAATGTAGTAGGCAAAACAGTCCAGTGCCCACAACTGGATAAAAGGCCATGGACATTGTTCTAGATAAGCCCGGACAAAACCAAGTCCTCCCAAAGTAGAGATTATTGAACCCATGCACTTCTCACTCATTTTAAGCTGGAACATCCAAAAAAGAGAGACAATTAAATTTTGTCATTCCAACATTAGAACCAAGCACTGAAAAAATTGTGTAGTAAATTTACTTCTTTGTTCAATTCAACTTGAATGTAATCAGAAATGAAACCACGAATGGGATTACTTTGCCATTGTAATCGATTATGATTGCAATTACTTTGAGATTTTCACAAAAGTAATCAATTGCGATTACAACTACTTCAAAATGTGTAATCCATTGCAATCGATTACGATTACTGATTACAATTACCCTAAGCCTGGATATGGTAGGAACTTTTAAATATAGTTATGGTTTAGGAGGCTATTTTTCTGATTGCATGAAAAGTTGAAATTTCTGATCACAAAATGCAGTTAAAACTAGGCTTTGAAAAAAAAAAAAATAAGTGGACAAAAGGCATTTAAGATAAAGATCATGTACAGTATTTGGTTAATGCACAGGAAATTCTTTAGGGGACTGTACATATCCTGTATTATGATGTGGTTGATCTTTTCAAGTCTGTAACCAGCTTCCTGAGTTCCTGCTAAAGTATTCATGATTTTCAAAGTACAAATTATATTATTATATTTTTCCTTAGATGATTAAAAATTTTGGCTTTACAAGTAAAATTGTATTTGAACCAAATTTATGTGTCCTAACAGTAAAGTGATTCCGTTATCCAAAAGAGTGGGGAGGTGAGCTTTCAAGATTTGGCTGTTTCAAGTTGAAAAGACAATATCTGAAATGTTTGTTTACACCCCAGTATTTTTTGCTCTTCAACATCTGGTAAACTTTAGGTTGGAGACAGGGTCAATTGTTTGCCTTTTTTGACCTATTTAATATTTGTTCTTTCTTCTTTATATTAGAAAAGATGACAGTAAGGAACCACAGATTTAAAATGAGCTGTATGGACGTTATGTAATGCTCTGTATTGACGCACTTTGATCCAGACAGTCCAACAGAAATTATTCTGCATGTACATCATGATTCTTAGCCTTTATTGTTGCGACATTATGAAAAGTGAAAAAGAGTGACACCAGTAGACTTAGTTCTATGGCCTCTGAAGTATGCCCTCCAATACCTGGAGAATTGTAGAGGCCTACAGGGCCTAAAGTCATTAGAGTTAGGCACCAGAATTGGATGTGATGAGACTTACAAATTTACTCAATTTTATACAAATAAGTGTGTTAGGCTGACTGTTCTTTTTAATGTACCTGCAAGTTGTGTGTCTTCCACTTTTAATATGCCAGGGAACTCTTTTGGGGCAGGGACTTCGCTGGGGTACTTGCCCACTGGCATGACTTTTTACATATCTGGTGGACTGCTGGGCATGAATTGTTGAAGGCTGAGTAATATAATAGAGTGAATACTGTATTAACTTCTTGCCTCACCTGTGCTACAGTACTACTGGACAGTCCATCCATCAGGGAATGGTCACTAGCAATGAAACCAAAGTATTCCACTTGGGATTGATATGAAGTGTGGGCACCTTACCTACTGTACTACACCCTACTATAAGTTTACCAGGGTGTAGTTGAAAGTAAGCAGGAATTACAAGTATAAATAGCAAATAAGGATTATGGCTAGTAGATTCATTATCCAGTTAGTTTAGTGACTAGATCATCCTAAAAGACCTTTCACCCTATGCAGAATGCATCACAGTGTTTAAAGTGGTTCTACCTGTTTGACTAGAAATGCATTAAGTGTTACTGCCTAAATTGTTTGAAGACCACTTAAAATCAGTCCGTTTGAACAATAAGGACACCATACTCAATACAAAAATTCTGCCAAATTTTGTTGAATCTCAATACAAATAACAACTAAAATGTTAAACTTGATAACTACAGGTATGGGAGTTTCAATTTTTATTGTTTCATTCCAAACCTGAGTGTCTATAAGAAGTGAATAAGAAGTCACTGGAATGTATAAGTGTTCAATAGTCAATACACCTAAATACAAGAACATAGAATGAGCACATGGGTGGTATTACAAATACTGTACCACCATACCACTCCCCCATTTATGTAAATTTATATGCAAGTTCTATTCAATTTGGCTTTCTGTGGTCCTTATGTGAAAAAATAGTTCAGAAAACTGGAAGTGAAAAACCAATATTTTTCAAATTTTAGTGTAAATTCACAATCCATTATCCAAGGCCTTCCTGGGCATGGATATTCTCAAGGTACAGTGTCTGTTTTAAGTGATAAAAACACGCAGGAAATAGAATCAATTTAGTTTGTGAAATGTTAGACTTGAACTGTTGTTTGAAAGTGCCAATATTAATTACTGCCAGCTTTAGTGCCTCTCGTTACTTGTTATGAACTGCTCTTAAAGAGTACAGAACTATTTGCAACTAGCATAGAAGGACCATGATAGCTTTTACTCAACAAGTGAGTGCACAGTCTTTTTTCTTTTTAAAGTAACTTTGTAACTGCCAGATGTAGGCCTAGTGGATTAATAATTCAACCTGCATACTGTAGTCTTACCTGTTCCATCAGAAAATGGAGAGGGTCACTTACCATTAATATGCAAGGTACAGCACTGAGCAGCACTTAAGATCTCATCATTCATGTACCTATAGCCTCACAAAAAAACTGTGTACTGTACCTGTACTGGACCCAGGAACATAGCTCATGTGACATTTGTACAAGTATAGGTGTGGGATAAGCTGCTTATAATTAGGAAGCATTTTTCGAAAGAGCTTACAAACTTTTCAGTATTTTACAGCCTTTAGTTTGTCATGGTTAACCAAACTATGAAGGATTTAAACCATGGAAAACATAAAACCTTTTGCCTTTCTCTTTTGTGAAATAATCATGAAAGAGAACATAAAATGAACATGAATATGAAATTGCTTTGTAATTAATTGTTATACATGTTGTTGTTTAATGGAAATAAATCAAGAAAGCAAACAAACAAAAAATAGACCTGTACTATCACTCTTAGGATGGAATTAAAAAAACTTTCTTTATCTTTGATCAAAGGTACAGTACTGTACATGACAGTGAATTTCCACCTCACTCAGTCTTTTTCAGAAGGAAATTAGGGGTTCCCAGCAAGACTGAAATTGCATTGCAGCATATGGGACAAGGGGTACCTTTTTTAAAGGGAAGGTTTAAGCAAAAATTTAATTTTCATATGTGAAGGAGGAACCAAATCTACACAATGTGGTGAAAATTTCATTCAAATCAGGCATGTATTTCTTGAGATATTGGAAAATGAAGTCAGTAGATTTGTGTTCAAAAGTGAGTTTGAGGGCAGCATGAGCTTTTATCACTTCCTCACATTGACAAGGAATGCTTCGTTTCACTTTGTTTTATCAGACTGTTTTGTTGACCTTGAAGTTAATAGGAATAGGACCTCCCTGTGGGGGGATGCAAAGTTTGTAAAGTTCTCATGCCACTTATGCAATCACATATTAATAATGAGGGATTGTTGAGGAGAAAATCAAGTCTGAAGATTAAAGAAAAAACAAAAGACTGTGCTCTAATGTGGGGATGTGATGACATGTGTGATTGCTTCAAGTTCACTTTTTGTTGAAAATGTGACAAATTTACATGCTCATATCTTGAGAACCACACATCTAATTTCAATGCAAATTTCACCAAAATGCTTAGAATGAATACCACTATAACATAACAAACCCTGTTGTGACCTTAAACCCTTCTTTTAATGTGTGACCGCAAGCTCATCAAGTGTTGTTGGACGAAAGGTTCATGAAGCCAAAAATGAAATGAGGTCGGCAAGACCAAAGGGCCTGCGAGACCGACAGTTCTAAAATTGGTGGTTTGGAACTTCGGAACTTAAAGGCGTAGAGAAAATGTCAATTTGGGACTATTTTTAAGAAAAATACTGCATTGACAGTGAACCATCTGCCTGTGTTTTGTGTATGTGTGTCAGTGTAAGTGTGTGCAGTATGCATGTTTGTGTGTATAGATGTGCCCTCATGTTCATGTGGGTGGGTTGCTTTATACCAAGTCCCATCACAGACATGATCTGAGGTTCTGGCTTTTGGTAATTTTTTGCTCCTTAATCTGCAAACCAGATCTATGCCTATGATGGTCAGCCCTATAACCCTCCTATCTCATTGGCCCCAACTCATTGGAATGAGGGTAAGTGTTAGGCTTGCCTGTTGAGATTGAAGACTAATGAGACAGGGGACCAATGAGATGGGTGGGACTATTGTTATTGGGAACTAGTATAAAGATGAAGGAGTGAAGGACTATAAATATTATACAGAGAGATCTTACCTTTATATCATCCAATTTCTCTTTGGCATGTTCCAATACTGCATGTTCCAACATGAGTTTCATTGCTGAACCTACAGTAGCATTTTCATCAGAATTCTATTTTATCAGTGAATTTGGGGGCTAAAGAATACAAGTACATACAACTGCCCATGGTACAGTATATCCCACTTGCTGTTACACAGGGAGAGGAAAGAAGGATTTGAAATACTTGAAACAAAACTTTAACTTGGACCATAGTTTGAATTCACTTTGAACTTAATTTGTTATCTAGCTGACAATAACACACTCTAATTTTGTGTCGTTAAATCCCATCTAACTTTATAACAAATGTGGTTCTACTATTGTCATTGAAGAAATGTTCAGAACTGGTAGGGGTGCATTGTTAAATATTAACTATCCATGTGATGTGCATATTTACCATGGTTCATCCATTTGGCTTGTACCCATCTCATTATTGCCAGCCAAAGTTCAAGTATTTATACCCTGTGGTCCTGTATAAATAACATTGAATGGCATGTGTTCCTGAGTTCTTATCTGGCAAGGGAGGAGGAATGCCTTGCAATTAATTGGGTTGTCTGCAAAATCTTTCAAGCTGCATGCACTATTGTTGTATAGGGAGATAAGGGCCTTGTTTGGCATTTGGTGAGGTCAACAGTATAGTAGGCCACAGAGTTCAACATTTGGGTGGTTCAATCAGAGCTCAGCCATATTGTGTCTATGTACTGTAACTGTAGATGTGAAGACACTTAATGGCCCTGGTTTTATGACCTCCAAAAACCTTTTAAGGACTTAGAGTGGATTAGTTGCTATCAGTGAGGTTAAATTTTGAGAGGCATGCAACTGTCAGAGCACAGTTCAGGATGGTTCAATCAGTACTTTTGTGAAGACTTGAACTCCTTTGCTACGCATGGTTTCACCACCAAACCATAGCACTCAGCTGTGTCCTAGCATAGCTAATTACAATTCTATGGCATACAATCGTGTTTTGGACATGAAATAGGCTTGAAGCGGAGACGTTTAACATGCATCCTCTCGGGCAGAGTGAGCACAAATATGGCTGCATCCATACAAAAAACGTCACATTTCGTGGAACCGGTACACACATACTGTGGAAACGTATTATAATACTGTACATAGTGCAGTATGGCAGAATGCACTCCCTCACGTACTGTAGCAAAAGGGTTAAGCTAAGAAAAACCTGTAAGTAGTTCAGCTGGTAAACTATGGATACTGTATTATGATATTACTGTAGTGTACAGCAGAGGCAAGAGAATTAACAAATTTGCCTCATGGAATCTTATGCTTTTAGTGCTGCAAAGTTTACACACATGAAATCATGTACTCTGTATGGTACAGTAACTTGAAAAGTTATGGAAGGTATAATACTGTGCATTATTCAAGGTAGATTATGGTACAAAAACTCAAAACCTCCCATCTTTTTCTCTTCCAAACAGTGATCCTTCTTCCCTACTTTGCAAGACCAGAAGGTGAGTATTAAAAAAAAGATGAAAAGACTCCTTGAATTTCTTTCTACAGGAGTGTGTATAGCAAAAATGTCTGAAAGGGCCTAGACTTTGGTCTCTCATGTTAAAGGTAATACCAAGTACTGTATCTAAAGTCTGGTGTTACTTGCCGTTGCCACTGCCTATATTTGTCATCTCATCATAGATGACATGCATGAGACACCTTTTTTTAGAAGGATCATATTTGTGGGCTTTTAAGTAATCCTGAAGTTGATTCCATATCATTGCAGGCCTGATGCAAACGTGCATGGACAGCAGCAAAACAGCTCAATTTATGACCCTTCGATTTCACCTTTAGAGCCTCACATTTTTTTTTGAAACTTGTTTCACTGATACTAAAGTTACAGTAACTGAACTGAATAATTGTGTAAAAACTTTTCACACAAGACATCAGTAATAGTTTGTTGATAACTTCTTAACTAATGACTCTGCTTTGAATCCAGAGATATATTGTTGGTCATGAAAACTTAAAGAAATGGAAGGAAATCTAGTTTTGTATATAATGTCAGTATTCTCTTTGTTAACCTTATTCATGTCATAATTATTGTCTGCCAGTTTTGTACTGTTTGGTAACTGATTCTCTCTTTCTAAATATACTGTCTATGCTGCCTGTACAGGGGAGTTGTTGGTTGATATTGAGGTTAATTAAACTGTATTGAGGGTACCTTTCTGAAAAACTATTCTATAAACAAAATTTCTGTAATTTGAATTGCAGCCCTTGATGAACCATGGCAGGTTGTATTGCTTCTGAAACAGTAGGAAATGTATGCTTGTCAAAATTGGATTGGGCCGTATTTGTCAGCCAAGTAAAGAGCGGCCATGGTCCAAATTATTAACAAGTTATCCCTAGATGAAAGGTTAAACATTCCTGTTACCCAGCTGACATAGCAACTAAATAATGCACAGTGTGGGATATGAACATCTCCCTGCATGTGCTCCAGTATATAGCATGGATAGGTGGAATTTTTTGCATGAAACTTTAAAAATTAAAAATATTTTACAGCTGAAGATATCCCTTAAAGCTACGTGAGTTGAATCTACAAAGTCTAAACTTAAATCTGTTGAAATTCAATCAGTTATCTTCAAAACTTTGCTTTAAATTTGTGAAATCATGTTGACTGGAACAACTGTTGTTGTTACATTAGTTGTAAAACTGCCAAATACAACGGTTGAGATAGCAAGCAATCAAAGGGATGGCGCAAAAAATAAATGACTTTCGAAATCTTAAGGGTTCCCGTAATTGACCTCTGAGTGAGCTGACATGCTCCTCCTAACAACAGCTAATATAAATGGAGCAAAAAGTGTGATTTCCACTGACCTTGATTCAGGAATCAACCATTGACTACAGCAACAGCTAAAACTAGGCCTTATTTGGGTAAAGATAAAAACTTACCAACCTGTTTTAGCTTCAGTGTGGACAAAAACAATGCATTTGGTTTTGTAGTTTGTTCCACAGCTAAGGCTGTTGCTTTGCTACAGTGAAGGGGAGCAATTTTCACTGTTGCGTGAAATCTGGTGTGTTATACATTCTACAGTACAGACTCCCCGTGTGTCCTGGGGTTGAGCCGGGGGCTAAACGGGAGGACTTCCAGAATATTTGAACTCTACCACACTATTCCAGTTGGTATGTCATTAAATCTTATCTAACTAACTAACCTACAGATGGTTCGGAGATTGCATTTGTAGTTTGTGGAAAGGGTCAAAGTATTGGGTAATGGGTGAAAAATATAACACGGTGTATTTGTTAAATTATTATACTTGTTTGGAAAAAGGAGCAGACAGCAAAAGGATTAGATTTTCATCTCTATATGATAGTTTTTTCACTCAATGGTTTCCTTGAAAGGCATTTTCTAGAGGCAAAATTCACTTACTTTAAAATATGCAGAACATTTTCTCTTTCAGAATGTGAAAACTGCATCTCAATAGAAGAGCTAGAAAAATGTTTTTTTTTTTTATTCCAGAAGGTAGTTAGATTGTTTCCCAGGAAGGGAGTAAAATATCCCACAATTTTCACAATATTTCATGTCTAGAAAAGGGAAATTTCCTTCCAGTTGTTAAAATTCTTCAGATGTCCAAAGTTACTGGGAAGGAACCTCCTGGCTTCCCAAAATTTTTGGCTCATTAACATGTGTTTTGAAGGTAATGATTTTCAAAGTAATGCAATGCAATTTTTTTTCTGGAGATTTGGTGCAATAGGGGAAATATGTGGTGTGATGTAGTAGCACATTAATTTGTAGTTGCATTCAATTTATTCATAATTTTGATGCAGCAGGAATATTAAGGGACTGTGTTTACTATACCCCGTAAGTTGTAATGCTAAAATCTACAGGGAAAAATATAAAAACATTCCAACAGTATCAAATTTCAAGGACAAATAGGACATTCAATAGCCTGATAAACAAAAACAAAAGAAAACTGATGGAAAGTTCCCACATTACATATCTTTCTGTGGTTTTGATGAAAATAGGCAGTCTAAAAAGTGAGATATCTTGAACGAGGGAAATGGTATTGCAACAGGGTTTTGAGGACTTTGTGTGGAATATTTTTGCCTTTCTTAGACACAGAAGTGAAATGCCACTGGAATATGCATTTAAGAATGGGAAGAACAAAATTTTTTGAAATTTACCAGCTAATGCTTATCCATGGCATAGAAATCAAAATTACTCCATGCTGTGCAGGGCTCTTTCTTTGAGGGGGAAGGGAGGGACAGTTACAGTTTGCCTGATTTAGCAAGATTTTTGCCAATTTGGACCCTGCAGTCCCCCAGCCCTCCCATCCCATAGGGCTATGAGTAACTCCCAAACATGGTGATGAATTATCATGTCTGTGTTTAGGGATTTAACTAACTACAAGGCCTTTTACTTAAATTAGTTTCAATCGTTTTCATTTTACCAGACTTTTGAAATATGATAGGCTTAAGTATGGCTGTGCAAACATACAGAGTCTGCCCTCATACATAGATTTTTACACATTCTGTTAAATCATTTAAATTTTACAACTTGACTCAAGAAACAGTCATAATCCTGTAACATGCAACCAGGAAGTGAAACTAGATTCAAATCAGATGTTTTCTTTGAAGTTGTGTTGTCTGTTTGTCTGCCTGTCTGTCCCCTTAGTTAAACTTGGCTTTGCTGATGCGTGTTTGGTGATTTAAATGTCAGCATGGTTTAAAGCACCAGACATTAAAAGTTAAAAAAATGTATCTAGTTTTATAAAAGTTGATGTAAAATATGTAAACGTTTGGTTTGGCCAGGATTAAAACTTAACAGTATCACACTTTTTTGGCCCTTGCTTTAGCTAAAGAATTTTTTGTAATACTTACTGTAACTCAGTCAGCTTGGCATGTATAAGTGTGTATGTTTGTGTATGGATGTCTTGTAACACTCCTTGGGTTGTTGGGTACATTGATAGTTGTAATACAACAACAGAAAGTTGGACTAAATTTAAAAGTGGTATACACAGAAAGATGAATCCTATTGGTTTTGATGGAGGTCAATGTCATCTGGGATTACCTGTGACAAAACAACTGAAAACCATGTTAGCTTGATATCTCAATGTGCAAAGCAAGGATGGATTTCATTCTGAACATTCTACCTGTCTGCAATATGGTAGGAATTCAGCAAATCCAGATGTTTTCAGTGAAGGTCAAAGGTTATCTGGGTGTCAGTGAAAGTTGAAAAAGGGTGGAACAAAATAGGAAAACAAAGCACATATAATGATTGTAGAACATGATTTCATGTCATTAAAGACCCAAAGGAGGAAATGTTTGATTAAACATTGTATGTGGTGTTTTCACTGACGTCTCAAGCCCCACCCCTTTCTTGACTGTGGGACGAAATCTGTAGTGTAGTTTTTACAGGTAGCTACAGTAGTAGGCAGCTGAGGAATGATTTTAGGACTGTATTGTTTTTTTGCCATCAACTTCACTTGAAAGCACTCTTTGGGATGGAAAGTATCTGGAATGTGGGAATCCCCTAGTAAGATAATTTTTATCTCAATACATAACATGTATTGAGATATTGTCACACTAGCTGGTCAGTAACTATAGCTGAAATTGCCTAAAACTTCATCATTATGTGGCATTTTATAACCTTATCTTAACAGTAAATACTGTCGATGCAGGGGAAACAAATGTTGTGTATAGGATGTGAACATGTTGATTTTGTTGAGATATTTTGGCTAATTTAGTGTGCGGAAACCAATGAAAGCCGCTTGTTTTCTCAATTCCCATAATCCCTTGCGTACTTTTGGTCTGGTACGAACTTGTGTTCAAGCAACACTGTGACGCACGGTTGTCTGCGATATACTATGCAGCTGTACACCTATACCCAAGGTCTGCATTACCGTACCCGTTCCTTTGCTGCCAGTGCGAGTACAGTATCGCCATTGAGCTATTCTGCTGTGAAAGATATGTACAGTCAGGGTTACTTTGCCGAGGTAACCGTTTGGTATTTTGACTTTTCTTGTATCTGTCAATAGGTAGCTAGACAGGCAATTTGTAAACAAGTTTCTCCTTGCCAGGGTGACCCTGAGTCTATACGTTGTTTTAACCGTCCATGAGGCATTTGTTCATTGTGTACAGCATAGTTAGAGGATCTCGCAAATTTCAACGATGGAATACCAGAAAAGAGTTCGCCATATGAATTATATATGGGTGGAAAAGGTAAATAAATTAACGATATTCTACAGTGACGATTCTTGTCTGAAGGAAAAATTGAAAACAAAGTGTCTAGCTTCCTAAACTGAAAAATCTAAGCCCAAAATGTATGGTTCGATTCAGCAAGTGAGCTAGTACTAGTTTCTGCATACGTTTGTGCTAGTCAGCAGGAGCCTACATTCCTTTCACAAAGCAGGATCGAGTAGCTACTAAAAAAGGGTCAACAAAAATCCACGTGGCCAAGAACATCAAAAATATTCGCAAGGCATGTGTAATAGTCCCTCAAACAACAATATGCAATACTTTTGTGAACATTAGATGTAAAGTTTTTGACTACGATGTAATTTTCTTCAGCATGTCTTGGCACTTTTGCCAGTTGCCTAACGTGTAGCACATGTGTACATTGTGAACCTATCCAATACATATGTTTATCTGCAATATTCTTACTAGTACACTGGGAAAGCTGTGCAGTGGTGAACGTTTTCTTTTCAGTTTCAATGAAAGAGAAACCTATGCATTCATGGTGGCATGTGTGTGTATGTATGTGTGTATGTGCGTGTGTACGTAAGTTAGTGTTTGCACGGGTAGGCTACGAAAAATAGGACCCGGGTACCTGATTGTCATACCGGTTGGGTACCCGGATTACCCGGTGTTACGGTGACTAAAAGATATGAACATTTTATCGTCTCGCTTTGTTTTAAATCAAAATGATAAGTCAAAGAAACGTAACAGAAATCAGTCAAGCAAGAAAATTAGTACTTCCCAGGGCCTATATCAATTTGATATTGAATTTTGGGACGCTTTCCTACTCGAAAAGCAAGCATACTAAGAGCTTGAGGCTTCTCCTTTTAAAACACTTATTTAAAAATATCAACCAATCAGAGCCCTGTATTATGGTATTCTCTTGCATGTCCAAAGTACAATGTGATTTTGAATCACTGTCAAAAAAGCTTGCTTGAGTTCAAGGTATAAGTGATATACATGTGATGTGTGAGAAGTAACTCACTATGTGACGATAGCACGATCAGGCCGCACGCTGATAAAAATTTCAACTTCGGAAACGAAGTACAGACAACTTTCAAACTTACACATAATTTCTAGGGGCTCTCTTCATTCTCGACTGTGTGTTTGGTGCAACGGTAGAGCATCCGCCTTTCACGCAGAAGGCCCGGGTTCGTTTCCCAGGTCGAGTCATACCAAAGACTCTAGAAAGGAAACCTACTGCCGTTGTGCGTGATGCTCCGCGTAAGCAGTGAAGTAGGGAAGACAAGCCAGTGAGCCACAACTGGAAAAAAGGCTGTGGCCGGCTCAGCTTGAACCAATAGGTTGGAAACTGGGCCGTAAAACTCTGTCTAACTCTAACTCTTCATTCTCAGCCTTGGAGAATGTTTAACAAATTGACAAAATATTTTAGTCCATTACCGTGGGCAATGGCGTAAATGGGGTGGTCCATTTCGAAGGCAATTTTTTTTAAGATTCGGGTAGTAGATTTGGAACCGGGTAATACGACTGTCGGCCGGTGCCTGGGTAGCCCGTGCAAACACTAATGTAAGTGTGTTTGTGACACTGCTCGTTAACACGATATCTCAAGATAGGAATGTCTGACAAGTTTTTAAACTTGGTACATAGGTCTTCCATACAGAGAGAAAGAACCGTAATATTTTTTGTGGAAGTCAAAGGTCATCTGCGCCTGCGGTACGTCACCAGGGGTCAAAGACTGAAAATCACGTTAATGCGATATCTCAAGATAAGAAACTCAGACAGATTCCATATTTGGTATGTGTATACATGCGTTATAGTCAGAAGATGGTCCCTGTTGATTTTGGACGAGGTCAAAGGTCATCCAGGATCACCACAGGTCAAGATCTGAAAATCTCGTAGACGTGATATCTCCAGATAGAAAACTTGGATACATTTCATATTTGGTATGTGTATCATGCATTATGGTCAGAAGATGGCCCCTATTGTTTTTGGCAGAGGTCAGAAGTCATCCAAGGTCACTAGGGGTCAAAGTCTGAAAACTTCGTTAAGGTGATATCTGCAGATTGGAAATTTGGATAGATTTCATATGTGGTATGTGGATGCGTTATGGTCAGAAGATATTTCCAATTGTTTTTGGAGGAGGTCAAAGTTCATCCATCCGTGGTTACAAGGGGTCAAAGTCTGAAAATGTGTAGGTTCCTTCTTTGATAAGGGTTTATACTCTATCTTGGATGGGTATAAAATTCATGATCGAATGTATTACTACAACCCTTTCGACCTACACATTCTAACTTTGATCTGCCAACTTGGACTTACTATATATATATATATATATATACATACACAAATAGACATACAAATAAACAACTGCCACCTTAACGAATTCCACATCTCAATTGTTGAAGCGTAAATCCAATAATATACAGAAATACACAACTTTATAGCGATGTTTCAAAGATAGGTAGAGCCTATCGAAACATCACTATAAAGTTACAGTATTTTTTCGTAATTTGTTTGTCTACGACTCTACGTGTATATTCTTATATTTCGATGTATATATACATATCACTGGATTAACCTGGTAGGCGAAAGGTCAGATCGGCCTATAAGAAAGGCAAAAACAAAAGCAAATACATAGATTATATTTCCCGTTTCGGTTTTGAGATATATATGCATGCTATTTCAATGGCCCTCAGTCATTACTGTTAAGGGATACATGTACCTAAGTTGGTGTCCATTGAAGTAATTGCACAAACAAGTCGTATATCAGACTTGCATATAGAGTTACGCATTCCCACATAACACTGTAAAACGTTAAAGGTCGTGTGACATACCACCGAAAAAAGCTTTTTCATTTGTCAGTTAAAAATTGGGCCCTACAACAATTGTGACAACTTCACACAGCCCGACAACACATAACGGTATTGAGATACAGCAGCATTGCTGCTCTAGTTTATTTCTGGAGGAAAGTTGTGGGCTGTTAGAGAGATATATGAATGCAGCTATGTTTTTTTTTTTCTGCATGAAAACATATTTAAATTGTAGGAAATATGACTCATTTGCTAGGAAATCAGCATCTTTACCAGCCCTGATACCACCTATTATGAGGTGTAGGCCTACAGTCCTATAATAAATATGAGGCTCAGACTGAAATTAGACAGGTCTGACATTCTTCTCTATTTGATGCCCAACTTATTCAGTGCCAAGTGAGTTGTATTATAGTAGTTCACAAATTTATGGAAAAAAATAGTAGTATAGCCATATTCTGCCCAACATGCTTGAGGGGCCAAAACAAGAAATTAATAATGTATGATTAGTTGAGGGTAGAAAGGTATGATCTTTAACTTTTTGGAAAATAACAACACATATAACATCCTTGCTTCAGTACACTGGACCAGAAATGAAATATTTGTACACTAATGAAAACTACTGATTAGTTTGATAATGGCTCTGAAAAATTGATCCTATTAAAGTACTGTAACTGAGGAAATGGACATTGCATCTGGATTCATAAAATTAAGCAGCATTTGGCAATGAACATTGCATCAGGATTTATTAGGCAAGCAAAGGTGTTCTGCATTTTTTACTTACCCAACTGACTCTCACCACAGCCTTCAGAAGTACAGTACCAGCATTCTGGACCATGACCTTTATTTTGATCACAGTTTTATTTATGTCACTGAAAAGAATAGTTCTACAGTAAGTGTTACCCTGATGGTCAAAGATTTTTTTGGTTGAGTTTCAGTAATTTGGTGATGTCCTTAACATGTTTCCACATGTGCTACATTATAATGTACAGAGGTGCCAATATTGAACACTGCTCTTGATTTGGGTTGTACAATTGTAGTAATTTTTCAAACTTAGGCTCTTGGGATGATGGCTGAAGAGAAAAGCAAACTTTGCCCCTAGAGGAACCATGGTAGGCTACCATACATTTCTGAAACTAAGCCATAAAATGTCATCTTACTGACTAACTCCTTAAATGGACTCAAGTCTGATCAAATTACCACTACTGTATATCATGAACCTGTCATGCATGGCTCCAATCTTGACTGAGTTGAGAAACTATGGGCCAAAGACTATAACATTACCCCCCACTATTGTTGTTACCAGTAGTATCTCTGTGCCTTGTGAGACAGTGATCACTCTGAATCTGCTCATTCAAGACATTCATCCTAGTTTCTTGTGTTGTTTTGTTGTCATGAATTCAATGAGCTGCAGGCTTAAGCTGTCTAACTTTTCTTCATGCATTGATCTGTACATTATAGGATAATATAGTTGAATTCCTCTTATTCATTTCAACAAAGTGTGTTCTGAAGCCAGAAGGCCAGTGGCCTAATTCCTTTTTTTATAGTACAGTTGTGGAACATATCCCCATACCAAAGTGACAGCCCAGGGTTTCCGTTTATTTTACTAATCTATTCAGGTGGCTCATCATCTTGGCCAGAAGTTCCTTTTCACGTTAAGCTCCTTAAGGGAGCAGAACTCCTCCGGGAGTAATCGTTTGGTTTTCGCCCCTTGGCTCTTCGCCAGAGAGTCGTGGGGACTTTTAGAAGAAAGAAGTTCCTTTTCACACTTCAACTGACCATTTATAGGAATCTGGACAGTTATAGCATGTTCTGTACTTATTGCACCTCAAACAGCAATTTTTGTAGTGGTCCACAGAAATTCTCAAATGGCACAGCTCCTTAATTGACATCAAGTTCAAAAAAAGCAGAGTACTGTATCTCACATTTTTCACTGTAATGTTTTGATTACATGCCCTTGCATACTAACCATGAAGCAATAAACTAAGATTGTATGAGGATGAGTTTTAGACAATTGTAGAAGGGGCTTATATGTAAGTAAGGAGGGGAACTGGAATTGTTTGGGGTTAAAGGATTCTCTGTTATCTCCAGACCACATTTTAGAATCCAAATACATGCTTCTTTTCAATTTCAATAGAGATAGGCAACTTTGTTTATGTTCAACAGTCATTAGTGTATCTCTTTTTATCTTCAAACTAAGGGAAACTTTCGTGCTAATCCACAATGTTGTTGACAAGTTTGTTTTCAGTCAGAATTAAAATGTTGATATAGTATAATATGGTGTGTAGGGACCTTGGGTGTTTACCAAGATTTTAATCAATAATGACTTTCCACAGTCCAAGAATACTTGTGGTTGGGTGTAGCCAGACATGTAAATTCATATGGCAGACATGTAAATATATGTTTAAAGGAACTTATGAATTAGGCTGCAGATGTAAATATGCCAAGTCTAGAGGAACTGCTGTGAATTGGACCAGAAATGAAATATTTGTTCACTAATGAAAACTACTGATTTGTTTGATAATGGCTTGGACTGATAAATTGATCCTAACAAAGTTATTGAGGAAATGAACATAGCATCAGGACTAATAAAATTAAGCATCATGTGACAATTATGGACATTGCATCAGGATTAATAAAATTCAGCATCATGTGACAAAGGTTTTCTGCAGTTTTCATCCATCAACCTGTCTCTCAACAGTCCAAATTAATCTTTAAAGTACCAGCATTCTGGCATGAACTTATTTCGATCGAAGTTTTAATCATTTATGTCACAGAAAAATTAAATTTTAAGTTTGAAGAGTGAAACTGTTCATCAGTTATAATTCATTCTGTCACTTCATAAATACCGGTATGAATCCAGTGGAAGCATTTTCCCTGATCATTCTTCTTTTTGCAGTGACATAGCGGTAGCCAGACATTTTTCATGGGGTAGGGGGAGGGTAATTTAGTTTTCAATTTGTGGGACAAGCAGTAATGATACTGTGTTTGTGGTGATGCATAAACTGTTATAGACCTATATTTCCAAACAGCAATTACAAAGGATTGTGGGATAGAGTTTTGGTGTTTGTCAATGGCATTTTACTGTGGTGAAAATTGACGTACACCCAAAACTCTATCCCACAATTCATTGTAATTGCAGCTATTTGGAAATAGGTCTATTAGGTTTACATGGTACATGCAATGTATTATCTTGCTGGCCACTTCGTTATTGTAGACAGTGGGGCTTTTAACAAGCAATACAAAGGCTGTAGAATCTGAATGGTCCAGTACTTTCTATTTTCATATCTGTATCACATGACATACATTGAAAAAGGTCCATTTTACTCTTAACAATTGGCCTTCGTTTTTTGCCTTTGTACTCTGTCATACAAAAATATTTGACTTCATGGTTGTAGTGCCCTTTAGAATTACCAAGGCCAAATAGCCATGCCTGTTTTCAATCTTAGTTCTAGCCCTGTGCACAGCAGTGAAATGTTTGGGGGTATAAAATCAAAATTATGTCAAAGAATAATATTTCAACTGGTAGTCCAATACTGTGGGATGGGGGGGGGGGGGAGGGGCTTGTACAGGTACTGTATGATACATTTTATTGTGTCCTTAGTTCTTGTTGCAGTGGAGCCAAAGAAGAACTTTATGAAACACCAATTTGTAGGAGACCAGTGCCCTGTATAGCTAATGTAGTCTTTTTGCAGGCATATATGTTTATTATATTCAGCACAAACTGTTCTGTCATCATTGCTACGTGAGCTGAAATCATTTTCTCAGATGTTACTTGATGGATTATGCTTCACCTGGTGAACCTCATGAGACAAAGAAACAGAGAAGAGAGAGTAGTGATAAAGAAACAAACCAGAAATAGGAAAGAAAAAGTGTGGAACATGCCATTTTTTTGTGTCAGCAGATGTCAAAGGGTATCCATCAGGGCATACTTGGAGATTATTTGTGGCTCAATGCCAAATTGTTGCATCTTGCTAACAACTTCATAATTAGTAAAACAATTTGACAGGGGATGCTAAATGTTTTGTCACAGCTAACTGGTGGAAAGCTTTGTGAAAATTTTTCTGTTTCAGTTTGCTTCAATTTCTCTTGTGAAGGGTATGTCCTGTGCCTCAGCAAAGTTGCAGTAATGTGATTTGAGAAAGAACAATCTGCACAAAATGATGCAATTTGTTTTTTTGATATGATCCTCCTCTGCAATTTCTGGAATTCATATTGAGTTTTGAAAATAAACAGAAATCTTGGAAAAGTCATTGAGGGGCTATGATTTTCAAAGCAACCAACCAACAGTACTAGGAATTAAGTGGATGCTATTTGCAATACATGGAAGAATTTTAAGCTACAATTAATATCAAACGAACTCTCCTGGCAGGAGAGTACCCCATGCAATTTTAATCAGCATACATTGAGAAGCTATAATTGTGAAGTGCTCCAGGGGGAGGCATGTAGAATGTATGGAAATACTTTTGAATGATGGAGGTTTCCAAGATTTTGTCTGGAATTATTCAAGATGATTAGGGACCAAAATGTATCATTCATTTAAATATTGAAGTATTTTTATGGTAATCTATGGGTAATTCATGCAAAGAAAATAACAGGGATAGAGAAACATGGCCTCTTAATTTTAAAAGAAAAATAATTTCCTTTTTCCACTGATGTGATCCTTAATATAGAAATTTCATGTTGTAAGCTCTACAAGCTTGCCCTTTCTAGCCACCAGACACATCTCGCAGAACCATCACTTACTAGAATGCAATGGAATTGAAATGTTCACACAAATTGGAAGGGTTGAAAGCATGATGACACTCCTTTGCTTGCAGCCCTTGAGAGAATCTTTATGAAGAAATGAAGACGGCATTAATGCTTGCATTGAACATGTGACAGAGAATTGTGGAAAGCTTTTATGTTTATTAGAAAAAGAGGTAGTTTAGTTGGGAATTTCCCTTGTAAGCTTTTATTCATGTTTTAAAGGAAGCCCTTTTGGTTACTTGATATGAAGTGTGCAAGTCTAAGAAAGGATTAAAGGGAACAGCTTTGAGTTGCAATTGAAGGTGATAGACAATATGTGGAGAATATATATTTGCACATATTTTTTGTGGAGCTCAAGATTTTTATATTTGGCATTTTAGTCATGATCATTTGTAGTATCGTGCCAAAGTTGTTCCTTTTTTGGTTTCAATGAGAAACCAGTGCAGGCAAATACAGTACAATATGCATGTTCAATGGATTTCTCTGTTTCTTTTGTCAGTCCTTTATGAATTATCTAATTGTTAATCTTAACTTTGGTATTTTAACCATATACCTCCATAGTTTAACATGGACCAAATAGCTACTTCCAGAATTAATCACCACAGACATTTTGAAAGGCTTCAATGTCTTGGAATGAAGATGAACAGCAGCATGAAAGGAGAATTAATACTCCCTCTCTGCAAGTCAGGAATTGACAAAAGCAGCTGAAATGTTTATCAAAGATGAAAGAGAAACATGAGTAATATGTTATAGAGTTTATTGGGAATTTCAGCCATTTTGGAAATATTTGTAACACACTTAATAGGCAGGTATCACATATATATGTGTTCAGAGGAAGGTATGATATTGCACAGGGTGTGACATGTCTGACTTACTGTAATGGTAGATTAATGTACCCTTCTGTGATAGCCCATATAAAGCACTTACCAATGACTAAAGCAAAGAAAGAAAAGGGGGGCATGAGGACTATGGCCTACATTGTTAAGTGCTATGAACCATGCTGTGAGGATACGAGGCAGAACAGGTCAACATTTGCGATGTGACCTTTAATGCGTGTAGTCCAGATTTCACTACTCCTCATTTTGTTTAAAAGTTTTCAACAAATATATGGCCATGTTTGACATTCTACACTGTACACCTAGGTCGGCTTGTCCCCACTCCTCAGAGCCTGTCAGAGGATGATGAATGGCAATGATTTAAAAACTAGATGGTTTTTGTTTGATTACATATCATTGAAGTAGATTCAGCATGAGCTCCTACCATAAGTTTTTCAGTTTAGACATATGTAATCTCTAAATGGGAATAATTTAATCAGCTACAAATCCTGTGAAGGGGACCCCATGAGGAGAATGTGGGGCCATCTGTGAGGGTACTTTTTGCCACTCTGTGGATGAGTAATTGGCTAGCTAAGGTCAGTTAGAGTATAAATGTGTCAACAGCAAAAACAAGTTGCTTTTAATGAATACAACTCTCCTCACCTGGACTATATCAATGCTCAAGCAGCCTCAAGTCAAAAACAGGCAAGCAAAAAAGATTCTCCAGCATCAGGTGTCAAATTGAGTTCATCTTGCATCCAGAGAGCAGTTGTTGATCCTCCTAAAGACTTATCACAGTAGTGCTCTATTTGAGTCTTATGTTTAAAACTTGTAACCTGTTAAAACCTGAATGCATTATTTTGAGGTTCTACAGTTATACTATCTCAGCTTTTGAATAACTGAAGGGCACCATAATTTTTTTTGCAAATTTAAAAAATTAGTTTTGTTCTTTTTGAGTAATGGACTTTCTCATATCTGTCTTCCTCCATATACCAGTCATGATTTGCCTTGGCATTGGAATATCCCCCACTCATTTATAACTTAGCAACTCCTGGTTTCAAAATTTTTTGAACACTAGTGAAAGGCTTTCTCAGGCAAGACTTAATTTAAGTCGAGTGAATCTATTTTGGAACAGGTGGTAGTATGGCATTGTAAATTTTTACCTGTAGCTCATACTGAGTTGGTTGGGTTTTGTTTTGATTGTTAAAATACCAAATTTCATTCGAAATTTAAAGGTAAACAGCAGTCCCCTAAACTTATTTTGAAGAAAAGCTAAATTTTTGTCTTATTTCTCTTCAAAGTATCTTTCATTACATTTTTGATTTATCTAAATGCAAGGTAAATTAAGCAGTTATTTCTAGTTAATTTCAAATTTGAAGAGAAGAAACATTGTCACATGACTCTTGACAGCCAATCATGAAACTAGACAGTCTACTACACTACTTCAATTTGGGATGACTGATCCTGCCCTTTAAGTATGTCAATGTTATGGCCTAATGCTCTCCAGTCTCTGTCTTGAAGTCAGTTTCACATCATCGTGCATATCCCTGACATATTTCTCTAAAACTCAAATTTGTAGCTTGAAATGCCTCTCCATCTCTCATCAGTGTATTATAAGTGTAAATTTTCAACTCAGGCATCTTTTTTTGAATTGTACAAACTGGATCTAGCAAATTTAAATTATCTGCAAAAGAACGTATTCCTGTAAGTCCTATCAGGGGCACCTAGTTAAGCAACTTTCTGTTCATATCTAAACTTGCACTCACACATTTGCAAGTATGAATGCATTGAATTGTTGGTTAGGGGCTACTGGTTTGGACCAGCCTCTAACTTTTCAGTCCTGCACCTGTTATGACTTGTAACTAGATCTTTGGTACTTGTGGTCACAGTATTTGGATGAGCCATACTGGAGGAAGAATGACCTAAGTAAACAGTAGGGGCTGAGTTTTTCTTTTAAAGGTAGTGTGATGCGAAAATGACAAAATTGGATATTGGATGTAAAAAGCATTCAAAACCATGAAAATAGCCACAATTTCCATCAAAATCCATGAAAAAATGACCATTTTACAGGGCAATTTCTGATTGTCATAAAGATCAGTAATAATAATTATAATAATACATTGAACGTATATAGGGCCAAATATGAGCTCAATATGCAAATCTTGTGATGTCATGGGGGGAACATACCATATATGGCTAATGTTATCCTTTTTTTACAATCTTCATTGCAAGGACAGTTGTAACAGTTGTTTGTCCTGACGGTTTTATTGTGGAAGTTTAATTTGTGTCCTTGAAAATCATCAGTATCAGTTACCAAACCTGGCAAACCACAAACTATCTGATGAGTAATTAAGAGATAGGGTTAACAAAAGAAATGTGAACACTATGCAACACTCCACATCATTATTTTTGCATAAACAACAAGTTTCTTCAGAAACACTTGAACTTTGAAGAGGTATATCTGGAGAACGAGAAAGATATTGGAATAATTCCAACAGAGCTTTCTTTAGAACAGTTCACCCCATAACTGCCAAGTGAATTCGGATCATTTTGCTGATGTGTCACACTACCTTTAAAGAGTATAAAAGTACACATGTACTGTACATTTGCTGAAATTTCATTATTTCCTTTTGATGCAAAAGAAGTTTTGGGTAGAAAGTCAGTTGGACTGCTAGACCATTTGGAAAAATGGGATATTGGATTCACAGGTTACTAAATTAATTAACTTCTCAAGGTTTTACTGGGGTCATTAATGATCTGACACTACCTTTGTTTTGATAATTCCTTTAGATAACTGTCAAATTTTATTACATCTCTGGAAGTGTCAACCAGGGTTATAGCCATCCTTAGGCCTAGATGTTATAACTCTCCACATTAAGAGATAAAACTGCGATACGTTTGGAAGTTTGTTTACACATGATTCCCTAATATAAAAAGGATGCAACAGTCACAAAGTTTTACCTATTTCTATAGAGCTCTTGCATGCCCTCAGGCTGTATATCACTATTGTCATTTGTGATCATTTTTTGTCTGTAGACTAAACATTTCACATAACCCTATGCATAGGGCCAATTGCATATTAGGCAACATGTCCTATAGTTGCTTTAACTTATGGTTGTTCAACTTGTTCACAACTTAGAATTGCATTAAGTAGGCTGAAAATGAGGTCTGTGCCACTGCCCCTGTGTCTGTTGTCATTAGGAAATTTGGCTGATCAATTTATTCCTTTTTCATATCTCAGTTAGATAGACATAGGTTTTTGAAATGAATAACATCCATAGTGTTTGCACTTGAAAGCAATTGATGGATTACTGAGTGACATATTGATAGATAAACCATGCAAGTCTGGACATTAACATGGACCATTAAACATAATGGCTAACCTGTAGGCTTATAAACTAATCATATCAGTTAATGATATATACATTTTGAGTATATACAGTATGGTTACTGAACATTATTCTTGCATATTGACTGTAGACTATGTACTAACTAGGCCCAAACTGCTTGCTGTTGGCCATATGCTGCTAAATCAGCCAATTTGGCTATATTCTTAAACAAAAATTGAAATTTTACCCTTCACTATTGATTGGTTTCCATTTAAGTGAATATTCATTTCCACAACAAAGTGTTGACTGTAACTTTGTCCTGTGAGCATTCTTAATTTGTGTGCTTGGAGCAGAAAAAAATCACAGGCTCAACCCCATTGGCTGTGTCCTTCCAAATTTCGCCCTAACCAGATTTATTGCTTTATGCATTTCTTTCGTTCAGTATTTCTGATTTTGTTTGTGATCTAAACAGTGTACAGTTTTTACATACAATAGTTTGACTAAGATCATATTAAAGGTTGTGGATGCGTTGGTAATCTACATGGTCCCTCTTTACCTCCCATTTAAATGCAACCCTTCTGTTGATTACAAGTGCAGCCAATATACAGTACGTGAATACAGGAGAAATAAATGTCAGCCGAGTGGGCAAGCTGATCAGGCTCAGTGCTACTTTATATACTTCCAGTGTGTTTGGCAAATAATTTTCAGCAACATTGTATCTGGACCATTTTACATACAGTAAGTGGTGGGCTAGTATTGAGTCTTGGCAGAGTGTAATGAGCAGAACCTCCACCATTTAGTTATTGTACATGTCAGTGCTCTGTGTGACTGGTGTGCAGAAATGCGAAGAAGGGATACATCATTAGAATTAAGTTACCTTTCATATGTTAGTTTCAAACCATCATGTTTACTCCACTTTGTATTATAGTTCAATATCAGATATAGTGCCCAAAAATATGTATGAAGTGTGCAGCACCCATTTAGATAGGTATTTTTTCTTTTTAGTTTGAGAGGGGGTGATTCAATATTTTGCCAAAATTTCTTGATCCTCTTTGAAAAATTCCCTACAGATTTACATGAATTTTGATGTCCCCTTCCCCATTTTTGTTGGAGAGGGTTGGGCCATTGGAGGCAGAGAGGTCTGCAGTTTCTCCCTGCTCCACCTCTTGTACCAGCTGTTTTTTTTTCGTCTGGAGTCCTGGGGTTAGGGGGAAGTTTGGTGAGGTTTACCCACAGAAGTTACAAGAGTCTTGATTGTAAGAAGAACATAAAGGGGCACAAAATGTTTAGTTTGTGACATTATGTGAACAATGAACAGCATTCTTGTAAAAGTTCCCCACATTGACAACACATTCCATGCAATACATTTAGAATTCAAAAACAACACATACCAATAACATAACATAAAGTAACATTTGGTCATAATTCGTATGAAAGCAAGTGCCATTTAAAGAGCTCTAATAGTTACAGGCAGGGCTGCACACTTTACTATGTAGAAACTCTAAGTAGGTTGGAGGTTGCACGTCTGGCTGATTATCTTGCATCAACAGCATTAGTGAACCAAAGCAAGAACTTCGGTGTTTATTTGGTAAAATTTTGCTAGTGGAAATCCATTGTTACCAACACAACCAAAAACCAAATGTATATATTCTAAAAATTGAACAAAAGCAAGATTTATTGATAACTATAGATTCATTTACTGTAACACAAACGGTGCATTTATCTTAGATCTGGATCTGATCACCTGCCCTGAGTTTGGTCCTGTTGGAGATCAAATTTGTATGATGTAAATGGAGATCAGATTCCTGCTTTTGATCCTGGTAAAAGGAGAGAGAGAGAGAGTGGGGGATGGGGAAGGGGAGAGGGAGATGGGGACGGGGAGAGGCACACTCTATGAGGTGATGAAAATTTGTAAGACTGATCTGAGGTCACTGGTTATTGGATGTGGATTGTTTGGAGGTCACTTCCCTGAAATCATAAATTTTTTAGCAAAGAGCTCTGAGAGTATGGGTGCATACTTGATCCGGATCTGTTCGCCTGATGTACGCAGCAAATGGAATTATGTGTATGGCTTCATCCTGGTGCATTTACACATGTCTTGTACTCTGATCCTCCTCTGTGCTTCAGGGGAAGCATCTCCAAATGAATTACAAAATACAAGCAATGCTCATCAATATGTAAACAAAAAGAAATGAGAAAACACATGTGTGGACTTCTGCCAGACTATCTCCAGAGAGGAAGTCGATAAAAGGTCAACGTTAGTCTGGGAAACATTACCGCAACAAATTTGATCACCTGTATGGGGTCTGATCCTCCCTCCTTAACTAAGATCAAAATGGGTGATCAGATCCAGATCTGATCTGCATTAACACTACAAAATTGATCTTCAGCATCGGATCAGACCCATATGCAGACAATCAGGTCAGGATCTAGTGTAAAAGCACCACATGAGTCAAGTGTAAATCCACCAGGATCAAGCCATACATGTGAAAGTTAATCTACTAACAAGTATCAGGCAAACAGATCCTCCTATCGAACATTTAAGTTTTAAAACCCTTTCATTAGTTGTGATGATTACACCAATTGATTTCCATGCATACAGTAGTAGTCATTATGACCATGTATCTTTCGAAACTTACTCATCTGCCAGGTACAGTGTTTTGAATTCAGTTTGCTTTTGTTCATGCCATTTTGATCTTATGCTGACCAGTAACTGCCTGTTTTTAATAACATGTAGATTTTGTTACAAAGACTTAATAACTTCACCCTTTAAAAACATTATATTGTCCATATTCTGATAAGGGATATTCCATTCATATGTGTACTTTTATCAGTTTTACTATTAAATGGAGAGATTTTAGGACTAAAATTTCTGTATGCTCCAGAACATTTACAACACCTGCCTTAAAATTGGCATTAAGTTTATGGCCCTTTTGGACCTAGGTGCACTAATGGCCAGGGATCCACAATTTTGCTCTTTGGTAAGACTATGCATTGAACTCAACTGCATGCCATGTGTGGGCCAAACCCCTGAGGACACATGAAATAACTTGTGACACTACACAGAACTTTACTACATGCAATCAATTGACTTTCTTACTGCTGTTCTTTATCCATGATGGAAACTGGTTAAGAATTGACAAGAGAAGGTATAAAATTAAATGCATGCCAGATTTTGCACAAGGGAGGAAAGTGTATAGTGGTGTATAGTTGTTTGTTAACTGTGAGTGCTAAAGACTTATTGAGTATAGTTTGATGCACTATGCCACTCATTTTTGATTCCTTGCCGTAGGCAGGCAAGGAATCTATGCGATGGTGATGTCGTGTGTATGTGTGTGTGTGTGTGTGTGTGCGTATGTGACGCTTTGGCTTGTAAACACGATATCTCAAGAAGGGTAAGTCCGAGGGATCTCATACTTGGCATGTGGATTGCCCATATTGAGTAGATGATCCCTTTTGTTTTTGGTGGACGTCAAAGGTCACTTGGGGTCACGAGAGGTCAAAAGGTCAAAATCTTGTAAACACGATATCTCGAGAACGGTACATGTGACTATGCTCATATTTGGTGTGTGGGTTGGTCATATTGAGTAGATGATCCCTATCGATTTTCTTGGAGGTCAAAGGTCATTTGGGGTCACGAGAGGTCAATGGGTAAATTCCTTAGAAATTGCTTGTAAACACGGTATCTCAAGAAGGGTAAGTGTGACTATGCTCATATTTGGTGTGTGCATTGGCCATATTGAGTAGATGA
This sequence comes from Holothuria scabra, assembly GCA_037179385.1. Taxonomy (NCBI): domain Eukaryota; kingdom Metazoa; phylum Echinodermata; class Holothuroidea; order Aspidochirotida; family Holothuriidae; genus Holothuria; species Holothuria scabra. The sequence continues at coordinate 37,480,335 of CM074182.1, read as the reverse complement.
TCCCTATTGTTTTTGGTGTAGATCAAAGGTCATTTGGGGTCACTAGAGGTCAAAAGGTCAAAACTTCGTAAACACGATATCTGGAGAGCGGTGCATGTGACTATGCTCATATTTGGTGTGTGGATTGGTCATATTGAGTAGATGATCCTATTGATTTTTGTGGAGGTCAAAGGTCATTTGGGGTAACGAGAGGTCAATAGGTAAATTCCTTAGAAATTGCTTGTAAACACGGTATCTCAAGAAGGGTAAGTGTGACTATGCTCATATTTGGTGTGTGGGTTGGTCATATTGAGTAGATGATCCCTATTGTTTTTGGTGGAGGTCTAAGGTCATTTGGGGTCACGAGAGGTCAAAACGTCAAAACTTTGTAAACACGATATCTCGAGAACGGTACATGTGACTATACTCATATTTGCTTTGTAGGTTGGTCATATCGAGTAGATGATCCATATTGTTTTTGGTGGAGGTCAAAGGTCATTTGGGGTCACGAGAGGGCAAAAGGTCAAAACTTCATAAACACAATATCTCGAGAACAGTACGTGTGACTATACTCATATTTGGTGTGTGGGTTGGCCATATTGAGTAAATGATCCGTCTTGATTTTCATGGTGGTCAAAGGTCATTTGGGGTCACGAGGGGTCAAATGGTCAAAACTTAGTAAACCACGATATCTGGAGAACGGTACATGTGACCATACTCATATTTGGTATGTAGGTTGGTCATATCGAGTAGATGATCCATATTGTTTTTGGTGGAGGTCAAAGGTCATTTGGGGTCACGAGAGGTCAAAAGGTCAAAACTGCATAAACACGATATCTCGAGAATGGTACATGTGACTATGCTCATATTTGGTGTGTGGGTTGGTCATATTAAGTAGATGATCCCTGTCGATTTTCGTGGAGGTCAAGGGTCATTTGGGGTCACGAGAGGTCAAAAGGTCAAAACTTCGTAAACATGATATCTCGAGAACGGTACATGTGATTATACTCATATTTGGTGTGTGGGTTGGTCATATTGGGTAGATGATCCCTTTTATTTTTGGTGGAGGTCAAAGGTCATTTGGTGTCACAAGAGGTCAAAAGGTCAAAACTTCATAAACACGGTATCTCGAGAATGGTACATGTGATTATGCTCATATTTGGTGTGTGGGTTGGTCATATTGAGTAGATAATCCCTATTGATTTTCGTGGAGGTCAAAGGTCATTTGGGGTCACGAGAGGTCAATAGGTAAATTTCTTAAAAATTGCTTTTAAACACGGTATCTCAAGAAGAGTAAGTGTGACTAATCTCATATTCGGTGTGTGCCTTGGCCATATTGAGTAGATGATCCCTACTGTTTTTGGTGGATATCAAAGGTCATTTGGGGTCACGAGAGGTCAAAAGGTCAAAACTTCGTAAACACGATATCTGGAGAACGCAGTGCATGTGACTATACTCATATTTGGCGAGTGTGTTGGCCATATTGAGTAGATGATCCCTATTGTTTTTGGTGGAGGTCAAAAGGTCATTTGGGGTCATGAGAGGTCAAAAGGTCAAAACTTCGTAAACACGATATCTCAAGAACGGTACATGTGACTGTGCTCATATTTAGTGTGTGGATTGGTCATATTGAGTAGATGATCCCTATTGATTTTCTGAAAGGTCAAAGTTCATTTGGAGTCAGCATGTTCAAAGCCTGACAAGCTTTCCTGCACAGTCTTTCAAGAAATGTCACTTGTAGGGTCCTGTAACTTGTCCTGTAGATGGCACATAGTGAATACATGGTCCCAGAAGTTTTTGGTGGAGGTCAAATGTCATTTGGGTTCTACGGAGCAGGGGATCTCAATGTAGGAAGATTGGATGCCTTGCATGTGTACTTTGTGGGCACATTATGGAGCCCAGTTAATTGAAAAACATTGCCAAGCAATGTCAGTGTGAAAAAAGGCCTTACATTTCAGCGGCAAGGAATCACTAAGCCTTTTGGCTTTCTGGTTAATAGGCCTATACCGTATCTCTATACATCTGTACTAAATCTCTACTATCCCATGGTAAGACTCTGGAAAAGCAATTGCGTAGGGTAAATGCATCCTTTAGTGCGTGGTCTCCATATGCAAGCTAGATGAGGATTCTAGCCCTGGAGGCTGTCTTCTTCTGGATGGCAACCCCAATAGCTATATTACTGTACCTGTTTCCTACAGTCTTTTCCCTTTGGTAAGAGAGAATTAGGCCTATATGTGAACTAGAGGCTGGTACAGTGCTCATAGACTGACATACCATGGGGGAGGGGGAATGGGGGAGGGGGAATGGAAGAGGGAGTTGAATGCAAAGGGTTTGAATTGGTAGCTTCTGGGTCAATTTGGATCAAGCTCTTTTTCACAATTCATCTTTCCCACAGGAGATTCAGGTCACATAACATTTAAATTCATTTGGATAAATGATGATTTAACAATGCATTTTAACTTTCAGAATCTCAGTGAAGTTTATTTATTCTACGTAGCATATGAGCAAACTTTAGAATTGTAGACCGATGCAGTGTGGAAGAGGGAGATAAGTTGACATGTGGTTTGTCATTCTAATACCTGTTGGCCATAAAATCACAGACTGGTTTTTAGAGAAATTAATTGGAGGACTTTCTTGGAGGACTTTCTTCTATATTCCATGTGATATAGATGGACACAGGCTAAGTCGTTGGCGGGGGAAATAGACTGGGGAGAAGATTGGGGAAGGAGGATGATGTGGCACAACATTAATGTAGCCTAGCATGATCCAATTCAACAAGTGTTTTCACCCAAGATCTAGACTGTGGATATACCCAGCCCCACTTGTGACATATTAAATGTTACCCGATGTGCTTGTGTCATATACTACATGAATAAAAGGATGGCAGGTAATTACAGGGAGGTAATTATAGGTGAACATACTTACAGTTTTCAATTGCAGCAATTATGTAGCAAACTTGTCTTACAAAGTAACTGTCATTGCAATTTGCCAAAACAATTGTTTCCTGAGAGGGAAATATTGGCCCAAAAAACAACAACAAAGAAAGGAAAAGTACAGTATCCATTATACATTTGCATGGTTAGTAAATATACAATTGACATTGAGCCCCAGCAATATTTGAAATTTGTGTGCAACTTGTATAGAACTATGTCTCTGCACACCAAGGGTGTGTAAACCAAAGACTAAGCTTACTTTGCAATTATAATGGCCATACTTTTTTATCTCATAAAATGAGAAGGTCAGAGAGAGAGAGAGAGGAGGGGGGGGGGGATGAGTGATGGATTGAATTATTGCCAGTTACTTTGTTGTACTTAAAAGGGAAGTTAAAGCCAATAAAAATATTTTCACATGTGAAAGTAGAACCTAATTCGTACAATTTGATGAATTTTCCATTTAAATAATTATATGCTTCTCAACATGTCAGCAATTGAAGTTGCTAAATTTGATAATGTAATAAATGTTGCAACTTACTCACATTGGTAAGGAATGCTTTGCTTTTCTTTGTTTTCAGCCTTTTGTGATGATTTTTAACTTCATGGAGATAGAACCTCGATGGGGTATTCCAAGTTTGCAAAGATCTTACGCCACTTATGCAATCAAATTTTGGATAACATGTCAGTTTTGATTGAAAATAGTTCTAGATTTTACAAAAAAACTTAAAGCTGCTGATTAATGTGAGGATATGATATGGCATATGTGCTTGCTTCAAGTTCACCTATCATCAAAAATGTGACAAAGTTTCATGCTTAACTTGAGGACCACACCTTCATGGGTTTCAATGCAAACTTCACCAGAATACTTTAATGACTACCTCAAACATATTGTTTCTGAATTTGAAAGTAAAACCTTCTTGTAATTTGAAATTTACACTACCGTATGAATATTGCAAGTAAATCCAGTGAAACATACAGTGCAGGGGATGTGATGGTAAATTTACCACACAATGCAATACTTTTGGTTGTTGCATGAGGTTAGCTTGTGGTAGTACAGGACAGTATGAGAAGCTTCCAGGATTCCAACTGAGATTACCACTACTACATGGCCCACCACCCAAAGTGATGTAAAAAAGACGCAGTTGGCAAAATACTGAAAATCATGCAAGTATCTACAGTATCATACTAGGGTATGCAGGATAACAATGAAAGTTGCAGACTGCTAATAAAATTGAGCAAACTAATTCTTTCCTGTTAAAGGCAAGGTAACTTGTAATATTTACATAGTGGACCCCTTGACCTCACACCTGTGGAAGTCTATCCAAAATACCATAATTGATATGACACTACTGCAGCTACATACAACATGTACATGTAGGGAAGTTGTGTTGTACTTGCTTCAATAGTGTTGTCTTTGTTGAAAATTTGGGTCCAGTATTCAGAGAGCTCCTACTTTAACCCTGAAAAGTAAAAAAACTGTAAAGAAAGAGATGAAAAAGTGATCTGTTTGGGTTTTTCAGCGTATAAGATTGTTTGGTGACCCTCTCCCTCCCAAGTAAAAAAATTCAGTGTTCCTTAGCTCTCTTTTAGCCCAACCTCACAGAATTTTATGGGCAAGGTGAATCTTCTTCTCATCTGATGATCTGAAAACAGTTCTATCACCATAAAGAAGACTCTTGATTTATCATTAGCAGGTGATCTTATTTGGCCCATAAGATGAGGTTTAAGAACACACCAACATGAATGTGTTATATGGTGTCAACTAGATAACCAGCTAAAGGTTAGAAAATGGTTTTGAATACGGATCAAGTTCAATTCCAAACTCAGTAGAATTCTTTTTCCATGTAGTCACCTCTTATGACAGGCGGGAAATACTGTGGACATATTCTACAACCCCCAATCCACAGGGATAGATCGTATTGTAAGAAACCCTTAGGTACATTATAACTTTTTCTTAGGTAAGTTTAGTTCATATCACCATACCATAGACCTTATGCATTGACGACACACTGATGTCATCCTTGGAGGCAAAAGAATGGAGCATGTGGCCACATCACTAAGAATTCACCCAGCGCGTGTATAGTAGCTGGCTAACTTTGTGCATATTGGACTAGCTGACAAATCAGCTGTTGGTCTGCATTTGTCGGTATTGGTTTGTTTTGCCTCCAAAGGAAGGCTTACTTTTGGCTCCGTAACATCAAAATGCATAAGATCTATAATACCATTTGAAAAGTTATAAGCTCCATATTCATTTAACAGGATAAATCAAATAGGCCTACAGCATGCACTGTATGGGAGCTGAACAAGCAGGGTCCATGCAGCAGTGGGTCATCGTAACACACAACGGTAATTTGTAACATTAAATATTGATTGAATGATTGAAAAGGCCTGAATGAAAAAAGTCAGACATTATCAAGGTCAGCTAGATGGCTTCTTCTATGAACTGTAGGTTCATAGAAGAAGGCCAGAGGATTATCCAGACCAACTCCCTGTTTAGACATCTTCAGTTGTTTAGTTGTTATAAATACCATCCTTGAATATGATGTAACTAACTTACTCAGTCATTGTATAATTGTATGATGGGGCTATAAGCACAAATTTGGCTCTGGTCCTGGAATGTAGAAGTTTGTTTAAGTGGACATGTTTTATACCACTCTTGGTTCCAAAACCTCCTCCACTTACATCCATTTGTTCCATGAAATTTAACAGCTAGGGGTTCCTGCAGTAGAATTCATGAGATGCCCTAATGTTAGGAGTCTGGTGAGAATCTCTTTGATACCATTGCAACAATCACAAAATATTTGTTGAAAACAGAATTGTACACAAATGATGTTTCTTTGTGAACGATTCTGTTCTCAACAAAGATTTTGAACGTCCAAGATTCTTAATTTGAATTGACACCAGCTATACTTCCTGCCACTGAGAAATGGATGGCTGCTGGGATGCAGGTTCCTTTATGTGGTAGCTGACACAACATTGAATATGATTCTGGCCCAGCTACGTCCAAGCATGGAAGCACCTACTGTACCAGCTCTCTACTTTTAACACAGCAGTTTGATATCCAACTATGTGAATGCTAAATGAAAGAAGAAATGAATATTTTTACTAGTAGATCTAGATTGTGCAATTTCTGTTCATCAACATAGTTTGGAAGTTTTCCCACTCTAATGCTGCATGCATGCATGTCTTCTGCTGTCATCCATAACTCAGCTGTACAAATTTAGCAAAAAGGATTACTTTGACAAAAAAGGGAATTTAAGAGTAAGGTGTAATTCTGAAGAGAAATTATCTTCACTTTCATACCAGTGGTATCCTTCATAGTAACTTCCTTCTTTACAGGTTTGTCTTGAACATTTTATGTTGTCCTACTGTAGTAGTGTGGCTAGAAGATTACCACAGAATTAAAGTAACCAGCACTGTTTAAGATGGCATTATCTTCACTGAAAACAGGAATTCCACCAGAAACTCAAAAACCTGCCAAATGTTCCAACCCCAAATCAAAATTGTTGGTGCCCTTGGTCAAAATGACAGGTGGGGACCAAAAGCTTGCTTCAAGGTCCTAATAAGCTACAATCTCAAGGGTTCTAAAGGCAAATTTATTTATGTTAGAGCAAACATAGCTACAAATTGTGAGCTCTTAAATCAGAAGGTTAAGAAACCAAGATGCTGATTTTTTTTACTTCTATGGCAATGAAAACAGGGGCATAACCCTCCTTCTTCTGGAGGGGGGGGGGACCAGTCCCCTTAACAAACCCCTCTCTCCAAAAGGGGGATCTCCTCATTTCTCCTTCCTTGATGGAAACACTGGAAAACCTAAGGATAGACTATAAACAAATAACAAAAATGTGAATGATACAGATGTGACATAACTTGGTGCCTAAATATGCAGTGTCTCATTAATGTGAGCCAATATGTATCTGGATCTGCAGCTGTTCATTTAGGTTTAAAATTTAGAAACAAAGTAACATTGAGAGGTATGCATTGGAAATCAGGCAGATCAAATCGAAGGAAATGTTTAGTACAAGTAATTTGATTATTTAATCCATACATCCTAGTTGTACATTCTCATTTTATTCAGATACTCCACGATCCAGGTACTGTGTATTTCAGTTACCTAGAGATGTGTACTTCCAGCCAGGAAGATGAAACAAATCAACCCACTGCTGTTCACTGTTCATACTGTAGCTACAGCACACTAATTACAGGGTTGAGGCTTTCAGAGCCAGACGGAGAGTTTTAAATACATATTGCAGCCCTGTACAGTGATCACACAGTCAATGTACACAACCCACACATAGTGACAGTTAACTGTTGAAAAGAAGATGAACTGTACATATTAAATGCACATGGCAGACAGCAGGCTTTAGAGCTGATATGTAGCTAGGCAGTGGCCAGGTTTCCACATGTACAATACAGCAGCATTATATCTTGATAGACACTAAGGCTTGAATACACACTGCCAGCACAGGGAGAGGCGAGTTCCTTGCATAATGTGTGCATGCTATTGCATAGTATCTCAGGCTATTCAGGGCAGACAGTGGCTGAGAGGGGAAAATTTGGCCAGTGCTCAGGAATTTGCATTTTCACATGATTGGTCTGTTCTTTTAGAGTGGTCTAAAAGTGACATGTATATAGATTTTGTTCCAGGTGCCTGGACATGCAAGGGACCTGAAATAACACAAAACCATCATTGTAAAAGAAGCCATGAAGAAGACAAATGATTTTTTTCCTTTCTGAATAAATTCCCCAGATACAGTTGAGTCCTTCCTTTCTTGTAGGAGTTTAAGCAAGTGAACTGTCTGAACACTGGATTTATCTATCCATTAAAGTCCACATTTTGTCTGGCTTTCCTTTGTGAGTGATGGTCACGTTGGCAGTTTGGGTCCATTTTCTAAAGCTTGACCTTTTTGTGTGCATTAGTTCATGGAAGAAACAGTGCCAACTTTCATGAATTCTGGTTGTAAAGTTTTCCACCCAGATCATTAACTAGAAGAAGTTTTAAAATCGGAACTTTTAAAATCCACCTTTGAATTTTTGAGGTGTGTGAGTGCAATATCACACCATCACTTTAGAAGTTTGATTTTTTGTGTGCATACTGTAGATAAAGAATGTGAACTGAGATAAAGCTATTAAAGTTCATGAAAAAAAAACCACACACCCCATAATTATTGCCTGGGGAGAGTGATTTTGGAGCACACCTGGAAAAACTAAAACTCAAGAAATGAAATCCCATAAAAATCAGAAAGTTACATTTTTCTCATGTCTGGTATAAAAATAAAATAATAATCAGAAATTGTAAAGTAACAGCTTGGCAAAAATAAGGTGAGTTGTTGTATACACCAAAGTAGTTGTCACATGTATAGGTGTTGTAACATTTCAATAGGAAAGAGTTTTGTCCCGTGGACCCTCATCATTTTGGTGTGTGCCTATTTGTGCACAGTGGATTATTGGTTGTATTATGTTCCATTTTCTGAGATAACAATGTTTGCAAGTATTAACTGTTTGGTAAAACTAAATCAGTTAAATTTTTGCTGACATTCTAGCAAAAATTTACCTGATTTACTTTGCAGTTGACCCCCTTTCCTACTTATGGTTTCACTGGAAAACCATGATATTTAAAATTGCATATGTATACATTTGGTTTTGCTATAAATCATTGCATGGCCACACCCTGAAATAGCTCCTTATTAGTCCATGGTTGTAATGGTGTTGTATGTTATGTGTATTAGTAATGTAACGTAAAGCTCATTATGGTGGGATGATCCCCTTCTGTAGCAAAAGGAACGAATGCATTTTTCAAAGGAGAAATCTGATGAAATTTTTCTTTTACCATTCTCAAGATATTCTCTTCAAAGTTTGAATGTTTGTTTAGCAACTGTTGCAGATGCAAAAATAATGGTGTAGCTATTTTGTAGGTTTTCACTGCTTTTCACACCAATGTTATTATTTTCATGTCTTATATTTGATATTAATGTTTTCATGTCTTATAAGTTCAGTTTTTGTAAACATGGCATAGTATTTGCAATGGTTAGGTTAGGTTAGATGGGAGTTTTACCCCCCAGTTTCCTACCAATTGGTTAAAGTCGTAATTTGTAATTAGGGGGGGGGGGCATCAAAAAAGGGACATATTGCAATTAAAATGAACAAACGTGGCATACAAAAAGTACCTTCATTCATAACACTGTTGGGTTTGAGCGATGAACCCCAGCATAACATTCATCTCCTAAAAATACAATGCATTAGAAAAAATTAATGTGGTTGAATATAATTTTTAATGTTTTAAATTTTTGTTCATCAAATTATTCTGAGCAATAAGTACTAGCCACTTTCTGTCAGTGAGAAACTAAAACTGGAAAAGAGGGTTATTTATACATCCTTATATTTAATGATAAATTTTTCTCTGTCTCTTTAAATATTGTAGTACCTGAAAAAAAAAATATTTATTTTCTTGTATAAAAGGGAATGCAACATTTCCCTTTAAGTAGCAGGGCTGTCTTTGACAACTTTTTGTTTTGACAAACTGTCATGTCAGACTTGTTATTGGAGTTGCGTCATGTGTTGCACATGCTTTTAGCTGCTCACAGTTGATGCAAACATTGATGACAATCTTAATTTAGTTTGATTATACAGAGGGAGCTGTCCACAAGTAAGTTGAAGTTTCATTTTGGTGACTGCGGTCACAGATTTGTTTACTCTGTAGGTGAAGTAGGGTTCACATGAGTACATGCAGTTGTCATAAATTTCCATGTATAACAGGGCAGACAATTGGAGATTTGCCAAATATTTAGCTTAGATGTAGATTTAATTTTCTCAGTCAGTTAGTCATTTTTCCATGTAATTTGGTGTAAATTAGTTTGGAATGAATGTAAGTTTTTAAGGGTCAGCCTAGTGTTATTTAAACAGCACCATGAATTAGGAGCCACAATTGTTTAAATCTGCTTGCATTAAATAGCCCATTTCTTGGTAAACTTTTGTAAAATGCTATTATTACAGGCCTGCAAAGGGCTTGGTCATTGACATTCAAATTGCTTTGGTTTCTAATAGTCTAAGGTCTTGTGCCTTGCCAGACAAATCTAATTGTACCTAGGTAGACAAAATTAGCATACTTAACCAGGATCAAAGGTTTGTTTATAGGAGATAATTTTTTTCTTTTTCATCCATTGGGTAGACATTTTAACACTAATACTGTGTCATTCTTTGGGTATTTGAAATGTTGGTCAAAGCTCATGTTTATAAGACACTTTATCAGAATGGACAAAATCCAAACTGTGGGATGCATCTAGACCTGAAAATTGCCATTCAACATCTTGAAAGCTGGCTGGATTTAAGCCTAGTCAGGCAGACCTGTCAGACAGACCTGCATTGGTTTGTTTGATTGACAGAGGTAGTTATGATGAAGAGCATGGTGGAAAATAATATGTTTACTTACTTTTTTAATTCAAACTGGTTTTCAGCTTCAGAGAAAGGTAGTCAAGCTTAAAGCATAAAAATTTAAATCAATGTATTATGTTCTTTAATACTTACCTCAACTTAGCTGCTATTGGACGGTCCCATCTTCTACAAAAGGATGATCACTTGGCAATGAAACCTCTACCAGAAATAACTCGCAGATGATATTAACACCAGACAAAAAACTGAATAACATGAAAGTAACATCACTTTGAAATAAAAAACATAACAGTGCAAAAGTGCAAAGGTTTAATAGGCTAGCAGCTGACATTGTTGCTTTGTAATTCCTTTGTAAAACCACCCCATGGTTGATACTCTCATGTATGATTTGTTACAAGTTTATCAAATCCTTAAAATTGAGGTGCAGGAGATGAATCCACAGTTTATTGCATCCTCTTCCTCTAAATCCTATACCTTTGTTATCTGCACCTACAAAAAAAAAAAAAATAAATTACCTGGACTCTGGTAAACTAAGAGAGTCATTCATGCTTGTGAACAAATGGTGTCATGGCTGCTTTAAAACAGAGTTGATGAGGTAGGCTTACATTTCTGTCACAATGATCTACATGCAATCATGAGATCGCTGCACACAACATAAAACCTTACATGCATGCCGATGTTCGTGCACATGCTTTATGCCAACCGGCACCAGGTGCTAATCCAGGCATATGATCTGTAAATGAGGTACTAGCACAATTTAGAGAGGGTACTCTCACACCTTGTATGTAGGTATGCAAGGTGTGATTCTTTGGGATCTGGAAAAATTGCAGGATGTTAATTAGGCAAGTAAAGTGATTAAATAAATAAATAGTAAGTCACACCCTCTCTCATATTTTATGATTAGACAAGCTTAATTTTTTCAAGACAAAGAAGCTCCTCCTCTCAATCTGCCAATTCTTCCACATTTTTCTCTCCATGACCACATGTTTAATCTGGAGGTAGAGCATCCGCCCCTCATGCGAAAGGCCAGGGTTCGATTCCCAGGTCTGTCATACCAAAGACTCTAAGAATGGAACCTACTGCCATTGTGCGTGATACTCCACATAAGCAGTGGAGTAGGGAAAACAAGCCAGTTAGCCACAGCTGGCTTGACTTGAGCCAATAAGTGTCACATTCTTGTTGACTGTTACTGTATGAATTAATATTCTCACATTCACTAGAAATACTAGACGGTGCCCAACCTGAAAACCTTGTGTAAAAAACAAATTTTCTACTTATTCTTGGTTTTCTCAAGGAAAATGAACTTAATAAAAATTTCTGAAATGACTCCTGCTTTTGCTATCCTTTTCATGGAAATTGACCCCCTGTTTTACTTTTTTTCAGGTAGTTTTACCTGGACCATGGAACTTTTTCTAACTTGGTGACACTATATAACACATTTGTGTTGGTGTGTGGTTAAGCCCCATCTAACTAACAAAAATTGAACCAAAAGTTGGAAACTGGGCTGTAAAACTCAATCTAATTAACTATCTAACTTCATGATGTTCCCTTGATTAGTTACTTTCAAAGAACTCACTTGAGGTTCATTTAGAAACACTCTTTCACTGATATTTTTCATTTTGTGCCTGTGGATTACATAAGCAGCTTCTGCGGAGTAAAATATTTTACAAATGCAGTAGAATAAAAGATGGAATGTAGCATTAATTTCATTGTATCAGATATTCTTCATGTCAAATGTCTTTAGTTTTGGCTTGCAATGTGATAATTTTTTCACAGATAATGAGATAAAACTATCAGGGAAACCTAACTGGGAGTATTGTCAATGCCACTTTAAACTTATACTGTACTTTTGAACACCCTCGTGAGTCTTTGATGATCCAACCATAGGTAGTAAATAATTATTACTCATTCAATTGCTCATTCAATATTGCCGATTGGTTAATTCAAACAATTTGTTAAAGGTGTATTGGCTTTAAAATAATTTAGTTACTGTTACTTTTCAGAAGTTCCAACTGAAATTTACTTGAAGATGTTGAAAATACCCCTGTACATTGAAGAATCAGGTTTATCAAAGGGACTTTAATTTCATTATTACTGGTAGACTGAATATTCTTAAGTTTTGGAATACACAACATTGAAGAATCAGGTTTATCAAAGGGACTTTAATATCATTATTACTGGTAGACTGAATATTCTTAAGTTTTGGAATATAATTTCAAGGGATATTACATCAAAATCAGCTTATTTTTCAGTGCATATTAAATAGCCTGGATATGTAACCAGCCATTTTATTGTGATGGGAATCAACCTCTCTACACTTCCTTCTGCCTTTTGTATAGCAGATGGATTTACTCCTTTCAGGAAATTTAAGTGCCTGGCTGAGAAGTACATGGCTAGATATCCTTATGATTATTGGATTGGGATGTTGAAGTGTGTATTTTTATTAAATGTAGTACAGAGGAAAAAAATTGAATTCGAATAGGCCAACTCAAATCTTCATGGGAAATTCCTGAGCTGAGGTATGAAATGAGCTCAAAGGCCCTGTTCTCTCACCCCAAACAGTACCAATTCTCCTTACCCTCTTACTTCAGCTCCTCCCACAATTGTCTGGAATTCATCCTCATCCAGATACAATCTCAGTTGATTGCTTCGAGTCGAGTATAGAAAAACTCAATGTTTATAGACAAAACACTATCAGTATATGCTGTGTAATAAAAGCTTTGGTACTCTGCATTGTTTGAATTAGTAGCTGTCAATCGAGGAGATGTGCCAGTGCAGAATTTCAGTGCACCCCTACCAAAATTGTGGTTTGGGGTGAGAGGATTGGCCCTTTAAGTTTTATTCAAACAATTAAAAATAGCAGATTGAGCAATAAATTGTTATGTCATTTTCATTACTACTCAAATTGCAGAGCTACTAAAGCTTGTGCCAAAATGTGATCAAAATCTTGCTGTTTTGGGCTGACTTGGCCAAACAAGCTCTCTCTGTAAAACATGCTAATAAAGAAAACAGGAAGTGTTCAAGTCATTTCAACATGTTTTAATTTCAAAGAGGATCAAGCAGGTAATAATGTGAGTTGTACAGCAAGAAAGTCACAAATTAGTGCACAATAGACCATTTTGATTTAAAAGAGCAGCAATTGAACACACTCTGACAATGGGAGTTTGATAAATAATATTTATTTTGCAATCTCATATTTATAAAATTCTAGACTTAAGGTATACTTTGAATGATGGTGTGAGTAGCAGCATTGGTAGCCCGTAAGTGCCCCCTCTTCATTGTAAAGGATGTGAGCACTATAGTCTGGTCAAAAGGTGAAGCTGAATTTCTTTGTTGTTCATCTATGATTAATCTTAGGGTAGGTTTGTGATTAACAAGGTGTCTTCTATACTGTAGGTAGGTTTATCCTTGCAACACAATGAAACAGCTGAAATAAAAACGTCCTTGAGGTTCCTTGTATGACTTTTTATGATTGTCCTACTGTAGCTGTTATGAAAATTTGCAGGTGGTTAATTGTTTGCATTAAATTTTGTAAGTTGAGTGGTGGTGGTATTGGCATTGGCAAGTGGGCAAGGGGAGGGTAGAAATATCAGTGTTGTCATTTTTGTCTGTAAACAAGAGAGCAGACCATTGCTGGACAGATGTGACTTTTCAAACAGACAGAAGGTGATGGTTGGAAGGAATGAACTCTACCAGACCCAACTTCCAGGAAAAGAAAAAACAACCTCTTTCAGCGTGGATGAAATTTTCAACCCAGTGGCACCAACTATTGAAGACTCCTGTGAACTCTTAATAGGAACAGGGTTGAAGAGAGTGCTTTGCCATTCAGGCAGTGCAGTAGCAGAGTCTTAAGAGTGAATGACCTATTTGGAATGTCATTACAAGATTGACATACTGTACTGCTGTGTGCCTGGGTTCATTTGGAGGGAAAATGGCATTATTCCAGCTTGCCTTTTGTCCCCTATTTATAAAAAGCTTATTACTAAAGGAAAGTCATGTACTGTAAGCTTCTTTGTTACTGTTTCTGGTAGGCATTCATTTGTGAGAGATTGGCGTCATAGTGAGCCTCCTGGGACAGGAAGACGGTGTGAGTTATCCTGGTCAGGACCTTGAGGTGCACCTGTGTTTTGCTTTGTGCAAGCATGTAAGTACTGTAATGATGGCATACATTATTTGACCATGTAGGCCAGCCTGCATTGTAGTACTTTGTGTTGAAGAAATGTCTCTTAGTAGATTTATCATAGCTATTTTGTCACAATTTTACATTAAATTTGTTACAAACTTCAGTTTAATGGATCATTGCCTCCTGTGGTCTGGGTTTATAGAACATCCCTATACTGTATTGTGTGCCTTGAGACTCATAAAGATGGAAGGCTGGAATCATGTTTGAAGTTTTCCTGTGTATTGTACGTCCCTGACATGACATTTTTTCTTTTACCTATACATTTTTATGGCAGAGTTAAACCTCATAATTAGCATTTTCCAGCCAGTTGATTTTCACTCAATCATTACTAGTGTTCCAGCCCATAACTGATAAGTATCATTGACTTGATACAAGTTGAATTTCTTTGAATTCCACAACAAACACCAATAGAAGTTTGCTGTGTGAATTTTGCCACATGCAGTAAAAGTATTGGGGATTTCCAACAGCCTGTGTACAGAGCAACAGAGCAGCATTGACATTGCTTGTGATTGCAAACATTGAATTTCACTGTTGAAAGAGCTTAAGTCAGATAGACCAATGCCTGAGACAAACTGTGCAATCTTATAACGTATTATATACCAGATGGATGATCAGTACTGTGCATGAGAGTAACATTGGTCTTATCATTTACTAAGGTCTTAGGTAATTTGTTAACAAGCTTTTTTATTTTTATGTAGCAGCTCACTTGGTTCAGATGTTATGCTTGTAGTGTACATTTCTGAAGGCGTAACGTTGCAAACTGCGATAGCTATGAAATGTGCTTACTACAAATGGGCATCTTAACTGGCACATGGATTACATCAGATTCATCCTGATTGATTTTCTTAAACCTTTTGTCAGAAACAAAATTTTTACGTGAGACAAAGTATAGGAAAGGTGCAGACTTACTACAAAATAATTTCAAGGTGCAGTTGTATTAAAGTAAGAATTTTACAATGGTAACAAACACATGCTGGGCTTACAGCAAATTCCTTTTCTTTTTGTTATCAGTATCAGGCGGGTATTTACTTAGAGTTGTCAGTTATTGGCAAGTTTCGATTTCTTCGTTATCTGGTAACCCTACACCTTTACATTCCTTTTTCATCTAGATGATACTGTATAACACATTTATGTTGGTTTGTTGTTTAACTTCATTTAATAAGTGAAATTGACAGATGACATATTTTTCAAATTTGTCATTGTTTATGTTGTTTCCACAAACAAGACTTAATTTCTGCACCTTATCCAATCATTGCCAAAGCTGTAAAATGTGCAGAACAAGTCCCCCTCTCCCAACAGCACATGCAATTTAAAAATCCTTAGTTTGCAAAGTTTTGTCTCTGTTTTAAACTGCATGGAAAATTGTCAAAAACAACTGGGAAGTGAATTAACTGGGTAAACCCTAGAGATTCTGTGAATAATGGGCCTCAAGTGACAAAGAGATCTTCATTCATCTCAGTGTTTTAAGTAGCTGCTACCACAATTTTGTCAAAACCTTGTCATGTACATTAAAAGCAATAATTAGCTAATTGGCTATGTGGTTATATTTCTTGGCACTAACATCATTTTGCAATTACAGTAACCTACAGTACATTGCCCCCCCTCCCCCCCCTCAATACCACCTATTGCAAACCACTTGAAACCAGGGAGTTTTGGGGAACCGTGGATGTTGTTACTAGTTCCTTTTTTGAATGTGTTTTACCGTATTTACTCTATTAAACGCCCCGGGGGCGTGAAATTTTCGTTAAGGGGGGCGTTTATTAGAGTCAAATTTATGTGACTTCTGATAAACTGCTACATATGGCATATTTGTCCATTTGGTTGTCAGCTTCACGATCAGCTGTGAGCTCCTCCCCAATGATCGGTTACCAAACTTAATTCCCGATAAATATGGTAGCCACGAACAGCACTCTGAACTTTGCAAGTGTGATCAACTTTCGCCGACATCTTGATATGTAACGTTACACACAGAAGTGACTTTTTTAAGTGCCCGCGGCATATGCATTCATGCATGCTGTGAACAGTATGCAGCCAGGCCTCACGGTACTATACTGACCGGCCGGCTATACGCACGTACATACGGTAATTGCATAATAGTTACCGTGAGTAGTACCATTAGCAGTACATACGCGTTCACAGCATTTCACTGTTAAACAGTTTTCCTGTGTTGAATTTGGATTTTCATGTTAGGCTGTTCGGATAGGCTAGCGAATATTTGTATTCCTACGGTATGTAGGCCTACAGTACCACTTTCGAACCGCAAACGAAGCAGTACAGGTTCGCGGTATGTGATAGCGTGATGGATATCAACAGAAATTAGTTGCAGAAACATGCCTTTTACTTCAGGATGCAGTATGGGACTTTAGGAGATTTCGTGGCTTCAAGGCAGGACTATTTCATTTTCCTATTACCATATTGTCTTTGGATTTAACAATTTCACTTTATGCAATGTGACGAAAAAGTTGGGGGGGGGGGCGTTTATTAGAGAGGGGGCGTTTAATAGAGTAAATACGGTAATTTGTTTCAAATTAAACCTGGTCAGTGTGCTCTTGGATCATTTAATCAGCCAGTATTCTAAACTAGAGAAGCAATCTAAAGTGTCATTAAATAGTTGTTTGTCTATTTCTTCTGGTTTAATTTGGTGTGGAATTATTAAAATGAGGAATATGGCAGCTCTGCATGGATGTGGATAATATATACCTTGATAAATGTAAACTGGTTTAATTCATTTTGTAGAAATATGTCTTATTTAAAGGGCCACTCCTCTCACCCCAGATTTTAATTCTTGTAGGGGTTAACAGAATTCTCATTTTTCTTAACCTGTTTACTTAAAGAACCAAACCTCTCACCCCAAACTACAATTTTGGCATCCGGGTACCAAAATTCTCAATTGGCTCAGCTTTTTGATTGACACCTAATTCAAACAATGCAGAGTACCAAAGCTTATATTACACAGTGTGAGCGGTACTGAGAGTGTTTTGATTTCATAATTGAGTTTTTCTATACTCACTCTGAAGCAATAAACTGAGATTGTGTCTGGATGAGGATGAATTTCAGACAATTATGGGAGGGGCTTCAGCAAGAAGGTTAGGAGAATTGGTACTGTTTGGGATGAGAGAACTGGGGCTTTAAGCTCCTCCCACAACTGTCTAAAACTCATCCTTATTCAGACACATAATATCAGTTTATTGCTTCCAGGTAAATACAATGCACAATCAAAACACTTTCAGCACAGTACATGCTGTGTAATATGAGCTACTCTGCATACTGGATTTGTTGTCAGTAATATCTGCACCAGTGGAGAATTTCTGTAGACTGCTACAAAAATTGTAGTTTGGGGTGAGAGTTGACCCCCTTTAATAAAGGGTAAAACAGATGCCCCAAGCTTATACTTTGGAACAGCAGCTTCATCTCACAATTTTCTGCTGGTTTCTCTTCAAGGTGTGTATCATAAATTTTAGGGTATGCATATTTTAAGTGAACCCAAGCAGTTACTCTCAGTTAATGTCACATATCAGGAGAAAAGAGTATTGTCACTTTCTTTGAGACCCCTTCACAAAATATAGGCCAAGTCTACTAGTGCTCAAGTCTGGGTGACTGCATTTTTCCTTCTTGGGTCATTATTTGTAGTGCAAATTTGCTACTTGATGATCATCCTACAAGGTGTTTAACCTTCATGTCTGGCTGTTATTTCTCATCAAATAAGAATGAATTGATGAAGTCACAAAGTTTTAAGCCAACAAGCTTCCTGTGCCATTTCAGTCTTCTATAGTCTACCAGTCCTTTGGATCTAAGTCACTCATTTGATTCAAAATCCTGGGCTATACAGTATGTAAGATTTCCTGTGAATGAATACACATAATATTAATTACAGAGCTCTTGTGTACAGCCTTCAATTTGTGGATCATTCTATAGAGTCTATCATGCATGATTGGAAAAGGAAGGGTTACAGTTTCTAAAAAGGTCCTTTCAAACATTGCAAAGGTTCACTGTTTTGTGGTAACCTGAAAGGGGAAGGTCAACAGGTCCTATTCCAAATAGCAATTACAAAGGGTTGTTGGACAGGGTTTTGGTATCAATGGCATTTAAGCATGGTACCCCCCCTCCCCCCCCCCCTCTAAAAAAAAAAAAAAATCCTATCCCAAAGTCTTTTGTAAGAGCTATTTGGCAAAGTGTCTATTGGAAGCTCACATATCTTTCCCAAAACCAGGGTAGCTTTGCAGTCCAGTTCAGTCTGCCTAATATATGTAAAGTTGTATCGACAGGTAGTCTAGATTTTATTTTCAGATTGCTCATGGCAGACTCTTTAGCCACAGCTAGGTGATACTATTTGCTCTCTCCCTGCAGTGCTCTGTATTATATGCACATTGTAGACAATTTCAATCTACAATATGGGAAGAATAATTAGGAGACAGCCAAGCATACATATCTTCAAATTCTCCCTCAATAAAAACAAAATAAATAAAATGAGAAAATTAGAAAAATAAATAAATGAAAGATAGCAACAATTGCAGAAAGAGGAAAAAGCAGAAAATATGCATTTTTTTAAATCTGGTAGGAATTTTTAACATGATATTTAATTTCCATTAATAAGGTTCTATATGCATTTCAAAAGGAGGTGCATTGTAAAATGGTGAGTTGACAATTCAACCATAAAACACCCCTCATACCTCCTTTGGAAAAATACAGTATGAAACAATACATGTATGCCTTGAGATGCTATATTGCAGGAGAGAAATTACTTGTCCTCTGGGGCAAAAGAGTTGACATATTTGCAGTATGACAACATACATAGTGATGAATAGTAATAATAATAATTAAAATTTTGATATAGCACATAAATGTTACAAACATCTCCATGTGCTTTACAAATGAACCATACATTCTCCAAGCTCTCAGGGGCTATACTAGCCAGTGCAGCCATTGCATCTCTGCTGTTTAAAAAATCCACATTCATTACTATTATGCCTGTTCCAATCTCTTATGGTGAGCACGAAGCGAGAAGGCAACAGGTCCCATTTTTAAAGCCTGGTATGACTCGTCCAGGATTTGAGCCCCGGACTCCTGGCTAAGAGGTGGATGTTCTAACCACTAAGCCAACCAGTTGAATATTGAATGTTGAATATGTTGTAAAAGGTTGTGTCTACTTGCTGCGTTCATTGTAATCTACATTGCCCCTCTCTTACCTCCAATTTACCTATGTAATCTCCACTTACCTACAACTAAACCCTGGTAATCTAATAGCACAGTAGAGAGGGGAGGGCGCCCTCCCCCTATAGGAGGCCGTCCTTCCAAGCGGTTGCGGTTCCAACACAACTTTGGCCTTGGAAAACAGCAATGTGGAAGAAGCCAGCCAAGTTGGAAAAATGAAAACTGTTGGAAAATGCTCTGATATGAGGGAATGAATAGAGTGGAATAGTGCCACCTACTTTGAGGTTTTTGCTCAGAGCTGCAACATATCTCATGTATTGATTCACTACCTGGTGATCATGACACTTTAAGTTGAGGCTACACAGATTTAGGTGGTTTTATAGTAATATGTATGGGGTGCCTTGCTGCCATGGTACAGGCAGAATGTTTGAGGGTTACAACAATGGTTGCACCCCCAGATTAGGGGAAAACCTAACTCACCATTTATTGGAACTGAACTAAACGTCAGGCTGATATTTTTTCCATTCATGTTTTATTTTGTCTGAAATACTAGAGATTCACCATCAAATTACCCAAACATAACAAGATCGAGTGACAGCCATCCTGGAATAAAGCTTCATTTTTTTAGTTCACCAGTGACTCTTTCCTTTTAAGTATCCTCTGTCTATAGGCATAAGAAGTCATTGAACACTAAACTTACGTATCACTTAAAGGTTACTGAACTGGAAACATACTTCCTCTTTCACTACATTTCATTGAAAAGTGAAAGAGTGAAAGAGCTTGATTAAGTTTGTGAACATTTTTTTTCCCTTTTGAACATGAATTCCTTTTATCTGAGAGTATTCTCCTGCAATAGTTGCCTCCACCCATGCATGTCATGTGCACTTTATTTTTATAACAGGAAAATGAAAGTGAAAAGTGAAAGATATGGGGGAAGGAGCTGCAGTAGCTGTTGTGGTTGAGCTTAATAAGGTTGAAGGAATGATTCTGTCTGTGTTATGTCTGTGACATACCTGAGGAGTGATTCAATTTCATTTGTGTTAGAATTAAGTTTCTCAAGTTGAGATACTTAGGAAATGGGTAAGAAGTTATGCAGGTGGTATTCATAAAAACAACTTACACAGTTCATGAAGATCTGTAAGGTCAGTTTAATAATTGCACATTATGTAGTAGTAAGTGGGATTGACGCTTGTGGTGTGACATTTAAAGTCATTCACATATCACATACCTAGAGCTAATTTTTTAAAATGGCATGCACTGTTTTTTGTAAGAACAGGTCCTGACCAACATATTGTTCAGCTGTGTTGTATAGCACACCTTTGTGAAACCAAAGCTGTACACACCTCAGAGGCTTGTGTACAGTTAAAGAGGCTCATTGAGTTGATATCAATAATTTAATAAAAGTCTCAAAGGGTCCTACCACGTAAAAATGCTTATAGTTAGCACAACAAGTCAAGTTTTAAGTCCCAAAAGTCACAGGAAAAGTTTAAATTTTGAATTTTCTAGTGTCATGACTTGTAATGGTTTTGTACACAATTTGAAAAAGTGTCTGGTCACAAATTTTTGAAAACCGACTTGAATCGTTAATTAATCGCTCATAAAACAGTTATTTGTATGTAGGGTATGGGGATTGTCTAAGATTGACCATTTGTCATTGCTTTGTGAAGAAAGCTTAACAGGTTTGGAAAAATTTGTTGAATTTCATGAACCAACTCAATGAGCCGCTTTAAGCAAAATAATTACAATTTGTCAAATTCCTGAATACCAACTAAGACATTAAAGTTGTGCTGCATAAGAAAGACTCAATCATGAAAGCTTTTTTTTTCTTGAAGGGGAAGTTTAAGCAAAAATTTTAATTTCCATATATGTGAAAGAGAAACCAAATCTACATAGTTTGGTGAAATTCCCATCTAAATGGGACATGTATTTCTTGAGATATCAGTAAATTAGTTTCTTGATTTGTGTTCCAAAGTGTGCTTGAGGGCAGCAGAGGTTATGTCACTTCCTCACATTGGCAAGGAATACTTTGTTTTACTTTTTTTTTCAGACTGTTGTGTTGACCTTGAATTTAATAGGAATAAGACCTCCATGTGTGAAATGCAAAGTTTGTAAAATTTACATGCCACATATGCAATCATATTCATGATATTCTGATAATATTTGGTTGTTAAGGAGAAAATTGGAAAATTAAAAATGTGACAACTTTACCTGCTCATGTCTTGAGAAACACACATTGGATTTCTATGCAAATTTCACAGAAATGCTTAGAATAAGTACTCCTCTAACATATCAAAACTTGATGTGACCCCCATCTACTTTACCCCTCTACTTACCTCCTATTCACACATGTAATCCCTTCTTACCGGCAACCAACCCTGGTAAACCAATAGCACTGCAAGGGAGGGTGCCCTTCCTCCCCATACGAGGAGGAAGGACGCCCTCCATCGTCCTATTCTTGGGAGGTAAGCATTCCAGGGAGTGTTGGGAGTGTTGGGAGTGTTGGGAAAACTCTTCTTTTAAAGGTCATGTGACAAAAAAAAGACAAAGATCGGTACAGTCTTTTTTTTTCATAAATTGATCAGTGTACAGGATAATGTCTGATTTACACTTGATTTTGCATAAGTTTTTTAGCTAAATATATGCTGCAGCTTGCAAGTCTGGGGATGTGTTGAGACTGAAATTACTAAGTTTTCTTCAGTCCTCACCCACTTTTTATGACCTTGTGTATATCATTTATACCTATACTTATCGTCTGGCAAATTAATAACACTGTGGTAACCTAAACCCTACCAGCAAAGGGCCCCATGCACCCTATGACTTCCTAATCCATTTTGCCTAGCAGCTGACATTCAAATGCATCCTTCCTTTTTACGAGCAAATGCGAAGTATAGCAGTTGCTTTATGGACTTGTTACAGTGTTTTCAATCTGTACCTTAATTGTTGGTTTTGTTACTTTGTAAGTGTTTGTAAATTAAAAGGCATTAACCGTGAAAGCAGATAATTTATTTAAGGATGTCTCTGGCTTCATTACATGTTGAGGCATATTACTTGAGGATATTTTAATCACATGGTTCTTGGAACGACTGTATGGGGTTCTCAGAAGCCCTTTCTATAGTGTTGTCAACTGCGGTTCTTTATGACATAGTCATTACCGTTCTTTTCTTAGAGTTTGAAACATTCGAGGAACCTGTTGACTTAAAAATTTAGACCTTGTTTCAAGAAAAACATTGAACGGGGGATTTGTTTTCATGATGAAGCAACTTATAACTGTAACAAGAACGACAAACTAAAATAATGTTTTATTTTGTTCAGAACTGAAGACCGTCACAGAGGGTAAGGAATAGAAATTACTAATAAAATAATTCTTCTGCCATCTAAACATGTTTATTTTCAAGATCTAGTGGATAATATCATCCACTACTTGTTTTATTCAGTCAATTTTAACATCATTATAAACGTATCACTCACATATACTTTTCTAAAACTCGATCACTTCTTTTTCCCTCACCTCCCATCACTAATGTTTCACCTGTACAAATTTTCGACACTGATGTATTTTTCTGAAATGTCCAAACCTCCTAATTATAAAAAATTTCGGTTTGGTTTGGTCTAACTGTAGAACATCCCCCTAACACGGGGAAGGTCTGGGTTCGATTCCCAGGTCGAGTCATACCAAAGAATCTAAAAATGGAACCTACTGCCGTCTGGGAGTTGCTAAGTTAAACACCTTTTTTATTAATATCACTAGAACCGGTAAAGACCCCCTCCATTCACGAGTATGAATGCCTTGCATTCTGGTTTACAACCTTTATCAGTTCATTAAGGTGTCCTGAGGGCTTTACTTTTGAAAGTTAAAATTTTGTCCTAGAAAATCAGTCATTATCAATTACCAAGGGGTAAAATGATGAGTAATTCCAAGTGGTAAAATGATAAGTAATTCAGAAATAATTGATACAGGATTGTATTAAAGAAGGAATGAAACACTTTAAGATATTGACATGAAGGATATATATAGTCAGGGTATTTTAATGGCATGTTATCGTACATAATGAGAATTCCCTTTGTGAACCTGGTCCCTGAACTATTGGTTCAGACAGTTTTCCAAGTAAAGTTGAAGGTAGACTACAGTAACTTTACTGTGCCATGTTTTTCACAAACTAACCATACTCAAAGATAGCCTATGTAAATATTTTTTTGACTCATTTTGTACATTTAAAATCATCTTTGCATTACACACATTATCAACTCCCACTTGACTCAACCAGTAATCACGGTACTTGTCATATCTGGTGGTGTAATTAACATACAGTACATTGCTCATTTGTACATAGCATTATAAAAACTCTTTTTCATTATTTTCAATCCAATAAATAGTTTAAAATCATGATTTTTTTTAAATCATGAATCAATTATGATTTTTATCAAGGTTGTTTAAATCAAACAACCCTGACATACTGTGTATTTGAAACTTTCAGGATTGTTAACTTTTTCTGTAACAATCATTTAATTTAGGAATTCTTTATCTGTCATTTTGTAATGTAATAGATACAGTATCGATCATATTTAAAAGGAGGTTAAGTTTGGCTGAAGGGTTACTCAGACTTGGATATCCTCTGATTGAGATTACAGGCATTTTCCTCTCTGTCTAAACAGTTTACATTCTCCCTACTTGCTACAACCTACTTGCTTAAGCCCCTCCCAAAACTCTAAAATTTGTCCTCATTCAGGCACAATCTCAGTTTATTGTTCCAGGGTTAGTATGCAAGACCCCAATGTGTAATCAGAACTCTCTCTGTACAGTACATACTACATGTAATGTGAGTTTTGGTACTTTGCATATTTTGAAGAAGCTGTCAATCAAAGGGCTGTACCAATAGAGAATTTCTGTGGACTACTCCAAAAAATGTAGTTTGGAGTGAGAGGATTAGCCCTTTCAAGTGTGAAAGCTTTCTGTCCTTCAATAGGTCTTGCAGCATCAGTCTGTGCCAGAATGTTCCCTAATTAATACATTGTTTAATGGTTTTCTTCCCTTGACAGTCCACAAATCAGTGCCTGAAAATAGCCACATTTGATTCCCCTCCATAGATGTTTGATGCAAGTTTTAGACCCTTTTTTGTCCTTTGTGTGATCATAGTAACTCAATGTTTTAATCACTACCTCCCCTTCTTTTGCCTTTCCATTTTCCCTTTAGCCTCTTGGAAAGAGGGAGAATCTTTTTTAGCTTACAGTAGCTGTAAGGAGTTGATCAGCTCAAAAAGGGAAAAAACAAGAAAAAAAAAAACAAGCTGTTTTTTTGCAGTGACCTTGCTCATCTTGTTAAAGAGTACACTTAAATCATGTGATATTTAAAGAACTACCTGAGCAAGGTTGTCTGCGGCAATAAAGAAAAAAGCTGGGAATAGTTAGTGGCCTCAGACAAAACAAGCTGTCTGAAGGCCACAGACTGTCTGTCTGAACATTTGAAGAGAGCTTTGTGACAGCGAATTGGGTTATCGCTGTTTGCACAGCAAAGCCAGCAGAGCGTTTCCTGAAAAGCTGTCTACCTGAAGAAGGTGTGACTACTATTTGCAAAGGGACTAAAAGTAGCCAGAAGTGATCACATACATTTCACTGTCTATAGTAAGGTTAATGACCAAGTTAGTAGAAAATAGTCCTTTTGAAAATTGCAAACAAGAAATGTAATTATTCTTTTCAGCAGACAGACATTTGTGTGGGAGCAAATTAAGTCTCGATCATTGATTGACATTTAGGGATGTTTTTGTTTTTTATTGATGGCTAGACACTCATTGTGTCCCTGGGGGTTTTGTGAAGTATTAATATGGAACCTCTCACCTGTACTATGCATAAATAATATGTTTTCATTAGTGTATGTTCCAGAACTGAAGGGGAATTCATTTTGGGACAATTAAGAACAATTTATTTTGTACTGGATCCATTAAAAATTAGGCCTATGTTGTAAAAAACTGAGGTTCCTGTTTTCCTTGCCTATCAAATACATTGGACGCAATGAAATTAGATCAGTTAAGTATGAGAAGTACCCCATGGCTATTGTATAGGCCTACATGTGTGACCCTTAATCTCTGATTCTACACAGATCAGTGTATACTAGCAGTGATATTGGGAAGTAGATAGAGGAAGTGGAAGGGTATGACAAGTTACGGTTCTAGGTGCCAGCCACATGGATGTCACCAGCCATTTCAAATGAGACAAATTAAAGCATTCATTGGTACAAATAGAGATATGATGCCTGCAGTTTAAAGCAGCTTTGTCAGAAATATGAGCTAGGTTAATTTGCCAAAATTTCTCAAAAAGAAATTGAAATGCCCAGGTAACCATCTTCTTGCCCATTTGCAAGCTAACAATTCACTAACACTAGAAGTGTTCAGTGATTCCATTGAAAGGGAAACTTACTTGAAAATGTATTTGTTTACTATTTCATACTGTATTGACTCCTTGTTGGACAGTTTATTTAGTGCTTTGAGACTGCTTGTGTATGGCGCTTTACTAAAATTGTTTTATTTTTATTTTAAGGGTAAAGGGGGCTTTGTACCTCTAATAAAACTAAGGGAGGGAAGTAGCCCCCATGTTGTTGTCTCTGTCTGTGTACTTAGGGATTATGCTCATGTGAAGTGCTGTCACAACAAATCTTGCATTTGGCCCATATCATGCCAAGCATGCATGCTATAATATGTAGCAATAATGGACTTGCCCATATTTTCCTCCCTATGTGGAATGTGGTGGCTGGGGAATTGGTTAAAACCTGAGTTTCAGACCTTATCTAACTAGTGGAACTTTTCAAATTTTTCATATCAAGTAGGGGTATGCCTCTTGATTTCTCAGAGAAGGATTTTCTATTGGAATAAAAAGGTAATGTTGCATGATTTGAGCAATACAGTGACAAAATAATTCTGTGATTTGATACCTTAATTAGTATAAACTAAAGTGTGGAAACATTTACCCATGTATGATCTGCTTTTAAGGTTACATTTGGTTCTGTTTTTAAAGGGCCAAACCTCTCACCCCAAACTACAATTTTGGTACCCAGGTACCAAAATTCTCAATTGGCTCAGCTCTTTGATTGACAGCTTATTCAAACAATGCAGAGTGCCAAAGCTTAAATATTACACAGCATGAATGGTACTGAGAGTGATTTGATTATATGTAAATTGAGTTTTACTTTACTCACCTTGAAGCAATAAACTGACATTGTGTCTGGATGAGGATGAATTTCAGACAATTGTGGGAGGGGCTTTAGTTAGAAGGTTAGGAGAATTGGTACTGTTTGGGGTGAGAGAACTGGGCCTTTAAGTGCCTAGAATAGGTATGTGCACTTTCCTAATTTGTTGCTATATAGTTACTGCTTCCATTGAAGTTACACTGGGCATGGTAAGGCTGGATTAGTCACTGAATGTGACTGTGTAATTTGCTCCTTCTAGCCGCTCCTTACTAAGGTCACTGGCCTTCATATAGGTAACATTTTAAGCCAAAACTACAAACTGAGCTCTAATTACAATGGTTTGATTTATGGTACAGTTATGAGGTAACATATTGACTTTGATCATGCTATACTTATACCTTCTGGAATATTTAAGGCCAGCTAATTCATGACAAAATTCATAGAAAATGGAAAAATGTGGTGCCTTCCTTTGCAGTAACATCAACATCTTGAAAGTCTGTTACAGCGTTGCATGATGGGAAGGACTTCCACTTGACAAGAAAACTAAGGCCAGTTATATAGCATGGCCAGGGCTGGAAAAAATGAAAATTTGCCTGCTAGGAAATCAAATTTCCCAGCCAGCAAATCAACATTTCCCAAAGACTTCACATGTTTATATAAACCAAAGTAGTCAAATTTCCCTCCAAATACCAAAATTTCCCTGCGATGAGCTTCCCAAATTGTTGGTTTTTTCCAGCCGTGAGCATGGCTAGTCAACACATTGTATTTTATATGCTGTGTACAGTAGGAATTTTTACAGCACAGGCTTCCTTGTTTAAAATGCTGCCAAAATCGACCTCTGATCTTAAATGAGATCACATGACAAACCACTAGCTATCTTTCACTGAAAAATTATTGAGCATTGGCTCTTATTAGTAGCAGAATAATTGAGTCAAAATCACTTTTTTTTTAAGGAGGATTATCACCTAAGACATGAGAAAATCTAGTTAATGATTGAACTGGTATAGATCGCTTCTCTGACTTTGGCTAAGATCATGTGTAGTATCTGTTCTATTCATTCAGTCTAGAATGGAGCCAAACATGACAGACCCATGATGTAAATGGTCTGAGGGCCGTGAGGTTGGTCACGTATTGTCCTTTAGTGGACGTATTAGCTTCTTTGGTGAGCAGTAAAAGTTTTGGGTTTCCCCGAACGGCCCTTTGCCAGAGGGTCGGGAGGACTTTAGAAAAAGTATTATTTGTTGCTTTATATTTGTGAAATGGAGTAATATGAGATGTTTGTACTGTACATGTAAAAAAAAAAGTTTTGATAGAACCACATACATACACATGTACAGACAAACAAATCAAAGAAAGGAAAAAAAAAATTTAAACATGTTTGTCCCTAGCAGATATTGAGAAGACATAAAGGTCAAACTTGTATTTACCGCTTGCTCTAGTGTGATCATCGGTACAGTACATCTGTAGAAATGCATATAGCTATACAATGAGAAAAGAGAAGAAATGGGTATATACGGGTGTACAGATCAACTTGTATGCAACAATTTTTCCAGAAAACACCAAGATGTGTGGGAAATTTAACAGGGAATATGGATTAATTGTGAGTTACTATTTTATCAGGGTTGCGTATTTGTTTCTCAGAAAGTGGGTAAAATTTTTTGCCAGGAAGGGAGTAACATTTCCCACAATTCTCCCATTATTTTCATGAACAAAAAAGAAATTTCCCTGCAATTGCCAAATTTCCTGGTAAGGAGCCTCCCAGCTTCCCACCTTTTCCCACCCTTGTACCATTTATACTGTGGTCTCACCTACCCCTTGTTTGAGGTAACACCATGTTACATCTGGCTTGAGTTATGTGGAAATGCAGGTTTACATGGGGTTGGTGTTTAAATTTTGATCCACCTCAAATTGTAGGGTTATGTGGTTTCAAACACCTTGCTTGTTTTAATCAAGCAAGGTCACAGGTGTTTGTGTACTGATGAATCATCTTTTTTACCATTTTACAGTAATTGGTGTTTGAAATATTTGACATCGTTACTATGGTAGCACTACCCAATCAACCAGACTCAGGGTAGATGAGAACACAGACTGGAAAACGTAGAGTTAGCATGTGGTTTGCCTTATTGTAAACACGAAGTAAGACCAAGAGACCAACCTTTAGATCATGGCCAAGGGATTTTATATGTGACTCATCAACAAGAAAGTAGTCCTATTAATTAATGTCAGCCATCAGCCAGATGAAAAAGTAAAATTAGAATTTTGTATCGAGGTAGTTCAAGTTTAAGTCCAGTTTCAAGTACACTTCAAGTCCTCTGCTTTAATAGTCAGCCAACTGGTGGGGAATACAGTGAGCAAGCCATACCCCATGGGGAGGAACTGTGGTGTCAACTGTCAAGGGGGAATTTCAGTAAGCAGTCACCATTAATTTGCTTTACAAAGTCAACAAGCTTTTGTTTAATTTGTCAATTCTCCTCTTTATTGATTATTTTTGAAGATGTTTTTCAACATAATTTCAAACAACTAAAGGGTAAACAGGGAGTTATTTACCATTAATTCAACAAAAATTTCCTACTTCCTTCAAAGGCCCATTTGTAAATGAGGATACTGTGGTAAAGTTAGTTCCAATTGGGGTGACTGTGTTTCACTTTAAATCTCCCACTCTCTTGCTACAGTGTATTTGTCAATGCGGTTTAATTGTTTTCTCACTTTGGAAGCCTACAAATGTTTTTGGTGAACTATTTTATAGGACGATACTCTTTCCCTGAATATAGCCAACTGTGTGTACCACTTTAGTAATAGTATAACTACCATTTCTTGCTTGGCAAATTAAGATTTAAGAACATTGCAGTCTCAGAATAGTTATCTGACTGTTGATCAGATTCAACAATGCAGGGGACATACTGTAAGGAGTGTTAAATGTGCCATGTCTCTTTTGATTGTTTTACAACATTCTACTACACCCCAATAACAGTTGCCTACAGGATTATTACATAAAAGGAAAACTCAAGCAGGGCTTTTGTCCCTGGTTAGTTCCTTTGAATGCACATCTTGTGTTTCCTTATTGCTTACTATTTCTTTGCCAGTTGTTGTGTCCCTCAACTGTTCAAGGGCAAAGCAGAGGGCAAAGGGCTCTCTGGAAGTTGAGGCTGAAATTCCACTTGCAAACATGCCGGGTGAACAGTTCAAACCCCTGATAAGAAGCAGAGTTAAGCATGGCAAAAGTTTTAAAATTGAAATTACATTTTGAGGTAGCTAGCTGCCAGTAAGATATATATTGATTGTGCATGGTGTAATGTCTAGCTCTTCTGATTTGAACCATGATGTACTAGCATGTAAGCAGACTGTTTTCCACACCTGTAGACAATGTTGTAACCAAGTGATGTTTTAAGTAGACACCATATAAGTCTACACTGAATGCAGGTAATTGTTCAAAACGTTGGTGATGATTTGAGAAACCAATGCATTCATGATGGCATTTGTGTGTTTTTGTGTGTGTGTGTGTGTGTGTGTATGTGTGTCTGTGTTTGCGACACTTTTCTTGTTAAACACAATATATCAGGATGGGAATGTTTGACAGTTTTCAAACTTGGTGCAAAGTATGCACCATATTGAGAGGAAGAATGCCCTTGTTTTTGGTGGAGGTCAAAGGTCATGTGGAGTCACCAGGAGTCCAGAGTCTGAAATTCTGGTTAACACGATGTTTCAAATAGGAAACTTGAATAGATTTCATTATGTTATATGGATATCTTAATTATGATCAGAAGATGATCTGTATTGTGTTTTGGTGGAGGTCAAAGGTCATCTGGGTTCACCAGGGTCATAGTCTGAATATCTCGTTAATGGGATATCTCAGGATAGGAAACTTGAATAGATTTTCCATATGGGTATACATGTGAATGGGTTATGGTCAGAAGATGGTCCCTATCATTTATGGTGGTCAAAGGTCATCTGTGGTAACTCTGCAGGGTCAAAGTCTTAAAATCTCTTAAATGCAATATCTCAAGATAGGAAACTTGAATAGATTTCATATTTTATGAGTGGATGCATTATGGTCAGGAGATGGTCGCTATTGCTTTTGGTTGGAGGTCAAAGGTCATCTGGGTTCACCAGGGTCATAGTCTGAATATCTCGTTAATGGGATATCTCAAGATAGGAAACTTGAATAGATTTTCCATATGGGTATACATGTGAATGGGTTATGGTCAGAAGATGGTCCCTATCATTTATGGTGGTCAAAGGTCATCTGTGGTAACTCTGCAGGGTCAAAGTCTTAAAATCTCTTAAATGCAATATCTCAAGATAGGAAACTTGAATAGATTTCATATTTTATGTGTGGATGCATTATGGTCAGGAGATGGTCCCTATTGCTTTTGGTTGGAGGTCAAAGGTCATCTGCAGTTATCAGGAGTCAAGGTTTGAAAATTTTGTTTATATCATAATTAGGAAACTTGGATTTCCTATTTGGTATGTGGGGCTCACCAGGGGTAAGGTATAAAAACTCCTTTAATGCAATGTTTTAGGATTGCTTAGCTGTCTGCCTATCCCTTGTCCATCTTTTTATCTATAGGAGCCATAGGTAGGTAGATAGATATCTATCTACCTACCTATGGCTCTTATGGAGTTCAAAGGTCATGCAGGTCACCAGAGGTCAAAATGAATGAATGAAAACCTTGTTAGGTGCTTGCACATGTCAAAGTGGAAAACTTTACTAGATTTTACATGTGGTATATGGAAGCACATTATGGTGAGAGAAATGTCCCTGTTTTTGGAGGTCAAAGGTCATCTTGGATAAAAAAATTATCTTTTGAACATTCAAGAATAACATTTGAGTAAGAAGATATGGTACATGATGGCATCATGGTGCTCTGTCATCATCATCATCATTTATAAAGAAACCCAAAAGAAAACCTCAAGAATCATGACAACTTAAATTTGTGTGCATGTTGTGTTTGATCTAGTGTTCAACTTGTGTTGGCACCAACATCACACGTCAATCATGAACAGTGTTGTTTGAGAAGTAATTTCACTTCTGAATGGTGCAACATGACTCAACCTGAAATTCAACCACCTTCATCTTCAAGTCTCCTTGAGTATCATTGCCCTCCGTTTTCGTAAACCCGTTAGCATTGTCTCAGATTTATCGTATCCATGCTTTCTTAATCAAACTGAGGTAAACTAGCATTTCCTGTAGTTGTAGAGACAGATCTGACACTTTTCAATCACTGAGATTATTTTTCTGATGATGTTCATGATCCCCTAGTTGATTCCTTGTCTGTTGAAAGGTAGACAGCTTGAGTGAGAGTGGCAAGTGGCATCTTCCTTAAAGTGGCTCACTGAGTTGGTTCATGAAATTCAACAAATTTTTTCAAACCTGTTAAGTTTGCTTCACCTACAAATCACTGTTTTATAAGTGAGGTCTTCGTGGCTGAATTTGGTTTACAAAAATTTGCGACAAACACTTTTTCAAATTTCAAATTATGCTCAAAACCATTATTAGCCAAGACACTACAAATTCAAAAGTTACACTTTTTCCTTAACTATTTGATACAAAACTTGACTAATTATGCTAACTATTAGCATTGCCGTGTGGTAGTGGTAGTTGTAGTGTAGCAATATCAATTACTGAATGTGCCCCTTTAAAGCAGCAAAATGGTTGGTTTTGTAAAATTGTACCAAATTTTTCCGAACCTGTCAAGTTTTCCTTGCATACTAATGACAAATTGGTTAACTTAGACAATCCCCATATATCCTAGTTGCAAATAAATGTGCTATGCCAGAAATTAATTATTCAATATACTTTTTAAAAATTGTTGACCAGACACTTTTTCAAGTTTTGCACAATTGCAAAATTGCTACTTTAAGGGATACACAGGGAAACCAACCATGTACAGTTTTCCTGTATTTTGTACAGATTTTTGTAGTAAATACGGGCAAATACGCTTTGTCAGGTAAAAATAAGGAAATATGATCGCTGAAGCACTGTATAAGATCTCTAGTAAAAAAGCAACTTAAATACAGTAAAAGTGCGACTGGATGTGGAGACTAGACTGTAGAGGTCACATTATCATGACCAGACCTGTCCACTGCTTGCAGTACAAAGTGCGGTATAGTACCTTCCTATTATACACAGGATTGTTCTGGCACATCAACTTACATGGTACTATGTGCAGGCTAGTAGTGCTATGGGAGTACTGCGCTCTTGTGTGCTCCTGGAGCTGAACTAGCTACAATCCTCGAAAAAAATACATGTGACAAACCTTGCTCCCGGTATCAATGTTGAAGTTTCAGGATGCCTTGGGCTGCTGCAACATTGAATTGGGGAGTGGGGGAATGGTGATCCGTTCATTGCTTGTTTTGCCTGTTTTGTCCCATCATTTTTGTCGAGGATTGTAGCTCTACAATACAGTACTTTACTACTGTGCATGTCTCTGTATTGATTGTATGTAGCATACTGTGATTGACTGAATGGAATACGCCTCACAAACTGCTCCTTATGGATGATTTAGTACGTCATTATTTCTTTCAAAAACGATGAAATTATGCTGACCAAGCCAAGGAAGTAAGCTTAGGGTATTGGAACAGGTAGAGCCCAGTGTACTGTAGTAATTATGTGGACAAAGCTGAAATGTGTAGCTAACGTTAGGCTTAGCCTAACAAGTAACGTTAGTTGGCCTAACCTTATGTATTTTAACTTGTTTTATGTGAACTTGAATATTTTCAAGAAAATACGCTCTTGATCTTCAAAGTATGCTTTTTTATGTAAAAATTACTGAAAACCATTTTTGAAAGTTGGCATCTCTGAATACAAACAATTTCAAAATTGTTACTTCTGTGTAATGATTGGATGTGAAATCCGACTAACCATGCTTGAGCATTGTCATGTGGTAGTATTTCTGGCAACACCCTTGTTAAGTAATTGATATCACTTCAGAGTGTCCCTTTAAGAACTCTTGGGAAATTCAGAGAATGTGTTGGAGGGTATTGAATGTTAGCATCATGTTGCACTGTATTTATAGTTCCCCCACCACAAAAAATGGTTCATGATGGATGAAACAGCATTTAAATCACTTGCAGCAGGTACTGGTTTCACATACAGGATCAGTGACCTGAGGGGCTGTGAGCTGCTGGAAAAACGTTTGATGTCATTGAGATATGAAAGCAAAATTAGGATTAGATGTCAGTCTCATTTCCTCTACTTTCTTGTCATTCTGGTGGCAAAGGTGAAGGAAATGAATTTATACATTAAGGGCAAGCAAGGTTAATGTTAAAACATAGACAAGTTGTAGCAGGAAGGTGATAGGATCCATTTCCTTTAAATAGTTGGTGATATGTTTTTCGAATTGTATTTTAATTCTGGTTCAATAAATAGAGGAGTGTCTTGTCTCCTAGTTGTTTGTCATGGGGAATTCCTTGAAGATCATGTTATCTGTCATGTAGATGGTGTTTCGTCTATTTTATCAATATCACCCCTGCTTACCTCCTATATTTACCCTATAGGCTTGTTCTCACATACCCTGCGATGGTTGGTGGTACCCTGTGTTTACAATAGGACAAAACTGGTGAACACCTCACTTTCCAGTGTGTGTTTTCACATTCCTTGAGCTTGGTTGATTGGGTAGTGTTACCATATGGTAATGAGGTCAAATATTTCACATACATTTTACTATAAAATGTTTGCAAAAAACGGGTCATTAGCTCCATAAACACCTGTGACCTTGCACAATTAAAACAAACATGATGCAACATGAACTGCAAAACCCTGCATTCAGAGGTGGATTGAAAGTTAAACACCAACCCCGCATTAACCCACGTTCTCACGTTACTCATGCGTGATCTTACACAGTGTTACCTCGATCGCAGGGTACCTCAGACTACCCTTTTATGTTACCCTCCTTACTTGCAGTAATCCTTTGGCAAGTCATCGGAGCAGTTCAGTAGAGTAAACATAATTTAAATAGCAGGGTAAGTGTCATGGTTGTTAGATGCGTAAACCAGGGATTTTGGGGGATTAAATCCAATGGTTCTAAAGTAAAGTGCTTAAAGATCAAAGAAATTGCAAAAATAGACATTTAATCAAGTATTGAGGGTAGAGGATGTGATTCACACTAGACTACAACTAGAAGACAAAAAATATTGATGTGAAAAAAAAAAAGTGGAAAAAATTCAAAAGTATAGAAATTTTAGTTGTTAACCATTTTATTCAATTGAATATTATTCATGTTTGGTGCTGAAAGTCAACTCAACAGCTAGGCTCAAGAGATGTGAGATGAAATTTGGGGTGTTAAAAAATGTGTGGCAAAACATCATATGCAATTTAAAGGTAAAGATCAGTCCCCCTCAAACTTATTTTAAAGAAAGAGCTTTAATAGCACAACTTAATTTTTGTCTTATTTCTCTTCAAATTCTTTCATTACATTTTATGATTTAACTATTGCATATTCAAGGTAAACCAAGCAGTTATTTCTAGGAAATTTTACATTTGAATGGAAAAAAACGTCATCACATGACTCCCAACAGCCAATCATGACACTTGACAGTCTGCTACACTATTTCAATTAGGGATGACTGCTCTTGGCCTTAAAGCTATTTTGAAACACCAACTGGTACAATCTCTTTCCTGAGTACCCCCTTAAAAGGAACTGTAATGATGTAAAAAGTGTAAAGTGCTTAATGAACCAAGAATTTGTGTTTCAGAATGCTTTTGTAGCTATTTATATTTTAAGGCACAAGTTTTTGTTAAGAGCAGTAGAATAAAGAAAGATGTTGTAATAGCATTACACTGCAGGGTTTTCCCTGGGCCTTTTGAACGTCGCGCCCCGCGACGTTCAAGCTTCAAAACCAAGGAGGCCGCGACGTTCAAAAAACCGCCGCGATGTTCAAAATTGCTGCCAGCTAGCCTCCATAATTTTTCTTCTTTCTAGCTGTCAACGTTTGCTTTTGTTATTAATGCAAACAACAACATCATTGACTTATTTGTAAAACTGCAACTAACTTTTTTAACTTCCATGTAAATACCACTGCATGCGAGTCGGAGCTCTTTATGTATATCCCATAGGGCCTACTACTGTACAAGTATACAACACAGTAGGCTCGTATCAGGAGACTGTTGTGCTCACTCCGGAGCGCAGTAGCTACTTGGCACAACACGACTTGCACGATCAAAACACAAACGCCTGTTTTTGCAGGTTAGAAGCGGGGCTAATGTCTCAGATTTGGAAAATTGTCAATGTCATTGTCATGTCATTGTATCTTTACTTCTTTAATCTAACATATTTCCTGTTACTTCGTTCTTAAAACTTACGCCACAATTCACAAAATCGTAAAATGAAGTTGTGCGAATGTACACTGCAGTCTTAACCCCCAAGTAAAATCTCCATTTCTGAACTGTTTTGCTCGACTATGTACAACAAAAGTTTGGGAAATTTGATCGTAGCACAAATGCAATGGGAGTATTAGAATTCTATGCGAAGACGGTTGGTTTCTACACGTTATTCCTACACAGTAAAACTGCATTGACGATGTTGCGAGTATGATTGGCTGATTAAAAGCAATAATGAACCAATCACGATGTTTCTTACGTAGAGGTGATGTCATAGAACCCTTGTTTTCCCAACATGTTTCCATAAAAAAATCGGTACGCACACAATCTGTGATTGCTTGCAGCCACGTACTCCATTGCTCTTATAAATTCTGGCATTCACTCGATCTTTACCACCGATTATTTGCAAACTGAAGAAGGGCCTAAAATATACTTGAAACTTGCCCTTACTTTCGTAAAATTCATCCTTTAGCTTCCCGCCAAAACGGGATGCATTGATAATCACAAACGTAAAATTTTATCCCTGCCATGGAAGTTATTGTTTGATATTTTCCGCTATAACCCTGTAGTATAACATGCAATTAGATTTGGAATTGCATTTCAATGTATTTTCCTTGCTTTCTCGCGGAAAGCGCCGCGTACGTTGCTGTACAAACTGTTCTGCACAAAACACATTGTACAGACTATCGAGCTGCAGTGTTTCGCCTTTTTTTCAAATCCCCAAGCTAAGCATACTGTACATGTCTGTGCACGTTTTGTACGCGTAGCTGCTCCTAGAATCTGGTGCAAGTTCGGTGGCTATTATCTTGCGTAAATTAAGTCATTTCTAACATTCCTTCCGTAATGTTATTTACAGTAGGACTTATGCAATGTTGTCATACAACGTCATTGCAAACGAAAACAGTGATGCACGTGGTCTCATGCAGCAAAATTCTTGGCCCATGCATGCAGTAGACTTTCGTGCGAGTCCGTTTTTTCCGCCAAACCAGACGTCATGTTTTGCTTGGTGACATCATATGCATACGATCCATTTCAAAATTCAAATTGGTTCCTGCATTGTGATTGGCACAATTGCGTTGATTCTAGCCAGCCAATCACAACTCGCGCCTTCGCCTATGTGATTTCGTGTGTGAAAATACTCGGTCTAGAGACAAGTTTTCCCGTTGAGTTTGTGTTACGACGATCGCACTTCCCATGCTTATTATATAGCCGGCTAGCGAAGCAGGGCGAGCCCCGTGCCAAATTCGCCATGAAACAGCACGTGGATTTTTCGGGGATGTGACTTACGTGCAGATTCAGATTGCAGATTCTTTTCAAACAAGACGTAAGTTTTGGACAAGAACTGCTTAAAATATACGGGGATATTAATATCCGAAAGGAACCATGAGATACGCTAATCGGGTGCAGTTGTTTTGCTTCCCAGAACTGCTAAGGTTATCATGAATGATTGCTCTACATGGGCTTCGTTGAAGCAGGAGAGTAGCTATAGAACATTAACGCAACTATAACCCAGTAAAAGAATGCAAATGTTGCGACATGATTGGGGGATGAAAAATAGAACGAGCATGATGTTGGCCTAAGAACTACATTATTAAAGGACATGTGACATCGACTGCAAACAAATCTACTGTATTAACGGTTGATTTGTATCCCCACTTTTGAAGTGAAAATATTACGCTACAAAAATGATATCCCGTTCGTGAAACGAACGACAATTTTCCCAATATTTTCTATCCTGAACTTGTAATATTGCAAGCCGGCCCAATTATTTTGGTGAGCAACGGGCGCGAAGTAACGGCCAACCGGGGGTAAAAATCATCCGCTGCCAGCGCTAAATAAAAGCCATGCCGATGAACCAAAATCTTTGAAGCAGAAATTAAGTGATATAAAGCCAACGTGACCGCTTTCAGTGGATCAAAACTTGTACGAATGTGAGTTTCAGTGCTAATATTTTTGCGTCGACTTACAGAAATTGTGCTGACTAATTTGCCTTAAAAGTGTCACCATTTTGCGTCTAGCGAATTGCATAAGTCACAAAATTTCCAAAAGGGGAGGGGGACACCCCCTCCCCTGTGTCCCCCTCCCCTTATACCCCTCCCCCAGACCGACGATCCAACTATAGATGCAGCAGATGCGCGACGTTCAATTCTAAACCCAGGGAAAAACCCTGCACTGACCTGTGAAGGAGTAAGAGTTCAGCAATTTTCCCATGGTTGTAGAACATGGCATATGTGTAGAGGTAAACTAACCATCCCAACATCCTGTACCATACTTTTTCAAAAGTCTCCTTTACTCTCAGGTAAAGATCAATCTTAGTCAAGGGGTAAAACCAACTAAAATATTTCTGAAGTTTTGCTTCCTCAAGTCTGTGTCTATAAAAAGACACAGGCTAACTCACCAACCTCCCAAACTTGAGATTTCTTTTCTACATTATTAAGGGTCTGTCGTGTGTGGTCATGTTCTGGACTGAATAGAACAGCTAGGTACTACACATGATTATAGTGCAAAGGTAGAGAAGTACATGCAGTCAAAAAACCCAGACTAGAACCAGGACACTACATCCCTGACAGGGGGCAAAATCCCAAGGTAGGCATGTCAAATTACTAGTACAGTGGAAGAGAGCCCTCGATCTATCCTCCACCCCCATGCAAGTAGCGTATGTACTTGACTTACAGACATTAAG
This sequence comes from Holothuria scabra, assembly GCA_037179385.1. Taxonomy (NCBI): domain Eukaryota; kingdom Metazoa; phylum Echinodermata; class Holothuroidea; order Aspidochirotida; family Holothuriidae; genus Holothuria; species Holothuria scabra. The sequence goes on along the minus strand of CM074182.1, from coordinate 37,441,521 downwards.
GGGCCAAACCTCTCACCCCAAACTACAATTTTGGTACGGGGGTACCGAAATTCTCAATTGGCTCAGCTCATTGATTGACAGCTAATTCAAACAATGCAGAGTACCAAAGCTTACATTACACAGCATGAACGGTACTGAGAGTGTTTTTATTATATAAATTGAGTTTTTCTATACTCACCTTGAAGCAATAAACTGAGATTGTATCTGGATGAGGATGAATTTCAGACCGTTGTAGGAGGGGCTTAGGCAAGAAGGTTGGGAGAATTGGTACTGTTTGGGGTGAGAGAACTGGACCTTTAAGATCACTCCAGCTTGTTGCTGTGCAAACATTACTAGGGGACCTGAGGGGGAGGAGGTGGGAATGGAGAATAAGTTCCCCTCAATTTTAGATGGGCTCGTATGCATAATAGCAAACAGCATTACATGTGGTACTCATGTAAGGTGCATGCTTAGAAAGTGCAATGGAAAGAGGACTAGACTTGGTGTTCTAGCTGTCTTGATGGACCCTCTCCACTCCTCTGTGCTATTGATTATCTTGATAGTTGATAGTTACTATGGATAAAATTTGGAAAGTCTAGTTCGGTCTTCACCTACCTCCTAGGCTGGGAAGGGTGGAAATTTTACATGTAAACAGGAGGTAAATCTTGGGCCTTGTGCATTCTCAAACCTGGATGTTTGGGGGAAGTGTTGAAATGCTAGATATTTGAGTCTTTTATGAAGTATAACCTACTCTTTGGCTTTAGCCTAGCATGTAGTGATTATCCGAACAACAGCAAAGGTAAAAACTAGAATTATTTCATTTTGATGGCTTTTTTGCACATGTGTGCAGCAGCCTTCATGAAGCAATCTTGTATATAAAATTTCATTGAAAGTCTGTTAAATTTGTTTCTTTCTTCACTTGCAGAGTGTACCAAGATATTTACAACTTCACCTGGCAACATAAGCGACCTGTTTTATGCTGGGGAGCCTCTGACCGTGTGCCAGTATTTTGTGCACACCCCAGGGGATCATTTTCTTCTTTTAAATATTACAAGGCTCATTGGATTTGCATCAGACAGTTTACAGAATTGCCTTCCACGCCTTGTTATCAGAGCTGCTAGCAAAACTAAAAAGCCTTTTTCTAGGACAATTTGCAGTCATTCGGAGCCACTGCCCTTAGTTGTGCAATCAGATGCTAGCAAACTTAGACTTACTTTTTACGGCTCTAGTTCAGAGAATTCGGGATTTTCAGCTACATATACCTTCCATACTAAGCACCGTGAGTAGCTTCATTTTTTATTTTTGTTCAACTACATTAACTCCTTGTTTACTTTAGCATATGAAGTTTGAATTAGTATGCAATGAAATTATATAATTTTGCATTGAACCCTTTACCTTCTGATGTTCAGGTTTTTCTCTTTGATGGGGTTGGTGGGTTGAGGAAGATCAAGATAGTCATGCAAGTGACATGTACTGCAGATGGTCATTTGGTAAGGGCATTAAGCCTATTGCTCAATCAATGACCACTGAGCTCTTGCAATTTCTTGATAGCCCTCTAGAATGTTGTTGAGTTGGAAAGAAATTGCTTGCAGGAGGTTGTTCATGAAGCCTGCAAGCTGTGATCTCAAGGTCTTGCAAGGTTCAAAAAAACAAGTCTTGTGAGCTCTTGCTACCCCAAGTTATGATCTACGACCACATGCAGGCTATTGATATGAAGTCAGTGGTTTTGTGGAATTGTACTTGCACACCTCAGAATTAAAGGTATGACTATGAAAGTGTCCTTTCTAGGTTGCAGGTAATTTTCCAGAGCTTGCAAGCTGTTGGTCACCAAGTGCACAATCATTTTTAGAACATAACACTGCCACTGACATTGTAGTGGAATGTCAATATAAACTAGAGCACCAATGGTGCAGAAGCTCATACCCCCAAAGCGTCCCAAAGCTGTCTATACTAGTTTAGATGACCTCAACTGACATATAACCACAGTTATACTCTTTCACCCTTAAGACAACCTAAAGAGTGTCACCAAAATGTTCCAAGCTATCTTCAGTGTAAATTTATTCCATTGCCCTCAAAGTTACAATAAGAACTAAAACTACAATTGGGAATAGAGAGTATCAGATAATTACACCTTAATAATCATTGATAATGGCCTGAACTACCTTCTGCTGCAAAGCTTGCATCTCAGAGGTTTCTGAGTTCGGAAAGTGCATCGTTACTTTGATGAAGCTGTCACAGATTGCTCTCTCTGGAATATGCTACATCATCCTGATTCTGATCTGGAGCTAGATTCATTCTTGTAGAGCCTCAAGGTAGACAGGAGGAGCTGGAGAACCAGCCCTTGAATTTTAAGTTTGCACACCATCACTCACCTCAAATCATTGTAGGGAAAGCAGTTTGGAATGCAATTATTGATAAAGAATAAGAATTATACTGTAGCAAGTGCATTACCTTTAAAAGAACAACACACCGTTGTGTGGGACAAGGTAAAGAATGACGGAGCATCCTTTCGTTTCTCCCTACTCTGTATGTCCATCCCATCGTACTGATGACTTGCAAAAGGATTACTGCATGTAAGAAAGGGTTACATACTGTTTTGTATTTACAGGAGGTACTTGTAGATTCTCAGACCAGTGAGTTTTGGAAAATTAAGGTTATTGAAAGAATATTACAGTTCCAATAAGTCGTGACTTGCAGGGTGTGGTTACCTGTTTCCAAATAATGTAGAGGTGTGTAAGTCTTTAATACAGCAGTAATTGGTCCCTCATATCTGTTAGCAACAAAATTTCACAATTTTTACAGTTTTTATAAACTGTCCCAATCAAACAAAGGACATGCAGTTTATACTCATATTTTGTGCAATTCATGACATAACTTATTGAAATGTTGGTGTGATTTTGAAGGGATATGTTGCTCAAACCCTGGTTCTGGACAAAGATGTGAAATGGCTCAACTATGTCCTTGCATGAACTGGATTCATGGAACTCAGGGGTATACAGATACAGTATGATATGCCAGTTTTGTTGCGAATACCTCAGTCATTGCAACATGCCACGTATATGGCAAGCCAAATGCCCAATAATTCGATAAACTTGGTTTATCGACCGATAAACCAGGTTTATCAGACGATAAACCAGGTTTATCGACCGATAAACCTGGTTTATCGACCAATAAGCCAAGTTTTTTGACCGAAAAACCAGGTTTTTCGACCGATAAACCTGGTTTATCGGTCGATAAACTTGGTTTATCGTCTGATAAACTCGGTTTATCAACCGATAAACCAAGTTTATCGAATTATTGGGCTTTTAGCGTCGATAAACCTGGTTTATCAAACGATAAGCCAAGTTTTTTGATAAACCGGGTTTATCAATTCGATAAACCAGGTTTATCAATTCGATAAGCCAAGTTTTTCACCAAAGAAGTGATAAACCTGGTTTATCAAATCGAAAAACCAGGTTTATCGGTTGATAAACCAAGTTTATCAGTCGAAAAACCAGGTTTATCGGCCGATAAGCCAAGTTTATCGAATTGTTGGACATTTGGCGTCGATAAACCTGGTTTATCGACCGATGAACCAGGTTTATCGATTTTGAAGCGAGAGACACAGAAAGCTCGGTTTATCGAGCCTAGCTTGAACTCAGTTTATTGCCCTTCAGTTGTGGACAAACGGCTTTGTATACGCGTAAAATATGAATGCCATGTCATACATTTCAGTACGTATGAAAGACTGAGAGACTTATTACTTGAAGTAAGATTCGGATAGGAACCTAAATAACATACAGTAGCCGCCCTCGGCAATTGCGTACTACAGTAGAAGTCGACACAGTATGTCAGATAGAGGGCTCGGATGGATCATGGCGGTCAATTTGAGACAAAACTTCAGACCTGTCTTAATTTCATTAATCGGGCTTTTTGTAACGGCTGTAAAGGGCCAAATCGTGACGATCATTCTTCGCTGCCAACTGTTTCATCATTCCTGTAAAGGGTGTCAAATTTACTTCGATCCTTTCAAAGGTGAGTCGAATGCAGATCGGCCTAGCCTCCCAAGACAGTAATATTTACTAATAAGAGTCCTACGGTGGGAATCTGTCGTTGGAGTTTAGACCCTACCTTAGCACTACATTTGAATTCTTATTGGCTTTCAATAGGCCACTAAGTACAGGACCTGGGCTATGCAAAAAGCATTGGGGAAATGTAACCCCACCTCCCCCCTCCCCCATTCGATCTGGCGTAGGCTATGTAGGCCAGTATCCAGTCAAAAAGTCGCAGTGATATAAAATATATTCATATATATTTAAACTTCTCCGCCTTCTTCCATTGCCATTATGATTCCCGCACGCGGGCGGGACGTCTATCTACAGGATGACAATAAATGTGAAACTGAAAGTATTCTCTACAGAAGTACTGACCAAGACCTACGAACGACCGTACGTGCTCTAATGGTATACATGTACCGGTTTATCTGTGATTAATGCTCTAAGCAACTCCATGAAAACAATATACCGGCGTAGGGATATAAAATCGGTATGAAAAACTTGGCTTATCAGTTGATAAACCAGGTTTTTCGACGCTAAATGCCCAATAGTTCGATAAACCTGGTTAATCGGTCGATAAACTTGGTTTCTCGACCGATAAACCAGGTTTTTTCGAATTGATAAACCTGGTTTATCGAATTGTTGGACATCTGGCTTTTATAAACCAGGTTTATCAACTGATAAGCCAAGTTTTGATAAACTTGGTTTATCAAATTGATAAACCGGGTTTATCAATTTGATAAACCAGGTTTATCAATTCGATAAACCAAGTTTATCATCAGTAAAGAGATAAACTTGGTTTATCAAATCGAAAAACCAGGTTTATCAGCCGATAAACCTGGTTTATCGACGCCAAATGTTCAATAAATAGAAAAACCTGGTTTATCGAATTGATAAACCAGGTTTATCAACTTGATGAACCAAGTTTATCGACCTTTTTGTGAATTGATAAACCAGGTTTATCAACTTGATGAACCAAGTTTATCGACCTTTTTGTGAGAAAATCGATAAACCTGGTTTATCGACCGATAAACCAGGTTTATCAAAAAAAACTTGGCTTATCGGTTGATAAACCTGGTTTATCGGTCGATAAACCAGGTTTATCGGTCGATAAACCTGGTTTATCGGTCGATAAACCTGGTTTATCGGTCGATAAACCAAGTTTATCGAATTATTGGGCATTTGGCTTGCCATACACGTACAATGTATTATCTTATCAGGGGACTCTCTCCCCTACTACCCATATGAAATGTATGTGTGTAGTATAGAGAGGAGTTAGTTATTTTCACATTTGAATTTTTTATGGACTAGTAGATGTTAGAATCAGATGAACTGAATGTAAAGTCTTATTTCTATTGTAAGTTATCTCTCATTGTGTTTCAGAACATAATGTAGCATTAATTCTCAAGGTTGGCAAAGTGGTTGTTTGCCATAATTCACAAAGTTGCCATCACATGTTTGAAAAGAGCCATTCAAGTCTTTAAGACACCCGGGCATACATGTATAGTACTGCTGTAATTCAGTTTGGGATGACTGCATTTTCCCTTTAATGTACAGGTAACTGTGAAATTCAAACCTGCCCAGCAGTTGAATGTGGATGACAATTATCTAGAGTATTCTATGAGGGTGGAAGCTAATACAGGTGTATAAGCTGGAGTACAGTACCTTCATGTCTACCTGGCGGACAGGTGCCATCCACATTTAATTTTCCGCAGTGTCTTGTTTACTGTTTGACCTGTTGTGGCAGGTCAAGGACGATATACTGTAGCAGTCTGTTATAAATGGCATAAAGGGCTGGGATATTTGGAGGAAATGCAGTGAATAATAGGAAGTAGTTATATTACCCTCTTTGGATGTCACTTCAAAAGTTATTATCAGTTTACCTTCCTCTGCTTTGGCAGATGCTCTGCCAAGAGAAACATCCTCACTACCTCTTGCAATAAGCTGTCAAAATTAGATGATACATTGACACAGATTTGTGAGGCTAATCAAAATCCAGCATTTACCTTTCAGGAATGGAGGATTTCCTGATTTTAAACACATGGCCAAAATAGTTTTTTTATACTTTTTTTTGGTCAGTTACTTTGTTGGTATGTTGTTATGGATTTTTATAATTATCATGAATTTTTGTAGCCTTCAGAAATGTGATATTTTAAGTTAATTTGCTCTGTGAGGTGGCGTGGTTTTGCTTTTGTTGTGTGTGGGCAACACTTTTGTGAGTGTAAGAAGACTCTGGGTTTATGCAGTTTTAATAGCCAGTGGTTTTAGTAAACTTGAAAGCCCCTTTAAAAGTATGTGGATTGGTTAATAGGGTGACAAGAAACGGTGGGAGGGGAAAGTCAAGTAGAAGAAATGTGAAATGTGAAATATTGGTGCAGTTATTTAGGCACAGTTGTCGTGTGAAACATACCTTCACCACTGTACTTGATGCAACATGCAGTACCCAGACAAAACTTCTCTTTGGATGGGCTTGGGGTAAGGTCAATGTGTGAGGAATAAATATGGAAAAAGTTTTAAGATAGGATGGTATTGGTTTAGCTTTCTCATTGCCTTAGTCTTCTCACCTATCTTATCTGCTTTTTAGTTACACACAATCCTGTTCACAACAGTTATCATATAAAATTTAGTCACAATGGTTGCCAAGTTTAATATGGGGTATTTAAAGGGCAAGAGCAGTCGTCCCAACAACAGCTTAATGTTGCTTTTTGCAATCTTGTTTTTCCCTTCAAAGTATCTTTACAGTATTTTAGGACTCAAAAGGTTTGCTCTCATGAAGGTCAATCATCAGGAGAGCAATTTGTCTCCTAGCTGCACATACAGATGGCTACTGTAGTTGAGCAAGGAAGGAATTCACATCGGAGGAAGCTTTGCTCACTTACCAGTTGTAAACCTGTTCAGTTTATTTTATATATCAGTCAACCACATTTTGTGAATTTTTCCATTCTTTTTGGATTAATGGAAATTCATCAGGAGTGATAGAAACAGCAGCACTGAGGTAAATTTTTCAACATGTTTTAGGAGTGCAGGTTGGTGTGAGTAAATTTACAGGCCCCCAACACTTACCTTCTATTCATGTATGTAATCCCCACTTACAGTACCAGTAAGTTACCCTGGTAAACAAATAGCACAGAGAGAGGGGGTGCCCTTGCTTTTCATACGAGGAACAATGCCAAACCACCATAAGGGCTTTACTAGGTAGTTTGGGGGAATCTGAGTGCTATTAACTGCACTCCTTGAACTATTTTTGTAAATGCATGGAGCAGGGTTGCCCTGGTGCCCCTTGTAAATGAAGTTCTGAGCACTAGTGTGATGGATACCTTTTGGTGGCTAGGAATTTCAGGTTTCAGGCCCCAACCTAGCTGGGCCATATCTCTCTCATTTGATGACATCATGCAAATGTATCTAATAGTCTCTCTGGCAGCATAAAATGGATTATGAAACTTGTAGCAAAAACCTGCAATGTTGGCGTTTAGTATCACTCCCAGGGGCTTCTCAAAGATGCTGTTACAATTACTGTAAAAACCTTCGTTCATGTGTGTCCATACTGTAGGTGAAACATATTCTTCATACAGCATCACTTAAAGGCCCAGTTCTCTCACCCCAAACAGTACCAATTCTCCTGACCTTCTTACTGAAGCCCCTCCCACAATTGTCTGAAATTCATCCTCATCCAGACACAATCTCAGTTTATCGCTTCAGGGTGAGTGTAAAAAAACTCAATTTATATAATCAAAACACTCTAGATACCGTTCATGTTGTGTATTATAAGCTTTGGCACTCTGCATTGTTTGAATTAGCTGTCAGTCAAAGAGCTGAGCCAATTGAGAATTTCTGTACCCGGGTACCAAAACTGTAGTTTGGGGTGAGAGGTTTGACCCTTTAAACTTTCTGATGACAGAAATTTAACCACACATGGCCTGAGCTGCACCACCATTGGTGCTGTGGTTTTTTTTTTTGTGCATTGAAGAAATAATTTATAGTTCAAGTGGTTGAATCTATTAGTCTTTTCATCATAACACAGTTTAGACATGTGTTATCCCGTGCATCATGTATCCTTTCACTCAAATAAAGAAAACTCAGAAAAGTGTTTAAATTCAAAACAAAATAGCTATGGAGGGGAGTAAGTAAGAATGATAAGATTTGCACAGAGTGATAATGTCAGTGAGAGGTTAAATTTATCTTATGGAATAAAGTAGGAAATCTTGTATCTTGTGTATACATAATCAACATTATGCAACTTTCTGGAACAACAGCAGTTCATTGTCTCATAGCATTCCTATTTGAAGAATTTAGAGGGTGATTTATCTTGTTTGCTTCAAGTTTATTGCATTTTACATACACACTCACAAAAAATGGAATCTACTAGTATAATCTTGACATGTCTTGAATTGTTATTAAAAAGAAATGTTCAATGCCAATCTAAAGAGGTATATAAGCTGTTGTTATAGCCCAGAGTTATTTCCCTCACAGGGGTTGGTAGAGATAACATCATTGTCTTACCTTTTTTTTTTCATTTTAATCTGATAATGCGATGTTGTGAACTCATCCGCAGAGCCATCCAGGGAGGTTTTCTGTGAGGAAGAGTTTATCCTTTCCTGTTGGCCTGCTATCAGGCAAGTTTTAAAAGACATTGTTAACTGGCTGTTCAGACTTGTGGAAAGAATCTGAATTTTTAATACCATTTGTGTCAGGAAATTGCTAAAATTTGCTAAAATGATTACAACAATATCATTCCATAATTTAGGCTTTCCATTTTGGAATTATCACCAATGGGAGCATTCCAATTTCTCAAATGAAGGTAGTAGATAGAATTCACAGAAACGGCTTTTTCAAGTTCACTAGGTTAGGGCTGTGAACTTATAGAGATTAATGGCTAAATGATCGCATGTGTAATAAAGGTTTAGTACAAAGCTACAATTGATTAATTGCAAAACCTGTTGTTGACATTTTGTTAGAGTATACAAAATCGATATTAAAACCTTTTTATCCATTGTATACTCTCATATGATCCCCGGGTTTTATTAATTGGAACATTCTGGGCATATTTGAACCTTCTAGGCTTCAAAGTTTCAGAATAATTTGATTTTACCATGCAAGAAAACTATTATTACTTCTGCATTACATTCAGTATCAATCACTACATACTGAAATTATTTTTCTTTCTGGTGATAAGGTAATTGCAATTAATCGTTAAACGATCACAAATTTTTGAGATAAAATGTTTAGTTATTTTGCTAAACGTTCACAGCCCTACACTAGGTATATTTCTTATGTAAGCGTGCAAGTTTTTACCAGGGAGGGATAAATTCACTAAAGGTATACTTTATACCTCCCAAGTGACCCGCATTAGGCTGGTTTGACCCACATTTGAACACCCAATCTCCCTGACCTGCCAATCCCTCTGAAAAAACCTGCTCTTAAAATTTTGGTAGCATCCTTAGAGAACCATGCAAATTAACGAATAACTTAGCTTATGGGCAACTACAGATTTAGTACATCATATCTCACAGCACATGCATTGCTGCTCACGCTGCAATGCATAGGCTTTACATGGCTTGAACTCCATGTGAGATCTACAAAGATATATTTTGGAAATCACTTGCAGCATGGTACATCTGTTGGTGACATGTCAGCTGATGTTTGCAAACTCATCAGTACAGCACCAAAATTTAAGGCAACAACAATAGTTGAATAACGTGACCAGGAGAGGTTACAGTAATTAAACTTTTGTGAATATCTGTATAATGTTATGTGTAATATTATATTGGCAAATGTCTTTATACAATTTCTTTAAAATTGTAAAAAAAAAAAAAAATTAAATTCAGTACCAATGTACTGAACTTTTTTGGCAATAACCTAGCAAAACTGTGTTGACTGATTGGCCTAAAAAGTGCCACCATTTTGCATGTAGGCACTTCTAAAATTCAAAAACTTTTGAAAAGGAGAGGAATAAAGGGGAAAGGGACCCCTCCCCCAGGCCAGTGATCCACCAACAGCTCCACCTGCATCTAGCCTCTTGGAACTTGGGAGCTATGATACTTGCTTGTTTTGACCAGGGAGGGATAAATTCTGATCCCAGCATAGCTGTTTCCCTTCATTAGGCTGTCCACACTTGCATCACTGATTGGCATTGGTTGGCACAGCATGCGCAGAAATTCATTGCATGCATCGGGTGTATTTTAGGTGTTGAGCAAGTTGATATAATTACTGTGCAATTACATGCAGAAAGTAAATGAATTGGATCAAACCTTTCATGGTGACAATGGTGTGAGTGAACTATAGCAACTCTGAATATTAATGCCCAGCCATGACAACATTTGGTTGTTAACACTGAATGAGTAAAAATGGCATATATGGATTATAGATCATAAGTTGGAGAAATGCAAAAGAGGAATTGTGTCCTTCTGCCAGAAAGCCAACAGCTTTCTTTTCCAAATGCTTCATGTTAACAGCTAGGAATCTATGATTTTAGAAGATTTGTTTCTGTGGTAAAAGATGAACCAGCCATGGAATATAAAGTTTGTAAAATTGTTCTTCGGGGGAGGGGTAAGGGGTTGGAAAAGTAAGGGGAAGTGAAAGAAAGACTGCCACCCTGAGCTCTCACGTTTTTACCCCTTCAAATAAATAAGGATGTCATGGGCAAAGCAGTTTTGAAGGCAATGTGAAAAGTAGGGTGGAGGTTAATTTTTACCAGATACAGCATAATTTCTTGTTTTGAAAGTGTAAATATATTTATGGAGAAGAGCTTTTTGTTTAAGCAGCAGGTGGTTTGGGTGAGAAATGCAAATATATGTTTAATCCCACTGTCACAATTGCAAACAGTGTCAGACGGTTGAAAAATAAAAAGAAAAAAATGTTGATATGCCACAAAATCATTTACAGTAAATTTTTATTTCATGCCTTTAAATATATTGGGAGAAATTTAATAAGCTATTTGCTGCAGAGCCTTGCAATTGGATCAGAATTCTTATTAACATGAGGTCTAGGGTCTCAATGGCATGTTTGGCCTCTGTGATATGCTTGAGGAAAAATGTTCTGCATTGATGACATCCACAGGTTTGGACTATGAACACACTGATAAGTTGCACAAAATCTTTTTAAATGTCTTGAACTGAAAGTTCACAAGTGCACTGCTGACCAAAGGTGAAATTGACCAGGTGCCACTGGTCGTTTTGCCTCCTTGTCCTTCCAGACAGCCTCAGAGATGTTGCTTCAGATTACATTGTTACATTTTTTGGAGGAAAATAATTTTCATAGCCCTGTTTTTCAACTTCGTAGGTACAGTAATGTACTCTACAAACATGTGATACTGAAGTACATCCATGTGTTTGGTCATACTGTACAAGACAAGGTAAATTTACTTTGGAAACTTCATTTACTGTGAAGGCGAATGACTTAATTGCCACTGTGTTTACTGCTATGTTGCTGAAAAGTGTATTGCAGACCTGTGAAAGTGACCTTCTGATAAGGTTTCTTTTCCATTCTTTCATTTTATCAAAGTTATTTGGATTTGGAATATGATTGATTAATTGACTGATTTGTCTGGCAACATTCAGGGAAAAGTACATATTTTAGAAAGTTTATGGTCTTGAACTGTCTGGGTGAATCAAAGTTGCCATGGGATATGTAAAGTCCCCTAAACTCCCAGGGTATAGTTGCGGGTAAGCGGGGATTACATATGTGAATAGGAGGTATAGAGGGGCCATGTAGATTGCAAAAATTTTTGCATAAATGATTATTACATAGAGTAGTTTAATTTGAGTAGTGTTCAGCAGTTGTCAGATTTGAAAAAAGACAGTTTTAAATTCATTTCCTTAGGTTGCTATTTGGTTGATTTCTTAAAGTGACAGATTTTTAATATTAAATTCTTTTTCTGGACGGGTTTCGCTCAAAAAAAGGAACTTTACCTAACACTTCTAAACCATGCATTCATGTGCTGACTTTGCCAGGTACAAAACACAAACAATGAAGAGGTGATAACAATACAAGGAAGCATTCCTCTGGGGCTGTAAATGCTTGGTCTCTCATACCTTGTGACACATGGGATTACCCTGTGTCACATTAAAGGCCCAATTCCCTCACCCCAAACAGTACCAATTTTCCTAACCTTCTCATTTAAGCCCCTCCCACAACTATCTGAAATTCATTCTCATCCAAACACTCAGTTTAATGCCTCAGGGTGAGTATAAAAAGGCTCATGTGTGTAATCAAAACAGTCCCACTACAGTTCATGCTGTGTAAGCTTTGGCACTGAATTGTTTGAATTAGCTGTCAGTCAAAGAGCTGAGCCAATTGAGAATTTCGGTACACCCCTACCAGAATTGCAGTTTGGGGTGAGAGGATTGGGTCTTTAAGCCAAAACTTCAGGTTAACCCTGTGTTTTCCCATCTGCAGTCTCATGTACAGAGCTGCCAAGTCTTCCTGATTCTGCAGAAGACTTCCTGAAAATTTCACCTCCAAAGATGCAAAATATAAAATCTTCCTGATTGAAAACAGAATTTCCCCATTGAAATACACACAAATCCCTGAAATCTTCCTGATTTATGAGGTAATTCTTCCTGATTTCAAGACCTCAATGTTGGCAGCTCTGCATGTACCCCAATTTACTTTAGGTTGATTATGTATAGTGCTACCATAGTAACAAGGTCAAATGTGAGAAAGTATACTGGTCATTCTTAGTACCTTCCAAATTTAAAAAACTGACTTTGGGTAAACCTGCATTAGCAAGTAAATCAAGCTCGAGGGAACACAGTGTTACCCCAGGCATGGTTGTGCAGGATCATAGTATGAGGTTCCAAAAGCACAATTTTTTGAGATACGGGTTGCAAGTTGTTGGGGAAGGAAGTGCAATGGGTTGGTGTAAAAATTCTAAATCATTTTCACGCAATTTGTGATATAATTTGGTTGTTGTTGCATTGAGTCACTATAGGAAACTAGCAGACCAGTCAAATTTCAGACTGACTTCATTATTCGACATTTCGTTTTGAGTGATATTTGATGAATAAGTATTCGATTGATGGGACACAGATTGGAAAGGAAATCATTTGTGAAAATCAAGTGCAGCAAGGAATTAAGGTGGCTAGACGTTCAAAGATCATTTAACTACAGTATGAGGAAGAAGTCTGCATGGTGACATTTTTAATATTCACAGTACTGTACTTTGCTCTAATGTTAAGGTTTGAGGGTCCTATTTAGAGATAAAAATGGGTTTGACAAACACAATAGACTACTCAGACTACAAAGTACACAAGAAATAAATTATGTACACTCAAAATGTAGGCCTATGACAGCCGGATGCAGTCTTTTTTTCAGTTGTGGCTCACTGGCTTGTTGTCCATAGTCCAAACAAATTAAGGGAAGGGGCATTCTACCATGTAGCTTTCAGTCTTAAACAGACTTGTACAGTAGTTGTTGCAAGTGGTTATTTTAGAGCAACATAAGATACAATGGAAAAAATGTTCGTGAATGTTTGCCAGACATTATAGTTAGTTAATGGGTCAATGGATTTGCATAATACTTGCCTGTTAAACCATTTAATAATGAAGGTTTTTTTTGCATATTCAAGGTTTTTTTTTTGTTCCTTCTTTTTTCTTTTGTTTATTCCAGGTAAGGTCCGTCGGTATAAGCCAAACCAGGTACCGGTATACCGACTGCCGCATACCTGGTATTACCAGGTATACCGGAAAATTTCGCAGAACAGGTACTTAGCACGGTACTTGTACTACACAACGTTCCCATCCGTTACCCGCCTCCTAATGTCTACCGACGGTTTTTCTCCTCTCAGCAAGACAGTTCTATGATTTGAATAAAGTTTCTTAACAAAAAAGAATGGGTTTTATGTGTCTTTCATTTCAAGCTAAACCCTTCGTAAGTAAGCCTCATCTATAATCTATTACAGTTATAGAACACATCATGTTATGCCTGACAGTCTTGTGATGCAACACTCCGACTACGATAGTGAATGAAATACCAGCCAGCTCGCCTTCCCAATACACTACATGATTCTACAAAATCGAAATAAAATAGACTGGCATGACAACTCGTAGAACCAAAATAATGATTCCTTGATTCTCTTCTTCAGTCAACCTACAGAAACAAGTTCATGTACATACGACCTGTAATCACTGAGCCTCGTGTGTCACCACTACTCGCGCGCTGCCTCGTATACCGTAGGTACGTGTACACGTACACACTTGTATAACAGTTGATGATCACTGTTCTCTTATTGTAGTAGTAGGTACGTGATTTACCTGGTAAGCAGTGTTATACTCGGTTTGTGAATATACCAGGTGAAGAATGTAATCAATGCGCAGAATCGGTATAGCAACAGGTTAAATTTTTGTTACGGCCATGTGTGAGCAATCGGTGCGTTATTTATTTCGAAAGTTGGAAGTGCATACACTGTGACGAATCCATCAGTGTTGACAAGATGTCAATGAGTATTTATCAAGCATTGGTGAAAGAAAGGAATGACTTGGGAATACAGACAATGAGCTAAACCTATGCAGATTGTGAGGATGACCCACTGGAATGGTGGAAAGATCAAGAAAAAAAAACTTCCCCAACCTTGCACCTTTTGCAAGACAGTACTTGTCAGTCCAGGCGACATCTTCCCCTTCTGAGCGACTTTTCAGTAAAGCTGGACAAATTATAACCCCCCTGAGAGCTCAGCTAAATCCCGAAAAGGCCAGCATGCTTGTTTTTTGGCCCAGAACTTGTAGTAATTATTTTCCAGTAGTCTGCCCAACGGGTTGTAAGCCCAGAATACTGTGGATTTACGTGACACCTTGTTCATAATTACTGTATAAAACTCGTATTTACTTTCTCAGTTGTTGTTGTTGGTATTCAGTAAGGGTATTCATTGATATGTACCTTCAAAGGTGTTTTTCTTTTTGTCCATTTTATTTTGGTATTAATAAGACCCATGCTGCTTTATTGTTTTACAATAACTAGAAAAATAGACTCGAATCATTTTTGTAGAGGATAGACAAACTTGGCAGAAACCTAGCATGTCCACAATCAATCACGCGGTTCGTATGAATATTTCACTTGTTTCCATTTACAGTACTCGTTTTACTGTGTTGCTTATTTGCATAACTGTATTCCATCCCGTACACTTCAATCCCATTAAGAAAACGCTCAACTTTTTGTATCATTCTAGCCACTGTACGTTGAACACACAGCGCTCTACTTTGTTAAGAGCTTGTAAACATTTCTACATTGCAAACGACAGACGCCTGCGAAACAGCGAACTCATGCAGAGTGAAGCACGTGTTGAAAAACAAACGCTGTTCAGTATTTGAATCCCCCTATCAATACATCGACTGTTCCAAATTAGTGCAAGTGAATGAATCACGTTTTTAATCGTGATTGGCCGATTAGGCGTAAACCATTTTTGACAGGTGAAATTTTGTGGGTACCTCCGTTGACTGTTTGTGCTGTAGCTCTCGTAAGCGCTACAGTGTAGGATGCATGGCTGATCTGCGAGTAGTGTATTGTGTGTGCAAGTACCGACCTGCTATGATTGTGTGGGAATTACTGCATGGGTTTCAATGCTTTGTATCGGACTTCTGAGCTGCGTGAACACAATAAACATGAAGAGTGGGAAGCGGTGAAAGGACTAGGTACGGTGTGCGTATCTGGTTCGGTATTTCAATTGTGTATAATTTTACGAGGTATTTCAGGTTTCTTATTGGGTATACCAGGTATTTCGGGTATATTCGTTTAGGACAGATTTCTATACCGTCGGTATAGGTAGAAGTGACATACCTGGTATACCAGGTATATCGATATACCGACGGACCTTAATTCCAGGTGGCATGCCAATAGAAGATCATCATTGCATAAAAAATATTCAGCATCATACTTCTATGTGTTCCCATATACATACAGGGCTCAGTTTAAAAAGTATGCTGAATGGTATGCTATGGTACCATACAAGTTGGGCAGGATGATTTGGGCTGCCAACTGACCTTGAAGTGTTGTTTTATCTGATGCAGTGTGAATCACTTATAGTATTGCATGCATACAAGATTATAGGTGCAGTATAATGCTGCAAAACACATGTTAGAAGCAAGTCAGGTGTCCCCAGTAAAATTTCAACTTTAGGAAACACTTTTAAACTCATAAAACCTTCCCTAACAATATTTTTACGAAATTGAAAAATAATTCAGTCCACTAACAATGATGAAAACTGAGTGGGTTCATGCATGGGGTCAAAAGCTTGCTTCAAGGCCCCTTTAAAGTGCAGTTTGAAGGGTTTTGAATGCAATTATTTGTGTAAGTTCAAACATTGCTGAAAGAGTGTTCTCTCTTTTAAAAAGAAACCAAGATATTGACAATTTTTTTTCAATTTTCATGGAAATAGCAAGGGGGAATGGGATTTTACCCACCTCCCTTTGGAAGGGGGTGGGGGTGGGGGGTGTGTGGACCAAATCCCCCTTTTCCCTCTCTGCCGGAAACACTGATGTTTGACTTTCCCAATGAATACTGACCAATCTTGCCCAGGGGTCAGAGAGTGCATCATGCAGTTGATACATGCATAACCTTTCCCATGTGTTACAGCAGTGCTGGTTGATTACAATGGAGACCTTCAAGTATGGGATGTGTCTTTTTCATTAACTTTCCCTTTATTTTAATATTTGTGTAACTGCCAACCATTGTCACATGCTATCAAAGTTTCTGGACGAGTAGGTTTTGGTTTATATTTGGAATGATGCGTTTGATTTGTCAAGGGGTATGTGGTGGATAGTCATGCAACACTAATCTTTCTGGAATGTTGTGGGGCAAGTAGGATGAGGGGTCACCCTGTGAGTTTTCTACATAGACATCCTCTCATGCTGCAAACTTGCCAGAGGATTACCCCATGTAAGTAGGGTTACATATGTATAAGCAGTGGCGTAAGAAGGATTGGGGGGGCATTGGACCATGCTCCCCCTCACAGATGCCAATTTTTTTTCATAGATCCTAACATTGTGACGCCCTACTTTCATAACTCATATTTTTTTCAAAAACTCATACGTTGCACTAGATTGCATGTAACGACACCCAATTTCTCAAAATTTTTCAAAGGGAAAGGAATTGTCTCCACAAGGCCTCCTCAGTAATGCCAATTTTTTTTTTAATTCCTAAAAAAAGGCAAATTTTGTCAAATTTTAAAGTTAACTTGAAAAGGAAGGCTCTTAAATTCCTGATGGCACCCATTGCCTCCAAGGAAACCTACCTTTTCAAAAATTCTCAAAAGGGAAGGGCTCATAACTCCTTCCCCAGCCGGTATAGACGTATGTGAAGGGGGCATGGAAGCTGAGGGTTCAGGTGGGGTGAGCAATAGTTTGCCATTTATCATGTAAGAGATGTTAGGGGTGAAATTGTTAACAGGTAGGTTTCTTCAAGGAAACCTACCTTTTCAAAAATTCTCAAAAGGGAGGGGCTCATCTCTTAAACTCCTTCCCCAGCCAGTATAGACGTATGTGACGGGGGCATGGAAGCTGAGGGTTCAGGTGGGGTGAGCAATAGTTTGCCATTTATCATGTAAGAGATGTTAGGGGTGAAATCTTTAACAGTCGGGAGTTTGAGCAGTCACAGACAATTTCATCAATTCAGCGGATTTTTAATTTAGCCAAGAGTCACAGTAGAGAAGCATAGCATATTTTCAATTCTGTTGCACAGTTTCCCCGAAAAGAATCAAGACCATTTATATAGTAGTGGTCGAACCTTATTGGTGTGGTAATATTCTGATCACTTAGCATGTTGCTGATTTTTTGTTGTTGCAAACAAAAGCTCAACTTAAAGATAGTTACTTTAGGTTCTTTTTCCAACATGAAAACGCAATTTTCAGCCATCTGAGGGGTGACGATTTTTCAAAATTTTTTCTACGCTCTGCGCCAACTAATGGTGGTGCTCCAGATAGTGTTTGGGCAAAATTACATTTTTCTGGTCAAAGTATTTTGTAAGAAGTTTCCGATCTCTTTGTGGTTTACGAACTTACTTTGAAGTGAGCATTTTATTGCAAACAAAAAACGAAGGTAGTGACTCATTAGATTCTTGGTGTGGGTCTGGAAAATTATATTTCCAGCCATCCGAGGGGTCTGATTTTTCGAATTTTTTTTCCAGAACTTAGTATTTTTTACATCTTAGTCTGGTTGCATTTTCTACAAAATACAAACTGGAACTGACAGAGCTACACGAGTGATACTTAGTCAAATTGTATAATGTTTAAACATGTCATATACTGCATTGAAAACTAAATAAAAACAATATTCATCCAATAAATGTCTCAGTGCTGTTTTTTTCCACATGCTTCGCATGCAACCATCTTAAATATCTCAGAAGTCAGGGTTACTTCTTGTAGAACACCCCTTCCATTGTCATGGAAACTTATCACACAGCTGAAAGTCTACCGTAACTGAGTGAAAGGGGGAGGCAGGGAGGCGGTCGTCTTCTGGTCCCCCGATCTGACCAAGTGCCCCAAAGCTTTCTGAAAGAATGCTATTTGACCCTTATCTGGAGCTCCACTCTTTTTTGGCTGAAGTGAAAAGGGGCCCACCCTTTCTCTAATTTCTATTAATTTCTCTATTGAGATGTCTCAAAAGTCCATTTTCCGGCATGTTCTGCGTGTCCCATCACAGATAAGGATTCTATAAAAATCTCATGCAAGAACTCTATAGGAAACCAATGGCACCCTTATTCAGCTGTAGTGAAAAGGGACCACTCTTTGTATAATTTTATTTCAATTTCACTGTTGAGATGAAGTAAAAATTCATTTTTTTCGGCACGCTCCGCACACCCCATTACAGGTAACAGCTCTGTGAAAGTCACCTGAAAAAGACTGTATAGGAAACTTAAGTATATGTGCTTCAGTAAGAATGTCGTTAGGGGGCCACGGTTATTCGCCTAAGGTTAAAACTAACAGTGGCCCATCCTTTCTTTAATTTTCATTCAGTTTCATTACTGAGATGTCTTGAACGTTAAATTTTTTCGTTCGCTTCACGCCTCCCATCATAGACGAGGGCTGAATTCAGATCACATGAAAAGCATAGCTTTCTGAAAAGAAGATCTGGGCACCAAGGAGGGAGCCCCTGAAGAACCTCAATTTGAAGTAATCCATTCTCCCTCTGCACCCTCTGCATTATCGATTCTGGCCACCTTTAATCATATCGGAGTAAGGATATAATTTAAGAAAGTCAAATTGTGATATTTGTGTTCTGTTAAGAACCCATGTTATGTAATTTAAAGTTGAAGATAAAATGCATCATTTTAATGCCTACAATTTTGTAAATACCCAGGGCTTTGCCCCTGGACCCTACCAGGGACCCTAAGGTGGGCCCCGGGACCCCAGGTCGTTAGAGGGAGCGCCTCGCACCCCCGCAGCACCTTTTGGTAGGCTGCCAGAATATGGACCCCCACTTTCAGAGATCAAATCCCACCCCTGCCATTGATCATTCAGCATATTGCTTGTCCCCTCATCAGTGAAATCCTGGGTACGCCTCTGTGTATAGATTGAGTATCATGGCTAGAGCCCAAAACCAGGAGTTGGGGGGACTCGCAGGTTGTGAATGTTATATATCAAGACATGACATATGTTGTCATGTAGGGATCCTTTTTTCAACAGATTTATTATTAGTCATTATTTAGCCATTACAGAAGCCCAAAACTGGACAGAGAACTTTAGTTCATTCCTTTCATAGAGTAACCAATTACTTGCTGGATGAATTTTCTGGTGGGTAGGTGTAGAAAACAAAGAAAGTATCAAAGAACAATGACTATATTGTAAATTTTTTGCTTTGTTCTTCCTTAGAATGAACCAGCACATTTGTGGAATACCCTGGCTTGTTGTGAGTTGTGGCCTCTGACCCATGTTCACTCTGCTAATGGTATTCCCAAGGAGCAATATTATTTATGTGTCGAATGACTTTCTTTATTGCAATACAAGGTGTAGAAAACAAAGGAAATCAAAAAACATTGAATTGTGTTGGCAGTGCTTTGTTCCTCCTCTTCCCTGGATATGATGTAGAGTGAATGATCACATTACATTACTAGTGGGATACCTGGGCTTGTGGTAACCCTTGACTCCAGTAATGTTACATACAATTCAGTACCAGTGAAGAGAAGCAAACATAATTACAGAGTTAGATATTACTACTGATAAGGCTGGGTATAAAAAAGGGTTCCAATATCCTGTAATATCTGAAAGATCTTTCATAGACCTGTAGTGTGGTGTTTTGTACATAGCTAAAAATATGTTTACATATATACTACATCTGCTCAGCAGGTTTATGTATACACAGTCAAGTGACAAAGCTGTACATAAATTTTATATGAACACATGTTCGTAAAATATAAACAGAGCCATCTTTATATTTAGGAAATATATAATGCCTCACATCCTATATGTTACATGCGTTGACCTTTCCCTTTTCACGGCTCTTCAATGAACTTTTACCTGGTGACATTGCCAACTGCTTGAATAATTTTTGAAAGTGCTCTTGCTAGGTTTTATGACTTTTCGCCTCTAAACAACATGGGGAGGTGAAGCCAGACCAGGATAATCTTCTAGGCAGGCCAACTTGGAACATTTGATAGAACTTGTGGATGATGTGTGTGGTAAGGAAATGGGAGGGACTGGATTTGGATGAATTAGAACGGAGATATTGGGAATTGAGAGACAGGGAAGGAGGAAAACAACTGGCTCTTGCCACGACATTTCTTTTTGAGAGCACAACATAGATCAAAGGCAGTGTAGGGTGTATGTAACTGAAATCCGAGTTTGTTACAAGATCTGTGCCCATCTCTAGTGATCTATGCTTTTGTTGAGTTTGAAACCCTTTGACAGTGACACACTAAGTTTGAAAGAACACATTACGCGAAAATCCTTTTCACAGAGTTAATTTAGAGGCCATTTCAGAGACTTGTAACTTTTTGACAACCAAAATTTTACTGCCCAGAAGGACCACTGAAGGACCAGTTGTATGGCATTTTAACTATACATCCTGACACAAAATCCACTGGCCTTTGACCAGGGAGAGAGCGTTTATCTGGAGCCCTGCTAATGTGACTAAAATCAAATTTAGTCATGAAATCATAGTCACAAAATGAATCTAACCATGTAATATTGGTTCAGATGCAGTGAAGGTATGCAGGAAAATAGCAGTATGGTTCACTTGA
This sequence comes from Holothuria scabra, assembly GCA_037179385.1. NCBI lineage: Eukaryota > Metazoa > Echinodermata > Holothuroidea > Aspidochirotida > Holothuriidae > Holothuria > Holothuria scabra. Next base: position 37,420,345 of record CM074182.1, on the reverse strand, counting down.
TCTTTCTTTGTTTTGGCTAGGAACACTTTGTACAAATACCAATGCCAGTTTGCAGTAATTGTTTAAAGTTAGCCAAATCATGGCCATATGGGCCAAGTCACAGCTCCCAGTTTCTAGGGGCAAAATTTTCTAATGATTTTCACTAGACTGTGACACTGGCAGATGCCATAGACCTTACCCAATGATGCACAGTATCGTTTATGTTATTGGAGCTTTTTAGACAAACTAGGCTCGGTCCAGAGTGTTGTATATGGCATATGTATCCTACAAGAAGCCTGTTATTCAGATTGGTCTTGTCTGACTTTGGTTTGGTATCAATTTAATTTTCTGAATTTTTAACATAACTTGTATTCACCATTTTTTGTTGGATGGTCATATAGAAGGAACAGACTTCAGTAGAATGCAATTCCCATTTTTAATACCTGCACACTGCATGCACAAAGAAGTGGGGTCCTTATAAGGATAGTAAATATAAGCTGTGTGATCATGAAAGGTTCAAGTTTAAGTATGAAGTGAGGTAGTCATTTTTGCATCCTGGTGATGATGACATAAAGTTTAATTTCTTTTTCTTTTTTATTACAGAATCAGATTCTCAGCATTTGTGTCTGTCGTGCAGATATCGTAGGGATACCCCAGAAAAAACAGTAAACGCGAGCCAAACTAATATTAAAGGGTCCAGCGCTGACATTGAATCTAATGGTAAGTGATTATGGCAGCTAGTCAACTTAAACATATCCTACATATACTGTAGAGTCACAGCCTTTCATTTCAGCCAGATTGAGTACAGTGTATGACCTCACTTTCCCCATAGGGAACTTGTTAGAGATGGCAGCGCCCTAATTGTACAAAAGATCAAAATGTCATTCAATGGATATGCTAGTTGCTCTGGAGGACACTGCACCATGCATGGGTTTTAAATAATGACAGGTCTAGGTGAGTTTGTCTCAAAATGCAGTGCTGTTCGTGAAGTAAAGTGCAATAAGCTACACCCAGAATCCCAGATAACAGAGTTGTGGTACAATTAAAAGCCAAGTGAAAAAATGCTACTTTATTTGATGGAAATATGTTTGATGAAGTGCATGACCTTTCACCCTAAAATACAGCATGAAGCAGATACTGGGCTTTGTGTAGTGCAGATTTAGCAAGTTGGCCATATCTCTTGCTGCCTTGCAGTTAAATTGGAAGTGCAAGATGCTGCATTTATCTCATCTATGGCTGGAAGCTTGCTAATTTTGTAAGTTACTGTAACTCTGTTGCAGGCGTGAATGTACAATTGCCACAGACCCTCAGATTATGTGAGTGACGCATTTTATATGCAGGTATGAAGCACTGAAGCAAATCGTTGAAAATAATTATGTGTAGGACAGGTATATGTTATATATGGTCGTGCAAATCACAGGGAGCTTTTTTAGCATTTTATTGAGGAATGGGGCCAGGAAAATGGTCATTTTGAAAGCATAGTACTGGTGCTTTGGCCCACTTACTAGGCATAAGTCTCACTTGATAATGTACTGTACATGTGATAGGTAGAAATGTGACAATTGACAGTATATTGTCCTTTGCAAAACTTTACATACAATCCTTAAAGTGCAGAATGTTGTGAGGTGGAGTGAGCAGTGTACGGTACATTCTCATAGCTCCCAAGTTTCGAGAGGCTAGTGGTGGCACTTTTTTGGCAAATCAGTCAACACAATAGTGTTAGGTCACCGCCAAAAAATTTCAGTACAGTACTGAATTTTTTGCACCGGCAGTATAACCTAGAAAAATATTGTATTGAGAGATTTGCCAAAATAATATAATGCAGATACTCACATATGTGCAATGACTAAAACCTAAAAAAAAAGAAGAAAAAATAAAATGTTATTTTTGAGGTGACTTTTGGTGCGGTATGGGCACAGTTTGCAAACATCACACTCGGTGTGTCACCGACGGTCATACCATGCATGCTGCTGCAGAAGATTTCCAATATCTCCGTACATCTCGCATGGCATTCTAGCCATGACATCATATAGGCCTAGCCAAGAACGTCCAGAACTGTCAAGGCAGTTAAGATCGTTCAGGAAACTCTGAGATAAGCCCCGCCTATAATCGGCAAAGTGGTCATTTATTTTTGCTATTGAATGCGGCATTGAACGACGTTATTACACTATTTACGCAGTGACAGAAATTTATTCCATGCTGCGAAGGTTAGCCGATAGCAAACATAGTACATACCTAGTCCTATGTATTGTATAGCAGCGCGAGCAGTTAAATGTGCTGAGATACCATTTACTGAATTTGTATTTATCGGTAAGCTGAATTATTTGCTAATTTGTGTGGTTCTCTAACTAAGAATACTTTGGAGATTTGAAAAGCGGGTTTTTCAGAGGGCTGGGCGGGTTTGGGTGTCTAAATGTGGGTCAAACCCGCGAAATGCGGGTCACTTGGGAGGTATGCATTCTGTGGACCTTAGGCCTACTTCCCCCCTTTTACCCACTGTAGTATAATAATGTTGGTGCAACAAACAATGTCTATGCTAGTAAATGCTGATAATGTGGAAAAACTACGGGAAATGAGATGGCAGATGGAGCTTATTGGCATGTTGACTAGATGCTGTGCAAAGGAACGTGTGATTTGCTTATTGACGCCTCAACTGGCAGCATAGCATGCAGTACATGTGGATCTATGTTGTTGCATACTGATTTGTGTGGTGTCCCACAATCTTATGTTTGTGTAAGGATGTGATACTGCATCAAAAAAGTGGGACACTTGGGTTTTAAGCAAGACAGAAAAATGAATATTGATTTCATTGCTGTAGTTTGTTGATAAATGTGCAGGAAAGGAATGTAGAACAACATGTTTGTGGAAGGATATAATAATGTATGTTAAAATAACTGGTTTGAAGTTTATGTTAGTTACGTGAGACACCAAAGTAGGTTAAAACCAGCAAGGATAAACTTACAAGACTGATATTTGGTGTAAGTAACTGTTTAGTTACAAGTTGTAATGATGCATGTGTAAATGTCTCTGAACTAAAGCTCCTCACATTTTGAATATAATTATGGCCATGTAAATGCCAAAGGTTACGTAGTTACATATGACTGACACAATTTTGTCCCATTTTTGATATGTCTTCGTAACCAATGTTATGTTTGCATTTACACTTTCCTGGTCAACCAACCTTTGCAAAATGTAAGCAAATAGTAGTGTAAACCACGGTAAGTTTTTACTCCAACAACATATTTTTAAACAGTTCACATCAAATTATAGTATGCATAAATATGGTTATTGGTACCTGTTTTAATGTCTTGGTATTATTAAAATTTTATAGCCAGCCAATACAGAATACAAAAGGGAACTAGGAAAGACAAACATGTCTTAGGTAGAAGTATAGACCTCATATTACCAAATCATGGAATGCAAAATAAGTCATGAGTTTATGAGTCACAGTCACATTTTAAGTCCATTCAAAGTTAGGAATCCCATGTTTTAATCTCAGTATTGTGTCCTTGCACGTATGTTTTGCCAATCGCGGCTGTGCAGGTTACCAATCACAGATGTTTATCTGTACAGCTGCTAGCAGACTTAGGTCACCATGAACAGGTTCACAATTGAAAGTTTCAGGGAAAACATTCTCTTCACCTCCTGCTTTCATCCCTTCCTGTTCCCAATTCTCTCATTTTTTAAACTTCTGTGTGATGAATACCAGTGCATCTTGATTCCAGCAAGTGCTCTACCATGCTTTCACTGCAGTTAATTGGAATGGATTGAAGGATGAATTCACTTATTAAAAATGTCCAAGAGCATTTTTCTTAGGCTGCCATGGATTTTGCCAATATACACATAGTGCTTCCCACTGATTACTTAAAGATGCCTTGCCAGCTGAATTGTACACTTATATGTTGCACCGAGATGTCAAGGTCTTCTTTCTTGTTTTCTGTTTGTGTTCCTGGTCTCACCTTATGATCTGGCACGCTTTCATGGCAAGCTGCTCCAGAAGCTGGAGTTTCTTGAAGTGCGCCCTCAAGTTTATGCTCAGGGGGAAAATTGTGATAAGAAGCCCCTGGAATCTCCAAGGCATTGATAGAGGAAGTGAAAAAGAGGGTGAGAGAGAACTAAGAGAAATGGAATTATCTGATTAGATCCTTTGAGTTTTGTATGGTTGGGGACTGTTTGAAAAAATTCTTGGTATTTCAATAACTGCATAAATGTGAGTGGTACTCTAAGGCAACTTTGTGGAGAAAGTATGGTTAAGTTTTGATCTACCTCGATCAAAGGGGCAACTGGTTTTAAACACTGTGTTTGGGGTAATCAATCAAGTTAACTGTCTGGTGTTCATGCATATGCAGTGCTGATGACCCATAATTCTAACATTTTACAGTAATTGTTACTTGAAATATTTGACCTTGTTACTTCACTATCAAACCAACTCAGAGTAGTGAAAACACAGACTGGTAAACACGGGGTTTACCTGCAATTCTGCCTCGTTGAAAACGTGGGGTAACACTGACCTTGCACTACATTGGTGTTTGCATACATGAAATCTAACATTTTTCATTCAGTATAAATTGCTTCAAGCCATGTCCATACTTGCCTCTGTGTAAATAAGTTATCAAATGCTCTACAGAGTAATCTTGAACAAATAAAAGAAAAAGGTTTTGCACTCATGAGGTGTGATGTTACTATTTGAACGTATATCAAACTATTAAAATACAGTTCTGAATAGAAAATGGGGCTACTTCCTATGCAGCATAAAGGTTGCTGTTTGATAAGGAGAGGCTCCACTGTATGTATTGATTGATTGGCAATCATTTTAGACCATGTCAAAGGTGTACATTTTACAAAACTACTGTACCAGAATATGATTGTTCCATGAGAGGCAGAATAAAAAATGTTTCTTTCAGCACTGGATTTATCACTCTCAATCATTTATGAAATAAGATAATGATTGGGTGGTTTTACATTTATCAGTTTTCAGTTTCCAAAGAAAGATAAATTCTTCATAATAAATACCCATTAAAGAGGGTGTAGCATAAATAGAATTTAAAAGTTAAAAGTTTCTGAGAAAGGTGAGAACTTTGGACTTAAGCCAAAATTGTGTGAAAAATTATGAAGCAACATATTGTATTAAATGAAAATATGCACATTAACAGAAATAACAGCTGCAATAGGTCATTATTGATGGTGACACATCCCATGTTTGTATACAAGCACATTCATGTTGATGGATATTTTATCGCATCTCAGCAATTCTTACAACTATGGGCACATACCAGTTACATTTTAGGAGGTGCCATAAACGTGACAAAGGATGAAATTTGTGGTTAGGATTCTCAGTTTAAAAATCTTAAGGGCTTTTTTTTTTGTTGAGATTAAATTAAGGGCTTTTTTTTTTTGTTAAGATTAGGTTCAGGGTGTCTAATATTTTGAGCTTTTATGAAACTATACCCCAACTTTAAATAGACTATTATACCCTTTTTTAAGAGTCTGTCAGAGTCTATTGAGGGTGTTCCGACAATTGCTACCATACACAGAGGTATAAGATTATCTATTTAATAGTACTGTAGGATAGACTGGAGGATTCTCAGAGTGTGAAGCATTAAGGTTTAGTAATTAGCATTGAAATATTCTGTGAAGATGGGGTTTGGACCATTTGAAATCAGTTTTCATGTTCCAAAATATAATTTTTTGACATTTCAGACTTACAGTAGGGTATACTCTAACCGTATCACTCACCATGTACTATGAGGCAAGGAATCAAGGATCACAATTAAGCTAAATCTCTCTTGAACAGTAAATTCTAACAGAGACTGCAAAATAGTTCTCACGTAATATCTATCAAATTTATTTTCTTATGATCTAATCTGATTTTTTTCCCTTTTTTTTTTACACTTTTGGTTTTTTTAATACTTAAGTTATTTTTATATTTATAAACGTAAAATAGAAAGGTATGAACCTTCGTGACGATTATGCTATCAGTATTTATCAGAGAGATTCAATTTACATTCATTGGCAATACCCCAGATGGCCCGAAATCAGACTTATTGTAAAAATCTAGAGTATATAGCTTCACAGACCTGGTTATTGCACCTGGTATATCACAGGGATGTGTCAAGTATGTTTCACTTAACTTGGATCATGTGTCTGTCTGTCGCGAATTGTTGGTGTCAAGTTTGTTAAGATTATAAAGGAACAGAGTTCCTTGTAATCACTCTCTCACTCTTCAGAAGTTTGATTGTGACACTCATAAACATAAGAGCAACGCAAGAAGACGATTTACGTGATGTCTCCCTTACCTGTCTGTAATACCTGTCAGATCTGGCTTTTGTGAAGAACATGAAATTAAGGTTTTGCTGAAACTAAACCACCTCAGCTAGGTATTGTTTGGTGAGATCAATGTTTCTGTTGAAAGGTAGAAAGAAATAAACCAATTGAAATTATTCCAATGATGTGAAATAAGCTCAGATAAAACTTGGGCACCTTTTGCATATTGCATAGTACTTTTTTTTTGAAGGAACAGTCATTGCTGGAGATTTTGTCGACTTTCTTGATTTCCTTGACAAGAATACCAGAGGGTGAGAGTGCTCGTAAAACCAAAGCAGATCATGTGTCATGAACATGTATCTTTGTCAATGAAATTATCTTTCTTGAGAAGAAGAGAGAGGAGATATGTCTTAGTTGTTACCTGCCATTAAAGATATTCTGGGGGTTGTAAAATACAGAATGCACCATCAGACTGCAAATAATAAAACCATTACATTTGCAAAGAATTGCCTGCACATTGTGGTGTACCAACCTGACATTATAGAGAATGTCCCACCTTTATACGTCTACCAGAGATGGTTTATTGCGTTGATGCTTTCACAGGTATTATGTTTTGTATTTTTTCTCAGTGTACGTGAGGATTTGTGTACATGTACACAAGGATGTACATGTGATAATCCAAAGCGTAATGAATCTCGAACTAAAGATCTTTTACTGTTGATCAGTATGTTATTGAAATAAGGCCTTCATAGTGTGAAGGTATTGAAGTGAAAAGCAGAGAGTGTTATGTACAGTAAAGATATTAGCATGTTAGATGCAGTACATTCATGTTGTGACTTGTTTGATGTTATGCAAGTTAATTATCATATGAATTTACATGTGCATGAACATCTTGACAGATCTCATGGAATTTCAAAAGCCATTTTGCAAAATTCATGAATATTTTGCATGAGAAAGCTGGCTTTCTCATGCCTCTGTCCATGTATTTGGAGAAGTGTAAAAAATCAGGTTTTTTTTATAGATAATTTTGCTTTTAACAGTTCTAAATAAGATACAAAGATTCATGAAAGTGGATGTACTGTATAAACTGGCTCTTGTCCTCTACTTTAATATCTGCTTTAATATGTTTTACTGTGAGGAAGTATTTATTGGCAAAGGATTAATTTTACAAATTAATTAATGTTGAAATGCAGGTTTGGGGTAGTCTTAATCAGTATAATCGTGAATGAATACAATCAATCACGTTTTTTGAGAAGTCATTATTGTAATCCATTTCACAAGTTGATGTAAAAAGCTGCAAGGTGCCTGCATGGTCAAGTAGTAAGAGTATCTGACTTGTGAGGGTCAATCGTATTGTGTAATATGACCTTCCCTAACCTCTCTTTGTAAATAAGTGCAACAGTTCAACATGCATGTAGCCACAAAAGGATTGCATTTGCATCTCTTCTTGATAGTTTTTTAAACTCAATGGATGCATCCTTTAAAGTCATCAACAGATTTGTTTGAAATATGGGTCAAGGTTAAGGTGGAGTTTTACGGCCCAGTTTCCAACCAATTGGTTCAAGTCGAGCTGGCCACAACCATTTTTCCAGTTGTAGCTCACAGTGCTCACTGGCTTGTTTTCCCTTCTCCATTGCTTATGCTGAGCACCAAGGTCAATGTCATTCATGTAGGGTGTTCAGCATAACCACCATGATCATGTGGAAGGGGGCATTCAGGTCAATTCTCCACAACAGTATCCAAAGTTAACTGTAAGATTGCTATCCCCACAGTGAGCACTTGAAACAAATTCTGTTAGAATTGGCAACTTCAGCTGAGGTTGCCCTTTGAACTCCCAATTATTGTTGCTTGTGAAAGGCTGATTCTTAAAGGGTACCATTACCATGGTGGTCTATTTCAGTCCTCCTCACCTCCAGTTTACATATGCAGGCAAGAAGGGGAACTACATAGGAGGTGAGCATCATAGCTCAGGTATCGGTGAGGCTATGCCCATTGTTAAGTTCAAGCATGTGCACGTTAACCCCCTCAGGACCATGCACTTAGCTCTACCCTTATCTTCGGACCTGTGTGTTCATACAATGTGGTATGTGCATGTGTTTTCAGTCTTCGTTTTATATTAGAAATTAATCTTCCAAGAAAAATGTGATGAACAAAGTTTTTTTCAAAACTGAAAATCCTTTATAATTATTAGCTTTGTTGTGGGTATGTGGTGTGCCTTTTGCCTATTAGTCAGGGCATATCTTGGTCTCGGTGCACGATGTCTCAGAAAACTCAAAATGGCTAAGCATGCTGTACACAGTAAATACAGCCATAAAGTGGAAGTCCTGTATACAAATTTTTAAGAAAAATGTCTGGTGTGGTGACACCATGACAGGTGGCCACATGCATGGCCATTTGGCCATGATGGTGTTGGAAAGGGTCAAAGAAATGCTGAAATGAAAGTTCAGTCTTTTTATCTTGCTGTTCAAAACCCGATGTTTACCAATAACCTTTGATGTTTTAATAAAGCACATCCTTTCAAACAACATGGGAATATCTTTTTCACCTGGAACAGTATGAGTCCATGCATTGGCAGTGCTGTTGTAACTTGATATTGTTCTTGGTATTTTATTCAAAATGTGTGTTTGGTCTAACCATAGAGCATCAGCCTTTCACACAGAAGGTCCGGGTTCAATTCCCAGGTGGAGTCATACCAAAGACACTAAAGATGGAACCTACTGCCAAAGTGGGTGAGGCTCTGCATGAGCAATGTAGTAGGTAAAAAAAGCTGCAGTGAGCCACAACTGGAAAAAAAGGCCGTGGCTGGCTCGAATTGAACCAATAGGTTGGAAACTTGGCCGTAAAACATCATCTTACTAACTAACAAATTGGTATTTCATTCCGTGGCTCCCCTCACTCTACTATACCCCTCACAACCTTACCATCCTTCTTACAGTATGTAAACTGATTTATCACAGTGCATGTTGCAGGATACACATACAATAAGAGGCAACCTGACAGAGTGCAACATTATGAAAATAAATCTGCTTACAACTTTACTGGTAAACTGCAATGGGCATTGCCCCAGGATACACCAAGAATCTTCTAGGGGAGACACATATATTGATTGTGATGTCTAAAACTAAACCTACAGATATGTAAGAAAATTTGTAGAAATAAGTAGGATGTAATTATGATTGCAATCATGATTACAATACTATGTATGCAGTGGCAATCAAGCTTTAATTTTAAGCATTAATAGTAGTCACAATCATAAAATCTGAAGCAATAGCAATTGTTGTAATGATTCCATTCAGATGTAACTGCGCCAAGTTTGTTGAAATATAGTTGAAGTGCTAAAGCCAGTTCATCTAAAACTTGTGGACAAAATAGTTATTCAAAGTAACCATGCATATTGTGTGTTTTAAAAATGAAAAAGTGAATGTCCAAAGTTAACCTATTGTTCTTTCCAGAATACATCTTCATATTTGTCAGCTGTTACATTTTAAGAAAAGCTGTTCTGTTGTCTGGTTTTGAAACCTGTAAATATCAGAATGTCCTGATTTTTTGACAGCTGTAGTATTACAACTATATTGTACCAGGAATCTATGAAAAAATCATGAAGCTACAGCTGGGAGAAAATGTCATCAAGAATCTTTGCTTTCACCAAAGTCATTTCAACATATATCATGAACATCTAGGTAGGAGTTTGGTCCCCTGGGCCTCAACCATTGAGGCAAGTCCTGTGGGTCCATCCATAGAGGATTATCTGCTATGTGTTCCATCTTCAGTCTGAGATTATATTGTTGGCAAGTAGGCCATTCATTCCGAAATCAAAATTATCACTGTCATATGCAAGAATCCTGCAGTCATCTCCACTGCTTAATATTATGTGAATGATTAAAAGTTACAAGTTGCTGGTATATTTCCTTAATTGCTCTCAGAGGAGGATTTGTGGTGGTTTCAATATAACTTAATTTTTCATTTGTGTAACATGTATGCAAAAAGGGCAGTCAGAGGTGAACCCACTGAATATATAGAATTTCTTCCTGTTACACAACAGGTAGAATCAATATAACCATATGTTTGAACTTAATTTAACACTCAAGTTTTATTTAAGATGATGTATGTGGGGCATTACATGTATAGGACAGAGCTGATTATTTGCACTTATATAAACTACTGTTTTGTGTTGTGGACTCTATATTCCTTTATTCTCATTTTTGTCAACATACTAAACCTGGAACATTGTAGCCTCTCACACTATCACAAATAGAATGCTTGTCATAAAACTCCTTTTGTATTGAACACTCCTTTCATATGGACTCTTCATTTGCAGTTTTTCCTATAACATGTATATGCCATATCAAAAAGAGCACTCTTCAATGGTGGCAAGTGGGTATCATTGCAACTTACACCAACAAACTGAAAAAAGGTTATTTATGTGTAAGTAGTTAGCTTAAGTCTATAACATGATCTAAGTTAGAGGAAGTCAATTTTCATCCCAAACTACCATTTTTGTTGTCATCCACAGTAATTTTTAGTTGGCACAGCTCTTTGTTTAAAAGCAATTTAACAAAAAAATGCAGAGTACTGTAGCCCATTTTATGCAGCATACACTGTAGCTACTAAGGGTGTTCTGATTACATGTTGGGTCTTGTATACTTGCCCTAAAACAATAAACTGAGAGGCAGGATAGATGGAGGACCTTTAAGAAAGTAGGTTTGTAACTTTCTGGTAGTGAGAAGGTTAGGCCTTTAATGTTACAATGTGCCTCATTTTCCTCCCAAATGACACAACATAAAAAATTAATGTGTAAAGCATGTTCCCATACCTCCCAAGTGACCCGTATTTTGCGGGTTTGACCCGCATTTGGACACCCAAACCTGCTGACCTGCCCAGCCCTCTGAAAAACCTGCATCTCAAATCTCCTAAGTATTCTTAGTTAGAGAACCACAGAAATTAGCGATGCTATACAATGCATAGGCCTATAGGCATAGGTACGTACGGAACTATGTTTGCTGTCGCAACGTCGTTATCGGCTAACCTCCGCAGCAGTATGAAATATTTCATGCCAATGCGTAAATAGTGTAATAATGTGGTAAAACGCTGGGTTCAATAGTGAAAATAAATGCCCACTTTGCGGGTTATAGGCGGGACTTGTCATAGAGTTTCCCGAACTTTCTTAATTGTCTTTGCGACAGTTCTTGACGTTCTTGGCTATATGTTTTTATGGCTAGAATGCCATACGAGATGTACAAAGATATTGGAAATCACCTGCAACTTGGTACAACCCCTAGTGACACACTGAGTTGACGTTTGCAAACAGTGTGCCGGTACCACACCAAAATTTACCTCAAAAATAACAATTAAATATTGTGGTTAGGAGAGGTTTTAGTCACTGGACATTTGTGAGTATCAGCATTATATTATTTTGGCAAATTTCACATTACAACATTTTCCAAGGTTACCACAAAAAAAATCAGTACTGTAACGTTACTGAACTTTTTTGGCGGTAACCTAGCAAATTTTTGTTGACTGATTTGCCAAAAAAGTGCCACCATTTTGCGTGTAGACACTTCTAAAATTGAAAAATTTTTGAGGGGGGACACCCCCTCCCCTTGTACCCCTCCCCAGGCCAGCGATCCACCAATGGACAGATCAGCTGGACCCACATCTAGCCTCTCGGAACTTGAGAGCTATGTGTTCCTTGTTCAATCTTAGCCCCCCCTTCCCCCCACATGCCTTGGTTTCTGCAAATATTCATGGAAATGTGCAGCCTTTAGATCGTTTAATTGCTAATGATATCCAAGAAATGCAATCTCTGGCCCAAAAATTTCATGCTGTAGCTTTCCTTTGCTAATGTCAGTTTGAGGGTGTGTATATAACTATAGCAACCACTACTTTAAAAGTAGGAGTCATTGTACACAGGTGTAAACATTCATGCATTCATTAATTGTTTTTCAATAATACAGATAAAAATGGGAAGTTAAAACCCTTAGGGGCTAAACAACACATTAATACCAGACCAGGTTTCATGAATTATGTTACACTTTCAGTTTTACTGTAAAAATTGTGCACTACCACTCAAATCAAAGATAAACCTGGACAGCATATGATGGTCTGATTTTAGTTGGTCATTTTTTCAATTTCCTTGCTTGCCTTTAACATAGATGTTTATATACTGAAATGCCTCTTCATTACCTCAATTTCACTGTATATGAGGGCTTGAAATTACATTTAGACAACAAATGAAAAGGATTTAACTAAGACCCAATGGACCCTACTAATGGCTGCCTACAGTGACTAAACACAAGCCCTGATTGGATTCATGCATAGATAATCAGATAAATGTCCTTTAGTCATTTTAAAGGCAAGAGCAGACACCCCAGACTTTCTTTAAAAACAACAGCAAATTCTCACATATATTTTACTTCCTCTATGGAGTACCTTCATAATATTTCAGAACTGAAATTCTACACATCCAAGTTAAAGCAATGTGTTACTGGTACCCTTAATACTTTTCACAATTCAGTAAGAAAAATATTGTTGCATGATCCTCAATCATAAGAATAGGATAGACTACTACACCTATCCAAATTGGAGTGACACTTTCCCTTTAACCCTTTGGAACCATCATTTCCATTCAACAACACTGGCAAACACCATCACAATGCAGTGACAACCACACTATGAATTTCCCTCAAAATAAGTGAATTTATATGTAGCGCCACCATTTCTTTGGAAGCTTTATCCATCATATAAGTCATGATGAGGCTATCAAAAGTTGTGTAGCTAAGTATTGTTATGTTGCTCTTGAAGTTTTTCAAAATGTCATTCACTGAGACCATGGCTATAGGCTGTAATTAGTAGACAAACTGCCGTATGCATATTATAGCTGGTTGCTAAGAAAGGTTTTGACCAAGATTTGTTTATCCCTAGAGTTTACAAAAGCTAGGTTACAATAAATATGCCATATATCTACATCACCCCTCCTTAGTCCTTACCTCCTATTTACATTGAGTAACCCTACTTATACCTGCGGTACCAAATGAATGAGTTATGAATTTTCTTTGAAAGGTTTTTTTCTCATAGAGAAACAAGGCTGAAACGGTATTCCAGTACCCCACTTTATTCAGGTGTTGGTCTTCAGAAAAAGGTAGTATGAAAATTAATTTTTGGTCATGCCAGCGTTTAAGTTGTGCTAATGAAGTGACGGTAGCCTAGCTGGATTGACAATAATGAAGTACTTTTTTGCTTCCATACAAAATTTAAAAACCAATTTTTAGTGTGCTTTTTGCCCTTGAATATGAGGAACCTCTGTTGTATGTATGGTAGGGCTGCCACGATATTGCGATATCGCGATATCGTCGATACAGTTTTGCCCCGACGATATCGACCAATGTTTTGTCAAGATGTGATATCACAACAAATCAAATAAATGACTAAACCACTGTGAAATCCCCCCTTTTTTTATTGTCTTAAGTCAGTAACCTGAAATGATCATAATTTATGATGTCACAAAAAATGAAAAACTCTACTTAACCCACCACAAGAAAACATGATATAAAATCGGAAGCTGTTTCAAAATGCATACAATGAATATTGTAACAGCTCACATACGTTCCAGACTTGTGAAGAGTTCTTCTGCACAATCAATATTGCTACATGCACGCATAATCAATCTCCCCTCACTTTTATGTCAGTAGTGGCTGCATGCAATAAACAACTTTTTTGCTAATTCCTTGGCGCTGATGGAAAATGTTAAGGCTTAATGCGCGATATCGCGATATCCTCGCGGAAATACTGACGATATCGATAAATGAAAAATGGTTATCGTGGCAGCCCTAATGTATGGTAACTACATGCCAAAGTTGGTCACCAGGGAAGGGGAATGGGAATCTCCAGACTGGTGATTATTGTGTGACTGATGTCATACAGTTTTCTGTACAGACGAATCCGATCAGCACTTTTGTTTAGCCACTGTAGGCAGCCATATTAGTGGGGTTCTTCAGCCTTAATATAGTCTTCATTTACAGTCTACATGAACTTCAAACCCTCACAGTGAAATTAAGGGAATCAAGATACAATTCAGTGTACAAATGTCCACGATCCAGGAAAGAAATTGAAAGATTAAAATGTGATAGACCCCAGCTATATGGCCGGCTGAAATCAGACCATCACTTGCTGTCCAGATTCATCTATACCTTTTCTGTCATTTTACATTTCATGATTTCAATGGTGTTCCATTTTCTACCTAGTTTCTGATAATGCTTTTTCAGTGTCATAAGAAGTACAATTGATTTTATTTGACAAGCCTGTGCAGAGGAATTCTGCAAAGTGTTGAAAAAGGTCCTGTAACCCTCCTTTTGTAGAGTTTTCATTTGATGGTGTTGACTTTCTTTGTACAGTTAAAAGCACTAAGTTATTCATGCTTACCATTCACAATTAGGGCTGTTGGTCTGTGCAACTGTAAAACTAACAAATATTCACCTAGTGCTGGTACATTTCAAAGTTTTGTACATATAACATATAGCCCACATATTTTCCTTGTTAGTAGATACTTCTTAGTCTTAAACTAGTTAAGGTCAGGTGATACCTATTTCTATCATGTTGTAGCATATTTCTGTCTGTCTGTCTGCTTGCTTTTGTTTTTCTGATTGACTGACTGACTGATTGATTGACTGACTGAGTGTTGACTATTGTGAGAAATGCATGGTGTTTTGGCCGTACAGAGTATTAAATTCATTTTTGTAGCAGATATGAAGCAGTTGTAGTGTGGCATGATTAACAGACCTGTTTAAATAGAAAAAAGATCAAAAGCTGGTATGTGGGCTATAACAGACTCCTTGAAGCCTTAACACAAATAATGACCC
Organism: Holothuria scabra; assembly: GCA_037179385.1. NCBI lineage: Eukaryota > Metazoa > Echinodermata > Holothuroidea > Aspidochirotida > Holothuriidae > Holothuria > Holothuria scabra. Next base: position 37,405,247 of record CM074182.1, on the reverse strand, counting down.
CCAAAGAAGGTTTTTGTGCAGCAAAGTTTTGGTAGGAGTTATAATTCCAGGTAATGTAGAGCAGCTAGTCACTACTATAGGACCAGTAGCTGGGGGTTTGTGGGGGAAGCGCTGCCTCTGAGATTTCTAAAATGTAACTTAAAGGTACGTGTGAAGATACAAAATTACAAAATTTAAGTTTGTAGTGATGATTTACTTAGACAGTATAACAGAACAGCCTCCCCCTGCCTTATTTACTATTTATTTATTGCCTTGCTTTTAATAGTCATTGCGTGTGACTCGGTGCCTGGAGTGTCATGAGTAGGGAGTACCCTTATGGTCAATTAACCAGCTTATTTTTTGCTAATAGTGTTGGCAGAGGGAATGTGTAGTCAACTTGGATGGCTGCATCAGTTGGTATTGTAGTTTTGTGGCAACCCCAGATGTAGAAAAATGAATTCAAGGGAGTTGCAATGCATATGTTTTCATTCTGGTGATGTAACATCAAAACTACACTTTGCCAAAGGAGTAGAAATTTGAAATTGGTTGTTTTTAAAAAGTGACTCAAGAGTATACTGTATGATTACTATAGATTTTTAAAAGGAGTTCCTTTTTAGTATTCATTGAAAGTCAAGTGTGGCTGCTCTGTGTTCTGAACTTCTTACATTTATGTTAAAACTTTTCTGCAAAAATTAGCCCCCAGAAGTTCCATAAAAAGATGAACCCATATAAAAGATTTAAATTCCCTTTATTACTTGGCTTCATCTCTTTTATACAACTGGCCCCTTCACTACATTGTCAGCCAAGTGGAGTTCCACTTGGGAACACTTGAGTAGTTTGACTGGCCATTAGCCATGTTTGTTAATACCACCAGTAACTAAATTTGATCTTTTGCATTAGTCCTACATCCCAAAACTGCCACCAGAGGTTTTCTGAGCCAATAAAGTCATCAATTTGTAATTTTTCTGTCAAGAATTTTATGCATAGTGTCACTGTTATTACTAGTTTTCATATTAAGGGGAATCTCAATATCCCAATGTCAAAACCAACCGTCAAATTTGAAGGTAATCACATTAAATTGTGATTTTAGCTGGGCAGTGTGCTAAGCAAACAATGAGAAAATGCTGGGAGGAGCTTTTTCATGCTTCAAAGGGCCTTTCTTTTGTATAACTTTTCAGGCAGTAGGGTTCAGCTGTACCATGATAATATTGTAACAGGTACTGTGAAGCTCATAGAACGGGTACTGAGGCAGTACTGGTTCTCAAATCTTGAGTAGGAAAGTCAGGTGGGAAGGAACCTAAACTGTGTTTACCACACCCCTGTTATCCTGTAATTTCATGCAGCTGGGCATATGATTGAATTATTACTGTGCAGAAACCTCTGCTTTGACTTTGACCACATTTCTCTGCAGTCATGCACCGATCCTAATTAATACTCCCTGTTTCCTATCTCAACCTTTCCAGGGTAATTTTTTGGAGTAATTCATTTTTTCAAGAACTGGTATTAGAAACACACCAAATATCTTCGGTATTTTTATTACCTGTACCTCTAGTACCTGTATTCACATCAACACTGGTATACCTTCCATTCCCTCCAACCCTATGAGGCTTGGTCACATTCGAACCAATTGGGGTTGGTTTCCAATCTGATTTTTGTGAGCTTTTCTATCTCTAATGGGAAAGAACCCTTAATTTGCCAACATGTTTAAATATGTATGATTTGTATTGAAGGACTACAAATATTTAAGTTACTGTATTCTAATTACTTTTATAAATCTTGTTGACCGCTTTTATTGGACTGTATAAAGCCCTCTGTAGGTGCAAAGTCACGAAAAAATTGGATAACATTCCATTTTTGAAGACATTAGATACCAATCATATTTACACTGGTTAGGAAATGTTTGTCTCTTTCCAACCAAAGATAGACAAAATTTTAACAAAAACTCACACAAAAATCAAATAGGAATCCATTAAGATTGGTTTTCATGTGAGCAGGGCTTAAAGTCCTAACCCTCGTACCACCAACAGTTCCAGTTCTCCTTACGTTACTTAAAGGGGAAGTTTATGCAAAAATTTAATTTTTACATGCAAAAGAAGAACCAAATCTGGCTACGTTGTATGTTGAAATTACCATTCAAATTGGACTTGTATTTCTTGAGATATTTGCAAATAAAGTTAATACTAGATTAGGGTTCCAAAGTGATATTGATGGCAGCAGAGAATCTGATATCCTCTCCTCACATTGGCAATTAGGAATGCTCTGTTTCCCTTTGCTTTTTTCAGACTGTTGTGTTGACCTTGATGTCAATACGAATAGTACCTCCTTATGGGGATTGCAAAATTTGAAAATTTCTCAAGCCACTTATGCAATCACATTTGGATAACATGGGACTGTTGAGGAGAAAATATGCTGCAAAGTTTAAAGATCAAGAGTAGTCCCCCCAAACTTATTTTGAAGCAACAGCTAAATAATACAATTCTCATCTCATTTGGGTTCAAAGAATCTTTCATAATATTTTGTTACTTCAATATTACAAATGAAAGGTAAACCAAGCTGTTACTTCTAGTAAATTTTACATTTGAGGAGTTAAAATGTTGTCACATGACTCTCAACAGCCAATCATGAAAGTGGACAGTCTACTACACTGCTTCCACTTAGGGTGTCTGCTCCTGCCCTTTAAAGAAAACTGGAAAAGAAAAAACTGTCCATTAATGTGGGAATATGATATGCTTGCTTCAAGTTCACTGTTTGTTGAAAATGTGACAACTTTATTTGCGTATCTTGAGATCCCTACAAGGGATTTCAGATTTCAACAAAATGCTTAGAAAAAGTACCCCTGTAATATATTAAAACTTGATATGACCTTAATCCCTCCTTTTAAGCCCCTCCCACAATTGTCTAAAATTAAGTCTTCATCGAGACAAAACCTCAGTTATGGTGAGTATACAAGACCCCAGTGTGTGATCAAAACAGTCTCATTACAGTACATGCTATGTAATATGGGCTACAGTTCTCTGCATTTTTAACTTGCTGTCAATCAAAGAGCTTTGCCAGTCAAAAGTTTCCCCTGGACTACAGAAATTCCTGTTTGGGGTGAGTTGACTGCTTTAAGGCTGTCTCTAGAGCAGTGGTTTCATTGCCTTCATGACGATACCAATGTCTTGTATAGCAGTATCCATAAGAAATAAGGGAAAACACTTCTGCATTGTCCATTGATAAAAGCACAGTATGGGGAATTACAACTTACATAATTAAATATATTTTGCTACAATTGAAACAGAGGTGAACTTAAAAGGAATTTATGATTAATGAGAAAGACTCCGTCTTCGGGAAATACGTTGGCAGATTTATTTTATCTCTCTTACACTCAAGTCTGTAGAGGTAGGAAATAAAGAAGCAATGCTTTTGTTAGCTCTGCAATAATGTTTGGTAAGTCAAGCAAAAAAAAAAAGAATGCTGAAAGCAACAGAGAAAATGTTGCCACATATTTTTTCATTTCAAACATGGTGAATGAGCAATTTCATTCTGGGAACTGAAGAGGACATACATGTAAAGGTGTCTGCACTTTTTTCAGTCACCATGGATGATGGTTCCTAAGATCATTCGGCTTCCAAATTTTTAGGTGCTACCAGAATAAAAGTTGCAATTCTTTGAAATTTACAGCCAGCAGGAGTTCAAATAAGCTCCCAAACACTAGGAGCCAACTAGATCCCATCTTCGCCTTCTATTTATATATTACTGACAAATTATATAGACGAATCCAATTAGCACTTGTTTTTAGTGACTTTAGGCAGCCATTAGTGTGGTCCATCAGCCTTTAATCGTCTTCATTTATTGTCTACATGAATTTCAAATCCTCATATTCAGTGAAGTTGAGAAAATCAAGATACACTTTAGTGTACGACCATCGGTGGGACAGGTAAGGAAGGAAATTTTAAGATTAAAGGTGATGGACCCCAGTAATGGCAGACAAAAGTCACACCATCACAATCTGTCCGGATTGGTCTATATCTTTTTAACCCATTCCTTATGTACATTTTGCATAATGAATGTTCATGTTGCACAGGGCTGTAAAGATAGATATGTATCAAAATACAAATGAAATCCCCGTCTCAAAACGATGTTTCTAATTCTAGATGACCATCTCGTAAGTCCCAATCGTGAATCTATTCTCCCAACAAGCCACATTCATTGTCTAATTGTGATAATTTTTGTGATATATGTGGGCAATGGGAACTTTTGCCAAATTTTTTTTGACTTGCATGCCCCTGTTATATGTTTATTTGCTGTCAGAGGTCAAAATATAGCACTGGAGGTCCTTGGGCCTGCATGTTTCTAGAAACTTGCTCTGGCAGTTAGTTGGCTCTTAAGTAATTCAAGTCTAATTCTGTCGTCTGCATATATGGAGATCTCTCTTTTCACTTGCTCAGTGTGTGAGTTGATATGTCAATCGAGAGTTATTGCAAACCTGGAAAACAAGCATTATTTCTGAAATCATTTCACATTGCCTTGCCTGCAAAAAGACATAAGAGTATATCACCCATATTACTCATATATGCTTCCACCAATGTCACTTACAAGACTAATGTAGGCAGATCGTCTACACAAAATCAGCTATGACTATTCTCCTTTCGTTATCAGTATAGCATACAAGGTGCGGTATGAATCTGATACCAAATGAGTGTAACTATAGCAGGCATAATGTGCCAAATTTGGGTTGAGGAATTTTTATACTTTCGTTTTAGTCTTCAGTTTTATGTTCAAACATGTCATGTCTGTGGAATGTTTTGAGGGCAGTCATTTTCAATATCATCAGGTATGAGGTGTACTTTCTGTTTTTCTAAGAAACTAATTTGCGGTCCTGAAGACTACTCAGCAATATCATTATGTTATGTGTACCCTTAAGGAGGGTCTTCATAGATTGTCCCTGTTTAAACGTTTCCCTGTAATTTGAAGGGCTGCTTACAACACTCAGTTGTAAAGTGATCCCGGTTGAAGCTGAAAGTGGAAAGAGGGACTTGTTTCTCATCAGGAGCAACTGATGGAAATCAGGATTGATTGAACTCAGCAGGACTGTTTGGTCCTGCTGGTCACCAGTGGAAATGAGGCAGCAGGAATCTTCCATGAGAGTTAAGGACTCAAACATTTTACACATGGGTAAAATTTACGACAAGAAACCCCAGAATTCAGTGTCATATGGTTATTTGCTAGACATGATCGATCCTTGTAGGCTTGTAGTAGTAGTACATTTTGAACTGGGTAATACAATGGCAAGGGGGCACCGATGTTACCAGTGCAGACATGTCTTTAAAGTGCTTGACACAATTTTACATTAAAAGGCAAAAACAATCACCCCAAACATATTAATCTAGTCAGATCTCACAAATTTCTTTACATTTTGCTTCCAAGTATGACATTTCAGGACATTGTATTCATCTGGGAGCCATTTAGCCCTCCTTTGAACAGTACCTAGGACCTGCCATGGTCATTTACTTTTAGTATACTTTAAATACTTATCCTACAGTAGACCCAATTAAATAATAGCACTGATCAAAAACAATCCATGTTTGTATTGCACTATTATTAGAAAGCTGTTAAGTGCACTGCACAACATATGCTTGAAGCAAGAGTACATTAAAGGGCAAAAACAGTCACCCACAACTTATTTTGAAACAGCTGTCAGGTCTTACAAATAACTTATTTTGCTTCCAACAGATCTATCTTTCATAATATTATTTGGCACCCGGTTGATAGGGTAGGAAACGCATTTTTTCTAGGTTAGTACCGTGAAATATGATACATTCCTAAAAGGTACTAAGCTTAAACAGTACATATCATGGTTAAGAATTGCATTCTTTCTATCTTCAGAGGGACAAAATCTGATCACCAGTGTAAGCATGAAGTTTATTAGAGGACTTGCGTATGTATATTCATGGTAAAGCACTTTGTAACCTCTTAAATTTTATAGTTCAACAAGATAAAGGTTACCACATGACTCTCGAGAGCCCATCAATAAAGGGCCAAACCTCTCACCCCAAACTACAATTTTGGTATGGGGGTACTGAAATTCTCAATTGGCTCAGCTCTTTGACTGACAGCTATTTCAAACAATGCAGAGTACCAAAGCTTATATTACACAGCATGAACGGTATTGAGGGTGTTTTGATTATATAAATTGAGTTTTTCTATACTTACTTGAAGCAAAAACTGAGATTGTATCTGGATGAGGATGAATTTCAGACGATTGTGGGAGGGGCTTCAGTAAGAAGTTTCGGAGAATTGACACTGTTTGGGGTGAGAGAACTGGGCCTTTAGCATTTATGGCGGAGTACTACACTTATCGAAATCGGGATTATACATTTTCTCTAACATGGAACACAGGAAGATTATATAGCCAACAATGAAATTGCATGAGTCAATTAAGTATGTGAGCTTTATATATTTCAATGTATCTAAAGAGTCAATTATTGTAGTATTCTGTGGGAATGAGTCCCTCAGTATTGGTGAAACAACATGAGGTATTCTTCAAAACTGTAACAAATGCAGCTCAAGGGTGAGGTAGGGATGGAGGAGCAACTGATTCAAATGAAGGCTAAATCACCTGTTTTTCACCGACAGAATTCTATCTTCGCTCATGGGGTAATTGCCAACACTTAATTTACCTTCATACCATGTGCAGAATATTTACTCCTCCCTTAGTACATACTACACTAATGAGTACAGATATAGGTGTATACTGGGTAGGGCAGCTCTGTGTTATCTTAAGAACCTTGCTGATAAAAACAATTCAATGATTCTTATCAGATGGCCAGAGCTTTCAGACTATGAAAAGAGTCCATGCAGTTTAGGGCCTTGAAATCTTGTTGTAATGCTTTCCTGTAATCTACCTTTTCAACCTTTTGATGTTGAGGATTAGTCTGTCCATCATTCATACTGTCCTTGCAAGCGAATTGTAGTCAATTGGTTGCATGAAGCTAGGACTTCCATATCTATTAATAGCAGTTGACTGAGCTGTAGGTCTGTGTAGTAGTTTTATACACCCTGCCTACAAATGTGACATACTTCTTCCATGCTTCTAATAGGATGGATGGCATGCTCAGCAGACTAGACAGTTAACAGCTCCAATAGTGTGGTGTTTGAGAAAGTAACACACATTCCTTGCTAGCTTGTGTGTGTGAAAGACTAGTGCATGCCCTATGGTAGTTATAGTGTACAGTAATGTGGGTTCAATTTGTGTTCCTGGTATGTGTGTAACACTGTGTGCAGGCTTGGCTGCCTGTGATATAACCAATTTATCTTGATCTGCAGATCTGAAGAAGGTAAGGACATTTTCTCTAAGAGATTGTTGAAGGCAGAGATAATGATAATATATTTGGTTGTTGTGGTGATTACACAGGCAAGGTAAGGTATTTATTTGAAATTCATCAGAGGCTCATTGACTATGCATGTATATACTAATGTATATATGCAAGTGGCCCATTCATTTCACTGCATATGGACATGGTAATTGGCCAGCCATGCAGTAGACCTATATTGTACAAGTTCTTTTTGTTCGTTAGTTAGTTAGTTAGTTAGATAAGAGTTTTACGGCCCAGTTTCCAACCTATTGGTTCAAGTCGATGGAGCCGACCACGGCCTTTTTTCCAGTTGTGGCTCACTGGCTTGTTTTCCCTACTCCATTGCTTATGTGGAGCATCACGCACAATGGCAGTAGGTTCCTTTTTCACAGGATCCGCCTCTCACGCGGAAGGCCCGGGTCTGCTTCCCAGGTCGAGTCATACCAAAGTTCTTTTAGATTCAATATCATACACCATACCTCCCAAGTGACCCGCATTTCGCGGGTTTGACCGGCATTTGAACACCCAAACCCCCTGACCGGCCCAGCTGTCTGAAAAACCTGCATGTCAATTTCCAAAGTGTTCATGGTTAGAGAACCACACAAATTGACAGATAATGGAGCTTACCGATAACTGAATCGTATCTTACACTTACAGCATATTCAATTGCAAGCGCTGCTGTTCAATGCATAGGCCTAGTCCGTACGTTGCATAGGTCTAGTCCGTATATCCGGACCTGTTTGCTCTCGCAACATCACTATTGGCTAACCTTTGCAGCAGTAATGGAATATATTCTTGTCACTGCGTTAATAGTTTTATACCCCGTGCAACGCTGCATTCAATAGAGAAAATGAATGCCCACTTTGCGGGTTAGAGGCGGGGCTTGTCTCAGAGTTTCCCATCAAACTACATTCTGGAGTGTGCTTGTCGTTCTGACGTACTGTGTGTTTTCATGGCTAGATCGAACGCCATGCCTTATGCACGCAAGTATATCTTGGAAATCACTTGCAGCATGTTACGACCATCGGTGACATATCGAGTTGACTTTTGCAAACTGGACGGTACCGGTAATGCACCAAAAATTGCGGCAACAATTAACAATTAAATATTGTGATTAGGAGAGGTTTTAGTCATTTGTGAGTATCATGCAGTATATGCCCTCATATTATTTTGGTATGATCTCTCAACACATTATTTTTTTAGGTTACCACCAAAAAATCAGTACCGTACTGAACTTGTTTTCGTGCGGTAACATAGCAAAATTGTTGTCTTATTTGCGAAATAAGTGCCACCATTTTGGGTGTAGACACTTCTAAAATTCAAAAATTTTTGAAAAGGGGAGGGAGACACCCCCTTCCCTTATATCCCTCCCCCAGGCCAGCGATCAACCAACGGACAGATCAGTTGCACCCACATCTAGCCTCTCGGAACTTGGGAGCTATGATACACTTGTACCCAAAGTTGCATACTGAGATTTCACGGGCTGGTAGTATGTACACACATACAGTAAATACCAGAGTGTTGATTGAGCCTTGGTAATTAGTTTTTATGTTCCTTGAAGTTTAAAGTCCATTCTGGAAAGTGTGTAAATGCTTCGCAGGCCTTAAATTTTGAGGTGGGCGAGTGTGATTGCTGGCCATATCACTCACCTCAAATCACCGTGAGGAGTACTGTGATGTTTTGCACACCTAGATAGAGATTTTGAGCCCATATAAGTCTTTTAAAAAAGTTCAGTAAAACAGCACACCTACCACACTCCTTAATTTTCTTAGGAATGTGATATGTAGCACGCCGAGAGAATCTAAAACTCAAGGCCTGGCTTCGTCAAATATCTTTGGCATGTGATTAAAACTGACACTCCCATTCAATTGCAAGATTTTATGAACTGTTCTTAATTCATAGTTAAATTAGGAAATAGGATTGGCATAACATAAAAATTTAGCACCTTTAAAATGGACTTTCCAGTTTGGTCCTAGTGACACATTTTTAACAAACAAATCAACAGCTTCAGAGAGGGTGCTGAAACTTTAAAAATAAAATAAAGTCACAATTTGAATGCTTTCTTAATATTTTTTCCAAGTAAAAAAAGGCCTTATTTCCACCTGAGCAGTTACTTGCAAAGGCTGTGGAGAGGACTGATTGCTTAGTGCTGTGAAAAAAAAAGAAAAGCAATGTTAATACATTGAGCCAAACTGCACTGTAGATTCTTGTGGCATAGCATCAATTAATGTGCACCTAGTGGATTAGCTGTGCCATGACCCCTGTCTGTCCAGTGATTTAAAAATAAATACTGTCAGACAGCCACAGTATGTGATCTAGGTATTATAGGTCTACATCCAAGTAGGTACAAACACATACAAGCATTTACCAACCTACAGGCATATACCCCTATGTGTATGCATTACGTACAGGTATGCATATATCTACAGCTACAAGCATTTCTTACTTCCAGGATTGTCTTCCTCAACTCTCTGCTTTAATTATGGTCTGCCTGAAAAACTTCAAAAGATTCAGAACTTGGCAGCACATATTGTCAAAAGTGATGTCAGACAATCCCACCTTCAAATGATCTTTACTGGCTATAGCTATTGGTGAGAGAATCAAATTTAAAATACTGCTGTTTACTTTTTGTGCTCAATATTTGAAACAGCCTGTGATCTCTCAGCTTCTCTCTCCTTATGCGGATTATTTGTGATCTTCGTTCCTCTGGGAAGGCTTTCCTGACTCTTTTTAATCCATGATTGAAATGATATGGATACTGATGCTTTGCATATGCTGCTACCTACTTGTGGAACCAGTTACCCGACCATATTCGGTTATGTACTGATACTTCTGTGTTGAATGATTGCCACACATTTCTTTGCTTGTTACTTTGAATGTAATTAATTAGTTGTTTGAAATTTTTGCCAAGCACCTAGAGCAGCTACACTGTGTTCCTTATATTTATAGTCACCCATACTGTACCTGCATATACATGTGTTTAAGCATGTATGTGCACAAATGCATTTTTATACAGTATACCCTAATAACACTATATAATCCTACTGTATGCCATAACCATAACTCTAAACCATGTATGACATACAGTAAGTTCAGGGCATTTGTAATTTTGTATGAGAGCTGAGCCTTTTCCAGGATTTTAGGAGGAACAATCCATGCATACAAGTAGGTAGGGAGTTCCAGACTACTTTGCTTGTACACCTCAGATATGAACTGATAGGGCTCCCTGCAGTACTTTTTGGTATGGTTTTTGAAAGGTTTGGCTTTTGAAACAGTCTTACATGTTGTATTGTATTGTGCATGCAAGAAGGGAAGTCAAGCAGGTTTACTATATCCTAGCTGTCAGAGTTCTCATAGGTCTGCTCATCATCATTTGCCTAGCTATGTTTTATTAAAAATGTCAACATGGTAGCAAAAGCTAAATCATCAAACAGTGGCATCAGTGGTGACTTCTGAGCTTTTGTCCAGTACAAAAGTGATTGAGAAAAAAAAAAGATGGATACTTTCCTCTCAAGAGCTTGGTAACAAACTTGAGTAGAGATGCTTGGATCACTCTTAATAATTCACATGAGGAAAATTTGGAACTAAAGCAAAAGGTTATTGAACAGGGGGAGTCCTAGCAAGAAAATCCTGTCTCAGCAAATGAGGTGGAGTTGGAAATGTTCTAGATGAGACAGAATATGTCTGTATAGTTGGCATTAGTGAAATTACAAAAATGAAAATTCTTTGCAATCTTCCAGTGAAATGAAAACTGTTCATTTGGAAGGAAGTTCTAAATATTGACTGTTGCCATGGTGTAAAGCAGGGTACACTACCCAATGTTGTACTAGACAACGTCCAATTGTCAAATTCACATGGTATTGAAAATTAGAGAAATGTAATCTTGAGTTATTTAACTGAATCCCAAGAGTATATTGTTATCAAAGATGATTAAAGCCAAGCTAACCAACTCCTCAGTCAAGCAAATGAGCACAATGAAGTCATTTACTGCTAGACACTGAGTGGTTGCAGTCAAAACTTGGTGAAGCCTGCAGACCAAAGATAAAGAATAATACAGTAAATATAAGAAATTACTGTATGATAACAGACAGTATGTTTACATGTTATGCTAGAACTGCCATGCACTGGCTGCAGATGAATATTCATCATCTCTTGTAATCTTATCTAACTTTTAAGTCATTATTTATTTATTTATTTTTTTTTTTGTAGTATTTCATTTATTGTTGTCAGGGCATTATTCTATAGAGTAGAGTAGAGTAGAGTAGAGTAGAGTAGAGTAGAGTAGAGTAGAGTAGAGTAGAGTAGAGTAGAGTAGAGTAGAGTAGAGTAGAGTAGAGTAGAGTAGAGTAGAGTAGAGTAGAGTAGAGTAGAGTAGAGTAGAGTAGAGTAGAGTAGAGTAGAGTAGAGTAGAGTAGAGTAGAGTAGAGTAGAGTAGAGTAGAGTAGAGTAGAGTAGAGTAAACTTTATTGAATTCAAGAAGGAAATTACATGTCTGTGATAAAAGGAAAGTAAAAAGAATGTGCATGAGCAATATGGCAAAAACATAAAAAAGCATAAGAAGTAACAAAAGCAGCAGGAAATTAAGTTGAAAAGTACAAAACAATTAAAGAAAAGAAAGTAAAAGAAGAAAAGGACCCTAAAAGTGAAAAGCATATTATAGACATAGGAAACATCAAAAGATAAATGAATACAGAAGTGTAACTATTGATGCAGTGATTTCAACATTAGTCTCATGAAAATGGTACCAAAAATTTTGCAGATTTTTAATTGTGCTTGGTTTAGAGATCTATTTCCATTAATTGACAAAACAACCCCATATTTTGGTCACGTATAATTGACCTGTATGTGATGTCAAGGCATTTCAATCTGGCACACTGGATTGAAGTGATCACACAGTATGCATTGGTAATTGTGTTACTGAAATGTGCAGACAACAGCATCTAAGTAAGAATTGTTGTAAGGCAAGGCAGTGGCGTTGGTGCATGACCTCTATAGATAACATTTTTGAAAATTTCGTATTCCCAGATAAGAAAAGTAGACTACTTATAAATGATAGCAGTGACCACCTACCATCATTTAATATCACTGACTATAATATACATGCATACACGTACTGTAGGGGAAAGGCACAAGAGTATCAGGAGAGTAGATGAGGATACTCTTTCATTGTTCCAATGTTAAGAGTTTTAAATCAGGTACAGTAGGTTGGGACTTGGTTTACATGGCAACTGATTTAAATGGAGCTCATTTTATCAACATGATTACTACAGTACCTCAAACATATTGCTCACTAAGAAAAATATTAAACCCTTTCGCTATGCATGGTTTCGCTGTGAAACAATTAATTGAACTAGTATTTTCCGAGATAGTCTGTACTGTATGAACCTGTATATGTAATCATGTTTTGGGTACAGAATAGTGCAGGTGAGTGGGAATTACAAAGTGTAAATAGGAGGTAAGTATCATGTGTTTGTAGATTCCCAAATCTATAGTGGTCCCAGAGTAAAGGGAAGATACCATATGGTTGCAAAAGAAGATGGAAAATGTTTTTTTTTTTAAAAAAATATATGCTTCTGCAAACTATTTGCAAAAATAGACATTCCAATGTTTAATAAAGTATTTACTGAATGTGTGCATTGTGTCCATGTATAGTACATACCAGTATATACGCAGAATACAGTATAATACAGCTTGGATGGAGCAATATAGGCCCCTTCAGTAGCAAAAGGGTTAATTTAAACAAGAATTAAAACCTGATAAACCTTGGGTTATACATAGGCTAAAAATGTTTCAAAGAAGCAAAAACATTACAGCATTAGTGACATTTAACAAAAACAAAACATTGCAAAGAAAACAGAATTACCAAATCAACATAAATTTACTTCAGCTGTGCTGAGAATTTTCACTAAAAGGAGTATTTTACTAATCTCTATTGGTAATGCTTTAAGGATGTAAGAAGTGAAAGCTGTTGAACCATACAGTATGTTGTGAAACCATTTGTGTATTTAAAGCATTGCATCATTTCCATCTGGCATTTTTCCAAATAATATGAAAGTTGTTGAAGTCATTCCAGTTTTTAAATGTGATGAGAAGAACTTTTTCACAAATTATCAACCAGTTTCTCTATTACCTCAATTTTCAGAAATACTTGGAAAACTATTTGAAAAAAGAAAGCATGGTTTTATCATCAAAAATCACCCCCTCATTGACAGTCAGTATGCTTTTAAGATCTGGCTGTTTCAAACATCCATGGCATTTATTGCAATAACTAGAAGAATGACTTAATCTTTTGATGATAAGATCAGCAATTCTTTATTGACTACAAAAAAGCATTTGATACCATTCTGGTTCTGCCCAGGACTAGTTGACTAGTTATTTTTCTTTAATAAGGATAAGGAAGCAGTTTGTTGGATTACAAAGAATTAAAATCAGAAGTAATGTGCTATGTGGTATGCCCAAAGGATCTGTGCTTGGGTCAAAACTATTTAATCTGTAACTTATCAAATTTAATGAAACTAATATTTTTGCTGATGATACAAATATTTTTTATTCTCATAATTATGTCATTCTCCTTTTTAGACAAAAAAGCTATTAACTTCAAAAACTGAGCATATGGTTTGTAGTAAGTAAAATTATCCCTTTATATGGTTAAGACTAATAATACTGCATGGTTTGGTTTTTTTCCAAACCCTTAGTAAGTGTGATGGGGTGGTTACTATGTCAGGTTAGCATTGAAAAACATGTTACCAATTGCCTTTGTTTTAGACTGTATGCTCAAGTGGAAAGCAAATTGTTTAATTAAATCTAAGAACTTTCCAAAATCCATTGTAGATTTGTAGCTTTAATTCATAAATCAAATAATTTTCTAAATTATACCATTATTGCATGTATTGTGCATGAAATAGGGAAAAATATATGGTCCACCAATATTCTGAAAACAAAAGAACTTTATTCTTATTATGCAAAGCAAAACAGCTGTAAAACCATTGAATCATTTGAAAGAATATGGATAACATTAGTAAAAACATAAATAATGTACTAAACTAAAATATTACTTATTTAACCCTTTACCGTTGTGCTCCAATCGGGGCATATTTGCGCGCCTTGGGAGTGGGCAGAAAAGCTGAGGCAGCACGCTGGCATCAGCTCCCGCAGGCTATTGACCATGTGATCTTAAACTATTGTCTCTCTCGTTGTGGCTAAATTTTCTGGTAGCTACTTGCAGTTTCGAGCTCCGCGTGAAACAGTAAAGATGGGTGACAGCCATGCTCTCCGTCTGGGTCCAAAAGGACCCAAACAATGGTAAAGGGTTAATGGTATGACAATTCCAGCTATGGTAGCACAATGAAATAAAAAAGCCAGGTATTATCCAGGGTATTGTTGACCCCTTGACTAGACATCAGCTACACTAGCACTGTACAGTACTCTACCTTATATTTATAATGTTGTATGGATGTTTGACTTGCCCCAGAAATCTTTTCAATAGGCAAAGCCCAGTGATGGAGTGTGGGGAGGGCCAACAGAGACAAAGGATCATTTGTTGTTGAAGAAGATGAACCTCTTTGTTTATGTGCTGTAAGCTTCAGCCCAAGCTTCGACAAATCCCCCGCCCGACAGCCTGAGACAAGTAAAAAATCACTGGGGCAACTACCGGCTCATTGTTGCAGCCTGCCGGGCAAGTACCCCCAGCCTTAAATTTTTGAGTTGTGCAAACTGGCTTTTGTACTTTTAGACTATTAAAAATTATATGTCCTCAACAGATTTGAATTGGACAAGTAGATATTTATGCGGGCAAGTAGATTGAGAAAACAGCTAGCCCGCAGGGCAAGTACAAAAAAAAAATTGTCGAAGCCTGCTTCAGCCTATAGGAAGTAAAACTGGTTGTTCTGCTGGAACCCACTATATATACTTACAGGCAATGTCTAGTTAGGGAACAGTCCATCCACTTTGGAATTATCACTGGTGATAAAATTCCTAGCTGGTGGCACTTTCCAGAAAAAGCTATGCTTTAACCTGAAATACTGTCAAGAGTGAACACTGCACAAGCGTTGCAGCTCAACCCTTCCCCCTCCCCAAAATGCTTCACAGTTTTGCTTTGCAGCTTTTACACTCTGCTCTATGTCTATAAATATCTTTTTCGTACTATTTGGTTTCCAGCAACCTTATCTGAAGCGCATCAGAGAGTCATATTGAATAAGAATATCTTAGATAGGATATGAATAAACATACAACTTGCTGCAAACCAGCTGGGGGTTTAACCTTGAGCTCATCCTGTCCCATCCACTTCCCTTCCCTCCCCCACTCATTTTTTGCCCACATTGCTTCACATTTAAAGGAAAACATTGCCTTAAGGTATTGATCAAATAACAAATTGATTTTCTTTTTCTGTTTTTCATGCACTTCTAAAACTGGGAAAAAATTTGGTCCAAAAAAGTTGAAGTTTTATGGAGATACGTTTTGAAAGAAATAATGTTGAATCTAAGGAGTTGGGTGGGGTGAAAATATAATCCATGTGACCTGTGTGTGCATGGCAACCTCAGTACAGAAAAAGGGAAGTAATTTTTCATGTTCACTATAAATGTTCATATCTGGATGGATGTTATTACATGCTTTTGAATTTATTGTGCAACTTACAATTACTTTCAGAAAGAATGAAACAGGAAACGGTAGAGTCCATTTCGCTTTCAAAGAAATTGATTTGATACTGAATGTAAAAATGAATCCCAAATGACCTACATACAGCAGTTTATTGTTGTATCTTAAAAAAAAGAATACATTATTGGCTCAAAGAAAAAAAAAAAAGAGAGAAACTCCCCTTGAAATACCCCCCAAAAGTACCAAGGTATGTGAATCTATCATTACTGTGAATGTGTTTAGCAAACATGCAATGTCAATATCCATTACAGCAAAAGGTTACCTAAGACAAGCTACCTTTACCCCTCCCCCTCCCTCCAATCAAATATAACCCCATTAGTCTTGTGTGTATGGCTAGTAATCTTAATTCAGAGTGAATAAACATATTCAGACAAAACCCATGTTCTAGTCTGCCCCAAATGACATGAACTTACTGGAATTTTGAAAAATTGTACAACGGGGTCAAAAGAAGGTATGTTCAAATAGTTCCTTGGTCTAACTTCAAGACATTGAAAAGAAGGCATTTTTATAAACACATTTAGTTGCTTAGCATATCTTGAAGATAATGAGAAAGCCTGATGATAAAGATCAATATTATAAGGTCTCTGCTTTAAACATTGCCCTACCTTTAGTATATGTTGGGAATACTTTATCAAGCTGTTCCCACATACCAGTCACCTGATTTAGGGATAAATTTGGGATATTGCCAGTGGAGTAACCATAATAATACATGGTATTCCATTGCAGTCAAGGTGCAGTATGTACAAATTGCTAAGATTGCCTTGCCTGCATTTTCACACGGAAGATAAAGAGTTGGATTGTAGAGTGCAGTGATGCATGCATTATTCAACATGTTGTCTGCTGTTGCATGGCATCTTCATTTGTTGTGTCTGGAAGTCTAGACTAAATAGGCTCAGCCTTATTACAATCAGATCAAAGTTTCATACATAGCCAGGCAAGGCATGTTGCATCTGCAGTTCCTGAATTAATCAGAGAGAGAGAAAAAAAAGGCTAGGAAAATGTTTGAATCACCTGTTTTTCCACTTGTCTGTAATTGAAAATTGGTAATAAAACTGGGAGTGGAACAAAGAATAGTCCAACTGTCTGGATTTTATGAGTGTCTGCGTTCATATCCTTAGCATTTATTACTGTGATGATTGTGTAGTAATTTTAGTGAAAGATGGCAAAGAAGCTATATGCAGGAACAAACATTAGACACAAGATAAGCTGTACATGGAGAGCTGTGCTATATTGTACCCAAACACCCCTTCTCCTAGGAAAGTCTATAAAAGACCACCATTCATGTGGATAGGATATGGATATATTGTAAAAATTATTGTTTGAGAGGTAAGAAGGAAGCAAGGATTAAATATCTGACAGTATATTGCATCAATTTAGGTGTCAGAGATATATTTATCAAATAATTCCAGCTTTGAAAAGGTAATAGGATAGAAAGAAAGGAAGGATGAGGAGGGTGTCCAAATAACATTTACAAAGGATTGTGGGATAGTCCTTTTGCATGTACAGTATGTCATTTTTGGCAATGGTAGTAAAACTGATGAAAAGCATGCATATCAAAAATATATGCCACATTTACTGACCAATAGTGGTACCCAACCTCTTCCCACTGAAAATCCTGGACATGTGTCTGATGGAGTCTTCTTTTGTAGTATGTTATATTTTTCTTTTCTCTTTTGTTTTTTTCACCCTCCTTCCTCCCTACCCCCCTACCCTACCCCACTCCCCCATCTTCTCATGTGAGTTAGCTGTGATGAATACTTACTGGAAAAATGAACATGCAGTATTCATACATCTGAATATTGATTTGACTGAAATTTGGTGCACATTTATTGGTTAGAACTCTTTTTCATTAAATCAAACTGTATTTAGACAATCATAGTAAATGACACTAAAAGTTAGTCTTGTGGTTTCATTTTTCCACACTTGCTGTGTGAATGACATGTAAAAGCAAACAAACTACCTAATACTCTCCTAACCACAAAGTACTTTGTAAAATAGTTTTTATAGATAAGATTTATGTTATTGAAGCTGTCAGCTCAAGTGGGGATGGACTGCTTGAAATGTTAACTACAAAGTCCCACAAGGAAGGGATCTTACTATGTTAAGTGTAAGCTGTTTATCCTAACATTGATGCCATTGGAATTTGCATATTATAGTAATCAAAGCCTTCCAACATGAATCAAACATTTGTCAAATTGTCATGGTTAAAATTCATTTGAAAAAATAAATAAGGTAAAGGGGTAATATTCAGACTTTGAGCCTTCAAGTTTTTTTTGCAGAGTTATGAGAAGTTTCCTAACAGGCTAATGATGACCCTAATTCCTAATTTAATTCATTATCTTGACAAAGGATACAACTGATACAATACAATATGGTAACAGCAGGTCCCCAAAGGGTCTCTTGCTATTAATGAAAGAGGGTGCCATTTCAAAATAAGATTTGAAAATATCCATTGTGCAACTGGTACTGCCAAGTGAAATTTGAGTGTTTGTGGTGTGTGTGAGCTAGGGGCCTGCTCTTGACACCCACCTCATTGTTTCAACAATCAACCCTGAATGTCAGTGTTACAGTAAGGTAGGGGTTCTGGTCAAGAACAGGATTGGGTGTGAGTATTTGTATTAACAGAGAGAGATAGGACACAACTTGTTTGAGTGGTGATAAAATTGGTTGACCACAGGGGAGATTGACCATTCATTTTAGGACCCTGATACTGTAGCTGAACATGAAACAATCGTTGTGTATCCTTTCCACTCTTTCAAAGAGAGGGCTACCTGTATTTGGTGTCTGCCAGATGAGTGACTTTAGGCAGTTCAGGGAAATGAATGTAGAAAGGAAGTATACATCATTGTGCACAGACTTGAAAACCATTAAGTTTTGCAAAGTTGCTTTGTTCTGTGTCACAAAAAGATCATTGGCATGGTGATAATTAGCAAAAGGACAGAAACACATTTAAGTACAGTAGGTGTATGAGCAAACCCTAGCCTTGTCTATGAAGTAGTACTTCCATGATGCAGTCAAGGATGGTCCCTGGTAGGGCATGGAAGTAAAAGTTTCCATTCAAGCTAATGGGTGTGTCTAAAGCTGAACCATCAAATAGCAATAAGGAAGGAAAGCAGCAGGCAAGGTATTCTGAGTATGTCTGCTTCCTTAGTGTAGTACAAGAACATTAATAGGCTGAATGCTGTAAACATTGTGCATATTGTTAAACTAAAGAAATCTACATAGCCCCTCCTCACCTCCTATTTACAATATGTAACCCTACTTAACTGTGGTATTGGCGAGTTGACAGCGTAAAAAGCTGGATATCTAGAAACCCGAAGGGCGCCACCTCACTCTTACTTGCCACCATGCTTTTTGGATGTCGCTGTGTTCTTTGGCTTAAGAAAGTTTCCATTTTTGGGGATTATTGCAATGGTGTTTTCAGATTTTCCCAGCAGAATGTCTTCCAAGAGAAATAAGGACTATGAGATGTCCAGTAGCTCGAATGTGATGAGTATTCTTGTTTTTTGGGGAGGTTTTTGTATTGCGAAGTTGGGGTTTCCTATCACATGGTTTTTTCCCCATTGAATTTGTATAGGCATCTTTTCCACGTTAGTTAAGTGGAACTCTACAGTATGTACTCCTGATGTGTTTGTAATTATTTAGATATCAGAGGAAGTATGTACAGTATTTTTTTCCTTGTTTTCCCATTTTAATACGATCTTTTGTGACACACAGTGAAGTATAAACTGCAATGCATGGGCTCTATCTATGGCAATTATTGACTCATGTACCATCCCTATGGTTCATTAGGGAGCTATGGCAGAGCTATACTGGTTAAGTGCTAAATAAACGTTCAAGGTTAGGCCAATTTCCTTTTTTGTTTTGTATAGCAGAATGCCATAAGCCCACTTTCCCCTCCTTTCCTTTCACAGGCATTAAGAGGGCTGTTACAATGACCGATAATGTAAAAGTAGAACTTAAAACCACTAATATAAACAAAAAGTACAGATAATGTAAACAAATTTACTGTGTAAAAACTTGTTTCTACTGATAATGCAAAAAAAAAAATATCCCCCCCCCCCCCTCCCTGTTGCTCCTGCTTTATTCCACTAGGAAGGCTTTCTTGACTCTTTCTAATCCATGATTGAAGTCATATGGATATCAATGCTTTGCATATGCCATCCCTATTTATGAAACCAGTTACCTGTACATGGTTGTGCACTGATCTTTCCTAAATTAAGGGGAACCTGGAGACTCATTTCTATGCTAATTGCTTTTTTGAAATATTAATTAGTTGTTTGAATTTTTTGTTAAGCATCTAGAGCATGCAGCTACACTTTTGTTCCAGATTTAGTGCTGTATTTAGTAGATGTATTTTTATTATTCATTATTTTAAATGGCATAGGTATACTTGTAGAAGACTAACATACTATGGGTACTTTATATCTTTGAATGTGCATATTTAGGCCTCTTTGTCACCCTTTTTTTTTTTTTTAATTTTTCCCTTTAACATTTTAATGAGAAACATGCACCGAAAAAGAATACATTGAAGCGACTGTGTTCATTCACAACTTGCTTTGGGGCAATTAAAGCGTTTCCTCCATTTTTAAACTGTAGATGCTCTGAAATTCCAAGCACCTATTCAGCACATGTCTGTAAGTTAGAGTATTGTGCCAGCTTTTATACTTACAGTATAATGGCTGGTGGTGTCCAATACTTCCTCTCTCCCTACTGCTAATATAGCAACTATATCGTGACCTTTGGCATTGGAACCAACATTTCATGTCTTTAACTTCCCCTCTTTCCTTCCTCCTAATAAGTATTTATTTATTCCTAATTCTGTGACCTATTCAGACATGTTTAGCTGTGATATCATACAGCTGCCAGGTTGTTTTTGCTGCCCTGATTTGCCCTGAAATATGTCTAAACTCAGACAGACATACACACAGGATGCACTGTAGACAGGAGATGGCTCTTATCATAGTACCTTGCTCCCTTAATGGTTGCATATACAATCCTGTGCCAGGCCTGAACAAACATTTTAGTACACATCATAGTGTGAGCAGTACTGCAGTGGCAAAAAGTTGAAGGAAGGCCCTTCTATGGATATAGTGTTCAATATGTGCAAGTTAATTTTGAGGGGTCGTGAAGAAAGGACATTGTGAACTGTAACATGCTGGTAGAGTGCAACTTTATAAGCCAAATCAACTTGAATTTTGGGTTGATATAAAAAAAAAAAAGCAGTTGAAATACCTAAATGATTGTCAGATAGTTAAAAGAGATGATTAGGAAGTTGAACTTGGACATACAGAGAGCACTGCATAGCTGGTCAGGTAAGCACAGGATATGCATTTACTTAGGTGTAGCGTATTGTCTGAACGACGTGTTTTATTACATTTGCTTTGTTACTGCATGTACGTTGTGTGTTACCATAAGGATAACTTTGGTTGAAGTATTTCTTGCTATATACACTCATACCTCATTCTGATTTACAGTACAGTGTCCTAAGCATGACCTAAGAGGTCAACGCACTACTGTGCTAACAACTTTTGCTATTAATTGCAGGATATTAATAAAGGAATGCACTATGTAGGTGTTGAGAATTGAGGCTCACAGATGGCTTTTGTTGTCGAGTCGAATTGTAATTGATCCAGTGAGTAACTTTACATGTTATGACTTAAAAAACAAATGCACTCATCACATGAATTAGCTTGCATAATACATGATTCAGTTTGCCTTGATTGAAATGTTGGCTGTTGAATGAATTGAATTGCATGTACGTTAACATATTTTTTCTTCAGACCAGGGATATACTTATTCCAAGTTAATAATTGCCTTAAAATTATTCAATGCTCCTTCCTTTCTCAATTTCTTCACAGATAACAATCAGTTAGACAAATCACTGCTGCACTTGGAAATTGTTGTATTAGGGATCGTGACACCAGTTGCTATATTTTGTATGTGCGCTATCATCATATACCATTGCCGCAAGAAAAGCAGCTGCTTTGCAGAGACATCAGAGATGTCTGGGCATACTCCCAGAACGCCATCACAGTCTGATGTCAACACAGTAGTAAGTAAAAATTTAATGTTGTTGACTGTAGAGCAGTAATTTAGCCAATCTATGCATGTTGCCGATCCTTACCTTCTGTTTACCCTTTCTAATAATCCCCACTTTAATACCCACAGAGTAAATAGGAGATAAGTACCAGGGCTCTTAGATTCCCAAACCAGAGAGTGTTGGGAAGTTTATATCTATCCAATGAGACACAGTTATCTTTGCAAGAAATAGGGGGTGCGAAATTTGAGAAAAAAATGCCTAAAAACCCACTTGCTTAAACTATTTAGGCCTGCAAAATATGGTACCTAATTTGGAAAACTCCAAAAATAGGATCTTTTTGATAGCTCTAGTGGTATTGAAAAATTGCCTAGGATTCCATTGAAAGAGGAGTTGTTACCCAGCTTCTAACCAGGAAGTGAGACTCCAAAAGTGGTCCGTTAGCCCAAACATGTAATCCACAGTCTGTACTTCAAAATGCTTTCCCTGTTCTTATGGGAATAATTGATATGTACTGGTACTTGTGCCGTATTCCACTGAGCTTGTGCAGTCGTAAATTCATGACTTAACAGCACCCCTGACACCGTCACCGTCTGATGTCACTACATTAGTAAGTATAAATTTCATGTTGTAGACTGTGTGCAGAGTGTATGGTTAAGCCAGGTTTGCTCTTGAATGAGACATTTTCAATATTCACATTGGGAAGTGGATCTTTTATGGGAGATTGAATAAAAGGATATACCAAACAAGCCACTTGTGTTTCCAAACTTCAGTTAGACTCAATTAGCTCAATTGAACCTCCAAAATCTGCTGTTTTGCTTATTTTTGACAATATTTCAAGAGTCACTCCATGCCTTAATTTCAAGGAAAGAGGAGTAAGTACCTAACTCTGGCACTCTGCAGTAGTCTGATAAATAACCCATATCCATCCTTTGAAAATAAGTGTCCATTTTTTGAGAACATATTCATGCCAGTGTTTTAACTAAGATCTTCTAAGTTTGGTATTGGCAGTCTATATTGCCCTTTTTAGCACTTATTCATACTATAGGCATATGTAACCTTCACTTACCGGCAGTTAAACCTGGCAAATGAATAGGATTCTCCTCCCAATTAGGTTGTTCTTCCAGTAGGTTATTTTTCATTTGCCAGGTTTAACTCTGCATAAGAAAGGGTTACAAACAGAGATATTGTAAGTATCAGATCTTGTAGCTCTCTAAAACCAAAAAGTTCTGTAGATTTATAAACATTTATTTATTCATGTGAAAAAAGGCATTAACTCATACCCCTGACATTGCACTCCTCTTCAAGTACCATTTGGATCCCATTTTCTTCTTAATACGTAACCTACTGTGAAGTAAGCTGTAGACCCCTGTATCAAAGAACAAATCAGCTAGAGGTATAACTTGCAATTCTGGTGGACTGTTGCAAAATATGTTTAGCAATGGAAAAATACCCCAAATCCATCTAATGGCCTCCTTGATCAGCTCCCTTACTACCCCACTACATATATTTCATGACAAGGACATGAGCATTTCCTCTCCTCCTTTCTTTAGTTTTCAAAGGTGTCTGGATGCAAAACAATGCAACTTTTGTTGCTTTGAGTGTTTTCACCATTGTTGATGATGTCACCAAGAACTGTCAGCCATCTTGGTCCGCTTGCATGTGGAAATTGTTCCAGAGTGTTGTACTGTAGTGCAATGGTATACTTCGTCTGTGCTGCAGTTAGGCTTGTCTAGGAGTAAAGTTAATGTTTACCTTATATTTCCTAACAAACGCCCCTGGGGGAATTAAATTTTGGAAAGGGGGGCATTTATTCGTGGGTATATTTAAATAAAAAAGTAAGTAACCGGCGTCTATAAATTCTGCCATTCAACCAGTCATTTACCACCGATTATTTGCAAACTGAAAAAAGGGCTCAAATATACTTGAAACTTAATTTGGTTAGGATTCCCACAAATACCCAATCCTTTAAATTTCCGCCAAAACGAGATTAATTGATAATTACAAACGTATAAATTATACTGCTGCCATTCACCTGATTATTGGTTATATTTACTTGTTTTCCCCTCTAACACTGTAGTATAACCTGGAAAGTGCCGGGCTGGTTGTTCTACAAATTGTTCTGTACAAAAACACAAGTATAGACAGACTATCAGCTGCAGTATTTGGCTGTATTTTAAAGTCCCCAAGCTTGCCATATACAGTATATCTGTGCATGTTTTGTACACGTAACACCTGGAATCTTGTGAAGTTCCGTTGTTTCACGTACTATAGCGACAAACATGCGACTTCCCTCTGTCTAATAATTGGTAATTGGCATTAGGCTGGATTGTTAAATTAAATAATTGATAATCGGTCATTACCGTTTATAGCATAATCGGTCGAACACTAGCTAAATCTGTGGTTTGGACCTGTAACGTGAGGAGGCCTTGGCCTATACGCAGTCTTTAAAGGGCCAAACCTCTCACCCAAACTACAATTTTGGTACGGGGGTACCGAAATTCTCAATTGGCTCAGCTCCTTGATTGAGGGCTAATTCAAACAATGCAGAGTACCAAAGTTTATGTTACACAGCATGAACAGTACTGAAAGTGTTTTGATTATATAATTTAAGTGTTTCTTTACTCACATTGAAGCAATAAACTGAGATACATGTATCTGGATGAGCATGAATTTCAGACAATTGTGGGAGGGGCTTAAGTAAGAAGTTTAGGAGACTTGGTACTGTTTGCGGTAAGAGAACTGGACCTTTAAAAATTGTGAGGGGGTGTTTATTCGAGGGGGGATCTTGATTATTAAGGAATATATGGTAATAGGTTTCAGACCTTACATAAACTAGCTATTACACTTCTGTACTTACCTTCCCTTTAACTATATTGGACAGTCCATCTACTGCAGAATTATCACTGGCTTTGAAATCCTTGACTTGTGGCATTATAGTTGGACTAACAGTCTAGATATGGCAAGTTTGGCTAGTAGGTTCACAAAACATGGTAGCTTTTGGTAATTTTAGACATGGGCCCACAGTACCTTTTTAACTTTTTCGTTACCAAGTTATATGTATAAAACTTACTGAACATTTTTTCGTTCTTCTTGCAATATGAGGGGAGGGGATAAATCTAAACTACACCACTGCACTATACATTAAGATGTATCGATATACAGTACTCTTTTCTGTCCATCCCCATCCATGTGTATATCAGGCTGGTAGTGGAGATGTGGGGATAGGGAACCTTATGTTAGTTGGGATATTTATTGCAGGAATCTTGAAGAAAGAAAACTTGTTACGACCTTGGGGGATTTAGGTGTCGGTGTGGACCTGGTTCATTTACTGCCTTGCCGGTGCAGATGCGCTGTACATCAGCTCTAAACACATTTTAGAATCAATGCAGTAATGCAATTTATAGGCCATGTGTGGTGAGCAGTCCATACAAAAAATCCCACAAGCATTGTTGGTATACTTAGTGGTCAAGTAGTTAAAGCATCAGACTTGCAGTCAGCAGGTCAGGAGTTCTGGTGGTACAGAAGACTTAAACAACAGAACCTATTACTGTTGTGCTTATAGTGCTCAGCATAAGCAATGGAGTAGGGAGAACAGCAGTGAGCCACAACTGGAGAAAAGGCTGTGGTCGGCTTGACTTGATTCTATTGGTTGGAAAGAGGGCCATAAAATTCCATCTAACATCTGACAACATCAATAGGTTGCTCTTCTTAGCTTACTGTTGTACAAGTTAGCTGTTAGAGTCTCTGTACAATCTGGACAGGTACTGTACAATCCCCACCCCCAAGAAAACAATGAGTTTTATAGATCTTTCTGATATGACTCCCACCTTGCGATCATTTTTGTGGGAATTGACCTCGTTTTTTTTTTCTTTTCTTTTAAGTAATTGTACCTCTGCATTGTAACTTTTTCTTTTCTTGGTGGCGCTATATAACACATTTATGTTGGTGTGTAATGATCCCATCCAACTTAACTAAACAATGAGCTAGTATTAACAGTGTATAGGTATTGGTCAGGAGTGAAGTATTAAACAAGTGGGTTTATTAACTTTTTTATGTATCCAGTTAGATTGCTTCACACCATTAATTCTGGGGTGCACACACTACTTGTAAGTACCTGCAGTAGAAATTTTACAAACTAAGTACTGATGAATACCTATTAAGTGCCTCAAGTGCATGACAATTAGCTGTAACATGTTCACCAGCATTCAGGCATACTGTAGAGTCATTTTATTTAACTTAAAAGCAAGATCTTACCCTATGTAGGTGAATCATTGGTTTTGAAATTATGCTGGTATGATATAGGTTCTGTACATGTAAGCATTTTGATCTCGGTTAATTGTCAAGAAGTCTTATCAGTCTATAGTTGAAGAGGGGGCTACAGTATGATTGCATGGCAGTGACAGTACTTTTAACAGTTGATTTGTCTGATGAAAAGTCTCTCTACAATAGTTTACAAGGTACATACATTATGTAAGTAGTGTATTAGCTACCAGACTATTTCTCAGGGGCGTAGATCTGATTTGTGGGGCAAAAATTTTGCAACAGCTGAAATCCTAGATGATGTCTGTGACTGGACATGTCTATAAGCCATTCACCCACATGGATACCAGCAAACACCCACTATCCACAAAACATTCACAGTCACATTGATATGCATACTGTACACAAAACAAAATGCAGTATTATATTGCTTTAAAATGGCTGAAATTAGTGTTTTCTAGAAGTCGTAAAGTCATCTGTACACTTCAATAATTTATTGAATTTTTTTCCACCTGTTTTTTTGGTTTCGATGAAAAGAGAAACCTATGCATTCATGATGGCGTGTGTGTGTATGTATGTGTGTATGTGCGTGTGTGTGTGTATGTGTGTGTGTTTGTGACACTTTGCTTGTTTACACGATATCTTGAGAAGGGAAGATCTGACAGTTCTCAAACTTGGTACACAGATACCCCATACTGAGAGGAAGAACCCTATTTATTTTGGTTGAGGTCAAAGGTCATCTGGGGTCACAGGGGGTCAAAAACCAAAATCCTTGTATCTACATCGTCCCTCTCTTACCTCCTATATACCTATGTAATCCCCACTTACCCGCAACTATACCCTGGTAAACTAATAGCACAGTAGCCAGGGAGGGCGCTCTCCGAGAGGAGGACGGCCTCCCAAGTCCTCTTTCCCCTTACCACCAGACTGTTCAAACGCAACTTTGATTCCTACCACTGGACTTCCGCGGGAACGGTTTTTTTCCAGACGTCAACTGATAGCTGGCCCTTTCTGATGCCCTTTCCGAGGATTTTGATGAGTATCTTTTTCTTAGGGCGTTTTTTCGGGTCCCAGTAGTTTTCCCGCCCTTTACGGGTCTGGTCCTCTCGGTTTCCTTAGTCTCTTCTATGGGTACCGGTTCGGTGAATTTGTATTGCATCTTATTGTATCTCTTTCAGCTAGGCCGGTATCTTGCGTGATTTTGTATCTCTTTCAGCTGGGCCTGTCTAGCTTGTTGTTCGATCTGTTGGATCGTTTCCCAGTCCTTTGGACTCCCTCCCCCCACCCCTTTCGGGTGTCCTTAGTTTTTAATGGTTTTTTTCGGGGATTTCTGAGGACTTGGATTAATTTCAAACTTGATATGTTGATGCGTTATGATGTAAGGAAGAACCCTATTGATTTTGGTGGAGGTCAAAGGTCATTTGGGGTCACGTGGGGTCATAAACCCCGAAATCCTTGTTTACACGATATCTCATGGTAGAAAACTTGGATTAATTTCAAACTTGATATGTTGATGCGTTAGGATGTCAGGAAGAACCCTATTCATTTTGGTGGAGGTCAAAGGTCATTTGGGGTCACATTGGGTCAAACCCTGAAATCCTTGTTTACATGATATCTCATGGTAGAAAACTTGGATCAATTTCATACTTGATATGTTGATGCGTTATGATGTAAGGAAGAACCCTATTGATTTTGGTGGAGGTCAAAGGTCATTTGGGGTCACATGGGGTCAAACCCCGAAATCCTTGTTTACACGATATCTCATGGTAGAAAACTTGGATTAATTTCAAACTTGATATGTTGATGCGTTAGGATGTCAGAAAGAACCCTATTCATTTTGGTGGAGGTCAAAGGTCATTTGGGGTCACATTGGGTCAAACCCTGAAATCCTTGTTTACACGATATCTCATGGTAGGAAACTTGGATCAATTTCATACATGATATGCTGATGCGTTATGATATAAGGAAGAACCCTATTGATTTTGGTGGAGGTCAAAGGTCATTTGGGGTCACATGGGGTCAAACCCCGAAATCCTTGTTTACACGATATCTCATGGTAGAAAACTTGGATTAATTACAAACTTGACATGTTGATGCGTTATGATGTAAGGAAGAACCCTATTGATTTTGGTGGAGGTCAAAGGTCATTTGGGGTCACATGGGGTCAAACCCTGAAATCCTTGTTTACATGATATCTCATGGTAGAAAACTTGGATCAATTTCATACTTGATATGTTGATGCGTTATGATGTAAGATAGAACCCGATGTATTTTCGTGGAGGTCAAAGGTCAGTTGGGGTCACATGGGGTCAAAACCTGAAATCCTTGTTTACACTATATCTCAAGGTAGGAAACTTTGATTCATTTCAAACTTGATATGTTGATGTGTAATGATGTAAGAAATAACCCAATAAATTTTGGTGGAGGTCAAAGGTCATTTGGGGTCACATGGGGTCAAACTCGGAACTTCTTGTTTACACTATATCTCAAGGTAGGAAGCTTGGATTGATTTCAAACTTGATATGTTGATGCGTTATGATGGGAGGAAGAACCCTATTGATTTTGGTAGAGGTCAAAGGTCATTTGGGGTCATAAGGGTCAAACTCAGAAAAACTTGTTTAGGATAGCTCAAGGTATGAAAGGTGGATGGATTTCAAAATTAGTATGTAAATGAATTATGGTGAGAAGATGGTCTGTATAAGGTTATTTTTTTTGTGGAGGTGAAAGGACATCTGGGGTCATGATCAGTCAAACTTTGAAAAACTTGTCAAAGTGGGATATCTCAAGGTAGGAAACTTGGATGGATTTCCCAATTAGTATGTGGATGTGTTATGGCGAGTTGAAAGTACTGTACCTGTTGTTTTTGGTGGAGGTCAATGGTCATCTGGTATCACCTGGCATCAAACTCTGAAAACCTTGTTTGCAGAATATCTAAAGGCACAGTCTGAAAGAAAAACCAGTCACTTACAGGTGGAGACAAAGGCTATTTTGGGTCACCAGTTGTTACAAGAAATGTAGCATTTTATTGAAAAGAGCATGTATGTATCATTGAAACCTCAATGCACTTTTGCATTCTGGTTCTTAATCTGCCAAAATTATTGGGGGATGATATTCCCCCCCCCCACATTTTCATTAGAGTGGCAATTAATTGCTTCCCCTGATTTTCCCCCACCAGGATTGAGGTCCTTGCTACATCTACTTAAACCCATCAGTTTCATTCAGTTAACTGTACATTGCCCTTCTACTGTCAGGTGCAGATCCAGACATTCTCAAAGGGTGGGGGGGGGGGGGGGAGGCTGACCTAAGAGAAAACAGGAGTGTGAGGGAGTTGCACTGCTAATTTCCTGTATGTTTTATTGTTGATGTGCCAAAAAAGGGAGGACTGAGGCGGTAAAAGTATGGCTACTTAATTTAATTATAGTTATTTAACTAACGAACTGACTGCTTATGTTGAGATTCTGATTTTCATCAGTCACATGACTTTGAACCTCTGGAACAATGAACCTTGGGAACAATGACATAGGCCCCACATATAGTATACTGTTAGCTACATGAAAAGTAAAAGTTTCATTTTGCACATTCCAAATAGCTAGGTTCTTACTACAGGTAAGGAATGCTATTGGCATATTCTATAACCGTCTATACACAAACACACAGGGGGCAGGGAATATGGATAAGTGCATGTGGTATAAGTGGTTTGACTTAGTACATGTACATAGGACTATGATTTATAATGTATAACTGCTATATCTAGGATAGCTAGCTGGTAGCACAGGTCAGATATTTACCCTGCCTCTCCTTATAGCAACATCTACTGTAGATCAATAAAGTCTTTTACTATGGGGGTATAGTGTCCACGGTCAAATTTATGAGCTTGCTGTTTCATGAAGTACGTATTTTACGGTTGTCGGGTTGAGATTTCTCGTTCCAGATTAAATCCATTTCTTTTCTGTGTAGAATAGATTCAGTCATTTTGTGAAAGTTATTAATGCAAATTAGGTAGTAGGTATGCAAGTACAGAATCTATAGCACACACACACACTCTTATCCTCTCACATATGTAAAAAACCCATAGAAATTGCAATTTATTAAAAGAAAGTGCAGAAATGCCAACTGTATTGCTTTGGCAAATCCATTAACTATTAATGTCATGTTTTGGTATTGTTACGTTGTCTGAAAGGAAAATGTAAAGCTCATTTCAGTGAAAAGTTGCATCTCAGGTCATTTGTTAAGATTTTTAAATCCATATTGCATTCAACAAAACCTTAGTTTTGTCTGTTAACAGATGAACTGTACATGCAAGTTGTTTTTGGTGAAAGTAATTAGTTTTTACGAGCGAATGCGAAGTATAGTAGCCGCTTTTGGACTTCTTACAGTGTTTACATTATGTGCCTTGTTGGTTTAGTTACTTTGCAAGTGTTTGTAAAAGGGGTTAACCATGGAAGCAGATAATATATTTAAGGATGTCTCTGGGTTCATTACACGTTCAGGCATATTTAGGGATATTTCAAATACATGGTTCTTGGAACGACTGTATGCGGTTTTCAGAAGCCCTTTCTATAGTTTTGTCAACTGCAGTTCTTTATGACATGGTCGTTAAATTGTTAATACCCTTCTTTTCTTACAGTTTAAAACATCCGAGCAATCTGTTGACGTAAAAGTTTAGGCGTTGTTTTAAGAAAAAGATTGAACGGGTGATTTCTTTTCATAATGAAGAAACTTATAACTGTAACAAGAGCCACAAACTAAAGTTATGTTTTATTTTGTTCAAAATTGAAGATCTTCACAGAGGTTTAGGAACAGAGAGCGCATAAGAAAACGTAGTCTCCCAGATGCGAAAATTGCGTAATATTTAGTGCTTAGTTTTCTTCTGACCTAGAGGTTTCAACTGAAACATGAATCGCCGTTACGAATAGATGCTTGCTTTGCCAGTGACCACATGATCAGCCGAAGGACATGATATAGTTGATGTTATCAAATTTTACCGTGGCTTTAAAAAAGCCATTTTGAGATTTTGATGTGTTTCAGTTGAAAGTCAAATGTGCTATACGCAGGGTTTGCATCGAAATAACTTAGTTAACCTCAAACAAAGTTTTTTTCTGCAATTTGCAAGTATTCTCACATAAGATTTTTTCATAGGTGGCTGTACTTGGCAGCATGGCATAATTACATTTAGCAATCTTGTATGCCAAATTTAAAACCGGTTCCTTTGAACAACTGTACTGTAAGCGAAAGACCGCAAGCCGCGCACTTAATATAAAAGAAAGAGAAGGCTAATGAGAAATTTTTCACTGTTTTTTTTGTTGACAGTTATATAGTAGGAATGGGAAGAGAGATCTCTGGTAAGGAGTAGCAAAATAAAAGACTGCGTAGTTATCACTCTCTACCCTTAAACCTCATTAAAACCAAGATGAAAGCTAAGTTACATCTCTTCTGATCTGGAAGTATACGCATGCTTTGTTGGTGATCATGCGATGCATTCACATACAGGTGGTCCGGTTGAACTGCCGAACCGTAATAAGCACTGCCATATTGAGAACACCAAGAAAGTTAAAAAAATACTGAAACTGTCATTCCTGAGGAAATTTTGATATTTTGAACTTCCAATAGTATATGCATGAAATTCTGACAGTTTTGGCTATGGCAGGAAATTATTAATAAAACGATTCTTCTGCAATGTAAACACATCTATTTTCTAGATCTAATAGATAATAACAACCACTACCTGTTTTATTCAGTCAATTT
Source organism: Holothuria scabra (assembly GCA_037179385.1). Classification (NCBI taxonomy): domain Eukaryota; kingdom Metazoa; phylum Echinodermata; class Holothuroidea; order Aspidochirotida; family Holothuriidae; genus Holothuria; species Holothuria scabra. Next base: position 37,373,228 of record CM074182.1, on the reverse strand, counting down.
TAACATCATTCAGTTATAAACAATTATCACTCACATATACAGTAATTTTCTAAAACTCGAGCTTGTATCGTGAACATTTCTATTTCTCTCACCTCCCATTACTAATGTTTCACCTGTATGATAAATTTTCAACACTGATATCTTTTTCTGAAATGTGCAAACCCCTTCATCATAATACACGTGTTTGGTCTAACAGTAGAGCATGTGCCTAACACGCGTATATATATATATATGTGTACAGTATATGTATTTTATGTATTTTTGTTCAAGATCAAAATAAAGTTCTTCAAGGAAAAAAAAAACATGCTGCAGGCCTGGGTTCGATTCCCGTGCAGGTCGAGTCATACCTAAGACTCTAAAATAAAACCTAATGCTGTCAGGGAGTTGCCAAGCTTTCTGTTAATATCACTAGAACATGCAGACCGCCTCCATTGGCGAGTATAAATGCCTTGCATTCTGGTTCCATTGCTAATGATGAGAGACTTGTTCCCTTGCAGTGTAGTCCTTCACATTACAGTAATGTTTATCATAGTGAAATAAGTTAAGGGTGCTCTTCAATTCTGCCTGATTATTCAACAGGCTTCTGTTAATGGTACACAGAGTCATCCCAGAAATGTTAACATTAGTTCTAGCCATCCTACTTACCTCCCCTATAACTACAACTGGACAGTCCAAATAATCACTGGCAATGAAACTGGTGGTGCTATAAAACCTCCTGCCAAACGCTGTGTTAAGTTCCTAACTGCCCCTTGTTTCATCGAATAGTCAGCATCCTGGACTGTTTAGCTCTTTTAAGTTTTTGAAGAATTGGACTGATAGGTTCACAAAACAAGGTAGGTATTGGGTAATTTTGATGTAAAGAGGCTCACTGAGTTGGTATCAATAACTTAATTTGAGTCTCAAAGGGTCACTACCACATAACAATGCTACTTTAGCAAAACAAGTCAAGTTTCAAGTCTGAAAGTCGCAGAAAAAGTTAAAATTTTGAATTTTCTAGTCTCATGACTTGTAACGGTTTTGTACATAATTTGAAAAAGTGTCTGGTCACAAATTTTTGAAAACCCACTGGAATTGTTAATTAATCACTCATAAAACAGTTATTTGTATGTAGGGTTTGGGGATTATCTGAGATTGACCATTTGTCATTAGTATGTGAAGCAAACTTAACAGGTTTTGAAAAATTTGTTGAATTTCATGAACCAACTCAATGAGCCGCTTTAAGTGACCAAGAATGTAACCACAAATTGAATTGTTTTATTTTGATCTTGCATTGATAAAATTTTTATCCATATATCAAGATCCTCATTTTGTGTTCATTACATTCACAGTCACTAGAGTAAAGATGGCTGAAACCGAAGTAAAACTCTTCTCTCCACCTTTTCTTCAACAATGCCCTTTTATTGCACTCCACTACATCACCTCTTATTTACATTATATAACCCTATACCTGTAGTAATCCAGTAATCCTTTGGCAAGTTATCACTCCTTATCATCATCCAAAAAATTGCATGGGAGTCAGACCCCATCACAATCTACAGGGTGAGCTTAGACAGCAAATAGAGGGGGCACTAGTTTGGTATAGAAAGATCATATATGACAGTGTGAATAGTAACGTTTTGAAGCACTTTCATTGCAACATTTGTCATTTACCTAAGGTTTAGTAAGTATAGGCAACCTGCAAATAATGATGTGCAGTTACCGTCAGTAATCAGACAGATATGATCATCACCCAAACTACATTTTTACACTCAGATACATACTATATGTACAGGTATGCTTTATACATTACAGTATGGTTAACCTTCAGCATGACATTGAGCAGCTGATGCCAGACAATGTACAGCAGGTAGTCCATCTACTTGATCATGATTTCAAATTTATGTGACTCACTGCAGACTGACTGTCTTACCTGTCCATTAGGCTATAAACTGCCTGCGCTTATACACACTATAGTTTCAACCAGTTCACTTGCAGGTACAAGTCAAAATGTATAGCTACTGCTGAAGCTCAAATTGGCATTTTGACTCCAATAAGTTTCTGATGTTGTTTCAGTTGGGGGACAATTCTCTAGAACATTTGCCTTGAGCCAAGCTGCAGTATTGTGTGTGACAAAATATTAATGTTGAAGTTTCGTAACACCTTGGCTGCTGCAACATTGAACATTGAAAGGGAGGAGCAGACAGGGGATCTACTGATATTTGTGATCACATATTGAAACTGTCCAAAGAAAGGCTTCCAGAAAGAAAATTTCCTAATGGTTCAGCCTCTTAAGAAGACAGGCTGAAACATGTTAATATCAGCATCAAGGACAACCTACTCTACAGAGGCTTGCATGCTTACTCGTGGTCAAAGGGTTGTTCATGGGCATTGTCCGCCTGAATTTAATCAATTCATTATACCTGTTGTCATGCTCCAGGAAGACTGTTTCATTGGACTGCAAGAACACAATGCTTCTATTAATCCCTTTTGTTCATTTTTCATGACTTTGCAATAATCTTCCATAAGATTTGCAGGAAATTCCTTCTGCAAAGATGTTATTTCTGTAAAAGGCTTACTGATCATTATTTATCTACATATTAAAGGGCAAATCCTCTCACTACAAACTACACTTCATGTATGGGTTACAGAAACTCTCCATGGGCCCAGCTTTGATTGACTGCTAGTTCAAACAGTGCAGAGTATCAAAGCTTATATTATACAGCATGAACTGTACTGAGAGTGTTTTGATTATACACACAGAGCTTTTCTATACTTACCTCAAAGCAATAAACATCAGGTTGTGTCTGGATGAGGATGAATTTCAGACAATTGTGGGAGGGGCTTAAGTAAGATGGTTAGGAGAATTGGTGCTGTTTGGGGTGAGAGAATTAGACCTTTAATTAACTACTAAAGTGTAAGTGTGCACTCATTTCTGTGTGTGTGTTTCAGATCCCAGGTCTATGTACTGTCTTACATATTGTATCAATACAAAAATGCAGGTAAGCAAAGAATGTGAAAGATTTAAAGCTAATGGACCCCAGTAAGGATGAAAGAATCAGAATCAGAATTTAATTGTCGGTGCAGGAATCACAGACTTCCTGTACATGGACAGAGCATACAGTACTATGCGGTAGATTGTTGCTAGCGTATGTATGGGGAACAAGCGCACCAATATGGCCGCCTGCTATGGTTTTGTGTGAAAGTTTGGACTTGCTCAAGTATATTGCCATAATTTGCAAGAATATTTTCGACATATTGCAAGGTAAGGTCAAAATCACTTCACGTGTTGCAGGAGTATGATATTGTTTCCCATTGAAGTTTAGCTTTTGTTTAAAATGTTACAGAGTCGTTGTCAAATCAAAAGATTTATACTGTCACTGCAGCCATCTTGGTGCGCCTTTTTTTGTCCCAGTGGGTGGCGACCATCTATGGATAGGACGTACACGTTACATGCTCTGTCCATGTATATAAGTCCGTGGCAGGAATACACATCTGCCAAGCAGGCAAGTACAGTAAATAGTCTGTTGAAGCAGAAGGGTATTCCTTTGCCTTCTGTTGATTTTGATTTCTCCTGTCCTTTCCAAACTATATATATTTTTACAAATTTTTGTGGGATGATGAAACTGTCTATCTGAAAATGACAAGAGCTAGAAAGGTTAATTTTGAGATGAAATTTCAGAACCTATCAAATGATGAAATAAACTGTCAGTGCTGCTAGTATTGCTTGCAGGCATATGAATCCTAATTGATAAATACCTCCTTGTCAGAGGAGCATTAAAAAACCCTATCAGGGACCCTGGAAGGAGAGCCATGTCTATCAGTGAAACCTCAAATCGGAAACATTTCGACGACCTCCACAGTCTGTCTGTCTGCCCTTTGAATTAAAATATCGCATTTTCCATCATGGCTTTGAAAGTGATGGACAAATAATTTTGTTTAGAGGAATGGTTTCCTAAACGAGCGGCTAAGAGGAGAAGTTTTCAGAGCTGCTGCAGACGTTGAAAGATGGCTGTCACGAAATTAGAGATTTTGTCCTCTGAAAACTTCCCAATTGAATTAGACTTTCAGGAAATGTTAACAGCACAGCTTACTTACTCCAATTAATGGATAGTCTAACTGGGCTCCTACGTTAAGTACATCAATCAATGCACTAGTTGTATACTATGTCTTTAAAAAACATTTATCATTATGCTGCATTGAATTTGGTCATTTTTGGGGTATCATTTATAAAGATGATGTCTCCAAGTGATCCATGTGTTAGAATGCATCCTTAGAACATCAAAGAAGTCTGATTGCCAGGTTCCTGTACATTGCCGTTTGATTTTGTGAGAAAATGGCTGAGAAACAGGTAAGAAATGTTGCATTTCAGCTTTAGAAATAGGACAGAAACAGTATGCATGAAATCTACTGTGCTGTTAATTTACCAGGGTTTAGTTGCTGGTGAGTGGGTATTACATAGGTAAATAGGAGGTATTGGAGAGGGACGATGTACGTTACCAATCCAGGGAGTTTTGGGGAATTCACATTATCACAAACCCATGTACTTACCACATGCAGGGCTGTAGAATGTAAATGTAAGTACAGGTTTCATATTTTGAAGATGCAATGAGCATAGCGAGATGGTAGTGCAGTGATCAAGATCACAACCAACAGCTTTCATAGATGCAAACAATGTCCTTATGAGAGATGAGCGGTTATGCAAATGACCCTATTTTGCCAATAAAACAGAGAAAGTAAAAGATAACAGCTTGCACTATTTCTTGTCACTTAATTGCATTGTAGTAGGAAATTTTAAAAACAAACTGGAGAAGAGGAAGTAAATATCATTGGAAAGGAGATTTATGCAAGTCTTATCTAGAAAACAATAGTGCCCATTCACCCATGTTGTAATGTACAGTATGTTCAGACAATTGGAGAATGTGTAATCTTGGTTTACTGGTTTAACTAACCAGTGCAGACCTTGCCACAAAACTACTGTATCTGGTGGAATTGTTCAGTAAGGGGTTGCAAATTAAGTACTCTAGCTGGCAGTCTGAAGCTTATAGTCATAACAAGAGTGCCATAAGATGTATAATAGCCTCCCGCAAGCAAATAGGAACAGAACAAGTGTAAAAAATTTTGCTGTCATGTGGAATATTGGAGTTACCAGTTAAAAAAATGGGTAAGATGGTTTCGCAATAAATGTGAGTTTTGTTACAGCACTAATGTAGCTATTTAAGTTGACTTATTGATTTTTTCACAGTTTTGTATGTAAAAAAGTAGATTCAGAACACCTTTTCAGTGTCTTTTAGTTGACTTGCTATGGAAAACATCAGTAACTCAAAAGTAGCTTCTTCACATCATTACAATAAACATAAGTGTTTTCACAGGTTACAGCTAGGGTACCTGCCCACCATCATTTAACTGGGTTCCAAACCTACTATCTGAATCTTAAAAAAAAATAATATCTCATGCAAAAAGAATCAATCCATTTACACCATTGCCCTCAGTTGTGGACTAAAATTTTTTGCCAGTTTGGTAAATGTTCTTGGAGACTGAGCATGAAGAGAGCCCCTAGAAATTATGTTTAAGTTTGAAAGAGTTTTAAACTTCTTTTTCTGAAGTTAAACTTTTCATCTTTGTGTGGTCTGATCATGCTGTCGTCACATAGTGTGTTACTTCTCACATGTATGCGTGTTTTCAACAATATGTAGGTCACTTATAAACTTGCATGCACGCTGTCTGACTGCAGTGACTCAAAATCACACAGTACTGTTTTATGTAGGAACTTACAGACATATCATCCTGCCCATCTTGCCAAGACTATGCCGGTAACGTTTAGCACGCAATGTAAACTGAGCCTTAGTTGCTTGTATATGGTCCTGCAGTATGTTAAGTACATTATGCTACTTCGAGTATAATGAAAAGAAAACAATACAAATTCTATAATATTTGGTAATGGTTAAAAATGTCTTAACTTAAATCTGCACTTTGCCGCTATATGTAAAGTACTAAGATATCACTGTAATGGCACCATAAATATTCACAAAAAGGTTTTTGAAACAGGCCATTTTCTATTACCTTAGTTTGCCCCAAAATGGTGCTCACACGAACTATGAAGTTTATGTATGAAAACTGTGTTAGCATGCCTGGATGTCAACACCATATCTACGTAAGAACCTATAGTACGTGGTTCTATAGTAATAATGCCGTAGCATACTGTACACTAGTGTGTGCAAATTTTGCAAGCATGAAGCTGTTTTGTTTACATTCAGTAATTTTGGACGTGCAAGAGAATAACGTAATACAGGGCTCTGATTGGTTGATATTTTTAAACTGGTGTTTTAAAAGGTGCAGCTTCGAGCTTGTATTATGCTTGCATTTCAAGCGGGAAAATCAAAGAGGCTTTAAGAAAGGACTAATGTTCTTATTTGACTATGTTTTCTGTATATGTTTCTTTAACTTTTCATTTTTTATTTGAAACAAAAGATGATAAAACAGTTGGACAAATCAAGTGTCTTTGAACTTCTGAATGTGTTTGCCACCTCTCAGATACAGCTGTAAATATATCATGCATCTCTTGCAGAGCATGCCTAACAAAATGTTATCTTTAGTCATCTTTAGACCGGGTACACCACGGATATGGCGATCGGGTACCTGTTGTACCTGTGCAAACACTAATAAACAAACACTCCCATGCCTACAACATGTACCAAAATTTTGAGTTACAGTAAGTTGCAACTTTTGCTGAATTATTGTTTCTTAATCCATTCATAGTGTAACAAGGGGTCTCAAGTGTATTCTTTCTCAGTGGACTGTATCAAAACTCATCTGCTGCAAAGTAGGTGTGTTCCCAGGCCAATCCCCAGCTCTAACTATACCATTTGCTATTGTGGCATAGCATGCAAATATTGTCAATACCCAAAAAGGTGATATAGAAATCATGTTTGCAACAAAAGTCAATAAAAAGATAGCAATATCATACATCTACTTTTCCTGTAAGTATAGGTTAAGTTTGTGGGTGTGGCCACTTATATATTGCTTTTAAAAAGCATATCTCTCCCCCCCCCCCCCCCCCCCTTTGAACCTTCCACCAGGCCAGCAGTTAGGTCCAGCAGTTGTAAGACCACTCTAAAACATCTTGCCAGTGCAAGTGATAAAAGGACAGGTATTAGGTACAAAACCTCCTGAACCTAAGCAATTCTGGTGAGGAGGTCAATTGGACAATGGCAATATTGCAAGGGATGTACAGAGCTTAGCCACCAAAGAGTTCCAGAGTTCCATCCTCAACTTGGTTCAAGGTAAGGTGGTTTTTCATCCAAGAGCACTATGGTCAGCCTTTCTGAATTGACCTTCTGAAAGACCAAATTTACCTAAATTGTTTAGTTGGTTAACCATCCACTGTGAAGTTTTAATTTGTGAGCCAACAGCTTTTCCTGCTTGTGTGTGGTCACCAAGCATAGTAAAACAACTGCCCTCTAAAATTAATTGAGATGGGTTGCTATGGTAATCAGTTAACTACAAGTGTAATATTTTGACCTCTGCAGAAGAACAAACAAACATACATGTTACATACCTGGCTTGATTAATTGGCACCCCTGGTGTAGTTTTGATTATATGTGATGTTCATAGGTCATTGATATTTCAATGATATAGTAGGCAATATGCTTTTCTGTGAATTTTAAATCATTTCATTAGCTGTTCAAGCATAATAGTACTAATGCTCATTTCCTTGCCTTTCTGTGGAAGTAAGGATGTGGTGTATTTTTAAGTTGCCTTCACTTAATACATGCAAGAACTTTTATGTAAGTGGTTCACAACTCTGGTTACAAGGTTGTCTGGCAAGATGGTCATAGATCTCAGACAAATGACTTGCAGGCTTTCTGATTCATTATTCTTGCTTGCTATTTATGTAGCACATATTCACATGTGAGGTAAATTAACTGTTCCAGCACTTTAACATTCATTGCAACAAACTTAAAATTTCTATGGCAACTTTTTTTCTTTTTGGCGGTGGTGGAAATAGTCAAATACTACATACATGGTACTACTGAGCAAACAAAATTGAACACCCAAGTCCTTTCCCATAGTATGCAAGGCATGCCTATGGGGCTCATGTGGGCGCATGCTTGGTAGCTGCACATGTATCTGAAAGTACTTTCACACTTGATTTCAACCAGGGGAGGTATCAGATCAGATCTGAGCCAACCTTCAATATCAACATTGTAGTTTGAACACTCTCACACTTAGGGTTGGATTAAAACCTTTGATGATGCATGTAGACTAGGCTTCCTCAATTAAATTTTCTGAAGCACCACTTTGCTAAGTGTTACTGATATAATGCGCCACTTATCACCGTCCTGGAGCAGGGGTATAAAGGAAGGGGGTTCCCCCTTCTCTTTTGAAAATTTTTGCATTTCAGAAGCGGCTTACATGCAAAATGGTGCAAAATTTGTTCAAATTTCTTGGCCAAATTTTTTCACAAACTTTTCGAAGCACGGACTCTAACAAATGTAAACAGTGACGTTGATTTTTCTTTTCTTGTGAGAACAAATAGGATGTTATTATAATCCTTGTCGTTATGTGACTTCAACCTGTGATAAGTAATAGATTTATTTATAGTACCAATTTTTGAGACAGAGCAATTCTTGCTAAAAAAATTATAAAAAGTTAAATTTTTCAATATTCTCCCAGTAATTGTTTGCGCCACTCCAAACCACCTCGTGTGCCACTGGCACGTGTGCGCCACTATTTCAGGAAGCCTGATGTAGACCATATTCCACTGGCAATTGGAACAATTGTGATAGATCAAGTTGGGATGGCTGGCTGGTGTTTTTTGGCAGTGACCATTCTGCAGTACATGATGAGACTGTCCAATAGTTACAGGCAAGGTAAGTAGGGCTAAGAGGTTCACAAAACAAGGCAGTTTTTGGAAAATTTTGATCCCTATCTAAAAAAGGCAGATCAGATCTGGAATGGTAGGGCGTTCAACAAGCTGTGTGTGAAAGCACAGAGGATCAAGATAATCCAAAATCAAGGTAACCCACATCACAACATCTCTTTTTTCACTGTGAAATACTGTACAAACAACCATAATGCCTGTAGCGTCGTACAGCAGATGATGTTGTCTCAAGTGTGAAAGGAGTCTTAATAGTTGCATGTGACAAGTGATGGGTATTTATGTCATGTGTCACCTAGACTATATTCAACCCTTGTACAAAAAGGGGATGCGAAACATTTGTAATTTGGGTCGTGATGATTGGAGTCATTTTAGAAAGCAAGAACCACTCAGTATGTTTTATTTGATTAATAGTTTTTAGTGTCAATGAGTTGGCAAAATATTATGTTTTGGAGTTATCGTCTCCAAAATTTATCCCCCAAATCTTTAATGTTAGCAAAAAAGGATTATCCCCTACCTTTCTACCTTTACCCACTTCTGTATTGGATTTGCATAGTGTATTTTGTCACATTGGCCAGTATTATGTATTAATCACATTGACAAATTGGTACGTGAATAAATGTTCTAGGCTCAGTATTGGTCCAGGCTACACACTTTCTATTCCCTGTGGGTGCCATGCATGTAGCCCATGCCTCCTTAGATTTCAAAATCTATAGAGTAGATGATTATGCTGTGTAGATAAATGGTATGTGTTTGTGATGGCTATCTTTCTTTTCAATTCATGCCAATTGCTGTAATCATCTTTTATTGGAAGTACTCACAGTTAAAAATTCAAAATTGGGAATGTTTGGTATCTTTTCAGAATATGGAACAAATAAACTGTATTTACCCATCATACAAAATGGAAAGGAAACCACTCATATTTAAACTACCTATTAGAGCTTCACTTTGAGACACCTTTGTGGGGCAACCGATTTAAGAGTAAACAAATGACTTTCAAAAAACACCATTTCCAACGAGTCTTCGTGCAATTTTTGGTTCCTTGCGGTAGCAAAGGAACCTATGTAGTCAGGTTGGCGTGTGTGTGTGTGTATGTGTGTGTGTGTGTGTGTGTGCGTGTGTGTGTGTGTGTGTGTGTGTGTGACACTTGCTTCGGTACGCTCTAACTCAACAAGGGAAGGTTGGATGTAACTTGGATTTGGTACATAGATTCGTCATAGGGAGAAGGTGTGCCCTATCGTTTTTGGTGGAGGTCAAAGGTCATTTGGGGTCACCAGAGGTCAAAAACTAAAAACCTTCTCAACAGGATATTTCTAGTTAGGAAACTTGGATAGATGTCATACTTGGTGCGTGGATGTGTTATGGTGTAAGGATGAAATTGGATATGTTCGGTGAAGGTCAAGGGGTCATCTGAGGTCACCAGGGGTCAAACACTGAAAAACGTTTTAACACAGTATTTTAAGGTAGAAAGGACAGATTTCAAATCAATCTGTGTTTGGTTAAGGTCAAAGGTCATCAAGGTCACTGGAGGTCAACTGCTGGAAATGTTATTTAGAAAAACTTGTAAGCTAGATAAAGATAGTTGCAATAGATTTTTTATCTCATCTAGTTTTGCATGCTTACGCACTCAAACACCTTAGAAATTTGTCCTTTTTGTTCGTTCAGTAATGATTCCTTTGGGTTGTACACATATTTTGGATCATTCAAAGTTTTAAGAGGGCAATAACTGAAATCTGTAGATTTCACTGAGCACAGGTCACTCTGCATTAAACTGGTCTCTCTGCCAGTGGAAGCAATGCATGGGTTTTACAATATGTTTCTTTAATACTGCTGTGCTCTGTGGGGTAACCTTATCCTCATTCTATTATCACACTTCATTAATCACTAGCTTTCTGCTTGACTGCTGAATAAACCCTGTTTTCTGTGTAGAGGTAGCAAACAGGACAAGTGGTAGATTGTTTTAAAGTAACAGCAAGTTTTATTTGAGAGCAGGTAAAAATAACTTGTGAGAGAAATACAAGGGGTGTTTTTCATTCTCTGACCACATTGTGTATCATTTATTGGTGATAATATCAAATTTGATTACAAGCATAAATACATATGGAAATGAGGTAGTGTTTTTGAAGGATCACCAAGCATTACAAAAGTTGAATGTTAGTAAGGCCACAGAAATTTAATCTTTGATTTCATGTAAAATTAGTACCAAAATACCCCTTGTGAAGATGTTACAAACATTGAGTATGAACTTTTGCTTAGCTCTATTTCACAGACTGACTGTACATTTCTCATAATATCTAGCAAGGAACCACAGTGCCCATTGGGCTCTTGTTTGTTTTGTGTGTTTGTGTGTCTGCGACAACTTACAATGCACATTTCACATGTAAGTTATTATGTGAACCCCCTTTGTGATAGCAATTGTGACTTTGGCTGTGACTTTGACTGGAGAATTCATTTTGAAAAAGAGAGTATGCATTATTTTACATTCTTACAGTTTCACTACGATTGAAGTAGATATACTGTATGTTTGTGTTTTATTAGAGTGATAATGCTCTTTACGTTCAGTTTTGTTTTCTTTAGTGCAAACAGGATGTATGTCATAATGCTTAATAGCTTAATCTTCAATATCATTTGATGTCATAGAAATTGTTTTGATAGTTTTTTCTAAAGTTAGAGTAAGTGCATTGTACTGTATGTTATGACTCACAGTGTGGTTGTGCAGCAGTAACCTGATATCCCCAGGCAGTGGCAGAGTTATGGTTTTTGGTCAAAGGGGGCTAGAATGGCGAACAGGGGTGCATTAAAGCAGGCTGTTAGAAACATAGCAAGGGCACTGGCAGGCAATTTTAGTCAGTCAGTAGTGGGTGACAGTCACCCCCCTCCCCTTCACTGGACCATATCATAGCTTTGCCACTGTTCCCAGGTAAAGTCATACTGAAGCATTAAAAAATGGGACTGTCTGCCATTATGCATGATGCTTTGCATAAATTTCAGACCTTAAAATAAGGGTCCAGGGTTGGATAAAGGTATTGCAATTTGTAGGAAAGTTATGCTACTAACTGTTGAAATAGGTTTCTCACTATCATACTGTATTCCAGAATGCAAAGGAATGATGGTTATTTTCTATTGGGAAAAACAGATGGTTTACCATAATGCTTTTATCGTTGCAAGACCCACCCTGTGATGTCTGGACGAGGTTGGTGGTCTGAATGTTCATTAGAAGCGTCAGAGGTTTGTGTGCATTGGTGCAACAGTAGCGTATGCAATTGGGATTCTCATCTTTGGAAGAGGTCTGGGGAAAATCAGCTACCAGACTGCATAGTTTGCAAGTTGCACAGAGAATATTTCCCAGGACCTCTGAGTGGTAGGCACATAAATTTGGCCAATATGAGCACAGGTTTTTGATTCTATGGGCCTGCGAAATTGCCTCCAGTTTCAGGGCATCTTCTGAATGCCAAAAAACTATTTAAACTGGACCTGCTGGTTGGGAAAAAATTGGAAGTCTGACTGCAAGTCTGCCAGAGCAATTGGAGTGCACCTTTTTAGTTAATTAACACTGTTCATGTCAAAGTTGAAAATCTTGCACCATTCTGCATCTAGGCTCCTTGAAAAACTCCAAAAAATTTCAAGAAGGGGAGGGGTGTCCCCCTCCCCTCCCTTTAGACCCTACGTAGACCATCATGCATGTTTAAATTAATATGCTTCAAATGCTTAATTAAAGTGTACCTCAAGTCAAAAAATTCAGAAATATATATTACAGACCATGAAAAATGAATTCCAACAGTCCAACTCCCATCCTCATAGGACATTCCTGAGCTGAGATATAATGTTGAAGTTTATTCACTGAAATTAAAATGGTTCATTATGCAATAATTTATGATATCACTCTTGTACTACTCAAATTTATACAATCTTTGTATTTCTTTGTTTTTCCGAATGTTACTGCACCTTGTACCAAGGTGTGATAGCACTTACTCTTATGAGGTGATGTAATTAATTATGCCCTCTTTGTGCAAAATGCTATGCAAGCAAACAGGAAGTGTTCAAGGTCATAAAAACATTTTTAATTTTAAAGGGAAACAAAGCATGTTGTGTGAGTTGTACAACAAGAAAGTCACAAATTATTGCCCAAGCGACCAATTTGTTTTAAGTGAATAAACTTCAACATTTTATATCTCAGCTTAGGAAAGTCCTATGAAGATGGGAGTTGGACTGTTGGAATTCGTTTTGTATGATCGTTCATATATATTTTTGAATTTTTTGACTTGAGGTACACTTTAAAATGTGAACCAGTTTGTATCTCAGCCCTCCTAAAAGAACAAAAATTATCCAAAACAAGATGGGAAACATGTTTCTTTTGAAGCTAGTGGTATCAGTCAAAGATCCATTACCATTGATGTTTTTGGTGGTTTAGCAGTTGCCCAGGCTCTAGCTGTTACAGATTGTATGAAATGACCTACTTAAGAGATTTGGTGTCATTGTTTGACCACAATTAGCTTATAAAAAATACCACTTCATGAGAGAATTAAACCAAAATGGTACCCTTCCAGCACAACAGCTCAAAAACTTACAAGGACCAATCCTCTCACCCCAAACTGCAATTTTGGTAGGGGTGTACCAAAGTTCTCAATTGGCTGAGCTCTTTGATTGACAGCTGATTCAAACAATGCAAAGTGCCAAAGCTTGTATTACATAGCATGAACTGTAGTGAGAGTGTTTTGATTATACACAGTGAGCTTATTTATACTCTCCCAACAAACTGAGACTGTCTGGATGGGGATGAATTTCAGATAATTGTGGGAGGGGCTTAAGTAAGAAGATTAGGAGAATAGGTACTGTTTGGGATGAGAGAATTGGGCCTTTAAATGTACATCAGTACTTAAAATGCTAGCTTCTGGGGAACTCAAATTTGCAGTGTGTGTTTACACTCTGGCAACTTTTCCCACGGTGTCAAAGGTTGCCAGACGGTAAGTATAGGTATAAATGATATAGGAGGTAGGTATTGTCCCTTACAGACTCCCAAACCAGGGAGTTTTGGGGATTTTGCTGTAATGTTCCACATTGCAATGTTCCATTATATTTTGGCAAAACGTGCATCTAAACCTAATTGTTAAGGTGAAATGCATTAATTAAGTGTGCATCGATGCACAGAAATGTTTGAATTTAGCTCCTGGCAGACATTGAGACATAACCTATCCCAGTGGTCTGGGGTAAAAAATTTACAATTCTTCAGTGCATTAGTATTCAAACAGATACGTATGTTTAGTCAAAGACACTGTCAAAATGGCATTGATAGTAGCCAGAACCATAAGATTACCAACAAGATATTTTACCTGTTTTTGTACAGTGAACACCAGATATAGTGCACATATAAAAATATTGTCTAATTTCTTATCATGAATTCCACAATGCGTTAGATTTTTTTTTGTTGCAGTACTGTGCAGTATCACAAGAGGCTTGGTATAAATGACTGTAGTGACACAATTATTCCCATTTGGCCTTGATCATACTGTAAATATCAGATAAAACTCTAGAAGGAACACAGATCAATAACACTTCACATTTATCAAGATTCACTGATTCCGATTGACCCACTGGGGTATATCAGATTGATTGAGCTGGATCAGTATGTAATATGAACTCAAATTGGAAGATTGAGTGACCCCAGATCTCAGGGGCCATGTTCCCACTTGCAAATTGATCCCCATGGGCAGGGTCACATTGGACCTGATCTGCCTGCTCATGCTCAAGTAGGAACACACTCCAGGTTAACTAATTCCTTCTAGGCATGCATGAAATGGCAAGGTGACTTGAAATGTTGGTGATCTTTTCACAATTGTCCATTATGTTCATATACTGCAGTACATTTGCCATGGGTCATTTCCTTACATGATGTAAAAGTTTAGACAATTGAAATTGGTTTTACATAATCTAGATGTGAACTACTTTTCTTTTTCTCTACAGGCCAGCCAATCTCCGTTACTTACTGACCCCAGTACTCATTTCTCAGCCATAGGAAATCAAGAGCTGCTACAAGAACAAAGGGAAACTTACTACAGACGTAGTCCTTCAACAGAAAAGTTTCCCGTCTCCATTACCTTGCGTGATGAAGAAGAGCCTCCACACATACGTGGACAAAGACTGAACCCAGAGATAGGTTCTGACCATAATTTGGCACGAGATGGTGTTAGGGGACCGCCAAATCGGACGGTTTATGATAGTGAAATGTATAATTTAGATTACCAGAAACAAAAGACTAAAACAGAACCTGTTAGAACCCAGTGCTCATCGCAGCCACATGGTCAATTTTTTTCTAGGTCTTCTCCAGCATTAATCTATGATAGTATAACACATAGTCCAATTGACATAGACTGTGATGAAGCACCTCCACCGTATTCAAGTATTGTTTCTTCTCAAAGAGCTCCAGTCAATAACAATCTTCTGAATGTGTGTGATCATAGTGGGGATGCCAGCAGACCCAGTGCGAGGCAGGACAGACGGATGCGGCTAGGTGGTATAACGTCATCCCGTTCGCAACCAATTTCACCATCGTCACATGTAGAATCTGTGGGAAGAGGTCGCCATGGTGACTAGGGAGATGATTCGCTTGTTTTTTGCAAAATATCTTGAGGTGGACTCTGGTGCAGATTGCGTGCTGCAGTCTCAGCCAAGGTCATAGGTTTATTGTGCCCCAGTTGTTACGTGAATGTGCCATGGTGCTTGTAGGTGGGTGTGCCATTGTCTTTCTTACCGCTCATTTTATAAAATGTTTTTATGTTTTTGCGTCTGTGTGTCTTAAGAAGCTCTGTGCTGGCCAGAGCAGCTTGAACTCAAAAAGGTCCTACAAGTAGAAAAAGAGACTAAGCCCAAAAGTATTACACAAAATATTATCAATCAATGCATTTTTAATCTATGTATGGTGGCTCTTTGTCTGCAAAGCCAAATTTTGACAAAATATCAAAAGTGTTATGTCTACCCATATTGTGTAAAGAGTTGAAGATGGACTTCCTGTACAATTCTAAATTATGGAAACAGTTGATTGGAAAGCAATTGCTACATGTTTATCTTTTACCTGTGGCTCTATGTTGTGTTTGATTTGAAACCATCTCTCATATCAGAGTGGAATCCATCAGCTTTTAGGCCACAGAACCTCTCTGACACTGCAATGTATATGTTGGCCAATATTTGCCATTCGTTGAACAGATTAGGTAACGGAAAAATTATAGAAAGTTCTAAGTCTATTTCTGTGTTTGGTCACTATTTTCATAGGACTGTAACCAAAGCTATAAAAAAATATATCTATTTATTTCGACTCCTGCTTTTCTTTCTCATAATATAAATGAAAGAGGATTTACTTTTGTAGATTCAATTGTGACCAAAGTTTGACCTACTTGGGATGGGGGAAGGGTTGTTAGGTCAAGTGGTAGAACATCCACTCCTCATCTCATGTGGGAGGCCTGGATTTGATTCCTATGTAGAGTCATACCAAAGACTTTAAAAATGGAACCTACTGCCATTGTGTGTGATGCTTCGCATTAGCAATGGAGTTAAGGGGTGGGCTGTTAGAGCTGGAAGCAAATGGAAGGGGTAATATGAATAAATTGATCAATTGAGAAACCATTGTAGATGGGGTTTTATGAATTCTTTGGTTGCCTGTGAGGAGCGCAGTCACATCCTTATTTAATGTATAAACTGGTTTCTAGCTCTGTACTTTATGCTGCCATTAGTAAGGCAAAGTCCAACAAAATTCGAGTGCATAGCACATATGCAATAGAGTTACCAAGTTGCCACAAGTTCTGTCTTAAAAAGAAGAAGCAATTAATTTTGATTGAAGTACAGATAACAAATCTTGCATTATACTATTTTTCTTTTTCTTGACTGAACCATCATTTACAGTGAAGCTATTCACGTGGATAATGTGAAGAGTGAGGACAAATATTATCATGGTGGTTCTTACATTTTCTTTAAAGGGGCAATCAAGCTTGTTTAAACAACAATTGTGCACTGCAATCATACATTGATTTAAAGAACATAAAATGATCTATGATCCGTGGTCTAATGTTGTGAGTGATCACCATGTAAAGGAGGCTGTCTTGTCTTTCTCATCAGCTTGGATTTTGTTTTACCTGGACATAATCAAGAAATCTACGTTGCCCCTCCTTACCTCCTATTTACACTTTGTAATGGAAATATCGAACTTACAAAATAATGCATCTTTTTCTTCATATGCATCATAGCATCTTACCCTCACTCAGAAGGTTCCAGATTCAATTTCCAGGTGGGGTCATACCAAAGACTTAAACCTACTTCTGTTGTGGGATGCTCCTCATACTGTATGGAATGGAGTAGGGATAACAATTCATTACAGCACAATTGGAAAGAAAGCTGTTGGTGCCACTAGATGGAACCAAAAGGTTATACCTCCAGCTTACCTACCCTAAACTTCTCCCTGCATGAAAGACCTCTTCAGTGTTTTGATACTGTTGTATAGTAGGTTTAGAAAGGAAAATTGAGGTGTGTGATCAAAGGGCTTATTTTATTTGTAAAACTCTGATTACCCCTTCTTAAGCTGCACAACTCAACTTGATTCTGCAGACTCTAGGAACAATATTTCTATTCTGTCTGTGTATAATGAAGATACAAATGATGTTCCCTTCATGTGAATTTGACCTCATCACAGATGGGACCACACATTGTGTCAGTCTCAATGTAAAATGACTGATTAGGTGGTTACTACTGGATTTAGCTCATGGTGGTTTGGGGTTGCGGTTGGGGTGTTGACTCTATTTTGGCTCAAATCGTTTTGGGGGTGGGCTATAAATGGGAAGATGAATAACATGTAACTTATTAGCATGGCATTGTTGGAACTAGAATTACGTAAAACAAAGCACCAAGTAGAAGGGCTGTTTCTGTATTGTTCGGGATGATGTTGATAATGTTGGTTAAATTTAAAGCAGTGAAGTTCTGTCATGTAACCTATTCTGTGTTAAAAATGCCAAAAACAACTTGACAGTTTGCTAAATAATAAGTAAAGATTAATGGTTCTTAACAATGGCTCTAAATTTCATGTTGGACAGATGTGGACCCAGACAGTGGTCTAAGCAGGTTTTGTCTTGAGTGGGGCATACAGTATGTCAAGTGGTTTTTGGACTGGGGGAGGTCTAAGGAATGGCAGTTCCTCCCCCCCCCTTCCTCATTGAAAATTTTTCATGTTTTAATTCTTATTAGAAAGTGGATGGAAAAATTTATGGTGTTTACAATTGATGTATGCAATGCATTCTCCTTTGTATTGTTCTCAATTATTCATTGCCTATACTACCATTGTGTCATATCTGAGGATATTATGCCTCCATTGTCACAACTCCTCGTTTTAAAAGTCTTCTTTGTTCTGGTCCTTCATATTATAACTAATATAATCCAAGACATCTTGCCAATACTCCTCTACAATTTGCCCCACTGTCATGAGAAAGTTTGCATTCAGCTTGACCACTTGATAATTTGAATGAATCATCCAGAGTAAGAGTCATCCTAAGGTCATTGAAAAAGTGCTGGTCACTCTGTGCTGTGATAAAGTGCTTCCAATTGCAATCTGTTTGGTCAGTCTGGGTCAAGAACTGCCCTGGATATGAAAGGGATACATGGAAGGAAGGCTGCCAGAAATACTACCTGCAAATTGCACTAGGAGTGATACCCAGACAATTGGTAAGGTCAGAATATTGGTCAGTCTAGCAGCAGATATCAAAACTCAATTGAATGGTCAAACAATTGGGTCAAGCTTCTCTCTGGACTGTCAATGAGAAATTATGCTTCCTGTTATATCTGTACAGAAAAGAAAAGACACATTATCACAGGCAACTCCTTTTAGGGTGTGAAAGATTTCTGAGTTGGAAACAGGAGAGGCTGATTCACTCTTTGTTGGTGCCGAGGGTTGCCAAGGGAACAGCATTTGTTAAAATTTTGACTGATGCTAAGAACTGGAATTTGGCATTGAGCAATAGTAAAGATGTGTGATTGCAGTGTTTTCATTGAGTCAACATGTAATACCTGACATGCAGGAGGAAATTCATGAGGTAACTACAGAGGGTAAGCTTGGGGGATCTTTCGAGAAAATTGGGTGGTGGATTTGGAGGATAGCCATTTGATCTGTTTTGGTCATGAGAGAAGCAAAGATAGCCAATAGGAGAAAGTGTCTGGATGTGACTTTGGCCTAAAGCTGGGAGGAAATTGCAAGTTTGGAGACAAACATAGTGCCACTGGTATCTTTTTTAAATTGCTATGAACCTAAATAAATTAACAGAGACTGCAAGGAGGATGGTAAACCAGCTGTTGATAAAATAGTTCTAATCAAGTGCAGTGCCTTGAGTCTTTTTGGCTTCTCTTAATCTCCTACATAATAGATGTGTTCCCTTAATTTCCAACACTTAACACTGGTAAATAGGAGATAAGTACTGAAGCTCAAAAAGACTATCAAAGCAGGTCAATTTTGTGGAATGTGTGTGTATTCATTATGTACAATACTGTTCAAAAGTTGGGGGACGGAAGGAATGATGTTCTCTGTATCACTTTTACATACAGCTGGTTCTCCATAATAGAGAAGAAGTTGCAGAGGTTTGTGAAGTTCTGCTGATGTTTTAACATACAACATATCATGTTCTTACAATGATTTAGTAGAACCCCATCCTATTTTATATCAAATTAGCATCTGCCAATATTTAAGGTCCTGAAATGGTGGTCTATACGTAATACTTGGCTGCTCCAAGCTCAAAAGCCATTTACATTGTGTGGTTAAAACTTCAAGTTGCCCACTTTAAATAAATAAATTTATTCTATTTTGTTGGCATGAAGGGCCGCAACAGGTTTGAAACATGGGAGGGGAGGGGGTCATGCCAACATTATATACATTCTGTGGCTTACTTATTCCAAAACAAGAACTCACCTCCTCCCTAGGGCTGTGAACGTGTAGCAAAATAACTAAACGTTTAACCTCAAAAATATGCGATCGTTTAGCGATTAATCGCGATTACCTTATCACAAAAAAAAAATTATTTCAGTATGCAGGGATTGATACTGAATGTAATGCAGAAATAATAATAGTTGTTATCATGCATGGTAAAATCAAATTATTCTGAAACTTTTGAAGCCTACAAGGTTCAAACATGCCCAGAATGTTCCATTTAACAAAAAACTGGGGTCATCACAGTGTAGAGATGGATATTAAAAATGTCAAAAACAGGTTTTGCGATTAATCTCTTGAGGCTTTGTACTAAACGTTTATTCCACATGCGATCGTTTAGCGATTAATCGCTATACGTTCACAGCCCTACTCCTCCCCCCCCCCTAACCTGTGGATAAAAGTTTAAGTTCAACCCCTTACTTCTTGGAACAATCAGTCATGATAAAATGTATAGTATACAGTTATTATCTGTATAAACAAATCCGATTAGCGCTTGTTTTTAGTGACTGTAAGCAGCCATTTGTGGGGTCCATCAGCCTAAAACCGTCTTTATTGATTGTTTACTTGAATTTCAAACCCTCGTTTTTAGTGAACTTGGAAAATTTAAGATAGGTATTAGTGTACAATCATCCATTATAGAGGTAAGCAAGGAAATCGAAAGATTTAAAGGTGATAGACCCCAGTTATGGCCGACTGAAATCAGGCTATAACTTTGCTCTCCGGATTTGTGTATATTAGAGCCTGGTAACATTTGCATGTGAACTGCATTCTGTTCACATAAATGAAATAAACCTTATACCTGTCATAGGCCTAGTGCTATATCTCAATCCCATATGCTGTGCCATAAATTTAGAGCATAATGGTCCTTTTGTTATACAAATACACTTCAAATTTTGGTGTTTCAAAAGCTATTTCATGATTGCACTAAACAGTTGAATTTCCAGATGTTGTAAACATCACAAGTCACATGACCTTGTCACCCATGTCTCCTTTGGTATTTTTAAAGGTATAACATTTTAATGCTACCTAACATGAGCCTAGTTCTTGGCAGGCGTGATAGTAGCACACAGTCTCCATGTTGACAGAGAAACATCTGTGTGAACTTGAATCCAGACTGCACTATATGTTTCGTTTACACAGAGAAACGGCAGTGATAGACTTTGGCGGTAGACAGCGCATGATTCCTTACCCTGCTGTGCAGAGATTTTAATTAGCATCACAGATATTTCACTGTCACTCTGGGGAGGATAATATTACATATCATGTGATATGGCAAACAAGAGCCTGTTCCAAAATGTATCATGTTTTGTGAAGAAGTGTTGTGACAGGGTGCTTGGAAGTAGAGAGGGCAGTATACCACAATTGGGAAAAGCTGTAAGGAATGGGATCTAGATTACTTGCCAAACAACCTTTTACTGTGGGATATATATGTATGTGTTTATGCATCATGTAAAACAGATGGTATCTGAATAGTCAATATCAAGGGATTTTGTTTCAACATAACAGAGATTTTATGGTAACTTTTTCCATCAGTAAACTCAAAATTGTTTGTGCCATCTCATCTTAACTCTTGTTTGCTTTGATGAGAGTGTGAATACAATATGCTCAGACATGGATACAACACCTTTTGCAGAGAGGGGCTTATTGTGAGTGAAGTAGCTAAACCAAGCAGGGAGGTGGGGAGTTCGAAACCTGGCCGGGGAATATCGAAGACTTTGAAAATGGAACCTACTGCCGTTGTACTTGGTACTCAGCATAAGCAATGGAGTAGGGAAAAAGTCCAGTTAGCCACAACTGAAGAAAAAGGCCAACCAACTGGTTGGAAACTGGGCCAAAAAGCTCCATCTAACCTTACCTAGACCAAGGGATGATTTTAATGGGGACATCTTAATAAACGGTTGACAATGCATAAAGTTCAAACTCTGAAGGGTATCAGTTCTACACCCCTACCTGTTCTTCCATGCACAGTCTTCATCTGTTGTGGATATACACATGGCATAGTAGATATTCTAGATATGCAAAGGATTGAATGCTACCATTTTCTGACCATTTGATGAAAATTTGAACCATTTATCTGGGGAAGCTCAGTATACATATTGTGTATTATAAGGTGAAAGAATGTTCCTTGTTGGGACAATGCAATGCAAGCAATGTACACAGGCAATATTTATTATTCAACACTTACTTTTGGCATCTTTGTAGATACCAGTGCACCATTTATCCATGCTGTATATGTTGTACTCCCAGCAATTATGTGTATTAAAAGACATGCATCATAAGTTTCTCCCATTTAACTTCATTAATCAAAGGTTGCTTCCCAACCCCTCCCATTCATTTTGAAATACTTGGTAAAATTAGGCCAACAGGATACAGTGCTGTATCTGAAATGCAAATGGAACAATCATGGATGAGGTGTATGTGTCTCTGAGTCCTTCCTAATACTAACACTGTCAAAAATTTGTCCAAACTTTGTTACTTCAGAATGTAGGTTTGTGTGATTTCAATATGATGCTCTTTTGATATATTTTTTAATTCAATCACCTGTTTCCCTTCAATTCTATGGCCACACAGTGCTTTGCTAACATTGTCAGTTGAAGTCATTGAGAAAACCTGTGGTGTATGAAGCCAATATACTTTACACTTTATAGGAAGAATCGTTGACAGGTAATGGCTGCTTAAGTATTATGTTCTGCATCAGTTAAGATGTTATTGTACGAGTTGCTACTCTCTTAGCATCATGATTAATACAGCAGTGGGTATACAAAAATGCTGTGACTGGTGGCCTAAGACCTCCCAGGTAAAATATTGCATATTGGTGCAGCAATGTTCCAAAGCTTGCCACATAAAACAAAACCCTGGTATATGTAACAAAGCGACAGATTTATTGGGCACTAGTATAGATTAAATTTATTTGTCCTACACCCATATGACCTTGAAAATGACATGATGAGTACATTTTCTCTACTGTACAGTGTCATGTCTTACACTGTTTGCATGATGCTCTGTAAAAGCAATGGGAGTGTCTGCCTCACAACAGGAAAACCAGGCACTGTTAGATTAAACCAGCAGTATGTCAAATAGCCCTTACTAGAACTGCCTACCACTAATCAGTCTTAAAACTGAGTTTTTGTGGTAAGTCCGGTTTTAACTTGATGGTAACATCCACAATTTATAGCCACTTCAATGCTTAATGGATTTTATCATATGAATGGCTACAAATGTAAGTTCAAACATCAAGTAAAAATCAGACTGAATGGCCCAAAAGTCGGGTTTTACACTGTTTGGTGGTAGGCAGTT
Source organism: Holothuria scabra (assembly GCA_037179385.1). Taxonomy (NCBI): domain Eukaryota; kingdom Metazoa; phylum Echinodermata; class Holothuroidea; order Aspidochirotida; family Holothuriidae; genus Holothuria; species Holothuria scabra. The sequence continues at coordinate 37,350,123 of CM074182.1, read as the reverse complement.
TTAGTAAGGGCTATTTCATGTAATGAGGTTGAGGCATAAAACACTATGTAACTTTTCATTTACAGTGTGTATGATGGCATTTATCAGAAAAGCCCCTGTTGGTTCTACAGAAGCCAGGGTTGGAAGGGGCTGGAGCGTGTTATAAAGCAAAAGGGTTGGGGATGCTATCACAGGTATATATGAAGTATGCTTACATTGTACTAATATTTTTTACTAACTTTAATATGTGGGCATATTGTTCATGCCATGGCTTAGGTCAACCTGTTTAAAACTGTTGTAACCATGGAAACCATCAAATGGTTCATGGTAGAAAAGCTTTCTATTGTTTTTACGACTGTTTAACTGTTGTAAGACCAACAATTATATCAATACTTTCCAAAGTTTGGATTGCATTTCCAATATGTGTGGCAATATGTGCAATGTGATGGAGAATAACAAGTGATCATGTGTCAGTGACAAAGTCATCGTATTACGGTTCTCTCTCTCATTTTCTTTTTTGTTTTTTCCTCTTTGGCTTTTATAATTGTAAAAAAAAAAAGAAAGAAGCCTGAGCAAAAAATGCTTTTATAAATATGTTCTTGCTGCTACTGTTGAGAGACAGAAAAAAGTGTGTGAAGTTAAAAAATACAGAATTACAGGTCGCAAGACTTGTTGAGAAATTTGTGTATAGACTGGGGAACTAGGGGAGACATGGTAATAGATGGCACCATAGGGATGACAAGAAGGAATGGTGGGGTCACAGATAGAACCTGTGGCAAAGGAGGTCACAGGGTGCAATGTACAATTCCATCTCCTGCTTATTTTGTGTTCATTTGTTGAGTTCAAATTTAAAATAAAAAACCCTGCTCTTCAATAAAATGTTGTTTCGTTATTTGTTTCAACGTGTTTTATAAATAGAATAAGATGCCCACCAGTTTGCATTATAGAATACCACAATTAGAAGATTACTTGCACCTACCTCCCCATCCCACACCAATTAGTTGAAACTGGGCTATAAAACTCCCAACTTACTCATCCTTCATCTCCCAACCCTCCCATCTCCCCATCCTCTCCCTTGACCATGATAGCTCTTTCACAAACCATTTACCTACATGAATGAAGCAATTCCCTTTCAGAAATTTGAAAAAGCACTTTCCTCTCATTGACTGTTTATCTCGTTGTGATCGTTTTTTGCTACTGTGCCATCCATTTTATCACAATTTTGTGAATAAATGAAGAGGGAAAACTAAATCAATGACATTCTATCAGTAGCCCTGTTTCTTTTTCCAACATGGACATGACTGAGGTTTAACAAAAACATCTGAACTCATATATTGCAACTGGGCAAATGGTCAAATGGTTGGTTAGAACACCTGCAAGATGTGAAGCTCCTTACAGGCCTGGGTTCAAGTCCCAGGAGGTGTCTTTTGATTTCATCTTCAATGTTAGCCTTTTCTATCTGATGTGAATAATAAAGTTAAAATATAACCTCATTTCACTAGGAGAGCAGTGATAGTGCAGTGGTAAGAAACTAGATTCCACTTGAAGAGAATAGAGGGAGAGACATGCAGAAAAACACAGGTAAGGACAAGGGAGATGAGAACTGAAATTCACTTTTGTACCCTTCAGGCTTCTTCCAAGTTCAGGTTCAAGGTGAAGTTCAAGGTTAAAGGTTAAAGCCAAGTTCAAGTTAATCACAGTACAGATCATGTTCATCACATCTGTTCAAGTTCAAAATCAAGGTCAAGTTTGCATTGTTATTTAAGGTCAAGTTCAAGGTGAAGTTGAAAGTCAAGTTGAAAGTCAAGGTGTTTAAGTGTTGTTTAAGTTGTCCAATCTCATCACAGTGACAGTTCACGCAGGACATGACAGCAAAATAGTAAAAAAGCACAAGTATGTTTATTTAGGTTATACAATTCTACCTTTATTTCTCTTCCCAAAATGTCCCACTGCAGTGAAATAAATATAAAGGATTATTAAATGGTAGCTATGAAGCACATCTGGTCCTGGTCACACTGCCACAATTACAAAGACTCTCAGTCATGCACAACTTGCAAAAATGGTACTAAAAAGTCCTGGCAGTGTGAACCAGGCTAAAAATTGGGCTGACAGCTGACTACCCAATCGAATCGTTCACACCGCCAAATGTCACCATTGTGTCACCCCAAAATGTGGTGAACCAACTATATGTCATGGGGAAATCCTATAAGCACAGGCTGTTACAGTGCAAGCATGGATGGCAAGGCATGAGGTCTAAGCCAGGCCCTACACAACATACCAAAATCAAACATTAGGTCAACTATTTTGCAACTTTTTGTAGCAGTTGGTCTTTCTTTCTTCTGTCACTCTGTTATTGCCCAGCTCTAAAATTGTCTGACTTAAGATGGTGAGATGTATCACTGGAAAAAGGCCAATGAATAAAATGCTCTTGAGAAAAACTACACTCACATATATCCATCCCAATCTTATATGTTAATTTTGTCTGCCTAAATAATGGTGAGATTTATCACTGGGTAAAGGCCTGCGACTAAAACACTTTTGAGAAAAACTACACACGTTAAACTTACATGGACCCATCCCCACCCTATATGTAAGAACTAGGATTTTTCAGGGTAGCTCAAGGACAGTCTGCTTTTTCAGTATTTTTGCCTGCATCTTAGGTATTTCATATTTAAAACTGTTTCAAGGCAAGAACAGTCACCCCATACTTTGAATCAACTGCTAATTCTAATTGTCATCTTTGATCATATTACAAGACTAGACATTGCATACCCAAGGCCGTAAAGCAAAGGGGTTCTCCCTCATTATTTCATAATTCAGTGAGGAAAATATTGTCACATGATTGTCAAGAGACATTCCAAATGGGATGACTGCATTATTTCCCCTTTAAATTCTGAGAGGAGAGAACAGTATACTTAATGAATGTCATGAATCTCAATGAAAATATTGACCCTTATTCTGATAAAGTATTGTCTTATTTTCACATTTTAGCCATTATCTGGGAAAACCCAACAACTAACACTATGTCTGGACAACCAAAGTTAAATGTTTGTCTCACTGACAACCACTTTTTCATGAATCCCCCCAAAATATTGACAACCATTTTTCTTCAGCAAGTATTTAAAAAGCAGCTTGTCTTTATCTGATTCAAGACTTTACTGCATTTTGATTAAATCTTCCAACTTTACTATCAGATTCACTTTCAAGTTTTATCAAACACTGCCTATGTTTTTACTCTGCATTAAGAATAACATACGAATGCACACATTCTACTTCATTCCAAAACAGAACAGTACAACAAGTATTATGTAATGGCAAAACACACCAAAGTTCCTAGTTTGAGCAAAAAATGTGAAGAAAATATTCCAGACAACCAAATTTCTTTGCAGAATACTATAAAGCGTGAAATGTTTGCCAATGAACAACCACAGAATTTCTGAAAATCAAAGCTTGGTGGTTCAAAATACAAAATTTTACTAACTTAACAAAATGAGTGTGTTCCATTTGCTTTTCTTTTTCGCTCAAGTTGAAGGTGTGATGGTGCTTGACTAAAATTGAAGCAATTACACAACAACATGGCATTGTTGATGCAAACTTGGAGTTACAATAACATAATTTAGCTCAGGATAAGGTTCAGTGAATTATAATGAAAATGTTATCAAATGCCGTTATCCCAAGGTTTGCCAACTACATTGACTGAAAGAACTGATTGCTCTAATTCATTCATTGCATGGCAAGCTGTCAGCAATCATATGATCTTTGCAGAAATAATCCAGGTGGGTACATAATATCTTGTCATTAGCAAATAGGCTCCCTGACATCAGCAAAACATCAAAGTTTTACACTCATTATGTAAGATGTCATTTTGGCAGACACCTACCTGTACTGAAATGACCTAGTTCAGCAGATATGGTAGCCTTGAATGAACAACTGCAAGCCAGAATTGATGACAAAATTGCAATATTATTGCAGGCAAAAATTTTTCCCTTGGCATAATAAATTGGCTTCCAGTAGAGTGAATGGTATACATGTATGTCTTACTGAAAAGCAACAAACAAAGGTTTCAGTAAGCAGATGAGGTGAGGGCACACAGATTCCCTGGAATGCCGGGGAGGAATATAGAGTGCACGGGTGTGGCTGTCCAGCACAACTGTACAACCCTGAATACTGACATTCCAAAACCAGTTCCTAACATTTCTCTGAAAATGAACATTGTACAAGTTCTGCATGCAGTTATGTATGCATGCTAGACATCTAAGGTAATGGCCTCGTGGCAAATGCTAGACATCTAAGGTAATAGCCTCGTGGCTGCACATTCAATACAGTATAGCAATACTTGTACCTGTATCCTAATACATATAAATACATGAGCAATTAGCACTGTGCAGTCAATTCATAATAAAAAACACTGATTGGATAATTCTCTCATCATATTACCTTATGAGACTACTCCTTTAGTATTTTTCTGTTTCAGTTGAAATTACTCTACAACAAAGTGCCTCCACTTCTACACTGTTATTTTCACTCAGAGAAATCTTGCAAATCTCTCAATTTTGGGTCAGGCAGGTTGACAGATGGTCAAGGAAATGCCAGATGGTTGGATTGCAGAAAGGTCTCATCTTATGATGACAGCTGAAACAAACCAATATGGATGACCTGGTGCTCTAATGGTGTCTTTTTTTCTTGGACTTAATTATATCATCCAGCTGTAGGGGAGAACAAAAGGTATTTTTTTTTTAATTTTTGAACTGCAATTGGTAAAGGTTGACTTACTCACCTGAGGAACAAAAATTTCACTTGGGGAACCATATAGAAATGTTCAAAGCATGAATGCATCAAATTTTTGAGGTAAACAAAACGTTTTCAAGTTCTCAAATGATGACTCTGAAAAAAAAAAATTAATGGATCACATATTTCTTTTATTTTCTTTGTCCTGTCATGAATAAGTCCTGAAAGCTAGGGACCATCCTTCAAGACCTAAACAGTAGTAATATAATAAATGTATGATTGACTAATCAGTAACTTTTATGTACATACAGAAATGTATAAATATATAAAATTGGGTCATTTTAACAAAAGATGAGAGATAAAAGGAGGAAAAAAGAGCATAAAAAAAACATTCAAAATATGATGCAATTGGTACCCATTAAACCTTAAATTAGTGACAATAATATGAAACGTATTTTACATCAAAGGATAAAAGTATCATATTACTGGGGGTGATCAAATGACATCAGAAAATGCAGGACCATTTTTTACAATTAACAGCCAACTTATTTCTGTGAAGAGAGACTTGACATCCTATTTTATATAGAAACATAATTTGTTTACTGACATATTCCTAAGAAAGCAAGAGGTATAAATGAAAGAGTGTTAACCTTGTAGAAACTCATTATTCAATTTTCAATGTATTAATTTAATTTAACATTTTGAGGGTCATCAAGGGCCCTATGCCAGAGTGAGTGTGGATGCACAAAGGTGAACTTCGCCTTCTATTTTTGACTAGTGCTCAGAGGTAACGAGGTGTGTACAATTCGCTCCCAACCCTGCTCCCTGGACCGCCATTTAACGTCCCCATCTGGCAGACATGAGCATAGCCCCAGTCTTTAGCCACTTTCCCAAAGGCTGGGTGGGGGTGGAGGTTACTCTGCACCACTGCTCAACAGACTTGAGGTTTTTTGAGGTTTTTGTTGAAATCTTCTCCATCTCTGGTTAAAAAAAGCCAGAAAGAGTCTTTATCGTACAGCCCAGTCCGATAAAATCTGTATACAGTATTGACATCAGGAAATAACTAACTGAATTTAATTTCCATAGTCCTGCAGTACAGCTCACATATTTACAGAGGTTAGCAAATTTTTTGCTCTTTCCAGCCACAGACTGAGAAGATTTTACCAACAGGCTGAAAACATTTTGAATCGGATTCCGATCCAAATTCGTTGCAGTGTGACTGCAGCTTTATAGGGTACAAGCAAACACAAATCAACAAATCCTTGATTTGTGGACATATCACTTCTAATAGCTGAAACAGTTGCAAAGTGATGTTTGAACCAGTTTCTTCATGGGATCTATAACATCACCATGGTAACTCAGTAAATGATAGATGTTAAAACTGTAGGAAATCCAGACTTTATACAAATAATTTACTCACATGTGTACTTCACTGTAAACTTAATAACAAATGCAGAAAGTACGGAGTTCAATACTGAAATCACAGTTAAATCGCAGTGCCAGATTCAATTATTTAACTGCCCTATTTCATACATTGAGAGAATATCACAAACAAAGACCGAGTCTGACAAGAATAGCAGTAACAAAATCTTAATGAGTACAATAGGGAATCAAGTAAGGTAAGCCAAAAGTTTTGATCATGAAAATTTTACGTCAAACCATGGTGCATGAAGCCCCAAATCAGGTTTGGAAAAATTTGTTGAATTTCAGAAACTAAATGAGCCACTTTACACAAAAATTCCTTGTCAGAGCTCCCTAATGAAGTAAGGATGGTTTTAGCCAGAGTGGTCAATGAGAGGTTAGTAATAGGTAGGTTCTAGTTAAGGAACTACTAAATGGGCCCTTGGTAAGGTTATTTCCTTTTTGGGGGCTTTTTTCCTGCTTTTTGGAAAACATGAAAATTTCATGGTTCTGCAACCATACTTCCAATTGGAAGTGGTCCCTATTAGCTCATTTCTAGTACAATATACAGTACTTACTAAGTACAGTGGCAATCATCAAGTTGATCACATATCATTTTGATATTTTTTATGTAAATACCAGACCAATTTCTTGAAAGACATTTTTTTAAGTTAAGTCCTGGCTACTTATTCTCAACAATGGTGAAAGCTTTTGCTTTACAAATCTTATACGTTACAATGCTTTCATCATATAACTGTATATAAATCCCAAGGCTTAGACCATGCATTTACATTCAATTTTCTCAATTTTACAAAAAGCAACAGTCAATATATTCCTTTTCAACAACATCACTTCCTGCCAGAGCAGCTCCTACTTATTGCAGAAACAAATTCAGTTTGTCCATTAGTGAAATCAACAACTGATACGCTCGAAGCTAGACGGTCTGAGAGGAAAGAAGTTGGAGAAGTCTATGTCTGTGAAAGCGAGAAAGATATTCCACGGAGACAAAGTGCAAGTGAAGTGGGTTATATGATGAATGCATTTATTAATAAAGTGTCTAGACTATGGTCAATCAAGCCTCAGACATGACACGGTGGATGCACCAGAGTACTACCGTGAGGAGGCCGAGATACTTCATGCGTGACAAATGTGAGCATGCTTCAGGGCTGTGGGTCGGGAGACAGGTTTTTTATTGCTAAATATGTTTGGAACTTTTCATTTGTTATTTCTCATTTCAAAGTTAATTGTGCCAAAATTGTAAACAGGTTACCAGCAGACAAGACTGGCAGTTGTAATTTGATATTTTTATGTGGAGGTGTAATTATTAAAAAGGTGTATTCCCGATATGTGACATCTGCAGCAGAAGCAGCGCTGCCTCAATGATTTTATTTCTTCTTATGGTTTGTAAAGAGGCACTAAAATGTAATTTACATAATTGGTTGCCTGAGCTCTATTAAACATTCACAAATTTTTTAAGTCTATGTTTAAGTATGATACATGAGCTGGGTAAAGATCATTTATGGTGTTTCATCATTATTGAGAAAAAAAGGTCACTTGCAGTAGTCAATGTTTAATACAGTAATGAAAAACCAACATTGTCACTCTTCTGGAAGAAAATAGAAGGGTGTTGGGGGGGGGGGGTATGAAAAAAGCATATGCTTATTTATTGAGTGAATATGAAACAAAATGCAGAAAGTCCTAATGGCATTCATCGAGAAAAAAGATAAGCGACCAAAAGCAAAGACAATTTTGCAAATTAAAACATTCACCCCAATTTCCTCTCAGTCTCCTTATTCATGAATGAGCCTGTTTCAAAAAACAATATTTTTTAAGACTGAGTCTATGTCCCAAACAAAATTGGGATTCAAGCTGTTCTTTCCCACTTTCCCAATAACACAATTATCAATTTCTGAAAGTAATACTTACAAGTTTCAATATAAATGGTAACCCCTCACCACCACCACCACCACTTCCACTGGAGAAAACAAAAAGAGTTCACAACAGCAATCTATACTGAGATTGAACAGATCAAGGTTAAATGCAAAGATGGGGAATGGATATCTGGGTTTCCACAATTACATTATTGACATTCAGACCTTTTCCAGACTTTTCCTGTTTTTCCAACTATGTGTGTGGACCCTGGTGAGGATCGTCTGCCAAAACTTATACATACTGAAGGAGCTTGGGTTTAAACATAGAGTTTTTTTTATTTAGCAGGAACATTTGAATTGGCATTATGTGGTAAATGGTATCTCCTTGTGGTTTTATGAATGAAAATTTCCAAATACAATAAAAAACATGTGTGTTTGTCTGTCTGTCTATGTTTGCACTGGGGCTACTGTTTGCACTCAATGAGGTTTATGTATCTGACAGATAAAAATACCTTTATCTAGGACAATAAACTTCCATACATTTTATATCATCAAGTCTTGAAAAATCTATAGTATCCAAAAATTCATGGCATGTATTTTTGCTCGATTTTCAAATTCAGAGTTTAAATTTCTTGATTGTTTACCCCACTTAAAGAATTCAGTTCAAACTCTTTGACCTTCTCAATGATGAAACATAGTACTACAATTTTTCCAGGCCTGCAAGCTGTAATCTGAATGGAAATTTCACATTAACAATGCAGCTAACAAAGTCACGTCACTAGACCCATTTTCAAAAAGCCATTACAAAGGATTGTGGGTCAGCCTTTTGAGATGTGTAACTTTTGTCAATGTCATTTTACTGCGGCCAAAACAAATGCACACCAGAGCCTTTCCCAAATCCTTTGTATTAACTGTTATCTGAAAAAATGTCTATGTCCAACATTTTTATTTAAAAACCTGTCTTGCATTTATATCTCATGGGGAGCATCTGTGCTTTTTGTTCCTACAGTATTGAGTTGCTCCTTCCCTTACCCACATCCATGAAAAACATCAAGGGCCAAAGGTTATTCCATACAGATGGTTCAATGAAAATTCAACAGAAGAACAACAGTTAATTTAAATAATTATCAGTTCAAGTACAGAAATGCTCTAAGAGAATAGTACTTTCTGGTCATGCCTGTTCCATACCATTTTAATATGGTCCATTAAATCACAGCTGCATTTTTGAAAAAGAGGGTTATTTGAGGATATATTTTAACCCTTTTGTTTAATACCTAAGGGGTTTGATTCTGCCATACTGATCATTACTCAGTATATTACATATAACACAGTATTTATGTATAGGTTTCACGAGTAAATTTTTGTATGGAGGGCACCATATTTGCATTAGCTTTAGCCCGATAGGTTGCACATATGTAAAGATGTCTCCTCTTCAAGCCTATTCATGACAAAAACACAATTACCAACATTAGGTGAACAGGATACTTAAAGGTGAAGAGCAGTCCCCCCAAACTTATTTTGAAGAAAAAGCTAAATAACATAATTTTCATCTTATTTCTCTTCAAAGTATCTTTCATTACATTTTATGACTTTACTATTGTATATTCAAGGTAAACCAAGTAGTTATTTCTGGTAAATTTCACACTTGAAGAGAAAAACCATTGTCACATGACTCCCAATAGCCAATCATGAAACTGAACAGTCTACTACACTTCTTCAGTTTGGGAGGACTGCTCCTGCCCTTTAAGGTTCTATTACAGGCCAGCAGTGCAATTGTTTTGTGGCGAAACAATACATAAATAGCTGTGGTAAAAGATGACTTCACAGTGAAACCATGCATAGTGAAGATGTAAACAAAAAAGACATTCCCAGCTTAAGACAGACTTCAACATTCAGGGAGGGTGAAAGTCTACTGCCTTTTTAAAGGCTCAAGTCCCTCACCCCAAACAGTACAAATTCTCCTAACCTTCTTACTTAAGCCCCTCCCACAATTGTTTGAACTTCATCCTCATCCAGACACTATCTCAGTTTATTGCTTCAAGGTGAGCATAGAAAAGCTCAATGTGTTGAATCAAAACACTCTCATTATTTCAGAACAGTTCATGTTGTAATATTAAACTCTGGTAGTCTGCATTGTTTGAATTAGCTGTCAATCAAAGAGCTGAGCTAATTGAAAATTTCTGTTAACCCCCACAGCAATTGTTATTTAGGATGAGAGGATAGGCCCTTTAAGGAATCTTTAACATGATTACTTTATTAAGATAACATAGACAACATGAGAATTGCTCTAAGCATGACAACTCTGTACTTCATCAGAGTTTTGCTTGGCCTGATATTTTCAACCTTTTTGCCCTCAGGCTCCACTGTGCCTTCTTAAATCTTCCGCAGCACCAATCATTCCTATTACTCCCACTACTGTACTAGCCTATTGTACTGTATTGTACACCTTCTAGTTTGAACATCTTCCCTTTAATCATCTTTTACTCCTTTTCTTTATGAGTAAACTTTACTTTTAAACAGGAGAGCAGGTGTATATCTAACATTTCAGTATTGGCTTTGGGGTTAAAACATTTCTTATGTATTTTAAAGTCAACTTGAATATCATTTCTTCTCGCTGATGGATAATATTTTGTTTTCTTTGATTTACAGTTCATTGTTTTGACATTGTGCCTCCATCAGGCAACATAAAGTTTATAAATTTCATGAGACTTATGTGATGAATTCATGTGAGGTAAACATGCTAAACATTGCTTTCAGGTCATAAACAGAGATAGAATGCACATTTGAACACAATCAGTCCTGTTAAACTTGAGTACCTTTTTAGTGAGACAGCAGTCAACCCAAATTTATTTTGATGCAATGGATAAGTCTCTCAAATTTTTTATTTCTTTTTAATACTGCATTATCAAGGTAAGTCAACAAATTAGTCCAGCTCATATATCTCACAACTCAGTGAAAACGTTTGTCTCATGATTGTCAAGAACCATTCCTAAAGTAGGATACTTTATATCTTTTGGGGATGACATTTTTCAAGGGCAAGAGCATGTTTTGAAACAAAGGCTAAATCCCCAAATTTTTTCTTCTTATTTCTCTTCAAAGTATCTTTCATAATATTTTAGGACCTCAATATTGCATATTCAAGGTAAACCAGTCAGTTACTACTAGAAAAATTCACATTTTACTACAAAAATTTCACATGATTGTCAAGAGCCAATCATAAAACATGACAGTCTGCTAAAACACTTCAGGTTAGGGTAACTGATTTTGCCCTTAAATTCCCAAATCATCTTGTTACCTTTTAAGATCTACTTCAACTCCAATAAATTGACTTTCTCTCAAGGAAGCAAATTTCTTGGTCCACTCCTTGCCAGCCTTTTTCTTGCTTAGCTTTGATGTTGTCTGATAATTAAAAGACTCATCACTGAAAGTAGGTGGTAACTGGCTGAAAAGGCACCTTAAGGCATCAAGATGTATTACAGTATTAAGAATTCTTAATTTTTTAGGCCTTCAAAGTTTTCTGCAATATCCAGACATTTTTCTGATCCTTGAAAGGCCTTTAATGGTTCATGGTTCTCTGTTAACCCAGACATTCAAACCTATTTGCTATGTGAATATCCCATAAAGAGATTTAGGCTATCTAGAAAGACCAGGTTTCTGGCAATTTTGATAAACTGATGACTTCTTCCGCACTTCCAATTTTTCTTCAGGCTGAATTGACTTGATAATTTGGAGCGTTTCCATTCCGTGAGTCTACACATTGATGGAAAGACTGACTGATTAATTGGAATCGCAATCCTGGTTGTATATCCCCCACAAATCTCTCTAGTGTCCTTCCTTCTCTCCCAAATCAGCAGGCTTCCGGGTTGTTTGTTCAGGTAAATGGAAAATGAGGCCCACTAAAGCACACAACCAGCCAATATTTGATGCATGGCGTCAAAAAGTGCCGGGGTATCCTACCAACAAGGCCTCTCAAAATCCAATTGTTATTCAAAAGCTTCCCGCACAGACACGCCCTCCAGACAAATGTTGTTTCTCTGTCATCACTTGGCTTTTCTCAGTAAACCATATGCATGATTCATCTGGCATCCAAGTTAAGGAAACATTGAGGCCCTGGCAAAGGGACCCTGGAAAAACCGAAGGAAACAACTCTCACAAATCCTAACACCGTAAAAAGTTTTCTTGTGCGCTTCAACCTCTCATAACCAACTTCCACCCAAGATGCAGTGGATAGGAGAGCTCTTTGGCACAGTTACAGGGATGGCTTTAAATACATACATAATACAGAACTTATAACCAGCTACTCTATTCTTCTAAACTGACTGAATCTTAAAAAAATACTGTATCTTACACAGGAAAACAAATGAATGTAACAAACACATAACCTGACTGTTGATAATTTCTGGTCAACCAAATCCTCATCCAAACAAAAGTTTGACAATTTCCACAAAGTTTTTTGAAGCCTGGAAATGTTTTCTTCAACTTATAAAGATAACTGAGGTAATACTGTAATGACTAAGGTACCCAATGAAAATAAAGTTTTTGTAGGTTTGGGGGATTTCCCCTGTACTCTGTATCAGTGCTTGAATGCTTGTACCATATTTTTGGAAAAAAGTATCTTCTGGTAACTAAGGATTTTGTCTGAGCACTGCATAATAGTCAGCATTGTGACAACATGCTAGACAGCAGACTATCTTAATAGGCAAATGAAGACTTTTGTTTTTAACTCCTGGACCTCTTATTCAATATCGATTTTTCCCCAGTCTGAAAAGTTCATTCTAATCGAGTATCAAGAAATCCTTCTCCGTACATTATAAATGGCAGCAACAAAAATTTGGGGGTTCATTAATGATGCAGCTACGGGACAGTGTGTGACGTGATGACGTCACACGTCTGACCTTTATACTGGTCAGTACCTTAGGACCTGTAAAAGTTTTCCTTGCGTACAAGCTACCCTCAAATATAGGATCTTTACACATAATTTGCACATCACAAATCTTAAAACTGAGTTACTACAAGCTTGTTAAATGAAGTGGTGCATAAGTGAAAAATATAGGAAGCTTTCGTGTTTTCCTCTTTAATAGAACTGGATTGATATGCTAGCTCTAGAAAACTGAACATGTGTGAAGGCACGTTGATATTAATTTCTGAATTTGTGTTCAGACTAAGTCTTACTGCAACCAAGTTGCAGGTTGGAAAGGTTGACAAACTATGACATGGCTGACCATTTGAAAGTGCAACTCGAAAGTTCAACCTTCGGAGAAGTCAGTTGAATATCCCACAAGGCATGAATGTATAAATCATGTGGAACTTTGTTAACATTCATGAGATATCTGGTTAATATACATTTCAATTATCTATAGTCCTTTGGAGTTTAACACATGTAAAGGATCCCATGAAAAAAGGTTAGGAAAATAAATAAAAACATGAATTATGTCACACAGGTAATTAACTACCTGATAAATTGCCATGAGTTCCATGGATGGATGGATGGATGGATTGATTGTTCATCTGCATCGGATAGTGAATGATAACGTTTAATGCAAGTGTTGCAGGGGGTGTACTCAGAGTGCATCCAGCTGTGGCAGTTACCCCAGAGAGTGCAATATACAGTTTTAATGCACAGGTCCACAGTTGTTTATCCTTACTCATTCATACAAAAAAAGATTAAACAAGAAAGAACACTAAAACAGCTCAAGCCTGAGTAGAATGAAGTAGCCTAGCCCAATGCTTTTATCCATCAGGTGCCATGATTTAGATTGTAAGATAATGCACGGTGACCTACAGTAACTGTAACTGTAACTGATGACACTTTTTGAAACAATCTTCTCTGCCTGATTATGTCCTATAGCCCAGGAAGAGAATGAAGCATACTACATATACACTTAATATAGTAAGTCACATTTCCTTTCAATAATTCGGAATTACCAGATAGACCGAAATGCACTAAAAGTTACGAAACATTTACGGTTAGCTAAAATTCCAGTTAAGTATGTGTTAATTGTTTTGCACACAATGTGAACACCATGAAAGCATAGATCAGTTGAGGGTACAGATCATGTAGCAAACTCAAGACATTTCAGTTACACCCCACACCACCTTTGACCTACTGAGGCCTCAAGATGAAATATCATGGCATGAATGAATACTCTGTAATAATTGTAGTGACTCCTGTTACTGCTGCCACTTCATACCAACAGAAACCTAAGAAGGCATGTACTGTAAGCCCATACCCATGGGCAGAAAAATGGCACACTCCTAAAAGTAATAAACAATACAGGACAACAGTTTTCATTTGCAAATTCTAAAACAAGATATCAAAATTTGGAATGTTTGAACTCAACTCAGCAATCTTGGGAAGCACCATTCCCAATGATCCAGAAGGCATTTAAGGTGTATTATTTTTTGTGTGATTATCTCATGGTACAATGTAACTTCATCATGACTTCGTCATGGCATATCTTACCCCTCCCATACACGCACCCCAGTCAAGGAGAGGTAACATTGTAAAATAGAATTGCAAGATGGTATCTCAAATGTATTGCAACAAAACAGATCTGCTTTTTGTTCTTGCTTTTTTAGTTTGAAGGTCAAATGCACCATAACTGCATTTGCATTTCAAAATTGTCTCTTGATCAATAGGAATTCCTTTAAACTCTTAGGATTTCCTGCTTTCATCCTATTTAATATCAAAAGAAATTATAGAATTATGAATATGTATGTTTTTCACACAAACACATGTATATATTTCACACAAACACTTTTGGATGTAATGCCAAAACAGATTCATAGTGTGAAAAATATGTACAAAAGTGCCACAAGCTAGGCTCAAGCCTAGTCAACTACATACTGGAGTCTGTGGTTGCGCACACAAAAGCATTACATTAACCAAGAACAATGTGACTGCAAGTCCATGCGGACAAAATCAAGTTTGGTAACAACTTACAAAAGGTCACTGCAATTTTTTTGGGAATTGGACAGAAGCTGCCAAGCCCAAACAAAGGAAAGCATAAAAACTTTAAAATCAATTCTAATTTGACCTCCACCAGACACTTTTTAAGTGGATCATTTCTGATACCTACCAACATAATTCTAATAATAAATATTTTAATAATCATGCTTGACAATTCCTACCACTTGGAGGAAGTTTGGTAGCATTTTTTTATGATGTTACCTATTAGAGACATATTCATGTTGTGGTTAATGTGGTTTCAAGTGTTCATTGTAGTAAAAATAGAGCATTACTCCACCCACACCAATTGTAACACTAACAATACTGTTAGTAGAGCTATTGTTTGCTGAACATTTAATTTTCGTCTGTTTTGAATGGCACTAGGTGAGACAGTTGCTAGAAGCACAACAAATGACACATTGTCACTTCTTCACATTTTTTACATGAAAGTAAACAAAGCACACAAAAACGATCGGTGTACTTACAGGTAGATCTTGAAATTAAAAGCCTCTTTACTCATTACTCAGTCTGCAAAATGACAAATAACAAATTTATCATTGCTGCAGCTTTTAATCCAGACAAGTTCATCAAAAGGACAGAAAGGCCTACCTTCCCCATGACTGAGAGAGAAATTAATAACAGCAGTGTTTATACCTGGCAGACGAATTAAAGGTGTACGTGAGTATCCGCATAAAATAAGAAATAAATCTCACAAGTTGCGAGCACACCTAATCTAAGCAAACATTTAGGTGTTACAGACCATGTTTTTGAACATTTGTCACTTGCAAACAGTAACAAATTATGCAACGTAGTTCCTCTGTATGTGATTAATCATCATGACATGTATGCAGCAACAAATGTATGCAAAATCCATACATATTAAAAAAGAGTCTTTTACCCTCAAGTTCTCTCTCAACATCATCTAAAACAAGTATAACTGACCGTTTTACTGAAACTCATCGATGTAGTTGACTAATAATACAAAAATATTTTCTGCTTAATGCATGCACATCACCTTTAAGTCTATCTTCTCATACTTTAGGAGGAAAGATTTGCAATTTCCTTTTCCTTGCTAATAAGTGTTTGTGCTATACTGTATTCAAGGTGTTGAATAGCAATATTTCCACGTCAGTGTTACTTATCTAGCAAGAAAACTGTCTGGGAAATTCCCACATATGATCAGCAACCAGACCAGACAGTTAAAAAATAAGAGAGAATAGTTTGAAGTCCTGTTGAACTTAAAAAATAATGATCCAGTAAAAACACCTTCCAAAATGCATCTCCTGAACTCCTATCTCATCAGCTGGTGCTAAATTTACCCTTTGGTGAATTGAATATATTCAGGGGGTGGAAGATTGATAAGGTTCCTAACAGTGGTGTGTCCAAAAATTATGGGGTGAAGGCAAAATGGGGCAACAGAAGTTTTCACCATCAAAAATAGCCAAATGCAAAATGGTGTCTCCAAAAAGCCGAAATACAGAAGGTTCAGTAGATGGTGCACTGGGGCTATTACGACCGATGCTTGGTTACTAATTGGAGACGAAAGTACATATATACAAAGCCTTAAAAGAAGCTTGGTAATTAGGTTTGAGTATTTGCTCTTCTGAGACGGAGATAAGGCAATGGGCAAATTTTTGTATTTCAACAAGGGCTGATTGAGATACAAAAGAATGTTTTTTTTTTTTTTAAACATTTCAAAGCATATTTACACAAACAGGATGGCCAAAATTCTTCCGAATAATTTCTCCCTTCACTAGCTGATTTTCCTCCAACTGCTTCCATGGGAGGAGGGTCATGTCTCCCTGGTCCCTACAATCACACATCATACTGGTTTTTGATCAATGCCCATTTTGATCAAAATCCTTTTATGCTATAGATGTGAGAGTAAGGAGTAGAAAAAATTTCCATATTATAATTTTAAAGGAAGAGTGCAGTTGCACCAACCTTATTATGAAGCCACAGCCATATCTCACTATTTTCTCTTTGTTTTTATTCCAAGTATAGTTCATAATTTATGACTTAAATATAGCATAAAAGGTGAACAGTGCAGTTGGTACTAGTTAGCATAATAAGCAAGTTTGTTAATCCGTATCTGCATGGAATTGTGGGGCACAGCCTGGTACATACAAACCGACCTCAGCAAGTAGAATTCAGCGTTCCCTGGTTTTCATTAGTATGTGCATTCAATACTATTTATGTGTGTAGCCAAGTCAAACAGAAATAGGAGTCTCAGAGCTACTTAACAGCAAATCAAAATGGAAATTTAGACACCAAAAAGACAATTTAGACACAATTCACAGCATAAAATCACTCTTGAGGTACCTCCTTACGTTATGGATGGGTTAAGAAAGTATGATTTCAGCAAATTTTTAAGTAAACTCAAACTGTGGCATTCATGTTGTAGGTCCTGCATTGGTTTGTCTACCCGGACGATTTGGATGAGCATATGTGCATAGCCACCAAAACGAACTACAGAACTGGCTTATTGTGAAGGAAAAATAGGTCACATGATTCCTAAGGGTCATTCATAGAACAGGATTGTCTACTATACTAATTCAAATTGGGATAGCCGCATTCTCCCTTTAATTGATTATGCAGGGATGATCGCAGCATGCCTTCATATATCCCTGTGCGGAAGTGCTATACCATGAACAGACAGGGGAGATGGTAGTTCTTGGGCTTCAATATTATCAACTAAAAATATCTTTTACAGAAAATGGGATGAGAATGGCTTTAACTGGTCTTATTTTTTCATCAAGTCAATTGCGTAATGATATTTTAGCTCCCTGACAACCTTCCAATTTTTAATACTGTTTTTATTCACAGCATCACAAAGTTTCTGAAATGGCTCTGACAACCTGTTGGATGACTGTGGGAGTTACAAGTCTAAATCAGATTAGTAGATTAGAAAATATTTGGCACCAGTAGATCATATCATCAGTGTTTGTTTTAAGTTGCAGGGGACAGTGGGAAATCTGCACCTGAGCTGAATATCCTGCAAAAGAAATATCTGTATGGGGAAAACGTGAAAGTCAAAGGGAGTATCTCAAAAGACCGAGGGGATTTATATGCCCCTGTACCTCTGGGATTTCTGCCAAAGTTTGGGAAATTTAATAAAACATAGTGCAATGATCTTTGTCTTTTAGATATGAAAACAAAAGATAAACACTGCTATTCTTCATAAAATGTTGAAAAGGTTGCTCAGAATTTGTAATGACTGGTATATTAATTGTACCATGCTATGTAACTAGCTATGTTCAAAATGCTTTTCAGGATTGGAGGGTCACAATGACATATATTGGATTAAAACAATGACTAATGTATTTCTTTTTTTTTTCTTGTTTTTGCTTTTATTTCTTTTACCTGGAAATAAAAAAGTGGCATCACACAAAAGGTACCCCGATTGACATTAAAAGACAAGCAATAAAACCTTCAGGTGATGCTCTCAATATATGAAGACAACAAGTCTGCCTCAGATTTGAAAGAAAGATTAGATGTTATGACTGAAATGAATTCTCAATCTTTAGTTGTAGATGGTGCATTTCTTGCTATATATTTCTTTCCACAAGTATTTCTGACTGGGGTGCCACCTTTTCATAAGGGTGCAGCTTCATATGCAAATCATATGTGGTACTTGCATGTATTCTTTCAAGCTGGAATTTACCAATGAGGGAGGCTTTTGGGTGGATGCCACTATGTCAGAGGAGGTTTAGGCCAGATAAATTGGACATTAAAGAAGATTAAAAAGCAACTTCATGCACAGTTGAAGTACAGTATGCAACAGCAGACAAATGTATTGACACTGTCAGAAATAATCAGTACCTTGGTAATGGTATGAGTATCAGGCCCATAGCCAGCAGACAAGCAGACAGGGCATCAAAAGGGGGAGGAAGGCAAAACCTTTCCGGTTGTACTAAGTCAATGGCAAACTTCAAAATCCCTTTTGGTGGGGGCAGGGGGGCAAAAATAAAATTTTAAGGTGGTCTTTGTCACCTGGCTCCCCTGATGAGCATAGGCCTCTATCCAAATAGCTATGACAAAGAATTGTGGGATAGATTGGGTATGTATCAATACTGTCAGTAGCATTTTACTGTGGCTAAAGGAAAGGATATTCTAGCATGATAATTACTGTACATTTGGTGTTACAATACTAACAATAAAGGAAGGTATATTTTCACATCTTCTAGAAAAATTTACTCTAAAGCAAGTGAAAGTGTCTTGTGGTATGCTGCACAGAGAAATAGTTTCAAAGATAGGTTGCCAGGCAACTGTCTCCAAACAACCCCCCCCCCACCCCACTTGAGAATTTGCACTGGGACAATGATCTTAAACAATTGCCCCAGGGCAACTCCATTTTAGACAAGTTCCTCTACGGAGGATTACCAATTCTGATGTGAAATTCTTTTATGATCTTGAAATGTCGGGGGGGGGGGGGGGGGTAGGTGAATGGTGGGGCTACACACATCCTTTTTAGATGTTTACTTATGTATCTACGGGTCTTTTACAAATATTTAAGAGATCTTGTACATGCTCTGCAGTATCAGTTCATGTACTTTTACCATGTTTTCGGTTGGCAGAACACAGTAAGAACCTTAGGGAATATTACATCATTGAGAGTGTGTCCTATTTCAACAGCTATATGTCTAATCACTATGTCTGATCATCCATTAAGAGGTCATTTCTCTTCTTTTTTAGTACCTAGGGGAGAACTTCTATTCTTGCTTTGTACATGCCAAATTTTTAGTTTTATTGGTGGAAGTCTGTATAAAAAAAAAAAAAAAAAAATGGGCAGACTAAAATGACCTTTTCAAAAAAATGCTTGTTCATGCATTTATCATGACGAGCAATAATATAAAAGGCTCCTTTGGGGTTAAAATGAACAAGTTGAAAGGTTTTTCTTCAGTTTTAATGCAGGAAACTTAAAGACAGTCTGAGTGACCTAGTAAGGAGAATTCTTGAAGAAGCTTATGTTCCAAGCTAAAGGGGAAAAAATATGTTTACTGAAAGAGAAATTAGGTTGGGAGAGACAAGTTGTTGTCTGAGAAGGAGGCTTTGGGTTTCAACTGTTGATTGATTCATTGCACAGTCCTTTTCTTATTATTAAAGAAATATCAAAGGTTTCTCCAACATTTAATGTTCAAAATGGAAAAGATGCCAAATCTGACCTGAAATGAAAGTTGATTGGAGCCATTCTAATTTCTTGTTCTAAAGTTTGACTTTATACCTGGTCAAATAACAGATTTGTTGTTAATACTCGCAGAATCCTACTTCCCATCATAAACTTTGCACACTATAAGGTACCAAAAGACAAACATTCTCCAATATTCAGCATGCAGTTATGTGTTATAGCACAATTCAAATTTGTTAACATCAAGGAGTCCTTTTGAATGGTCCAGTACAGTGATTGTGTGTCACAATCTTTTCATAAATGCACAGGGAAGTCAAACAGATGCAGATATCCAGAATTTTACAAAAGTTGAGTGGGAAGGGTGATTCAGTTTCAAATGTATGGAAGCCTCAATGGGGCTGTCAGCAGGAGGTTAAGGGAAAATTTTAAATTAGACCACTGACAGAGTTTTGGCATATTGCAATCAAAATAAGTATATAAATATGTATATACACAAATATGTGTAAACTTTGTATTGCAGCTTGTGGGACTGCCTAGGAGATGAAAGAGGGGTTGCAACGGGGTGAGGGTGCACACATTTAGTTTGTATCCTTGCTGAGCTAACTCACTTTGAAAAGACATCCCTAAAGAAGTGTAGAAGAGGTTAAAGATTCCACAAATCATTCACTGATCCTTCAAATTTTCAAATGGCTACTGCTGAATATAAACAGTTGATCTTGCTTGCATATTCCTATCTTTACTATATACAAAACAACTAATTCCAACAACTACATGAATGTTTTTTAGTTACAATACCAATCACCAACAACATCTCCTATGACAGCATTATTATACATTTTTCATAGCATTGTATGGTATTTCTTTTATAATCCAAACACACCAACATTCACGCCTTACTCCTCATCTGTGACATATTCATTAGATATGTTTGTCATCTTGCAACAATAAAGTGCTCGGCACTTTGATGCATTTAAGTATCACAAGATTATAAATACATTTAGTGGATCGCATCAAACACGAGACAAATTCAACAAAAACCTTTTATTGCCACAGTTTCAGGATACAGTAAGACCTCCATGTCTAGCAAGTTTTATTAATACAAGATGAAGGTCATATACTTTTAGGCCCATTACAGCAAACCCTTTAGTTCAGATATACTGCATCTTGTTGAATAATATAAAATCAATCTCCAAGGATACCAGACAACTTTTTACAAAAACCCTGACAAAGACAAGTCTTGTGATACTGTAGATTGCATTGGAGAACTCATTTTTCATCTTTTGCTTTAAAGGATATGTGCAGAGACTCAAGTTTGATTTAGAATGTAACCATACTTAACATACATCGCACCCGGCTCTGATAAACCATGGAGTTAGTCATACACAAGACAGTTTACATTTTTGTCACTGGATCAATGCAATTTATGGTACAGTGACTCTGACAAATTTTTTTATCTTACAGTGAAAGCAAATTCAAATGAAAGCTTTATAATCATAAAGAGAACGAAATAGAAATTTGGCACTTCCAGCAACATCATCTGTACCTTGAAAGCCCCTTGTCTGTATGGGCTCATCAAAGTATATAAACCCTGCACTTCCAGCAGGCTCGCAACATCATCTGTACCTTGAAAACCCCTTGTCTGTATGGGATCATCAAAGTATATAAACCCTGCACTTCCAGCAGGCTCGCAACATCATCTGTACCTTGAAAGCCCCTTGTCTGTATGGGATCATCAAAGTATATAAACCCTGCACTTCCAGCAGGCTCGCAACATCATCTGTACCTTGAAAGCCCCTTGTCTGTATGGGCTCATCAAAGTATATAAACCTTGCACTTCCAGCAGGCTCGCAACATCATCTGTACCTTGAAAGCCCCTTGTCTGTATGGGCTCATCAAAGTATATAAACCCTGCACTTCCATTGACTGCTTCAATGATATCCGAGTGAACATTAATTGTTACGAGTAAATGGACAATTGGCACCACAGCTATGCCTTTATTTTGTCAAATACTTCATGCAACCAAACATATAACAAACCACATTGGACTATGCTACTTTTTCCATCAGAGCCCATTGTAAATGTATACACCACAATGTAGTCGATAGGTAGCAGACTAGTGTTATCAACCTGCATAAACACAATGTTAAATATATTACTGTATACTGTATACTTATATGGTAATCAAATCAAAGAGTGGGCTACTTCAGTCAATACATGATATGCTTTGTCTTAAAAAATGATGGCATTTGTTGTTTTTTAAACAAAATATTGAGTCTAAAACATAGGTAAAAAAAAAGGTGGTTTTTCTCAGCACACAACATACACTCACCCTGACATATCACGTTCCAAATTTCTTCTCATAGAAAGCTGGTGGTAATTTCTCATGGATAGCCTTAATAGGCCTCTCAATGACCAAGAGTGCTTCACTGTTTGTGTGAAATCCAGCAAAGAGGAGGGGCTAACAAAAGAAAACATGAAAAATGAGCCAGTAAGGTAGACCTTCAAACTTAATGCTGTTTTTACTTTGGTTTCCCCAAAGCTCCCTGCAGGGTTTGGGGATCTACGAGTACGAGCCCTGATCCTTACCTGTATATGTAACCCCTACTTACCCACATTAACTCCCTGGTAAGCTTCTTATAGCACAGTGGCACCGGGTGACGTCATATAACGGTCACCCAATGATGTCATCTGACCGCCTGCTACAGTAGGCATTATATATTTATAAAGGAGGTAATGGGGGACAATGTAGATTAAAAGAATGATTCTAGTATAAATTTATTTGAAGGGTCTAGTGACATGGTAATATAAAAGGGTGTATGAGATGCAAAAACCACTAAAAACTGACAAAATAGCACCCATTCTCATCAAATTCAATTAAACATTGACCAGATCATCCAGCTGGGTAATTCCTACTTCATACTCATGAATAAAAATGAAATTTGTACACAACTTTGTACACTGTAAGATGGACTCTTCAGTGATATTAAAATAATCTTACACTTTTTTTCAATCTTCATTTCAAGGACACTTTGAACTTAAAAGGGTTTTATTAGGAAATTTAATATTAATTTCATGAAATATACTGACATCGCTCTCCAAACTGTGAACTAATCTAAGCTGTAATTAGGAGAGTTTATACAGGTTTAAAAAATGATAATAATAGTACCATGTAACAATATACAATATTTTTACAAAGGCAACGAAGCAAACAAATTCCACATCACAATCTAACATTAATTAAGGGTAGATGCATGCCATTTAACAAGGTGTTTCTTGATTGGTTGTTTCCATTGTATTTTATCGATTGTATTCTTTGTAAGGGTTAGGGATTAGGTTAGGGATTAGGGCTATCGCTTGCCAGTCAGGAAATTCCTTGTTAAACAGTGTGTATCGTCCCTTAATAAACATGGTTTTGCTTTTCTCTTAACTTTTCAATTGATCTCTTTCTCCAAAGTTTTGTCATGTAAATGCAAAGGAGGCACGAAAATTCGGCAAAGATTATTTCCTTTACAATAAAAGCTATCATCTTCCACATGATGGTCAGGTACCCACTGAAGCCTGCAAAGCATTGATAACAGATGTAAATCCAGAAAATTGACTCTGCTCTGCTTCAAGTTCAGTTTATAAGAATAAAAGTTTTGTTAGTTTATTTGCCAGTACAAACCCACAATTGAGAGTAGTTGCAAGTAAAAATTTAACCATGACCAGCATCTTTATATAAAGTTAGGCTCTTCAAGGCTGAGCAGTCCAGTCTGTGCCTTCCTCCCCCCATGAGATTTCAAAATAACCAATCAACATTGGTAAAATTTGAGGAAAGGACTTCCAATTATGTCTTTGATCAGTACCTTTAAACCTGAAATGTATGTAGGGGGTTTTAATTCTCATATAACAATAATAATAATGGTTGGATTTATATAGTGCCTTATATCTATGTTCAACATCTCGAAGTGCTTCACAATCATTACCCCTGGTCATTGGTAACTTGTCAAACCCACACTATAAAAGTGCACATCCCGTGCTGTTTGTGCCGGCACAATGCCACTTCATCGTGTCCCCTGGGGGACTTCCCATAGGAGCAGCCACATACAGCGCATCACTATACAAGCTACCTCACAGGTACCCATTTAACACCTGGTTGGAGAGAAGTAATCGAGATAAAGCATCTTGCTCAAGGACACAACATAATGACCCAGGTAGGAATCGAACCGGCAATCCTTAGATCACAAGTCCAATACCTTAACCAATAGGCCACCACGCTTTCAATATAGAGGCCCCTACTTCTTTCTTCTCCTAAGCTCCCATCATTGTAATGTTACTTGAGTTTTTACTATATCTCACAAAATTCTTTATGCATTTTCAGGTTCAGTACTTTGATGGTGGTCCTCATCATTTCAAAAAACAATACAAAAAACAAGAGCCTATTTATTTTGTCACTTTGCTCTTCTCTGGCTTGACTCAAAGTTACTACTTTAATAATGCTGTATTAGTTTCCAAAGTTCCTCTTTTCTTTTTTTTTTAATTGAGGACAAATCAACCCCACCCGATAATTAATAAATAAAATTTCTGTCTTTTCCTTCAGCTGAGAGGTCATTCTTTTTCTGTAATTCTCCAAAGCAGCCAGTGCACAAAGTAGCTTTTCTCAATTTGTCATCAACATTGAACTTGCAATGTACCATGAAAGCCTTCAGGCTTAATGATATGTTTACAGTGTGTCTAGACTATAACCACAGTTTCCAAGATTTAACTCCACACAAATGTGTTTTACCTGTGACAGCATACTTACAAGCATGCGTGCTGTCTAATAAACATGCTGCAGAAGACCTTGAAACATAAACCTAGATACTTGAAACATAAACCTAGATAGGATGCTTTGTGAACACAGTCTAAAACCTAAACCAGCAATTAAATTTAAAATTTCATCAAGCTAATCCAAGCTATTAGACTCCCTGCAAATTTTCAAGGTTGTATTTACCTCCATCATCAGAGCCAAATAAAGGTTTGCATGTGTCATATTTTTTTTGTTCCTTGAGCTAGAACATATATAGGAACTTATTAATGACTATGCTATCAATCGTCCAGACGAGAACTTTACATGTCTCTATTTGTTCATTATCTTCATCTTTCATGCATGAGCTACTTCATTTTGTCCAATCAATAAATCTGTCTGAGGAATGATGAAATTATTTGGGTCTTTCCTTTGACATAATTCTTTATGATTACTGTTCCCCAAAAGCAAAAAAAAAATATTTAAATCAATGATTGAAACTAAATCAAATAAAAAAACTTCCAAGATTTCATGACCTATTAAAAGGCAGGAGTGGTACGAAGTTGTAATCTGATAAATATCCAGGCATATTAACACTAATGAACAAACAATAACAGACACAACTAGCTTATCAAGTTGAATGTAAGGTATACAGGAAAGCTAACAAAAATGTAAATCCATTGCATGAAAGTTTGCCTGACAAATTGATTAAGTTTAAGGAAATATTGTATTCCCTTTAAAGAGAAATATTGCATTTTTTAAACATTTATTCTACATAAACATGAGTTAAATATGCAAATCTTGTCCAGAGAGGGACAGGCTATATATGGTTCATATTGTACTATCTTTTTGCAACCTTCATTTCAAGGGCAGATACAATAACATAAGTTGTCCTAAGATTTTATTCTGGAAGTTTAAATATGTCCATCAATATCTCTTACTAAATTAAAAAACTACCGGATGAGTAATTATGAGATAATTAATAGAAGGTTTAAAGAAGAAACGTCACCACTGTGCAGTGCTCCACAACATTATTTTGCATATCCCAGAAGGAACTCCAAAACAAAAGCATTTAAAACTTGAACAAGTATACTGTGTCTTGAGAATGGTAAAAGATATTGACATTTTGAACAGATTTGTCTGCTAAAACTTTGACTTGCAGGTCAGGTCAGGGCACTTTACCTCTGTAAAGTGGTACACCTGAATGATTAGGCATCTATGTATTACAAAATACCACACAAAAAGAGGTTTAATTTGTGGTTCATTGCTGTTTAGCACCTCAACTTTGAACCTGGGTCAATCAAGAGTGCTCACAATATTTCCAATTGAAGGGCATCAGTTTGGTGTCCTGCTCAACTGCTTATGTAGATCATCACACACAAAGTCAGTAGATTCCATTTTCAAAAAGGATAACCTTTTCAAGATAAAATCTAATGGAGATGAGACATACACACCTTCAAGTGGTGTGTTTTGAAGGAGAGATTATGTTATACAAACAGTAGCAATCCTCCGTAAGTATTCTGTGAGCTCCACAACATGAGCTGGATTTATCACTGCAAGAATGGTCTACTAGATCCAAACCTCATTATTCAAATCCTAACTCTGAGTCCTGTAACTTGTACCCAAACCATATGCAATTATCAGTTGTGAAAAGGAGTGACATAAAACATTTTATGCACTAACATGCAATTGACTCAACATTTCATAGACATTGATGCACATTTCCTGCAGAGCATGATGGCTCTAATGCAGCAACAATTAGATTTCAATGTAACCTTTGAAGAAGTTAAACACACCTCTGCAATACAACTATAACAGACATCATGCAAATTTATCTCTCTTTTGCAAGAGGGGGGAGTGCAACTAACAATTGATAAATGTATTATCTTATTCAACTCTAGAATTATTTGATTTTTAAACCTAATTCTACATCTAATCCAACTTCTAACTTGATTTCTTAACCCAACTTTTTGGTCTAGTGCACCTTTGCTTTAGCTCACAGTGAAGTTACCAATTGTTGGCAGAGATAAGTGAAGTTAGTGAACATCCTAAATAAAAATTGGTGAAACAGTTGAACCCTTTAATGTTTGCCTTCCAGAAGAGAGGGTTATTTATGCACCTTGCATGCAAGTACCAAAGGTATGAACAGATTCAAAGAGAATTTCATTTCACTGGAATAGTGAATCCTCCAAACTTTCAGAAATGTAAGAGATAATCCTCATAAAAACCATAATTTGGAATACTCTTTGACAGGTTTTAATGAAGTAATATTAAAGCCAGTCACTCAACACCCAATTTTAGCCTAGGTATACTACAATTCTCAATTAGAGTAGTTCTTTGAATGGCATCACATTGTAGGAGTAGCTCGTATGACACAACATGCACTGAGAGTGTTCTGATTACACATTAGGTTATTAACTGAATGCTCACCAGGGTATGTCCTGAAGTAATGAAACTAGGAAGTGTCTGGATAAGGATATTTTTTTAGAAATCTGCTGGAAAGGTTAAAAGTAGTTGGATTGGGAAAATTGAAACCATCAGGAAAAAAGAATATACCAGGGGCCCGTTCCACAAAGAGTTACGCACAATCTTAAGTATGATTTACTATTGACTAAAGTATGGGGAATCAAACTTAAGATTGTGCGTAACTCTTTGTGGAATGGGCCCCAGGACTCAAAATGGAGTTATATCTAATCCATATTCTATTTTTAGATATCTGTGGGAGAGGTTAAGAGTAGTTAGATTGGGAAAATTGAGACTATGTAAAAAAATGAATATACCAGGACTCAAAAACAGGTTTACATCTAATCCATATTCTAGTTTTAGATATCTGTGAGAGAGGTTAAGAGTAGTTAGATTGGGAAAACTGAAACTATCTGGAAAAATAAATATACCAGGGCTCAAAATGGAGTTATTTCTAGTCCTCATGCTAACCAAATTTCAAACCCAAATAGATTTATATCAGGGGCAGAATCAAAGGGATGGCAAAAGGGGTGACTGCCTCCTATATTTGTAAAAAATTCTACAAAAAGGAAGGAAAAGAAGTGAAAAAAGAAGAAAAGGAGCACTCAACTAATTCTTTGCCTCCTCTCTCCCTCCCCCCCCCACTTAGATACCCTGGTGCTGGCCCTAATTTATGCTGAGCAATCTGGGCAGCACCCTACCAAATCATTTAAGACAACAATGGGAGGGGCTTAAGTATGTTTGAAGAACTGAAACTGTCTGGGGATTAAGCCTTTAAAAGTTAAACAATTATGGACTATGCACAAGTACAAGGAAATGGACAATAGCAGTAGGTGCAAGCAATGTATGAGGGTACAGTCTGATTGCATCCAGCAACAGGTTCACTGTTGTCTAAACTTTTTCATTCACGTCCAATGAGATGAGATTTTGATTAAAGACACTAATACAAACAAAAATTTTGTTTCTAAACAAAAGCATTACTAAAGTAATCTGAGATAAGTGCATTTAGCTTTTACCATGAGTTTATCACAGGATAATACACTCACCTGACCAAAATGAACAGTGGAACAGAAGTAGAGTGATGATTTAATCACTAAGTATGAATGAACTGCAAATAGAGTATCTCTTAGGTGAATAAAAGAAATAATCTGACATTAGTTAAAAACACTTCAGAAACTTGTTGTGTAATTCTGTTGTGTAATTCTACTGTTGTACTTTAATGGTAGCTACAATCCTCGACAAAAGTACATGGGACAAACCCCGCTCCCCGTATCAATGTTGAAGTTTCAGGACACCTTGGGCTGCGGCAACATTGAATGGGGGAGTGGGGGGGATGGTGTTCCGTACATTGCTTGTTTTGCTTGTTTTGTCCCATCATTTTTGTCGAGGATTGTCGGAAGCCTGCACAAATGTATATGAAGAAGTTTTCAGTCATGGGCAACGTAATGACGGTGAATAAAGGGTTGTGTACTTTGAAAGGAGTGATTAGAAGACAAATGTCACGGTGTTAGCATTATGAAGAACAATTGCTGCATGACAAGACAATAAAAGCTGCTTTTAAATATTTCACAGGGAAGAAATGTTACTTATCATGCATTACGGACTTCTGTCCATATTCGGTTTTTCTAATTAGGACCGGGAAGTGATCAAAATAAGGTACCCATGGCTGGTTTAACGTCATTTATTTTGTCACTAACCTATTCAGAAGACCCATTGCCGCAGGGTACCGAAGGGAGGGGAGGGGTCGCTTTCAAGCCAGAAATATTTCTCGGGGAGGGGGGCAGATCAAAACAACCTTGAGGGGAGGGGGGAACAGATATTGCAGATAAAATACAGGACAAACGCGGCGTTTTAAATTTTTGAAACCGAACTGCTACAGAAAGCTCCGAAAGTAGGCTTCATAACGCTTAATTTATTCGTTATCCCTATGTAGAACTCGTCACTGCCCCCCCATTACTAAGAATATTTAATTAGCGCCACGGTTTACCGTTGACCTCACCACGATTAACCATTGACCTACACACTATTTCAATGACTGTCGAGGGTTAATCGTGCAAATAGAAGATCTCTCTATTTATAGGGAACTTTCATTTTGCACAAATGGTTAACCGTTTCATTTTCGACAAATCTTGACGTTAATTGTCACGTTCACTACCCCTAATGCTTACATATAATTTCGTCTTTAACCAGATTGCAGTTTGAATCATCATTAAATGTTTATTTATGCGAAAAAAGAGAGAATTTGGTGGTTAACCGTTGGGTATATCGTGAAATATGTTACCCCCAACCCCTAACACGAAAAATAAGATGGAAAAACTTCGTTTTTTCCCCCATTACAGTACATGAAATTTTAAAGTAAATTAAATCTCTCAGAGGCAGAGTACTATTTCCCCCTCCCCCTTTCTCGTATGAGCTACTTGAGGAAGACAAATCTTTATTCGAGCGCCCATCGCTAATCTAACACGCCTATGGCAAGTGAAATGTCCAATAATTAGAAAAACCAAGTTTTTCGATCGAAAAACCAAGTTTATCGGTCGAAAAACCAAGATTATCAGTCGAAAAACCAAGTTTATCGGTCGAAAAACCGAGATTATCTCCATATCTTGGTCTTTCGGTCGAAAAACTTGGATTTTCAAAATAACTTGGCTTATCGGTCGAAAAACTTGGATTTTCAGTCGAAAATCCAAGTTTTTCGATTTATCTGGTATATCGAAAGATAAACTTGGTTTTTCGAAGCCGAATGTCCAATAATTAGAGAAACCAAGTTTTTCGATCGAAAAACCAAGTTTATCGGTCGAAAATCCAAGATTATCAGTTGAAAAACCAAGTTTATCGGTCGAAAAACCAAGTTCATCGGTCGAAAAACCAAGTTTGTCAATGCAAAACGTCCAATAATTAGGAAAATCAAGTTCTTCGGTAGAAAAACCAAGTTTTTCGATCGAAAAACCAAGTTTTTCGATTGTTTCGAAAAACCCGGTTTTTCGATTACCATGGTGATTTGCAGGTTCTACTTTCTGTGACCACGACATGCAACTCCTTCAAATTGGTGGGCTATGTAACAACATGCATGCAGCTCAGTACGTACGTACAGTACATATCATATTGCATAGCTAACGTTGGTAACTTCTAAAGAGGACATCGTCAAGAAACAAAAATGGAATTTAGGTTGGCCAAAATAATATTCTTGTTTGTGATTATCAACTGTTTCAGCACCATTACCTAACAGACAAGAAAAATCGTCAGAACCTAAAGTTGCTTCATTCCTTAGTCGACTGCCAAATCTTCGCTCATTTCAACGGTGAGTAGCGTGCCCCCACCCCGACACAAAAAAACGGAAATGGAAGGAATGGAAGAAGAGAAAAGGAAAAAGAGGAAAAGGAGGGGAAGGAAAGGCAGAAGAAAAAAGGAAAACGGAAAAAGAAGGGGAAGGAAAGAAATGGGAAAGGAAAAAAAGAGAAAATTGAGAAAAGAAAGAAAGTGGACCAACTATAACATCAAAAGCAAGGATGATCTGCATCCGTGGAACACTGTTTTGGTCAATATATGAACATTCATTTAGAAAAATATATGAACATTCATTTAGTCGCCTAAAGTTAATATAATAATAATATCTGAGGTCCACTTTATCGGAGGAAAGACTTTCCTATCGTGCTCTCCTCATTATACAGAAAGCGACATTTCTGCGAGTATTGACTTTGATCCAGTCCTCAATACATTCAGTATATGACCATCTGACGAATGGAACTTAACTATAGGACAATACAGCCCACATTTAAAGACCGTTCATGCAAGAAGACCAAGAACATAAAGCGTTTTTTCCTTTAACATTTAAAAAATGTTTATTTGGATGTAATATATCAGATATATTTTCATGTTGACATATGAATTGTTAAACTTGAGTTCGTGTATATTTTTCGTTTTACCTGAAGACACCAAGTCATGTAAGTGTTGACCATATTGCATAAAATTTGCTCGCATTTGGGATGTGAAAAGTAATCTTTTTTTAAAGTCATCCCGACTCTCTGTCAAAGGGCCTTGAGGTGAAAAGTAATCAAAATTATATTCAGATGGTGGTGTTTGAGGAGGGGAGCAGTCCACAACCCCACCATAGGCGTAGAAAGCGGGGACTGGGGGCGGTGACAAACCCCCCCCAATGCAATGTGAGGTGCATTTGTTGTCGCACATAAATCAGTTTGGCAAACTTTTCCGAGCTCTTGAAATGACAAAATCGGATATTTAGCATATGTGACACTACATTATCAAGAGACACCGCAGCTATATTGCCATTTTTGTACACTGTCTTTCATAGAATTACAAATTTTCTTCATTGAAAGCTCATGATTTTGAAATATTTTGTCTAAATAGTTCGAGAAACTTTTGAAATGTAATCGTAAAGTGCCAGTTCGTATGCCTTAGATAACATTAGGTAGCATCAACGACTGAGTAATCGTGCAATCTAGCTTCTTCTGGAAGCAGTTTATACTTTGGTTTCGCCGAACGGCTTTTTGCCAGACAGTCGGGAGTACTTTAGAATGCAATCATTCTCAGATTTGCCACCAATATTTGAAGGAGGTACAGATTCGTCAGTAATCCCCCAATTCTTTAAACTTTCTCATGGGAAACCCAGAAAGCTTTCTGCAATACAAGCTCCATATTTACAAATGTGTTTAAGGACCCAAATTTTCGGTATGTACCTCTAATATAGTAGTGTTCACACCAAAGAAAAAAATCAGAATTACTTAAAAAAATTTGTTCTTGCTCGTAGAAAAGGCCAAAAATTTAGTATAAAAATGTACCTTTTGATCAATGGGGTATAGTGAGTTGCATGGTCCAAAATTGTACTCTCCTCCCCCCCTCCCCCACTTCAATATTGCCTCCAACACCACTTAACACAACACTTCCCTTGAGGCCCTATAAGACACCCACAAACTAAAACAGTGTACATCATCTCAACAGCTCAACTAGTACAAAATCGGGAAACCTTTATGCTATTGCCCCCCCCACCCCCACCCGGACAGTCAGGTCTGGTTACGCCACTGATTTTGGCCAACCTCAATTCCATTTTTGTTTCTTGATGATGTTCTTTTTAGAAGTTACGGACCTAAGCTATGCAATATGATATGTATCAATCATTTTGAAGGAGCCGCCATCTAGCATGTCGCGGTCACAGAAAGTAGTACCGGCAAATCACCATGGTAATCGAAAAACCAAGTTTTTCGAAATAATCGATAAACTTGGTTTTTCGACCGATAATCTTGGTTTTTCGACCGATAAACTTGGTTTTTCGACTGATAAACTTGGTTTTTCGAAACAGTTTGTCCAGTGATTCGCAAAACCAAGTTTTTCGGCCGATATTACATGTTGTTTGTTCAATAATTAGAAAAACCAAGATTATCAGTCGAAAAACCAAGTTTATCGGAAAAAAACTCAAGTTTATCGTCGAAAAACCAAGATTATCGGTCTAAAAACCAAGATTTTCGGTTGAAAAACCAAGTTTATCGGTCGAAAAACCAAGTTTATCGGCGGAACACATGGTTTTGATCGATAATCTTGGTTTTTCGACCGATAAACTTGGTTTTTCGACCGATAAACTTGGTTTTTCGACCGATAAACTTGGTTTTTCGACCGATAAACTTGGTTTTTCGATCGAAAAACTTGGTTTTTCTAATTATTGGACATTTCGCTTGCCATACATGCCAGTATACTGGTCGGACAAATTCAACTGTTACTACTTTCCTGTAGCTTGAAAAGTAAAAAGGCAACTATACTCATTTCAGAGCATTTAAAACGAAAATTTGGAAATTCCTATACCTTTGTACAGGCTTCCGACAATCCTCGACAAAAGTACATGGGACAAACCCGCTCCCCGTATCAATGTTGAAGTTTCAGGACGCCTTGGGCTGCCGCAACATTGAACAGGGGAGTGGGGGGATGGTGTTCCGTACATTGCTTGTTTTGCTTGTTTTGTCCCATCATTTTTGTTGAGGATTGTA
Source organism: Holothuria scabra (assembly GCA_037179385.1). Classification (NCBI taxonomy): domain Eukaryota; kingdom Metazoa; phylum Echinodermata; class Holothuroidea; order Aspidochirotida; family Holothuriidae; genus Holothuria; species Holothuria scabra. The sequence goes on along the minus strand of CM074182.1, from coordinate 37,316,846 downwards.
GGTTAAAATTTAATATTTTAATCAGTTATGATGTCATTTCAGAGTGCAATTTTTTCTCAGAAAAGCAACTAGTTGTTTCATTGGTAGGCCTACTGAGGTCCAAAAAATGTTTGTGAGTCATCTTAGTCAATAAAGGTGATGAACATGATGCCAGTTCATTTCAATTAGGTCTACTGGGAATTACTGATCATGCAAAATCATTGTGTTACTGATACACAATAGCACCTTAGTAACAATTGCTGTAAAATGGAATCCTGGATGGCAAAGTAGAGAGAAGTACAACAGAGTGAAGTCTGTGCACAACCTCTATAGATCAAAGAAAAGCAAGACATCAAGGTAGGCTAGCCATACACACCCCTGGCCTCCCTCCCCCCCCCCATTTACCCATTTACCAAAATTTTACACTTAGCTCTTGGTAAAAGCCAACTTCATGATGATGAAGATCCCCACTGTCATAATATTTAACAAATTAAGAAAAGGTTACTTCTCTCTACACCAGAAAAAGTGCACTTAACTTGTAAAATTTCACACTTCTTCATGTACATGGCACAATGTCTACTTTATATTTACTCTGATGTTATTTTTGTCTGACCTTGGAATGAATACTGATAAAATACTGTGATACATAATAAAACTGATTTGTCACACATCATGTATCCTTTAGAAATGAGCCAGAGGTGTCAATGATTGTACTTTGCACAAGTGTGAGCCAAATATCAATTTCCATGAATGTTTTGAAAGGTCTAGTGACCTTGTAGCAATCAAACAGATCTACAATCCTGGACAAAAATGATGGGACATTTTGGTCTAAATGTAGCAACACGTATGCAAAGACTCGTTGGTTTTCCAAAATCCCCTCCCCCCTAGTTCAATGTTGTTCTCGACAAAATGTTCTCAAAATTTCAAAAATTGCAACATTGAACGGGGGAGCGGGGGACTGTCCCATGTATTTTTGTCCAGGATTGTAGCTTAACTCACAAAGGTAGAAGGAAAGAAAATTACAGAAAGACTTTTGCAGGACATTTTCAGTGTTTGACCATCTTTACAGTAATTCATTCACTAGCTGTCCAAACATGAACATGTGAAGTGTTGCACAATGCCAGCTTTTCTGTTAGCATAGGTGGACCATTGATACCCATGGAGCATAGGTGGACCATTGATACCCATGGAGCATAGGTGGGCTATTGATACACACTGAGCATAGGTGAGTTCAATGTGTAAAATCTTGAAGATGCGGCCCTCTGTAGTCTAACCAAAGGGGGTTTTGCCTCCTCAAAGGCAATGCCTACTAGCAAAGACATATATATGCAAATGGAGCTATTTAAGTGAGTCACTTGTTAGCCCAACAATGAGTATTTTTGCATCAGAAGGATTTATGGATACAGTGAGCCAAGTTCTTAATGTCACCTGCATGCTATTCTTAGTAATCAAATGGAAGAAAACATGCAGTTATCACAGAAAGGAAGAAGACCACAATTCAATTCAAAACCACAGTTCAATTTTGTCACAATACTGATTCGCAGCCAGGAATAGAAAGCTGATGAGACATGACTTTTGTACAAATACATAATGAAATTCCCTTGCAGCCACAACTCCAAGATAATTGGGGTACAGTAGCTCCTCTACTCCCAGACAGGAGTACCAATTTGTCTACTCAAGTTTTATGAGCTATTAGGAGGACTGTAAGGACTCTGAATGACAACAATATCAAGTCACATGACTTGATGATACAACCTGTAAATCTGTAGGTGTGTGCTCCTCAGTTATTACATGGCTACAGGTTGGATCAAGGATCTTACACTGTGCTTACAATGTTTTTTTTTCTTCTTCACATGGACTTCAATTTTTAGTTTGCTTAATTTGAGTCAGGATGGAGCACAAAATTCCTCATGATGAAACGTTCCTTCTTACTTTTTGTTACATCCTTCTTCTCTGCCTGATTAACTCTATCACTTCAGGGAGGAAAAGAAGCCCACTTCATGCAGACTTGATTGAGTCAAGTTTCATATCTGATTTATCGATTGACAGTAAAAGACGTGTTACAATACACAAAAAGTTACATAACATTTGGGGTTAGCTAACAGGCCAGTCAGCATGTGTTAATTGCTTTTCACGCTGTGTGAACACAATGAAAGCATAGCTCATTTGAGGCCATAGATCATGTAACAAACTCAGATATTAGTTACACCCCACACCGCCTTTGATGTACTGGGGTGTCTATGTTGCTTTTTCACGAAGCGACGTCACAGCATGCTCATTTAAGTGGTATTAAGTTGATTCATGAAATTCACATTTTTCCAACCCTGTAAAGTTTCCTTGACATACTAATGACAAATGGTCAAACCTAGGCAATCCCAATATCCTACAAACAGATAATTGTGTCACTGTTGGAAAATTAACAATTTAATTCCATTTTCAAAACTTTGTGACCATCTTTTTTAGATAGTGCAAGAAAAAGCAAAATTTAAATTTTTCCCCAACTACTCTATTTGAAACTTAATGATGCTAATAATAGACACTGTCATGTACCTAAACACCTTTTATAAAAATTGATACCAACTCAATCTGCACTTTGGTATTTCAATCAATAGCTTTTGTACGTAGTTTTTACAAATTCAATGTTTGTAGGGAATTGGCAGGAAATTAAATGAGATGCTTGTAATTTAAGGGCTACCATACCACTACAAAATGAGGGCACCATTTTCTTCTAACTGACAACTGCATTCAATTGATAAGCAAAAATGCTTATTTTTAAAGGGGCACATTGACAAAAATACCTTCATAAGGATGTAACCACATGGCAGCACTTTTTATGAGACTTATAAGTTAAGTTAAAAACAAGTTAAAAATTCTGAATTTGTTTCTTTACTGGCTTCTGAACAGTATGTGAAAAATATGTGCAAGTGACTTGAAATGAATTTTTAAAACAAATTTCAATGGTCAATTACTCACTTATCAAACATTTAATTCCATATATTCCCCATAAAAATATGGGGATTGTCTTAATTTGACAAAGTGAAGAAAACTTACAGGTTTGGAAATTTGGGTGAATGTCACAAACCAACCTATTGTACCACTTTAAGGAGGCTCATTGAGTTAGTTCATGAAATTTTTTCCAAACCTGCTAAGTGTTCTTCACATACCAATGACAAGTGGTCAGTCTTAGACAATCCCCAAAACACATAAATGCAAGTAATGTTTTATGAGTGAGTACTTAAAACAGTTCAATTCAGATTTAAAAATTTGTGACCTTACACTTTTTCAAATCAAATAGTTACTAAAGTGTTACAGGAGATGACACCAGAAAATTCAAAGTTTTAAACTTTCCTGTGCCTATTGTGTATATGTAACTGACTTATAATGTTAACTATGAGCATTGTCATGTGATAGTGACCCTTTAGAAATCTTATTTAGTCATTGATATCAACTTAATGAGCCTCTTTAAGGATTAAAAAATACCTTTTGAATTTTCTGTCTGATTGCAATCGGCAAAATACAAATTCTTAGTTCGTATCCATACCAACAATCTTTATTTTCAGATAGCATGAGGTTGGCTAAGCTAAAAAAATGATGACAGAATAATTCTCAGCTAAATCATTGATGCTATACGATAGGTATCCTAAAAACCCGCATTCGCAGCACCATATGGCCTTAACGATTCTGCTCGACTGACCTACTTTAACTATCTCTGGAGATAATTTGCATACATGCTACTGAAAATAAATTAGACATGTCATCTAACATTTCATTGTCATAGATGTTTGTACAATTAACAAACATGTCAGAACTGGTAAATTGTGCATGCTATTGAAATGCCCATAAGTCTACAATCCCGAGAAGTCTAACAAAGTTTGGGAAAGTTGTATTAGTGATGGTCATTAACTTGTACATTCCGTGGTTTAAGTTGAACCATTGTGATTACGACGCAACTGGCTGGAGCCTCTGGACTTACTTTACAGAACATGCAAGTTACTGACCATCTCTAATACAACTTCCCTGAGTTGTGCAGGACTACACGGGACTATTTTTCAAAGACTACTCCATTTTACTTGGGGATATGCTTTAATACGATTATTTAAAATTAAAATTTTATTTCCCTGTCATCTTTAAAATGAAAATTTGTCAATGAAAAAGGTGAAACCATTCTGGATCTGCATTGAGGAGAGGATAATACACTTACATTAGTTAATGCTATTGCTATCCATAATCACCCCTTCTCCATCCCAATCATTCATACTCCCCCTTCCCCATCCCAATAATCCATAATTCTCGCCCATCCTAATCATCCATAATTCCCCCCCTCCCAATCATTCATAATTCCCCCTCCTCTCCCCCCCCAACCCAATCATTCATAATTCCACCCCATCCCAATCATCCATAAAATTCCCCTTAATGTACAATCCATCTTTGTTAAACATTTAATTGTCTTGTTTGGTTGTGAAGTTGAGCCCTACCCTCTCACAAAAATACATGCCATTTTACTAATTCGCATAAATTTGATGACAATAAATTGTAAACAATCTGAAAACAGAATCACCAACATTCTCTGATATGAACCTAACTAGACCTTTCAATCATTTGCCTCCCTTCAGGTATAGAGGGGATCACAAATCTACAAGAACACATGGGCACACATGCACTAAATTGGATGAGCCTTTTGTAACACCAAGAGCAAATAGGACTGCAAAATACAACAATTTCTCAACTAAACAATCCCAAGAAATTTGGTTGAAAAGTTGCAGCTGAAAGCTGAAAAAATTCCTACAGCAAAAGTGCGGCTTGTTTGAGTTTTGTGCTGCAACTTCTAACCTTCTGATTAAATTAAGCAGAGTCACAGCCCTTTTTGCGGCTGTGGGTTACTGGATTGTTTGAAGTCTGAAGTTGAAAAAAACCTTTGTAAAATGCATTGTCTTTGTAGGTACTTGTTCCAATCAGAAAAGGTAACTGCATATTCCCAGAAACAGGATCACGCCCATGCCTCCTTTAAATGTTTTATTTAAAGTGTACCTCATACAAATATATAAACCTATATGGTGAAGTATCTGTGTACATTGTAATACTATTACAACATAACCATTATTTCTGCACACAATCTTTGTACTATGACATCAGCCTGGGTGATACAGGCATAAGTAATGTTTCTTTTGTCTTGGGAACAACAGGTCAACTAAATAAAGCTTAAGTTAAATATTACTGCAGTCAGAGGGTGTGTGCAAATGTTTTATGTTGCCAACGCCACAGTTGTAGATTAGAAACTAAATATTTAACCAGCAAACATGATCAGATACAAACTAAAAATGTACTTTAACTATACCTGGAAAATGCAGCTAAGGCCCCTATTACACAAGGTCATGCTCAAATATTCTTGGTGAGCTGCAAACAAAGTGTTGTATTTGTATAGCTACAGTAGTAACAAAACTGCCAAGAACATCACAGGTTACTTTAAGATAAGAAGGTGCCACGTCGGAAGAAAAATATATATATGTCCACCCTTTTACAAAATGAAGAAGTTTTTTTACTAGGTTTTCTGTTTGGAGGCAGCTTAGGCTAGAATTTGAAGCTATTTTTAATTTGGGGGTATTTTACATTGATCTACTTTTTTCTTGAAGTTGCCTTGTTTATTGGGCATGTGTTGTTTTCAATCTGATGACAGTGACATCAGCAACTTTGATCCAAGGAACATGCTCAAACGGAGGCAGAATCTCTGCCAGTTCATAATTTTTGGCAAATAGAATGTCAGTCCATTTGTGAAACAGATAAAACAAGTAGCAAAATAGATTCTGAGCTAATCAAGAGAGGATAAATGACTTGTTGGATGCAAATGCCAAGGCGATCTTTCCTTTAAATCCTTAGAGACAGACAACCATCAACTCAAAGAACATTTTTCCTTGCAGAGGAGAAAAATTCCCGATTGGTGACTGCTGCTCCTTGATTCACGTCAAAGCAGCTCACACTACACAACACGTATACCGAGATGCTATGAATACAAACAAGGGCCTTTCATGCTCACTACCAAACATGACTTACTTAGGATAAACGAAAGTGTCTAGGGATGAGTAGGTTTGCCCTGTAAGAGAAACATAGTTGTCATAAGCTATATTAACTCCAAAAATTTTGTTACCCCTTGAGAGAAAAAAAAAAAAAGAAAAATAGTAAAAAATCTTCCCTGGAAACTAACTCAGGTTTGTAGTATTTCAGGTGAATCGAAACTTTTTTTTCTCACCCCCTTCCTTCAAATAATTTGTGCCTTTGACATTATGGAAATTGATTCAACAAAAGTTTTCAGGAATTAAATGCAAAAACACAAAAATGTAACGTACAAACTCTAAAATAGGATTTTGTGTGTATTTTCCACAGTACCAAAAATATCAGAGGGGTTATGATTACGAGGTAAGAAATACTTAACCAGAGTACTGGAGACTGCTACACAACTTACAGCATCTGCTCAGTTGTACATGGTGTCAACCATAGTATATGACACCCCAACAATTGTGAAGTCAAACAATAAAAGAGGACAATGGTGTCCCCAAATAAACTAACAATTGTTCTTATTTTTTTTCTTACTTAGCATTTTTTCTTCCTGTCTTCCTTTGCCACTGTAATTGGCAAAACTATGCCAAACCCCATCTCTACAAAAAACTCGCACAAGGACCTAAAAAAGAAAGCTATCACTAATGTTTATACACTGTCTCAAGTGCGTGGCTTTTATTATTATTACATGTTGACTCACATTCTTGCCCAAAAAGATAAGGTCTTAATGAACCATAGGAAAAACTACATTCCAAGGTTCACAACATTTCCTGATAACAAAATGCCTTGATTTTCCCAACAAGGCTTTTCAAAATTTGAAAAAAGATTGCGTTTCCAAATTTTTTTCAGTTTAAAACAAGCCCATGCCAATAATAGAGCAGTATTGCTGCTCACTGCTCAGGGATGAGTTTAAATGTGACTAGCCATTTTTTTTTTTTTTGTAACTATCACATACCCTAAATTTCCACTAATTTCTGGCATTTTTTCAAAGTCCTTGATTACAAAATGGGACACTTACCCTAAAACTTTCACTGATATACGAAACTGATGGAAACTTACCTCTTCCATAAAATCAAAACATATTGTAAAATATCGTAAAATGAAAAGGGGACCTTTCAATGTTTTCATATCATTCTGTAAACACATTCTCTATTATTAATTTTATCACCTTAAAGGGTACAAGATTTTTACATGGTCTAAAATAAGTGTTTTTTTTTTCAAAATTCTTCACTTGCATTTTTGATTAAAGAGAATGTTGGAGCCAACTGATGGATAAGTACATCCCCTGGACAGTGGAGCAGGAAATACCTTAGAGAACCTTGTGATTGATTGTTGTAGTGGAGACTGAAAGAATTAAGCAGCACGCAAACTTCTGGATGCTCATTATCATCTATGATGATGTAAGTACTGCTAACATAATAAAGCCAAAATAATTCTGAAACAGTATTGGAAAGCTCATGTCCTAATGCCTTTGAGTCACCACCATAACAAAGATGAACAATAATCTCACCTTGTACTTTTCACAAACTGCTAAACCGTGCGGAACCGCCGTCTTCTCAACTCCCTGGGAATCTCTTTTGCGTGCCAATTTTGCCGACTTGAAAAGAATTTCACCTTTGCCGGGAGGTGTCTGCAAATGAATAATCACTGAGAATGTTACACAAGATTTACGAGATCAATCTGAGATAGCCAATTTAGTTATTATGTGGAGACTAGACAATGTTCTGGAAAAGTTTACACACCTTTTTTCAATGAAATTGAATAAAGGTGTGTGGACACAAGACTTTTGGAGAAAAACTGCTTGAGTAAATCCCAAAAGTGCACAGCTAGGTTACAGCTGTTCAATAATTTCTTTCAAATATATTTAGAACAGTGTTCCTTACTGGGAACTACATCTGGCCAAGCACCAGGTTTTAAAACAAGAGCCCAATGGGCACTGTGGTTCCTTCCTGGATATTATAAGAACTGTACAGGCAGTCTCCAAAATAGAGCTATTAGCAAATGCTCATACTGAATGTTTGTAACATCTTCACAAGGGGCATTTTAGTATTAATATTACGTGAAATCAATGATTAAATTTTTGTGGCCTTACTTACATTAAACTTGTGTAATGCTTGGTGATCCTTCAAAAACACTACCTCATTTCCATATGTATTTATGCTTGTAATCAAACCTGATATTTTCACCAATAAACAATACACAATGTGGTCAGAGAGAGAAAAACACAGGCCCTTGAATTTCTCTCGTAAGTAGGTCTGCTCTCAAATAAAACTTGCTATTACCTTAAAACAATCTACCATTTGTCCTGTTTGCTACTGCTACACAGAAAACAGGGTTTATTCAGCAGTTAAGCAGAAAGCAAGTGATTAATGGGGTGTGATAATAGAATGAGGATTAGGTTACCCCACAGGGCACAGCAGTATTAAAGAGACATACTGTATAATCGACGCATTGCTTCCACTGGCAGAGAGACCAGTTTAATACAGAGTGACCTGTGCTCAGTGAAATCTAAAGATTTCAGTTATTGCCCTCTTAAAACTTTAAATGATCCAAAATATGTGTACAACCCGAAGGAATCATTACTGAACGAACATAAAGGCAAAATTTCTAAGGTGTTTGGGTGTGTGAGCTTGAAAAACCAGGTGAGATAAAAAATTGAACCTATCTTTATCTAGCTTACAAGATTTTCTAAATAGCATTTCCAGCGGTTGACCTCCAGTGACCTTGACGACCTTTGACCTTAACCAAACACAGGTTGATTTGAAATTTGTCCTTTCTACCTTAAAATACTGTGTTAAAACGTTTTTCAGTGTTTGACCCCTGGTGACCCCAGATGACCCATTGACCTTCACCAAACATATCCAATTTCATCCTTACACCATAACACATCCACACACCAAGTTTGACATCTATCCAAGTTTCCTACCTAGAAATATCGTGTTGAGAAGGTTTTTAGTTTTGACCTCTGGTGACCCCAAATGACCTTTGACCTCCACCAAAAACAATAGGGCACACCTTCTCCCTATGACGAATCTTTGTACCAAATCCAAGTTCCATCCAACCTTCCCTTATTGAGTTAGAGTGTATCGAAGCAAGTGTCACACACACACACATACACACACAGGCCAACCTGACTACATAGGTTCCTTTGCTACAGCAAGGAACCAAAAACTGATCACCAACTCACCACTGGATGCATGCGTTTTGCTTTACTTACACATTGAGTTAATTTGGGGTTTTTTACCAAATGGGAACTTGGTTTGGAAATACTCAAGAACAGCCTAGCTAACACAATTCTGAACCAAAAGGAAATGTTTCACAAAAATATTATTCGCCTTTCAATTTCTCTATAGCCCCAAACTGCAAGTGACTTTGAGACCCCTGATAAAAAAAACCCTGGTTTGCAGTTGTCATTTTTTTTGAACTGGATGTCCTGGCCCCCTCCTTTCTGTCTTTGCTCACTAAAGCTATGTGAATGCCCATACTCCCAGGAATCTATTTTTCAGTAAGGAAGTTTTTCACTGCAGGGCTTGAAATTTTATCAGTTTGTTTCTAGCCCATGGACCTGCTAGAACAACCTTTAAACAAGTCCCAACATGAAAAAGGTACAGCAAAACTGCATGAATCACCAACTAAAATACTAATTGAGTTTCAAAATAATCCTATTACATCTGAAAGAGCACATTTTCAACCTTTCAAAACACCATACTTAAGTTAAAATCTAATATAAGTAAGATCGACTGAAGTATGATGAAGGTCATATTCCCAGACAAATCTCCAATTAACCTAACAGAACTGCCATTATGAGTCTGCCCTTGTGAGTAGCCGGTCTATAAAGGACCTCATTTTTATACTAATGAGACATCTCTATAGTTTACATTTTAAAAGTATGGATACTAATTCCTAGAAGGGTTCTCTCAATCAATTCTGCTTCTGCAGCATAAATGGTAGTCTGGATGTCATAGTACTGTCTTCATGGATGTGGCGACACTCGGCACAGGTAAATTTTAGTTTTTCAAGATGAAATATTGGCATGAGGAAATTTGGTCTAGTTATGTACATACTCATGCAGAAAATTTGTGGGAAATCTCACTCGCTTACTTTCAATTATCATTTATTCCTGTACCTACATAAAAAAAAAAAAAAAACATCTGTTAACATTGTCTCTGCAAATCACAATTCTCTCTTTCAAATGTCTTTTTTTATATTATTACTTTGTTGTTACATATGCAAAATTTTATCAGCAAGTAACAGAAATGTTAAGCAAGGAACAAGTCTTCACAACTGGCAGCTTTTCTTTCTCAAGAGTCCTCAGCACAAATCAGACAGAAACCTGAGAAATTCCTACATCTTGCAAAACTATAGGACACAAGTTTTTTAAAAGTTCTCTTATCTATCATGCATCATTATTAGTTCAATTCCAAAAATTAGAATGTTTTTGTAATTGGATATGTCCACAATAAAGGGATATATTCAGCATGTGGTCTTCACTGTGATGATACTTTGAAAGATGTCAGTATGGTTTGGTTATTTTATAATTAATTATACTTTGACAACTACAGAGAGATAGGAAAGACAATTTCAGTGATGTCCAACAAATGTAAAGGCTGTTTTAGGGAGAATTAGGGGTTGTTTAGTTCTTTTCTCAACTATAATTTTTTGTTAAATGAGGTGTAGTGTAAATTTATGATGCAATTTACACCTTTGTAGATGTGACTTATGCAAATTCTTTGTACAGAATGAATGAACAATGACAAATCCGGATGTTTTCAGGTGCACAAACGCAGCAAAATTTAATCAGCAATTTGGGGTGAAATTTCGAGTTTTGCCTATCTTCTGGGTAGCAAATCACATTAGTTGAAATTTTTATTGTAAAAAAAAAGATTTCTAGTTTACAAATTATGATGTTAAACTTAAATCATTTTCATGTGAAGTGGAACAAATGAAATAATCCTTCTAGTAAACACATATTAGCTGATTGCAAAGCAAAATGATGCCACGCACGTAACATCTGTACCACGATGATAACGTATGTAACTGTCACATTTGGGTCACAAATTTCCAAAGAGGTTGATAAAACTTCATCAGTTTGCAGAAAGCCATATTTGCTTTGGTTTGTGTGCCTTCCTCTGTCTTTTTGTTCATAACAAGGACATGAGAGCCTGCAAGATGATGTCCGTCCAACATGTTACAAACGTTACCATACCTTAGTCTGTGGTATGTCACAATGTTAATGCAGGTACATGGCGACTTTGATGAACTCTGATTAAGTCACATTTCACTAGTTAACAGTCCAGGAAAGAGCAAAACATGTATAACAATGCACTCAAGTGCTTAATTTTTTTAAAAAATAATTTGGCTACGTACGTAATGAGGACAGACATGTCTGTCCTTGATACAAACTTTACCACATGCCTCCCACTGGTTATCACTTTATTTACTGCTTAAAATGTAATGATAGGTGAAAAGAACCATCGCCCAGTTCTCAGAAAAAAATTAGACTACCAATCAAACAACATAAAAAAAACAAAATAAAAAAATCAAAGGATAAGATTGAAGTATTTTGGAGAGTACTCTATACAAATTTAAGTCAGTTGAAGGCCCATTTCCTGAAAATTTTTCAGGACTGAGTCTGGGGAGGGGGGAGGGGGGATATCTAAGAGAAGGATTTACACTTGAGAAAATATTTCACAGAAGAAACCTGGGAGCAAAATGGTGCTACAATCTTTTTCTTTTGTCAAATTATTTTTATGGAGTAAATATTATTACATTTTTGTTAAAAAAAAAATATATCAAAAACTCCTACAACTCTTCCTCTTTCCCTAATTGGCTATTTCAACCACAGTGAATTTGGTAAAACTTTTAATATAGCAAAATGAATTTCCTGAGAATTTTACTCCAGACTTGGAATTTCCTGAAATCAGGAAATTCCCTGAACTCTTACACCTTTGAGTATATAATAACAATATGGCAATAGAGAAGTGTCTGTACATTTTAGGTGAAAAAATTTCTATGTCTTAACATACATACATGCAAAATACATAAGGAATTTGGAAATTCACAATTTGAAAGCTCAGAGTTTTGTTTTCAGGCAAGCAATTTGTGAGATATTTCATTTTGCACTATACAAATAATAGAATATTTTCACCTCACTTCCTAACTTTTCAAATGATGCACATTTGTAACATCTGTTTCTACTTTGATTCATAATACTTCTTGGAAAGTCCCTGCAGATATTGTAGAATTCAGAAGTTGAGACACGAATACTTCAGCAAATTCCTTGCAGTGTCAACTTGTTGCAATGCATGCCACATGTAACTCAATACTAATGATAACTTTTGATTACCTTGTGCAATGTCTTCAAGACATGAAAAAAATTGACTTCTAGCAGAATACTGGCCCTCTGCCCCCAAACCCCCACCCCCTACCCACACCCCCAACCCCCATCCCCCCAATCCCTTTCTTATGATTTTTGGACAACTCCTAAGAAGTGGAGTCACCATTCTACTTCAATAAGTAGTAGCTAGTCAGCATAAAAAATGTTGGATCACTGAAAGGAAAGTTAGCTTCAAGACCCGTCATTCTAACATGCAGACTTATGTTCACAAACACGTGAACTCACTGGCACATTGTCACTACATTCATAGAATGACTTGTTACAAGTTCTCTCAAGGGTTGTGCTTAAGAATATTCAAACATTAATGAATAGAGTCTTTGAATTTTCCTTTGTTGTATCAGATCAGACTTTGGCTGCCCTCTCTCTTTTGAAACAATAATAGTCATGTGAAAACATAAACCTGTTTCAAAATCAGGTGAACTTCTTTTTGTGTGCGTGTGTGTCATTTTCTCTGTTTCAAGTGTATGTATTTTAACAGGTTGATTTCAACTGAAGAGTGGGCAGATGACAAATGTTTAACCTATTCTTACCCTTCAGTGCCAGACTGAATGTAAATAAAAAGCGACTGTAAAAGTCAAATAAAATAGTTGTATGTCTAGACTGAACATAGAACCACCATGTTGACTGATGGCGCTCTTGAATAGTCTACTGTACCTGATTAAATTTTACCATGATGGCCTAACAAGTTTCCTTATTTATGAGTGAGTGGCTCCACAATCCAATTGTAACAGTTCACTAGTAACAACTGTAATAGTTTATTAGTCTTGTAATAACAAAATAAAAATAACCAAGATTTGGGTGATTTCTGACCTTAAAAATTATGGAAGTACTCACTACTTTCAACTCATGGACTTGAAATGACAATGTTAGAGACATTTTACTGGTCTTATTTGATAATCTTATCTTCAAGCATAAAGTGGCTTTGCCATGGGGTAAGCAGGGCTGGAAAAAATGTAAATTTCCCAGCCAGCAAATCAAAATTTCCCCCATCCTTCACATGTTAACATACAAAAGTAGTCAAATTTCCCTCCAAATACCAAAATTTCCCTGCCATTACATTCCCAAATTGCTGGTTTTTCCAGCTATGGGGGTATTTAAGGGAAGTTGAGTGGCATGGGGGGAGGTTTCTCCGTCACAGATTCTCTTTCCTTCTCTCAATTACCCCCACCCACTTGTCTCAGTACAAAAGTAAACATTTTATAGGTGAATTGTGCTACAGCATTTTTCCCCCAAAATATTTGCTTGAACTTACTTTTGAAATCTTTTTACTTCAATTCTTTACTGAGAACAATGAATTGCAGCAAAATAATGCAAGGTGAGATAGAATATTGTGTGCAAAACATTATTTTCATGAGAACTTAGGTAAATGTTAATGTACAACTTTTAAGTGTTCCCTTTGTATTCAAATATAAATCTGATGAAGAAAGATGCCCTTTCATTGGATGGAGGGAGGGATGATGGTTTGGGGCAACTGTTTTCTCTCAAAATCTGACAAATAAGTGGAAATTTCATCCTTGTGCAGTGGTCAGTACCTGTTTCCTTGTCCAAGGGTTCCCAATCAAAGTTTTTTCTATACTTAAAACAAAAAAACCTTTTTGGAATCAAAATTATAAAAGCTAACTTGTCACCTACTGCAATTGCAAATATTAATGTATTCAAACTGTATTCTTGAAATGTTCTGCCACGGTCTGATGTACAAAATAGGCCCAAAATTGCTAGATCCTGCTGAAAACCTTTTCCACAAACTGTACATATTTGAAAAATAAATGCATGAAAGCCACTTCCATCCCCAAAATTATTCATTCTCGCTCCCAACCTTTGCTTAATGCTGTCCCAAACAAGACAGTTTTTAGAGTAGACATAAGCACTACCTTTTTATTTTACTGAATGGATAATAAAAGCATCTTTAAAACATTGATACTGTAAAATTTTCTCCCTTTTTATTACTTTTTCTTTACATTTTTTTTCCTCTTTCATTTCATTATGTGAAAATATCATTTTACTTCCATTGTAAAGTCATACTATATGTTTTAGAGTGACTGCACTCTGATGTTGCTGAGGATAATATCTTTGGAAGAGTACAACTGAACTAGACTCCCTCTCTTTACCGCCTTAAGTGCATTTGAAAGTTCTCCGACCCAGACAAGCCTTTGTTATAACACCTTCAGACAGAAAAAAGGGGAGGCAGAACCCCCTGGAGAAAATGCAATGCTTAGGAAGTGACTTTTAAAGAATGACAAGTAACGCCTGACAAGAATTAATTTTCCACTTTTAAAAGGACAAGATGCTTACATCTCTTTTGTGCAACTTGATAAAGGAAATTAAAGGAAGCAGAAACTGTCTGTTGCAACATTGATAATTACGATCAGCATGGAAGGGGAACTTGAAAGATTTGTTATGTATAATTTTAAGGCAAGGATAAGGGGCAGGGGTAAGAGTGGGTACCACAGGTGGTGAAGAATTTGGGAGGGGTACAGTAAATGATGGTTAGCAAAAACCTATGTAAGTGACAAGAGTGAATGAGTTTGATACAGGGTGACATTATAATTTCATGACAAGATGCTGACAATAGACAACACACACAAAATTAAATTATTAGAGAGAACAAGAACTTTGAGGGATGAGAACTGAGGAGGAAGGGGTAGCAGACATAAACCTATTAACATGGTCAAACAGACAGAGAAAGGCATTTCAGGATAACAGGATGGACTATCAACTTTCAGTACATTTGATGTGAAAAATTAAACTACTCATTAAAACTTCTCATGCATGTGAGGTGAGTAGCACCAGTCCTCAATATTTCAATAATTTATTAAAATTAGCTGAAATTCAATGAAATGGTGCTTTTTACTCAGTTACATCCCCATGAAGGATTTACTACAATCAGCATAGGAAAGCAATATAAAAAACTCAACAATTCAAGTATTTTACATAAATTAACACGTAAACCAGTTGGCTGATGTTTGTTTTAAAGAAATTGTTCAAAGCATGTTTCAACCAAATGCTAAGGACTTTTTTACCCAACCCTAACCTCCTCTCTTTCTTTTTCCTGTAATAAAAATTTCAAAACGAAAATTGGTGCATTTACATAATTCATCACATGCATTACCCTTCTTTGTTGCCCTTGAGAAAAAACATGGCCCTCTGTGGGCAAAGATGACACAAAGATAAAATTAGTCATTAGACCAAGTTATCATAGTCAGCGGGGTAGCGCAATCATCCTTTTCAGTATTAGGATCCATATCCTACCTTTCAACATAATTTATGCAGGTTTAGCATTCTACTGGATTATAAATTTGTCCAACTGCACACCAACCTTTTTGTTGACTACTACCACCATAGTGGCTGTAGGGTCACACCACACACAAAAAAAAAAAAAACAGAAGTTTTTCCAGGAGTGCTAAAAATCACACTCTTATAAATTTTGGAATGATGAAGGGCGTGCTGTTTAATCAAACTTAAATAGATTTATCTGAGTTCACATTTGGAAAAATTAATCAAGCCTAAACTTGTGCAAAACTATCACCTATACCAATTACATGCTGATTTGAGAATTTGAAAATTGCCCTGAAGGTTAACATTTGGTAGTAGTTCATCTCAGATTAAACTGAAAGGGGATATATACAACTCTTCAATGATGCATCATGAATTTGCTGTTACTTGTTATTTAAACTCCTCCATATGTTATTGCTCTTCTGGTTTAACAGAATGATAGTCACAACTCCTGCTCATTGAAGCAAGAATAATGAACCATTGGTCAGGTACTTTAAATGGGAACTGCAGTTTGTTACTAAAAACTGGGGTAGCCATGACAGATTTCAGTCATGGTGAGATTCTATATCCAGGTGTGCAAACAATCGTATTCCTTACAGTGATTTGGTAGTGTGCCATTGCTCCAACATTCCTCAAAATTCAAGGCCTGAAAAATACCCCCATTCTCTTGTTTTTTGAAGACAAAGAGTTTAATTAATGCAATTAGTAAATAGAAAATAGCCTAAATGACACTTATATTTTCAAAAAGTTGCATACATCCAGTTCGCTACACATTCCAGAAGAATGCCTAGCTTGGAGAAGAGTTGGAACTTGAAAAATGAAAAAGGAAACACTTTTAAAAAGATTTTTCACAACTTACCTTCTTTTTATTGAGTATGGTGAAACTTGTGTTGTCCATGAGTAAAATTTGATCATTGTTAAAAGGACTGTACTCAGCATGAATTATACTCTGCTTTCTATTCAGCCACTGGTTCGTACAGAATAAGGGGGCTTTTTTCTGAGACCAGCTGGAGTAAACCTGTTGATGCATAGCAAACTCTGCAAACTGGAAAATACATACACAGAACAGAAAGAGTAAGGACATGAATATTCTGTTAAGACTTTCAAGTCACCTGATGTAAAATTGTATTTTTTCAATTCTTGAAGACACTTGAAGAGGCACAGAAAATTGACCCCCTTAAAAAATTAAGTTGCTGAATGATGACAAGAATTGTTCCTAATGCCAATTGCTAATACCAAGAAGGCCATCACTCACTCTCTCCTAATTTCAGGTGCCCTGGCATAAGAATTTAAATACACCATCATAGTCATTTTATGGTGGTCATTTTATGGCATTGCATACTATAGAGATTACAGCATGGTAAATGTTACATTATGTACTTCACCATAAATGCTCAACATAGACTTGGTTCCTGTGCTTTCTTAGGGAACTGATTTTTATGACTTTCCCATGACTTTCCCAGGAGCAAGTGAAGGATTTCCATGACCTTTCTCTTCACTTCACTCATAGAACAACCTAAAATTTGAGGTGAAGAGAACAATGAATTTTGACATTCCAGAGAGAATGCACTTTAATATTACAAATGATTGTTGTTACAACTTCGCTCTCCTTTTCCAGGAATTTGAAAAACTTCTATGAATTTCAAATATTTTCCAGGTCTTGAAAAAATGTTAAAACTTTCACAACATTCCCACCATTTTCATGACAGCAGGAACCTTGTACAGTCCACACAGACTGAAGTATACTAATGAAGAAAAGCAGACCTTTGAAATACAAAGTAAAGGTTTATTCTATTGCACAAAGCAATCTAAGGAATAGACAATTAGTACAATCGTTTCTGTTCATTAGGTCATCAGGAAGGCAAATGGAGAAGCACTATTTTTCAAAACATTTCTCTTTAAAACAGTACATAAAATTGATTTAGAAAATTCATCAATTTTTTCCAAACCAACAAAGTTTCCTTCATATACTTATTACAAAACTTAGACGATCCCCACATCCTACATACAGGTAATTATTTTAAGAGTGAGAAATTAACAATTCAATGTGGTATATCACTGATCAATAAATTTGTGACCCACACATTTTTTGAAATTACAAACACAACCATTTCTACCTAGGTATAAAAAAATGCAAAATTTTAAGTTTTGCAGATTTATTGGATAAGAAACTTGGTTAAAAAACTTGTGTCAATATATTGATATCACCTCCATATTATCCTTTAAAGGCATCTTATTTAAGGAATATTTAAATGAGAATTTAAGAGAACCTTAATAGAATCAGCTTGGTTTATCATATAGATAATAAACTCTTCATTTTCAGCTTTTTGTCCAACTCAAGATATTCCTGTTTAGAAATGAATTATTCCCACCTAAAACTGTTTGCTTCAAGGTTACAAAAATTAATGTAACAGGTACTGATTGCTTTCAAATCTACTGTTGTGTTTTAAAATTACAAGTGTTTCAATTGAACTGGAAGCATGGCATCATCTAAAAAGATTAAAAAACATTCACTTTTGAGTTGACCCATGGTTTTCCAACTTTAGGATAGTGAGGCACTAATTATAGGGAGCAAACTTTTTTGAAAATACTCGAAAACTTACTACTCCCTAACAAGAAAAATCAAATATCACTTTTAATATCAAGCACATTTTGTTTTTCTTGAGGCAACAGACCATAAACTAAATCAGGCATGAACTGAACACATCTTTAAAGAGAATTTGTGCAGATGTGAATTTCAAATTGAGACTTTGTGATTCTTTTTGAGGAGTTTATTCACAGGGGTAACCGACTGATGATGCTACCTGCAATGCTACCTCCTGCTAATAGGCTGAGCCTGAAAAGATGCGAGAATGAATGTTACGACTCAATAAAGTTGGCATGCTCTATTTACATTAAACAGTGGAAAATGTTCACATAGTTTTGTTTGTATGACATCAAAGATCAAAGATGCAATACACTGCCATGATTTGATTACTTTACTTTTTTCCTTGCTTCTATCCCCCACCATCTTGCCAACATGAAACTTACACAATGGCAGAACAAGCTCCCACACTTTATGAAACTCTACAACAATATTGAAAATACAACTTTACTACCCATGCTACAGTCACCATAAAAATGAAACCACAAAACAAAACCAAATTGATCTCCTATTCTTGGCTGGGCTAGAGCATAGTTGCCATTTCATTTTAGTGAACTAAAATCTACAAGTACCAATCTAAATTGAACTGCTAAGCTACCGAAATTTTTAACTTTTGAACCTAAAATATCAAATCTTGCAGCTATTTGTGGTGGTAGTGCCACAAGTCTCAAGGTGCCTTGAGATCATATGGCATAAAGCAAAAATTGATCATGACCTGATTTTTTGAGCCAAAAATATACAAGAAATATTGAAAACATTTATTTTGCCCTAATAAATGCAAATTCTGGATAAATTTGGTCAGACATATAAAGGGCTAGGTTTAACACTCTTGCACATTGTCAAGGAAATATTGAAATTCAAACAGTTTGAAATTTAATCCAGATGGAAATACCCCAGAGTAAAGATATATTACAGTTTATAAGCAACAAAAGTTCAAGTGGTAATATACATATAGCTCGTTAACTCGTTAGCTCGTTAGTTTGTTAGTGCCTTAGTTGTAAAGGCTTGTTTACTGTAGACCTATCATGCTACTGTGTTGGTTTTGCCAAACACTTGTACCATTGGTAAATTGCTACAATTATTTTCTAATTCCATCCAAATTTTTCAAATATTGACCACTTTCTAAGACAATGTCTTTGAATACTCCTTGGATTGAGATGATCACTGGCTAAATGATTTCATGTTTTCAAAGTGAAAGGGCAACAATTTTCAGTAAAAAGTCTGTTCAATGTGCTTTGACAATAGGGATAGAATCTGGACAATGGACAACATGGATGGGCTAATTGACCATCCTGTACACGTGCATTAATGACAGAAAATGTGGAACACCATGGCTACTATCTAAGCCCTGCACCACCATGAGTTGGTGCATAGCGTACCTGAAAATTTAAAGCTTCATTAACCCCTCCCCCCCCCCCCCCCGCTACAGTACATTCTGATTTTAATGAGTTTCAAAGCTCATTTAGCATAACAGTTCCACTTAAAATGGAACAGTTGCAAGTATCTGTGTGAGAAAATGATATCATCTCTGAAAATAGAATAATGGAAAAGCATCATTTAAACCCCAGTCAAGGACAACGTGGGTTTGTTGTGAAGAATGCCAGACAAATAGACCACCTAACAATAGGCAAGTGTTTTTCTACCGAGTATTATGAATTTCCCCCTTAATACCAAGTAGTACTTACTGTGCGATCACTGTACACTACAAACAGACTGCCAGCGGATTTGTTCAAAGCCATTGCTAAAACTGGTTTGTTACTTGGAAGTAAAGTTGGAATCTGTGAGTGAAAAATGAAAATATCAATAAGATCAAAAATAGCTGATGCCTTCTAAATCAAAAACATAATATGTAAGTTTATATAAAAAAAATATTGTAGGAGAACTTGCCCCATCTAACCCTACCCCTCTCCCTTTTCCCTCACTTGGCGACATCTCCTTCCCCAATTTAAATTCCTGCATTAACTACTACAAAATATTGTAACAAGTGTACAAGATAGGCAGTGCCGTTGGAAAAAATACAGAACGAGCAGTAACTTAGTGATAAAATTATTAAATGTTTTGGGAATGCGATGCAAATGCAAAATATTTCTCCCTTCATATTTTAAGTACACAGACTTCTAAAATAGAATAAAAATGTCAAACATTTTATCAAACCAAAACCTCATTTTAAGGCCATAACTGACAGACATTTTTCACGCATTTAGAATTCTATTACCAATGGAGGAACCAAGACCAAATGGTCTGACATGATGTCTTAAAGAATCTGTGGTCTCACTCACTCCAGACTGCAGCATTGCTCCAAAGTTAACATCGGCCCTTCCTCCAAATTTAACCCTTTAGCTACACATGGTTTCAAAGAGAAGCCTTAATTTACCATTGCTACATCATTTCAGATTTTGCTGCAAAACCATTGCACTAATGCATTCTGGAATAGCTCTCAGTATAAACCTATGGTGTGTAATCATGTTTGGGTATTTAATAGAACTGAAGGAAAGGTTTTTTGAATTATGAACAAGCTTTTGTGTTATATGGTGGTCTTCCTACAACTGCTAAAGAAAATAGAGGCTTTTCACATGACGTCATAATACTCTCTGGCGGCCATGTTGGAGTACATGTAACTACATAGTAAAACATACGGGACGCCCTTGCTCGTTGAATTTGTACACATCGTGCATATCACAGTGCACACTGAGCAGTGTGTTCGGCACGAAGCCACGTGTACTTGGCATGAATGTCCTCCAGCATGGCGGTTCCGTGACGCAATTGCAAAGCCTCTATATTCAGCAATCTGCATAAAGCAAGAGCAGCTCTGAATACAGAAACTGGACAGAGATGACCAACATGTGAACAAGGGAGAAGATATGGAAGAGAGAGAAAAAAAAGGAATTATTCTTTAGATTATTATAATTTATCTTTCAGAATATGATTCCAATCATAATTTGTAAAACTTTGTTATTCTAACTTAATATTCATGGAAAAAGTACACACTGTGTATATGTAATATAATGGCTCAGTATGGAGGGATGGGCCCCCCTTCAGTAGCAAAAGGGTTAAACTACAAAACCATGACAACACATCCAAGACAAAACAATGAGTACAAACTGCTTGAGGCAGTACTGCCCCCCCCCCCCTAGTGTATGAGTTAACAATAATTGGGAACACAACAACTGTACAGTAGACCTAGAGGAAATCAAAACATTTAGTAGTAACTAGTTTATTGTTTAATGACTCTATCAGAGCATAATTATGAGTAACGTTTAGAACTCTACTGCTATACCCAAATATGTTAGGATGTTAGGAGTTATATACCCTTTAATTAAAGAAAGTAGGGTATAGACAACCTGGACAATCCCACCTTATTCTACGGCCTAAAAAGAAGTGTTATTTGTATTACAATTGAAATTCTGCATGGAAAACAAATGTCTAATACAATTTACAGCAAATTACAGAACTGTTTTGTAATGGTCCCACGATGAAAAAAAAAAACAAAACTTGTAACGTACGTTCAGGCTGAAAAATTAGAGGAACTATAAATTTCCACATTATCTACCAAGATCACTAGAAGATATTTCTTGCACTGAGTTTGCAAGCTGGCTAAAATCAGCATATTTAAAGAAGAAAATTAAAACTGAAAGAAAACTAACCCAATTTGAAGTAAACTATGCTGTGAAATTAATGGATCTATAAGGGGTCAGAAGGGAGTTAGGAAACACACATTCAAAGGCCTTGTCGTCTCATCCCAAACAGTTCTACTTCTCCTAACCAACTTATGTAAGCCCCCCCCCCTTACAACTGTATAAGCTCATCCTCATCGAGGCAAAATCTCAGTTCATTGCTTTAGGGTGAGTGTACAAGACCCAACTATGCAATCAAGTTAGTTACTTAGTCAGATGGAGTTTTTCGCCCAAGTTTCCAACCTACTGGTTCAAGTCGAGTTGGACACTGCATTTTTTCCAGTAGTGGCTCACTGGCTTGTTTTCCAGACTCCATTGCTTATGTGGAGCATCACACACAATGGCAGTAGGTTCCATTTTTAGAGTCTTTGGTAAGACTCAACCTGGGAATCGAACCAGGCCCTTCTGCTCTACGAACCACATGGTCAACTATGTAATGAAAACACTCTCAGTACAATACATGCTGAGAAAAACAAGCTATCTACATTTTTTGAACTTGTTATATCAATCACAGAGCTGTGCCAATTGAGAATTTCTGTGGACTTTCACAAATATTCTAGTTTGAGAGGACTGCCTTCAAATTCATATGCCTCATGGACTTTTATACCATAGGGAGAAAATAATTTAAAACACAATGTCAAATTTTTGTCAAAAAAACCTTGTGTTAAGTGAAGAAAAACCTTTACACTCCCTTACATATTTAGAAGGATCCTTCAAATTCCACAGATTGATAGTTCCTGCTTCATCAGCAGTTACAGCTACAGTTCCCTTAGATGCAACTTCTACCTGAGCGATGGGATGTTCCATTGGGGGATAGGTGTGAAGTAATGTTGGATGGATGTCATCTAATGTAATCAACTGGAGACAACTTTGGTTGGAGACAGAGAGAAGCTTACTAGAATCAGGAAGAAAAACCAACTGGTGTGCTGGAAGGATGCTGTTTGGTAAAACAGGAACCTGCATGAAAAAGAATAAAAAAAATGAGCCAAAAGGATTAGTGATTCCTTCCTGCTGAAATACAAGAATATGCATTTTTTAAATTGACAGTGTTTCAAAATTACCTGGGCAAAAGGATTCCTCTTTTCAATATGGGCAATATACGTGCTACAACATATGCATGAGATTCCTCTCAGAAACACTTATTGATATATTGTGTTTTCAAGGTTTAAGCCGTCTGACTTTAATGACCCCCAATTACCTTTGACTTCAACAAGTTATGGGCAAGGCACATGCTCCATATGAGTTCCCTCACAGTTGTCCTTCTTGAGATATTGAAGGTTTTAACCTTCTGACCTTTGGTGTCCCAAAATGACCTCTGGTTTGAACCAAAAATGATAGGGTTCGTTTACTAAATATGGGTAATGCACATGTTACCGTAAGCATGAGATCCCTCACTTTTACTCTCATGAGATTTATCATTTTAACAAGGTTTTCCCTTTCTGACCTCTGGTGACACCAAAATGACCTTTGAACTCAACCAAAATGATGGGGTCCATCTAGCAATACAGGCAATGCACATGCAAAGTATGAGAACCCTTCTTGAAGTATCATATTTACAAGTATTGAAAATAATCACATGCACACACACACGCATACAGAATCACCATTACATCTCCGTTGCCTAAAGCTGCCTACAAATATTACAAAATAAACTATCTACCTTTTTGTCTTAGAAAAACTTTATCAATGCTACAGGAGTTATTTGTCAGTATTATCCCCTTTTTGTACATTTAAATTATTGCCAGCAATTTATCAGTTAAACTTGTAACAGTACATGATTAAATGTCCCAACTATGCTGTCAAAGATGGAGGCCTTTGCTACTTCAGATTCCAGAGTACCAGCAGAACAATGGATTTTTACACACCAAACCCATCCATCACAGTCACAAAACAATTCACGAATGTGCACTATGCTCTATTTAACATGGATTGCATCAAATATCTGCAGCTACCTGATATATTTAAGTGACTTCCTTTACGTTAACAGTAAACCAGGTTTGCAGTCAAGCAATACTCATTGTGCTGGGTCAAGTCAAACTGCATCAGCTCAAGTTGGGCTGAGCTATAGACAAATCTGCACAGTCAAGTGATTGTCCAATTCTTTCATCCATAACTGGGTTCCATCAGCTTTAATCTCTCTAATTGTTTGCTTATCTGTATCATGAATGGTCCAACAATAAAATACTTCTTGACTCACTCCAGTTTCACTGAATATGAGGAATTAAGATTGCATGGAGACAATAAACTAAAGAGGATTTAAGGTAGATGGACCCCACTAACGGTCAACTTCCACAACTGCTTGGATTTGTCTTCAACATACATTCCAGAGTAAAGTCAACTCTACATAGGCTGAGCCACTTCAGCTCACATAAGGACCCTAGATAAAATAAATTCTGATGCTGTCATTTTAAAGCAGATGAACATAGCAACACTGGCCAGCCTAGCAACACAGCAGGCCACAAATATCCCAATGGTTGGGGTTTTTCTGGCCCGCTATGTATATGAGTTTTTCAAGTTGGGTATTATATTCACATGCACAGAGAAGATCAAGATTGTATTATGTACTCAGCAGATAGAACCAGGGGCCTACTATCCCCTTTGTTGCCTTTCCAAAGGTACTGGTCAACTGCTCTGGTTTACATAGTGATAATGTGTAATTAGTTAGATGGGATTATACAATGCATCAACATGAATAAAATTACCTTAAAAGGATAAAAAGGGGTACAATTCCCACTGAAATGTCAAAACAAAAGCAGAAGTTGTCTCAATGTGTTCTATATGAGAAAGCCTGGGTTAAGGGAAGAATCTGCCTGTTCAAATGAAGTTTTTAGATCAGGCACCAACAATGTAGTTTTTCTGGCAAATATGAGGGTAAACATGTAACAGCCAACAAGGATGGCCTGATGGTGACAGCACAGTCACAGGGTATACAAACAATATGGTCTTTCATTCCCATGTAGTAAATAGGTATGGATAAGGTATGTCTGATGTGCAGTAGTTGTTGTTTTTTAACTCAAAAATATGAGTCTCTGATTTGAAGTTGAGGCATAAAAGTTTAACAAACCAAGTTACTCTCCTGCTCTCAGCACTATTGTCATGTTACATATGTAACACAAAAAAGTCACAAATGTTAACCAATCAACATATGAAGAGCGGGCATTCTGTATTGCTCTCTGGAAACATATTTCAAAGCGCTGGCTGTCAAAAGACTTAAATAAGGATTCTGAAGAGGATTGTAAAAGGTAAAGTCTATTTGTACAACAAAATTAACATGTAGCTTAACTGTGATTTCAGAATCACTGTGGCCTGTCATCTTCACTGGCAAAATAACATGGGCATTAACTGGAGACAAACCACACTGAATTATTTGCTTCGGAGAAACTGATAGTACAATAGTGCAACTACTTTCAAAAGACTTTAAATTTACTAAATAGAATGCAAATTTTAGTGGAAGATGAAGTAATATAAGACTGCTGTTGTAGAAAATTTGCACTAAGACTAAGCTATTGCTGAGCTAATGGACCACCTTTAGAACAGTAGTAGCCTGTACCTATGGTAGCCATCCTGTACCATTTGCATAGAGGCAGAAACTGTGGAAATAATGCACTGTACTCAGAGGGAATGCTAACTTTAAAGTTAGTGCTGTATGCAAATTTTAAGAGCTGGGTGCGCTTGGCAGGAACCACCCAGAGTGGGCACTGCTTCCCTGGTCATTGGTTATGTTCCAAGTTTTTTACAATTTTAATTGTTCTTTTGCCAAAAATTGATCATTTTGAGCCAGTTGAAAGCCAGCAATTTTAGTTCTGTACCTGTCAGCAATTGCCAGTGCAAGTTAGGTCCAACCTGCAAGGACCAGGATGGTGACAACCCTGGTAGCTATGAGCAGTTAAGACCAACACCTGGCAGCAACCCCACAGTTTATAAAGGGGGGATCAGTATACTATATCAGGCCTCGAACTTCAGATTTCAAGGGGCATGGCCATTTGGCCTTCGTTTATTTTCCATTTTTGAGGGCATCAGGGCCAAATTCAACGCCAAATTCTAAACATAACAAATTTAGCAACTGAACACCAACTCAACTCAAGAGATTTGCTAATGCAAGCTTCTGGGTCTTAGACTTAACTTGATCTCAATGCAGGGATTTTCACACACTAAACTTCCATTGACCACATCGGGAGTTGTGATTGGCCCTGGTTAATACTGAGTCAATCACCGTGCTCACTTGCTGTTGCATTTAGGCATGCAACTGCAGAGCAGGCTACATAGCTTGTATATGCTGCATTGCAAGGAATATGTCCCATTGTTAAAACTGAAAGGATTTAGAAAGTAAGATTTTTTTATTTAGGATTAAGTGCAGAGTTTTAGGAGTTTTGAGTTTCTATTTATGTTCACCAAACATGTATTACTTGCATTTGAGAGATAAGTTTGAACTTCACAATAAGATCTGAGGGCACAGCAGTCATTTGCGGAAGGCACAACTGCAACTTGGGCCGTAAATTTTAATCATTTTACCAGGACATCACGGCAATGGCTGCTGTGTCCACCATTAAATTCAAGGCCAGCTATATTCTGATACCATATCCATCACAAGATTGTTTGTAGGAAGGTTCACTTGGGATGCTAATAATAATTGAAATCCCAGTCCTGTAATCATTCCTTTTTATGAAATGGTTGGTGCAGCGGTGGGCTGCATACAAATGAATTGTCCTGAGAAAGGTAATATTACATACTGTGCAATCATGTTGTATTTATCAAAACAAATAGCTTTTACAACAATGAGCAATGTAACAGAAATAGTTTTCCTTCATATTTTAAAGTGACTGATCTCCCTAATAAAAATTTTCTAAATTTTTTTTTTAAAAAAAAGAACTTGAAGTTCTCATCAAATTTTTCACTCCAAGAGTCTCTGATATGGGTTAAATACAGCTTGACAAAATAATGTACGTCAATTACAATGCTTAGACATTATCTTGAAAATGTTTCATTTGAAAAATGATGTTGACTGTAATATGAAAGACTTATCAAAGAGATACCCTCATTATTCCCCTGACCTTCAAAAAGTAAATAATGAAGAATAAAAAAAAAAAACAGAAAGAATTACTACATTCATGTCACAAGTTTATACCAGCAATTCTGTTATCACTCAAGGCTACAATATCCTGAAGGAATACTTGAGTGTCCTTGGAGTAAAAAACATTTCTATGTTGTCTCCTACTTTTCAAAATGATTGGAATACACACATGCTATACCAGTTTTTGTTTGGCCTTTTAAAAAGGTCGGGTCAGGTTTCAACAGATGGTAGGTTTCTTAAGGTAACTACTCAAAGTTAAAATGCAAATGCTTGAATTTTTAACAAAGTGAATAACATCATAATCCATTAATTTTGCCAAAGCTACTATATCTGCCTTATTTTCCCAACCTTTGTGCTTTTACATTAAATCACTCAAGAAATAGGAATGAAATGGGCAGTACCAACAGTTTTTCTTTTTCCTTTTTTAGGGGTTGGGTGATAGAAGCCTGATATGGCAGTCATTTCCAACGTTTTCCTGGAGGCAACCACACTTGACAGCATCACATGCCCAGATGCTATTCCCCGCTATGATACGATGTTCAATTATATGCTGAAACTAAACCTAAACATTGACTTTATGTGACAGCATTGTTCCACAAAAAGTCCCGTCTGCAATAATTCTTTATGGATCTGCAGAAACAAGGCACTTAAAGACTGAGTTCAATTCCATATCAAACGGAATCAGCTCCTTACTTTGCTGTAGGCCAACAGTGTACAGTAAGGTCCTCCAGAAAGCTCAACAAGCTTATAATAATAATAATAAATTCAGGGATGAATTTTAGCGGTCGTCCGGTCGTCCGAGACGACCAAAATTTGTGCAGGACGACCAAAGTAACCACCTAAGGTTGTCCTTTGGACGACTAATTTTTACCTTTGGTAATGTATATTGAGACACAAAGCGTACAACAAACAATCTTATGCAACCAAAACATCTTAACATTTCATGAACTCGCATAACAAAACACATCTGTACCTTCAGGAAAAGCACACCAGAACAAAACAACCCTGGAGACAGACCACGATACGCACAACGCCAAACAAGCAGCCTCGTGGATGATCATTGTTTCAGCTGAACTGTACAGAACGTGCTCATACACATTCTCCGGGATTATGTTCAACGTGCTGGCGCGAAAAGTTCTTGGAAAGGACTCTTCGCCTGTCTTTGTTGTTATGTAAGCAGCATCGGGCAAATTATTCCGTTATCGGTAAAATATTGGCATTGGTAAAATATCTCCATTCAACAGATCATTACCACCGATTAATTGCAACTTGAAAGTTGCTCTTAGTTTCGGTAAAATTCCTGTAAATACTCAATCCTTTAACTTCCCGCCAAAACGGGATGCACTGATCATCACAAATGTATAAATTTTCCCCCTGCCGTTTGATATTTTCCGCTATAACCCAGTAGTATTACCTTAAATTAAAATTGCATTCAAGGTGGATACCTTGCTGTCTGGCAGAAATCGCCGCGTAAGTTGCTGTACAAACAGTTTGCACAAAACATATAGAACAGACTATCTAGCTGCAGTGTTTCGCCGTTTTTTCAAATCCCCAAGCTTTGTATACATATCTGTGCACGTTTTGTACACATAGCAAGAAGAATCTTGTGAAGTTCGGTGGTTGTTATCTTGCATAAATTAAGCCATCCCCAGCATTCCGTCTGTAATGTTATTTACAGTAGGACTTATTCAATGTTGTCATACGACGTCATTGCAAAGGAAAACAGTGATGCACGTGGTCTCGTGCAGCAAACTTCTCGGCCCATACATATATTACACTTACGTGCGTGTCCCTTTTTGCCGCCAAACAAGACACCATGTTTTGCTTGGTGACATCATATGCATAGGATCCATTGCAAAATTTAAATTGGCCCTTGCATCGTGATTGGTTCAATTGCGTTAATTGTAGCCAGCCAATCACAACTCGCGCCTTCGCCTATGTGATTTAGTGTGTGGAAATGCTCGGTCTCGAGACAAGTTTTCCCGTTGAGTTTGTGTTACGACGATCGCACTTGTCATGCTTATATAGCCGGCTAGCGAAGCCGGGAGAGCCCTGTGCTAAATTCACCAAGAGGCATCACAACTCTCTGTATACGTGGATTTTTCGAGGATCGAACTTACGTGCATTTCAGTTGCACATTCTTTTGAAACTAGACGTAAGTTTTGGACAAGAGCTGCTAACAATATACGGGGATATTTATATCCGGAAGGAACCATAAGATACGTTAATCGGGTGCATTTGTTCTGCTGCTCAGAACTGCTAGATTATCATGATTGCTCCAACACGGGTTCATTAAAGCGGGAGAGCAGCTACAGTACATTGACGCAACAGCAAATGTTCCGACATGATTGGGGGATGAAAACTAAACGAAGCATGATGTTGGCCTTAGAGCTAAATTATCAAAGGGCAGTGACATCGACTGCAAACAATTCAACTGTACTATCGGTTAATTTGTATCTCCACTTTTGAAGTGAAAATATGACACATATACAAAAAGATATTCCGTTCGTAACAATTCCATTTCCACCCTGAACTGGTTACGGGAATACAATATATTAGATGCAAGGGGCTTAAGGGACAAACGTGTCACGGTGACTTCCTTCTTTGTAATAATCGGGATCGGTCCTATAGTTTAATTAAATAATCGGTAAAAGGGTACTGTATTGCCGATTATAGCATAATCGGTCAAACACTATGAAAGCTGAAACAAACAAGCTTTTAAAAAGGCATTTTGTTCAATAGACACTTCATGCTTACGATTGTCAGATTTTGATTCAAAAGGAATGAGTTTCAGAAATCGTGATATGTAGGCTACCGTTCAAGTTTAGTATTAATGCACCATATTTTGACGGTACAACTGCATGTCCTAATGTACGAATAGGGTGTCTAAAGATCACATTATTATTGCGTCTACCGAACGTTGGGAAGTTTTAAGGAGAAAAAATGTCTTTTGTCCCTCCTTGAGTAAGTGATGAATAAAATGTTGGGTTGGGGGGGGGGGTAGCAATGATCACTCAGGCCATACCTCTGTCGTCTCGGAGATTCCCCAACTGTTACTTTGGGTATTACTATCACTCACACCAGCCCTTTCATGTGTATTTTCAATAAAGTGACTTTCACGCTAGATATAATGCAATGCAAATAACAGACAGTGCAATGAAAATAAAACAATCGTCTTGAAACCAGAAAATGCACATTGCACAACTGTTTTGTTTTCACATGTCTTTTATGGAGGACGACTAAATTTTTGGGAGGACAACCAAATTCTTGCAGCTGGTTGTCCTTTGGACAACCAATTTCAATTGCTTAAAAATCATCCCTGAAATTACTTTTGTATTCTGTTCTGTTTCACTTTATTTTATGTAAAGCGCTTTTAGGTCATCTGTTGATGTAAGGTGCTATATAAGAATAAATTACTATTATTATTACCACATAAATTACTACACGCCGCGCAAAAGGAACTACAAATTATCATTCACAATTTATGTTTCTATACCCTGGTGAGAGTTGTGCAGAAGACACTTTCAAGTCATGGCATTTGACTTCAAATAAGCAGTAAGTTTAGTTCATACCAGTTTAGTGTGTCTTCATTTGTCTCTGGCATTATAAAATTACTGGATAAGTGATCTCTAAGTATTTTTGTGATTTAGGGAGACACAAATTTTCAAATATTTTTGAAAAGGTTGGTTGCCCCACGATTAATGCTTCATTATCCTTATTGGGTTTGCCACCCCAAGGTTGGAAACCACTGTTTCCTCTGAGAAATTACACATTGGGTCAATTTCACTCAGTATGAGAAAGTTTGGATATTTCAGTTTTGCAGAACTGTAAACACATCAAATGTCAAAAAGAATAAAAACCCTCTTTTTCCACTTTTTCCCACAAACATAAGTGAATCAAATTGAAAAGGTATTGCATCAAAAGTGTGTCATAGCAGTTTAACATTAACACTGCTTGAAACCATGTGCTATGGCCCCAAGACCATGTGAGAGTGTTCTGTTATAAAAATCTGAAAACCAAAGGATACCCCTACATGACAGAAATTACCCAGTATGCCATTATGGAATAGAGGCATTATTTTCAAAACAAAAAGAAGGGATCAGAGGTCACAGATTCCTACACATCCAGTAAATACTTCAAGCATTGATCATGCATTAGATTTCTTAAAAGCATACACAGTCATTATATTAGCAAAACTGTGTTCATCTGATCTTCCCCACATCAAAAAAAAAAAAAAAACAGTTGTTATAATTTTTGTTACTACAAGAGCAACAGGCCTAAACTTATTTTGAAACATCAAATCCCACAATTCACTTTTTTTTTCTCTTACAAGTAGCTGCCATGATATTTCAGGTCTTGTACATTGCATATTCAATATAAACCAATGGGTTACTTCATGTAAATTTTGCAATTGAGAATGAAAACATTGTCACATGGTTCTCAAAGGCCATTCATGAAACAGAATAGACTACTAGACTGATTCAAATTGGGGTGACTGCAGTCTCCCTTTAACTTAAGAAACGAATTAAATAAGCACTAAATATAGATTTTTTTGAACCATAAAGTTTCCATTGCTGCTTTGGAAAAGGTGGTTTAGGAGCATATCCTGTGTCTGATAGTACATTGCTCTGAAGATATGTGACTATAAGACTGGAGGTTTCATCTCTTGTATCACTGATATTCATGAAGTGGTAAGAACAGCCATATTAGAAGATGATATGAGAACAAGTTCCTTTAGATACTTAAATAGGGTATTTTGCCATAAATGACAACCTTCTGGCTTAATCTTGCAGTGTCCACACTCTTTTTTTTCCGGGGGGGGGGGGGGTTACTGGATAGCTCCCATGCTAGATAACTTGATTCAGAGCATCACATAGGCCTACATTATGACAGCAGGTTCCCTTTTTGAAGTCTTTGCTATGACTCCACCTTTAGCTAAACCGATAAATGATGACGTACACAGCACATGTAAATGTAACTAAGAATTCTGAATGCCAAGATCACAAGAAAGGAAATTTTTGGCAGCTACAAAATATTTGCTGCAGCCAACCCTTGCAACAATACCAGTTGTATTGTTTCATTCCGCCTACCCCTTGGTGAAGTGATGTCTATAGCATACATTTTCAAGTCAACAATCATTTGATGAATCTTGGAAGTGTACTTAACTATGTTCAAGATCCTTTTTTTTTAATTTTGATCTTTCAGAATGCCTTCCAAAGGTAGTCCTCTCTGAAATTGGTGGTTTCCAAAAGTAAAATTTAATAGACCATGAAAATTTCAGCTATTGTCTTCTTCAAGCAGACAAAGATATTTTTCTGCTGGTCAGATTTCTACATAATTCTTTTCCATAAATTCTGGTGAAATTTCAAGGACATAATTGACATTTTCAAGGACCACATCTTTAACAGTTTTAAGGGTAGGTAATTAAATTAGGAGATGACATAGCATGAAATAAGTTCCTACTGAGATTTCCTTCCGTCATGAAAAAGTGCAAGTACTTCAGAAAGAAACATCAGAAGCAAACTAATAAAGCACTAGTCACACTACAGCAATTTTTGTGAGTTTTTATTAAAACTTCTCCAACTCAGGGTGGAAAAAGCCAAAAGCTTGCAAACCTTTGTAAATATATGATTTATATCAGTCAGTAGGTGGGTCCATCAGTCAGTCAGTTGGTCAGTCCAATTGTGTAAAACCTGTAACATGTGCAGCACACTGTTTGCAATTCAATTAATCATAACTGTATTTGATTGCAAGAAGTTATCTTAGCTTAAGATAAGCCTGTGCCCAAAAGAATCTTACTTAATATTGTGGGTATTTCAAAATGTTTTTTATAACATCACAACTAACAATTCAAGTTTTTGTCAGTATCCATTGCTTTCATTGCATGTCTTTATGGTTCTAAACTTAATACATACATACACATGTTTGTAAGATACAAATGTTTGTAGCAAGCTACTCAATAGAGAGCAAATATCACTTGAACCAATTCTCTGGATACCCAAAATATAAAATGAGATTAAGTTTCTTCACAAAATGGGGTCTAGCAAAATGAAACCAAACTCAACCATTCCAAAGACTACCTCCTTCAGACTTTATTAAATAGCAGTACTGACTGCCATGGTTTTAATAACTGCTACAAAGACCAGAACCAGTGTAAACACACCCACTTTACATTCAAGCTTGATTAAACACTTCCAGTATACAAATAAAAAACAAAACAGTATTACCTTTTGTATGGAAAGAGGCTCACGAGTTACTTTGTAAAGCCTTATTTTCTCAACAGTTGAGTAAGCCAGCCATTCCCCACATGAACTGATGGCGCTACATATAATTCCTTCTCCACTCTGTGTGGTTTAAAAGAAAATATGGATATTGCCACTCAAGTCTGTGGAAAAGTTTAATGTGACAAAGATATCATACTGATTGATAAGGTACCAGCAAATTTCCAACCGCAAATTTTCTCACTTTTCTAAAGCATCCCCTCGCTGGAAGCATGGATCGTAAAATTAAATCACTTCTTGTATTGCTTCATAAAAGAATATGATCTTTAAATGTTGCTTATAAAAGAATATTTCAAAGAACAAAGAAGGTGAACAATAAAATGATTCATGAGTTGGAAAGAAAAAAAAAAACTTATGAAGGGTATCTATAGTTATTGCTTTTGAAACAGAAAACAACAATGAAATAAATAGAATAGAGTTTGTTTAGACTTTTGTTCCATTCCTAAGGTATGGATGCAGAAATATTGAGACTAGAAATGTCACATTCCCATCTTGATCGATGCACTGGTGGCATAGGGGTCTGCTCTGTCCTTTGCAAACATAAGTACTTGCATTCAAATTCAGCTTGAGATATATTGGTAATCACAAGTCATATAGCTACATAGCTCTCTCTATTTTGGCCTGTCCAGTCCAATGAAGTGAGTCACACACACAGAGTAACACCATAAGAACTAGATGGCAGACTCCAAGTACCACATGCATTGTCATGCTGTGTGGCCATGTTAATGCATTCAACATTTTGCCTGGAGGCAAAAAGTCACATCCTGGAACGTGTGTACAAACAACGTGGCAGAATTGTATGGTGTTTTTTCTCTTAAAAATTTGAAATGCTGCTGAGAAAATGAACCAAGTCCTTGAAAAGTTTTCCCTACACCTTCCCCCCCCCAAAAAAAAAAAACAAAAACAAAAAGACAAAAACATTCATTGACATGCTAATACAAACTATTCAAAGAGGATTGAACTGGTTTCTAGCACTTACAAATGGAAAGAAACTGCACATGTATGTAAAACGACAGCTTCATGTCACAAAAGGCTCCCTACACAAAGTTTGCTAATCATAGTGATAAACTTACTACATTACATCTTGTTGTTTGATGGAAGTGGTTAATTCACAAGGCAAGATATCTGTGTGGTTCTAAACACCAAAAAAATTGGTGGGACTTGTATGTGTCTCAACGAGGATTCAACAGTGCCACCAACTCTTCTTGCCTCTAGTCAAAATGGCTAAAGGGTCCCCATATGAACGCAGTTGATTTGAGGAGTCAGCTTTTTCCTGATTATCTTGTTCTATGATCACACACTAGTCTGAATGTGTCTGGCTGACTAGCTTAGCCTGATTGGGTTGCCCTATTCATAGGATTTCTCCATCACAACTCTTTCCCATGAATTCAATCTCTGTAAACTGGGAAGGTATCTTACACTTTACCTTCTGTTAGGATCTCCACTAAACTCATACAGCTTGGCAAAGAACCACATTTTCTATGATATTTATTAGAAATTACAAAATAACAAAATTCCAGCAACTGGTAATTAGAGAAGAGAGACATACCCTTCCATTACTTTTTCAAAGAACATAAAGGATGACGGCAGTCCATCACCCCCTCCCACTCTCTTTCACCCCCCCCCCCCCCACAGCCCCACCGATCATGGTCTGGATACTAAACTGCATACTTTATCTATGACAAATAATGGATTATTCCCATAACAAATAAACACAAAATTAAAATTGTTTAAAACTGACCTTTGACTTGAGTTCAATGAGTTTGCTTGGCTGGGACTGTAAAGGAAGTGAGTCTCCATCTTTAAAGTCTTCAAAGACAAAAAAACATGATTTGAATGCAAAAATATGACCTCCTTGAACAAGCAGGATATAGCATAAACATGTTGAATGCTCTTTTGATGTAGGTTAGTTAGTTAGTTAGATGAAGTTTTACGGCCCAGTGAGCCACAACTGGAAAAAAGGCTGTGGCCGGCTCGGCTTGAACCAAAATGTTGGAAACTGGGCCGTAAAACTTTAACTAACTAACTAACCAGAGTTATCCTGTCTGGATTTGTTCATACACATCAATACTTTGATCTTAAAGAGGACTTAAATCCCACTTCTTAATACATACTTAAAACAGCACAATCCAGAATAAAATGCAGTAGAGCCGAAGATGACTGCATTTATCTGTCACCATGAGTTTATGTCCAGATAAGTCAACATTACCTGACCATGATGAAACAATAAATGTTGAAGATTATATTTGAATATGAATTACAAATACCTTTCTTATTATGTTCTTCTGCTTCTCCTAGCCTCCATACATCCAGCTGAGCCTGATGTTGGCACAAAATTAAGTTTGCTTTTGCAGCTTTACAAACTACTGGTCTCTGAAATTTATGCAGAACAAAAATAACAAGTCTTCAAAAATGTCAAATTTTATACTAAAAAGAAATCTCAAAGGGATCTAAGTTATAGATCATAATTTTTTCATACGAATGCTTTCAGGTTTCAGTTTTCCCAAGTACAGATAGGAAATAAACAAGCTTTGTCTAACCATTTAAAATTAATGCTGCTTTACAAAATGTTCCCAGAATGACTACCTTAGGTTGACAAAAAATTTATAAAATCCTGTCATCATTCAATGAGTGTTTTTCTACAATTGAGCTAGCTTAACCCTTGCCACACTACTGGTGACATAAGTCACAATGAGGGTGCTTCGAAATATAACTGTTGAAACTGTTATAACTTTACTAAAAGTTCTCAGTTCCAACTGAAGAAAGTGGTGGCAGTCATCTAGAATGCTATCAATTCTTTTAAGGGAGAGCTTGGTACGTGTAACTACAAAGCTTGGTTGAAGTCAAATTGGAAAGCACCTTCCAACTAAATTCAGTCAGCATGCTAAGGGTAAACGTGTCCCAGAGAGATACTACATACAAAACTAAACCTAAAAACAATTCCTCTTTGTCATGACTCTTCAGTTTAACATACCAAATCTTCCTTTGTTACACTTTGTGAATGAATACACCTCATAAAGTTAGCTGGAATTTTTCATTTCTCCTCCTAAAACCTTTTGATTTAATCTACCAACACCCACCACTTTTTTCCATTTGTGAGTCACTTAAAAGAATAGTCCAGAGTCAAATTTATTTTTGGTATGTTAAAGAGGAACATATTTTAAGCATTGTGGTGAAAGTTGCATTCATTTCCCATGTTCAGTTCTCAAGATATTAGCAACTGAAGTTGGCACATTTTCCAGAGAAAGTTAACTTGAAGCACACATGTGAGATGTCATGGATCCACATTCTTGGCCAGTGTTTTGTTTTTCCCCATTTTTCGTCCTATTTGTCGGACCTTGAATTGATAAGGTATGCTACTTTGCCCCTAGGGCATATAAAGGTTTTAAAAATCCACTGCCCAGGATGCACCTATGGTATCCATGTATAAAAGTTTAGTTGAATTAAACTTGTGGTAAATTATGAAGAAAAACAAAACATTGGCTAGAAAAGTGAATCCATGACATCATGCCTGCTTGCTCTAAGTTTGTTCTATGTTGAAAATTTTCCATATTTGATTGCCAAAATCTCGAGAACCGAACATGGGAAATAGATAAAAACTCACCAGAATGTTTCGAATATGTCCCTCTTTAACATATCAAAAAGAAATTTGGCTTTGGACTATTCTTTTAATTTTTTTCCCTTCTTTATTGTTTATGCAGAGTAGTTAGATGGAGTTTATGGCCTAGTTTAAGATTTAAGTCAGCCACAGCCACAGCCACAGCCTTTTTCCAAATGTGGCTCACTGGCTTATGCAGAGTAAAGTCTTTGACTAAACCTGGCAATTAACCTGAACTTCTCAGGTGAGAGGCAGACATTCTACCACTAGACTAAACATCATATGGTGAAGTAGGTAGATGGTTAGGACATCGCTTGCACACATCTCTTCTGACCTGATAATTTCAACAAATACAGTAACTGCCACTGTACTTTGCAAAGATAACTTGATAGGTCATAGGTCAGGGGTCATGGGGTGAGATTCATTAAGATTTGTGTAAGGAGTTTAGTAAGGAGTCAAAATTCTTACAAACTGCATAAAACTTTCTTAACTGATATTCACAAGAACAATTTTGCAGTGAAATTTTGTGTAAAGATATGCTACATATAGAGCAGTTATTGCTGCAGCCAGTCAATGATTCTAATAAAATGACCTGTTCAGCTTTCATTCTGAACACAATCATGATTTACACTTATCCCTCTAACTGATGTTGGAATAATCAGCATTTGTACCACTTTCCACATACTATGGCAGTAAGACAGCATTACGCTTTAAATAATTCCAAACAATTGATTCTTATATTGATACTGGTCCTTGAGTCAGCAAAGCTCAAACTTCTCAACATTCTTCACAATTTCTACTCCAGGGGCCCATTCCACAAAGACTTACGCACAATCTTAAGTTTGATTCCCCATACTTAATTCAACAGTAAATCATACTTAAGATTGTGTGTAACTCTTTGTGGAACGGGCCCCAGGTCTTCATGAAAACAAGCAATGATGAGCCAAGCACACAGAAGTTGAACAATGATGCCTCTGTATGAGATGTCCTCAAACAACAAAGACAACTTTGTAGCTGATACTAGAATTGATGAATGATCAGTTTGGTTACAATATGAAGTTCCAGGTTTAATTCAATGCTGTTAGGGAAGTACTACAATAGTGTATGACTTGTAAAAAAAGATGACCTGGCAACCCTAAGAAATACCACCGTATTACCACCAGTGCATCAGAGTAGCAGTTAAAACAAAGTAAATACATACACACTTGTCTCAAAAAGGGTTTTGCCTTGAAGTTGTTTATTTACATTGGTGAGCATGCCCTCCAGATGATCTTACTTAAATTGAGTATAATAACCAAATTATCAACGAAGTAAGACTCCAAAAAGAATGGAAAATGTGTTAAATTACCAAAAGGACCATGCTGCTAGAATTGAATAGGACATTTTAGCCAATATCACCCGAGAAAAAGGCTTTTTCCGGGGTGAAGCTTATCTCTGTAATTGCATCAGCTTATCCCTTTTACAAAGAAACTTGCTCTATTGACCAAACAGTCTTTAAAAGGGTTCAAACCCCTTTAACTTTATTGATCTCAAGACATCTGAACAGGAAGTTCTCTGATAGATTCTGGATTAAGAGTGGTAAACTAGAGACGGCTAAAACTTGTATTCGTTTCTAGCGTCATGACCAAGCATGACTAAACTTTGTCCACTCCTGTGGCTAAGCACAAGTGTTTGCCATCCTAATTTGGCAACTTTCCTGCAAATTTCACAAAAATCAACCATCATTTGCAAATGGAGAAAGGGAGGACATTTTCAGTTTGTCACCTCATAGTATCACACAAGATTTATTTACACTTTGTAGGTTGAGTTAGAACATGCACTAGAGTCAGAAGTGTGATGGTTGCAGAGCATGCTAACATATTTGAAGCCAATCACGTTATCTTATCTTTGGGGCAGTAACATATGTGGACCAATGTGGTGCACAGCTCCTTGGTATAACATGCCAAAATGTGAATCTGTTGCCAAGTGTTTGTATTCTTAAAATTACTCTGAAGCTGGCAAAAAGATATGGGAAATTTTTACAAACGTTTGAATGCGTGACTACTGACTGAGAAGGATATGTTGCATTTATAGTCAGACTTTCAAATATTTTCCTTCCCTAAGTAGTCAGTGAATCTGATCCTTGGTGATTAATTCCATGCTATAAAGAACAAATGAACTAATGAAAGACCTTGCAATTCCTTCATCCATAAGAAACATGTATCTTACCATTGGAAAAGGAAGATGGTTTCTCCTCTGTTGGGAAGAAGACTGCTTAGATAAAGTTGCTATTCTTTGAAGTGGTGTTCCTCTCAAGATGGCATCAGTACCTTGAAGGGAAAAAAGTAGGGCTGTGAACGTGTAGCATTTTAACTAAACGTTTAATCGCAAAAATTTGCGATCGTTTAGCGGTTAATCGCGATTAATTAACCTCACGAAGTCAACATGCTTACAACTATATTGTGTTCACGGCATTGGGGGTCGTTCATAACTTTTATTTCTAAAAGTCCCCTCAATTCACTGGCGAAGAGCCTAGAAGACGTATACAACTGTGAACTGCAAACACAGTACCTCTTTTGAAAAGTATAACTTTGATATCTCATCATTGGAAGAAGACTTTTGTTCATATATTTTCTTTTTAAAAATCAAAGAACAGTCAATTGAAAATGCATAAGTAATAATTGTACATTTCAATGAATTTTGATGAAAAGTCTATCACAATAAATTGGAAGTACATTTTGTCTTTGTTTTTGTTAATCATTAGTTGCGAAAAAAACAAAAAGGCCACGCAGAAACTTCCGATTTTCACACGTTCACACGTTTTTAGGAACGCCCCTTTTTTGTGTTGGACGCATCCATCGTTTGTTTGTTGGAAGCGTGTCAAAAACAAAAGAAGTATGCTCCCAGTTTGCATCCAAAAAATGGGCCGTGGTAGTCATGTAACCCTCCATTGTAAGTGAGGACCAACAATCAGTTGTAAGCACAATGTCATTGGCATCATACAGCTTTGCTTTGACTTCTAGGCGTTTGGCTTCATAAATGCTGTGTAGTCTAGCTGTTATTGTTTTTCTACAAGGCACCTTGTAGTTCGGTTCCAGAGTAGACATTAAGCTTAAGAAACCACCCCCTTCACATACACTCACAGGAAGACAGTCTTGGGCAACCATGACAGCAATGGCTTCGGTGATTTTATCTGCTCGATTTTCATCACATCTTTTTGTGGAGAATGATACTAGTTTGGGTTGGGAGGGCCCTGGCTGTGATAATTTTGCAGGATAACTCATTTTCAAGTGGTTCATCATGCTCCCAGTAGACCTATCGATGTATTTTAATTTGGCACTACATATGCGACATTTAGCAATCTTGTCAGCTTTATCAACATCGAAACAATCCCACACCACGCTTGTTTTAGGTCCCATCCTGTACTACTTATATCGGATTTGATGCAAAGCAACTGCGGTTAAACTATTCTGCAACTGCCAGTGAACTCGGAACGTATTTATTACGACAGTAATTCCGTGCTCATCGCAAGTGAAACCGTACGTACGAAATCGAGACAATAAACATTGCACTCTTCATTACACTACGTAAGTACATGATATACGAACGCACGTGGTCGCTTGAGCACCGGATCGAACTAGTTCACTGTTGCCTGCATGGTCGACTCACGCAAAGTAAACAAGCAGTGTGCATTGTACTCAAAACTGTTAAGTGTTGCAATGACTACTCTGTGCAGCTTTTAAATACGCATTGAATGAATGTTGTAAGATGTAGGCCGCGCGGCACATCGAGGCTATAACACGGGTTGTACAACCTCCGTTCCGCAATCCGCGGGGAGTACTACGAGTTGCTCCGTTGTACGGCTAGGCAGCAGTTTACCTCTAGGCTGCTTACAGCGCCGGTAAAGTTTACATAGGGAAATTTACAAGACCATCGATCTGTGTGAATTGTGTAGAAGGAAAGGTGGGCAAAAATTCATAAGACATTGAGAAGAATATCGGACGGAAAATGGGTTTTGCGATTAATCGCCAGTAGCTTTGAACTAAACGTTTATTCCACATGCGATCGTTTAGCGATTAATGGCTACACGGTCACAGCCCTAGAAAAAAGAAATATGAAATGGTCTAAAGTGACAGACGGATTGATCAATGTTGACAACCTACTCATTTGTGAAAAGCATTTAAAGATGCTCTACATCTGTGAAAGAAAAGGAAATGATGACACAACAAGAAAAACTGGCATAATTGACCTAAACTAAACTAAAAATAAACATCAATTACCTTTGTAAATACAACTACCCCCTACCCTCATGCTTTACCCCATCTCACTGATTAGAATCTACTGCTATTGTGCTTGATGTACAAGCAATGGAGTAGGAAAACAAGCCAGTGATCTTCAACTGGAGAAAAGGGTGTTGTCTGTCCAAATCAAACTAATTGGTTAGAAACTGAGCTGTAAAACTCCATCTACCTTTGCTGATTTGGATTATCACTGACTAAATGTTACCCCAGTGGGCTATTTTTTTTAAGAATTCTTTGAATAACAGTCTTTTCTGTCTTTTTAGCATTCATCATATTGTTACTTGAAAAACTGCATTTTGATATCATTATTTAAAGTAAAGTTTCAAAGTTTTGTTTTGTGCAAAACATATTAAAAAAAAAATCTGTAATTCAAATTGAAATTGCTGAGAGTTTTGCAATACTAAGTTATAAATAGGTTGGAGACTCACCATGAATAAGTTCAGGTTAAATATACAGCCCTGAATATGCTTGAATGTTATGGGGTCATTTCCAAGGTTTGGAATGCTTGGAGTTAGTTCGTTTTTGAGGCCATAAAAGCCTTTAAAATTCTGTAAGTTACCAAATTATCATGAAAGAAACTAAACTTTCAATTGCATAGTAGTTTAATACCTAATAGCAAATGAGTGCCAATACCATCATAAACATCTGCTAAAACCTGAAGAATTTTCTTGAACACATTTGAAACAGATGTAACCTAAGATAGTGACCATGTAAAAAATAAAAAAAAAAACAATAAAAAGATAAAGATAGACAAAGAGAAATAAAAAGAGAAAGGGGGAAAGGTAAGAGAGGAAGGAGAAAGAACAATAAAGAATAGGATGGAGTAAAGTTTAGTTGGATAGATAGAGCTTTAATTACAGCCTATTTTCTAGTCAACTCGTTTAAGTCTAGACAGCCACAGTCTTTTTCCCAGTTGTGGCTCCCTGGTTTGTTTTCCCTACTCCATTGCTTAAATTGAGCACCAAGCACCAAGCAATATGGCAGTGGGTTCCATTTTTTAATACTTTAAAGCCTCGAGTATGACCCAGCCAAGACTCAAATTCCACATCTCCCAACTGCAAGTCAGATTCTCTAACCACTTGACCATGCAGTAGGTGGAGTATAGGATCAATTATAACACTATAAAGTTGTTCAGAAGATACATGACACAAGCATGTCATTCATCTTCTCAAGTACCTTACCCCCAGACAAAACTGTATTGCCTACAATGGCCAGAGCTTTCACGTCATGAAAATGGTCAGTGCCCACAGAAGCTTTTCTCCATTCTCCATCTAAGCCTGTGCTCATCTTTAAAGCAAGGCTAAATTGAACAATACGAGGATCTATCCCAGCAGTACAAACCATTTTTTCATCTTTGCTGACACAGAGGGTGAGGATACTAGCTCTGTGACTGGAAATTGCCTGGAAACAAACCAAAAGAAAGGTTCAAATCCAAATATTTTTATTTCTTCACATTTTTCAAGACTTGCATAAAACATGAGAAGTAGGAACAACAAAAATTATGCAATGTAAAGAAACTTAACGACCCCAATGATGTGTTTTGAACTCAGCAAAATGTTAACAAAAAAGACCTTGTACTGAGAACAGTCACTTCAGTTTACCAGGTGTCCAGGGTGCAGCTTCTTCTTTGGTCCCAGTGACTTACATACAGGGGGGAATAAATATTAGTTCCTGTCTTTCATACTTAGCTGTCTAGAATGTTGTAGAGATAAATATTCAACTGGGAGAGTAAAAAAGAAGTTTCTTCAAAATTCTTTTTTCAAACATTTTATGTGTATGAATGCAGATGTACATGGTCTTTTGCAAAGAAGGACCAAAATTTTCAACAGTAATTGTTATGTGAACAAGCCAAGCTTAAGTCATTACCTGGTTGGTGAGGGGGGGGGGGGGGGGCTAGGCAAGCTCAACAATTGCTTTTTTTACATGTTGCATCTTTTATCATTCATCATGAAACAACAGATGTGGTTCCCAAAGAGTGAGTGAATGAGTATGAACCTAATAGCAAAGATTTCCATTGCCAGAGAAGTTGAGAATGGAACTTTAATTGAAGAGACACTTGTACACT
Source organism: Holothuria scabra (assembly GCA_037179385.1). NCBI lineage: Eukaryota > Metazoa > Echinodermata > Holothuroidea > Aspidochirotida > Holothuriidae > Holothuria > Holothuria scabra. Next base: position 37,273,533 of record CM074182.1, on the reverse strand, counting down.
GTGAGGACATTTAATCACAGAACTGATTTACATTCAGGCATGTTACTGTACATTATTCTTACAAAAGAACCAAACTACAAAGTCTGGAGGTATTTTGCAAGGCAGTGACAAATCTGAGTATAAAGAGTCTTACTGAATAAAACTTCAAATTAAGGTGTACCTACAAAGTGTTCAATTTCAATTTTTTTTTTTTTTTCAGAGCTCCTGTAGAGAGATGAATGCACAACTGCACAGAACATTCCTTAACTAAATATAAACGTCAAAGCTTCTTTGCACAATTATATAGTAGATCGAGCAATAATTGTGATGTCCTTGATGTTTACCAAGTGTACTGTCAAATAAGCACCTAAGGGCTCCATCATTCCAACATTGCTACATGAAATGTTAATGCAGATGCACACTCAATGTTTAACACAGTTAACAGACACCATTTAAACACTAAAATTACAGCTTTTGAGCTTCTTTCACTTTTCTGAAACTATACTGTCTCTTTGGCCAAATGTGATTCTATTCTTACTCTTATGGGGAGACTATACAAGCTTCTCTGTACAGTACACAGAGCATAAAAACAGAGAGTGTTCAAGGTCACATATTTTTAACTTTAAAAAGGAAACAAAGGAGGTAATTTTGAGTTCTACAGGAAAAATAGCAAAAATGTTGTGCACTAGGATGTTTCAAGTGCACAATTGACACCAATAAATTATTTTTAAAATTCTACATTCTTGGTGCACCTCAGGCAGGAGGAAAAACAAAGGAGTTGGGTGCTACATTTATAATGGGGGAAGGGAGATGGATCAATTATTTGGTGCAAAGAAATTAGACTATCATAGGTAAATACACTACTTGAAGCAAAGTTCCAGTTCTGGCATCCCAAAATTGGGTACGGCCTTCAGAGTCCCCGCTGACAATGCTCAAGTCTTTCAAAAATGCCAAACACCAAACAATTACTTCTTTGTGATGGCTGACACGAGGAAGGGAAATCCTCTGTTTCACTTGTCCTGTTAAAAGAAATGAAAGAAGAACTCTAGCATGACACTACTTAAGAAGAAGTTAAGTATTCCTCTAAAATAAATGCACAAGTTTTGCCATGACCAAACCCAATTACAATAGACCAGGCATGATGCCAGAATTTTGTCATTGTAGGGTCCCTCTTGCTGGGACCCTCAACTTTGGAGAAAAAAAAAACAGTTTTTCAAGATGCGAAATGGTGCAGAATTTGTACTACAGTTTGCACTGATCACCTTATTTTGCCATTATTGCTTTTCAAACTTAAGTCATGGGGGTTCCATTACCCCTTCCCTGCATTGGCTATGGGTCTGCAATAGAATTTTTGCATTAAAATTCTGCAAAGCGAGGACAAACCATTAAACTTTATAGAAAATGTAAATGACCTTAGTCCACAAACCTCATACATGTGGACAATGTACTGTAGTATTGGCAAATGCAAATGTTAGATGCCTGCATTTTAAAATATACTGTCAGGTGCCCACCTAGGGGCAATGGTTGCACTCTTGAAATCAGTAGGTTGCATGACTTTTAAACATGGTTTAACCCAAGACAGCAAATTTTGGACTACAACCTCCTGCAATCTTTTGTGACACATTAAGAAAATCCTCTCCCCATTAGGTGATCTTCTCAAGGTTGCATGAGGTCACACAAACCATCACAAGGTGATGCGAACCTTGATGGCTTAATAACCAATCAGCTCAAGTTGGTGACCAACTTTTTTCTACACAACTTTTAATTTCATTTGTTCAGCTGGCAGCTAGCTAAACCTGTACTCAGGATGAATACTCAAGTGATTTCCAGCATCAGAACTGATAATCAATTTCTATCTCTGATAGTAGCACAATGGCCATTTTTCAGCTTCTTCCTGCGTACAAATTTAATTAGTTCATAAAATTAAGATACACAACTTTGACCATTTTGACAAAATTTTATGACTTTCATAAGTTGAGTCTCGATTTTAATATTTTAGTGTCAACCTCCAAGCTTTTAACTTTAATTACTAGAAAATGTTAGACTCTTCTCTAAAACATGTGAAAACAGCCCAACTACAATGAAAGTAAAATGTAAAGAACAATGGAAAGTATATTACTACAAAAGTAGCAAATTTGGTAAAGTTATAGAATAGTTTGTGATCCTACAATAGGATGGCAAACTTCCATTATCAATGCTGTAGTTTGGTAAGGGCAGAGTGATTTATCTAACTGGTGGTTAGTGCTTAGTCACTTACGTATTTCCTGTGCTCATCTGCCCATACTTCCAAGCTAGATAACTGACTCTTCCCTAAATGTTAAACAGTTTCTTTCTTACCTGTAGCAACTTGCCAAACTCTGATGTTGTCTATAGAACCAGTAACAAGCATCTCATCTGACTCATGCCAGGAGATTGAAACAATACGCCCCTTTTGAAAGTCAAATGCCCTCTCGTATGCCACTCCTTTCTCCAGGATTTGATACAGTCTGACACAGCCATCCTCGCAGCCAAGCTGTAAAAATTTGAGAAATTGCAAAACTAATTACCAACCAAAGGTGTACTGTATACTTTAATTTGACAAAATTTAAAATAGACTTCGAAAAAGTTTGAGAACAGCTTGTTCACTTGAAATGAATGATGGAAAAAGTTAAGATTTGAAGATTTAACATTGTTTTTTGGAAAGTTTTTTGAAAGTTGGCTTAAATCTGACAACTTAAAAATCCACTTTTCCATGAAACAACCATACAGTTAAGTTAGGAGGGTGTTACATGATCACAGAGGTGAGATCAAGAAACACTACCCTCAATAATTCTTTTTAAGAATCATCACTGCTTGTGCTTTTAATACTTACAGCAAGTCTTGTCTGGCTGTGACAGCATGCCATACACCAAAATCCATGACCGTAGAAATGAGACACCTGTGAAGAATTGAAAATGTGTAACTTAATTCCATTTTACAATTTTTACAAATAGTATTTCATCATACAAATTATCTTCAAAAAGACTTTTTTCACCACAACCACCGCCATATGCTACAGCACAAATATAAATGTCTCTATATCTACTTTATAACATTCTTGTGCCCTACATCAGTTTGACAAGCAATTACTAGAAACCATAGTTTTTTATTACCTTGTACCCAACACCACAATTTTAATCTGCTCTTCCAATACTTTGAGGCTTGGCCATCAAGTCTATACTATATCTACGTATTTATCAAATGATAAGCTCTCTAATACACACACATATAATCAACATGGCAGTATGCATACATAATAACATACATCTTTATTTTTGTATTTTGGCTGTAGCTGCCGTTAAGTAGCCCTTTGTTTAAACATCTTAACATTTACAGACTACATTATTTCCAGTTACTGGTCCCTCCATCATGTTTTGACTTCCTAACATTTGATGACTAGGTGTTTGGTTTCCTGGTCAAGCATCCAATTCTCACTCTGGGGGTCTAGTATTCAGTTACCTCTAAAAATGGAACCTACTGCCATCATGTCGCATTCAAGCAAAGGAGTAGTGGACACAACAATCCAGTGACCCAGAGCTGGAAAAAAGGGCTGTGGACACCACTAGATTAAATGAGAAGCTTATGAATGAGGTCTTAAACTCCAGCCAGTCAAATTAAATGGTACAGTACTTGAAGCTTCCCACCAGTGACAGTCTCTTTACACGAAGGGCTAGTCTACGAGCTGGTCTATCAGATACAACTGCAATACTGACAGAACAAATGGCTTAAACTGTGATGACAAGGTTCATTCTTTCACAGTTTTCTCAATACCAGCTCTCATTCATTACAACGTAGTACCACTTGCTAACCTCCCAAAAGATGGGGTCAGCAGGTTCGCCCATTTGACTTTGTTTGGTACTGTAACTTGTCAGTAGAGCAGCTGTACATCCATCAGTTTCCTGGCAAACCAAGTTCTAAATTACTTTGTAAATAATTTTAGCTTCTGGAGGGTAAGGGATCATCTGCACATAACAGCACCCATAAGTCTGTTTATAAAAAATTCACCCATGCAGTGTTTTGTTATATTGGTTCCTTGAACCTCTTTCTTCACCTCATCATTACTGTTCGTGCAACAGACAAATTCTAGTCAACTTTTAAGGTACTTAATCACAAAACTCTTTCTTACCTTGGGTGAGAGCTTTGTTAAATCATACTCTGTGATGTTACCTTGGAGACCAGCTGAAAATAGACGACCTTTGACCCAAGCAAGACTGTTCACATTGCGTTGTTCACAACCAGGTATTGTCTGAAAAAGTTAAGTAAAACTGGTAATTATGCTTCTTTCATTAGTAGATGTCATTTGTTGATTGTGTTCACAAAAATATGTGGAGATACATGTTATAAATATTTTAATAACTAGAATGAAAAAATGCATTGAGGTTTTGATGCCACATAAATGTTGCGTTTCAAAGAGTGCCACACCATTATCTTCTCACTCAAATGTTATACTAGCATGTTCAAAATATAATTTTGTCATTCCAGATGACCTTTTGACCTTCATAAAAGCCATACATAGCTAGACATAAAAACAACACACAGACAAATGGACAAACAGCTATCTTGAAAGATCATATTTCAAAAGGTTTCCGGGCTTTGACCCTTGGAGATCCCAGATGATCTTTCATATCTGCCAAAAACAATGGGGACCATACTCTGACCATAATGCATCCACATACCCAAATATGAAATCTATCTAAGCTTCCTTCTTTTAGATATTATGTCAACGAGGTTTTCAGACTTTAACTCCCGGTGACCCAAGATGACCTTTGACCTCCGCCAAACACAATAGGGACCATCTACTTACTGTAATGCATCCACATACAAAATACGAAATCTATCCAAGTTTCCTACCTTGAGATATTGTGTTAACGAGATTTTCAGACTTTGACCCCCGGTGATCCCAGATGACCTTTGACCTCTGCCAAAAACAATAGGGACCGTCTACTGACTATAACACAAGGTATACCAAATTTGAAATCTATACAAGTTTCCTACCTTGAGATATCGTGTTAACAAGGTTTTCAGACTTTGACCCCTGGTGACCCCAGATGACCTTTGACCTCCACAAAAAACAATAGGGACTTTCTCCTGACCATAACGCATCCACACACGAAATATGAAATCTATACAAGTTTCCTACCTTGAGATATAGGACAAGGTTTTCAAATTCGACCCCTGGTGACTCCAGATGACCTTTGACCTCCGACAAAAACAATTGGGACCATCTACTGACTAGAACACATTTACATTTCAAATATGATATCTATACAAGTTTCCTACCTTGGGATATCAGGTTAACAAGGTTTTCAGACTTTGACCCATGGTGACCCTAGATAACGTTTGACCTCTGCCAAAAACAATATCGACCATCTACTGACTATAACACATTTACATTTTCAAATATGAAATCTATCCAAGTTTTCTACCTGGAGATATCGCGATAACAAGGTTTTCAAATTTGACCCCTGGTGACTCCAGATGACCTTTGACCTCCGACAAAAGCAATAGGCACAATTTCCTGACCATAACCCATCCATATATCAAATATGAAATCTATCCAAGTTTCCTACCTTGAGATATTGCATTAACAAGGTTTTCAGACTTTGACCCCTAGTAACCCCAAATGACCTTTGACCTTTACCAAAAACAATAGGGATCTTCCTCTCAATATGGCTCATCTATATATTAAGTTTGAAAACTGTCAGACATGCCTAACTTGAGATCTCGTGTTAACCAGCAAAGTGTCACAAACACACATACACACACACATACATACATACACACGCCTTCATGAATGCATAGGTTTCTCTTATCATCGAAACCAAAAAGCAGTTAGTTAGATAAGGCTTTAGGGCTCAGTTTTTCCAGTTTTGACTCACTGACTTGCAGTAAAACATTTAACTGAAGTAGGGTCAGGCAATCCAATTGGTACAAACAGCACTATCACTTACATACCACCAGCTATATCGGTATATGAACTTACACACTCATACTGCATGGCATCATCAATGGACAGGAATAATGCTTTCTTTCAATTTTCAGTAGATTCTCAGAACCCAAAATACAGCAACAATCAATTCAGTACATACAATCTGATCAACATAGAAAAGGTATATGTATTTGAACTATTTGTTTATAATGTTTGCTGAGAAATCGGTATATACTTCATGTAAGCTAGCCTCAAACTGAAGTGAATAGACACCAACTAATCCTATTCACTCTGGGCTATTCAGTCTATTCATCTCTCTTCAGTTGTCTATTCACCACAGTTTGAGGTTGTCTTACATGAAGCATCTCCCGAGAAATCTGCTGAGAACTTCAGTGGTTTTAGCCAGTGTGGTGCCAATGCTAAGAGAGAAGAGAGATGCCCCTTCACTTTCAAATTTTGTCTAGGACCCAGTTACATAAAACAGAGTGCCACAGATACTGAAGAAATAATGGCAAGCACAGAGAGTGTTACACCTGCCAAAGGAGTAGCTCAGGGAGTTTCACAACCAACTTAAACAGCATCATGACAGATGTGAGGTGCCCCAAACAATACTACAGTTTTTGTGGATAGAACTGCTTTATACAATAACAAAACTAACTTGCAATTTTTGTTATTATCAGATCCTCAGAAAATCTGAATTGTCACTGGAGAACACAAAAACCACATCACATTGCCTTGCAAGAACACAATCGGGTCAATGTACTGTGTAACTTTTTGCTTACTTACCTTTTGATGATACCAGTTACTTCCAGTTTTCCACAGATCTATGGAGCTGTCATTTCTTCCCACAGCTAAGTACTGATTGTGATGGTCATGTGCAATACACTGAATACCACTTGGCATAAAATCAAAGAATGTTGCCCTGTGAACTTGAAATTCCCCCATCATAAAGATGCATTGAAATCTTGGTGTTGTTCAGTTAAGGCTATAATATGAGAAAGAAATGAACTGATTAGAAGAAGCATTTTCAAACAGAAGTTCTCAAATGGTCATTATTATGAATTAAGAATCAAACATTAAGCTTCTACCTATTTTTTGTCCTGTTATAAATTATGTTTCTTATGTAACTGAAATCTGCCCACCCCTCCCTGAACAGGCCTCAACGGGGAAGTTTAAGCAAAAATTTAATTTTCATATGTGAAAGAGGAACAAAATCTATAAAGTGTGATGAAAGTTCCATTCAAATCTGACATGTATTCCTTGAGATATCAGTAAATGAAGCCAGGAGATTTGTGCTCAAAGGTGAGTTTGAGGGCAGCAGAGCTTATATCACTTCCTCACATTGACAAGGAAAGCTTTGTTTCCCTTTGTTTTATCAGACTGTTTTGTTCAATTTTTGTTGAAAATGAGAAAACTTTACGTGTTCATATCTTGAGAACCACACATTGGATTTCAATGCAAATTTTACCAAAATGCTCAGGATAAGTACCTCTCTAACATACAAAATCCTGTTGTGACCTTAAACCCTTCTTTTAACAATTAATCTGAAATTGTGTGGCACTGGAATATGCAATCTTCTGTGCTATGACAAAAGGATGAATTCCGTCAGCTCCTCAGTTGGTAGCTTTTCTTCAGGTCAAACTCATTCCCCATGGATATATTTGATCTGCAGGTCTTGTGGATGGGCAATGTGGTCTATTTGATTTCTTATGGGCCTGTAAAGGTAACAATCATCAGCAAATAACCTCAAATGGGAGGAAACACAGTCTGCCAGATCATTTATCTGGCACAAGAGTAGTGGTAGCCCAAGAACTGTCCCCTGGAGGACACCTGACCATTTGTCTGCCAACTACCAGATATGGCAATTTGCATGAGTCCCATAACTTCATGACATCAGCATTTTCATTATATAATCTGGTGATGTTTGCCCTGAATAGCATCAATGTTGATATCAGCCCAGTTTATTTTTGATTAGACAAAGTCTTCTACACTTCTGCTTCAGCTTAAGAGCCTTTATAGTAGAGTCGAATCATGGTCTGACATCCCCAGGACATTTGTGGATGACTTAATAAGGTATGGAAAACTTCTAACAACAAGGGTGCAACCTACTTAAGAGCTTAGCCAACAGGTCATGAATTTGTTCCAGATGATGGTAACAAGCAAGGTTCAACAAGCCTGCTAAACCTCCCCTCTAGCCTTGAGCATTAATTAGGTCTGATACATCAATTTTGCCAATCAATGTTGCAACATGTTGCCAGCAATGTGAAGTGGTTGTTAAAATTATTCAGTCAATATGAGTAATCCAGATTTCACAGGTCATGCAGAGAGTGATGAGGCAGCATATTAAATGATCCTAAGTGGAGGTCTTTTTTATTTTTGTAGTTTGACCTTTGCCCATTCAATTTCCACTTTTTCTTATGATGAAAGGCCTTGAATTTTGAGGTGTGCGAATGTGATTGCACACCATCAGTTGCCTCCATTCACTGTGAGAAGGTGTGATTTTTTGCAAGCCTAGATGAAGAATGGGAGTTCATTTAAATCTATTTAAGGTTAATAAAACAGTACCCCTGCCACACTCCTCATCTTCCTGAGAGATGTGATTTGTGCTGTAGAACACCTGGAAAATCTAAAACTCAAGGCCTGTGATGACCATAATAAAGAATTTTTCAAGATGAAGTGTACATTCTTTCCTTTGACAAGTTTGAACATTGGTATAGCGGGTACAGCAATCTTTGCGAAAGAAGTCATTTCACGACGTACTGTACCACAGCCATTGCTAATATGCATACCACATTACTTTCAACTGGATTAAACCTCTTATATGAAATTTGTGTTAGCATGTAGCCATGTAAGGGTATAAAAATAGTTTTTGTATATTTTGCAAGGCATCAGGGGCCTGTTCCACAAAGACTAACGCACAATCTTAAGTTCGATTCCCCATACTTAAGTCAACAGTAAATCAGATTTAAGATTGTGCGTAACTCTTTGTGGAACGGGCCCCAGGTCTTTTTCCACATGGTATTTCAGATTTTTAGAAGGCAAAACAGCATACAATTCCACCAAACTCCCGCTATATTGTTTTTTACACATGTACACACATACAGTATCACAAACACTTTTACCTCACAGGCATGTATCAATAAATTTTAACCACAATAAAAAGGGGGAGCAGGGAAGGTCACTTGTTTCATTAACTTTTGTCAGGATTGTCTTTGGTACATAAGGCTATCATAGGAGTTAAACGTATGTGAAGATGGTTAAACTGGATGTTTTGCACTGGCTGCAAAAATGGAGAAAGAGAAAAGGGAACAGTGAGTAATTGCAGTGTGTCAATTATGAATTGCAACAAGTATTTATACAGAAAATTTATTCAACTCCTCTTACATTGGGATGAGGAAGTGAATGTACAATCAAGTATCATATATGTACTCTAAAATTCCTATTTAGGAATTTTAGAGTACATGTATGATACTCGATTAAACATGCATTTAAAGTAATTCTGCATTTCTAAAATTCTATTCCACCCATTAAAGATCTATTCTGTAACACTTTTCTTGCCTCCCCCCTCCTCAAAATAAAACTTCCTCTAAGAGAGCTCCCTTTTGTCCACATTTTGTTTCATCTAATTTTGTTGGAAAGTGTAGCCACCTACCTAGTCCACATACATAAATCACCGCCATCTAAAACACTCCAAAATTCCAAAATTCTCTTTATACTCGGACCAGACCTATCTGGATCCTAACCTGTCTACTGTGCCCCATCAGTTAATGACTTTAAGAATGAACACCTAGTCATCCTTGACCAAGTTCACTGTTGGCTAGTCTACCCAAAATTTTTTTTATAATCTGATTCCCTGAGCTACGCTTAGCCCCAACAAGTAACAATAACAGGGGTCGGTTAGTTTCTGCCTGTTACTTTCCTCCCCTAAAAATCAAGGTGAGAAAGCAAGGGTGGGTTAAATAACTTATACAAGATTAACTGACAAGTTTTACTATTTCCAAAGTTCAGTTCAGAGGACCAATTCCAACAAGATGCAAGATCTTTTGCCAGAATATTGTTAGGAAAAGTTGATTGTGTACAGAAATTATGGTACTTTTGGGTTTCTGTACCTAGAAGTCACATGTATACCTAGGAAAAGTATGCACAAACAAGTGTGAATCCTTATCCCTAAACGTAGCTCTATAACTATCTGTACGTACAGTACTATAACCATAATAAGGCAACCACGGTTATCCATTTAACCGGTTAACCCACTGATCGACCCATTACACGGTTGCTGTTTCTCTAAACATTTAACCGTTTTTGTATCCTCATAATTCAAATTGTTCAGTGCCACAAATTCCGTTGTGTTCACTTAAGCCTTTGGTACCATAAACCATAAATTTCTGGGCTTAAAATTGCACAACAATTGCTAATCTTGCCACACAAAATGATAAAAAGATATGATGAACTGATTCTCGAAAACTTTGACCCTATCCTGCATTTGTGTACAGCTTTGTGTTGTTTATCGATTAGCTCGCACAATGAGCTGCGATTCTCCTTGCCGAAAAATCCCATTGTGGTAAAAGGCCTGCCATACTTGATCTTGGAAGGAGTACTTCAAGGGTCAACTTCTTCAAAAGCTACAAGCGCCAGCCTCTAACAAAAGTGCGTAATGCTGCTGTGAAAATTGGCAAAGCTTTGTACTTCTAGGGTATTGTAGAGTAATGTAGCTGACTGAATTATTTAACATGCTCAATAAATTTTGTAATTTTTCTTTGTCTTTGGCAAAACATGGTCCCCTGTTTGGCAGTAAAAATGGATACGTACATAAGTCTGCTGCATGCATGGGACCGTGTGTACCACTGTTTTCGTTCATAATGACCGCATATGACAACATTCCACAAAAAATAACATTACAGTAGGAATGCTGGGAATTCCTTAATGTATGCAGGATAATAGCATTTGGTTCTGCTGTTTGCTGCCAGTAGGTCATTTACAGTGCAATTGTAAAGACCACTACCCTGACAAACATGTGCCCGCTGTTCACGTCTTGAACACTGCATTGCAAGCAAGCTGCATCAAAACAGCGGGTTCGGAGTGTTTCATGAGTTGTCAGGAGGGTAAATTCAGCAGTTGGTGAAATGTTAAGTGTGCACATGGTCTGAAGAAAGCTTCAGTAAGTGTGGGATGGGCTTTTACTGTGAAAAGATCATATAAACTCAACTCAAAATATGAACAGTTCTGCCACATGCAAATATTGGGGAACATGATTTACGATGCCATTTTTAGACTCATTGTACTTCCTGTATAAAAGTGATGGTGCTCTTTGGAAATGTTGCTTTTTTGTTGATATGCTGAACATGACATCATTTTGGTTAAACAGTTAAATGCCTGTTTTAATACTAAAATAGGTTAAACGGATAGTAGAATTAACCGAAAATGCACAGCCCTAAACCCTAATCCTATTTACTATGTGTATGTAACCTTGGTGACTGCCCTATATTCAGAAACCCTATGTTCTGACACCCCTATAAATGACCTGACAATCTCTAGATCTACGATTGCGTCGTCAGAACACAGGGATGTTGGAAAAAAGCCTGTGTTGGAACATAATGGACTTGTCAGAATTTAGGGATGTTGGAATATACTGTAGGGCTGTAAAGCCTGTAACCACTAACCCTAATGGTTACACTTCATTTCTAGATGCATTCTTAAACCTAACCCTATAACCCGTCACATTAGAACCAATATTATCACACTTGACAATTCTCTACGAGGATACAACTTAGGTTAATGCTGGAGTAATTGCAGAATACCCAGCAATTCCCTAGCTATACCCCTTTAAAATGTATAGTTTCAGTGTCATCCACCAACTTTCCAACTACCCCAGAGGGCAAAAATATTTTAAGTTCAACTTATCTAACTCAGAGTGGCTCAGTCAATCTAATGTGAAAGTGAGGAAATTTAAGAATTTAAGACTACCCAGATTGGGTTTGGGGGCAAAAATATAACCAGTTCAACCTGTCTACCTCAAAGTGGCTCCTAGGATCCTATGTCGAAGTGAGGAGAACCCTCTACTGAAGAACGACACACTGTTTTCTACCCAGATTGGGTTTGAAGGCAAAAATATTTTAAGTACAACTTGTCTTCATTGGAGTGGCTTCGTGGATCCATGTCAAGGTGAGGAGAACCCTCTATTCAAGTACGACAGTGTGTGTACTACCCAGGTTGGGTATAGGGGCAAAAATATTCTTAGTCCAACTTGTCTACCTTGGAGGGGCTCTGTGGATCCCATGTTGAAGTGAGGAGGCAGAAGCAGCAGACCATGAAGCTTGGAGCCCACTCCACAGTGGAAGTAGAAGTTGCGGGGTATTCTGCAATTGTGCCCCCCTAAGTCTTCTTGTGTGTAGAACTGCTACAGTTCTGATCTTAATTTTAATCACTTGAATGAAATGGTTGGTGAAATGCTTTATTTTTCGGGAATAGCATCCGACATGTCAATGTATGCATGATTTAAGCAAAAGATTCAAGTTCCACTTCGTGGAAAGTGATTAGTTCTCAAAATGATATTTAGCCTTGGCCTAAGCATTAGGCTAAAGGCCTATTCACCCTTATTTGTGTTCATTTGACCTCCAGTTCACACAGGTATTCTCATTTCACGTGGGTACCCCCTGCACCTAAATTTAAATGTTTTCTGCCCTCAAAAATCAAGGGCGGAAAACAACATTTTACATGGGGGGAAACCACCGAGGGTAGAAATTTGCTAAAGTTCTGTCTTAACTTGTGGCAGAGTAACTATAGAATACCCCACCATCGGCGAAAAACACCTTTTTGGAAACAAGGAGGCGTGGTCACAGTGGCTCTTTAGGCAATTGAATACTATTTTGAGAACGACCCAACATAAGTCTTTTAGCTTCCCAGTGAATATATTTTGCAGCATAAAATAATGATGCATATTTGTATGAATATTTGTGAAGAATTTGCTAAGTCCACTGAGCCTCCACTGAATGGAGTGGAGGCGCAGTCACACTTGCAGTGGCCATTTCAAAATTTCTTTATTCTGCACTTTTGTTAGCTTCACTGTGACTGCGCCTCTGGTGGGGAAGTGAGGTCCCTTATTGGGGGTTATTCTATAGTTGTACCCTTGTTACTCTTTTTGCACAGGATAGGCCTAAGTCTAGCCTAGGTCTACCATACATTGGCCTAACCTTAGGCTAACGAGCAATTCAAATGCTCATGTTGGCATAGCCTAAGCTATGCAGTATGCATTTGTCGATCTGTACTCTGCAGACTCCTTCTTCTTCTTTCAGAAATGGTGACAAATCTGCTCAATGGGGATCCTGTCCCAGATCTTGCCAGTTCGTATACACTGGATTATTTCATTATATATGAGGGGTCTATTGTGTGCGCATTAAGTGTGCACACATTAGAAGCCTGCATTACTGTGGTGCGGTAACGTTGTACCCTCAACTTCCCAAATATGCTATCAATAAGAAGCTTAACGATTAAACAGCATATTTTGGCATTTTTTTATGTAATAAAGACTGGTATATTTCCGTTTCCAACAGATGATACGCAAGAAACCTTCAAGGTGTTCATCAGATCATCGAGCAAGTGTAAAGGATGATATGTCAGACATACGTAGTCTTTTACAGACAGCCCTTTTATTTCTCAACCATGTAAGTGATGGGCTGTTGCTGATGGTTTTGTGTTCACTGGTCATGCATGGGTGCTTGGGCCTTCTGAAGGCTATAAAAGCTGAAAACTATAAAAGTTGACCAATAATGTCCTGAAATAACTTAATAACAGAGATTTGATAACCAACCAATTAAAGATTTTGATAACCAACCAAAAAGATTTTAGTAACCAACCAACGGTCTATGTTATAAACACCGCAAAAGCAATTTATGACTTGTGCGGTGTTGGTTATTAAAATCTTTAAAAATTAAGTAGAACATAACCAATGTCATGAATTTTAACTACATCACAATTCATGACTTTTGCGGTGTTCATAACATAGACCTATGGTTGGTTATTAAAATCTTTAAAAATTAAAGGGACAATCTTCTCACCCCAAACTACACTTCTAGTATAGGGTAACAGAAACTCTCAGTTGGCTCAGCTTTTTGATTGACTGCTAATTCAAACAATGCAGAGTACCAAAACATTACACAACACGAACTGTTCTGATGGTGTTTTGATTATACACATTGAGCTTTCTATATTCACCCTGAAGCAATAAAATGAGATTGTGTCTGGATAAGGGTGAATTTTAGACAATTGTGGGTGCTAATTTAGAATTCGTGCCCGGAAGTAGACATAATTTTACTCACTTCACAACTTCCAAAAGAGGGCGCTCAAACTTTAAAGTTTTTTCTTTTAAAGTAAAAAACCCTTTTCTTTTTTTCCTCACCTGAGGAACAGCGCTATAAGTGTGTGCTGTGGAAAGAAGTGAATGGTTAGTGCTGTGGAAGAAAGAAAAGCATTGTTAGTACCGGGACAGGGTTTTCCCTGGGCATTTTGAACGTCGCGGCCTGCGACGTTCAAGCTTCAAAACCAAGGAGGCCGCGACGTTCAAAATACGGCCGCGATGTTCGAAATTGCTGCCAGCTAGCCTCCATAATTTTTCTTCTTTCTGTCAACGACTGCTTTTGTTGTTAATACAATAAACGACAAAATCATTGACTTATTTGTAAAACTGCAACTAACTTTTTTAATTTCCATGCACAAACCACTGCATGCGAGTCGGAGCTTTGTACGTACATCCCATAGTGCCTACTATTGAACGAGTAACAACACAGTATTATTATAATTAACTAGCCTGCACTTGCCGTCGTAGGCTTGTATCAGGAAAATGTTTTGCTCACTCCGGAGCACAGCAGCTATGTGGCATAACACGACTTGCATGATGAAAACACATACGCCGGCCTGTGGCAGGTTAGAGGCAGGGCTAATGTCTCAGATTTGCGAAATTATCAATCAAACGAACGAACCATGTCATTGTATCTTCACGATGTAATCCCACATATTTCCTGTTACTTCGTTCTTAAAACTTTCGACACGACTGTTTTGCCTGGCTACAACCAAAGTTTGGGAAATTCGATCGTAGCAAAAATGCAATGGGAGTATTAGAATTCTATGCGAAGACGGTTGGTTTCTACATGTTTTTCCTACACAGTAAAACTGCACTGACGATGTCACAAGTATGATTGGTTGATTAAACGCAATAATGAACCAATCACGCTGTTTAGAGGTAACTTAAAATAAGTGCGATGGACCTTATGTGTATGATGTCATAGAACCCTTGTTTTCCCAACATGTTTTCATGAAAAGATCGGGACACACACAATCTGTGATTGCTTGCAGCCACGTGCTCCATTGCTTTTATAAATTCTGGCACTCACTTGATCATTACTCCCAATTATTTGCAAAGTGAAAAGGGGGTTAAAATATACTTGAAACCTGCCCTTAGTTTCGTTAAATTCCTGTAAACTCAATCCTTTAACTTCCCGCCAAAACTGGTTGCATTGATAATCACAAACGTAAAATTTTTACCCCTGCCATGGAAGTGATCGTTTGATATTTTCCGCTATAACCCTGTAGTATTATATGGAATTAGATTTAGAATTGCATTCAATGTCTTTTCCTTGCTTATCGCAAAAAGCGCCGCGTAAGTTGCTGTACAAACTGTTCTGCACAAAGCAGACTATCAAGCTGCAGTGTTTCGCCTCTCTTTAATCCCAAAGCTTAGCATACATGTCTGTGGACGTTTTGTACACGTAGCTCCTAGAATCTTGTGAAGTCAGGTGATTATTATCTTGCATAAATTAAGTAATTCCCAGCATTCCTTCCGGCCGCAATGTTATTTACAGTAGGACTTGTGCAATGTTGTCATGCAACGTCATTACAAACAAAAACAGTGATGCACGTGGTCTCGTGAAGCAAAATTCTTGGCACACGCATGCAGTAGACTTCAGTGCGTGTCCGTTTTTTCCGCCAAACAAGGCATCATGTTTTGCTTGGTGACATCATATGCATACGACCCATTTCAAAATTTAAATTGGTCCCTGCATCGTGATTGGTTCAATTGCATTGATTCTAGCCAGCAAATCACAATTCGCGCCTTCGCCTATGTGATTTAGTGTGTGAAAATACTAGGTCTCGAGACAAGTTTTCCCATTGAGTTTGTGTTACGACGATCGCACTGCCAATGCTTATATAGCCGGCTAGCGAAGCAGGGCGAGCCCGTGCCAAATTCACCATGAAACGGCATCACAAATCTCTGCGTACGTGGATTTTTCGGGGATCTGACCTACGTGCATTTCAGTTGCAGATTCTTTTTAAACAAGACGTAAGTTTTGGACAAGAACTGCTTAAAATTTCTGGTAATGTTTATACCCGAAAGGAACCATAAGATACGTTAATCGGGTGCAATTGTTGGCTGCCCAGAACTGCTAAGATTCTACTTCTAAGATTATCATGCATGGTTGCTCTACATGGGGCTCGTATTAAAGCAGGAGAGTAGCTTCAGTATATTATAGCAACTACCACTGGCCAGTGCCGAAAAGGAATGCAATAGTTCCGAAATGATTGGGGGATGAAAAATAGAATGAGCATGATGTTGGCCTAAGAACTAAATTATTAAAGCCTGGGGCATGTGACATCGACTGCAAACAAATCTATCGCATTAACAGTTGATTTACATCTCCACTTTTGAAGTGAAAATATATTACGCCTACAAAAATGATATCCGTTCGTGAAACGAACGGAAATTTTCCCAATATTTTCTATCCTGAACTGGTAATATTGCAAGCCGGCCCAATCACATAAACTTTGGTGAGCAACGGATGCGAAATAATGTCCAACTGGGGGTAAAAATCTTCTGGTGCCAGCGCTTAATAAAGGCCATGCCGATGAACCAAAACTTTTGAAGCAGAAATTACGGTGACATGGAAGCCAATGTGACCGCTATCAGTAGATCAAAATTTGCACGAATGTGAGTATCGGTGCTAATATTTTTGCGTCAACTTACAAAAATTGTGTCGACTAATTTGGCTCAAAAATGTCACCATTTTGCGTCTAGGGACTTGCATAAGTCACAACATTTCCAAAAGGGGAGGGGGACACCCCCTCCCCCAGGCCGGCGATCCACCAATGGACGCATCAGATGTGCGATGCTCAATTCTAAACCCAGGGAAAACCCTGAGGGACCTGAACCCTTGACCCTAGTGATATAGCGATTCTAGCATGAAGACCAGCGCGCTTGCCTACTGCACTACGAGCGCCGTTACCGGTGGAAGGGTTAAAAACAATATAAGTACTGTCTAATAATACTATCTATTACATATAGCTGTTGGTATACGTATTTACGTATACCTAAAGCTAACTGTATGTACTGGAGAGTGTATATATATGTACGTAGCGTACTGCCTTGCATACTGAAGGTCCCCGGATCAAATCCCGGTGGAACCACTTGGAAATTTTCCGGGGTCTAAAAATTAACTTGTTCAGCATAGCTGTTCACAGTGATGCTGAGGGGGTTTAAAATTGGTGAATTACAAAATTGGGTATTTGGTTGTCCGTTTCAGGAAGTTGTCCGTTTCAGGAAGTTGTCCGACTCAGGAAGTTGTCCGCTTGCTCAGTTCAGCTGTTGAGCAGTGGTGCAGAGCAAGTATAACCTCCACCCCCTCCAGCCTTTGGGAAAGTGGCGAAAGACTGGTGATACGCTCACGTCCGTCGGATGGGGACGTTAAATGGCGGTCCCGGGAGCAGGATTGGGAGCTATTAGTACACGCCTGCCTCGTTACCTCTGAGCACTAGTCGAAAAGAGAAGGCGAAGTTCGCCGGTGTTCATCCACACTCACTCTGGCATTGGATCTTCGAAGAGTAATTGATTTGGGCCTGGACTTCAGGGCATCTTATGGGGCTTTGGCCCTCCTTTGCCCTTCAACCTGTTATGTTATGTTATGTTATGTACAGTATGAGATACGTTTATGTGTTTATATACCCCTACGTATACAGTTCCTATGCATGCGTACACCTGCATATGGCCCACCCTAACCCTATACCTATGCGTACGTAACCCTAACCTTATTACTATGCATATGTAACCTAGCCCTTGAACAGGACCCAGCATTACGTTCCTATGCTATACACTTCATTTCTGGGCCCTTGCCCGGTATATACAAAAACACAGCTCACTTGCCTACTCACGCGTGAGTAGGCATCCCTCACGTCCCCAAAAAGATACCTTTTCTCACCAAACTTTCCACAGATGATCTTTGTCATCACATTCACCTTCCACACAAGTCTGTTGACAAAATAAGACCTTTAAGAGGGAAATTTTGGCTGGATAATTCTGCGAGTAACGTTAAGCCTGTGCAGATCATTTTTTCAGTTCAAGAAGTCAGTGTTTGTCATGTGATCTCATTTAAAACGGAGAAACCTACGCATTGACTGTACTATTTTGTAATGTACAGAGGGCTTACTATATGAAGTACAAGTATTGACTAGCCGCGCTTACTAATTGGTCTTCGACAGCTTGTCTAGCGGAAGTCCTTCCCACCATGCAACACAGTAGCACTGTAGCAGACGATCAAGATGTCGATGTTACTGCGAAGGATGGCACCACATTTTTCCTGCCTTTTGCTATGAATTTACTGGTATTAAACATTCCAGAAGGTATAAGTGGTATTTCAGAATGCTCAAAATCATTATATTAACTCAAATCTGTTCTATGAACCATTCCATCGTAATTATAGCTCGGTTTGTTGTTTTGGCTTAAAATGTTGTTACCTTTGTACACGTAGGCCAGTGACCGTAGTAAGGAGTGACTCATAGGAGCGGATTATACAGTCACGTTCAGTGACTAACGTAACCCCTAACCGTACAGCTATGACGCAGTTCCGGGCACGGAATTTAAATTAGAGCCCAATTGTGGAAGGGGCTTAATTAAGAAGGTTAGGAGAATTGGTACTATTTGGAAAGATAAAATTGGGCCTTTAAACAGAACATAGCCTAGGCCTAACCAATTACACTACATAGAACATCATGAACACACCGTTGGTTGGTTATTACAAATTAAATGGAACCTAACCAATGTTTAACTACATCCCAATTTATGACTTTTGACTTGGTTTAGTTGGCCACCTTACACTCATTAGCCTTGGTCTTCATTAGTAATAACAGCAGATTCAACAACTGCTTTAGTCCTGCGAAGCAAGGAAGTACAAGTATGAACTCTTTACATCTAACGTTAGGCCTAGTTTAGCGAAACCCAAAATATTCCTGGGCCTAAGGTTGCCATTGACATATTTTTCGGCAAACAGGCCTATCATGATAATTTGGGAACTATTGATACTCTTAAACGGACGAATATATTATCTCTGACCCAGAAGAAGGAAAAAGCTGCCCCAACTTCCGCTTCTGAAGCCTAAACTGTCAAGTATTTGCGAAAAGGTATTAACGTCTGCCTCCAAGACTCTCGTAATGCGTGTTGTTAACTCCACGGCCACACGCACACATGCATGTACGGACCAGTCTGAAGCAGGCACAGGATTCAGCCTCACATTCAGCCTCACATTCAGCCCCACATTCTGAAGCTAGCACAGGATTCGGCCCCACATTCGCCCAGCACAGGATTCGCCATACATCCCCCCAGCACAGGATTCACCTTACATTCAATTAACGTTAGCACAGGATTCACCTCACATTCACTTAACGTTAGCACAGGATTCAGCCTCACATTCTGAAGCTAGCACAGGATTCGGCCCCACATTCGCCTAGCACAGCATTCGGCATTACATTTACACATAGCACAGGATTCGCCATACATCCCCCCAGCACAGGATTCACCTTACATTCAATTAACGTTAGCACAGGATTCACCTCACATTCACTTAACGTTAGCACAGGATTCAGCCTCACATTCTGAAGCTAGCACAGGATTCGGCCCCACATTCTGAAGCTAGCACAGGATTCGTTGTACGTATGTACAGTATGTTGAGCATATCAAAAACGAATCCTGTGCACAGGATTCGCCTAGCACAAGATTCGTCCAGCACAGGATTCGCCCAGCACAGGATTCGCTCAGCACAGGATTCGCCCAGCACAGGATTCACCTAGCACAGGATTAGGATTCGGCGAATAGTGTGAAGTCAAATCCTGTGCTGGGCGAATGTGGGGCCGAATCCTGTGCTAGCTTCAGAATGTGGGGCTGAATGTGGGGCTGGACGAATGTATGGCGAATCCTGTGCTGGGCGAATGTGGGGCCGAATCCTGTGCTAGCTTCAGAATGTGGGGCTGAATGTGAGGCTGAATCCTGTGCCTGCTTCAGACTGGTCATGTACGGTACACATGGTCTTTGCCTGCGTAGCGCCTTTGTAACTGTCAACCGCGTAGACTGGTGCCCCTCGTAGCGATGAACTGCACGAAAAACTATCCGCTCCGCGCCTAACATGTTCATCTCAGCGCCCTAAAGTCAGGATACGGATGATAATGGCATGTAATGATGGGATCTGTTTTTAATTCTAACTCGCAATCTCACTTTGAACAGTGGAATGCAATCATTGCTCAGAGAAGGGAATTGTCCTGAACATGGTTTAGAAATATTCCATGGGATTTTCTAGGGAGGTACTTAGGGCAGCTAGGAAGAAACGTAAGCATGGGCATCGCCAGACATTTTTAAAAGGGGCTCGTATTTTGCGCGAAGAGGGAAGTTATTGCCGCGTTTGCTGCAATTAATGCTCGGGCGCCGAAGCTCATGCATTACAGCGTGGGGTCCATGGGTTCAGGAGTCCGCTTAAAGACCCCTGGTGGGGTTCAGGGGCGAAGCCCCCGGAAGTGACGGTGAGGAGTTGGACATTTCAGATGCCTATAATGCGGTGAAATATCGTCGATTTTGCTAGTTTGATAATGCCAAAATCATGATTTCACAAAGGTTCAGAGCAAAATGTGAACCAATGGATGGGGATCAAAGAGAAAGCTTTAACTCTTAAAATGAAAATGGCACCAGAACGTTTTTCTTTTGCTTGGTGAATATAATGAAGTTTTTTTAAAACTAGCGAACCTCAAATAACAGATAATGGAAAAAATTTGAAGGGAATCACCATGATGCGATGAAAAGAAACTATTTAAGAATATCATGTAAATCTGTAGACAACAGCATCCATTATAACTCAAGCCGGTATCACGCAGGCTCTATAAAGCAGAACAGTAATTGGAACACAATGTGATTTAACACTAATGTACCGGTACTTAATTTTATACTTTCAACCTTACTCCTTCCAGACCTGGAAAGAGTGTCATCATAAAAATGGTAATGGAAAGGTAAAAAATTAAAAACGCTGAGCAAAAATTGGGAGGAAGAACAGAAGAAGTTAGTTTAGATTTAGAACAATGATTGACCCGGCATCATTCTCACTAAGTATGCATAGACAAAGGGAAGTTAATCTTCAATTCTATCACCTCTACCATCCGTTTTTGAGACTGAATCCTGTATTCTGAATGGTTTAACAAAGACCTGTTACTAAGCTACACAGGGTCAATAAACGTTGAAACGGTGATAAATTGAAGTTTTTCACACTTTATCGGTGGTAGAATAGGAATAAACCACACTTTTCTGACCATCACTGTCTCTTACCGTCTCATAATCTTCAAATTAGCAACATGCCGGGCTTCGCCTCCTCCGTTATTTTGCCAATTTGGAGTCTCAACGGTTTATTCACCCTAATACTAGTCAGCCAAATGCGATTATTCCTTAATTATCGGTGCCATCATTTCTTAATTGAACTTGGAGAGACTTTGACTCGGTAGATTGTGGAGGGATAACTACCTCTTTATAAAACTATGCGATCAAGTAAAAACACTAGCATATTACCGTACTGACATATAGCACCGTTGAGTGAAATGTGGACATTAAACACAGACAAGCATATGGTATATTCAGTGAGCTAGGAGTCGAAAGCTAGAAAGCTCACCCTAATTCACAGATTTTCATGTGCTGTACTCAGGACAGTCAACTACTACAGCAATATCGTCTTCCTTGGAACTATTTTTTCATCGAGATTTAAAGTCAATTTGAAATATCACCCAGGTGCACTTCCGTTTTAATATTAAGGTATACTGAGCCTACACTTACCGTACATGAAGCAGTTTAATTACCCACAAAATGAACAGAATTCAAGCCACGTTCTAATATAGTTTTGATAAAAATTATTGTTACGATAAAAAAGATATCATTTTATGGTATTTCATGAAAAGTACTATTACTAGATATGAGATTATAATACTATGGAAAGGTGTAGCTACATACAGCTAATAGGACTTGCTAGCGGACGGCACTTTACAAAAAGTAAGCGGTAACTAATGTTGGGGACCCGATCTGTAATTGCAGCGATATTAGGCATTCAACATATTAAAAGGAATTTATACTTTGCAATGACAGAAATCCTTTTCGACTTTTGATACACTCATTAAACGGTTCCGTGTTCGTACGCCGACAGCCCCCCCCCCCCCCCCTTGATGAACGCTCATGAGTAAGTGCCGGAGTCGCTATAATTCTGATAACTTAGCAGCCTACAAGAGTCATTGAGTCACTGAGAGGAGATCTAGATTCGACAAACAATTTGCCTGCGAGAATGATGTCGAGATTAAACCAAAACGTTTTCATTCCTATGTCAGATCTAAAAGGATGTTGAGGGGATGGACCGCTTCCATATAACATAACATAACAAGTTAAAGGGCAAAGGAGGGCTGTAAAGGCCCCATAAGATGCCCTGCTTCCAGATGAGAATCATGACTCGTATATCAGTATATTGACCGTGGTATGACTAATTTGTTCACTGATTACTAGTTTGTTTGTTTGTTTTTAACCTCAGAGAGTCATCTGTGATGAAGATTTATTAAAGGGTTCTCTGAGGAACTGGTTCTGGAAAAAATGAAAGAGTTTGAGGAAATAAGGCTCCTGGACCAGATGGCACGACCCATTCCGTAATTTTTAAAGAATGCTCCGAGATTTTATCAGTTCCTTTTTTTCTGAGGGTTCGCGATATATTAAAATATTCTGTACACTCAGTATCAACTTAAATAGGCTCCCGCTTTGGCAATCTTTGGGGCAAGACTACATATTTCAAGAAGGGAATCATTTGCCTGTCGTACTCAAATGCTCTCATGTGTACCTATCATCAGATACGTTTCAACCCTGTCATACGAGCAGTCTATGTAGAATGAATCTTTATTTATATAAGTATCAAAATGCTATCAATGTTCCAGGCTCTGTTTTCAGAGGGTCTAGATACTCGATAATTGTTATCTAGTGTAGCATGGCTGGCCAAAAAACAAAAACCTCCTTCTTTTTCAATGCCCAGTTTCATTTAAGAAATGATTTATGGCACACAGGTTTTCTATTTAAAAACACGTTCTTACTGGTGAGAAGAAAACAAACTTGAGCTTAAAAATGTACCTTTTGGTTTATGGGGTGGAGTAAGGTGCATAAACCAAATTTTCCCGGCCCCTGCCTCCTCACCCCCCTCCCCCTCTTTCATATTGCTTCTTATGCTCCTGAGTAGACTCATCATGGAATTACAGCGGCTAGGCATCAAAACCAAGTGTGCTCACTTCGTGGATCCGTTTAAGGTCTCACAGAGTTTTTGTCAATTGTAATTCTTGGGAAGAAGTCTCACGTGGTGCACATTGCAAGGCTGTTTTTGTTTCACTTCTTTTCTTAATTTTCACAAATGATACTGGTAGCGCTCGCTTCCAACAGAAGTAAATTGGCTGATGATACTAAGATCTATAGAAAGGTTAGGGATAAGGGTGGTTCCTTACTGCTCCAAAAGGATATGGATAGTTTATTCTCATGGTCTCAGACTTGGAAACTGTCTTTTAATACTGGAAAGTGCGAAGTACTCCTGCTACTACGATTATACCATGAATGGTAGGCCTAGTATTTTGAATCATGCGACTTTTTAGAAAGACCTCTGAGTTATTAGGCGGTATGCAGCTACTGCTGCAAGGTTTATTAGGGTGCTTCAGGAGGAATATTAATAGTTATGTTAATAGTCTTGTTCTCTAAGACTTAAAGCATCATTGCTCCAGTTTACAAATTAGGGCAATCCTTTGCTAGCTTGTAGTTATTTAAAGGTCCAAAGTAATCCCCGGGTTCGAGGCCATCGTAAAAAAGCTTAATACGCCTTTCACAAAACTTGACATTAGGAAGTTTAGTTCATTTCTCTCAAAGGGTCAGCCTGCCTGGGTGGGTTGTTTCTGTAACTCCACATCAGTGCACTGCTTTAAGGTAAACATTGGCAATTAGTTCTTCCATGACTGTGGCAGAATGGAATCTCTAGTGGGCTTGAACTAAGAAGTTTCAAACTCTACCTTTTTTCAAAATATTCTGTGCGCTTCGAGCCAACTAACGGTGACATCCCCATCAGCCTGTCTTGCGGAAATATTACATAATTCGTGCAGAAAACCATCTGCTCAAAGGTGACATTTCTAACAGGATGTTAAATTACCCCTTTCACTCGAACTCGCAGATGTATCATCATTTGCAGAAAATTCGGTAAAATGTGATTCTTTTCGGACTGATTCGGTATAGTCCTAGAAGGAAGCCCATTCGTCTATTAGTTTCCAGTCGCATGTCGAGTGGATTATTTCGTCAGACATTATTGTCGCTTCACTGGCAACTGGGAGCACGGTACGTAGCTGAAAACAATTTGCGTGGGGTTCTTGTGAGCCGGTTAAGGACCCCTGTTGGACTGATACAAGGGCAAAGCCCGGGTGGGGTGGAGCAACTAGCCGGGTGGGAAACTGGTATTTCAGGCTCTGATGGGGAAAGATTGTGATCAATTTCTGAAAACCACAAGACAATCATCAACCTGTCAACGGTTGATTGGCCAGCTGACCTAGCTCAGGCAAATTGGCGGTGTGCTTTGGAACTATATTTCTAGAGAAGGCCGTTTTGCTAACGGTAGTGTGCTCCCTAAAATATCTAAATGAAACAAGCCCTCGGGGATGGGTTTCAGTTACCCTGAGTAATGGTCACTCACAGCTGTATATTTACTCATATTTGTGAAAAAATTTCCATTCAAATTCCTTGATCAATCTCATTAAAGCATGAGAATTTTCTTATGGACCATGACGGCGATGACCGCAGGTAACACCCGTCCCTTGAATCTTGGATCCGACCCTCACACGGCAGGCATGCTAACGAGCGATTAATAAATTAATTTACATAAATGGATCCCCCATCCAGGGACAGATCTCGATTCCAATTGAAGGGTGACTGAATTTCAAAGAGGCGCATGTACCACGGGTGTTTGTACCCAACTAAATTCTGGGGGCAAATATGCATTTTTTACCAGTCAGAACTGGAAGCTTTTCTGCAATGAAACTACTGCTTATATTCTACTTAAAAGCCTAAGAATTCCATTACCCGCCCTTAGAAGATACAAGTTCTCCATTTTTTCAAAAATTTCCCTTCGCTCCGGACCAACTAACGGCGACGCTCCTTTTATATAGCCTGTCTTGCTGAAGGATTTACTGATTACATATTTCGTACAGAAAATCATCTGCTTCATAGGTAGAAATGGGGTTGTACAGAGTAGGCTAAGGAAATAGTAAAGCAGTAGAAATTTTGAAATGTGACTGTTGAGGAAATTCTGAGGAGGGTAATTCTTTGGCCAGGGATAGCGCATGTGGTGAATACACTTTTCCCCCAAGTTAAGGAAAAGTTCGTAAAGGCTACAAATTTAAACAGCAATTACAGTTAGGAAAAACGATGAACCGAAAAGTCATATTGATAAAGCTATGTATATTTTGATTCTAGAACATTATCCTCTCCTTAGAAAATTATCAGCAACTTTTGTCACATCACTCGCTTCGTTAGCACCATGGTGTAAAACAAAAACAGTTAACTTATCGACAAAGATAGTAATTACACCCCTCTCCATCAAATATTTTCAGTCTATAAGAACTGATAAACAAAGCATTTCTTAATTGGCATTTGTATTTTATCGACTGCATTTTTGTTGGAAATTAAGGATAAGTGTAGGGATTCGTGCTATCATTACCTGGTTATAAAGTTTCTTCATATGCAGTGCTCATCAGTCCAATATTTCTTCAGAAAAACAGTGCTTTTCACTGACAGTCATACAACGTACAAGAACAATAAACGAAAATTTACGATGAGGAGAGGACCCATTTAATGGAATTTTTTTATCCTTTGCTCTTTAAGCTATTCCAGTGACAGCTGTCTGTTGGAATATTGGGAAGGGTTTGTCTTTTAGAAAACCATTTAATTCTTTGAAAATATTACACAAAATACCAGACTTGAATAAAGCTAGTTAATGCTACATATTTAATAATCGTCTTCGAGATGTTTTTATTGTGCAATGGAACCTTGAATACATTTGAACTGATTAAAAATTACAGAAATGGTCAGGTATTTGAGTAAAGTAAATTACTAGAATTATGTAGGCGATATATAATTTTGGCTTAAATCCTCCCTTTAATTGGTAGTATGTTTAAGTAAAACCTAAAATAGGACAGCAAACATAACGCGACATCAAGGCATCAGACATAAGAAGGAAACTTTGGGTGTTGTAAGATGAAGAGTGTATTCTCCTACCCAATTACTTCCATTCTTCATATTTAAATACAACCACTTTCCCTTTAAATCCTCTCGTTTATCCCAAATCATATTTTACAATTTATTTAGATCGTTGTGTAACTATGAACATGCACCCATGATCTGTTGAAACTATCGTAAGATTTCATGAACAAAATCGAAAATATGCTTGTCATGCTCACAAGGTAAGTTGAGCCGAAGGATCGAAGAACCTTTGACGTCCAAGCGAGCATGACCACTGGGCACCCCCCCCCCCACTCCCACCCAAAACACTATTAACTTCCACGAATATCGTCTGTGGTTGATCCGAAACTGTCAAGCAAATTCTCACAGCAGCCAAACCGTGGCCAAGCAAATGGTAGGCCTACCTAAGGATGCTGATCCCTGACCCATACTTAGTCACTGGCTTAGCTGCATTAATTAAACGTCGTAATTACTTGAACACGAACCTAGATGAATCAAAACATCAATATAATAACTAAGTATATCAGCTTAGAGGCTTAGAGCTCTGTCAGATTTTTACAGATTTTCTTGCATTTATTAAATTAAAGAAAACTGGACATCACACAATTTTTAAAAATTTAAACAGATAGGAAACTCTTTTACATTTAGTACATTGAACCCAACACCACATAAACTAAACAGCACATAAAACTTTTTGTTTTTTTTGTTTAGATGTAATTTAAGCCAACATGCCACCATAGAAATTAATATGCACAAAACAACAGTAAGCCTTGCATATAATAATCAACTAATAACGAGTAACATGAACAACTATTAACGGATAACATCAACAACATTTAACTAATGCAACAACAACCGTTAATTAACGAGCATAAGCAACTTCTAACGAGTAGCATAAACAACTTTTACAGAGTAACAAACACAAGGTGGATTAAACCGGCCCGCTCTTCTTCATCTCACTTCTTCTTTTCCTTGCCTGCAATGCCGCCCTCAACTTGAGGTTTCTGCTCTACGGAAATCGGAATAGCCCTCTCGGGTGGCTGATCGGTTTTCCGTTTGCCTTTAATGCTGAGGATACCATCCTGTGACAGGGATGACGCTACCTCATTAGCATCAACGTCAGGGGGAAGAGTGTACCGGCGGACGAACTCTCGTGAAATATGTCCATGTTTGTCGCTCCTTTCTTCGTGTTTACCATGGATAATCACGTCATTATCAACAATCTACGGGGGTGAAGAAAAAATCATGTCAATGGTGAAGTTCAGCAAAACAAAAAATAATTTAATTCTTTTCGTTTTCATTTATCCATTGATCGAAATTGTTATAAATTAAGATTTGCGCAGAATGAAATTCAGTCACTTTTTGCTTCAGGGCTTTTTTTTTTTTAATTTTGACCCAAAGTTTAACTCATTCAAGTCAAGTAACTTCCTTAACATTTGAAATGACATGACACTTGAGCTAAGAAACTATAAGAACAGCTCTTAAATTCTTTTTACAGCTTCCTATTAAGTTGTAGCGTCCTTGTCCAGTCAGCCAGTTGTCGTTCAGTTTGGAATTTAAACATCCAAACGTTTTTGTCCTCAGTACCGGACTTAGAACTAAAATACGAGGTTTTGTAAATATTAAAGCGTTGAAAATATATAGGCCTACCGTATGTTTTGTTTTTAAAAGCCTTCGGTATGACCCGGTGGCAGGACTTGAGCCCCCAACACAGCGGGGGGCAGGGGGCAGAGTGCCCCCCACAGAAATTTTGGGGACGCGATGGGCGATGTTGAAAAAATGAAGGGGAGCCAAAAAAATAAAAAAAAAATAAACGGCAAGAGGAGGGAGGGAATAGTGGGCATTTTATTTACAGTTTTTCGGGGGGGGGGGGGGCTTTCAGTCGTTACGA
Source organism: Holothuria scabra (assembly GCA_037179385.1). Taxonomy (NCBI): domain Eukaryota; kingdom Metazoa; phylum Echinodermata; class Holothuroidea; order Aspidochirotida; family Holothuriidae; genus Holothuria; species Holothuria scabra. The sequence continues at coordinate 37,245,141 of CM074182.1, read as the reverse complement.
TAAAGTATGCTGTCCCCGACGGCGACTAGTCTCCCCGATGGTTTACCTGTTTTTTGCTCTCAAGGGACAATTTCCCTAATAAGAACCCCAAATTTTCGGCGCGCTACGCGCGCTGTAGATTCACTCCAGTTTTTTCAATACTTCCATTCCACATGTCTAGAGAGTGTAAGTCCTCTCAACCTTACCAAGTAACTGGTAGGCAGAGTACACAGGTTATGCAGAGGTCGTAAATTTTATCCCATATCACGAAGCCTAGTTGCGGTTCTCTTGTGTGTGTCATGCGATAGGTCAGATGGTGAGCCACTCACGGAGCATAGTTTGGCTATTTTATCGGGTGTTCCAAGTGGTTTCGACACAATGTATATCATCCCCGATACGGTCTACAACCCCTACAGTTTCTATTTTTTTCTTTTTGTTCTTAATGATTACATAGGCTATGTTATTTTTGTAAGCCCACCAAAAAATTTCGCGCGTTTTGTGCGATTTGCTATTTCACGATTCAGACTCAAATGAACACTAACTCAGCTTTTAACTGTTTAAAATATTAAGTAACATTGTGCTGCAATGACATGGGATAGTTAGGCTCCTTCATACCACCCCCTCGACATAGGGGCTGTCGGAACTTGTGGTCGCTGGCATGGCCCGCCCCCTGTCGGGGATAACCTGTCGCCTTCTCATGGTCGGTTTAGTTACTTTGGCTTTCGCAAGAGTTATTTCTGCGATAAAACCCAAAATGTTCGGTACCCTTTGCACACTCTTCCTCAGTTCCGTTACCTAGAGCTAATAAAGTACAAACCCTTCCCATCTGTTCATGTAAATTAATAAGTAGAATAAATGGATTAATGTTCATGTCGGGAATTCATCTCATTTCGCTAAACTTAGTTAATTATCTCTTGTGTCAGTCGTGCGGTACGGACTCGAAGAAGAAATACAATATAATTTGTGTCCGATAGGGCCCAAATGCCGGGGCAATTTATTGACCTATATAAGATTTAAATAAGTACAGATTCTTTTTAGTGTAGGCTAACCCCCAAAATTTTTGCCCCCTTTTCCACTGTCAAATCAGTGCGGAAATATCTTCCTCTAGCATATACAAATTTGATGTCGTATATGGCTCGCAATGGCAGGTATAGTGCACAGGTTTTCTTCAAACCCCCCTCAACAACTCATCGACGGCATCCTGGCTGTCGGGGCTCGGGTCGCTACCCACCCTGCCCCTCCCCCGTTCGGAGAGTGGCCCTTCGTCGGGCAAATCCTGGCGCCAAGCCTGGAGGGAAGACACATTATCCCAGTTATGACTTGTATATGTGTAATGAAGCAATGAACTAGAAATGGGAGCTGCATTTTTTGGAGAGCAGCAACTATTTTGGAGGGGCTGTCAATTTCACTAGGAGGACGTGTTGGCCCTATAAAACCCCCTGTGGAGAACACTGGAATCTAGTATAAAAAGAACAAAATATAGCACCATATTGTATCTAAGCTCTTCGAGACAGCAAAACATTCCAAAAGGGGAAGGTGACACCCAGGGAGACAGGCCCGTGGTCAGGGGTTCAGAGGGTTCGCACTTAGTCCCGCCCATACCAAATTTTTCTTATTTTTATTTTTTTTTTTTATTTAAATGGAGTTTTGGCGTTTTTCAGGGCAAAATGTCGATTCTGCTGGTTTAGCCAAATAAATGTAAGCCTTATGAGTAGCTGTTTTGTTCCAGTGCGACACAATTCCCGAGGGCCCCATTGACTTGTACCGAGGAACCCTCTTACAGTCACACACTAACCCTGCTAACTCTCGAGGGAATAAGGAAAACATTGATACAAGATTGAAAATGTCCAAAAATTCCAACTCAGGTGTTCACCAGATCGCTCAATTTTGATGTAAAATTGCAAAACCTCCTTGGGGCAGGAGGGGAGAACCACACCCTCTCCCGTTCGGTCGCTCGGCTCCTCACTTGGGCGCTTCGCTCCCTCAAGAAAATGCCACACCCAGTGGCGGCGATGAAAAAGGAAAGAGTTTGGGCTAAAGGTATGTTCAGCCCCTCAATATTTGCTCCAATTAAGAAGCGGGGAGAACTTCGAAGTTGGGCTTAACATATTCTTGCTTAAAACACTCGGGAAGTGCCGTTTCCGGCCATCTGAGGGGTTTGTAAAACCAAAAATTTCCTGGTACGCTCCGCGCCAATCGATGTTAGAGCTCCGCTTATAAACATGTATTAACATTTTTCATAGATTGATTTTTTTTTTTTTTTTGCATTTATTGAGAATATCAGAAATGAGATCCATATTTCTAGGCTGGGAACATGCAGCATAAAACACTCGGGAAGTGCCGTTTCCTGCCATCTGAGGGGTTTCTAAAACCAAAAATTTTCTTGTACGCTCCGCGCCAACTGATGGTGGCGCTCCGCTTAGATAGTACTGTCGGTCAAGATTGGTGACGATGAGTCGACTTTGCACCCGCACAAGAAAATCCTGGCTACGCCCCTGGCCCCCAAGAGTAAGTCGGAAGCTCTAATCATTTGGCCATGAAGTCAGTCTACCATGCCAATGGTCACAATGTAGAAGATGAGCTGTGTAACGGCACAATGCTCACAATGCATGATTTCAGCTAATTGGCATAAGATCTATGATTCTAGCAGTAAGACTTAGCTCAAATGCTTAACAAGGAAAAGTATGAAAACACTTTTAGGGCACAAGCAGTCGCTCAAAACATATTTTGAAATCACAGTCAGATCCCACAGATTCCAAGTTCCAAGTAAACCTAGGCAATCTATTATGTCATTTAGGACTTTAAAAAAATGGTAGACCAATTAGCTACTTTCCTAAATGTCAAAATTTAGTGAGAGAATATTGTCACATAACTGTCAAGAGCCAATCATGAAATATTTCAAACTACTACACAAATACAATACGGTGTGACTGCATGTCGCCTTAAAATGAACTTGAAGGCCACTTAAAATTTCAGAAATGTGCTAAAAAGAAAGTAAACTAGAAATCAAACATGATCAGCAGAAATATTTAAAATGCTGCATATTTAAAAATAAAATTGTTACTATAAAAGAACACAGAAAAGTTCCGGACTAGTAGAAGGTAGTTTGTTTCACTCTTCAGAACAAATTTCAACATGTTCGAGGGGAACAAGTGCTATTAAGCTGTTTGTTAGACCTTTTAAAAATGGCTGTTTTTTATATGCAATGGAGTACCTTATACGTATCCGTGGGCACGACAAAGTCATAGTGGTCGTGCCCCCATGAAATTATTTTAAATGTGGTATAGTCCTATAGAGAGCCTGGATGGGGAGAATTCGGAAATTGCCCTCCCCCCCCCCCCTCAGCCAGGAAATGTTTGTATCCCAAACTGGGCAATTTCCCGTTCTCCAAATTTCTATCTGCGCCCGTGGAATTTTGGTAACAGAAACCTTGTGAATGGGATTTTGCCCTTGAGAAACATCTGAGACCAGAGGTCTGCAAACTGGGTGTTAGACGAGGGCCAATATCACGGGGATCCGTGCATGGCACGGGGGGCTTTGAAAATTTTTGCGAAGTAAAATTTCGTCAGTATGCAAAATGCCGCGTTATTCATAGCCCGCAGAGCGGACGGAATATTTTCGTTAAGCTAATCGCTACGAAAAACCAACTGAGGGGCGGCAGCCGAAGGGGACGGTAGTCACAGAGGCGCTGCTCAGGTTACATTATTGAATGAATGAATTTGGAATAAATTAGGGTTACTGTTTGCCGGTTTTGTTGTTTAGAAGACTGATCTTTAACAGCGGGCCACATGTTGTGTACAATTGTGCAAATAATGTGTGCAATTTTAAAATCGTTCGCGGGCCCGATTGACTTTTTTCAACGGTGGGCTGGACCTGCCTTGCGGGCAGTAGTTTGTCGACCCCTGTTTTAAACCACTGTGAAATACGGTACCAACTTCAGGCTATTAACAAGTGGTAGGTTTCTGAACGAAATAGTCTTACCTTTACATCCAGTTCCTCTGGTTTAAAGTTCCTTGCGTCGACTACGACTTTGAACTCACTGGGCGTAACGGATACATCCATCGCGCCATCCGATCGGGCTCTCTCGGGGATAGAACGACTGGGAAATCTAACCATGAATCCTCTGCTACGATCAGCATCTGAACGATTCCTGGTTTCCTGTTGCTGAGAATCATTACTCAAAGACAACCATGGGTCGGCTGGTCTGACACTCCATGATGGCATGAAGTACTCAATGAAATCTTCCAGTGGATCACAAGGGATATGTACTAATTGACGACGGAACGCCATTTTAGATAGGTGTGTGTCGAGCTTTCAGAGTGTGTGGCGAGCGCTATTTCAAATTTGCTATACGTTCTCCTTCTAACCCGAGTAAATCGTGAAGATTCGCTTATATATGTACTCCGCAAAGTTACAACTGGAACATTCACGATCGTTCTTTGATATCGTTACGTTGAATGGAACAGAAGATTCCAGAATCAAACTGTTATGCAATACATGAACTTGGAGGCAGGGACAATCGGGAAATTTCTAGCAGGTTATAAGGAGAAATATTGATTTGAAATAGCGCCACCAATTTCCCTTATTTTGCTCCTTGACACAATAATACAAAGAATTTGCTTAGCTCTGTCGCGGTTGTTTTACTACATAGTGTTATCCAACGCCTTCGAAATGAGGCTCTTCGATTTTTTTTTTCTTTTTTTTAAGGGGGGTCGAGTGCTTATTTGGGGAAAAACTTGGGAATTTTATGTAAGAAAATTAATGAAAATACCACTTTAGTTACCGGTTTCACTTGATGATCTGGTGTCACTCGGCATGGAGCTGCTAATTGCAACTCCCTGGTGTCACACATGGCACTAAATTTCAGATATTTTCACTTCCAGAGCTCGAAAAAGTGTACCAAACTGAAGGAATGAGCTAGTACTTCTGCTTTGGAATTGCAATTTGAGGCACGTGAAGCGCGAAAAATATTGCCCTGAAAACATAAAAATATGGAGGTTGTATTTCAGGAAAGTCTGGAATCTGGGTTTCCTGTAGAAGAATTTGAAAAGTTGGGGGGTTACTCAGTGGCGGAGCTAGGGATTTCGGAGGGGCGAAATGGTCTGCAGGGGCGCTCCGAAGGAGTAAATACCCTGAGCCTCCGCACGATCGAAGCCACGGCTTTTCAGATTTTCCATTTGATTTTCCGCACCTGGTAGAAGACTACCTTGACATTTCTAATCAGCAAGTTTTTCATGTTAAACATGCATGTTAAAATTTTCTATCCATGGACCTCCGCTGAAGAAAATACGGAGGGGAGGGGGGGGGGTTCAATTCATTTAGGGGGAAAAACTCCGCGCCACCATGGGTTGGCGCAAAGCACAAGAAAATTTTGACCCAGAATGCCTCTCAGATTGCTGGAAATGACATTTCTAAAGCCTATTTACCGCATGTAAATAGGGAAAACACTGACTTAACTGTTAAGAAATATTGATGTTAATTTTTCTTCGTTTTTTTCAGGTTTTTTTCATTTTCGAGGGGAGAGAAAGTTCCCCCCTTGCCCCTACCTGCGGCGGGCATGTTTTTTTCCCTCTCCTTCACATTCTAGTATGATGGCAGTCACTATATTTCGTGTGTTATTGTCAGGTCTACATTTAAGATTTTAATGTATTAATGGGCTACTTTGTGAAGATAAAGATTAGACCTGCTAGAACATACGAAGCAACCTTACAGAGGGAAAAAGTTATGGAAATTAATCCCCGTTAAGTGTACATTTTTGGCACCTGGAAATCAAGATAAGAATACGAAGAAACATTTTACAATTAACCACATGTGACTACTCTGAAATAGCCATTAATTAAGTACATTAAAAGAAATAACCAAGACAAGAGGTCTGCTTGGCTTTCTAGATACCGAATACCTAATAAATAAAAGTAGCCTAAAAATAGCTTATTTGAGGCAATTTTCTGGCATTTTATACCAAGGAAGTACAGAAATAAGCATTTATCATGAGAATGGTCACTTGAAGAAAAGCAAAATGGAAACTGCTCTTTAAAACTCTTAAACCATAACCACTGTAATAACAGTTTTATTTTATTTTAACCTGAATGTTCTCTTCAAATGATTTTGAAGAATGTCTTTTTATTGTCTTTGTTGACAATTATCCCCGACAACAAGAGGGCTATTTGCACTACAATTATTGCCGCGCCCTTTTACTGGCCGGGAGGGTTAATGCAATGTCAGTCTGTGTATTTTGTAAGCTTATAATCACGCTTGGTGTGGAAGCAATGAACTTAGCACAGTTTCATCATTCATTAGTGCGTATAAGATACTGTTGCGAGACGACATCAACCAGATTGAATCCACGGACGAGCAAGTGAAAAGTTCTAGAAAGTGCTAGCGTCTATGGCAAGCGAAATGTCCAATAATTAGAAAAACCAAGTTTATCGGTCGAAAAACCAGGTTTATCGGTCGAAAAACCAAGTTTATCGGTCGAAAAACCAAGATTTTCGGTCGAAAAACCAAGATTATCGGTAGAAAAACCAAGTTAATCGGTCGAAAAACCAAGTTTATCGGTCGAAAAACCAAGTTTATCGATCAAAACCATGTGTTTCGCCGATAAACTTGGATTTTCGACCGATAAACATGGTTTTTCGACCGAAAATCTTGGTTGTTCGACCGAAAATCTTGGTTTTTCGACCGATAAACCTGGTTTTTCGACCGATAAACCTGGTTTTTCGACCGATAAACTTGGTTTTTCTAATTATTGAACAAACTGTATTGAAAAACCAAGTTTATCGATCGAAAAACCAAGATTCTCGGTCGAAAAACCAAGTTTATCGATTATTTCGAAAAACTTGGTTTTTCGATTACCATGGTGATTTGCCGGTACTACTTTCTGTGATCACGACATGCTAGATGGCGGCTCCTTCAAAATGATTGATACATATCATATTGCTTAGCTTACGTCCGTAACTTCCAAAGAAAACATCATCAAGAAAAAATAATGGAATTCAGGTTGGCCAAAATCAGTGGCGTAATCAGACCTGACTGTCCGGGGGTGGCAATTGCATAGAGGTTTCCCGATTTTGTACTAGTTGAGCTGTTGAGATGATGTACACTGTGTTAGTTTGTGGTTGTCTTAGGGCCTCAAGGGAAGTGTTGTGTTAAGTGGCGTCACGACCCCTCAGACAGTCGGAAATGGTTTGTCTCGAGCTTTTAAGTAGTAGCTCAGTTTTCCGATTTTTCTTGCAGATATGAACACCACTGTAATAGGGATGCATTACGGCGCCTCAAGCGCGCCGAAATTTCTGCCGTTTTGAGACAATGATATGTTGATATGGAGCTTGCATTGCAATAAGCATTCTGGGTTTCCTATGAGGAAGTTTAAAGAATTGGGAGGATTACTGACGAATCTGTACCTCTTTCAAATATTGGTGCAAATCTGAGAATGATTGCTTTTCTAAAGTCCTCCCGACTGTCTGGCAAAAAACCGTTCGGCGAAACCAAACTATAAACTGCTTCCAGAAGAAGCTAGATTGCACGACGACTCGGTCTTTGGTGCTACCCAAGTTACCTAAGTCCTACGAACTGACACTTTACGATGACATTTCAAAAGTTTCTCAAACTATTTAGACAAAATATTTCAAAATCAAGAGCTTTTATTGAAGAAATTTTGGAATTCTATGAAAGACAGTGTACAAAAATGGCAATATAGCTGCGGTGTATCTTGATGATGTAGTGATACATGTACTAAATATCCGATTTTGTCATTCCCAGAGCTCGAAAAAGTTCGCCAAACTGATTTATGTGCCACAACAAATGCACCTCACATTGCAGCTTAGTTGCTCCTTTTGAGATTTGGAACAATGAAAAAAGGGGGTTTATTATCCGGGAGGGGGCGGAAAAATGGATCCGCTGCTTCATTTTTCTCGGAGGGAGGTTGTCACCACCCCAGGCACCGCTTTCTACGCCTATGGTTGTGTTGTGGACCGCTCCCCTCCTCAAACACCACCATCTGAATATAATTTTGATTACTTTTCACCTCCCGGCCCTTTAATAGAGAGTCGGGATGACTTTAAAAAAAGATTACTTTTTACATCCCAAATACAAACAAATTTTATGCAATATGGTCAATACTTACACTTACAATGGTGTCATCAGGTAAAATGAAAAATATACACGATCTCGAGTTTAACAATTCATATATCAACATGAAAATATATCTGACGTATAACATCCAAAAATATCTGATATATAACATTCATTTTTTAAACGTTAAAGGAAAAGTTACACGCTTTATGTTCTTGGTCTTCTTGCATGAACGGTCTTTAAATGTGGGCTGTATTGTCCTATAATTAAGTTCCATTAGTCAGATGGTCATTTTAGGCTGAATGTATTGACGACTGGATCAAAGTCAGTACTCGCAGAAATGTTGCTTTCTGTATAATGAGGAGAGCAAGAGAGGAAAGTCTTTCCTCCGATAAAGTGGACCTCAGGTATTATTATTATATTAACTTTAGGCGACTAAATGAATGCTCGTATATTTTGCTAAATGAATGTTCATATATTGACCAAAACAGTTTTCCACGGATGCAGATCAACCTTGCTTTTGATGTTATAGTTGGCCCACTTTCTTTGTTTTCTTTCTTTTCTTTTCTCTTTTTTCCTTTCCCATTTCTTTCCTTTCCCTCCTTTTCCTTTTTTTCTCTTCTTCCATTCCTTCCATTCCTTCCATTCCCGTTTTTTGTTCGGGGGGGGGGGGGGAGGGGGAAGGCTACTCCCCGCTGAAATGAGCGAAGTTTCGGCAGTCGACTGAGGAATGAAGCAACTGTAGGTTCTGACGATCTTTCTTGTCTGTTAGGTAATGGTGCTGAAACAGTGTTGATAATCACAACCAAGAATATTATTTTGGCCAACCTAAATTCCATTTTTGTTTCTTGATGATGTCCTCTTTAGCAGTTACGAACGTTAGCTATGCAATATGATATGTACTGTACGTACGTACTGAGCTGCATGCATGTTGTTACATAGCCCATCAATTTGAAGGTCACATGTCGTGGTCACAGAAAGTAGTACCTGCAAATCACCATGGTAATCGAAAAACCAGGTTTTTCGAAACAATCGAAAAACTTGGTTTTTCTACCGATAAACTTGGTTTTTCGACCGATAATCTTGTTTTTTCGACCGATAAACTTGGTTTTCGACCGATAATCTTGGTTTTTCGACCGATAAACTTGGTTTTTCGATCGAAAAACTTGGTTTTTCTCATTATTGGACATTCGGCTTCGAAAAACCAAGTTTATCTTTCGATATACCAGATAGATCGAAAAACTTGGATTTTCGACTGGAAATCCAAGTTTTTCGACCGATAAGCCAAGTTGTTTTGAAAATCCAAGTTTTTCGACCGAAAGACCAAGATATGGAGATAATCTTGGTTTTTCGACCGATAAACTTGGTTTTTCGACCGATAATCTTGGTTTTTCGACCGATAAACTTGGTTTTTCGATCGAAAAACTTGGTTTTTCTAATTATTGGACATTTCGCTTGCCATAAGCGTCGGTGTTGTCTCACGAGCATATTCAACGGGTAACCCCAGAGCTAGAGAACATTCGCACAGTTATGAGAAGAACGATCACTCACTGGAAACTTACTGAATGATGTAATGGCCTAATAATAGCCAACTTGTGGTTATGAGTTACTGATTCCAGAACTTTCGCTGTTTGTTTTGTACGAGATCAAACGAGACGTTTCCATAAGAGTAAGTTCCAGACTTTTCTGGAAGAACTACCAGGCATATAAAAGGTCATGCAAGAAGTGTGACAGAGAGAGAGAGAAATTAACAGAAGATACACAGATAATACAGAGACCAGACGCCTGCTTCAACGCTGTAGGCCTAACCTAACTGTGTCGCCATTTACCGATCACTATCTTCATCCTGCCTTCGCGGAACCGAGTCCTACGCTGTGCTGCTGTACAAACGACGCTAACAACATTTCTTCTTCAATAAAGGTGACACATCTAAAGGACATTCTTTCACCACGCATACGTCGAGAGGCTAAATATGCCCAGTAATATAGGTAATAGGGTCCTTATGGACAGAGGCAACCCTCATTACATTCAAGGGGATACGATTCCAACCTTTAATGGTTCGAAGCAGGAAGCTAAATTTATAACAGTTAGTACTAGTATGTGGGAGACAGACATGAAGGTCATGCATTAAACGGGTTCTACGAGTAGGCTGCTGGAGACAGTCAACAGGTAACTGAGCCAGACCAAACATACCTTTGGGAAAAAGGATCAATCTTCTTTTCCTCCGCCTTTCAGTTAAGGGCAGAAGGTTTAGTTCCTTAAGGAGCCTGGTCATTGATCCTGGCTCTCTAGAATAGTCAGAGGCAATGAATCTAGCAGACTGTTTTTGTATACTCTCAAGCTTGTCGCACAGGTAAACCTGACATGACCGTGCCAACTGACAATGCATTTGAATTAAAAAAGCTCGAATTGGAAATGAATAAGGAGGTTAGATTGAAAGAACTGGAAAGGGAGAAAGAAAAAGAGGAAAGAGAAATGCAAAAGGAGAAAGAAGAAATGCAAATGCAAAGAGAAAAAAGGGAAAAGGCTAGAGAGCGTGAATTTAGGTTGAAACAGCTGGAGTTAGGGGTCATAAAAGGCCCAGAACCTAAAATGGGTACAGATACTGGGCGATTTGATGTCTCTAAGCACGTAAAATTTGTGCCCAAATTTCAGGAGGATAATGTGGAGAAATTTTTCAACCACTTTGAAAAACTGGGTGAACAATTAAAGTGGCCCAGAGATAAATGGTCAATACTATTACTCATTCAAAGTAATTTTACTGGCAAGGCCCAGGAGGTGTATTCCGCTCTGTTAATAGAGGACAGCATGGATTACGATAAAGTCAAAAAGGCCATATTACAAGCCTATGAATTAGTACCCGAGGCTTATCGCCAAAAATTTAGAAAATATCGTAAGGCGGATACAGAAACAAATGTAGAGTTTGCCTATCAAAAGGAAAGGCATTTGGATAGATGTTCTGATTCTAAAAAGGTCTCCACATTTGAAGCCTTACGACAACTGATGCTGGTCGAAGAATTTAAACGGTGTGTTAGTGATGACATAAAGACTCACCTTGAAGAACAAAAGGCAGACAAATTGAAAGAAGTGGCAAATTTGGCTGATCAGTAAGCACTTACCCATAAGTTTGGTAGATTAGGTCAGACTCAAAACAAGAGTCAGTTTAATAGGCCAAATAAAAAATACAGTATGGCAATGGCACTAGTGGTGACACAGCAGGTAAAATTAGTGGATCTCAGTCTGGTTCCCTCTCTCCAACAAATTCTGATAAAAAAAACAACCAGATTCTAGTCGTCAAAAGAACGACCAGGTCAGCTCAAATGAGGCTGCCTTAAAAGACGTAGTTTGTGGTTTCTGTCACAAAAAGGGTCACATAATGGCAAATTGCTTTCAATTGGCAAAATTAAAGGAGACTGAAACAGCTCCAAATGCCTTAGCCAATGCAGAAAATTCTCCAGAGGTAGTCGTGACTTTACGGCCTAATTCTTATGACTAATTAAGGAAGAATACCTTTCATTCGTGTCTGAGGGTTTAATTTCCCTAGATGGGGATTCAGCTCATCCACCCGTCAAAGTTAAAATTTTGCGTGACACAGGCGCAACTCAGTCTTTGCTTCTTGATGGAGTTTTGCCATTAACGGACTCTACTTCCACATGGGCAAATGTACTAATTCAGGGGGTTGAGTGTGGATTTATTTCTGTCCCTCTTCACAAAATTAATTTGAAGTCAGATTTAGTTTCTGGGTCTGTCATAGTAGGGGTCAGACGTACTCTACCTGTAAAGGGGGTATCTCTGTTACTAGGCAATGACCTAACTGGTGGAAAGGTAGTCGCCAATGCAATTCTGACAGATAAACCATGTGACTGTAACAACACAGAGCAATTAGAAAAGGAATTTCCAGATTTAGTCCCAGTCTGTGCTGTCACGAGAGCTATGTCACAAAAGCTTGCTATGGATGATAATCTTAAGCATCCAGCCTCCAAAAGTGAGGATACAGTTTCCAAAAGTGAAACAAGTAGGGAATCATGTAAGGATGATAATCTTGAACATCCATTCTCTAAAAGTGAGGGTATGATTTCTGAAAAGAAGGATGGTAAATTTAAGCCTCCGCCCTCTAAAATTGAGGAATTAGTTCCTAAAAATGGAACAACACTCCCAAAAGTGGAATCAGAGTCCAAAGGGGACTGTTTTTAAAAAGAATATTGATGAAAGTGAAGATTCCTGGTTTGATCTCAGCCAAACTTTTATGGCGAATCTTCAGGATTGTGAGTCTCCTGTCCCACACATGGTGATTGGATAGAACAAGAAAGAAACATGTCTGACACACTCCAACAAGACCAGTTGTCAGTCCAACAACAACATGATGAAGAGCTTCAGCCACTAATTGCTGGTGTCCTCACTGAGGATGAGTCGAAAGACGTCCCAGTGTGTTTTAACCTTAAGGAAGGTGTTTTGATGCGTAAATGGCGACCACCTGATGCACCATTAGATGAAGAGTGGCGCATTTACCATCAAATTGTGGTACCTGGGGTGTATCCAAAGGAAATGCTGAGTATTGCTCATGAAATGCCACTTGCAGGGCACCTAGGGGTCAATAAGACTTACCACAAAATTCTAAATCACTTTTATTGGCCTAAGCTTAAGAGTGATGTGGCCAAATTTTGCAAGACTTGTCATTCATGTCAAATGCTTGGGAAGCCGAATCAGAATATTCCGGCTGCACCCTTAAAGCCAATTCCTGCTTTTGAAGAGCTGTTTAGTAGAGTCATTATTGATTGTGTAGGTCCTCTACCTAAGAGTAGGGCAGGACATCAGTATATATTAACCATAATGTGTGCTTCAACAAGGTTTCCAGAGGCAATACCTCTAAGAAATATTAAGGCTCGGACAGTCTTACAAGCTTTACTTAAATTTTTCACATTGTTTGGGTTACCTAAGGAGATCCAATCAGATCAAGGGTCCAATTTCATGTCAACTGTATTCCAACAGATGTTGTATGAATTAGGCATAGACCAAATTAAGTCTTCGGCTTATCATCCCAAAAGCCAAGGGGCTTTAGAAAGGTTTCACCAAACATTGAAAAATATGTTAAAGACTTATTGTCATGACAATGAGAAAGATTGGGATGAAGGCATTCCATTTGTAATGTTTGCTGTCAGGGAGTCTGTACAGGAGTCACTTGGGTTCGGTCCATTTGAACTCGGCTTCGGACACACAGTTCGTGGACCATTGAAATTATTAAAGGAGAAGTGGTTATCAGATCCAGGTGAAAACATACATCTGCTTGATTATGTATCCCGCTTTAAAGAGCGTTTTCACAGAGCACGTGAACTGGCTCAAGAAAATCTGAGGAATTCTCAGAAGAAAATGAAAGTGTGGTATGATAAGACCCCTGTAGAAAGAGAGTTTAAGCCTGCGAGAAGGTGTTGGTGTTTTTGCCTGTGTCTGGTCAGCCACTTCAAGCTTGCTTTCAAGGACCTTATGTCATTGAAAGAAAGGTCAATGACACAGACTATATCATCTTGACACCTGACAAGCATAAATCGAAGAGAGTTTGTCACATTAATATGATGAAAAAATATTATGAAAGAGAGGATTGTGACATTTCTAAGGATGAAAGTGTACATGATTAGAATGTCAATGTTAATAATGCATGTGATCAAGTGTGTATCATCAGTGCTGATCAAGAATTCAATGATAATGATGAGATCAATGCTGATAATGTTCCTGACATGTGTATTAAGTTAAAAAACTCTGATGTATTGAGAAATCTTGATCAGAAGTTAAGTCATCTAGATGATAAAGAAAGATCAGAAATGAAATCATTAATCAATGAATATGTATGCTTGTTCTCCGATGATCCTACTAGGACAGATTTGATTGAACATGATTTTGATGTGGGAGATGCTGCACCAATCAAGCAGCAACCTTATCGAGTTAACCCTCGAACACGACAATCTCAGGGATAAGGTTCTTTACATGTTAGACCATGATATTATAGAACCTAGTAATAGTGAATGGTCTTCACCATGTATATTGGTCCCAAAGCCAGATGGTGGGTACAGATTTTGTACTGATTACGGGAAGGTGAATGCGGTAACAAGAACGGATTCCTATCCCATACCCCATTTCGATGATTGTATTGATAGGATTGGGAATGCTACTTACTTATCAAAGTTTGACTTGTTAAAGGGGTACTGGGAGATACCACTCACTGAGAGGGCTCGAAAAATCTCAGCATTCGTGACGCCAGATGGCTTATTTCAGTATAAGGTTATGCCGTTTGGTATGAAAAATTCACCGATGACCTTTCAACGTTTAGTAAATGACCTTACGTAAGACTTAGAGAATTGTGAAGTGTACGTTGATGACCTTATTGTGTACAGTAACTCATGGAATGAACGTATGCAACATGTTAAGGCATTATTTGACAAGCTCGCCAAAGCTAACTTGACTGTCAATTTATTCAAGAGTGAGATTGCTTGTGCCCATGTAATATTCTTAGGGCATGTAGTTGGTCAGGGTAGAGTTAAACCAAGTAAGGTTAAGGTTGAGGGCATCGACCAATTCCCTCCCCCAGCTGACAAAAAGCAGCCCATGCGCTTCCTAGGAATGGCTGGTTACTACAGACGTTTTTGTCCAAATTTTTCTGACATTGCTGCACCATTGACAAGATTATTAAGGAAAAATGAAAAGTTTGTTTGGACAGAAAATTGTCAAGCAGCATTTGAATCATTGAAAAGAGCACTAATGAGTTCGCCAGTGTTGATTGCTCCAGATTTTGAAAGACAGTTTAAAGTAGCTTATGCTGTTTGATGAAAAAAAAATTAACCTTCATCGTTAATCTTCAATCTTGCTCTTCCATTTGATACCAACCCGATAGAAATCTTTCACCGCAAGTTTTTTTTCCGGTGAAATTTCACTAATTTGAGCGCTAATTACAACAGAAAAAACTTCATCTACTTTTTTCGGCTAAACTCTTATGCAAAGACAACGGGCTCTTATCTCAATTTGACCAATCACAATGCAAGAAATGAATGACGTAAAATTATGCCTACCCTTTGACACAACGATGTACGTGTTGCCAATATATCACACATGTTGTGTACATGCATTACAGGAGTCCTTTCACAACCGTTCGGGCCCAACACAGAATGACAGTTAGTTTCACACGTATGTAACCAAAGATTGTTTTTGAATGCCAAGCCAAAGCATCAAATCAAAGAGAAAATGAACATTATCTTGAAACTTGGGACGGATTCAAATAGCACAATCAGCGACAAAATTAAAAACTGAACGATGGAGCTGAAACAAGTGAGTAGGAATTTGTCACTGAATCTGGGTTCACAAATGAAACGAACGAATTGCGCAGCCGGTTCGATGCGATGTGCAAATTGGACACGTAAAGGCCGTTTAAATAACGAATGTATCAATTGAACGAAATTTCACTGTCTGTTTTTTTTTACGTTTTGCTTGACGCCTTCTCGAAATGACCTTCAGAATATGCATCAAATTCATTGGGCGGAGCTAGAGCAAGATAATAAGGCAGAATAGCGTTTGGAAACCGTTGAAATCTTTTCGAATTTTTGCTCATTTTCGGAGAAAAGACTAAAGTACGTTAGTTTTTAAAGCTTTTTTACATTTGTATGGGGTACAGCCCATACATTTGATGAACACTGGAAACGTAAAAATAACAGCATAAGCTGCTTTAAGCTGGCAGTTGATGCCAGTGACAATGGTATAGGAGGAGTTTTGCTTCCAGCTGATGAGCATGGTGTTGATCACCCTGTGTGTTATTATTCAAAGTAATTTGATAGACATCACAAATATCATTCTACAATTGAGAAAGAAACATTAGCTTTGATACTTGGTCTTCAGCACTTTGATGTTTATTTGGGGACTACTAGTTTCCCTGTTGGTGTAAATACTGATCATAATCCTCTGACATTTCTGTCTAAGATGAAGAACAAGAATCAGAGATTGATGAGATGGAGTTTATTTCTACAATCATATAATGTAGATATTAGGCACATTAAAGGGAAAGACAATGTTGTGCCTGATGCTTTGTGCCTTATGCTTAATCTGATGGAGTAGATTAAAAGTCGTACTGTAATTTGGAAATTTTGATGTTGCCTGCAGCACAGTACGTATTAATGATGTTACTACTCATGTATTATCATATTGTAAGACAAGTTGTAGGTTATGATAGCACTTTCCACTTGATATTGGAATGCATACTGTAATACTATAGTTATTACTATAAGGTAATATTGTAGATATTGTAACCTAAGTTTTGTCCTAGACTTCCAACGACATCAACCAGACTGAATCCACGGACGAGCAAGTGAAAAGTTCTAGAAAGTGCTAGCGTCGGTGTTGTCTCTCGAGCATATTCAACGGGTAACCCCAGAGAACATTCGCACGTTTACGAGAAGGACGATCACGTACTGGAAACTACTGTATGATGTAATGGCCTAATAATAGCCAACTTGTGGTTATGGGTTACTGAGCCCAGAACTTTCGCTGTTTGTTTTGTACGAGATCAAACGAGACGTTTCCATAAGAGTACGTTCCAGACTTTTCTGGAAGAACTACCAGGCATATAAAAGGTCATGCAAGAAGTGTGACAGAGAGAGAGAGAAGTTAACAGAAGATACACAGATAATACAGAGACCAGACGCCTGCTTCAACGCTGTAATTGTGTCGCCATTTACCGATCACTATATAGTCTTCATCCTGCCTTCGCGGAACCGAGTCCTACGCTGTGCTGCTGTACAAACGACGCTAACAACACTAACCCTTGGACAAAGAGTGATATCTTAAGCTGTAAAAGATTGTAAGTAGATTTAATAATAATACTTGTAAATCTAAGGAAGTGAGGGGTGAATAATAATTAAGTTGTTGATTTTAATCTCGCTCTTCTGTGGTCTTTCGCTGTTATTGTTTTGTATTTTTTCGACCAAGCCGTAACAATACGTTTCGGCAAAACCTACCCCTACATTACAGAAGATGTATGAATCGCAGATAGTACAGCTATTGGTGGCTGGTGGCTGTTTGAGCATTTTGTTATCTGGGCCTTACAACAACGCTATTAAATTATGTCTTTTGCCAAAAAGGGTGCAAGAGTAAAGTATGTTGAAAACCTAAAAAGGGGGAGGACAGGCGATTTTGGTCCGTCGAGGGGGGACCCCCCCTCCCCTGAGAATGAGAGGCGACCAAAGATCGCGGTTGTTACTACATTTTGTTATCCAACGCCATACTAAGGAACTGCTAAGGAATTGCAATTTGTGGCACACGAAGCGCGCGGGAAACTTTGCTTTTCTGAAGTAAAAACAAAATTACGAATATGGATCTTTTATTGGAGAAAATTCGGAGTTTCGGAATTTCATGAGTTGTAAAAACCACACAGTTGCCTTGTTTCACAAATGACAAATCAGTTCAGAATTCTTAATTTTTCAGAGCCGCCTGCCTCCTGTAGCTACCCCACTGTGTGTCTAAGAGAACTTAAGGGGGTTCAGATACAAAACCGTGTTAATGTTTCAATATTTTAAGTTACAAGGAAACTCCAAAAGTTTTCAAAACATGACGTTGCAAGTGTGGGGAATTACTTTAACGGACTATAGTCAATCTGAATATAAATACCAGATATTTTCTATAAGAAATTAGAATCACAACGAAAATTGTGATAGTTTGCGAAGTTCTAATAGTAACGAAGTAACTTTGACCCACTGCGGTAAATACACAGATCAGGGGTTGGAGAGTGTTACCCACTGGTGCTACAGTGAGACACCGTTGCCTAGCCCTACCGGATATGTCTTTTCGAAAGACGTTCCATACATTATCTGCAAACAGAGGGCTTCCAGATTGAAGTCTCTTATCTAGCAAACGCCAGTGTGATTTTCTTCTCTGATAATGATCTATATACGAAATGGGCGAATCGTTATACAAATGCGTGACGTGCGCGTGTCGAAATTTTGCATTGGAAAGTATTTATTTTTCTGAAAAAGTTGCATGAGGACTTTGCATGCACCGAGACATTTTCAGTTTCCTTAAAATGTGTTTGCCAATTTCAGTCCTCCATTTTGGTTATACACTAAAGACCACAGATTCCATTAAAACTACTAAGGGACGATTCCTTTCTTCAAATTCCTAAAGGCTGTGCTCCTTCATAACCACACCTGCTGCCCTAAGCACGCGAACAACCGACGTAATCATAGAGACCGATGAATAATGTGAGTAGGCTTATGTTTGTTATGCACGTGAAAAAGAATGTTATTTGAGACTGCAAGCGCGCGGAGCTCTCTAAAATTTTTTTGGTTTTCAAAATAAACATGTAGAATTATTGGTACAAAAATTGATGTGATCGGTAGTATATGTAATGTATAGTACTTAGGCAGTACCTAACTTTTAAGTTTCATGTCACAGAAAGTGGGAGACTTTTACGTTAGTGTCCTTTTCACTAAAAAGTGTGTGTGGGACATGTTCCCCCTTCCCCCACCCAAAATGGGAATTTTCAGTGCATACGTGTTCAGTGTACACGCTTAACTGGGTGAATCGCTATGAAAATGTGGTACATTTTCGACAAACTGAGCCCCTCCTGCCCAAACATGTAACTTTTGATTTAATTAACCAGTTCCCTTTAAACTGTTCTTAGTCTAATTTCCATGTCTTGAGAAAATGATTCGTCAATTTCCAGTTAAAAAAGAAGTGGTTTTTTGATTTTCCTATTAGAAACGCAGATTTCAGTGTTTTTTCGGTCGAACAAAACTTGCCATAATTCTTACCTATAGTGACATTGGTCAAAAAGTTTCAAGTGATATAAAAATTTACATATCTTTCCCTAAAACTTTTTTAAGATTCAGTGTGATTGGACAAAGAAAATCCTCGTCATTTTGAAATCAAATTGGAAAAAGGTTTAAAAAAATGTTTCAATTAGATTACGTAATACCGTTTTCGCGTGCTGGCTCACAGACCGATTCCGCGAAAATCCTGCTTTGCGCGATTTGGAGATAAGCATTCCCATATGCATCGAAGCCCATGTGCAGACTACGTTATGTGTACAGTTGTCTCGCAAAACTGATTTTTCTCATGTACTCGATTTGTTGCACAAATTAATTTTTCCGTTGAGAAGCTTCTACACATTTTTGCAATGTTTTTGCGTATCTTTTGATTAGAGAAGTTTTGCAACCATATCAGGTTCTCACAAAAGGTCAAATTTATACAGCCATATTTCGTAGGCTACTCTTTTGAAGTTAAAACGACCGTGTGGGCTGCCTCTCTTGGGTGCAGAGCAAATCTTTCATTCGCCTCCCAGGACAAGGAGTAAGTCAGTTCTAGCATAGTTATTATACCTTTCTCTGGTTGGGAAACTCTTTACATACACTGTGTTTACACAGACGTATAAGCTGTTTGTACGTTCATAGTTTTTGTAAGGTGTGTCCGTAACTGTCCGTAAAGGTAGAGGACCACTAACTCCAATACTCATGTCTGGGAAAATGTTTACTGACAGACAAAGCGCCATAAAAAAATTATGGGATGTTGTTTCTGACTGTGTTACTTACAAAATATGATCATTTTTGCATTTGGATTTTGTAGACGATGAGTTGAAATACATACTGTGCAAAATTCAAGGCAATCTGACCAATTTTAGTGCCACTTTTTTATTGTATTACTCCGCTCTGTGAAATGCCGTTTTTGAGTAGCTATTATGGCGGGAAACACATCCCTATCATTCAAGGCTCTCTAGCTCAAAATTTCAATGGTCATGGTATGGAAATTTGAAAGTGCCATGAAAGCCGAGATTGTGGGCTTCGATCAGAGGGGTAGCATGTCCTGGTTGAAAACTTCTACTGGGAGCTAGGGGGCACGGAAGTAGCCTAATTTAGTGTGTAAGTCAATGGGACTTATAATTAGTGGTCCGCTACCTTAAGGCAAGTTATGAAATTTTCAAATTTTATAGCTAGAGACCCAAAATTGGTCTTAAATGTTTGCTTGTGGTCACCAAAATGGAAATACATGCTGACGAGGAACAATTTCATGCTTGAGTGATTTTTAGGGCCAAAAGTGGCATTTTTGGCCAAAATTATCAGTTTTCTGGTTAAAGTTGACAATTTAAGCAGAATTCATTAAAATTTCGTCAAAATAGAAAACTTAGCAAGCTCATGATCCTCTGGGTAGATCATAGCATGATAAAAGTGAAGTATTTATGTCATCCTGAGGGATCCGTAGCTTGCCTCAGTGCATTTGGTATGTACCTAAGCAACAGCCAGCCACAAGCAGTTTTTGTACAGTGGACTTTGTTCAGTGGTTCTGTATATAAAACACATGCTGGGTTGTGAAATGACTGGACCCAAAGCAGTTAAACTGTGTGCACCTGTTGAGCAAAGTGTCCAGGAATGTTGCGTTACAGTGAAGGTATGCCTTACACTTAATTACCGGCAACCAACTTAAATTTCTGCTAGGACCTGTGGCAAAACAGGATAACTTGAAGAATAAAAAATATGCTTGTATCAAAAAGAGGTAGGATTAGGGAGCTACAAATTGCTGCCCGAGTAGCCTTGGCTGAGTAGGCCTACTACAGTAGGACCTAGCCTATGGTGGCGGTGGGGGGAGGTATTTTGCCTGTAAAATTCAGCACAGATCAGAGTGAATTGTTAGCCCTATACCCTTAAAATTTAGAAACTCTCCTAACTTCTTTTATTTTTAATGCCATGTCTCTTTTATTTTGTTCTTCCATTTTAGACCTTAAAGGCTTAGCTAAGGGCTTGGTATACAGGCCCACTGTAAACAGGGCAGCCTAACTAGATCACAGTGGAAGCAGGGTGAGCAACAGTCAGACAACTGAAATACCTGATGTCTTCATGCTAGGGGTGGAGGAAGTTTGCCAAGGTAGGCATATTGCAAACTGTTGACTCTAAACCCACATGAAGTAAATTCTACTCCATTGATACCTGCTCCTGTTTTGTTAAATGCAAGAGGAAGTAGGCCTAGAGACCTAAGCTGGCTTTTTAAAGCATGATGGCTGCATAGAAACCCCTTTCACTGTAGTCATATGTAGCAATCATACAGTCCTGTAGCTTAAAATTTTTTTGTTTTTGTACCAAGGTGTTCCATGCCACCTGTTCCCATGTGCTTGTTTGGATTCATTAAGATGTTGCACGTGTATAACCTGAATTCCTTCAGAATTTATAAGAAACCACATGGCCTATTGTTAAATCAAGCAGATGTTTATGATAATGTAGTAAGAGTGTGAAAATTAAGCTGCTAAATCCAACTTATTTTCTTATCCACAGAGTTGATGGTGCAAGCATGTACAGTACATCAGCATACAGAAACAAGTCTGTGAAAGTGTGAGAAGCAACAAAAAGTGAAGTTGAGAGTACCCTCATATGCAGAGATGCTGAGATTACAGTACTGTCTTGGTACAGATCAGAAATGATGAGTAAGCAACTCAGTAGAGGATTAACCAGTACATTAAAGTGTATTTTAGGTTGCCGGCAAATTTTGCCCTATCAGGGGTATAGATTTGCTAAGACTTACTGCCCAGAGAAGACTGTCAAATGAAATGATGGGTTTATATTCTTTGTCAGGATAATCTGGGGATTACCTGTGCAAATTTTTTTATGGAAAAATCCAACTCGGCCACTGCCTTAAGGTAGAGGACCACTAACTCCAATACTCATGTCTGGGAAAATGTTTACTGACAGACAAAGCGCCATAAAAAAATTATGGGATGTTGTTTCTGATCAGTGTTACTTATAAAAATATGATCATTTTTGCATTTGGATTTTGTAGACAATGAGTTGAAATACATGCTGTGCAAAATTCAAGGCAATCTGACCAATTTTAGTGCCACTTTTTATTGTATTACTCCGCTCTGTGAAATGCCGTTTTTGAGTAGCTATTATGGCGGGAAACACATCCCTATCATTCAAGGCTCTCTAGCTCAAAATTTCAATGGTCATGGTATGGAAATTTGAAAGTGCCATGAAAGCCGAGATTGTGGGCTTCGATCAGAGGGGTAGCATGTCCTGGTTGAAAACTTCTACTGGGAGCTAGGGGGCACGGAAGTAGCCTAATTTAGTGTGTAAGTCAATGGGACTTATAATTAGTGGTCCGCTACCTTAAGGCAAGTTATGAAATTTTCAAATTTTATAGCTAGAGACCCAAAATTGGTCTTAAATGTTTGCTTGTGGTCACCAAAATGGAAATACATGCTGACGAGGAACAATTTCATGCTTGAGTGATTTTTAGGGCCAAAAGTGGCATTTTTGGCCAAAATTATCAGTTTTCTGGTTAAAGTTGACAATTTAAGCAGAATTCATTAAAATTTCGTCAAAATAGAAAACTTAGCAAGCTCATGATCCTCTGGGTAGATCATAGCATGATAAAAGTGAAGTATTTATGTCATCCTGAGGGATCCGTAGCTTGCCTCAGTGCATTTGGTATGTACCTAAGCAACAGCCAGCCACAAGCAGTTTTTGTACAGTGGACTTTGTTCAGTGGTTCTGTATATAAAACACATGCTGGGTTGTGAAATGACTGGACCCAAAGCAGTTAAACTGTGTGCACCTGTTGAGCAAAGTGTCCAGGAATGTTGCGTTACAGTGAAGGTATGCCTTACACTTAATTACCGGCAACCAACTTAAATTTCTGCTAGGACCTGTGGCAAAACAGGATAACTTGAAGAATAAAAAATATGCTTGTATCAAAAAGAGGTAGGATTAGGGAGCTACAAATTGCTGCCCGAGTAGCCTTGGCTGAGTAGGCCTACTACAGTAGGACCTAGCCTATGGTGGCGGTGGGGGGAGGTATTTTGCCTGTAAAATTCAGCACAGATCAGAGTGAATTGTTAGCCCTATACCCTTAAAATTTAGAAACTCTCCTAACTTCTTTTATTTTTAATGCCATGTCTCTTTTATTTTGTTCTTCCATTTTAGACCTTAAAGGCTTAGCTAAGGGCTTGGTATACAGGCCCACTGTAAACAGGGCAGCCTAACTAGATCACAGTGGAAGCAGGGTGAGCAACAGTCAGACAACTGAAATACCTGATGTCTTCATGCTAGGTGGAGGAAGTTTGCCAAGGTAGGCATATTGCAAACTGTTGACTCTTAAACCCACATGAAGTAAATTCTACTCCATTGATACCTGCTCCCTGTTTTGTTAAATGCAAGAGGAAGTAGGCCTAGAGACCTAAGCTGGCTTTTTAAAGCATGATGGCTGCATAGAAACCCCTTTCACTGTAGTCATATGTAGCAATCATACAGTCCTGTAGCTTAAAATTTTTTTGTTTTTGTACCAAGGTGTTCCATGCCACCTGTTCCCATGTGCTTGTTTGGATTCATTAAGATGTTGCACGTGTATAACCTGAATTCCTTCAGAATTTATAAGAAACCACATGGCCTATTGTTAAATCAAGCAGATGTTTATGATAATGTAGTAAGAGTGTGAAAATTAAGCTGCTAAATCCAACTTATTTTCTTATCCACAGAGTTGATGGTGCAAGCATGTACAGTACATCAGCATACAGAAACAAGTCTGTGAAAGTGTGAGAAGCAACAAAAAGTGAAGTTGAGAGTACCCTCATATGCAGAGATGCTGAGATTACAGTACTGTCTTGGTACAGATCAGAAATGATGAGTAAGCAACTCAGTAGAGGATTAACCAGTACATTAAAGTGTATTTTAGGTTGCCGGCAAATTTTGCCCTATCAGGGGTATAGATTTGCTAAGACTTACTGCCCAGAGAAGACTGTCAAATGAAATGATGGGTTTATATTCTTTGTCAGGATAATCTGGGGATTACCTGTGCAAATTTTTTTATGGAAAAATCCAACTCGGCCACTGCCTTAAGGTAGAGGACCACTAACTCCAATACTCATGTCTGGGAAAATGTTTACTGACAGACAAAGCGCCATAAAAAAATTATGGGATGTTGTTTCTGACTGTGTTACTTACAAAATATGATCATTTTTGCATTTGGATTTTGTAGACGATGAGTTGAAATACATACTGTGCAAAATTCAAGGCAATCTGACCAATTTTAGTGCCACTTTTTTATTGTATTACTCCGCTCTGTGAAATGCCGTTTTTGAGTAGCTATTATGGCGGGAAACACATCCCTATCATTCAAGGCTCTCTAGCTCAAAATTTCAATGGTCATGGTATGGAAATTTGAAAGTGCCATGAAAGCCGAGATTGTGGGCTTCGATCAGAGGGGTAGCATGTCCTGGTTGAAAACTTCTACTGGGAGCTAGGGGGCACGGAAGTAGCCTAATTTAGTGTGTAAGTCAATGGGACTTATAATTAGTGGTCCGCTACCTAAAAGCATGTTGAGCTCTTCAAAAAAAGTTCATCACGTGACTTTAAAGATGCACACGATCGATCGCTAGCGATATGGCTCCATTGAGTGAAGTGTACTGTTTCTGCTAGGAATGAAATTAAAGTTGACCCAAGAGCTAAAGGGGAACTGCAAGAGGCCTCCTAATCAGTGATTTTTTAAGATTTTTGAATAAATGAAGAAATCCTATATTCTCGGGGTTCTTCTCTTTTACGTAAAATACTGGTTCCCGAGGCCTGGCGTTAGGAGACCTTCGCTGGGGACCTTCAGTAGGCCATGCAGGCATATTATACCGCAGTCAGTGTGCGGTAAGGGTGAAGTAGACCTGCTTCATTACGCTGGGTGGGCTTCCTAAAATTTTGAACGACCATAGTTACTGATAAATATCGTATACACTCGTCTGATGAACCGTTACACGATCGTTTGTTAAAATGGTTTAACCCAACTAGTCTAACGTTATACAGTGCGACTGCTACTATGCTTCGCAATTTCGCGGAATTGTTGGGTGTACTTTACAAGTTACTGTTGCTAGCCCAGTCTTCCGTCGATTGTCCCGCTATTTAAGTTTGTGAACAGTTATTCTCGCTTCACGGCCGTTTTAAATTGAGACAGAAACCTTAAACAAACCTTTTTCAATAATATACGCCAAAATTGAAGTAATTACATTTTGATAAATGTTCGCAAGAGACTCTCGAAGAAATCAGTTTACCCTGTCTGCATACATACAGGACGTAACTTATGGAGAGTCCAACAACAACGCTTTCGTGTACTATGAACGTCACGTGACTGACGAAAACCGGAATCTCAACATTCGCGTTCGCCGAGTTTCCCAAGCAGGGAAAGGTATAAAAACTATGGTTCCAGGTAAAACTCTGTAATCTATGTGCAACGATAGTAAAGTAGAATTCCATATGTACGGATGCGTTTACGGAATGCAGTCACGGCGTACGGTTGCGGTGTGTGTGCATGCAGACGTTTCTGATCAGTGGCGTAACCAGCCCTGACTGTCGGGGGGGGGGGGGGCAATAGCATAGAGGTTTCCCGATTTTGTACTAGTTGAATTGTTGAGTTGATGTACACTGTGTTAGTTTGTGGGTGTCTTATGGCCTTAAGGGAAGTGTTGTGTTCAGTGGCGTAGGAGGCAATATGAAAGTGGGGTGGGGGGAGGAACAATCTTGGACCATGCAACTCACCCTACCCCATTGACCAAAAGGTACATTTTTATACTACATTTTTTAGCCTTTTCTACGAGAAAGAAAAACTTCTTTTAAATAATTTTTGTTTTTTTAAGTGTGAAAACTTCTGTATTAGGTACGTAACGCAAAGTTGGGACCTTTTACAAATTTGTAAATATGAAGCTTGTATTGCAGACAATAGACTAGATATAGGGTTTCCCGTAAAGAAATTTGCATATTTGGGGGACTATCGAAAAATCCACACTTCCCATTAGCATATATCTGAGATAGCATGTCGACTGAAGATCGTGTTTTCTAAGGAGTGCGGGTTTTAAAGGGCCAATTCTCTCATCCCAAACAGTACCAATTCTCGTAACCTTTTACTAAAGCCCCCTCCCCACAATTTTCTGAAATTGCTCTTCATCCAGACACAATTCATGTTTTTTGCTTCAGGGTGAGTGTAAAAAGCTCAATGTATACAATCGAAACACTCTCAGTACAGTTCATGCTGTGTAATGTAACCTTTGGTAATCTGCATTGTTTGAATAAGCTGTCAATCAAAGACAGTGTCGTAGCTAGGATTTTTTCCAGGGGGGAAAAGGTATGAAATTTCCCCAAAACTTTTCCCGGTCAATGTGTATGTATTTCATATAAAACTTGCAAACTTACAAGTATAACAACATTACCATGCCATTTTGTAATATTACCTGCATTTATTCTTAAATTAAAACATAGAGCAATCGGAAATAACAAAGTATATTATTTTGGTAAACAATATCTGGTTTATTTGTATGTACTAACGCAGTGGCGTACGCAGGATTTCTCTGAAGGGGGAGGGGCATGCAGTATGGTTTAAGGGGAGGGGTGTCCGGAAATTTGACGTTTTCAAGGAGCCTAGATGCAAAATGGTGCAAGATTTTCGACTTTGACAGGAACAGTGTTAAAAGTTGAATCGTGGTGGTTCATGAGGATAAAACTGAAACTTTTGTGTCTTGACATGCATTTCCTTATGCCATTTAATGCTACCTTGCGCAGGAAAACATGTTATTAAATTGGCACACTTTTAGGAGTCAAATAAGAAAGCATTGATCGGTATTTGTGGTTTTTCTTGGCCACAAAATGTTATTTTGTCATAAAGATTATCTAAGCGGAGCGCCACCATTGGTTGGCGCGGAGTGAAGAGAAAATTTGGAAAAATCAGACCCCTTAGATGGCCGGAAATAGCATTTTCCAGGCTAATACGAAGAATCTAGCCAGTCGCTTTCTTCTTTTGTCGTTTGAAATAAAATGCTCACTTCAATATATCTTTGCAAACTACAGTGATCAGTGATCAGAGAGTTAAGAGCTAATTTTACACCAAAAATGTAAGTTTGCCCAAAAGACCGAGCGAAGCGCCATCATTGGTTGGCGCGGAGCGTAAAGAAAATTTCGAAAAGTCAGACCCCTCAGATGGTCAAAATAGCGTGCTTATGATTGTAAAGAGAATTTAAACGTGAAGTCTTTTTTTATCGATGCCACCAGTGGGAAACAGAGTCTACCTTTTTAAGTAAAAATTGGAATTTGACAGAAGTTGCCTAGGTCTATTTGTAGGAATTAAAAAAAAGTTAGCATCACTGAAAGACCTTGCAGGGACAATCCTTCCCCTTTGAAAATTTCTGAAAATTGGGTGTCCTTATAAGCATTCTGGTGCCACATATGCTATCTTTTGAAGTAAAATCTGTGTTAATAAAGTTAGACTACGCATTTTTAAGAACAAAGAAAAAATGGCATCTGTGAGGGGGGGGGGGTGGCCCAATGGTCTCCCCTTCGCACGCCACTAAGGAGGCCTAATAGTGGCTCGATCACACAGGATATCCTGTTAGAAAAGCAGTCTGTTAAGTGTAGTAGGCTACAAGGTACTCATTGTCCATTTATTGCTACACTCAAAGTGAGCAGAAAGCTATTTTTCCCGAACTAGCTTGAAAGCCTCCAAGGATTAGGCTAAGTAACAAAATCTAAGTGTGCCAACGGATCCCGCTAATTCTAATTTCTAGTTTATCGTTGGCCATGGAATGTTTCAGCCCCATCCATCGTTATGTACACAGAGTAAAATCGTACAGCTACTGCTAGCTTGTAGAAGAACATAACAACCTCGGGGTCTACGGTAGTGACTTGTCAGTTTTCACATCCTTTTACTGAATTCCCAAAGTATCACCTGAATAACAGCTTCCTGTGCACTGAAATGCACTGATCATAACCCCCGTGCGCATACAAGCACAAGAGAACATTCAATCTGCTACGCGGAGAGGACTTTTCTGTGGAACGCAAATTGTGCCGGTTCATGCGACACTGACGAAATCTGAGTTAATTTGTTGCATGAAAATACGAATTATGTATGAGAAATGTCTCACAATTTCTTATTCTACCAAAAATTTTGAGAAATTTTTGTAATAATAAGAAGATTCATCAAATTTCCCCATTTTCATCAAATTTCCCCAAAAATTTTTCCAGGGGGGGGGCAACTTTCCCCCTGCCCCCCCCCCAGTCGCTACGCCACTGATCAAAGAGCTGAGCCAATTGAGAATTTTGGTACTCCCATACAAAAATTGTAGTTTGAGGTGAGAGGAATGGTCCCTTAAGGCTTCTCGGCGATACAACTCTCGCAACTTTTTTCCCCTTTTTAGACAAAAATGAAAGCTTATATTGCAGAAAATTTAGAGAAACGGCTCTATAGAGACTTGGAAAACTTTTTCCACTGAGCGCAAGTTATGAGCGATTACTTAATGCTTTAAAGGTTGCAATTTAGACGCCCAAATCGCGCTGAAAATTTTGCCCTTTTTTAAACTAGTAATTTTAAATATGGAACTTTTATTGAGAAGAATTCGGAATTTAATGAAGGAAAACTTGGGAAAACCGCGCTGTATTTGACTGGTTCTCAAATGGCAAATTTTCAAATTTTTCAATTTTTCGAGCAAGGGCGCAATCGCTCCTGCCTCCTGTAGCTACTCCACTGCCCTGCAACATTGATCATTGATAACGTTTTGACACTTCAATAACTAAAGAATCCATCTACACAGACTACACAACTGACAGGATTGAAAGGTATCTGATTGGTGTGAGTATTAATACGGTGGGCCAATCGTTTCCCTGCCTAGAATATGAAGTCTTCAGTTGGCGCGGAGCGTACAGAAAATTCTGAAAAATCGCGACCCCTCGGAGAGCCGGAAATGGAATGTCTCGGGCTTGTAAGTAGGAGCTTAATTTTCCGATTTTTCTCGCAAATGTGAACACCACTGTATGAGCGATTTATTGCGGCCGAGAAGCGGGCCAAAATTTCTGCTCTTTTGAAATAATAATATGTTGATATGGAGCTTGTATATTGCAGAAAGCTTGGATTCTGGATTTCTTGTGTGGAAGTTTAAACAGTTGGGGGATTACTGAAGAATTTGCACTTCCTTCAAATATTGATGACAAATCTAAAAATGATTGCTTTTGTAAAGTCCCCCGAATGTCTCGCAAAAAGCCGTTCGGCGAAACCAAACTGTAAGCTACTTCCCGAAGAAGCTAGATTGCACGACTCAATCGTCGATGCTACATAATGTTACCTAAGACCGACGAACTGACACTTTACGATGACATTTCAAAAGTTTCCCAAACTATTTAGACAAAATATTTCAAAATCAAGAGCTTTCATTGAAGAAAATTTGGAATACTATGAAAGACAGTTTACAAAAATGGAATTTAGCTGCCGGTGTCTCTTGATGATGAGGTGTCACATATGGTAAATATCCGATTTTGTCATTTCTAGACTTCGGAAAAGTTTGCCCAACTGATTTATGTGCGAGAAAAAATGCACCTCACATCGCATTTTTGCTCCTTTTGAGATTTTGAACAATGAGAAAAGGGGTGTTTTGTTTGGCCCGGGAGGGGCGAAGGCATGCTTCCTCCCCTCATTTTTCACGCGGGATGTCGCCACCCCAGACCCCGCTTTCTACGCCTATGGCTGTTTTGTGGACCGCCCCCTCCTTAAACACCACCATCTGTATATAATTTTGATTACTTTCCACCTCCTAGTCTCGGTCAAGATCGACCTAATACTAGTGTATAATAGAAAATTTGCTACTCTTTTTGAGTACGCCCTCTATTACCTTCAGAAATTCTCAGCTCTGTATTTTTACTGAAGCAAATCCCCGTGCAAAATAGGCAAGTTTAAAGCCCGCCATCTATTCAACTTTGGTAAAAAATAACGTCTTGACCAAGACTATTCACCTCCCGGTCCTTTGCCGGAGAGTCGGGAGGACTTTTGAAAAAGATTACTTTTCACATCCCAAATGCAATTTTTGACTTGAGTCTTTAAAGGTGAAAATTGCCGGACTCACGACTAGCACTGTCGACTACAGCACTGTCAATAATCACCCCAACTTTTTAATGGTCTTTACAAAAAGCCAAATTTCTTTAAAAATTAAAAATTTTCTTCAAAAAACTCCAGATCTTTAAATATTTGTTAAAAATAATGCCAAAAATTTCGGCGCGCTGCTCGTGCCTCAAATTCTGCCAAGTCACTTCCTACAGGGACTAACTCATCGCCGTCGTCGGGGCCTCGAAATGCTGCCCCCCCCCTCCCCCGTCGGGCAAATCCTGGAGTCACCCCTGCCATCAATCTTACCCAAATTTTCAACAAAGAGTAGTTAACTAGCCGACTTTCCCCTGCGGGCTGTTGTGGTTCTAGATCAAGCTGATTATTCTTTCACACCAATTTCTCCTAGTCTTTCCTCGTCCAAAAAGCTCCGGGTTTAACTTTGATTTTTTTAGACACCAAAATATTCCATATCAAACGCAACTTAATGAGTTCCGCTTCATACATTTTCCAATTCAGAGAGAAAAATATTGCCGTTCATGATTTTTAAGGGCAATATATGACAGGATAAGGCAAGGAACGAGGAAATGACTACTGCTACTCTTTTAAACAAGGTAGAAAAAGCAGAAAAGTGTATTTAACAGAGTCTTTTATTGCACTCCTGTTTATAGATTACCCCACCATAAGGCCGGCTTTCTTTCTTAGGCCTGTGAGCCTGTCTGAAAAAAAAAAAAAAAAACCTGGGTCTTATCTGATTATTTACAGGATTTACAGTATGTAGGTTAACAACAATAACTACAAATATTATGATATTATAGAGAATAAAATACCTACTGTGTGTAATAAAAGAACAAAGTCCCTCTTATCAATTCACTTCACAATAATCTGAAAAAATGTGTTCATTCTCAATGGTCTACCTGTACAAACGAATCTTAGGCTGAAAAAATCAAACTAGCACCACTGTGAAATCTAGCTTAAAGGTAGCGGGCCACTAATTATAAGTCCCTTTGACTTACACACTAAATTTGACTACTTCCGTGCCCCCTAGCTCTCAGTAGAAGTTTTCAACCAGGACATGCTACCCCTCTGATCGAAGCTCATAATCTCGGCTTTCATGTCACTTTCAAATTTTTGTACCATGACCACTGAAACTTTGAGCTAGAGAACATTGAATGATAGGAGTGTGTTTCCCGCCATAATAGCTACTCAAAAACGGTATTTCACAGAGCGGAGTAATACCATAAAAATAAATGGTTCTGAAATTAGTCGGATTGCCTTGAAGTTTGCAAAGTCTGTATTTCAACTCATTGTCTACAAAATCCGAATGCAAAAATTATCATATTTTGTAAGTAACACAGTCAGAAACAACATCCCATAAAAATTTTATGGCGCTTTGACTGCCAGTAAACGTTTTCCCAGGCACGAGTTTTGGACCTCTCAAACACTCGTCGAAGTTGGACAAGGTCTACGTCAGCTTTGCGCCAAAAGCTGACAGGTTATCCTTTGATACCAATTCGATTTATTATGCAACCATGTCCCACAGAAGTTTTGTTAGTAGAGCTCAACTTAGCTTCCGCACGCTCACTCAGGCCTATTGTACTCACTCATCAAACACTAGCCTGATATATGCTCGCCAGTTTTCAATCCCACAATTTCTTCAAAATTGCTTTATATGGTTTACATTTCAGCATAAGAGGGACTTCAGTTAGTCAAATTTGATATTAAATTGACGATAAACCCCATCCTATTTAGTAATATATTGCAAAAGTTGTCCAAATGTTCCCTCTTGATAATATTTTGGTAGGATGGCGGCATATATTATACTGCGATGGCAATAAGTACACAAAGGAAGACTTGGTCAAGTTCAAAAGAACCACTGTCTTTGTTACAAATCAGCAGTCCATGCCACGAGGACTATAGGCACCTAGGTGCTTAAGCCTACCCCCTAATAGTCTTGATGAATAGTTACCACAGAAAAGCTTTTTTTTGCATCGAAGTTATGAATATTCATTCCAGAGCGCTAGAAGCAAGAATCGCTCTCGAAAGATATACCCATTGGCTTACACACTAAATCTGGCTACTTCCGTGCCCCCTTGCCAGTGGCGTAACCAGCGTGTGGCAGGGGAAAAAATTGCCCCCCGGACACAAAAATGGGAAGGGAAGAAAAAAAGAGAAGGGAAGAAAAGAAAGAAAAAGGAGGAAAAGAGAGGGAAGAAGAGAAAAACAAAAAGAGAAAAAGGAGAAGGAAAGGAAAGAAAGGCAATAGAAAAAAGGAAAACGGAAAAGAAGAGGAAAGGAAAGAAAGGTGAAAGGAAAGAAAAGGGAAAGGAAAAGAGAAAAAATTAGAAAACAAAGAAAATAGGTCAACTGCAACATCAAAAGCAAGGTTGATCTGTATTCTTTGGACACTGTTTTGGTCAATATATGAGCATACATTTAGAAAAATATATGAACATTCATTTAGTCGCCTAAAGTTAACAAAATAATATCTGAGGTCCACTTTATCGGAGGAAAGACTTTTCTCTCTTGCTCTTCGCCAGAGAGTCGGGAGGACTTAAGAAAATCAGTCATTCTCAGATTTGTCACCACTGAATATTTGAAGGAAGTGCAGATTCTTTAGTAATCCCCCCAACCCTCTAAACTTCCTCACATGAACCCAGAACACAAAGCTTTCTGCAATATGAGTTCCACATCAACATATTTTTGTTTCAAAAGTGAAGAATTTTCGGCGCGCTTTGCGCGCCCTAATTCACCCCTGAAACAGTGGTGTTCACATTTGCAGGAAAAATCTGAAAACTTAGCTACTTCTTAGAAGCCTGACGGAGACATGCCATTTCCGGCTGTCCAAGGGGTCGCGTTTTTCAAAATTTTCTGTACGCCCCTCCAGCTAAAAATAGTCTTTCTAGGACTACCGTACTCAAATGCTCTCATACAAACCTGTCATCAGATACCTTTCAGCCCTGTCAGTTTTGTAGTCTTTGTAGATGGATTCTTTAGTTAATGAAGTGTAATTTTTTTTAACAATGTTCAATGTTGCAGAGCAGTGGCTTAGCAGGGGTGATTATGCGCTTCTTTAAAAAAGTGAAAAATTCGAAACTTTGCCATTCGAGACACCAGTCAAATACAGTTCGATTTTCCCAAGTTTTCCTTCATAAAATTCTGAATTCTTCCTTAAAGAAGTTCCATATTTGAAATTATTAGTTTTAAGGCAAAATTTTCCGCGCCCTTCGCGCGCCTTAAATTGCAGGCCTTAAAGCTGTAAGTGATCGCTCATAAAGCATTCAGTGGATAAATTGTCCTAGCCGCACAGTGCTGTTTCTTAAAAACTTTCTTCAATATATGCTTTTTTTGTCTCAAAAAGGCAACAAAGTTTTTAATTTGTCGCCGAGGGGCCTAAATCCGCACTCCTTACATAACGCGATCTTCAGAAGACACGGTATCTCAGATATATGCTAATAGGAAACGCAGATTCTCCGCTAGTGCCCCAAATATGCAAATTTCCTTATAGGTCACCTTGCATTAAATCTATTTTGTGCAATTCAAGCTCCATATTTACAAATGTGTAAAGGACCCAAATTTTTCGGTACGTAGGCCTAATTTATACACTAGTGTTCACACTTAAGGAAAATCAGATTTATTTAAAAAAAAGTTGTTATTTCTCGTAGAAAAAGCAAATAAAAAAGCATAAAAATGGACCTTTTGGTCAATGGGATAGGATGAGTTGCATGGTACAAAATTGCAGCCCCCCCCCCCCCCCTCAACACTTCCTTTAAGGCCACAAACTAACAGATCAACTATTACGATATCGGGAAACCTCTATATGTTATTGCCCACAGTCAGGTCTGGTTACGCCACTGCCCCCTACCTCTCAGTAGAAGTTTTCAACCAGGACATGCTACCCCTCTGATCGAAGCTCGCAATCTCGGCTTTCATGACATTATCAAATTTTTGTACCATGACCACTGGAATTTTGAGCTACAGACCCTTGAATGATAGGGACGCCATAATAGCTACTCAAAAACGGCATTTCACAGAGCGGAGTAATACCATAAAAAGGCACTGAAATTGGTCAGATTGCCTTGAATTTTGCACAGTCTGTATTTGAAATTAGTTCCTACAAAATCCAAATCGAAAATGATCATATTTTGTAAGTAACACGGTCAGAGACAACATCCCATAAAAAATTTTTATGGCGCTTTTTCTGCCAGTAAACTTTTTCCTAGGCACAAGTATTGGAGTTACTGGTCCGCTACCTCAAGCTGAAACATTACTTCTACTAATGAGTAGCATTATTCCTGTAATTTTAAAATATTACTGGTAATATTTCGTATATCATTCACCTGTGTACCAACAAATGAAGTACTTATCATTAAAAATATATAAAATTTGCTTTATGTAGGAAAATTTTGGATGAACATTAATATTTAATTTGTAATTGTAGGAAATAATTGACCCATCTTATCAGATTTTTTGAGAAATGGAAAGGCTTTGATGAAACGACCAGGGGTCGACTGTTCGAGAAAATGTAAACATTGCAGCATGCTGTTTTGGGGGTCCAACTATTTCATTTTCTTGTCGAAAACCAGATAAAGTACAATGGCAGCAAAAAGTGCTCTTACAAAAATCCATCGGACGGGTAAACTTTGGGCGAAAAACCGCGTGAGCATCCAGAGAAACAAATTTGGTAAGGTTGAGAGCAGGCACCTTTCATCTTTGTAGCGGATTCGGTCCTAGCATACACTCAGCACTGTTCACACTACGGTATACTGACTAACGTGAGACTGTCACTTGTGGGGGTTATTGTCTGTCATTGCGCAAACTTTGGCCAATGTTTCAATGTTGAATAATGACAAACGAAATGAAATCACAGTCAATTTTCTCAAAAAAAAAAAAAAAAAATGGAATCTTACTAAAAGTTAGAATACCCTTTAAATTTTAAATGTGCTGGGCAGTCTCATCAAGAACTGCTCAGTCCCAATCAACTACACGCCTAGCCTAGTCCTTTTAAAAAATGACACAGCCGAAGTAAGTTTCTCCGTAAATGTTCTTTGAGTACACCTTGACATAAAGCGAATGTTTTGCCTTCTCAGTTATGTCCATAAATACCGAAATAGGACAATGTGAATTCCCAATTACAGGCCAGACTCGGCCCATTTGAAACCTGAAAGGGAAAAAAGGTATGTGAGCTCGTCGCAAGATGGTGACGTCATTGGAGGCACAGTTACCACCACTGTACCAGGGAGCTCACAATCTCTATTCATGTGCATGGTAACACACGCTTGTTAGCGAGTACATAATTGCAAATACTGGTGCTACGATAGCAGTGAGCATGGCCACTGACTACATTGTGAATTGTGCATTGCATGGTGACTGTTTAATATTTGCAATGGCGACTTCACCAAACAGCTCATATAGTGAAGACCTGCACGTAGTGGGGACGAGCTTGTTGTGGACTGTCTGTACATGTTTATAGCTGTTTTGTATAGTGCCTGAACTCCCCCTCTCTTGCACAAAAACAGAACTGTTTTTACACGCAAGGAATGCATGCGAACTTATTGGCCAATGATTTTCTCTGATTCGCCCCATGGTGCCCACCTTTCACTCTATATGTTGGACGAGTATTGTGATGCAATCATTTTCATGAAGTTGCTAAGATAGTTAATTAGTTCTACATCTAGATGCTCTTTCTTAAAATAGGGCGGGGTTTGTGCCGCCAATTGTGTCATAAAAATCAGGTGACCTGTTGCAGCATTTTTTGAAATTGGATTTTAAGCCTTTTCCTTCAAATATCATTTATGCCAAATTGCACAGGTTTTCAAATGGTGTGTGAGATGATATTCATAAAATACTGTATCCAATCTTGCACTACACAAAATTTTTGTGGCTGTGTCATGCCCACTTTGAGTATTTGAAAATGGCCTCGAATGTTGACATTTGATAGCAGTTTATCTCAGGATTAACTGAAGGAGGATGTATTCTTTTAATGCACCATAATTTGATATCCTTTGCTCCATCATTTCAGAATTGGTTGTACGGTGTGCATTGAACCAAAATTATTGTGTCTCTATTGTACCAGAATTGTAATCAAAACTGCTTCTCACTGAGGTAGCTTAATTGGGTAATGAACCATGGGTCTGGTAATATAATTGACAACTGCAGTTTTTCCCTAAAGACTGCGGCAGCTATTACAGATCTCCTAAAAGGTTAATATTCCGTATGGCATTACTGTCACATACATTACATTAGGGCGGCCACGGTAATCATATTTCATTAATTGATATCACCAGCAGTTCCACCATGATATCGCAATATCGCACATTTAAAACTGTACATTAATCTTGAAATTTGGCATCTGCATGCTAATAATCATAGGCTATACAGAGCCCCCCCGTATTGCAAAGACATACACAGTATAGATAAACCAAACCGATCATCAGAAATATATTTAATTTACGACTTTTGCCTTTGAAAAAAATCAAAGTGAAACAAATCTGTCTGCTATTGTTTTCACGGGTAACCCTGGTACCAGGCAGACATTTACTAGCCAGTTCCCAAAATTACTACCCCGTTCCTTTGTAAAGGACGTGACCAGCAAAAATTCTTTTCATCATTTTTGCACTGTACTATGACTGATATTAAAAATGTTAACAATGAAACTAGCACATTATTTACTGTATTGGATTTGATTTGAAATGAATATACAGTTATTTCATGAAATACAGTGTACCATACAATGGCTTTTGATTATCACCCAACGATGATGGTCACTGTGCGGCAGTCAGTATCCATGCCTGCACAATGCAAACTTTGAGCTTCCCTGCACTCTGTACTATGCTACTGACAGTAGAGGCAATTTTACTGCTAGCAGTGTTAATGCACCAAGAGTGCTAAACTGTTAATGTTCCCATCAGAGTATCCTGCTATTATATTTTTTGCTCAAATTGTTCGTTCTGAAAACTGCATTGAACAGCCTGCAAAAAATCTCAAAATGCAAAGTTTGTACAACAAATCCTCAAAAAATTCCTGTAATCAGTGATTTGTGCTGCAGTACCTAGGTGAATTTAACAAACCAGTGCTATTACTAGGGCTTTAACAGGCACAGCCCTAGAACAGAGGCATGATCAGTGCAGTGCAGCTAAGCTTTTTTTACAGTCTCATGTAAATCTAGGTTAGCGTTACTCATGTGTACTGTATGTGTAAATCATTTGTATGACATAATTTTGGGAATTCCCTATATAGTTAACTCAATGGAGAAGTCCCTTTGACTTAACTGTGTAAAGGTTGGTTCCAACGTCATTTTCAAGAACAGCCTGCTGGTAACATTTTCATTGTTTAACCTTACAAAAATTATTTCAAAATGAATGAAAACAGTTATCTTTCCAAATTAACGAAGCAAGTTTGTAGGAAACATAGACATGAGATCGGAAAAAAAATCTCAACCTATTTTCATGGCTTTTGCTTTGGTTGTACCTTGATTGCATATAAGAGCCAGTAAGTCAGCTTATATGCATGCCATATGTGATGCTTGATGCATACAGTACAAACTACATGCAAGGGTTTTACATTTGTAGAAATTTCTTCAAAGCATGCACAGTTGTACAGTAGATTGGTTGGGTTTTCTATAGCTTGGGCTTAAAAAGTTTCTTTGGGGAATGTGGTGAAAAATTTGTCCCATTGGTAAATTAAAAAAAAATGCAATTTAGTCAGAAAAATGCAATTGCAGCTCACAAAATGCAATTGCCCACTTGTCCAATCCCTGGCCTAGCCCATTACTGGAAAGTATGCTGACCGTACTGTGCTGAATATCTTTGGCATGTGGCCAAGACTTGCACTCCGATTTGATGGCGTGATTTTTTGCTTTTGCATGCATGTGCACTGTACTTAAACTCATACTTCCTCAATCAAATTAAGAAATGAGATGACTGGCATAAAAATTCAGTGGCTCAAATACAAAACTTCCCAGTGGTGGCCTAAGGTACATGTTATTGTATCCCAGGGTGCAAATGGCCAACCCATGTTTTAAAATCAACTGCAAGTTTGTTATGAATTAAGCAGTGGTTGTGGTGCAGTACCTCTCCACTAAATAAATAACACCATGACATAGCCAGCTATGCCTTCCCATCCAATGACATGAAAGTATTTAAGGTGGAGTGGGCATAGCTGCTACCGGACATTAGTTAGGCTTGGAACTCTTTCCCTGAATTTTATAAAGCATGTAGGACTAATGATGAACCATTCTCAAAATTATTTTCTCAGTGGATTTGATGACAAAACCATTAAATTCATGGGGTAATCCGGGCATAGCTGGCATACTATAATTATGCTGTGGTAAGGATTATATTTCTGGTTAGGGTGAAGTTTATTTGACCATAGCCCTGAGCACATATCAAACACAACACAGCCTAGGGGTTTTATAAATAGACTTGAATTCCCTTGAATTTTGAAACAAACTCAAAAATGCATAATGCTTACACTGAGTCTGAGAGGATTAGCGTGGGTGGCTATGAATAGTTTTGTGTTACATATTAAATTTTCAAAATTTTGCTAGAGTTAGAGTACAGTATATGTGGTAAATCAATATAGAACATGGTAATGTTATCCTAGGCATTTTTATAGCATGACTTATTTAAAGTCATGTTATGTCAAATTTTGCCTCAACTGAGTCAATTCTTCATTTCAGGCACATGTAGCTCCTATTCACCAGTGAAACAGCATGGACAAACAGGGAATTCACTTTTTCAGCAAAGTAGGCATCTGACCATGTCTCATTCCATATTACCAGTACCCCAAGATGAAAGGAATTTTTCACACTTCCAGAAAGTAGAAGTAATCAAACCCGTACAGGTGCTACATTTCCATTCATGTGCATTGAGGTACCAAAAGGATATACCAGGCAATGAATTTCCTAAAAGTGAGGGCACTGTGACAGATGAAAAGTCTATTACAGAAGAGGAGGAGGAGCCAATAATTCCTACAAAAGATGAAACAGGAAAACCACTTAGCAACTGGGCCCGAATGAAGATTATGATGAAGACGTACGGTTACGTCATAATTCCTGTCCACTGGATAATTGCACCTCTTTGGTTCGGATCTTTTTATTATGCAATTAAGATGTAAGTATCGTAGTTTTCATTTGGTTTTTAATATAGGTGGGTACAGTGGATGGAGTGAGCAAAAAAGAGAACAACATGGTTTGTATTAGTTGCATTTAGAAAACAGCTTACACTCTATGAACCAACTTGCTTTTTTTTTTCTTTTGAGATTGGGTATGGAATAGGGGCAAAAAAGAGCAGGACTCAGTGTTACAATTACCTATTTGCCAACATACTGTAGTTACAGCAGAGTTGCCAAGTCTCCCTGATTCTGCAGAAGATTACCTGAAAATTTCACCTCCAAACATAAAAAAAATAAAATCTTCCTGACTGAGAACAGAATTTTACCCATTGAAATACACACAAATCCTGAAATCTTCCTGATTTATGAGGCAAATCTTCCTGATTTCAAGACCTCAATGTTGGCAGCTCTGAGTTACAGAATAGCAATATCATAAATACTTTACTTTTTTCATAAGTAGTAAATAGTTGAAATGCTGAAAAACTTTTGTAAATGTTTTTGGAAAAGCCATTAAGAGTTCCTCTTTTTTTCCAAGAAAGTGTTTTTTTACCCTAATCATGCATGTTTGTGGCAGCAAAAAGATAAAAAAATGAAAAACAATTTTTCAGATTTGTGTCTTAATCCTTTACAAAGTCTGTTTTTTCTGTCACGTTAAAAGATGTTCCCTGCAGATTTGACAAAAATAAAACATGCAAGAAACATACTCCTGTAACTTTTTATCCTTAAATTTGGGGAATATTTTTTTTTTAACCCTTTTCACTTTGCTCATATAGATTTAATTAAATTTCATGTTGTATTAACGCAATTTACAGTATAATGGCCAATGAATTGGAAATCTTCTCCATTTGTTACAAATTGCTTGTGTTCTTTCATATACTTTGCATATACGTACCTCGGCTAATATGATTAATTTGTTGGAAAAGTATGGGAGTGTTTTTGTACATGTAAAATATTGCAAAAACTATCAACTGTTGGTTTTTAAATGTAACCAGGGCATTGCAAACATGAAAATACTTTTTAAACTTCTGAAGTAGTAGCCATGATACAAACAGTAATGATGGGCAATTTAGACTTCAGACATATCATCTGTAAAGAGATTAGTCTTCAAACAACATATCTAAAATGGATTAGCAAAATGCTCTATTAATAGCACTCTGGATGATGGCAATGGCATGAAGGCATTTTGTTTTAGCCCTAAGTGGTGTTGGTCAGGTTAAGCTGTGCCATACATGCAGTTTGTAATAAAGTTATTTCTCTCATTGCCACCTTCCATGAATATTCATATAATGTTGATTCCTTTTAATTGTTACATTTTATATTTTTCAGGGGAGTAGATATTGAACCTGTCTTGAGTAAGGTAGGGGTCAGTGAACACCATATTGAAACCTTGAAGAATTCAAAGGCAAGTACAGCTGTCATGGCGTATGCTTTGTACAAGATCTTCACTCCGTTGAGGTATACAGTGACTCTTGGGGCAACGGAGGTTACAATTAGGACACTCAGGAAAAGAGGGTTTATCAAGCCGACACCTCCAAAAGAGAAAACATACAGACAGTCTTTGAAAGATACAGTTGAAGGGATGAAAGAAAAGATGAGCAAGGATAGTTGAAGATGTAAGTAGCCTGTGAATGAGGTGCTATGTGCATGTGGAATATCAGACATTAGCACACCACTGTCTTATTTTTCCAATCAAATTTTCTTCATTACATAAATTTAATAGAAGTGGATATTAATTTAAAAAAAAAAATAAAAAAATAAAATGTATGCCTTCTTGCCAATTACTTCATGTTGAGCAGAACTGTTACATTAATACCTCAACTTCAAAATCTGTGAATATCAGAATGTTCTGGTTTTCTGACCTTAGTTTTAAAAATATAGTACTGATCAGAAGATTGCAAAACAACAGCATAACAAAAGCAGTATGTATCTTTACATACAGCACACCAATGTGATCTTCATGTATATTGTGAACATTTAAAGAGGTACTGTACATACAGCCCTCTTATGGTCAGTGCTGCGGAGTTTGCTGCTCATATTGGATCACCTGCTATATATGTTCTGTTTTCTGAGATGAAAATGTGTGGAAATATAATGTGTTGAGTGCGTATGGTTAGTAAAGTCTGCTTTATCATATGCTTCATTCCTCTTGCAGAAAATTTCATCCTCTGGGATCATTTGTGTGAATTGAAGAGAAATTTTATTTTGAGAACACAAACAAGAGACGAAAAAGCGCTACTGGAAGGATGAAAGGTTGTATTGAACCCACCAGAAAATTACGCAAAGATATTCACTTATATAATAAATTATTAACAATTGTTGAACAAAACTATGGATGAGACTTGTTTGAGAGTTAACTGTGTAGAAACAGACAACAGCAACGGCTTACAATAGTTGAAGAGTAATGGATCTTTTATAGGAGTAAAAATGTTGCATAGCAGATTTATGACAGCAGTGGGACTGCAAATTCTGTATTTGTTCTACTGTAGACATGATTCTTTTTGTGAATGAGATTTATTTGAAAATATGTAGCCTTATTTTCAGTATAAGTAAAATTGCATGATGTTAGCAGTATCTTGTAGGGCAACAGCATCTAGAACTAGAAAGAAGCAAGAAAGGTAACAAAATATGTGATGATGGGGGAACGGGGGGGGGGGGGGAGTCATTGAAGTGGGGAGAGAGAGAGCTGGTATTACTTGACTTGAGTGTAGCTTATGTTTCATTGCTCCAAGAGTAACATTTACTATCAAGTGTGTAAGAAACAGTACATTTTAGCAGCTGATGAAGCAAGTGGTGACAGAAGTGGGATGGGAGATATACAGTACTGTAGTTAAATCTTTGCTTTTAATGGGGTGAGATGTTTTCCATCATGTCTTTGTAAAGGCT
This sequence comes from Holothuria scabra, assembly GCA_037179385.1. Lineage (NCBI taxonomy): Eukaryota > Metazoa > Echinodermata > Holothuroidea > Aspidochirotida > Holothuriidae > Holothuria > Holothuria scabra. The sequence continues at coordinate 37,203,246 of CM074182.1, read as the reverse complement.
TCTTATGAAAGTGTACTGTTTGTGTAAGTTATGTTCACAGTTTGTTTAGCATTACAGAGCCAGTATTGTTTTGTTACTGTGTAAAAAGTATTAACAAGAATTTGTTTGACTTTGAGAATGCCAAAGAGGGAGGTGAATGATTCATCAGGAATCCTTTTGTAGTTTGTGATTCTGCATATCATATTCATCAATTAAACTAAATAATGATTTACAGAGCTGTTATGGCTTGTGTCTGGACTGGATTCATAGTGAATACTATGCATGGAAACTCGTGTAAGTTGCACTTACCCAATGAACCTTTCTTAATATTGGGTATTCCCATAGGGTGTAAGTTGCACTTACCCAATGAACCTTTCTTAATATTGGGTATTCCCATAGGGAAGATTGGGTGAATAGTTTATGTAACTGTGTTTTGTGTTGAGATTATTTCACGGTATGTAAATTTAAAATACATACAGAGGCATGCTTTACCAAATAATTATGTACAGTGTCAGGCTGACCTGCAGAAATAATGCTCTCATTTTATCAAAACAAGTTTATTTATTTCAGTTACATGACATTATCTTCACAAATACTGTAATTGTGTGTGTTGGTGTGTGCTTGTGTCTGGGGGAGGAGGGGGGAGGGCACCTCCACAAAAGTTGTTATGCAATGCATAAATATTTTGATCATTCAAAGACTTAGGCATATGTTAGTGAATACTGCCCTCACATTGCAGAAGATTCAGGGTTATTCTTCTACAGATATTAAACCAAAGTACCAAGCATGTTAGTCATTCTTGTGTAGTCAAACAATTTTCCTTCTTGAAAAAGTCTTGTAAATTATAGAGCCTTCCCTTTTGTCCAGATGCAGTTTTGCAACAATATTTGGGGAACTCAGATTATAGTATGTCCATATCTTTACTACACTACTTTAAGTTTCACACGATTTTGTTTTGCTGGGATTTTTTTTTTTTTGGGGGGGGGGGGGCAGACTGGGAGCAGACACCCCTAAACTCCCCTATTTTCCAAGCATATGTATTAATTCATTACTACTCAAAATTTCTCGCGATATGGGTGAGGGCTTTAGAAATTTTGATGGTGGCATCCCTGAACTGCCCTTGAACCACCCCTGTCTTTTTCCTCTGTGAAGTCATTCTATGTGTCATATTCACATGGAAAGTAGCAGGCGTTACCAAAAAAAAAACAAAAAACTGAATAAAGACAATTTTAAATGTGTGCTAGTGAAATGTAAATAGTGTAGCCTATTTACTGTGCAGTAATTGGCCTTTCTGAGGAATGAGGAACAGTTCTTCTTCTGTGAGATTTCCAATCTCTGTAGCTAACAACTGTCTCTACAGTTGTAGTTGGTTCAAGGACATTGAGAGGAGGAGTAAGGAGGGCCAGGGCTCCAAATAGAAAATGTGGGAAGGTGGCATTCTTTTTGTGCCCAACAAAGACTGAAATTCTTATTCAGTTCCATAAAGTGTGTCAAAAATTTATAGTACTTCCTGTAGAATATGTTCGAAATTGATTCAGATAACATCTATTCACCCTCAAAAACATTACAAATTTTCCAAAACGGCCATATTTTTTCCCACTGTATTAATTTGTTCAAAAACTGCATCAACTCCCTTGCAAATTCCCAGTATAGCACCAAATTAATCTAAGACCCACAGAGATACAAGCAATTCCCTTGAGACGATCGCCTAGGTTGGCGTTTCGAAGAGTGTGCAGCTCCCCCCCCCCCCCCCCACATACTTGAGAAGAGCTATCTACACCTGTGAAACTTTGACATTTTCTTCCACCATGAAAGCATTAAAGTGCTGTGTGTTAATAATGCTTCCAAATGAACGTTTTTAATCTTAAACACAATTTGTAGAGTCACTGCTCAAAGGGCAAAACAGTTGATCTACTATGCAGTTGATTTCTGTTGGAATGTTTGAATGCTTAGAAATTTAAAACCAGCTAGAGCAGCGTACTTGCAATTCCTTTTTTTAATATGGTAAGCTTTTTATCAATTCCAAATTGTGATCTTTTCAATTACCTTAAGATTCTTGCTTGCTTCACTCCAACTTACGATTAAAATTCCTATTGACCATATTGTGCCTACTGTGATTAAATTTTAAAAAATTTTTTGCGACAAAAAAATTTTTGTGCTTCACTCCATGTGAAAAATATGTCTGGAGAGATTTGCCAATAGTCTATGAAAATACTCGATAAAAAAAGTATTTCACGTAGTGCAAGTAGCCCGTGTTTAAGACTGTAGCAGAAAAAAAATTACAGTGTAGCTTTAATTGTGCTTGCACATCGACTCTGGTGTAATTTGTGGTAGGCCACTCAGCTGTTACGTAACAGCTCTCTGGTTAAGCTTGGCCTATAAAGGGCCTATGCAGTCTCCATGACCTTATTTGATGTTTTGTTGTATTAAGATAACGATAAAAAAGAACGATAAAAGTTAAAAAAGAAGATGGAAACTTAGACGCTTTCAATGAATGAAAGTTTCAGAGAATAAATCTAAGGGACTTCCAAGTTTGAAGATTAAGTGTATGTCTTTATCTTAATATCCTGCAATATCGAACACTTACAGTATGTGGCAGCTACTTCTGTCAATAAATTCAAAAGAAGCATCTGATTCATCTATTCAGCATTTTTTGTTTTAAATATCATGTTTTTGTTCTCATGACTGTGATATTAGCCTTGTAATATTTCATAGTTTTATGATCTACATGTATATGCCAAACTATCAGAATCATCCAGCTATCTCATCTAGTAAGTTGGTTTGCTTTGTGTTGAGCACAGTAAGGTGTCGTTTGTACATGCAGTGTATCGATTTCCATGCACGTTAAATAAAGAACAATCATATACTGATATGATGATTCGTGCAATGACTTAAAAGTCACAGAAAACAAAGTTTGTACTTTCTTCCATTATTTGTTTATCCTTTTCAGTTTTAAAGCTTGCCTTTCTCAAAGCTTAGTGGTCATCTTCCTTATTTACTTAGTGTACAACGTGCACAATACTATGACAATTGACTTATTAAACCCTCCTATCGGATGATCCCGCCGTGGATATTCATCCGACCCAAAATCTGGCATACACAACGAATTCTAGGGGGACTAACTCAGAGTAAGATACAGCCCGCCATTTTTTAAGGGAGGGACAAAATTCCCCGGGAAAGATCCGACAGAGGCAAGGTTTTAGCTAATTACCTTATAAGGTAGGCAGCTCTGGACTAGCAAGGAGCATCTATTACAGCCATATACCGACAGTAATTAAACAGTACCTTCTCTTCTACTTGTAGTAGCCATATTTTCAACTGGTTTGAGATCACGTCATATTGGAGAGAAAATTTGCACATTTCTTCCATATCAGCCCCATCTTGCGAATTTATAGGGTTTTTTCTAACTTTTAAATCTCTCACTACCCACAACCTCCACGGACGCTTTACTTGAAGCACTTCACTGAAATTTGTCTAGCTAGAGTTCCGAGCTTTATTACTTTATTTAACAGGAGCATATCTAGGAAGTTTCAAGAAAGGGTTGACCTTTTATGTTCCTGGGGAACCCTATGAAAATTTTTCTATTTTGGGGAGGAGGGAAGGAATGCAAGTTCGGCTTCATTTGACACATTCATTTTGCAGCATATTTAAACACACATGCCAGCCAATTACCGGGTGGGGGGGGGGGGGGGGGGAGGAGGGAGAGAGGTTGCGTCCCCGTCCGGTTCAGCAACTGTCTTATATAATTACCCCTCTAGTAGGCTAGTGTTTTGGATGACGACCTCCGGGTGACCTATGGGCAATCTGGTGTCTGATAAGCATAGACAGCGAGGATTTGAGATTATGCAGTATCTCCTTGTCAAATCTGAAGTGACAAAAGAGTTAAAACAAAAAATTTGGTTAAACATAAAAATGTCATCTCTTGAATTGCTGTTGATAAGACCTAAAATCAATCAATTCTTCCCAAAATTATGGGTTGGCAAAGACCAAAGTTATTGTAGCTATAGAAGAGAACTTTTACATCCTGTGTAAGACTTACTTCGCATAGAAGTGATTATTTAGTCTTCCTTGGTCTGGTATAGCCCATGCCTTTTAAATCGGTATTTGCTCCGTACTTTGTACCTACACTACAGTGCCTCGTATTACGCACAGAGTTTATGTTCTAAATATAATAGACTGATAATTTAGATTCAAAACATAACTTTTGAATTGCCCTTTAAAGTTTATAATCACCTATTGAACAAACTGGAAGACTCGTCACTTAAGCAAGTACACAAAGAGTGAGACTTGATGATGATTATCTTATCTCCTCGAATAAAAGTTCAAAGATACTGCACAGGGTAGTATTCTGTAAAAAATCAATATTTTTAATAGCGCTGAATGCACATGATGCTGCATACTGACTAATCTGGCAGGCTAGTGATGGTTAGAATTTCCCGGGTTTCATCAGCCTTATTTTCGGTAAGTATTTTAATTACTAACAGCAAAGACGACTGCGAGGATGCCAAACCCCATACAAATCAAAGACAGTCCAACCCAAGCCCCATAATGTACAATTCAAAGGCAGACAAATCTCGCCCCAAATAACAATTTTTGTAGTAGTCGACAGAAAGTCTCAATTGGTACATATCTTTGACTGAAAGCTAGTTTAAAAAATGCAACTGTTTCTAATATTATTTGGAATGTACTGTACCGAGAGTGTTCTGATTACACATTGGATCGGGTATTTATACTCACCCTGAAGCAATAAACTATAGGATTGGAGCATACGTATTAGTTGTTGGAGGGTTTTAAGTGATTGGTCTGGGGGAGGAGATTTGGTTTATAAAACCTCAGCAATAATTGTTACAGGTTGGTTTTGATTATGATACAAAAATATAAAAAAGTTTAAAACGATTCCGTTTCCCCCGTGTTAAAGTGTCGTCAACCATAGGCCTTCATTTTATACAAGCAACAACAGTAAGCATTATTACCCGTGTTCCCCAAAAAGCTTTCAAGGGCAAGTGGACCAGTCTAAAAAGGTAAGATTCCTTTTAATCGAACGAAGGACTAATTTTAAAATTATGAAAGGAATCTTTTACTGCCTTGGCAAGATTTTTCACGGCAAAACTGTTGTGTATTTTATTTGCTAAACGATGATTGGGAAGTTAATATTTTGCTTTAAAGCTTAGGTAGTCTGTGAAGCGTAGTTTTCAGAGTTGGTCGCCTCACCGGGCACAGGAGAGCCGTATCCCCTTTCCCTGTTGTGAAAGGCTATCCACATTGGGAAAGTTATCAAATTTCTACAGGGAGCCTCAATCCGTTTGATAACAAAATCCCCATTACCCTCAGTCTTTTACCGAGACAATATGCTCATTTTGTATACTGAAGGGGCTAACTTTTTCAGTAGCGAACCCTAATTTTCCTTTAAAACTCGAAATTTGAATTAAATTTGAATCTAATTGCGAATAATTTTTCGGAATTTCTTCAACAAACCTCTGAAATTTTCGACTTATATTCGTGAAAAAGCCGATATTTTTGTCGGGGCTTTCTGTTATCTCTCTGAAATTTTCGACTTATATTCGTAAAAAAGCCGATATTTTTGTCGGGGCTTTCTGTTATTGGCCCCGCAAACTGGCAAAAGGGAGCTTGGCTCCTTGTCAGGCAATCACATTACCCACAAGTGGCAATTAGTGTTGAGTTTTGCTATTTTAGTCGCTCTGTTTTCTATCTACATCAATGTTTTTGTTCGATCTATACCGAATAGTATAGTTCTGTTTCAGTGGAGAAATGCGGGCCTGAAATGCGCTCCTTGAATTACCGTCTGGTATTTTCCATTCATAAATTCAACAGTTTAGAATAAACGCTGAATTCAATACAAAATGGTCATCTTAGAAAGAAAAACGCTTATCAAAATTCAATATTCACAGAGTGAGCTGTAAAAACTAAAAACCTCTCTTACACTAGGAAATTTACGTGTGCTTCTTGAAAGATACTCTTCTGGAAACTCCCTGGCTTTCAAGACCTTCATTTGCGCCCTCGCTTCTTCACACCCCCCTTTTTATTTAATTTTTATTAAATTGCGTTTGTTTTACAAGGAAATTTCATCCTTTTAAAACCAATATTAATTGGCAAAGAGTGGTAAATAATTAAAATATTTCCCTTAAGACTATCATTTGACAATTTCTGTGCACCTACTGCTAAGGCTAACTATCAATACATTCAAACTATCCTATTTATATGTTATTTTGTATGTTTAACAAGACCCATTATCATGTATTTTATGGACTATTTTCTAAGAATAACCGCATTGAAATCAAACACGCACCTACTGCTTGCAAATAATTGGATTTGGTCCAAAATACCTCTCCGATCGCTGGAAAAGGTATCTCCCATACAGGCCTGTGTACCGTACATAAGTGGACACACTTGCAATATTGTAAAAATAAACATAAAATATCAAAAATATGCTGATGGGACGCTGCCCCTTCTACCCTTACCTCCTGGCTGCGCGGCGTCTGCCCCACTATACCCTCCAGGACATCTACATTAATTTTATTCATTAATGAAAATAATTATTATTTTGTTACATCTTTTATATTCCCTCAGTTTCCACTGAAGGAAAAAATAATTAAAAGATACATCCCAAGTCCAGTATCCAGGAATTTCCGTGGTGTATGCGAAGTGACGAAATTTGGAATAATGAATACCGGTACATCACAGTGCATGGCAGCAGGTCCACTTTTTAGGCGGAGCGCCACCATTTGTTGGTTCGTAGCTTGCACCAAAGTTATCGTGAAGATGCTTTCCAGATGGCTGGATTTAGCTATTTGAATTAGGCTTTGCGATTTAATTTTTAACAGCCTGATTTAACTAGCTGCGCACACGGCCTCTTTTACAGGTGCGAGTTAGATCGTTTCCCCTATACTCAGATGGTTATGCGGAATACCACGCACAACGGGCTATAGGCTCCGTTTTGAAGTCTTTGGAATGACCCAACCAGTGCCCTCCCCTATGGAAACTTTTGGACATTTGAGGGTCCTTTTATGCAATATATTGAGGCAAAAACTAAGTTCTAGATGCATCCACCGTCAAAAAAGGTCGTTCCCTGTTCCGAGGAAATAAATACTTTAGACCTAGGGAAGGGGGGAGCTTGGCGCGGATCTCCACCATCAGCTGGAACGGGGAAGTAATTACCAATTACTTCTTCCTGATCTCTGGAAACTATCACTTCCCAAACACTCCAACATGCATCTGAATCACCTTGGTCTTGAGAGTCCAAGTTTAAAATTAATTCAAATGCTGAAGCAGGGGCTGTGACAGTACAGCCATCGATTTGGGAAAAATGCTCGCCGTCCTTGAAGATACTCGGAGGTTTTGGAAGGTGTAGAATTGAGGATTGCTTCAGTTGGAACTATGATGTCACTCATCCACGCTGAAAGCTAGCTACACTCCTCACCCCTGTATAATATTGGTTCATCCATCAATATGTTGGGGCTCGGGTGGTCGGAGGCGGAAATTTTTCTCCGCCCTACTCACTCCACTTCCCATATCTGTGGAGAGGCAGTTTGCAGTACTCTTCTGTAATTTAATTACATCATTGCATTTGTAAGAGGTAAATGGAATGCAAAAAGTTTGTTTGAATATTCAGTGTTTACGTCATGCTCTTTATCATTTGAATGTTATGTAGTTTCCGTTGTCAATTCATTTGCATAGAATATTAAGTTACGTAATGACAAGTTAGTTGTGATAAGTTTTCTATGAGTTGAGAAAAGAACTGATTTGGTCGCAATACAGTTACCGGTAAGTTCGTTTTCGGCCAGTCTCTTGTCGAGTCATTATTTTTACTTGTCTATGTTCGTCTCTACATCGCCAACGTTTCCCACGTTAAACAACCATTTCCATAACATTCCCCTCGCTTCCATCTTCATTGCATTTCTTCTCTTCTTTTTTCTTCATTTTCTATCTTTTCACTCTCTTCCCTCTTCTTTCTCCTCCTTCTTTTTCTCGGCTTCTCTCTTTTTTCTTCCTCATCAATAGGGGGCCATGGCCGCCCCCGACACACGCCAGTGCAATAGGATGTAAAGTCATGCCCATGTTTCGAGAAGCTATATTCTCATTACCGGGTACGACTTCAGTCGTTGAGTGACGTAAAATTATCTTGGCAATAATTGGATGAACAAAGAATTATTTGTCAGGAAGGGTACCACAACCGTTATTTTCTGCTATCAATAACATAAGCAACATCAAGTGACTTGGTTTTAATGCATCTGAGCATTTTCGGGTGTCGAACTGAATCTACCCAATTTTTTACCAAATCAAAATTAGATTCCAGAGTGCACTTTAATGATAAACATACCTAAGCTTGTTTTCTTTGTTTTCTGTCACAATCATTCGTGTATATATCAAATTTTCACTTACTACTTGGGGCGCTTCCATCTTCAAAAATCGGGTAAAAGTTCCACGAGTAGGTTTTACTATTCTTCTATGTAGGCGTAAATCTAGAGAAATTGAAAACACGAAGTTGCATCAACAAAGGAATTCTGACAGTTTTGTGGTATTCACGATTCTTAATTCAGATTTGCCATCGTGATAGATGTAGTTTGTAAGAAGATTGTATCAATACTGAGTACGCATGCAAGGTTTATCAAAGTCAATGACATTATTTAGAAAGTATCTTCCTCACATTTCCCGCTTTACTCCTTGTGGTCGTTATTAGCACAAAATAAAGAAACTACGGTATTCTTGCTTAATTTAAATGCTAGCTCCAACTTTAAACCCGATTATCCCGTACTTAGTTTCTTTATTTTGTGCTAATAACGACCACGAGGAATAAAGCGGGAAATGTGAGGAAGAGACGTCTAAATAACGCCATTGACTATGGTAAACCTTGCATACATACTCAGTGTTGATATAATCTTCTTACAAACTATATCTGTCGCGATGGCACCAAACCGCGAGTAACATTTGCATTGTAATGACTTTGTGAATTAATAAATAAATTGGTAACACACACACTTGTTCAAAAAAAAAATCTGCACTGGCGTAGCCAAGATTTTTGTATGGGAAAGTAGCCAACTGCAAGACTCGCTCGCCGGTCTGAGGAAGGAACCTACAATCCTAAAAGCCTCTCTTCAAAGGGGCATTCAATATAAAATCTTTATTCTGAAAATTTGAGATTATGTCAAAAAATGAATCAATTTCTGAAACTCATCTTTTGGATTATTTAAAAGACTATCCATTCAGTGTTCATTTGATTAACATTCCTCCTCAATTTGAAGAGGCAAGTTTCGAGTACAAGGGAAGTAGATGACCCTTCTTTTTGAGAACTTCTGAATATTTAAGCACCCTAAGATGCAATCTCGTGCATACATCTCGCATCATTTTAAGATTTTTTCCAAATTCTCTCACCCTGTCCCACTCTCCTCCTCCCGTAAACAACAATAATTTTCTTCTGTCTAAAGTGACGTTTCAATATCGCTTTTACTCATAATTTTCACGTTTTCTGTATATTCGCAGACAATGTACTGTGGGGGATATTTTTCAGGGTGGATATTTTTACATGCATTGTAGCAAATTTTGCTTTCTTGTTATTTTTTTCATTGGCGAGTAGAACGCCAGACCGACGACCCCCCCCCCCGGCCAAGTTGGCCATGCGGGCTTGAGCAGTAACAGAAGGGCAATCTTAACGAAAAGGGTTGACTGATACGTTGCCTGTGGAGGGACTATGTGTGTGTCAGACACAGCTAAGACAACCGTAATGCTGCCAGTAGTTAGTTTGTTAGTTAAAAAGAGTTTTACGGCCCAGTTTCCAACCTATTGGTTCAAGTCGAGCCGGCCACGGCCGTTTTTCCAGTTGTGGTTCACTGCCTTGTTTTCTCCACTCCATTGCTTATACGCAGCATCACGCACCAGGTTCTGCGAGTGGAACAATGACTTGGGCGACGCCAAAGACTTGTGTCATTTGATTACTTTTAAACAAACCAATCCTTATCTAGACATGTTAATCCTTCTGTCTCCGTGCTTAAATCCGTCTTTAATCCCCGTTACATTTCACAGACCATGTAAACAGCAAGACAGCTCGGCATTTTTAACGTTTTGGTGTATGTGAATTATGATAAGAAAGAAATAATTTCACTGTTTTCTTCGCGGACGGCTTTAGAAACTTTGAAAGTCATTGCTGGTACTTAAGGGTAAGGTAGAGACTATGTGCCCTCGCTCATTCACATTTCTCATGGATGGTCGCAGCTAGAAGAATAAGAATCGGAGCCAGGTATGTCATATTCAGGGATGGGGTGTGGAGTTTTCGTCCCCCTAAACCAGTCACGGTAAAATTAATACCAGGGAATCGGTGTTCAGCATCATAAATTTGCTATTGGCAGAATCCAGATCGTCGCACCCATTTTAGGGGGATCATCCCATCCGACAGCTACCTTCCTGGTTCTATCCATTTCTCATCCAGCAAACGGTTTGTAGCAAGGCTTTCGGGCTAGTTTCTTGTCGTCGATATAGTAAATCACCAAGTGATGGGTACGTTTGAAAACAAAAAAAATATTTTTCAACGGAGGGATCCAAATCCAAATACAAATTTACAGAACAAATTGACTTCATTATTTACCAAATTAAAGAGTAATTCTATATGCTATCTCATCCAACTGCCATCTTGCTTTTGGCATCATGCGAAAACGTCTTCAGTTCGTTTCCATTACAACCATTTGCAGGGAAACCCTGACATTATTCATGGATGGATTAATCAGGGGCGAATTTAGAGGGGTGCATCAGGCGCACAACCCTAAAATTTTCTAATGATTATTTTTGACTCCAGATATAAATTAACTTCAATGTGTTAAGTGATATTTATTTGAAGGGATGGTGGGAGCTGTAAATTATGACAGTAAATTTTCAGTTACCCGTAAGCAGTTGACCCTTTGGGAGTCTATGAGCTCCGAAACCTACCTCTTATATTTACGTATGTATATCGTAATTGCCCGCAATAACTATCTGGCAAAAACTAATGGCACCGTGTAAACCCTACCCAAAGGGGATCCTAATTACTTCCTTCTTCGAGCGTCATCTATTGGTAGGAATACCACGTTGCTTTCAGTTTTTGCCAGGAAGTTATTGGGGGCAATTGCGATATAAATAGGAGGCAGCGAGGAGCGAAATAGAGTATAAATTTACTTCAACTGCTGCATCCGCGTGCGTAACAGTGCCCGATGTTTTGCCAAAAAGTTCGCTCTGGTGCATTTTATCAAATTTAACCCACTATTAAATTAACCGGTTCGCGACTTTCAAAATTTTTTGTACACCTTCACTCTGCGCAAACTGATGCGGACGCTCCGCTTAGATAGTCTTTGTGGCAGCGTAAAATATTTCATGCCCCGCACTCAAAATGCCGACGCTTTTCAGACTGTACACGTTCCACCTTAGTTCGGATATCTCGCACACACTGAGGCAATCGATCTTCAAACACTGGTTGGTGGCCATCATCGGGCATCGGCGCCCCCAATAAGAAATCCTAGATCCACCCTTGGTAACCTACCTACCTCGAATCCTAACATCGGTAAAAGTCCCGACCTCTTGGCTAGGCATTCTGTCATAGAACATCGAAAATTTAAACCTTCTATGGTATGTTCGGGTCCTAAACAATTTGTGGAAATATTGTAACAAAAGCAAGATAAATCGAGAAGTTCAACAGAGAACCCTTGTGAAAACACAGTTGGAACTTTGACGAATTAATCTGACGACGCTAACAGTTTGGCATATTTAAACAGCACATTCTTCAAAACATCTGACTGCAAACAGATGTAACATTTTTGGCGATCAACGCCTATACATGAGATTTGATATATTGCGCGCTTAACAGTCAGTACATGAATACTTTATGATTCAAAAACCTCCTTCTCGAATAGTTTGTTTGCAGAATGTATTATTTTACAAGTACCAAAAACCACACGATTGGTCTCGTACGACGCTTAGCAAACAAACTGATTACTCTTTCAGTTGGTGTACCTCTAAGTTTTCATATGACAGTCGGAAGGCAGATTGATGGCATTCTGACAAGGATGTTAACTCGAATGGTTTTGTTTAGAGACACCTATAACTCAAAACGGAAGCAAGTCGATTGCTACTTTTACCTATTTTTAATTCACCTGTTTCGATGAATTATGATACTGATAATTCTAGAGTCTTTAGAGTTCATGACGTTTGTACGCGTGATTGACAAATTCTATCCCGGGTCATAAAATATATTTATTTTCGATGCGAGAAGACTGTCACGTTTAAATGACCTATAAAGAGACAGAACTTTTCACTTCGTTGTTATCACGCTATATATAGGCAGGTATCCTAACGATTTTATTGTGTAAATGCTACGCACCACGAGATGGGTTTCAACTTTGAACTACTGGGAAACAGGGAACAACTGTTTGGTTGGTCTCCGTTCCTTCTATCTTTCGTCGAAGGCGCTGGCGTTAGTTACTAAGCCTAAAAAGATAAGTTAAAAGGTTTTATCAATTTTTGATATACTAGAGGGTACTTATTCTAAGCATTTTGGTGAAATTTGCATTGAAATCTAATGTGTGGTTCTCAAGATATGAGCAAGTTAAGTTGTCACATTCTCAACACACATAGAACTTGAAGTAAGCACATATGTAGCCCGCGGGGCGGACGGATTTTTTAATGTAGCCACTAATATTTGGCTTCAACTTTCCTTTTGAAAGTCACAGGGATGGGTTAAGGTGAGAATAGGGCAGTATGGTCCCGTCATGAAAACTTCTCTCTTCTACGTCGTGGAAAGTGTACGTACCAGTCGGGAGCCCCTGGTTCCGTCATTGTCAAAGGGTTAAGATAATTTTGATCTTTAGAAAAACAGATTCTGCTTTAAAGTGTACCTCATGTCTAGAACTTGAAAAAATTTATACATTACAAAGCATGAAAAAGATGAACTCTAACAGCCCAACTCCCATCTACATAGGTCATTGCTGAGGTGAAATATAAAATATTGAAGTTTAATTTCTTAATTGAAAATGGTACATTGCGCAGTAGTTGTGCTGTCACTGATATACGACTAAAATTACAGTCTTTGCATTTCTTTTGTGTTACAAATATGTGACAGAACTCTGTTTTACAAATATGTGACAGAACTCTTACACTTAAGTGGTGATGTAATTAATTAAACCCTTTCCATACAAAATGCTATGCTAGCAATCAGGAAGCGTTCAAGGACGTAAAACATTTTTCCCTCAAGGGGAACTGAGTAGGTAATGTGAGTTCTACAACAAGTCAATCACAAATTATTGTACAATGGACTATTTTGTTTGAAATGAATAAATTTCAACATTCAATATTTCAACAATGAAACAAGCTTTGACAATGGGGGTAGGATGTATCAGATTCATTTTGAAACCTCTTAAATAAATATTTTTAAAATTCTGGACTTTACGTACACCCTAAAGGGACAATTGTGCCCTAACTTTTAGAACGTCTTTCTGACAAAGAGCACATTGTAACAAATTAGAAAGCCCACATCTCCCATTTCCATGCTCGCCGATTGAATCGAAATGCGATTGGAATTGACGGTATAACAGGGGTTTTTATTTGGGCCGGCCCTCAATATGATTTTCTACATCCCTCTTGCCCTTACTTAGCTGATCAAAGTTTCAAAAACTGACGGTTATTTCGTCATTCGTCAGTACTTATGAAATCAGGCTGCCTACAATTTTTACGGAAGTTAAAAGGAGCTTTCGCTCAGTTTATATCCGTATATCTCTATTGATATTTGCTGATAGTAATTATACAGTTAATTGGTGATAATGTAAACAATAGTTTCACTCTGATTTATTAATTGTTACTTCTACAGCGACCGACTTAATCGGGCGGCACATGGAACAACCTATGAACATGACATGCAGGTAACTACAACATTCATATGGCTCGAGGTCCAAACATGAGCTTACTTGAGAAATTTGTCAAATCATTCTTTCTTAAATCCATTTCAGATTAAAAGGGGCTCTTACCACGCCCGTAGCCAATGTGGAAGGGGGTTAATAGTTGCCATTGACTGAACACCATTTTACATATTTGGTTCCCTGGCCAAATTTTCGCCGCCTACAGAAACTTGTATGACTAACGTTCTACATGTGCCTAGTTCTTACAAGTGTTTTTATTACATAACTTGCCTCGTTTGGTTTTAACACTCGTGTTACATAAGCTGCCAAGGAAGGGGACCTGAGTATACGCAGGTGTCGTTGAAAAGGATGAGCCACGCGAAAATGAAAACTGACGCAGAAAGTTAGGGGGAGAGCAATACGCTATGTGCCGAGCTCGAATTGTTTCTCCCGTTTCAAAGTTTATCCCATAATCCGATGCGGCACACACGTGTAAATGAACTCGCCTATTGTAAGAGGCTTCTAGGCCTTTAATTGAATAAAGTATGAAGAATTTTCACTGTCTGGTGTGAGATATTTCATATTTAAACCCAATCAAAATCGTTACTATACCCCCGAAATGACACCGGTTTCATTTTGATCTCAACATTTCACCAATTTTGGGTAGAGGATTCGGGTAAAAGAGACATTTCAACATTGGAACAAATTGCCTTAAGAAAAGAGAAAAGGGAGGAAAACCTTAAATTGAAAAACGGAAAACGATAGCAAAGCAGAAGACCGATTTGAAAATTTTCTGTTTCGTGGGAAATTTCCATTCCTAGCGAATTATAGAATATGCATATGATGACATGTTCCCTACCGTTTGGAATAAATTATTGCACTTTACCCGGAAAGATCTACTGCACCGTTCCGATATTTGCGTTGCATATTTCTAGTCCCCTTCCCCTTGTGAGAAATCCTAGAGGTATAGCCTATAAAATGAAATAAAAAAAAACATGAAACATGATGCTGGTAACAGAAAGTAAATGTTGAGAGTTGGGACTTATTACAATACCTCAAATTGTGATCGAGGCAATCTGACATTTCCTTCTTTTTACATAATCTGAAAACATGATGATGATGAGGGAGATACATTCGTCAATGACGAAAGTGTACAGTCACAGCACGCTAGTAAAGAATAATTCAATCTGACAGCTTATTTCCTTCGAAGTAAAATCTCGTGATATGTTAAGACTTAAATATTGCATTTCAATGTAAACTACTCTAAATTACTCTCAAAAAAGGATACTGTACATACAACCTACACTACCTGTTTTGCAACCCCCTTGGTACTATACTAGTTTAAAGGTAAAGAGCAGTCCCCCAAACTTATTTTGAAGAAAAATCTAAATAACACAATTTTCCTCTTATTTCTCTTCAAAGTATCTTTCATTACATTTTTTTACTTTACTATTGCACATTCAAGGAAAACCAAGCAGTTATTTTTGGTAAATTTCACATTTGAAGAGAAAAAACATTGTCACATGACTTCCTACAACCAATCATGAAACTGGACAGTCTACTACACTTCTTCAATTTGGGATGACTGCTCCTGCCCTTTAAGTAGGGGTGACTGCATTCACTAACTGTTTAATTTTCTTTAAATAGGTTGATTTCGAATGCTTCGGATAAGCTCCCTTCTTTTCACATTTTCATATTGTGGTATATACACACTAATGGTTGAACATTTTTATAAATGCATGTAGTTCATCGTTTTCTATTTGAATTTTCGGATATGATGATAATTAAAATGAAGTTGTTTGTAAGGACGCCACCTTTCATTGATAAGATTAGAAAGTTCACAATCTGAGATGACACGTACAACATAATACCGCTCTGCTCTTTCACGACATCACTTGATAGGTGGGTCAGTGGGTGAAGCCATCAAACGTTTGTTTAACACTGGTGATTCACTGAGGTGTTGACTGCCTGTCATCTCGCCCCTGTAAATTACCCAGGGACGCAACCCGACGAGTGCTCCCCTCAAACAACGTTCTGTTTTCTTTTCGTTCACCCACGGAAAAACTTTCGGTGTCACGGCCAAATAAGAGGACACCGAATTGGGCTGCCAGCACGTCCCGAGAGAATTTTCAGTCGTAAAAATGTGTCAGGTTCATGCGAATGAGATGATTTACATTCCACAGCTTCGTGTGAATGTTACGAACTTCAGAGACATTGCAGAGATAATCTGCGCTCATCACATTTTAAGTTGCTGAAAGATGTAGGGCAATGTGGAGGTCAACCGTCGTCAAAAGTTCCTTCCGCAAATGTTGACCCAGCTACATGCATGTATATCTCTTAACCACTGGAAAGACATTTAATGAATTACCCTCAAAAGAAGGACCGTGGACTAGAATATAAAAAAGGGGTCAGCAAGTTGTGATACAACTCATGGTAAACGTTTTTATAGGAAATAACTTCTAGTAAAACCCTTTACATGTCTTCCCTTTTTTAGAAATAATGCAAGAGTTAAACTTACAAATACACAGATATGCAGGATAGATATCGGAAAAAAGTAGGGAATACTGTAGCCACACTTATAATGTGAAAAAGATCGGATCAATTTTATCCCAAAATTTTGTCAGATAATAACTCAATAGGGCGTCTTTGGTCGCCAAACAAATTAAAAGGGACGAGGTATGAGTTTTACAACAAAGGATTTGTGAACCGGGATGCAGGAAAATAGTCTTACTAATGCAGGAAAGGGGGTTCGTCGGAAGACCCCTGTCTCAGTTTCAATAGTCACTTTTTGCAAATTTTAACAGTTGTTTCTTACAAAGCTAAGGTCGTGAAACAGGTAAAGGGTCCATTGCAGGGAGTTCCACATCCAGAACATATGTAACATGCTGCATCAACATTAATGGGAAAGTTTGCGTAAATCTGGAGGTACCATCAATGCTTCCATTTTTTCTTTTTCTTGTAACATCCTCTCTGCAGAAGTTGACAACACCCTACACTGTAAACACAAATTAGTCAAGTGGTGTCTAAATTGACTTACCACGTTAGTCACTCACATTTGACTAATTTGTGATGATATCTGACTTATTGCGTACGGTGTTAATGGACTATATGCTGGATAAAATGTTTGTATCGGAGTGAGTGAGGCTGAGGGGGGCGCCCGCCCTCACCCACTCCGACTAATTAATGTTGGTCAAAACTAGTCAACTAATTCAATTGGGTCAAATATTAGTCAAATGTAAGTCATTATTGTTGACAAACGTGATTAGTCAGTTCAGGCACTGCCTGACTCATTTGTGCCGTTTACAGTGAACCCTTTGGAGACAACAGTGCATGATACGTGGAGCTCGGGATTTTGGTCAGAGGGTGCTCCAGAGAATGACATGCAGGGGAGCGTTAAAGCAAGTTAATGACGAAATGTTAATAACCTAAAAATGACGCAGGCAGGTCATTTTGGTCCGTTCGGTGAGGGGTGGTGGCCCGCTGGTCATATGGACTGTCCGTCACTGTTAGACAGCGTCATTTAAAAAGGAAGAGGTGTCCCATTCTCCATGTGAGGCCAAAGTTTAGTAAAAACGGTGTTCAACATACAAGAGAGATTGATCTAGTATTAGTCGAATCTCCTCTTTTAAGTTTAAAGACAATGTATACTAGAGTCCATAGTCCGATTTACGAAGGCTAATTTTTGCATGCTTGGTTCCTGTTTCGTTAGGCCCGTACTTTTATTTTCTTTTAGTTCCTTCTTTTATTTTTCATTGTAGTGTGTTTGCATATATTTTTGTAATTTTACAGTGTTTTCCTTTCCTTCTGTCCTATTTTTACTCCGTTGGTTCCTTCCACTTTATTTAATTTGGTGCTGTTTGTTGTGATCAATTGGTCAAAAATTTGTCAAATTTTGTTGACTAACGTGTACGTGTAACTTACTTTAATTAGATTAGATTGGGTTAGTAACGACACACTTAACATGTGTTACATTGTGGTGACTCACTCTAAAAACTGTTGGGCAAAAATGTGTTCATTTTCCCGCCCAACTGTTGGGTCCGTATTTCACCTGACCAATTCGGGGAAAAAAGTGTCAAAGTTGTTGGGTAATGATTCTACCTAACACTTTTGCCCGTCAGCTTTACCCAACAGTGTTGGGTGTCTGATCGATGTCTTACAATGCTTCTTCTCTAACAATATTTCACCAAAATGCTGGGTACTTTAAAACTTGGCCAACACCTTTCATCGCAACACTTGCGCTGGAATTTATCCAACCTTAATTTACCCAACAGTATAGGTACCTTGTTACTCGTCTGTTGGGAGATAATTTCATGTTGAGCACTGTGGAGTTTACTCAACACTTTTTACCCAACTGTTTTTAAAAGTGGAGATACAGTTTAACTATACGATTTCAAATACGGTTTAAGGTCAAGTTCGGATTTTAATAAAGGCCTACGGCTCAATCCGTTCCAGGTCCCTCCCCTTTACTCCCCTTACAACAGGAGGGGAATAACGATGGCATATTGTACAAAGGCAAGAAAACAGGATCGACGATGGAATTTTGAACCTTTGGAAAGAATGAAAAAAAATAAAATTGAAATAAAGCATACAAGATACAATTGATATCTCTAATCAAGTAAAATTTTTGTCTCATTTCTTCTTTCTTTTTCTTCACCTTACTCTCAATGTTATTAAGTTGATTTTACTCATGATCTATTTAAACGTTCACTGTCATCCAGTTTAGACTGCTTAGTATCATCATTGGCAGTGATAATCCGAAAATGACAAGACCTTATTACCTCATCAACGTGAATCCATTACCAATGGTCATATCCTGGACAAAATCCTCTGTCCCCCTGACTAAGAGACGAATGCAACACGCAATTCCGAAGAGATTGTGGTTTTTAAAACGACTGAAATATCTAAGCAGACAGCCGATTGGTTCAAGGGCAATATCTGGTTTGTGTATCATCCCTCGACCCTCCATAAAGAGATGTGTTTATATTAAACGATTGCCGAACCTTCAAGAACTCACCAATACAAGAGTACTTTAAAAAAGATGGATTGGTCAAACCGCACCCAGAATCTTGTCAATCGAAAGCGGTTTACATTCGCTAAGCTGTTGACAGGCTTACGAGACGCTATGCTGACAATTACCAAGAAGCGGCTCTCCACTTAAAAGACCTCAATGGTTCTCACCCGTCAATTTTTAACTGGTACAATTTTAGGGACAGTCCAAACAAATCGAAGCTAGCTCTTCCAGTAATCCAATGGCGCAATCCCAATGCGCACTGGGGAACCCCGAGCACCAGGGCTATGGAACAGGGTAAGGGTCTGCCATCCACCATGGTGCTTTGTTCGCAACAGCCTTTTGACAGTGGAAAATATTCACCTGATATAGGATAACAATTTTGTAATCGAAATTTTTAGCGGACTAATTGGTGCGGAATGGAAAGATCTTGCATTGAAGAACGTAAAGGTATTACCCAAATACAAAAAGAAGAAAAAATGCAAACTTAACCTTTAAGACTACCGCCTATTTATGTACAAGTTGAAATCTCGCCCACTTTGTATCTTAGCTCCTTAAAAAGGAAAACATTTTCAAAATAGATAGATAGGTACACCATTCTCCCATCCCGGCAATACTCCTATCGATCGATGACCGCGTGTTTGGTCTAACGGTAAGAGCATCAGCCTCTCACCCGGAAGGCCCGGGTTCTATTCCCAGGTCGAGTCATACCAAAGACTCTAAAAATGGAACCTACTGCCATTGTGCGTGATGCTCCGCATAAGCAATGGAGTAGGGAAAACAAGTCAGTGAGCCACAACTGAAAAAAAGGTCGTGGTCGGCTCGACTTGAACCAGTAGGTTGGAAACTGGACCGTAAACTATAACTAACTAACCTATCGATTGATATTCCCCAAACTGAGTCATCTCACCGTTGAGCGTTATGGTTAAAAGCCTTGATTTTTGGAGTCTAAATCCCTCGGAAAACCATTCAAATGGTTAGGACCCGACCCTTTTAGAGGGGCTGGCATGTAAAGACAATTACGGTCCTAAGGTTGTTAGGATGTCTATTCATTGGACAAAGGATGAAAGACTTACAAAGTGGGAACTTCACAGCTAAGACGGTTGGGACCATCCCTCTTCCGTGCCACCAACTGGGGGACAATCCCTCCCCACAGAGGAGGAGATAAAGCACTTAATTCCACGTGTTCAATGCGTAACACGCAACGGGATTAAAGTTTGCATCTATTTGTTTCATAAATTGGCGGGAGAAATAGAAGTCGAAGCTCTCAGCACACGTGCCCCATCTCTTTCACCTTTTGATGTTTTGAACGAGTCAGTTAAGAGGCCCTTTTCTTAGTTTCTTGGATTTTACACATATCGAAAAAGAAAATTGTCACGTGACACACAATACGGTTACAATTGTTTCTTGTTTATGAATCCCCTCTTTAAAAAGGCCTCTGTGGAAAACGAGCCATTGTTTTACAAGTTATCGTGGCCCAGTGGCGTAGCTACGTCGGTGGTTTTGGGGGTTAACCCCCCCCCCTCATGGCCCAAGCTTGAAATGCAAAAACACTTATTTCTCCCAATCCTTAGACTTTTTCCTCATGTCGCTCCTGCATACTCCTCCCTGGCTGATTGACGTATACCAATAAAACTTGAGCAACCACAATGACCCGCGTTTATTTCATTAAATAATGATGCAGGTCTTCCTTATTCTTGCATTTGACAATTATCGTTTTAAAGTAATGCGGGAGTCTTATAATTTAAGAACTCAATTGGGGCGAATATATAGGCCTAC
Source organism: Holothuria scabra (assembly GCA_037179385.1). Lineage (NCBI taxonomy): Eukaryota > Metazoa > Echinodermata > Holothuroidea > Aspidochirotida > Holothuriidae > Holothuria > Holothuria scabra. The sequence goes on along the minus strand of CM074182.1, from coordinate 37,182,612 downwards.
AAGATTTATTGCAATTTCTAGAAAATAGTCATCAATAGTAAATTTTACCAGATGTTGTTCGTCAAATACGTTATCAAAACCTATTAAACTAAAATGGCTAATCATTTCTTATCTGACTTGGAATAAAACATCTCGCAAACAGTAAACTTGAGAAAAAAAAGTTTCAAAACAAAGGAAAGTTTCAATTTGATATAGTTGAATTTTGTTTACCAAGACGTAAACTTTCAAATGTCCACGATAGCTGATGTAGCACGTTTTCTACCCGATAACATATTTACAACGAATCGTGTCGTATGTTTGTGTAAGGCAGCCACATCTAAATTCCACAAAAAAGTATAAAAAGAAACTTGAATAGGTGCGAACAAGGTCACATAAGGACATATTTCGCGGGTGGTCTACACAAAATTGCTGCCTGCGTAGTCGAATGCTGAAATGTGTTTATAAGGTAGATGAACTCTGTCACAATATTTGTACATAATTAACGAATAAAAATTTCAGGGTATACAAATCATCCATACACATTGCACATGGCTTTAAAAATGTTTGACCTTTATGGCAATATATTGTACCTGCCTAAGATGGGGGATGGTCCCAGTTTTAGATAAGTTGGGTGATTAATGAACTGAGTATTTCTTGAAAACTTCTACACCAGAAGAACTGTAATGATATCAATTAAATACTAAGTGAGACAGTGCCCGCTGCGCAGAGTTTGTAGTGTTTGGAGTCAAGTGGGAAAGGAGATGGTCGAAAATCCACTGTGACAGGGTAATAAAGTATCTTCAATTCTGACTTGACATGCGTCCAGAAGAGATTGTGGAATAATCCCATCCGCTAAGACCTAATCTTTTGAGTTTCAAATACCCACATATTACACGTCATTCACTGCAGGAAAGGGTAGTCAACTGGGTCCCTAGAAGTATGATAAATTGCCCTCATTAGCTGCCCTCTTTGTTCTCTTCTTCCCCGAAGAAGGATAAACAAATTTCACAGATTTTAAGGGTTGAACCCGAAGCCAGACTTATGAATAAACAAGTAATATATTGAGAGTGGGTCCATCTGATACGGTTCGAAGGCATTTTCAACACATTTAACTTATTCTCATAAAGTTTACTTTCACGCTGGCGTTAATAAGGCTTATCATGCTAAATCTCAACAATAAAAACATTTCTCAATTATTCAAGAAGGATTCCCCTTTCACTTTTGTCAGTCAACAAAACAAAGTCTCTTTCAATCGAAAAGGGGATTTGTTTTCTTTATGTAAGACAAATGTTCATTACAGTCAACTATAGGGGCGGCTTAAGCCAGAAAACGACTCTCTTTTAATTCAAAAAATGCAACTGAAGAGCTACCGCACAACCATTTCAGAAAGTAAAGAATACAAGCACCATCTGTTTGTTGTATTTTTTGTTTTCTCTTCGGAGACTGGTTGACCTGTTGACTGAAAATAAACTTCATTCAAGCTCCTATTATAGGCTTTTTTCGGGATTACAGAAAATTGGTCGAGGAATGATAGACTCACAATCTATAATGGTGTTCATTTCAACAGGTCATTGTAGAGATCCGTTGTTGACTGTGTATGTTAATACTAAGCCAATTAAAGGTGCCACAAACCCGTTGATGTCCGCTTAAAGCTCCCAAAGAGGGTGTTAATCGGCCCAAATGACCTAATTACTCCCAGTAAATGACAAAGAAGGCCCACACTGATTCGCATCCGAATTAAGTAAATACTATAGAGAACTTGCGGGCCCCTTCGATGATTATTTGCGTCTATGGGGTGCTATCCTGTTAATGAGCCCTCGACTACTGCAGTACTAGCCAAAAACCAATTATAGTAATGTTCTTGAAGATAGACTTGTCATTTGAGTCGCTTCATTTGCAAGAAGTAGATAAGTTGACCACCACATAGTCATTCTGAAGCTTTTACACCGTCTAAGGGAGTGTCTGAGTAATTGAGAACGAAGGGCTTCTCAAAACCAATCGTATCGATCCTATTGCAGATTTACAAAAAAAAAAAAAAAAAAAATACCACACATACTTCAATACTTGCTCACAACTGCCCATTGAACTTTTAAGGCAGGAATGAGCAAACCTTTGTAGGATGGCAGTGCTTCCCATTTGCGAGAGTTGCAGGAAACCCAGTGCATCCAATACCATAGGACATGCGCGCATTTTCATGCCCAAAAGGTGGGAATTACTTGGAACTTGACATGTGGGGAGGAAGAGGAAGAGTTCCCCACAGAAATCTACTACGTATCTGTATACTCCTTCCTGGCTGATTGATGTATCAAGAAGATAGTTCTGGTATTACGTCAGATATTATAAGTAACATGAACGCACATGAGATGAGAGATCTGGCACTTCTAAGTTTACTCAACAGCCGTTCCTTCATCCTGCCTGCGTAGCGAGCTAGAATGCGGCATTTTCTTTATTAGCCTTTTCTCTCCTTTGAAAACCCATGACGGTTATCAAAGCAACTGAAGAATGTGCTCCGCAGGGTACATTACACACAAGTTTTCTAACCCCGTGAAAATAAAGACCGCTTTAAAGGTGATACTCATTAGTATAAAAAAAGAGAAATAGCAGGCCTAGCCCCATTTTAATTACAGTATCAATCTGTCCGAACTAAAAAAAGACAGTGCCTCTTATAGACTTTGTGAGAAGTGTTGAAACTTTTCCGTCAATTTTACTCTCTAATTCGACGCCTGGGTTAAGTGATGAGTTTATCTTTATGACGTCATCGAGGGCGCCAGTGGGGCGAATAATCTCAAGGAGCATCACATTAAAATGAATGACCATAACATGTGTGGTATTAATAGAGGGCACTCTTCATGGAAAACATCTAGAGTACACGCATTTACCCTCTGGAGGACTGAATGGAACTATAATATAGCCTTGTGAAGTATATTGGCCTTGCTTGGTATAAACAGTGTCTTAGTTCGTATTGTTACAGCAGTAAAGATCGTTACCTATCAGCCCTTCAAAAATCTAGCATGGTGATCCGTCGCTTTTCCCTCTAAACCGTCATCAAAAAACTAGTCTCCGCGTAGTCCACGCACCCAACGTGAATGGATGACTACCATGTCAAACAAACACGACCGCATTTTGTGATCTGAACGAAACAAAATTGTTTCATTTAACTTGTGAAACGTGCCAGAAGTTGTCACTTTTTTGAAAACTTTGTTTAGTCTCATTGCTCTCAAAACAATTCGTTTTCTGCGAGAGAGGTAATCCATCTTTCATTGCAACCTGGAGTTTTGGACTTCCAATGAATGCTATACTTTTTACAAACAATTTGTTACGTTCTTGGCATTTAAGTTCACAGACGGACTGTTTTACATCAAATTTTAGTTACTTGGAGTGAAATTTCTTACTTCTAATTACTTGTGCTTTATACGTATTCAACTTATTTTTGATCGGAAATTGTCCTGTTTTAGACGAAGCCCCAAGGATTTTGACAACACAGGATTAAAACAAAATTCGCGGATTCCTCTTTTGAAATGTGAAAATATCCTCCTAAAGGCTATCTGGAGGATGAAATATCTTACTAGACTTAATTAGAATAAAGATTGACCAGCAAATTTCGGAAGGCATTTGGGTACATTTAAAAAAAAAAAGCGTCCGCTCCATTCGGATGGGCGTTAGAGATTTTCCGGTAATGATGGAATCTACGGACAGTTTGACAAGTAAAGACACTTTACTGAAACTATCGTCTCGGGCGGCAGCGTTCTCAATCGACTCATTGTTGAAGAGAAAATCTACAAAGAATGGCAATGACGGTAAGTAAAATATGTTTATAGATTTACAAACTGTTGATTAGCCAAGGGTGGGGGATTCGAAAGGGAGCTGTCCCCTCTGCACATATTTTATGATTTTTTTCTTGTTAGCTTCTTTACGAAATGGCCGGTTTTTCCTGTATATGTACCGTTAAGTGTCCGGGAAGTGCCATTTTCAGCCATCTGGTAGAAACTGTTTGTCAAACTTTTACATGTCTTCCGGGCCAATGATGGTAATGCTTCTCTCAGATAGCCTTGCCTCCCCCTCTTTTAGCTGTTTAGGATCGCCGTCCCCTTACACAGAATCAGAACGTCACTAGGAAATTGAAAGTTATATAAACGTTTCGTAGCGTTCATGTACTTGAAAGTAGGCTTATGGAAGGAAATGTAAGGTTGGAGTTAAAAAAAAAAAAAAACTTGTTGAATATTGCTGTATATGGAGCCTGCTAGTATAATGGCGATATAACCGGGATAACAGGCTCGCGAAACGAATGTTGAAGTGGGGACCCAAAGCGGCCCAATATGTCCAACAATGTAATGGCGATGCAAGGCAACCCAAAATGTCTACGACAAAAAAAGGGGGGGGGCATCCCTCTCGTCTCGGCGGTCTCTGAATTAGCTCCGTAAGCACTGCAGCATAATCAAACGACAAAGCCTGAATCATGTACCATTTTAGCGAATGCTATGGGCAGATAGGTGATCGATTTCCACTTTTATAAAGAGGTATATACAAAATTCTGTACGTTCAACGATTTTAGTAGATTTTGTTGAATGGTGCAGGTCCTTACCAGGAAGCAGCTGGTCCTCGTACAAGATTGTGTAATGGTAGTTTCCCTAGTAATGTATGGTTCGAATGGGCTTACTCTATCAAAACCTTCATTGTTCACTGTGAAAGCGCTTTGTCTAGTTAAAGGGCAAGAACAGTCATCCCAAATTGAAGAAGTGTAGTACACTGTCCACTTTCATGATTGGCTGTTGGGAGTCATGTGACAATGTGAAATTTACCAGAAATAACTGCTTGGTTTGCAATAGTAAAGTCATAAAATGTAATGTAAGATACTTTGAAGAGAAATAAGATAAAAATTGTGTTATTTAGCTTTTTATTCAAAATGGAATCACACCCCAACTTGAGGGAGGTCCATTTTTCCAGCCCTGTGTTTGAAGGTTCTGTATAAAATATTTTTTTTATCTTGACATATACCAGATTACATGTGTGATTTTTTTCTCAAAAAAGTGGTGTACTGTGTGGAATTCCTGGGGATAAGGACTTCTGTTGTGTTCAAAAGTCCTCTAAAATGCTACAGATCATTGCAGGAGATCTGCAGATTTCAAACTTTTCCGGGCCTGAAGCCAGGAAATAATTTCTGGTTATTCCATACTATTTCATAGGTTTAATAGACCCAATGAGTGGAACTATGGACATGACTGTTGCAAAGGGCTTGTAACTTAAATCTCTCACCAATATCCTATGTCTTTCTAATTGAATCATTAATTTACTGGAAAGAAAGGGGTCATAATCAGATACTCTCGCATGAGAACATTAGATTAATTTGTATTTAAAGTTTGTAGTAAAATACAAGACAATGTTTGATACATTCGCCCAATTTGGGTTGGGAATCGTTTTTGAAATATATCATCATTTCCTTTGTGTGATATAAATATTCGATGCATAACCGAAAAACTGAAGATCTCATTGCAGCTCCTATTTCAAAAATTCAAACAAATCTTTTAACGGTGCTATTTTCAATGTATGACAAAAACCCCGAAACAATCGAAACGGACTTCTGATTTTTACGGAGAAATATATATCTTTTTCCTTCCACAAAAGATTTTCCGTAGAACTGATTATGATTTGTAATTACTGCACTTTTACATCATTCAATGTAGGCTTCTCATGGATATATTGTAGGAAATCCGAAAGCGCCAGTGGGAATCAATTCTGATGATAGAGATTAGGCACAATCGTAATCGTAGAGAAAGCTAAAAAGTGTTAATTTCGTATATTGAACAATAACTTAGGTTTTATCGTTATTTCATTCACGAGCCAAATTAAAAAAAAAAATTGTGTACGTTTGGGCAGGGGATGGTTTCCAATAGGAAGACGATTTAAAAGTTTTTTTTATTCAAACTGAAAAAAAAAACACCTTAAGATTCCTGTTGAAGTACTTAACGCGCGAGATTTACCGTACTATGAGAGGAACTTTTCTATTAATACTGTACATGGAAGTCTATTGTTGGTAGGTTGGTAGTTTTATATAGACGTGATTCAAGCTTTGTATTAAGAGAATCCTAAAGATGTATGATCTGGATGAAGTCGAGATGAATACTTAGGCCCTTAGTCGGTGGGAGACGCAGGGACTAAACTTTGCGATCGCTGTTCTGGGGCATAAGGAAAATATCACCATACTCTCCTTCTTCGATGAAAGTAAAAGTATTTTAAGCAACCTACTGCACACATGTTAAACTATTTTAGTAGGCCCCCATTTATCGTGATGAATTCTAGCTTCCTTGGCTAGTCTGTTCAGCAAGCCCGTAACCAGGATTATTGTTTTTCTTTTTTTTTTGGGGGGGGGGGGTGGATATATTGATCGCCATTCTGGGGGTTGAGAGGTAGGCCTATAGGGGAGAGGTAAATTGAGGAATTAAAAATGGATCCCTACTCCGATGTTTTTTGGGGCACGTGCGCCCACCCCCACGTACCTGCGGCCCTTCTGGTTAGTCAAATGTCTCAGTGGTATAGTATAAAGTACATAACAGGATTCTCTTTTCTTGCCCACCTCACTCAAACGCTTGAGGGAGTGTTTGCTTTACTCAGCTTATTGTTGCTTTACTCAATTGACTCAATTTTGTTTTTGAAATTTTGTTTCTATCCTGAAAACGAAAAATTTTCATACAGACTGAAACTGAAAAGGTAAATTCGATAGAAAACTTTTTGCACTAAGTTACAAAATACTTTCTGCCTTTCCTAGAAAACATTCCATAGTTCATTTAACTGTTTACAGATAAGAGATGGAAATTATTATCATTTTCCCGACATACACCATACACTAGTTATCTTCAAAATATTCGAAGAATTGTAGATAAATTGATGACCGATCTTTACATATCTTCCCAAGAATCGGATCCTAATCAGATAATATTAGAGATACTTTAAGGTTCATTCTAGCTTTGAAGTTGAACAAATGTTAAACCTTTCATTAAAATTTTGATTTACCACTTGATATTAAAAAATGGTAATTTATGACTTTTGAGTGATAAAGTTAAAAATTCCAATTTGAAGTTGCGGTTGTGAAGTATGAGCAACATGCAAAGCAAATTGCAGGGTAAAATAAGACAACCTGATAACTTCAGGAATGTAAATCTGTCGTAGAAGCGTATCTAGGCAACACCTCACCAAATCATTTAACTTCGTCTCAACTTACTAAAGGAAGGGTGTCACCTTTAAAGGACATGGGGAAAGGGGGGAGGTCATTCCGTTCTCCCAGTGTCTCATCGGCTATGTAGAGTGTCTAGGTTGCTTGATTGCTTAAATTTGTATCTTTGTAATTGTCGTGTATACAGTCAACAAAAAACTATTACTTTCCTCTGAAAATGTAAAATTTTGGGAAAAACTGCAAGTAACCAGTTTCTTAATTTTCTTAATTTCCTAATAATGTAGGAACAGAGATGTTTTAAAGATAATCAGACTGGAATGCTCAGGGGCAAATGTGACAAAAGAATCTCCTTCCAGTTTAACAGACTGTCCTACCCATGCATGAAGATACGCATACAATTACGTCACCCTTCGCTCAAAAATGAGTAGGTATCATGATTCCTCCTGCAAAACTGTGGGTATATGGGGGTCTACGCTATATTCATAAGGATTCATGTTCATAAGGTTCTTTATTCATAAGGGTCAATGTTCATAAGGTTCTTTTTTTATAAGGGTCAAGGTTCTTTAGTCATAGGGTTCATTATTCATAAGGTTCGTTATTCATAATTGAAAAAATGGTTCGTTATTTATAATATAAGAAAGGGTTCGTTATTCAAAATATGAAAAAAGGTCCGTTATTCATAGTAGGAAAAGAGATTCAATATCCATAATTGGGAAAAAAAGGTTCGATATTCATAATTAGAAAAAGGGTTAGTTATTCATTATTAGAAACGAGTTTCAATATTCATAATAGAAAAAAACGTGTTCAATATTCATAATAGGAAAAAACGTGTTCAATATTCATAATATGGGAAAAGGTCATTTTCAAACTTTGAAGGCTTTCTGTATCCCGTGTCAGGGTGACACATCCTTAAAATTTTCAGGGATGATTGGTCAATGTCTTGTCTGAAACATGTTCGTTTTGCATTATGAGTCTAGATTAGTTTTAATTGGCCTTTAAAATAGAATAGCCGAATTTGGGGAAGGTAATATGAATAGCGACCCTTTACCTCAACTATGAACAATTAACCCTTTTTCCTATCATGACTATCGAACCTTTTTTCGAATTATGAGTAGCTAACCTTATTTTGGATTACAAAATTGAACCATTTCCTGAATTAAAAATAATGAACCCTTTTATTATGAATAATGAACCTTTTTTATTATGAACATTGAACCTCTTTTGTGAACAACGAACATTTTTCTAGATGATGAATAGCGAACCTATGAATAATGAACTTATGAACTTATGAATGACCCTTATTAACAATGAACCCAATTCTTACCGTTCTTTATGTTATGAATAACGACCCTTATAAATAATGAGCCTTATGAATCAACAAAAAACCTTATAGATATCGAGCTGTCCACGCGGATGCAATTTTTCCTTATCCAGTCAAAAATTACTCTCGTCAGTAATGGGCACTTGTAAGCGATTTTGGTATTTTTACCCAAGTTTTTAACAGGAGGCACCGATGCTGGGTAAAATTTACCCAACACTTTTTAGAGTGTACTGGCGATGGCGGAACTCCCTTCCGCAAGATCTGGACAAACCCTTAACTCGTTCAAAAGAAAGTCGGTTAAAATTTTTTGCAAGCCAATTCCAAGTGATATAATACCAAAACTTATCCTTTTGCTCCTGATATATGACGTTCAAAAACACGTTGGTCGGAATAAATTTATGCTGGCTTTTGAGATATTTTCGTAAAATAATTTCCAGAATATTGTGTACATTCGTAATAATTTGATCGGTTTTATCGGACTAGCTGCTGATCAGATTTTGAAGGCCGTAGCACAAGTAACAACAGATCAATTGACCTAAGATACCTTTACCTTTAAATTTATCGGTATATGAGCAGATAAGAGGCATTTGCATTCGCATTCTTGCTTGTGTTGCCAAAATAATGTTGTTTGTTGACTTCTTAGTCACCAAACTCTTAGAGAATTATAGGCTGCGGGGCTATACATGCTTGGACAATAATGAAGGGGGAGGAGACTATACATGCTTAGACACACTGTAAAAAATGTCTGTAAATTAATAGACCATAAAAAAAGAGAGCTAAATAAAGATTATAAATTGCTAGCAACCAAGTTTCAAATGTTGCCAGCACTATTTCTGTAAACTCTTTGTATTTCTTCATCTTTTCGTTCTGTAATTTTACATACAATTTTTATATTGCAATATGGATCCAGGGGTGGGGACTTCACATGCTTAGACGATATGGATCGAGGGGTGGGGACTTAACATGCTCAGACAATACGGTATGAATCGAGGAGTGGGGACTGCTTAGACAATATGGATCGATGGGACTGGCTGAGATCCAAGTTGAAGTTGAAGAACTGTGACTGGCAACAGAATGAAGAGGAAGAAGGAAATTCCATTATTCTGCTAGGCTTTATTTTACCAGCAACAGTTTTCACAGCTGGTCTATTCTTTCGTATACCTTTCGTCACATTTTCTTAGAAAGATTCACTGCAAACATTCCTACCTATATACTTTAATTTCTTGGTCAAATGTGACTTTGATAGAAACTGACAATACTGATTTTTTTTCCATTAAAATGAATGAACTGGTGGAGGGCGAGAGACCAAGATGCCAAATGATCATTGAAAACGTACGCTTGTGACGTCACTTATTGAGTCAGTTTGTTCTTTAATCTCACTCTCCCATAAGTTTACCTGCACTCCCTAAACAACTTAAATGTGACCAAGCAGTGCATCTTGACCTTAACTCTGGACGAGATTGTTTTTAAAGCTATTTACATCACGTGACATGTTTGCAAATTTGCTCTCGATCTGTATGTGTCTACGTGGGGATGGTACCACCAACGATCAGCTTTTAAATGCCATAACATATTTATTTACTTTGAGTTTATAGATTTCATGAAAGAAACATAATTACTTAAATTCTCTGTCTCCTCTGCCAACTCATCATTCCACTTAAGATTTCATAACCCTTCTGCAAGAAACCACTTGAAAATGGCTTAATACTTGATTCAACTTCCGATTTATCATTTTACTATAAAAGGTCAGAGTTAACAATTACTCCTTTATTATAAAAAAGACGAGTTCTGCTTTATTGCTCCAAGATACCTGAATGAAGTTTTTCAATTGTTTTATCTTAAGAGGCACTGACAGCTGCTCCTACCGTAATTTGACACAGGCTATATTTTTCATAAATTTTCTTTCAAAATATCTTTCAAAATATCCCTGAACCCACAGTCTTGGAGAATGTAACTCAATGCTGCATTAAGTTATCGATGTAGTTCATGTATGAATAGATGATTAAAGTGGGGATCAATGATGGGTGTAAGAGCACCCATCACTGAAGGGGGACGCAGATGTGATCAGCTGTTTCCCCTTAAAGGGAAATGAGCAGAGGGTGCCCCACTCCTTCTTGAAGAAAGAATGGTTGTTTAGGTAGGTCTGTAGGTACAAAAATTTGCAATATTTTTTACCGCATTTTTAGACGCGTATAAAAATCACCCTTTGTCAATTCTTTATTTATTCTTTATTTATTACGCTCCTAGAGAAAGAATGGGTTTTTAGTTGTCCAGTTGCAAAAAGGTGCAATATTTGTACCTCAAACATAATGCAGTTTATAGAAATCCCTTTTGGCTATATTTGGCTATTAATTTCTTTTTCAAGGTTGGGTCATGTGGGATTTCAAACTCCGGAACCATCCCTTGGTTACTCGCCTCATTTTGCTTTGTAACCAACGGATATACTAGTCTGCGAAAGTTAGAGCGTAATTTCGACATTTAGTTGTTTTAATAAATTTGGGGTCACAAATTCAGGGCACGTATAGAGTACTACTTGTACTACTGGGTATCTGGAACCTTCATGCTACCTAGATTTTCCGAAGTTGATAGAAATCATACTTATATCATTATCCAAAGACTTACACCTTCATGCCGCATGAGAATTGAGAAACATTTTCAAGCGAAGAGTCTCTTTTCCTTTCTGTTCCTATGATTGGTTAAGCTTGTATCAATTCGTCAAGGTATCATTTATTTCATATGTGGAAAAACAAGGGGAATAATTTTTCGCTTGACCCTTCCTTCAGTTTGAAGGAAAATATTGCGTTTTTTTTTGAGAGAAAATTTCGATTTTTACCTTAAGCCTATATTAATTTACACAGAATGAAAGTATACTCAAAATAAGTAGAGGAAAGCTCTTTATCAAGAAAAGAGTTTCTCACAAATAGAAACACAGAGGGACAAAACCTATACTCCTAATATTTGGAAAAATCGAGAAATGTGTTTTGGTTAAAACACCTCAACCACAAAGGAAGTACTAAGTGAGAGAATAAGTGAAAACATATTTAAAACTCTAGTCTACATTGTCAGGTTTTTGTTCTAATAACTGCAAACATAATAAACAACCACTCTCGGAAAGTGAGAACATATATACTACCAGAGAGAAGACAACATGATAACATAAAATGTAACAATTCACTTATCATACCTCGGAAACCGAATGTTACTTAGACTGATAAATCATCCGTTTTGTTTATTAGATGAAGCAATCAATCAATTTAGACACTTTAGTCGTTTTCACTTCACAAACAAAGAAATAATTGAGGAAAGTTTTGATAGCCTTATTCGAATTAACTTTGGTTGAACTTCGCTCTTGCAGCTTTAGGTATACTCGAGATTATTTTAAGAGTACAACTGATACACCCGTTTCTGAGGAAATTCTATTTTTGCCGGTCTACAAACCGTACCTCAAGGATATCGCCCGTTCACACTTCGATACGCCTGGCTTATTTTTCAGCGGCTGAAGTTACCACAAAACCGATGCATCAATTTTCACATCTTTTCTGTCGACCAACGGACAGACGTATTTCAACAGAGTGACACGTGGGTTAACTACCCGTGAAGTTGCCATTTGGAATATATAAAACTTTCTATTAAAACATTTTTACGGTTTCTCATGTTCGGTTCGTAAACGAACATTCGACTTTTTCACGGTTGCGATGAAAGGTATACTCGATTGGTCGTTTTGGCTGGGCAAATTTCCCCTTACACCATTATAATAGTCCAGTTGGTAAAGGGTGGGGGTTTCATACCTCGTATTCTTACGCCCATGCGGATCATTGGAACATTCTTAGCTCTACGCCTCATACAGTTTTAGCTGGCAGTGAACGCAATTTGTGTCCTTAAAATGTTTGTCATCGATAGATGCCTTTCAGTTGATTCGAGACTCGCCGTCACAAAACTTAAAGAATAAGTAAATATAGGCCTAAATAAATATAATACAACAGGAATTATAGGAAACAAAACTTTCATTTCACAAGATGAACAAAAGCCTTGCTGCAAATGGCTTTCAAGGGTGATTTTTTCAGTCTGAGAGGGCGAAGGTGTAAGAGTGTGCTAAGTGGATAACAATTTTCTAGTTTTCAGTGGACTTTGCCCCTGTGCCCCCTTGACTATGTGTCTACTAGTGGGCTTTATGTATTGGTACGATACAAGGGAAACCTTATCATTATTTACTCTCTCATTTCCAGCTCTTTAGAGATTAACAAGGCTCTTCAAGATAATAACTGTATAGAAAAATGAACTATACACATGGGCCCGTTATACTTGAGGCGGCTAACACAGGGAGCAGCTACGCAGGCAAAATGAGAGACAGCATGAAAGTAAAGCTTAAAAATATGAGATCCCCATAACAATATCAAATGACCGACAATTAATTAAAGAGATGCCGAAAGTATAACGAAACAAACATCTTTCTTTTCCAACGATGTCATGCACCTGACTCCAATTTCCTTTGTTTCTTCTTTGTCATGTGATCTTCTACTGCCCTCTCGGGCGTGACGGATCCTTCAAATGTCTGCCGTGCAAGATCATTCGATTATCGCAGTTTCAATTAAGATACTTTGGTGTAAATACCTGCTTTAAAGGATTTTCTTTCTCTCTTTCGGTTTAAAATTTGCCCAACTAACATTTTACCTTTGACCGCTGAGACAGAGTTACTTCGGCGGCGTCTACCTTCGATTCTTAATTAATTTGTTGGCCATGACCCAATAGTGTTTCCTGTCAAGGAGGTCAAATGAAGTACCTTAAATTGAAATTTGCATATTCAGGGTAATCCTAACGCCTCCTTGAGTTATCACGCAATCCAAATTACTGTGGTTCCCCTTATAATGTGACAGTATGTATTATTACCGAGTTGTTTAATTTGTACAAGTGTATCATACATTCCAAAGATGTGTCTAGCAATTAAAGACTTATTTTGTTCTCCTTTGTTAACAAGTTTAGCAATTAAACTACTAAACTAAATTACGCTAATTAATATTTAGCGATTAAAGTATTTTAAAATGATGAAATGTTTAGGAATAAGACACGCGTGTTATGATCTAATCATGTTTACAAAGTGAGGGACACAATTTCACACAAAAGTGTTTGAAAATAGTTTAATTCCTTGACACCTTTCTTTAGAGTGTCCATTTTTTCTGAAAGTTTCAAATGTTCGAAGAGGAGCTTTAGTATTGGACGTTCCTGAGGTTCCAAGCTGGTAACCAGACAAGACACTCAAGGGGCTAAAAAAATTTTTTTTTCCAGGGAGCAACTGTACACAAAAGCATTGTCAATGGCAGATTAACATTTACAGAGAAATGTTATAACGTTCACAACATAGGAGGCAAAGAAAATGGCTCTAGTCATCACAGGATTAATGATGTATCTTCTGTAATTTTTCTGAAATGTTATCACGCATCAGAAGCTTTACAGAAGTTAATATTGAAAGTCTGGTTGAATAAAGTGTTATTTCGCAACCATTAACTGAATTTCTGGACTGTAAGATATAGCCTATTTCTCTTGAAAGGAATGTTGCGTGTATTGCCTTATTTGGAACAATTCAATAAATAATAGTTTTGAAAATACGATTTTTCTGCAAAACAAACGCAATATTTCATTAAAAGAGAAATAATAGAGCTGTAAGATTAAGGTGACACTCTTAAATAAATATTGTTGACTACATGCACTCTCTGTAGGGCTTAGCTACTGAAATAAAATATAAAGTGGAAGAAGTAAAAGTGGTCCTCTGCCATAAAAACGGGAGAACCAATAGACAAATCCAGACAGCAGGTGATGGCCTGATTTCAGTCGGCCATTACTGGGGTCTATCACCTTTTATTCTTTCAGTTTTCTTGCTTTCATGTATCTTGGATGGTTGTACACTAAATCGTGTCTTGATTCCTTCAATTTCACTGAATATGAGGGTTTGAAATTCATGGGGACAAAAAGTGAAAACGATTTTAGGATGATGGACCTTCAGTAATGGCTGCCTATCACTAAACGCAAACTCAGATTAGATCCGTCTACAGGTCCGCAGTATTAAAGGTCTAGTTCTTTCACCCCAAACGGGGCCAATTCTCCTAACCTTCTTACTTAAGCCCCTCCCACAATTGTTTGAAATTCATCCACATCCAGCTACAATCTCAGTGTATTGCTTCAGGGTGAGTATAGAAAAACTCAATTTAGATAATCAAAACACTCCCAGTACCGTTCATGCTGTGTAATATAAGCTTTGGTACTTTGCATTGTTTGAATTATTTGTCATTCAAAGAGCTAGGCCAATTGAGAATTTAGGTATCCCCGTACCAAAACTGTAGTTTGGGATGAGAGGTTTGGCCCTTTAAGCCCCTTGTGTGTTACTCTTCTATTAGTCAGTGAATGCTTTTAACGAAGTGTGACATGGGTTTTGCCAGTAAAGGAGCAGCTTCCTGGTGCAGTAGTCATAAGCTCAACGTTAAAATATAATAGAATCTCATGCACTTTTATTAGGCTATACGTGTTTTATGTAGCTGGAAAGTCAAATAGTGCTGTAAATAACTCAAATAAAACGAAGGAAGCATCTCTGGTGCTTTTTTAAGCGTTTGATTGAACTAAATGTTATGAAGTTGACAAGATACAGTAACTAGATCAAATTCTTTACTTTTCAAAAGTGGAAACTAAGTTCGTGTTGAGATTATATGGAAAGCTTTGATCAAATAAACACAGACTTCACAGTTCAGGGTCGAAATAACAAACTATTAAACTCCCACCCTCGGAAAAAGTTCTGCTTTTATCCTTCTTCTATCCTTGCTTCTTTATATACATGGACTCAAGGAAGCTTAACAGACATACACATTTTGCCAAGGAAGGACCAGGTCCTTTTCAGGAGTGGTTTTAAAACATCTAGAATTTAATGCACTGAAATTTCTTGTCATGAATATCAAAGACCATCTTTTCCAAGTCTGCATTTGTCGGTGTTGGTATGTTTTGCCCCCCAAGGAGGGCGTACTTTCCGCTCTGTGCATCATATGCAAAAGGTCTATTTGTGGGATTGCTGGATTCCCGCAACCGATCAATTATGTAAGCAGAGTGCATCAAACATTGGCGCGGAGTGTACAGAAAATTTGGGGAAGCCGCGATCCCTCAGACAGCCAGGCGACCAGGATAATCTGTTTGATTGATAAAAAGTTTTTAACACGCAGAATCATAAAATTTGTTATAAAATTAGTCAATACAAATTGTAAAAGTTAGCATAAAAAATATCAGCATTTATACTAATAAACTTGTAAAATTTGAACCGTTCTAAATGACAGTGATTTCGGATGCAGCGCAAACCAACTGCGTCCTTTGGTTGATTGATTGATTAGATGGAGTTTAACGGCCCAGTTTCCAACCAATTTTCAAGTCGAGCTGGCCACGGTCTTTTTTCCAGTTGTGGCTCACTGGCTTGTTTTCCCTACTCCACTGCTTACACTGAGCACTAAGTACAACGGATGCGTCGGAGAGCAAAGAGTTCATCCATAGACCTATTTCCAAATAGCAATTACAATGAATTGTAGGATATAGTTTTGGGTGTGTGTCAATTTTAACCACAGTGAAATGCCATTGACAAAAATGACTAACACCAAAACTCTATCCAACAATCCTTTAATTGCTATTTGGAAATAGGTCTATGGACCGTGTCCCGCATCTGCTTACGAATTGTTCTATAGAGAGATGGGGGCTTTTACTTTCGATTTTGACGTTTCTTACATCTATACGTATTCAGTGCATGTTTAGCAACAGGAAATTTGGACATTTGGGCTTATATTCTGAATAAATGTAACTCTGCGCACAATTCATCTAAATTTAATTCAAATTCATTGATATATCGAAAGATCATATCAAGATGACAAAACTTCGAATCTGAACTACGGAGAAATTCTTCTTGTAAATCAAGTCCAGGCCGAGTAATGCATGCACGTGCAATTAATACAACAGGGTGATAAATTTAGTTAACAAATTGTGTTCTTAATTTCATATTTTTTTGTAAACAATTTTAGTTTTCAATGTGATATTTTTTATCCCTTATCTCCAGTGGGGGGGGGGGGGGGGGGGGTTAACAGTCTCATGCGGAGAGTTATGCCACTTTAAATGCACAGTTCACTGCAGTTATGCTTTAAACATACGACCACGAACACCTGGGTATTGAAGCGTAGCCCTTAGAGGAGAGAAGGAACCGTTTTCGTCCATCCAGGGATTTGTCAGCCAAACTGCCTAGACCAGTGCTTCTCAACCTTTATGATCCACTTACCCACTTGGGAAAAAGTTTCCCATCATTCACCTCTACCACTATAAAACATCAGATTACTAAAAACTAAAAATTAGATTGGTAGACTATCATTGCCATCGGTAACCATCCATTCATACAACTAGAGAGCTGATGTTTAGAATATTCCTCTAAACACCAACTATGTACAGTTATACACGCTATATTCTGATCGATGGCTACCGGTTAGATGGAACTATGAATTTTCAATTCTGAGTATGAAAACTCAATTCATGCAAATTTTCCCCTGTTCACAAAATTCGCCCCTTTGTGTATAATTCACCCCCAGTTCCCCAATTTTACAAATTTCACCCCTGAGCATTTCAAATTCACCCTTGGGGGTGCACTTGGACCCCGGTTGAGAAGCACTGGCCTAGACCATCTCATCTCTGAAAGGATATACAGACCAATACAGAACCTATAACGAACCAAAGAAAACAGTAAAAGTCCCACGCGATTCTTTTGGGTTTCAACCCATGATAATGTATCGTGAAATTTTCAGACAACTAGATTTTTTTTAGATAAGTCATGTTATTTTTTTGGGGGGGGCGGGAGGTGGGGGGCATGCTTGATCCTTCCATGGACCAGACTAATTCCACGTCGGGTTGCCGTTAATGGATAAATTGATGCTTCAGTGGTCGAAGTGTGACACGAAGGGCGGGTTGAGGAAGGGACAAAAGGATCACCGTCTGAAAACAATTGAAATCTCCTGAAAATCATTGGAAACGAAACCACAAAGGGTATGTGATAACTGAAAAGTGCCGGAAACATGTCAGATGGGGTCGTTTTAGATATCCTGAAGTATAATTTTTGTTTTGTTTTGTTTGTTGAGCATTCCATAAAAATAAGCCTGGTAGTAATGGGTAAACATATCTTTCACCCCATTCAAGTTTTAGACTAAGAGTTAGATTGTTGCTACATTTATTCTCTACAGAGGAAGGCAAGACCAGAACAAAACACCGGTCATCTTACCATCCCTACCGACACCGTTTACATCGTGATACCGAAGATAAAGTCGACAGTTTACCGCATTACCATCATAGTACTTCCCTTAGTTCAGAGCAATACACAAATAATATTTCAACATCGGATAATAAAAGAAACACTGATATCGCTGCGTGCAAAACGGATACAGCGGTTCCATTCCAATTAGGACGACAATGTAATGAATATAATGGGGCTGGACGATGTGCGGCAGAAATGTCGAAAGTGCAATGTCATCTTGAAATCAAAGAACTCTGGGACAGGTTTCATGAATTGGGAACAGAAATGATCATCACAAAGTCTGGACGGTAAGTTTCAGGAATATTATATAATAACGTGATACCAGTGGATATATATGTATATGCACAGATGTATAGATTAATAAATGTCTGAACAAAGACGAACCCACCCTGCCATATGTGGTCTTGTATAACATTTTCATATAGTTTCTGTAGAAAAAAGGGGCCAATGGTTTGTTTCTGGGTGGGACTTTTGATTTGAAACTATAGTTTCACTTTCAATGCAATTGGTAACAAGAATCGTTCGCATTTTTAGTCGTTTGTAAATTGTAAAAATGAAGTGAACTTCTAGGCTGTAAAATTTTCCTACCGACATCCTTTTCCAAAATGTGGCTTTTGCCATTTGAAACTTTGGTCCAAGTATTTTTTCATGTTGAGAGGAGGGGGCGGTGCTTCTGTGAAAGAGTTAAGTTCATATTTGGTGATAAATTTCTCTGTCCATTAGGCCTTCTGAATCATTTTCTCTTTCAGCCGAATGTTTCCAGCATTAAGAGTTTCCTTCAGTGGACTCGATCCCAAATCACGCTACACAATTTTACTCGATATATGGCCTGTAGATAACAAAAGATACCGGTATGCGTATCATCGTTCATCGTGGTTAGTGGCTGGCAAAGCAGACCCACCTTTGAAAACCCGTCTTTACTTACATCCCGATTCACCATACACCGGTGAACATTTATCCAAGCAGATGATATCATTTGAGAAAGTGAAATTGACGAACAACGCCCTCGATAGCCAAGGACACGTAAGTTTGTTTTGCGCTTCTGTTCTCCCTGAAACTCTTGAAAGGCAAACTCAGGGGCGTTCACGCCAAAACAGAAATCTGTAACATTTTGCGGTTTGGGAATCGCAAAGCAAATGACTTTGTAACTTTTCCAACGGGGACGCTTGAATCATCGCGTTGTGAAAAGCGTAGTGCTAGAAACGCATCGTCTCCAGCACCGATCAGTTAATTCTAGGGTGCTTTGGGTTTCACGACACGAACCCCATCTGCAACGAATTGACTTCATTTGCGTCTATGCCGTTTTGAACGCAACGCGAAATAACGTAGCGTAACTTAAGTTATGAAATGACAAAGACAAAGCAAAAGGTGACGTCATTACGTTGTAATTGACGTCCGCGTAGTGCAATCAGTGGGTTGCTAGCAACTCCCTAGCTAGTGCAATGTAAAGCTCACTCCCTGAATGATCCAATACGAGAACCGCGCAGAAGTATTGTTTGCATAACAAGGGCAATTTACGATACATAGGCCTATGGTAACTTTGCCTCACGGGCGTCTGTCTATTAATGTTCAGTATAGCATAACGTATTGTCGGAGGAGCTTCGATGCCAATAAAAAAAGGAACAAAAAAAAAAAAAAAATTAAAAAAAAAAAAAAGAAAAATGAAACACAACATAAACACACACACAAAACAAAAAAAATTTTTTTTTGAGGAGAATCAAAACCTGATGTAAAGGAAAATATATGAAAATAAATTGCTATTTGGGATTTCTAATGAGAATCACGTTGTTGGCAGTTGAAAAGTAAAGCTTTCAAGAAAGGTAGATACTTCATGCCTATTGTAAGTGAACTTACAATTAAAGCTCTTTCTGAAATTCTGCCAAGTGAATACAAGAAAAAAAAAACGCAAATTAAAAACCAGTCCATTGTTATATGCCAAAAATCAGAACACGGTATTTTAGTTGACCTTATTATCTGTGTCTCCCTGTTCAGCCGGGATGCTTCCGTGCAAGTGAACCCTCTGTAATGCGGGAAAACGCCACGTTTCCCTCATGTGATTTGGGCGGTTTTGAAATGAACGCACCTTAGATGCGTTCACACAAAAGCCGCGCAATTCCCGCCACCGTGTCCGTGAATGTCCGAACTGTATGGTTCACACTGCAGTGGAAAACGTGACATCCATGCTGTCGATTAGTTTGGCAGGACAGAGAGACACATGTGGTTAAGTCAACTAAACATGTCCTTATTTTAGACCATAAAATATTGAATTGGTTTTTATTTGCTTTTCTTTTCTTGTATTTATTTTTGAAGTTTCAGACATTTTTCTCATCAAAGCACAAATGCATGAAAATTATTTAGATCTGTGGAATTCTAGTATGTATTCACGGAATAAAGTTATAATCATCAGAACCCCTAATGATTTGGCTATTTCCCCCTTTGTCTCCCTCCTTCATTCTGTTTATAATAAAAATTTGATTTCTCATACAAAATATGAATTTTTGTCAATTGTCCTCCGTCATCGTGTGCTGTGCGGCCTGTCCTGCCAATGCCTTGCTGATTATAAAGGACCAAACAGACAGTGCGAAGTAGCGGTACTCTATTGTGTGGTGAACTGTCATTGTTCTCCAAGCAGAAATCATGCGGTTTCCCTTGAGTCTGCAGGAAGGGAGGGGGATGCGGGAGTTCCCGCAAAACGCTTTTCACAACCTCCAGTTTAGTGTGAGTGGTTGCACAGGAATATGCACAAAGTAAATATGCTTTGCGATTCCCCTCCTCGCAAAGCGCCGCAGATTCGGCTGTTCTGGTGTGAATGGCCTTTAAACAACCCTTTTATATCTGTATCATCAGACAAAGATATGGCTTTTCTTGACTTGACGATTTGTACAAGTTGCATTCAAACCAAACCCGAAATCTGCTTCGTTTAGCGGGTGGGAAGAAAAATATTTTTAGTGCAATCACGGAAACCTTTGAAAATTACGTGGAAAGGAACTTCGCTCATTTACGCTAAGACAAAATTATTGTTAGGAGGTACCTCCGTACAGTTTAATATCGAAAATATATGATTGTATTTTTACAGAACGGTGTCTTGAAATATTTCTTAAAGTTCATATTAAAATTTTCTACAAACTTTGGACTTTATCTTTAGTTCAATGAAATCATAATTGAATTCTTTTTCTAAAGTCCTTCCGACCCTCTGACAAATGGCCCTTCGGCGAAACCAAACTTTGAACTGTTCCTAAAGAAGCTATACGTCCACTGACGGACACTTTGAAGTTGAATTCCGGCAAGTTACCGTATAGCTTTAAACGTAGTTATGTCTGAAAGTAAACTGAAGACTTCTTTAAATTGGATGTTCGTAACTCACATAATCTCACATATAAATAGCGTCATCCACAACAGTGCTTTCCCATTTATTAATCCAATATCCTAATTGAAATGGAAAATGAAATCACACCAACTTGAATTTGTGTGGTACCGTGGTTCCCCCCCCCCCATTTCATGATTGGCTGTTGCGAATCATATGGTAACATTTTCTTCCTCAATTGTGACATCACAAGTCCTTTAATATCACGGAAGATACTCGGAAGAGTTATTGAAAGAAACATGTTACCCACAAAAAACTTCAAAAGCTCTAAATAAACTAGACAGAATGGTGAAATATCTTTTCAAAATTTAGGATGATCTTGCTACTTGTAAAATGTCCCAAACAGTTTGGACTACATTTAATAAATTAACATCTATTTTTATTTTGTTTTTGTGACAAACACTTCAAAGAGTTTAACCTGCCTCCCCCCCTCAAAAAAATCCTATATTATGGCCCAAAATAATCATTTGATAGATTTTGCTTCTTCCAAAAAAAATGTTGAGCACAAACCACGAACTCACTTTGTATTTAACTATTATTTTAAACAGATAATTTTGAACTCTATGCATCGCTATCAGCCCAGGGTCCATATTGTGAGGGCCTCTAAAGTGGACGCTGATCATTTGGAGAAGTACCTGTCATCTACCCATACAAAAACTTTTGCGTTTCCTGAGACTGCCTTTACGGCTGTCACGGCTTACCAAAATCAACTTGTAAGTTTTATTTCATTTAGTTTCTAAATCATGGACTCAAAAAAGTACTACCTGACTACCGTAAGTCCTGAAGAGTTGAAAGTAGGAATGGACAAAAATGTTTGGATGTTCACTTTAAAAGTAAGAATGAGTTTAGCTCGATTTAAAATCCATCCCAATTTTCACTAAAAATGTTTGTGAAAGTAGGCAGAGCGGGAAATTGAACTATATCCAACATCGCAAATTTATTGCTGTAAAAAACCCAATCCAATCTGTCTGTATGCATAAATGAACACTTTTGGGCTTGCGACTTTTTTGAGTCGATGAGCAATATACTACGTTGGAAGTTTTCTATTGAGATTTTGGGAAAAGACATGATATGGGATTTTTTTTGTTTTTGCGGTAGTGTGTGCCAGGTTGGTGTGGTTTGTTTCTTGCCAAAGTAAAATGCCATTGACAAAATAACACGCACCAAAACCCTATCCCACAATTCTTTGCGCTAGCTATTTGGAAAAGGGTCTATTTCTCCATTTGAAAGAAGAAATAACCGAGTTATATCTTAACAAACGTTATTCATGCTATTAAGGGACAGACGGTACAACGACCACTGGCGTATACCCGGAGGACAGATCAAGGGGTAATGGCCCCAATCGAATTCTGAAAAAATATTTTCTAATGGAACCAAGAACATGTTGCACCAGATTGTATCTGAGGGTGCTTCAATATTCAAAAAATATCTCAAAGGAGAGAGGAACACCCAGAGAAAGAAGAATAAGAAAGACACATTTGAAACATGACTTTAATGTAAAACAGTGGGATCTGGAATCAAATTTTCCGATATCAACCTGATTGTTTTGGAAGATTTACTTAAACTTCTAGTCCTTTTGCTGAGCAGCAACACAAACTAAAATATGGAAATAGTAATGAGTTATATTTCTATATTGAATCAGGACATCATACCTTAATAAAGCTTTGTAGATATTAGCAGACACAAAACGTGTAGTACCTTATTATTTGCATTGCCCAAAACACTCACGATGTCGACTATTTTCTCATTAGATCACCAGACTCAAAATCGACAGCAACCCTTTCGCTAAAGGATTTAGAGACTCTTCGCGACTGACGGATTTTGAAAGGTAAGGAAACATACAATAATTGTCATTAATGTACCAGACCATTTTTTAAGTTTGCAATGAATAATCCAACGATACATCAATGTAATCGAATATTGGTAAATGTGATCATAGTCCGATATAACCGGGATGGACTCTCACGGATGTGGTTTGGTTTGTTTGTTTGTTTTATTGTAGTCCTACGCCTCCGCTGGACACCACCGACTGCCCATACCTTACTACGTCACATGCAATGCATCGAAAACTATGTTGATTGTTGGCAAACACCTAGCCTGCGTAACACCTCTGTGGCTGCAGCCCCCTTTAGGCTGCCTCCCCTCAGATTTTTCTTAGCGATGAGCTGAACGAAAAGACTTCGTTCGCTCCGCGGGCTAGCAAACTCTAGCCTAAACGCATTTTGAGCACTTGAAAAATTCGATCAACAACTCTAGAGGGGGAGGGGGATAAGTTCCATGACTACTTTTACCCCCATGCGCCACTGTGTGTTACAATTCAGATCCTTGTCCGCAAACTGTGTATCCCTTATCCCTTTCACCCACTATATCAAGAAATCGTTTTCCGAGAAGAAAAAATTTTTATGACATTTACAAACCTATAAACTAAGTTCAATTTGCAAGCAAAAGCACTTTAGATCAGTGTTGGAGCAGCAGACGACAAGCAATCATAACTTTTTCTTTACAGTAGTAAACAGTTGTAATTTCACGGTTTTCTTTTCCCATGCCAACAGGGCCTAAACAAATTGAAACCATTTTTAAAGCATTAAACGAGCGATTTCATAACCTAACCAAATTATAATCATAATTTACGAGCAAATTCCGTCTGTTAGGACATGTAATCTTTTGTCGGTCCTGTTTGTGGCTTGTGGAAGAAAGTTCTCCTTACCACTTACACCTCGCAGTGACCTTGGCCTTAACCCCCCAGAACGCATGTAAAGTCAAGTTTGATGGCATCATCAAGGCTACAGACAAAGTCCTCAAAAGTGAGAAACTTGACTGAACGGATCGAAAAACAAAAACCTATCACTTAATTTCCGGGTATAAATGTGTAAAATCTGTCATCACCTTCACAGTCGGCGACTAGGGTCTCAGCGCCTGCCGGGGAGCGGTATCGCTGCGCTTTGACAATAAATGAAGAGTTTGTTCTGGTCGTTTATGACGCGTCTTGTCAAACCTCTTGACGTTTTACGACTTGCCACACCAATTAACAAGACAGGGAAAAGATAAAACTTTGAAGTACTTTAAACAAATATTTTGAAGAGATTTCGAGTTTGAGATGATTGCAATGGATTCATAAATTTCAGGCTATAGACATTTGCCACGAGAGCGCCAATTCATTTTAGCAAAGATAAATCGGTTCGAACTATTCTATCGCGACTTTTGATTCGTCAACTCCCTTCTTCTATCTTCCGAGGAACTTATTCAAGCTTGAGTATCTTGACGCGGTGGTACAAAATGTTATCAGATAAAATGTTTTAAATTGGAGGTTTCTTTCTCCACTTCATCCATTCACTGGCGACGTGTCTGTGACGTCAGAGACAACTCGTCGGTTCTTATCAGCCAATTGGAATTTAGCTTTTAACGAAAGATAAAGAGAAAATCATAAATAAATATGACATTAAATACAGTGCCTTCGTGATTAACTGCCGCCTCTCTAAGAGTGGCTTTCATAATTTAATTGAAGCACCTTTAAAGAAGGCAACAAGCCAACTAAGCTCACGGTCACGTGATTTGAGGAATGGGCTTGCAACTCATCCGGGGTGGTCGTAATTTCACATCGCTTATTAGAATGATTTAGTCAAAAACGCTCACGTCCAATAAAATCACTGCATCAACATCAATTCCAAAATTTTAGGGTCAGTACTAGCATGACTTTATCTAGGATCAAACTGCTGAAATGATGTAGCGATAAATACGATATGCAGAAAATTCAAGACGTGGTCTGATCTCCCAGTCGTTGGCCTTGATATGAAGTGCCTAAGTTTACCTTTTTCGAAAGATTCTGTTTGTGCTTTCCTGAAAGGGAACTTGATTTGATCAAAATGTATCAAGCTGACACACGTACAGGATGTAGTCTTTGATATTCGAAAACCATTAATTCAATCATCCACAGCATCGGCGCTACGGGGGGGGGGGGGGGGGAAGATATTTTCCCCCAGATTTTTTCCTTGTCCTCCCACAAGGTTAGGTCAGTTAGGAGTTGGATTAACCATAAAAATAAAGAATAAACCTTCGAGATGCCTAATTTTTCATCCAGAGATATGCTAAAATCACAGAGTTTCCGGGGGCTTTGTCCCTGGACCCACCCCCAGGAAAGAGCGATTTGGGTTCGGTTTCGCGCGAAAATGAAATGTTTGCCCCCAACATTATCCTTTAACCCTAATTTTCCCCTAGTTTGCCTCCTTATTTTTGACATTCTGGTGCCGCCACTGATCATGCACCAATGAACAGCAACAGGTTCACTTTCGTAAACTGTAACATATTTCATGAGAAATGGCCGTTGCTTCATTCGGAAATTAACAAGATTAGGAGAAGGGACCATTTTCACAAAATTTCTGTTTGTTGTTTCTCGAAAAAAATTAATCATCTACTTTCTTTAAAATTGGCATCGTTTTGTGTCTTTCATGACTTTAAAAACTGGAAATTGGGCCATAAAACTACATAACTTCATGATTTGACAGATTGTGAAAATATCGCGTGAAACAAAACCAAATGTAACAGTTCAATGTTTTGTACGTTAAAATTAAATTCGTTTTGCATGTACTTTACTGTTAATTGCCTAAAATCAAACTGTGCAGAGGGAAGATCTGTAAGATTTTCGAGTCTCATCATTGAGTAAAATAATTTCGTTGCATATAGTTTTGGTTTTTGCTTGTTTTATTAGGGAAAGAGTCGAGAATCTCCTTCATGACAAATCTACCCTGGCAAGTTACCATCAATCCAGTCAAAAAGGTTACCCTTTTACTGGGACTGCTGTATCAACGTTCCCTTTTAAACCATATGCGTCAACATACATCGAGGGTTTACATTGCGCAAACACAGCCTCAACAGGCGCCCTCTCGATGGCGTCCTTAATGGTTCCCATACCAAGACAACCTACAGCATTATCTCGAGCAGGTAAGGGATTTCTGAAGCGATGATTTTCTGTTTTGCAGGTCTTAAATGAGAGGCTGTAATAGCCTTGAATTTCAATGTTTACACCATGGTCTTTAATAAACCAAGGATGTTGAAGAAACCGCGTAAGGATGTTGATGTAGTGAGTTAGTTACAGTTCAGTTTGGTATAGGCTCAACTGGTTTAAGTAGGGCTTAAAGTCCTAGTTTTTTAAGTTCTTAAAAGTTTTAAAGGTTTAGAGTTCGACTTGGGCAGGAGAGTTCGACTTGGACTGGAGTCGAATTCTAGACATTCCGGCTGCAAGTCGCAACCTCTAATTACTTGACCCTGTAGTCGGTTAATGGAATAGGGTTGGCGGTGTTGTAGTGGAGATGGTAGCCTGCGTAGGCTACTCGGATAGGTTTGGTCTTCATTTGCATTGTATTTCGTTACTAGTTAGTTTGTATTGTTGTCTTACTTGTATCTATTTATTCTACCGTTCATGTCAATCAAGGTTTCTGAGATCTTAAATGTAACGCCTGGTAGCCTGGACTCACCATCAGCACGGTTGTCACCTGATCATTTTGAGAGCTTGATAATTTGTGATCACTGTCCTGAGGGAGCAGATTAAGAGGAATCAGTGTCATTACCCCCCACCCTTGAAAAATTTTTGCAGGTTGAAGAGTGCTTACAAAATATGAGGAATTATCAATCAACCTATAAAGAAATCAAAAATTTTATTCAGTTATGGTAAGAAATTTGTGTCGGGCGGTGATGCTGATATTAATCAGTGGCGATTATCTGGTGGAGATTCTGAGAGCCAGGTAGCCCCGCCCGATGTGGTGACAACCCTGGCCATCAGGATAGTTACTGCTTCATTATATTCCTTTTTTTATATATTTCCATGTGTTCATTTTTATGTTTAATGCTCTAGTAAATACGGTGTACAAATAAACCGAAAGGAAAGTTCAGCTCCGCCGCGGGGTGGAGTAGCTTCCAGTAAAATGATTTTAGGAGAATTTTGGAATTGGTCTTCCCTTTAGAAGATCAGTTTGTCAGATCAGGGCCCTGGTCAGAAGAATGGAAGAAAGAGCAATTGTCGAAAGACTGATGGTCAGGCTTGCTCAAACGGCTTCGGACTCGTGACCCCAAGAATGCTACACATCATTGCGTTTTAGGTCAAACGCCCTTCTATGTGCTCTACCAACTCACCCTTTATAGTGGATATTGCATAACCCCGAATATACTTCGGAATATCCCTCTACTTCCATGTTTGATAATTTTGACCTTTTTGTGTACTTTCATTTAACACAAACTTAAGCAAATAGTAACATCGTTGATTCTATGGCGCAGATCCTCTATCGCGAGGTAGACAGTCAACTCACGCGCAGTTGGTGTGTGGATATGGTCTCGAGTAATAATGGCCTTGAGCAAGGGTGGGCAGCCTTTTTGATTGAACGGGCCAGATTTGAGGAATGAAAAATTGATCGGGCCGCACTAAACCAACGACATGTTGTTGATTTCAAACCTTTTATTCTGATGACAATGAAGCAATATAAATCTTTAGTTACAAAAAGTAAAATTTCAATACAGTAATATTGTTAAGTAATGTTGATCTTGGGTTACGATGTTGTCATTTCAAGATCAACAAGGATTGCTTACTTGTATAGTGTTCAATGTTAGCACCTCAGTAACAAAGCCACATTTAATAGTAGCTGCTATAGTAGGCCTACTAATTAGGAAAGTCAATCCAAGACGTAAAGAACTCTTCCAGTTTGGAGACAGAACATTTCAAGTTTGCCCAAACTTCGTGGTATAGTTCAGGTGAATAAAATAGACGAGCAAACGACTGATGCGCGCGAAAAAGTTTTGCACATTTTTCGAGAATTTGATAAAAAAAATTCCGGAACTCGGTAGAAAATTCGGGCAATGTTTTCACTTATATTTCATCACTGCCGGGAAAACACCTACTCTGTGCTTGATTTTTTGTCGTTTCCTAATATACCCGAATTAGTGACCACATGAATCTTGAGGGGAATCTTCCCCTGCCCCGCCTCGTACGCCTATGATCCCAGTTTGCGACTAGGCTCTACTGCTAAGTTCAAGTAAATTCACTTGAAAATTCGGAATTTCACAGACAAATTTGTGTTTCAGTTAATAGAAGAGGCCATTAACACACAAATCATGTCAAATCAGGTGCCATGGTAATAATTTCTATCACCACCACGAGTTTTGCAAAATAAGGTGAATATCACCACCCCATGATAATATTGTCAGATATTGTCAGACGCATAGCTTGTCACTATGCGTATCGCAAAAGGAGCGGATTCGACCGCTCGTTCCATAGTTTCACTGACAGAAGAACTGTGCTAGCTATACCAACCGCGTTTAGGCCTAAATGTCGACGTCGAATCAAAATCGAAGATGTGCAGTTACGTTGCCTCAAAGAAGGTTACACCAATCATGGTGGTAACTCCAAGCACCAATGTGCGAAATCGGTTTGTGAGTAGTTGATCATAAGCATAAAGTTTACCACTCCGAGGTGAGGCGGTTACTCCATGTCACAAGTGGATAGTGATGATACGCATAATGGGGAGCGTCGACAGTAAAATTGAAAGCAAAATTCTACAGCTGGTTTGTTATTATGTAAAATAGACTGATATTTTTATTTTCCTTGAGAAATCTCGCCGGCCGCAGAAAATCACTGGCGAGCCGTAGATTGCCCACCCCTGGCCTTGAGCAAAAAAATCTCAGTTTAGGTATGGTCGTACGGTGACGCAGACTATTGTTCTTAAATTGTAGGAGGGGCGAAAATTTTGTTGGGGAATTTTAGCTTCTGATGTAAATTATGATACCCTTTGTACCAATCGCAACCTATGTACCACGAAGCTCACTTCAGCTTTTCGTACAGTACGTAGCACGTTACCACGAGGACGTGCCTTGGGGTGGGTGAAATAAAGAGAAGTGGTCATGAACAGTAACATTTAATTTCCAAAATAGTCAGAAAGTGTAAACATTACCGTACTTGAGAAACTAAAAAGTATTTAACGAATATTTTACCCAGATGGGTGTATAACATTGTTTTTTGTAACAATTTAATGTTACTTTTTCAACAGAAAACTACACGTTTTACGGTAGACATTGCAATATCTTCCATGCATCGCACACATCAACGTCGTCTCTGTACAGAACACCTAAAACGCCATCTCATGAACAATATTCAAGTGTGAAGGTAGATGGAACGTCAAAGCCGCCTTCTACAAAGGAATGATAAAATAATGATGGAACAAAGACAGCTTACTTAACAGGATATTACGGGAATTTGACTACAGAGCAGAAGAGCAAGCTCACGAGTCTCAGAAATATTCCTGACATCATAGTGGAAAACCACCAATAAAGTACGCCCACACCTTGTTCTGTTCATCACAAGCTGGGGGCATGGACCGAAATGAGATTATAACGACATTTGTGGATTCACGCGATCAAGCTTTTTCAAAGTCCTTTAATAAAATCAAGTTTTAGCTAAGTGGTAGATAGAATGTCACAATTCTTTCATGCAACGTACGACACTCCACTATACTGGGGTCTCTACAAGAACACGTGGCCGTATATTGAGGATATACGGATCTGCAAGAACAATTCTAAGAGCGCCCTAAACTATTTGAAGAGTGCAAGAATTATTGCTTCTTCGTTCTATACTGAGTGAAACTGGGAGTCTCTTTCGTTGTAGAATTAGAAATCAGTTCGCGATTGTAGTAGACATTATGACATGGCCAACTAGGATGTCTTTGGCAGGATGAGAAGCAAGATTTTTTCCTTTTCTTTGAAAATGGTGATATTCAGAAAGGTCTATTTTAATATGTACTTGGTCCCTAATATCAAAGTTGAAGCAATCATGCATTCGTTTAACCGATTAATTGCACAGACAAAGCGAAGCAATTCACCCAGATTATCTCCCACAGTGTATAGTGTGATTTATTAATCATAACTTTCTTCTACATCAATGTGAAAATAAAACATTTGAAACTGAAAGAAACAGTTTGTTCTTTTTTTGTAAATGTTATGTTTTAATGGTATGGGAAACCTACACTATTAAAACGTGTTTAAGAATTAAAACACGTTTTGTCCCCTGCTCTTGAAACATGTTGAAATGCTAAATACCCTCATGTGATTCCTAAACATTATGCGGCTTAATTCCTCAACATTGTGTCTTTTATTCTAAAACGTGTTTAGAGTGTAAAAGTTTTGTTTCTAAAGTGGAACAAAAAGCATTTAGAGAAGCATTAGATTTCTTACCACTGTTTGACGGTGTGAGACCTATCATGCATCAGTTTTACCTACAACAGGGACGCCGCGAGGGTGTGATGATTGGGAACACATATATCTGTTTATGCAGTGGTTCCAGCCAAGGGGAAGGGGATAGTGGCGTATGTAAACATTTATCGGGAGGGGGGGCAAGCACCCAAAATTCCGAATTTTGGTAAAGTGTGAACACCATCTCCGTGGGCTGGAATTTGCGGTGCGCGAAACGCGCCGAAATTTTTGCCCCTTTTAAGCAAATTCATGAATATATGTAGCTAGTATTGGAAAAAGTTTGTATTCTTGGCTCCAAATACAAGGAAATGCCAAGTTCGGGAATTACTGAAGAATCTGTATTACTTATTGGTGGGTTTGAGATTGCAGGGCGACCAAAGATCGTTATTGCTACACAGTATTATTCTAAGGCCTACAAATTGAGGCTTCCCGACGACATTTTTAGGGTCAACAGCTTTACATTGGAAGAAACTTGGAATGGACTGATAGCACATTCATGAGAATAGCACTGTACTTGCCAACATCACTAGACGATATGGTAATTTCGCCATTTCCAGGTTCGGAAGTTTACCAAACTGATTTACTAGGAACCACGACTGCATTAGAAACTGAAAAGTGCTGGGTGCGGAATTGCAAAAATGTAGCATTTATTGAAGAAAATTTGGAATTTAATGAAAGAAAGAGTTTGGAAAACCACACTGTATGACTAGTGTCACAAAAGCCAAATTTTCGATTTTTTCACTTTTCAGAGCCAAGGGGCAATCGCCCAATGCCCCTGCTGTAGCTACGCCACTGGGGGGGGGGGGGAGTGTACCCAACCATATTTGACCGACAAAATAAACAGAAAAATCATTACCAACACACTCGGGAATGGCTAGAATATTCATATTTCAGATATTAATTGTGAAGTCACTTACTCGTAACGTAATCCGTGAAAAGGTTACCGAAGGATTGCGTTTTCAGAATTTTTTTCATGACGACACTCCATCTGTAACGAGGTTGCAACTCATGAAAGCATGACCTAAAGAATCAAAGTCCGGAGCTCTGCAAACTCATAATCTTATTCACAGTTACAATGAAAGTACTAAGTTAATGCACCCCCCCCCCCCAACAAAATTCTGTCTACGACAGGGTATGCCCTTTCTTACACCTCTACAGTGCTCCCAATCATTAGATCCTCCCGGTGCTCCTGCATATATGATATATGTCTATATAGTTGGACATATACAATCTACATTTGCGTTTGCAGAATTTTTGTTTTTAGGGTAATAGTAGTGCTTAATCGCTTGTCTCTGAAAGGGGTATTCCCCGCCTCTTTGAACCAGAAAGCCAAAAGGCTTAGTGATTCCTTGCCATCAAATACCTTACCTGCTTTCAAATTGACAGTGCTTGATAGATTTTTCTTTACATTTTAGGCACAGAATTTTCGCAATTTTACCCCTGGTGACCTCAAATGACCTCTGACCTCTACCACAAACAATAGGCTTCTTTCTCTCAACATGACAAATCTATATACCAAATATGAAAAGTATCTGTTACTCTTATCTGGAGATATTGTGTTTACAAGCCATTTTCGAAGTTTTGGCAATTTTACCGCTGGTGACCTCAATGACCTTTGACCTCTACCAAAAGCAATAGGCTTCTTTCTCTCAACATGAAAAATCTATACACCAAGTATGAAAATTGTCGGGCAATCCTATCTGAAGATATCATGTTTACAAGCCATTTTCGGTGTTTTCACATTTTTACCGCTGATGACCTCAAATGACCTTTGACCTCAGCCAAAAACAATAGACTTCTTCCTCTCAACATGAAAAACCTATATACCAAGCATGAGAAGTGTCGGTCACTCCTATCTGAAGAAATCATGTTTAAAAGCCATTTTCGGGATTTTCCCAATTTTACCGCTGGTGACCTCAAATGAACTTTGAATTCTACCAAAAGCAATATAGGCTTCTTTCTCTCAACATGACAAATCTATATACCAAGTATGAAAGTTGTCGGGCAATCCTATCTGAAGATATCGTGTTTACAAGCCATTTTCGGCGTTTTCGCAATTTTACCGCTGGTGACCTCAAATGACCTTTGACCTCTACCAAAAACAATAGGGTTCTTCCTCTCAACATGACAAATCTATATACCAAGTATGAAAATTGTTGGGCAATCCTATCTGAAGATATCGTGTTTACAAGCCATTTTCGGCGTTTTCGCAATTTTACCGCTGGTGACCTCAAATGACCTTTGACCTCTACCAAAAACAATAGGGTTCTTCCTCTCAACATTATAAATCTATATACCAAATATGAAAAGTGTCGGACATTCCTATCTTAAGATATCGTGTTTACAAGCAAGTGTCACAAACACACACACACACATACACACACACATACACACACACACACACACACACACACACGACATCACCATCGCATAGATTCCTTGCCTGCCTACGGCAAGGAATCAAAAACTCTTGAACAACAAGTAAGTCATAAATTATTGAGCAACGTATCATTTTTAGTGAATTAGCTTCAACATTTTATACCTTGGCTCAAGAATGTCCTATGAAGATGGGAGTTGGACTGTAAGAATTCATGTTTCATGCTATTTGATACATTTGTTTTTAATATTTTGACTTGAGGTACACTTTAACATCATTGGAAGTAAATTTTTGCCTCTTTCAGTTGTGTAGGTCCAAAACGTTCGGATTTTTCCTGTTCCCTAGATTAAAATTAGTGTAGTAATTGTTGCTTTAACTAGAGCGCCTTTGAGTCAAGTCCTAAAAAGTCCTGAAAAAAGTCAGTGTTTTAAATGTAACCACCGATGAGCTCAGTAGTCTGCACAGATCTGGACGTTAGGTCTGATTTGGAACCTCGGTAAACCCGAAGCTTTTTCGTTATGCTTACCAGACATGCAGTAACGGATCCACTATTTTAAGCCCTGGACACAAATAATTCGGGTCCCATGCTATAAGTCTGCTCAAGACTACAGTGGCACAAGTTAGGAAAGAAGGGCACAGGTTGTGTTCACTTCCAACCGCCCGACCCTCTTAAAATGAACTCTTTATCAGTCTATTGATGTTTATGATGAAATGAGGATTTTGTTTGGGGAGGGGGACCGAGAATTATGAGAAGACAATGGACAAAAAAATTATTGAAGTGAAAACTGAATTGCAAATGAAGGTTTAAAATAAAGACTGCTTCGATTCTTGAAAACGCAATACCCAGCTGTCTGAGGGATTGCGGTTATTCAATATTTTCTGAGCGCTCCGTGCCAACTGATAGTGGCGCTCTGCTCAGGTGGTATTTAGGACTGCCACTAATTCTCACGTCCCTAAAATTATTTTTGCCCCACGGCCCGGTTGTGGCTAGGTTTTTCCATGGAAGTATTTCCATGGTTTTTCTAGAGCTGGATTAAATGTCTCAGCACGAGAGATGCCTATTGTTGTCTGCCTATCATCAAATTGTCTACTCGGGTAAGAAGGAACTCTACTGGAAGTGTGACTATGACAAATACATCACGAAGAATACAAAAAACATATGTAGTTTATGCCAATCCACCATCTAATTCCAATCTAGGGACGACTCCAAAGTAAGACTGAATTTTCACTCTAAGATGTGAAAATGACCCTTTTCATTCTTTTTATATTGACCCATAATTTAACCCTGAAAGAGTCAACTATCAGTCTAAAGGTTTCAGAGAGAATACAGGACAATTGGTCACTTACGTTCATTGTTTGCCGTGCTCGTTCTTCAGAGCAGGAGAAAATTCCTCATTCTCCAAAGTTCTAGAATTTAGGAAAACTGATTAATCACATGAAGATACAAATTTACCACTTTGTTGAATTGGATATCCATCCGATGTGATATTTTTGAAGACGACAGGTGATATACTTCCGTCTGGTCAATTCATTCGGTCAGGCCGATGAAGGCTACAGCGAATCATAATCCATATGATGTTCCTTACTATCGTACTTTAAATGTTAAGTTTATCCTTGCTGCTGTTTGTAGAAAAGGTTATTATACGTTGTTGGTCTGCTAATAAGGACACATGAAGAGTCTGGGATACTCCTCTCATAAGGGCAAAATATAGTGCAAAGAAACGATGCCCTCGGACTGCTTTAGTACATGATAATGCAAGTGTGGAGAGGCAGGATCACCTGATCAAATGCCCTGTTTATGACGAAGGGTGATTATTGACCCGGGGTTAAATATTAAGGAGGTGTGCAATACGTAAAACAATTAGGCCTAACTAAAATGCCTACGAAATTGCTACACCAGTGGCGTAGCTAGGATATTTTCCAGAGGGGGCAAAGGTATGAAATTTCCCCAAAACTTTCCCGGTCAATGTGTATTTATTTCATATAAAATATGCAAATTTACAAGTATAACAACATTACCATGTCATTATGTAATGTTAACTGTATTTTAATCTTAAAGAATAACATAGAGCAATTGGAAATAACAACTCTTAGGACTAGTATATTTATTTTGGTCAACAATATCTGGTTTATTTTGTTTGTACCAACGCAGAGGCGTACGTAGGATTTCTCTGAAAGGGGGGGGGGCATGCAGTATGTCGAGTGATCGCCAGCCCAGGGGAGGGGTCTAAAGGGAGGGGGAAACCCTCCCCTTGTGAATTTTTTTGGCGTATTCAAGGAGCCTAGATGCAAAATGGTTCAAGATTTTCGACTTTGACAGGAACAGCGTTAAAATTTGAATTGTGGTGGTTCATGAGGATAAAACTGCGACTTGTGTCTTTACATGCATTCTATGCCATTTAGGTTACCTTACGTACCTTACGAAGTAAAACTTGTCATTTAATTTGCAAACGTTTAGGAGTCAAAATAAAAGAGCATCGATAGGTAATGACGAAAGGGAGCATTTTAATTTGCGGGTTTTCTTGGCCAGGAAACGTTATTCTGTCATAAAGAGTATCTAAGCGGAGCACCACCATTGGTTGGCGCGAAGCGTAGAGAAAATTTCGAAAAATCAGACCTCTCAGATGGCCGAAAATAGCATTTCCCAGACTTAGTCCTATACAAAAAAGCTAACTGTCTAACGAGTTTCTATCTCCCTTTGTCGTTTAATATTCTCACTTCAAAATATGTTCGCAAACTGCAAAGTGATCAGAGAGTTAAGAGCTACTTTGACCCCAAAGATGTAATTTTGCCCAAAAGACTGAGCGAAGAACCACCATTGGCTGGCGCGGAACGTAGAGAAAATTTTGAAAAAGCAGATCCCTCAGATGGCCAAAAATTGCGTATTCATGCTTGTAAAGAGAATCTAAACATGCAGTCTTTATTTTAAGCTTTTATGTGCAACACGAAAAACCAGGAACATGCTAAGAGATCAGAAAATTACCACATAAAATGTGATATCAGTCCTACATGAAATGGTCTTGATTCTTTTCGGGGAAACTATACCACGAATTGAAAATATGCTAATGCCTCTCTATGGTGACTCTTGGCTAAATTGGAAACTGGAAAAAAAGGTCGTGACCAGCTCGACTTGAACCAATAGGGTGGAAACTGGGCCATAAAACTCTGTCTAAATAACTATCTAACTAACTAACTATCTAACTATAACTGATTAAAGATCCGCTGAATTGATGAAATTGTCAAATTGTCTGTGACTGATCGAATTCCCATCCCATCTATTTATGATTTTACGCCTAACATCTGTGATAAATGGCAAACTATTTCTCACCGCACCTGAACACCCTCCGCTCCCCTGTCCCCGTGTTGTACGCCTATGCCGGAGGGGAAGGAGTCTATGGGGTGGGTCCTCCCTTTTTAAAAATTCTTAAAATGGTAAGTGTCCTTATGTAATCGGTTCTACCAGTGGGATACAGAGGCTACCTTTTTAAGTAAAAATTGGAATTTGACAGAATTTGCCTATTTGTAGGAATTAAAAAATTGGCATCACTGAGGGGCCTTGCAGAGACTAGCCTTCCCCTTTGTAATTTTTTAAAAACTTGGGTGTCCTTACATGCAATCTGGTGCCACATATACTATCTTTTGAAGCAAAATCTGTGTTACTAAAGTTTGGCTACGTATTTCTAAGAACGAAACAAAAAATGGCATCCGTTAGGGGGCACGGCCCAATGCATCCCCCTCTTCGTGCGCCACTGAAAGGAGGCCTAATAGTGGCTCGATCACACAGGATATTCTGTTAGAACAGCAATCTGTTAAATATAGAAGGTTACATTCACCGAGTACGTTCTAGCCTAGGACAAGTTATTCATGGACCCGTTTATTGCTGCACCCCAAGTGAGCAGAAAGCTATATTCCCGAACTAGCCTGTAAGCTTCCAAGGATAAGTCTAACTAACAAAATCTAAGTATACCCAATCCTGTTCATTCTAATTTCCAGACTAACAACATTTATCGTAAGCCATGGATTGTTTCAGCCCCATCCATGGTTATGTACACAGAGTAAAATCGGTATAGTTTAAACCAGCTTGTAGGACAATATAACCTCGGGGTCTACGTTAGTGAATTGTCAGTTTTCACATCCTTTCACTGAATTCCCAAAGTGTAGGCCTACACAGCAGAGACTGTGTACAAGGTGATCATATTTACAGCATTTCAGTGTTAGTTGTACTGTATAAGCTGCTGTTAAATGCCTGAATAAACAAGAGAACATTCAATCTGCTGCGCGGCGAGGATATTTCTGTGGGGCGCGAGTCGGGTCAGTTCATGCGACCCTGACGAAATCTGGATTAATTTGTTGCATAAAAATAGGAATGATGCATGAAAAATGCCTCACAATTTCTTATTTTAACAAAAAAAATTTAAGAAAGGAGGAAAGACAAAATCATGTCATCAACTTTTCCCAATTTTATCAAATTTCCCCAGATTATTTTCCAGGGGGGAAACTTGCCCCCTGCCCCCCAGTAGCTACGCCACTGTGCTACACTTTTACAAGTCTTACAGTCTGATGTTGTATTGGAACAGTAAACTTTGAAGTGACATCCAGCTGAGTAACTGACGAAGTAAATGCATAAATCCCCATCTTGACATATAAAGCATTTCATGCTTTAAATTCTGCAGCGCTATGACTTTTGTCTAGTGATGGAAAATAAACTCTTAATAAAACCATATTTAAGATCCAATGATCTATTGTAAGCAGGCTATTGCAAGAATTTGATAGGGCCAAAAACAGAAATAAAAAAGTAAAATTAATAACTTTTCAATTGTCGGCCTCTATAACTTATATGTGTCAGAAATGCGATGAAATGTTATGTATAGCTTTATATATATACCTTGAATGAATGATTTCTCAGAGGGCCATCTATATTCAAGAACTGTTGCCAAACAAGAAGGTGAGGCCCTCATTTGTATCAGATTTAACTGTTTCTCCTAAATATCTGTTTTATATGAAGCCATCTTTCGCTTGCCTGATAATGAAGACGTTTTGCTCAACATGACTCTTGCTTTCCTTTTTCCCCAACGTGATAACATAGACATAAGTAAACTAGGTAGACAAATCCACGCAGTATACGCGTCCAATGCTAGTGTAATAATGAACAATTTATTTAAGTGTACCTCAAGTAAAAAATCAAAATTAAAACAGCATGAAAAGTGAATTCTGACAGTCTAATTTCCATCTTCATAGGATACTCTTGAGCCGAGAAATAAATGTTGAAGTTAGTCCATTGCGCAATAATTTGTGAATTTTTGTTGTACAACTCACATTACCTGCTTTGTTTCCCTTTGAATTTAAAAATGTTTTTATTACATTGATCACTTCCTGTTTTCTTGCATAGCATGTTGCACAGAGAGGGCTCAATTAATTACATAACCCCATAGGAATGAGAGTGCTAACACACCTCGGTACAAGGTGTAACTTTCAGAAAGACAAAGAAATGTAAAGATTGATTTTTTGAGAAGTACAACAATGACATCACAAATTATGGAGCGACGCAAGGGCAGATATAAGGAAATTTGTTTGGGGGGGGGGGGCAAACTCAACTTGCGACCAAGACTTCTCACATAGTATCAGAGGATGTCGTGCAAAAAATAATTTTAGGAGAGGGGCGTGAGAAGTGATGACTCACTGCCCGAAAGGCTATCTAAGCGGAGCACCACCATCAGTTGGAGCGAAGCGTACAGAAAATTTTGAAAAATCGCGACCTCTCAGATGGCCTGAAATTGCATTTGCCATGCTTGTAAGTAGAATTTAAGCAGTCGTTATATTTGAGCTTTCCTTTCCAATAAAATCTTCTTTTTAATAAAATCATTTTGCAAAATGATCAGAAAATTACCAGATAAAATGTACTGGCTCCTTTGCAAGACGATGTGACATTTCATC
The DNA here is from genome assembly GCA_037179385.1 of Holothuria scabra. NCBI lineage: Eukaryota > Metazoa > Echinodermata > Holothuroidea > Aspidochirotida > Holothuriidae > Holothuria > Holothuria scabra. The sequence goes on along the minus strand of CM074182.1, from coordinate 37,143,931 downwards.
ATTTTCTTTGTCGCAAAGTAGAATTTCCATTAAAAATGGTAGACCAGAACCAAACTTTTGTTTAATATGTTAAAGACGAACATATTCTAAGCACTCTGGTGAAGTTTTCATTCATTTCCCATGTTCGGTTCTCGAGATATTAGCAATTGAAGTTGACACATTTTCTACAAAAAGTAAACTTGAACCAAGCAGGTGCGATGTCATGTATTCATATTTTGTTTTTCTTAAACTATTTTTGATCCTGCTGTTTGACATTGAATTGATTAGGAATACTAGTATCTTGCCCTAAGGCAAATTAAGTTTTTAAACTTCCATTGCTCGGGATGCACTTATGGTAACAACATATCACAGTGAAGTTGTATGAATATGGTCTTAAATTTTAGAGAAAAACAACTAAGCATTGTCCATCAATGTGAACACATGACATCACGCCTACTTGCTGCAAGTTCACGCTTTGTAGAAAATATGTCAGCTTCAATTCTAATATCTGGAGACAAAACATGAGAAACAGCACTGATTCAGTACTGCTTTTGGTGCTGGTAACGCTATCAACGCTTCTGTGCGGCCGGTACTGGGCTAAAGTTTTGATAAAATTACGAACCATATCCATGACAATTACGCATTAATTTATACTTTATAAATAATATATGGCATTTGTATGAGATAGAAGGCTGTGATAGTTTGCCCAGATTAAAGAAAAGGCTAATTTTTATTCATGTCATATCGAATAGCATTGTTTTGGAAAATTGAACAGTGATCATCTACCCGAAATGATTGAGCAATGTACCATTTTAATTTGAGTAAATAAACTTCAACATGTAGGCCTAATATCTCGGCTCCTATGAAGATGGGAGTTGAGCTGTTAGAATTAATTTTTCATGCTGCTTAATGTATATATTTTTGAATTTTTTGTCTTGAGGTACAATTTAAGAATGAGTGTTAATATCATTTTTCGCACTGCCAACAGATAGCTTTTTAGATAAATGGAAGACAGTGTGATCTGGAGATAAGTTTTGATACTGATTTTACCCCACGCCGTAGGACGATGAGTTATAGAAGAAAACACATAGTGAAAAAAAATTTTATGAGAAAATTTAAAAAAAAAAAAAAATACCAGGATCTTTTAAAGTTAAGTGGAACGATGAATTTTCTGAATCTGCATTTTATAAGAAACAATAACTCAGGTCACCATACTCAGCAAGGCACCCCAACTTCAAAAACTTATACGGTCTATGTATGATATCACAGCAGGGAGCTGTTCCCTGATCACAGTAACGGCGCCCTGCTGGTATCAAGTTGGTTTACACGTTTCATACCTCTGTTTCAAAGAAGGGTTTAAGGTCAAATCAAGTTTTGATATGTTAGAGACTTAGCGGGGTACTTATTCTTAGAACTTTGGTGAAATTTGCATTGAAATCCGATGGGTTGTTCTAAAGATACGAGCAGGTTAAGTTGTCGCATTTTCAACAAAAAGTTAACTTGACGCTAGCACATATGACATCATATCCTCACATAATTGGAAAAGTCTTTTGTCTTTCTTTAAACTTTACAACCAATTTTCTACTCAACAGACACATGTTTTTAGAATGTGATTGCACAAGTACCACGAGAACTTCCCAAAAGTTGCATTCCCAACAGGGAGGACGTACCCCTATTAACTTCAAGGTCAACACAACAGTCTGAAAAAAACAAAGTGAAACAAAGCATTCCTTGTCAATTTGTGTGAGGAAGTTATATAACCTTTGCTGCCCTTATACTCATTTTGAAACACAAATCTAGTAACTCCATTTTCGGGTGCCGTTCCTCTTTGACATAGGCTAACTTTTTGCTTAACTCCCCCTTAAATTGCGAATTATAACAGATATTGCCCCTTTCCCATGAAAGCAAGGTATTCATGCGGGGTAAAATTTACGTCATTTGTCAACAATGAACGAATTGACACCACAATGTAATGAAATGTAACAGTCATTTAACAGCTTCAATAGACCGTACACATATTACGACCTTATACGGCTCCGGAAGAGCCGCATATTAGGATCGAAGTGCGCTCTCAAATAAACTAAGCCCGTACTTAGTAGCATCAACCGTTTGTCTTTTAATGTGACGTTAGGAACGGTTACTACGGCAATGCGTAGTGTCTATGGGTTGCTTGGGGGAAGTCCCCGACTTGTTTACTTTCAACTTTAAAAATTTAAGTTACCATTACATGAGCTTTTTTAACATATTTGACTCCCTGAAGCTATTTGGCCCCCTTCAGTACATCAAAAGAGAGTGGTAAATGTTGTACTAGCTGCTATGATGTAAACGAGTCTGAGGGCCGTGAGACTGGTCAAATGTTGCACTTCAGTTGACCAACATCGCGGCCCTCAGAACATTTACATCATACCAGTTAGTACAACATTTGCCACTCTCGTAAAACACCATCTAACTCTAACTCTAACTCTAACTTTTGAGTCGGCCCTTTATCCTTCAGAAATTCTTGGTGATCAAAGCAAATTTACCCGAAAAATAGTTAAGTTTAAAGCCCGCCCTCGATTTTGTATTCTAAATAGTAACAATCATGACTTCCCTGTCCCCCCCCCCCCCAAGAAGGTGCTGAAAGGGGTCAAGTGGCTTGTAGGGCTTCCAGGACCGGAGTTAAAATGTTTTTTAGGGGGTCACATATGTGAAAAACATAAACTGGTAAATTTGAACTTTCTATAGGGTTAAAAGAAGGTTTAAAGGTCACGTAAACTTTTGAAGGTTGGAGCGGTACTTATTCTTAGCATTTTGGGGAAATTTGCATTGAAATCCAATGTGTGGTTCTCAAGATATAAGCAATTAAAGTTGTCATATTTTCAACAAAAGTGAACTTGAAGCAAACATACACATCATATCCTATCCTCTCATTAATGGTTAGTCTTTTGTTTTTCTTTCAAAGTAACAGCTCATTTTCTCCTCAACAATCACATATTATCAAAATATGATTGCACGAGTGACATGAGAACTTAAAAAAATTTGCATTCCCCACAGGAAAGATTTGTTCCTTTTATTTTCAAGGTTATCTTAACAATATGAAAAAACAAACAAACCAAGGAGAAACACAGCATTCCTTGTCAATGTGAGGAAGTGATGTAACCTCTGCAGCCCTCAAGCTCTCTTATGAACAAAAATCTAGTAACTTTATTTACTGCATGGAATCGAGAGAAAACATGTCCGATTTGAATGGAAATTCCACCACAATGTGTAAATTTGATTCCTTTTTCACGTATAAAAATTGAAAATTTACTTTAACTTCCCCTTAGGCAAACAAGTCAGGGACTTCGCCCTAAGCAACCTCTGGACTGAAGGGGTCAAAATTTCTATTTTGAAGTTTTTGTTGAAGAATGACACAGTCGTACAAAAGCTACATACCTTAGCTTCGTTATTGAACAAACTAGAAGATACAGGTCTTCACAAAACAGCTCTGTAACCTCATTTTGCTTAATTGTTCATAGCAATGCAATTCAATTTGCCTATTCCCCTTCTACTAGCTCGAATTGACTTAAATCGCCGGGTGAAAAAACATTGAGCAGGAATATAATAGCATTTCATTGACAGAGGAAAATTGTACAGATTCTTAGCTTGACATATAAATTACACGTCAAGATCAAGCCCTTTTCATTTTTATGTTGTGAAAATAGTATAGGGGATTTAAACATGCCACACATATGCCTGCCCAGCAGACTTACGTCACGTTTTAAAGCTGTGTTCATTATAAGGTGCGTTCGATTTAGTAGTTTAGCGGCTCGAGTCGGCTCAACAGGCTCAGCCAGCGACCGATCTTTCCGAAAAGTGATCTGTGCGTCATCAAAACGTCACAACTTGAGCCGGCCAAAACGACCAGCCCTCCGAGGTGGTCTAGTTGAGCCGGTGACGCATTTTACGTCACATTTCGTCCAGTTAAGATACTTCTGCGAAGGTATACAAGGGGTACTCAGTCGACGGTACAAAAAGACAAAAAAGACAAAAAAAAAGTGTCAAGAAGGAACAACATTCAAAATGTATGCGGAAACAGAATCACGCAATATATCAAACGACATACTGACAAAGAAGGAAGTGAAGTCTCACACCAATTGTAACCACGCAAACACAACTTGACAATCTTTACTATCAAAACAAAAACTCCGACCTGTGGGTCTTTGTCAAAATTTCTTCTTGGGTTATGTAAATGGGGTCATTATTTTTCATATAGGCCTAGTTCTCTCTTCAATTTGTTACAATAATGTTGCATTGAGTTCCTGTTTAGTTTCTGTGTTTTGTCTTATTATATGCAAATGCGCAACGAAAACATTTCAAAACCAAACCTTTTGTATTGGTTTATGAGCTCTACGTTGGATTAGAAAGGGAAGGTTATTTTACTTTGTGTCCAGAATAAAAAAGTCCGCTTTATAACCGGTCCACCCGAAGGTGCTTCATTCCCGAGGGCAATCGAATTCGTCCACTGTCAACTGATTTAGCGGCAAGCCTGTGCCAAAAGGGAGGAAAGCCGAAGTACCTGGAGAAAAGCTCAAGTGCATCAAGCGTGATTTGACCCCATGTACATGTGGAACACATTGGTACACAGCAGCTAGAATAAACCACTCTGCCACCCGATGACTAGTCTTGGTCAAGACGTTGCTACATGTTCCGTTTTTTTAGATTTTATAAACTAAGGGCGCTTGTCAAATAGACTGTACCTACTTGATGTTTCGGACAGAAATTTGGAAGACAGGTAGACTTCGTGCATACAGTAGTCTGTACTCCGTACGGATGTTCAACTAATACTGTGGTCTTGGACAAGACTAACCGATGACCCATTCTCATCGCAGGCCCGTAGCCAGCCCATGTGGAAGGGTGGTTTTTTTTCCAAGTTGTGGACCTTTTTCCAAATACGGAGGCGGCTGGCCCGTGCCGTAAGCATGCAGTTGCTCGGGGTCTGGGGCATGCTTCCCAGGAAAAGTTTGAAATCTGCAAATCTCCTGCAATCTGGAGCATTTTAGGTGGCAGAAGTCCTTTTTCCCCAGGAATTCCACACAGTACACCAACTTTGAAGAAGTGAACGGAAATTCGTCCTCCATATGTCAAGATAAAATATATTTCATAGCTTGCCCTTCAAAAACAGGGCTGGAAAAATGGACCTCCCTCAAGTTGGGGCGGGTCGCTCGAACGCTCGCCCCCCCCCCACCCCGGCTACGGGCCTGCATCGAAATATGTACGGCTTGGACCCAAAGTGTCTTAGCATTAAAAGCTCAGTTTCTCAGCACTCTAATCGAAAGTATACTTTACAAATACTTCCTTATTGTAGGAAACCTGTGAAGTTCCTAGTTTACTACTTCATCGTAAACAATGACAGTTTTGATTAAGGTTTTGAATTGTTTTGAAGGGAAGTCGTAAACGGGAAGTCAACAGTTAACTTGTAAAAACTAAAATCGCTGTAGGTCTTACAATAAATATTCACATATATAACACTAGGCGTTTTTCGCATGACCATTTGTCAAACACTCGTTTGCATGAAAGCTGCTCGAATGAAGTGGGCGATCTATGAAGATGGCGTCTGTTAGCTTTTTCAAGATAACTTTGTTGGCTGTGACCATCGCGATGACTACGGTTGCCATACAACCAGGATTTAAATCTCGAATCACTCAGAGAGGACTTGACTTTTGTAAGTGTGTATAGCATTTCAGTGCACTGCACGCACGGTAAATTGTGTTATTAATCAGTTTAGATAACGTATTAAGCATGTAGAGTTTATCATATTTGAGCCAATGTCGCAATCAGAGAGGACTGCGTATGGCATTTTTGGAAGAGGTGTATATATTAACCACGGATGTAAAGTGTGAATTTTCCAATCTTGTTATGTGTGAACAGCAAACGGGACAGTTATCCACTTATGGGTCCGGGCAATCTGTCCCACTAGAAGTTTCTTGGTCAGACATGATATTGAATTGGAGGGGACGGGCTCTAAGTAATTTCATGGATGTACCTTTGGTTCAAGAGGAAATATACTAAATTGTTCCACGATAATGGTGTCATCTTGTAGCCAAGGTGAAACGTATCCAGGGTTATTTCACATGGCTACTTGGTCCCTTTACTTGGTCATGGGCTCTCCTCTTACGTCAGTGGTTTAAAAGTTCAAACCAGGAACCCACTTCCACTAGTTTCTTCGTGTGTGGTTGAATTAAAGGAGAGACGGCAGCTAAAAAACCTCGACAGAACCAACATTTGGGTCTATTTTTATTATGAACAGCGTATGTTACAAAAGTCTGTATATTTCAAATTTTTATCAAATTTGTAAGTTAGAATCTGCGTAGCAGTGAGGTAAATTACCCCATAGTAGGGGTAGCGGACGCAGGATGTTGCAGGGGGTGCACACAGCCCCGGCTGGGGACGTTGCCTTCTGTCGGGATTTTTCCAGTATTGTCAGGAGGATAACACAGGTATAGGCTGCTGCCGTTCCCTTCCTGGAGTTTGACCCCTATGGGTAAATCCTGGCGGCACCCCTCCCATGAACCAGTCAGGCATAAAGTCAAATCAATGATGTATTATTATGTATTTTCATACTAAATTATTATATGTATTTTTATACTAAGCCCTATATTATTATTGGAACAAGTCCTCTAATACCTATAGATTAAAGGGCCAATCCTCTCACCCCAACCTACACTTCTTGTAGGGGGGTATAGAAGCTTTCCATTGGCCCAGCTTTTTGATTGACTGTTAATTCAAACAATGCTCTATACACATAGAGCGTTTCTATACTCACCCTGAAGCAATAACCTGAGATTGTGACTGGATAAGGATGAATTTCAGACAATTGTGGGAGGGGCTCAAGTAAGAAGGTTAGGAGAATTGGTGCTGTTTGGGGTGAGAGAACTGGGCCTTTAAGTAAATTGATTTCATATGTTGTGTCCTCACATTCTTAAACGGCTTTCAAAACTTCGCCAAACCGTAAGAATATTTTCTTACCACCCTGTATCCGTCGCAAGGGTAGAATTGGCATCGAATTTGGAAGATGTGAGAGTAGATCAGGGTATGACATATAAAACAAGTGTTTACCTTGGCGGCAATAAAATTCTTCGGTGAAACTTTGGATCAGGAATTACTGGTTATACCTCTACGGTACGAATCAGTGCTTTCATATAAGTTTTACCACTAGAACAGCTTCCCCTTTTTATGCCCCCTCCCCTTCTGACCTTGTGCTAAAGGTGTATTGAAGAGCGGGTGGGTTGATTGGTAATAGTAAATATCTGGAAAGAGGACTTGTAGGGAAAGCGGGGAAAGCACCACCACAACATGAAGAGACTTGTCAATGAAGTTGGAATGTCGGAATAGCTAAATAGAATTATGACAATAATTAAAAAGTTACACTTATTAATCTTTACAAATATCTTCCCACAATGCAGTGTGTGACATTGGAATGACTGAGCTGAAGTCTAAAGTGTCTAGTCTCGCCATTCCCGACCAGTCTGGTTCGGCCCACATTCACCACCTTGGCCACATCCACTATGACTTGAAAAAGTAAGCTTTCTCTCGTGTGTAAAATTTCGGTCAAAAGTATCAGCGAAATGAATATTTTTGTAAGCAGTGTCAATTGTTTCGGAAAAGGGGAAGAGTAGATGGACCCGTAGAAAACGCAAGGAGACATAGTTAGCTACACAATTACTACCCGGTGAGACGCTTCCGGATACCCTCACTGCCTGAGGGAGAATGCTCTCAAAATTACTCAAACAGGGGTAGTTGAGGGTAAGACGGGATTACATATGTGAATAGGTGGTAAGTAGAGGGGCAATTTAGATAACCCACCACTACCACGTCGCAAGACTCACGAGACATGTCTTCATATTAAAATATTATGGAATCTAAACTACACTTCAGATGGTATTAACATTAACGTGAATGGTGCCAGCGGCAACGTGTCTACTTCAGGCCGGCAACTTCGAAGCTATGCACCTTTTTGTTTAAATTAACGCTTCCCCTGTTCATGGTTCGCATGGTCCGTGTATGGTCCGCAGTAAACAATGCTAAGTGACTCCATATTTTGCAAATTGCATCCCTTTCTTCCACATTCATGCCATATGGCGTCAAATATAGGCCTGCCTCTGTCAATAACATTAAAAGGATAAGTGAATTATTATACAATTGGTATTTTGAAAATATTCATTTCTCCATTCCCTAGTTACTATACATGTTACATGCTTTATATGCATCCCCATCAAAGGCCTACAGTAGTCTTTATTTATCACTTTAACAGCATGAGGATCACCTCTTTCAACATTCCAACGTCAGCTATAACCACCAAACCTCAAGTGGGCGTAACCATTTCATTTCAAGGGGCGTCTCTGTCTTTACACGGTGACTTCCACTATAAATATAAATTGTAAGTACGCACATCTCCCTACTTTGATTGAATTTTGTTTGTAGCACTGGTAAAAGTTTGGAAGATTTACAGAACCAAAAATAAAGAAATACACAAAGAAACCTGAAATCTGTCAATTTGTTTCCAAAAATTGACAGCACAGTTTTGATTCCTTGCCATACGTAGGCAAGGAATCTATGCGATGGTGATGTTGTGTGTGTGTGTGTTGGCGTATGTGTGTTTATGTATGTGTGTTTGTGACACTTTGCTCGTAATCGCGATATCTCGAGATAGGAATGACCAACACTTTTCATATTTGGTATATAGATTTGTCATGTTGAGAGGAAGAACCCTATTGTTTTCGGGAATTATTCTGATGGCAAGTTCCCTAATTTGTTATCTACGTAACGAAAACAACCCAATGTGGCTCCTGGCCATACGCCGGCCTATGTAAGAGTAGATGAAATTGTGCATGGCCAGTGAAAAACACCATGAAAATGTGACCTACGGCCCACGAGACAGAAGATGAGATGAGCTAATTCGGGCATTCGTTTTCGAATGAAATCGTGGGGAACAGCCTATGATACACAAACCGAGCTCAGCACATATAGTATTCGGTGTTGCTTTGTTTTTCGTCAGTACTTGCATACAACGCTATCGGAGTGTCTGTCCAACTCGAACGAAAAAGGGATCTCAACCCTACATTGCGGCAAATTAAAATGCGATTTTTTGCACCAAAAAGACAATTTACACACAATCCACTGCGCAAAACCAGACTTGAGATACCTCCTCATACGATTTCACGATTTTTTTTTGCGTGAGCTCAAATTTTGGAATACGTGTTGTAGGTGCGGGATTAGTTTGTTCATCCCGAAGATTTGGAGGATGAGCGTTTTTTTGTAGCCACCAAAACCAATGATCAAACTCGATTGTTAATGGTCAAGGTAGGTTCCAAGAGGAATGAAATTTTTCCTTTTTGAGAGAAAGGGGAAACAGGCCTACAATTGAATGTGCCAAATTTAGGTAATTTTCTGAAAAGCCGGAATTGTTTTCAAGAGGTTGGCTGCCCTTGCTCGTTTGGCTGTACGTGCCTGAGTGGTTCTTGTTTAGATGCAAAGAATTACACTTCATGACGAACCCAGGTATACATATCTGCATAGGACCTAGCTTTATATGGTCCTCTGTGGGCTGGGTGTTGTAGAATATGCTCACGGTATTTCCTGCCTGTCTTATGAGGCGACTAAAGGGAAACCAAACATGAACTTAAATATATAACTAAACTTTGAACTTTTTATCCAGTTGACTGACACAATATAACACATTCGTGTTGCTGTGTCGATAAATCTTATCTAACTAACTGACCTGTCTTCATATGTCTTGATTTAAGCAATTAAATGTAATGAAAACTAAAATGTTATTCTTTAAATATTTCAGTGTAAAAGACCATGGTTCCTTTGACGTTACTGTGAGCTCGATATCAACCTCGTTCAGCATCCACGTTGGTAAGTAATAATGACGCCCCCATTTATATGTCAAGGGATAGGGTGGTTGTGTAGTGGGATTGTGCAGGGACACGAAATTGAAACTTGATTTATCATGTGGGTTGGTCAGTTTCCCCACTACCTTTGTTTGCACTCAATGTTTCATGTTAAGAGTGTTCTAAACGAAACCTGTACACGCGTTTAATTATTTAGTTGTATAGATATTGTTATTCATAAAAAGTAAAAATTTATAAACTAAGTTTTACGAGGACCACTTGAACACTTGGTATATTGCACTGAAACTGAAGGGATCGTTAATTGAAAAGAAGCCGTGTTTACGAAAATTAGTAGACGTTATTCACCGGATAGATATCCATATCGATCGACGGAGGGTCAATCACAACTGCAAAGTTAGTAATCTGTAAAGATTAACATTAAACAAGAATCGGAAGTTCACCGTTTGAAACATCACTGACTCTGTACTCTTCACGTGAAATCAATAAAAGCCTTCTCTCGCAAAATATGTCAAAGGACGACAAACTAAAGCTTCTTGGAAATTTGGCAGGGAACTTATTCCAAAATGCGAGCTCTTCGACCCTTGTCGCTTGTCGACTCTAGATTATGGAAGAACAGGTCTAATATCCCTTGATATTCTGACCAGTTTGAAACCAATATCTGAAAAATTGAAATGGACATAAGCCCGTGGTAGTAAAAATCTAGCGCCCAGGTCACTAAAAGGTTCATTCCCAGTCAGTCGACACCCTTTTCATTTCCAGTGAAAAAGTTACAAAAAGGTTCAAGTGATTTCATTTTGGAACTAAGGGTGTGGCTTACTTCTACGAAGCTTACGTCTATCGGCCAAAATAGATCTGGGACGACTCTCCTCGGAAAAAAAAACTTGCACGCCTCGTTTCTTCTCCCGGATTGTTGTTTGACTACGATATTTTATGGCATATTCATAACTTGGTATAACTCTCTTAAAAGCTTTTGTCTAGCGAAGATTCACTTTCTTACTATAGACGATACTTTCGATTGTTTCATTTATAATTGTGTAAGCTCATCAATTGTTTCGTTGAAAAATAAAAGTAATCACATTAAACTTTGAACTGAAAGGTTAAAACTTACACGCTTATGGAAAATAATAATTTTTTTCGGGAATTAATGGTTAATTGATTTGTTGAACAAAGAAAATTAATTTGAAATAGGTTAGTCCTTTAAAAGAAAACTATTGGTATATAAGAAAAATATGCAATGTTATGGGGCGCTAACAGCTTTTAGCGCACAGCACCTATGACATAGGATATAAGATAATAGTCTACATAATGACACTTTCATAAAAAGGAAAGGTGGTGCATAATGTGAGTCTTTTTAAACCTTTTTTTTATTTTTAAATTTATTTAGAAATCATGGTTAGGGTTAGATAATGATAACGTACAATTTTCCTAATATTTTACGTACAATATTTATCTGTCGTGCTTTCCAAGGAGTCGATGTAAGCGGGCGTCCGACTGTTTCAAGCAGTGGCACTGACTGTTCGTTCAACGCCGGGAAGGTCAGCGTTAAACTCCACCATGGAGCAAGGTGAAAGTTTCATAATTCTTACAAAATAAAACTGACAGACATTGGAACTTCATTTTGTTAATAATGTGTACCGCACTGTGCCACTAGCTAGAGTACACGTGTTCGAGTAATATCGTCAAACATACACTCCTTTCTAAGTTTCTGAAGCCACCATTTTGGGATTTTCAATAAAAAAAAAAGGTTATTAGGAATCAGTGTTGTAGTGTGAGAACGGGGCCATGAGCACGATTACGGGTAGGGGTAACAAGTCATGAGTACGGGTAAGGGTACGGGTACGGGTAAAAGGTCATGCATACGGGTACAGGTAAGAGTCCGAAGAAAAATAAATCGTGAGTCATGAGTACGGGTAACAGGCCATGAGCACGGGTACCAGGTCATGAGTACGGGTGCGAGTACGAGTACAGGTACTACAATGCTGTTAGGAATACTTTGAAATTTGAAAAAAAAAAAATTATTTTACGTTCGAGTTTCGTCTGTTATCTAAGCAGAAAAAGTGAAGTTCACAAGTTTCATATATGTTGGCACACAACTGACCAGTCCATGGAAGTAAGTACGAACTCGGAGTCTGGAAGTAATAGTGCCCTCTTATATTTGCAACAAGTGTAGAATATGTACCCCTTTTTTGGCGCTATGCTATTACAAGTACATCTTTCGAATGGACATGAGTATGATACCTATCAAGCAGGCAAATTACCTCTATTTCGAGCAGGGCTGTAGTCGAGTCCGGACTCGAGTCACCGTGAAAGTTGAAAATTGCCGGACTCGGATTGTGACTCGAACTCTCCGGATTCGACCCAAGTACTGGTTTCGAGTTCTCCTATTTCAGAATGTGCATTATCCCCTTTTCACTTTCATATGGTGTTTTCCAAGATCCCATTGACTCGCTGACGAAGAGCTTAGGGGTGAGAAATAAAAGTTTTCACAGCGTTTCTGATCCCTGTAGAAGCGACATCCCTAAAAGGACACAGATGGCTCATTAAACCTTTTTCTATTTTTTCATCAGTTGGTTTTATAATCTCTTTCGGGATCAAATAGCTCACGCACTTCAAAAATCCATTAATAAAGAGGTAAGTCTGTTTGTTTCCTATTCTACATTTCAATTTCCGTTGCTGCGCAGGTTTTGATTATACTTCACTCACAGTGCCCACACGGAGCAAATACGATACAAAGAGGACATGTTTAAGACACAAGGATACGAAAAACCAAAATACAAAAAAAAAAAGAAAGAAAAGAAAACCAACTGGAACCGATCGCGGAGTTGGGGAATGTCATTGCCGATGATAAAACACTATTGGGGTCTAAGTATAACTATCACAGGTGTGATGGAAGTTGGGGCCAAAATCAGAAAGTTTAGCATCACACACATAGAGTCACATTCCAATGCAATGTAATGGAATCGCCGTCTAATTGATCATTTCCAAACATAGGTTAATTGGAGGACCCAGAAAGTTAAGGCTCTTTGAGAGAAATCTACACCAGGCTAGGTGTGGAATTTTTTTCTGCTATACATTCATTCAGCGTACCGTATATGGTTAGTACCGTGCTTCAAGTACATCACGGTGCACACTGCCATATCATGCTGGTTTTTGGGTACACAGACGGTCAAGTATTGTCATAGCTATATTATTACGATAACTTTATTTTATACAGGTGTGTGACATGATCGTGAACGAGATCAATGGCGATCTGGCTGAGGAAGTTGCCAAACTGAAAGGTAAGTTTCATGCTAGCTCCACTCTACACGACTCTGCGCGACGCACCCCTTCCTGACCGTCTAGCCGTAAGTGTGCGTGGATCCGCCGTCCGACTTGCAGTTTCGCAATGGGTAGTGTGCGTTGGTCAATCATGAGGGCAAAAGTTGACTAAGTGACGAGAGTCAGGTTAAGTTGGCAGTGGAAACTGTAGAGATAGTGCGAGATTGCTATATGATACGACGCCCGGTGCAGAGCTAGACTGTCGTGTTTTGTGCAAATTTAGGGAGAAAATGTTGTTACTACTATGTTGCATAACATTAGGTATATTCTGTCATTGTTATTCCAATGAAGTTTCGTTTGCACACTGTGAAAAATTTTTAATGAGAAAAAAAAAGTATACTGCTTTTATCTTTATTTTTATCGGAAAATCGATTTCTAAATCCAATGATCTCATGTTCTAAGGGAAAAAGGTTAAAACACTGTAAAGAAAAATCACTTTAAGAAAAACAATCAAGTAATTTACTGACATGATGAAGAATGCAGTCACAGTAGTGTGTTTGAATGTTTGAGTGTATTCCTCGTTTAAGTCTCGCAACATATCTTTATTCGATATTTTCTTTGAAGTGGTTATCCCTGTCCAAGATGTGGCTGAAATCGACTACTCGTTGGTTGCAGCACCTATTTTTGATTCCTCGATCAACACTGCGCACAAAGTAAGCATTTGCAGATGAAGAACTTATTATTGGTTTCTAGTTTTCTTACGAATGAGTGGCACGAAAAAGAAAAAGAAAAAAAAAATAAATACATCGTATACAAACAGATCACTAACTTTTGATATTTGGATAATAAATGCACCTTGAGTTGTAACTTGTAAATTAATTATTTGTCAAAGTTTATTTGTTGCTGAGGTGGTTTTTCAAATGACTTGTTCGATTATTTTCACGATTTCAGAAAGGTAAGCTTGGACAGGGTATAAAAATACAAATTACTCTATTAGTCTTTTGGTCATCTTCTGGTCAATGTACTTCAAATTGAGCACGGGAGCAAATCGGAAAACGTTCTTCCTTTAGTAACATTTTCATATTAAGGGGCAGAGGATCATCTGTGATACGATTGTCTAAACATGAAAACAGGAATGCACTCCAACTGTAGTTTTTTTTTTTAACTAGGGGGAAGTTTTCTCCATCGGAAAACATTCGGAAGCCCCTCTGCCAATACCAGAGATCCCGTCTGATCCCGAAGTATCGCGCATGTTCTACATGTGGATGACGGATTACGTGGCCAACAGCGCCGGCTATGTCCTTCATAATGCTGGCTTCCTTCGTTACAATGTGACCCAAAAGGATGTGAGTGTATTTCTTTTTGACACTTCGACTTCTGCCGATGAGAAAAAGAATGGTATTCTATTGTTTTTGGCCGAACTGACTATTGACATTGTGTGTTCTCCATATTTTGTATTATCCTCAACATTTATTGGTCCATTGTTTTGGTTCATTGTAGTCAGATGACCACGCTTTTTCCCGACATAATTCACAATAATGGATAAGAATAAACTCATTTTGGGCGCCGCCATTTTAATTTGAGTTGAGCTGTTTTGATGTGGTTATTTAACATTGCTTTTCGCCTTATGAATTTAAATATGTTTTGCTTGCATGACCAAGGTTAAAAAACTCTGCATTAGAGATGAAATACGCGTTCTTGAGGGTAAACGCTATCGTCGGATGCACTCGGGCTACGCCCTCGTGCATTGCTCATATCAACCTTCTATCGTGCATTATCTCTCGCCTATCCATGGTTACCCTTTACTATTTATTCATTACATGTCTATCTGCAGCTACCGTCTGGTGGAAAGATCAGCCTGAACACCTCAGAATTCCCTACGTCATCCTTCCTACCTCAGGTAAAATCAACATACAGTCTAGTTCTGTTTCGATATTTCAGCATTTTATTTCACTATTTTATATCACTATTTTATACAGAAATTTGAAGTTAGTACTTAAATTGGTTTGGCTTAAAGATTGTACGTCACGGTTAATTAGTCATGAATTGATTGATAAGTAAGAAATCATGCCAACACATCGTTTACAATGGTATTAATTTTATGTATTATAATATTATTATTATTATGCAGGTCACAAAACTATATCCCGGAATGATGATGAAACTGGTCTTGAACTCAACAGCGCCACCAGCAATTGCCACAGATTCTGGCAAAGTAACAGCGACAATGCAAGGTGATATCGCAGCTTACGTCATTCAATCGGACCAGTCTCTGATATACCTGTTTACTCTTGGCGTCGTGAGTAAAATTTGTCAGTAGTTGTCACGGCGATCACACGCTTTATCACAAAAGTGGTTATCACACACGGGGGTTAAATTTTATCAGGATTGATTTTCTATTTCCTCCAACACAATCCCGGTTTAGTTTAACAAAGATTTGCATTAAAAATTAACCAGAGTTCCGTTGGAGTAAATAGAACACCGATCCTGATTAATTTAATCCCGGTGTTTTAAGTGTGTGCACACATAAATTCAGGGCTTAGTCACAATGTACTTCCATTTGGCCAACGTGTATGAATGGCAATCTTTGTTGCATGCTATGATTTCATGAAACTTTTCAGATAAATAAAGAAACCGCTAGGGGTGACGATAATTCGTTTCAAGTGGTGTCGAGATGTATTACCCAAGGAGTAGGGACGACCTAGAAGACCCAACGGGACACATAACCCCACTTAACGATTAAATGGTTTGCATTTTTCAGACGCAAAATGCTAAACACTGTTTTAGATAATACAGATCTCAAAGATGTCCCTTTTAGTGACACCCACGATATAAAAAGTTTAATATTCGTAATGATGGTTAGTTACTAAGTTAGAAGTTAGATTCGATTTAACGACATATCAGCACGAATATGTTTTAAAGTGTTAGCTAGTTAAAAGATGTACAATTCAAATTCGGTGTCAAGCTCAAGTTTAGTTTCAAAAAAGGTGCAAAGAGATGCAAGTCCTTCCCTTCATTCGCTCCTCATGAAAGACGGAGAATACCGTGGGGATAAACTACAGCTCCAACCCCCAGGAGTACTAAATAAAGTTCGTAGTGTTTGATACACTAACAAAAATACAACTTGAGCCCGGACTTGGTTGAAGAAGTGGTGCAAAAGAGGGGGATACTGTATTTATTCCATGAGGGGTTTTGTTAAACTTGTTAACATTTTTCAGGGATGGGAGGGACCTTTAAAAAACAAAAATATATGTTCTTACTTATGAATTTTCCTTATGTAACGATGGCATTGCCTTTTTACATTTGAACAGGACTTGTCTCTAAGCGTCACATTTGGTATCAATCAGAGCAACCTCATCTGGAATTCAACATACGAGAGGTAAACATTAAATAAAGCAAATTATTTGTTCTATGCACGCCCATAGCCAAGAGTTTTAGACAAGTGACAGAAGCCCCTTCAGTTTTGGACCAGTAAAAAAGGATGACATTACCATTTGCCCAAGTGTATTTGAGTGTACCTCATCCAATGGGTATGTGAATCAATAACAAAGCAATGACGGACTATAGGAAAGTTTGGTAGCACTGGCAGATTGTATTGCGTGAATACTTTATGGACGCACTTTTCGGAGTTTTCTTTTTAGATTGGCGTTGAAATTATGTCCATGAATGATTGGGTGTAATAAATCAGGTATAGACAGTGGTCTGAATTGCCACATGTTCTTAAGTAAAAAAATCATATCTCCATGACAAATAGTTTGTGTTTCAAGTGGATTTTTTCACTAGATGGAGATATTGAAAAACTGATGCTTCCGAGAATCTTACATCGTATTAAGAACTTGAGACTATGATGAAATGCCTCACTCTCGCGCTGCATGTGTGAGAATTATCTGCCCTGGACGCCTTCCCCAGCAAATTGAACTGACCATACAAGCGTAAGGTTAACATACTTCCAATTAGCTACTTTTAAAAAACAACTTCTCAGAGTACCTCGACAACTTAAGGGTTTTAAATTAAATCGGGCCCGGCCCTAATGGACAGCACACCGTTGTATTTGCTACCTACAAGGTGCGTCCAAGATGCTTGAGACCATCAGTTAGTTTATGAGAGAAATTTTGGCATTGTGTATGCTCTTATAGGACAGGGACAGGGAGGGCTCGCCCAGAAAAAAAACACCCTGACAGAAAATAAACACTAGACCTGTTACTGTCCTAGAGCATTCAGGAAATCTCCCCACTCCCCTCCCCCCGGAAAATTTTACCTTCCTGAAAGTTACGTAGGGGCAGTTCCTGTTACGGGTGGCATCCAAATTCTGAAAGGTTACTCTTAAAAGGTGCCTGTACAAGAAACCCAATTGGCTTCCTCGGATTTTTCCGGACCATGTTAATTGACGTCGTGGACCGCAAATGTCACTTGGACTGCAACTTGAGAATATAGGATGTTTCACTTTATGTATTTATAACATGTCAGTAACACCACAAGGCAAGCTTGAATCTTTAAAAGACAATATTTCTGATAAGTTTTGGTCAGCATGAGAGTTGGACATATAGTACGGAAAAGCATTTAATTCATTTAATACATGTAGAAGAACTGAAATTCACACTTACAAACTGACTCGTTGATTTACTTGTAGAAACTCTGCAAAAATACTTTGGACTTTTCTTTCATTTCCACAGTTCCGACCTTAAACTAGTCAACACAGCCATTAAGGATATAAAGGTAACTCTTTTCTATATTAGGCCTACTTAAAAAAATCGACAGGGACATCGGGTATTATCGCTTACCATATTGAAACCGGCAAAGGGGTTAATGCAGCATTTGAGGTTGTGGAAGTGAATAATGAACACCTTATAAATTACGTTAGTGGAAACGTATTAAAAGAACAGCCGTCATTTTAGTGCACACTTTATGTAATTATGAAGGGCAGTTTAACACGTGATAAAGATTGATGAAAACAGTTTCCCATTTTTTTTAAGACAGTTTTCGAAGCCCAGAAAGCATTTCTACGGTATGGTTAGTTAGTTAGGTGGAGCTTTGCGGCTCAGTTTCCAACCAATTGGTTCAAATCGAGCCTGTCATGGCATTTTCCAGTTGTGGCTCACTGCCTTGTCCTCCTCCATGGCTTATTCTCAGCAGCAAGCACATTGACAGAAGGGTATGTTAGTTTTAGGCATGATCAGACCCGGACTCAAGCTGCAGACCTTCCGACTGCAAGTCGGATACCTTAATCACTTGACCTTACAATCGGCATGGTGATCTAAAAATTATACCATAATAATAAACGAGAATTAAGGACATTTTGCGATTTGATAATGTGCCCTAAAATATTTGGTTGATGGTTAAGCCGCAAAAACTTTTTTGTTTTGACAGGTGGACAATCTGAAAACAGTTCTACCGCTGGCGATGAAATTTTACCTGATACCAAAACTGAATGGTATGAAAAAAATGTAGTTTTTTAAACAAGAACACTCTTGTGCAGCAATGTTCAAAAAGGAAAAAGTGGAACACCACCAATTTTACAGAGTCTAAGACATTTCATGATGTTAAAGGTCAAGAGCAGTGGCCTCAAACCTATTTTGAAGCAACAGCTAAACATCACAATTTTCTCCTTATTTCTCATTTAAGTATCTGTCAACAAACATTTAGACTTCAATATGAAATATTCAGTATAAACCAAGCAGCAAATTTCACACTTAAAGGGAAACAATGCTGTCACATGACTCTAAACAGCCAATCATGGAACAGGACAGTCTTCTACACTACTTCAAGTTGGGGTGACTGCTCTTGCCCTTTAAATGCAACATGGAAAGCTGACGTTTGAATTAAACATACCCCTTGTTCTTCACTCCCCTCGTTTCAAAGGTTGGGACTAGATTTTGTACCTACTGTATATAAAGGCCCATTTCTCTCACCCCAAACAATTCTCCTAACCTTCTTACTTAAGCCCCTCCCACAATTGTCTGAAATTCATCCTTATCCAGTCACAATCTCAGTTTATTGCTTCAGGGTGAGTATAGAAACGCTCTATGTGTATAATCAAAACACTCTCAGTATAGTTCATGTTGGTTAATATACCGGTAAGCTTTGGTAATCTGCATTGTTTGAATTAACAGTCAATAAAAAAAAACTGGGCCAATGGCCCAATGGACAGTTTCTGTACCACCTACAAGAAGTGTAGTTTGGGGTGAGGGGATTGGCCCTTTAAGGTTCCCAGGATTAAAAAGCAACATTTTTTCATCCTAGACGGTTCCAGTTTTTCCAATCAATTTATTTTCACCCCCTACCACAGCTGTCTAAACCCATCCTTGTACGAATAAAGTCCTAGCTATTGCTTGATAAGCATAAAGTGTACAAATAAGACTCACCCAGGTTTAGAATAATCCCTTTCGATCAGTCCATGGTGGGTATTTAAGCTACTCCGCATCTTTAGAATTTGATGTTATTCAAAAGGCACAACCAATTAGAAATTTTGGTCCCTTACCAAAAATGTACTTTGGGTCGACGAGTGAGTGTCTTTAAGATAATACTTATTTGATACTTTTCCCATCCTATCCTGGTAAATATCGATGGTTGTATTTGGGTGTGAGGAAAGGGCCTCCCTATTTTCCCCGTCTAGCTAGGGTCACTCCTAGAAGAAGCATATTGGGGTGCAAAACTTGTCAAAATTGCCTGTGTATTGGTTAGTTCGTTATTTATATTACGACCCACCAATACGAATGTGCTTTATTAATGTCATCAAGGGAAAAATGGTACAATGATGGGGGTAAAATGTACAGCAATAGTGAAACATGTGGTCAAAATCTACTAAAATGTCCAAGCGAATGCTGGAGTCATGTCAAAAATTTCTATACAGCCTACTTTCCTTGAGAAAGTGTGTATGTGTGTGTATGTGTATGTGTTTGGGAGAGTATTGACATGGTCAGAAATCAAGCTTAAATCTTAACTGAAAGCCATAGTCGCGGAACCAGTTGTAGAGCTTGGGAATCCGGTTAAAGGGTGAAGAGAATTGCCTGCAGGGATGCCTTAAAGGAGGGGATGTTGAAAACGAAAAAGGCCGCCTTCGGTTTTTCGGGTATTTTTGGTTCGGGGATGAGAGTGGTGGTGGTTTCCTTGACCATAAGAACGGCACTTCAATGCTGTTCACCAGTACTTGTCAGTCTAAAGCTCTTGGAACACAATTTGATTTTTCTCTAACTATTTAGGGAAACAGTTTGTGAGAAGTATTTTGGTATCTACATACTTCTGTGTTGGCAATTATAACCGACAGGAACAGGGCTATTCATTTTTCAACAACTATTCCCACAAGCCTTTTTATTATTAGGGTGGGGTTTGGGTAGGCTTGTTTCAAGACTCGGGTTAGTTTGCCATCCTACAGAGCCGTATAAAGCCTACTTAGAATTGCGCCCTCTATTATGCTTATCTTTTAAACAATCCCACAACAATATAGAGGGCGCAATAGTAAATGGGTTTCAAAGCTGATGTGTGGTAAGCGAACTCAAACTAACCAGAGTCTTGAAACAAGACTAGGGTTGGGATGCTGTGGGTTATGACATGTGTTCTCCATTTTGAAAACCATTGCTTGATAGATTTTTCTCCATTCTTTAATTTTTTTGATTCACATCGGTTATCGGTTCAGATTATGACTTTACGAACAACTTTGAAAAATAAAGTGTAAGAGATCATCTTAGTAACAAACTCATCATTTATTTCTTGAATAAGCCATGATTCAATTTAATTGTCCTTACAGACGAGGGAGAAACTGGGGTGCCTCTGCCTAACGTAAAGGGTTACAAGTTTATCAATCCATCCGTCGCACAAGGAAAGGTTTGTTACACTAACTTAAGGTTATAAACATCTACTAATTGTATAGATTCTGACTACAACCGTAAGTCTATCTTTCCATTTCCACCAGCAGCATGAAAATGAGCCGTTAACGCTTCAAGCTTCCTAAATAATTATTGCTGAGACAATAATCCAGGCAACTAGACTTTAAACATAAGCTCATTTCATAAAAGAGAGTAATTTCTTTCAATAATATTTCATTTTTTTAAGATTTGTTTGGAATTTGGTGTACATGCCTGTGTAAAGCTGTGCCCACATTTTACAACCTTCGCGGGTGTGGATGAGTGTGCCTGTGTGTGATAGTGGTGATGTAGAGTCTGACCCATTGGGAGGATTTTTCATGTGAACAATTAACATTCTTTTCTTTTCTTTTGTTTTTCTCTCGCAGGGATTCTTAAAGATAAGCAGCGACTTATCATACCAACCCAAGCCATCCCATATGCTGCGTTTCACAAAATACTAATGAAGGAATAAACGAGAATACAACAAGTTTCAATTTAATAATTATCAATGTTTAGATTTCAAAAAAAAAAAAAAAGGAAGTAAAATGTGTACTTTTCGGCTTAGGTAGTGAAGAAACTTCGTTCAAAGTAGGCCGTGTTAACGGGGGTAGCGTCTGGCTGCTGGCAACCTTCTTTCCATCTCTACTTCATCTTATAAATCCTCCCCTGAGTCTTAAGCCGGATTAATCAAAAGAAAAAGGTAATTGCAACTTTATTGTTTCTGTAAATTACGACGTGTTGATCGCCATTCCGATTGACAAACGTGAATCATATTATTTAGTGTAATTTCTACAACTGCTTTGCAGATCTTAACATGATTGGTCTTATATTTTCATTTTCACTTTATCTTTAAACTCCATTCTTTTAGTGGGGAGAAACCCCAAACCACTTATCTCGTCTTCACTCTACTCGACAAACCCCCTGGTTCATGTTTTAGAGTGCTTCTCTTCACAATATCTCGATACTGTGTAATGATCTATTCTATCTCTATTTCTGTAGATTGTTTAAACTGCTACCATATATTGTGATAAACATATAAATGAAAAGAAATAAATGGAATTATTAAACAAATCAGGGACATACAGAACGACTTATTAATTATACGAATTCGATTTAATGATTTATAGAGACTAATGCAGACTTGAACTATAAACCTACGATTACATTCATCCCCTAAAGCTTGTGTCATGTCTTCTTTCAAGGTCTACCTCAAATGTGTCATAAATGGGGTAGATGCGCACTGTTTAACAAAGCGTTTCTTGATTGGTCGTTGCCATTGCATTGTATCGATTGTATTCTTTGTTAGGGTTAGGGATTAGGTTTTGGATTAGGCTATCGTTAGCCAGTTAGGAAATTTTTGTTTAACAGTGCGCATCGCCCCCGTAAATGTGTTGCATGTTTTCATTCGTTCCTATGCATTAATTTTCCTTTTCTCTATTCCTTTTCTCTAACATAGATGGTAATTATCTAGTTATTTGCAAAAATCGCCATAGTTATGTCATTTTGTCTTTGTCTGACTGCTACCTTTTAAAAAAAAGATTTAAATGGTAACTTATCCTATCATAACACCTTATCCGTGATGTGTTGTTTGGGCAGAACCACACAGACTAGCTATTAACCATTGGTTCATTGGGACAATTCAATAAGCTGCTTTGATATGACAATCGTTACATTTAGTTAAACTAATTTCCTTTTAAAAACGAACAACTGTACAGCCTCTTAGAGAGCACAGAAAAATTCACTATAATTATACTAACAATGTGACATTAGTGAAGACCAACTTTGGGCAAAATCAAACGTAGCATGGGTTTTTTCCGAGGAAAGTCTGAAAGCAGTGGCGTCGCCAAGGGGGGGGGGGCAGAAAAATCGTATGCCCCCCCAACTGAGATTTGAGATTTTCAAAAAAAATATGTCTTCTGTAGTCAGAGTGTCACTATGAATTTTTTAGGATCCGATTCCTCTGTTGAAAAGAAAAGGCAGTAAATTTTCATGTTTTCCAAATGAAAATATCGCAAAAAACCTTGGAAATGCCATTTCCAGCTGTCTGAGGGGTTACGTTTTTTCAAAATTTTCTTTACACTTCCGACTACGTCAATTGGAGGGGACGCACAGCTCAGGTAACCCTTCAAGCAGGATTAAGCCTACATTTTTCCTTCAGAGGATCACATCTAATTGCCCATCAACTGCCTTTCTTTCTCTTTATAGTCACGGTGCAGCTCACCTTCCTCAAATTGTCAGCCTGATACGCTCTTGAGAGTAGTTTCACTAACGTTTGTGTTGTTACCAAAAATAAAATCTTACTCGAAATTGCCTTGTAAGTAATTTTTTAGGCCAGTTTAAAAACAACCCTTTTAAAAAACAACTTTGAAACCTTACAAACACGCTAAAGACCCAGGAGCTTCCAGGGCCTCGCCACCTGGACCCGCACTAACACTAACATTGAAGTGTCCATCAACTTTCAATCTATAGATCATCTACCCTTTTTTTAAAGTGTCAGCCGGATCTGCTCTTGGTAGTTGAATCAGTGTTTTTTTTTACCGAAAGTCTTACTTGAAAGTTACTCTGGAGGTAACTTTTAGACCAGTGTTAAGCCAATAAAATTACCCTTCAATAACGTCTTTAATACCTCACAAACACGCTAAAACCCAGGAGCTTCCGGGGGCTTCGCCCCCTGGACCCCACCAGGGGCCCTAAGGCGGGCCCCTGTACCCCACCCGTTGAGCCTCGCGCTTCGCGCTCGGTGGCGCCTCCGGCGCCATGAGTAGAGTCTAGCAATGCCCCCCATAAAATCATTGTGCCCCCTCAGTGCCCCCCAGAATGAAATGTCTGGTGACGCCACTGTCTGAAGGGCAGTAAAGCAACTAAACACATTTCTCCGGAATTACCCATAGTGCAACATTACAGTGACGTAAAAACTGCACAAGTGTATATACTTTTGTGAACACAAACGTTCGTAATATTACCGAAGACTGGCGCGAGTGCCCAACATTTTATTCATTTTACAAACGATTTAGCGGTCGAGTTTGAGAAAAAGGTTCAGAAATTAAAGGACAAACTCATTAAGAGGATATGAAATTATCATTTTAGCTGTACAATGTAAGTCTTTGCAACTTGGTTACCACTTTGAGATCTGATCAAGTGCAAATTTTCCTTCATCAAACAGCTGATCGATAGTCGTCTTTCTTTGTGTGTGGCGATGCTCACATGTGTTGAAAAGCGGAAGATTGGAAAATTTTCTTTCGGTATAAGTTTGTTAAAGAAAAACAACACGGTACAACACGGTAGTGTTAATATGCAATGTTTATACATATGTACTATACGGGTCATTCTCTGCCAACTCAACAAATTTCCAGAAAATCATGATCGGGCACCGACTCAGATTTTGCTTAAAAAATTCCCTAGAGTAGTTCAAGTAGTAGATAGAACACACCAAAAATTTCAGGTAAAAATTCCAAGTCGTTTTTGAGTTATGGCCCTTTGAAAAGTGTCTGGGACCAGTTCTTTGCATGCCCGAAATGTGTGGTCTTCATCTCGGTCATTTTTGAGGGCCTATAACTTCCCAGAAAATGAAGATACAAAGCTTGAAGTACCTACCTGAGGTATATCCTGCCCGAATTTTATGAATCTGGCATCAAAAACACTGTATCTGGCTTAATTATGAAGACAAAGCTCCCTAAACATTGCATTTCATTTTGGGCTCCCATGTGATTTTTGATATTTGGACTCTTGTAGTTCAACCAACTTCCACTACCATTTTTCATTATTATAATATTTAGTGGCTGAACTTTGCTCTAACAAAGCTAAAGACCTCTAATAACTACCTTGAGAAAATGGTGGGGGTTCAAACATGGTCCCAGAGCCGCAAATCCAAATTTTGATGTTTTTGGGGTTGACCTTTGACCTTGTTTATCACCTCCCATGAACTTGAATTTTTTATGATTAGCTCTAACCCCATTCTATCTTTGGTTATAATTTCAAGAAAGGGTTTTTCCTCATTCTTGCCAAATCATTTTTTGAGTGTTGGTTGAAGGGCGGTCAATGTCACATACACTGTGCACAGCCTATGCACTGTACATAAAAAGTACAAACATATACTGTATTTGTGCAGCACACATAGCCTTCATGGCATGCCTATGTGTATAAAACAATTTCAAGCACAGATGTGTTTCTACTTTCATGTAGTTTTTGTATCTACCTTTGGAAAAGACATTTTAAGTGATAGCCAGCTTACAAACTTGTAATAATTGTACTACTGTATGTAGAACCACAGCACTGTATGCACTGTGTACAGTAGTGTACTGATATACAGCAAACACAACTGCCAATAATACTGATTTTTTATGTCATGTTCACACAGTAATAATAGCTGAAAGCCTGTACTTAAGCGGTATTGTGTGTATTACTTAGATTTAAGTTACAGTTCACTTCGAAATATCCACATGTAGTTCTTCAACAAGGTATGTGAGCTTGTGGACCACTTGTGGTACATCCTGCACTGATAATTGTATGCATGCATACAGTATATACACTGTACACTGCTATGTGAAATGGTGCACCACCTACCCAACTCAAAAATGGAGAAAAACCCCTATTTGAAATTTCAGTCAGATACAGAAAAGGGATAGAGCTGTGAGTAAAAAAAATTCAAGTTCATGGGAGGTGATAAACAAGGTCAAAGGTTAACCCCCAAAACATCAAAATTTGGGTTTTGGGCTCTGGGACCATGTTTGAACCCCCATCATTTGCCATGGAAGCTATTTAAGGTCTTTGACTTTGTTAGAGCAAAGTACACCCACCAGATATTATACCAAAAATGTCACATACCTGATAGAAGTTGGTTGAACCACTGGGGTCCAAATATAAAAAATCATATGAATGCCCAAAATGAAATACAATGTTAAAAGCTATTTATCTTCATAATTAAACCAGATACAGTGTTTCTGATGCCAGATTCATAAAATTTGGGCAGAAAATATCCCAGGTACGTACCTTTAGCGTTGTATCTTCATCTTCTGGGAAGTTATAGGCCCTCAAAAATGGCCGAGATGTCATGTGCACAAATTGGGCATGAAAAGATGTGGTCCGGGCCATTTTTCAATGGGCCATAACTCCCAAACGGCTTGGAATTTTGACCTGCAATTTTTGGTGTGCTCCTTGCAATAGTGGTACTATGCTTCGTAAAAGTTTCAGCAAAATTTGAGACGGTGCCCGACCGACCCATTCGTTGAGTTGGCAGAGAATGACACACACATATATGGGGAGCCAAATGGCCACTACTGCTCACCCTGTCAACTGTTCCAAAAGAAGAACTCGAGTTCTAATAGGTATTATCCCTCCTCTTAAAAACAACAATGTATCAAATTCCGTAATCTTACATTTAAAGGCTGCTGGTTGGTTACTTTTGTTTTATTCTTTTACTTTCTCTTATTTCCTGTTTTAGTGTTACTTGTTTCATGATTATTTTGAACTTTTCTTACTGCTGTTTTGTTTTGTTTTATATGAGCGTTCAGTTACATTTGTGGGGCGTAATAAAGTTGTTCTTATTTATCTTATCTAGTAGTGTGTACAACACTTTTCAATTTCCTTAACGGGGAGTCCAACTGAACTTTGATTTTCACCAAAATAAAGACGAGATCTTCTTTATTTCGACAATTATGTGTAACAAGTACGAAGAGTACTTATAATTCCTATCCCCAAGTAATTTGGCCTACACCACATATGAGTAATTGCACCCACAATCGTTATCTTGAGGTGCCGTGTTCACGAGGGAACCATCACAGATCAAACAGATGGGCCTGCGCATACGCTCGTATGTACACAATCACCCGCGAAAAAGCTGACTCCTTTGCCTTCGGCAATGAACCAATCAGGAACCCGATCTGAAGTGGTTCCTACATTATTGCACCACTGATTACAGCTAAATCCCTCCTTTAACTTTGTCATGAGTCCCTTGGACATTCTTGAGTTAAGCCATGGAATGGGTAAGGAATGTTAAGGCATTTATATCTATTCGTCCAGCTCTCTCCCCCAAGAACAATTGCCCGTCTGAAGGAAACTAGCTGTCCTTCCTACATCCGGACAGGGAATTGATCTGCCAAACTATAGGCAGTTTTGAAATACAAATGTAACAAAAGTCTAAAGGCATTAGAATTCAGTTAGTTGCCTGATATAAGACATCTTTGAAACGACAATGCTTGAAAATAGCACACCTTTCATCATTTAAATTGACTGTTATCGCAAAGAGACAATGGTTCGTTAGTACACTTATGATCCCACATGGAGAGGGGAAATATGACCCAGACTGTTCTCTTTTGGGATTTATTTGGGTTTACGTACCCAGTAACATGACCATTCATAGCATGGAAGTACCGAGGTAGTACTTTTCTTTTAAACCGTACTTAGAAAAGGGGACGCTGTAACAAATTGACAACCAAAACCGGCCGGACAAAAACACAAACTCTAACCATTATTCATCTACACACAAACATGGAACCAAAAGGTTTGTCACAAACGAAAAGACGCTCCAACCCCACCCCAACACCCAAACAACCCGCCAACTCAGCCACAACCTTCTTCAGCATCAATCCCATACCAAACCCCAAGACAACAAAAACCAAGAACATCCCACACCACCCTTCAATGCCATCCCGCGCTCGGAGGCAACACCGCCCAAAAGGCAACACCACGCCCGAAGGCAACATCACGCCCGAAGGCAACAACGCGCCCGAAGGCAGCAGCACTTAAAAAGCACAGGGCAAATATACAGGTACACCTTTCCCAAGGGTGCCCCGGAGGCAGTTGTGAGAAAGGGTAACCTCATTATTCCCACGTTTAAACAAACTCCACAAATCTTTGTCAACCTAACAGGCTTATGTTATTTATGATACATTGATATAGGTAAATGATATCACTGAAAACTTAATTAGCTGACCACCTGAAGTTCCGTTTAAATATAAGTCATACCAATATAAAAGAGGGTCTAATATATTCCTCTCGTTGTTCTATATGTTTCAAATATAGGCCTAGGTGCTTGGATCAACCTTTTAGGGGGAACTACCCAGTCTTGGACCATGGTCTTAACTAAAAGCGTAGCACTGACTTTTATTAAGGTCACGCATCCTACAAAATATAATCCTCCATCATGAAGTGGGCCCATTGAAAAGAGGTATAGTCGTCGATCGACTCTATGACGTGACCGTGTACCGTACGAGTGACGAATGTTGAAGTCAGAGGTGATACCTTGACTCACTTATGTCAGTTTCTTTAGGCAGCAGGGGTTTACTCCGTGACATCACCTTAAAACTATAAAAAGTGGCTCAATTGCACTTACCCCAACCTTCCCCAGCTTGTCCTGCTATTTTGTCACGAAAATCGCATAATTCCTTCTGTGCATTGATACTCTGTAGTAATGGAAAGAGATAGAGCGACACTCCGGTAAGGGAAACTGTCGACGTGAGATGATTGTCGTGCTTCATCCTCTTCTTCATTTTCTCGTTCAGGCCTACTCGGTCATGGAATTGTTCTTTGTGATGAAGAAAAATGCATCTTTTAATCCACGTTTTATAAGTCGACTTAACTTAAACGACCTCAAGCTGGCAAAGCTCCCCTTCCAGGTGACTAAACAGGACCGTAACAACCTTGCTTGAAGACTGGGGATTGTCAGCTCCTGTCCTACCCACAGACCCAGTCACAAAGAAAAAAAAATTTCCGAAGAAAGACTATCAACAAGTATATACATTAATGTTCAGTTTTTTAGTTCATATATGACAGCATCTATTAGAAGATACCACCTTTTCAAACAGTTGAGGTTTCATGATCACGGTTCCACAAATTTCTTTAATTTTGTCGTAACTAGGCCTACAGATATATTTATGTGATGTTCAAAATGTGTTCCAATGGCAACAGTTCCCCGAACTCAACATTTAAATACTGCTAGGCTTGCATATCTAACTATGCATAAACTCAGTGAAGAGCTATTTCAATATAGGAGGCTTGAACCGCATTTTCTTGTCCAAGAGTTTTGCAAGAGAGCTCCTTGATACAACCTTGTAAGTTCAGACCTCTCAGAATAACGCGTTTTGTGTGAGGTGTTCTTCAAGTTACTTCGTGCTAGTACTCTTTCATTTTTTTCACTTTGAAAAGGAACAGACAGAAATTCTCAAATAAAGTATGATCCTCGAATTAGCAAGGTCTCGAAACGTTAAAAATTGTAGGTATATCAGGCTAATAATTCTTATCAATGGAATACATTTTTCCTACTGTATAGAAACTCCCCTGAATCCATGTTTGCGGTCCTTGTAAGAACATTTTGCTACAACTAAATAACAAATCTTCTCCTCTTAGTTTACACGAATATAAGATGTGAAGGAATCACAAGGCAGCGTAACTTCTCACTGGATACTTGCTCTTGTTAATCTATATTGTAATGAAAAGATTAGCATGCTCAGATCGTAACGCATGAGTGAGCTTGTGGGATTTGCAATGCGTGTCAACAATTCCTGTTGTTTTCTAAGACGGACTACTGCCGCGTCACTGAAATAATCATAGGGATGAAAATAACCAAGTACCCCATTTGAATGGTTGAATGGGGCTGCACGTTGTTTTGGATCTGGTGTCCGGGGATGAAGGTATAAGGAAAAAAGCGCATTGCCCCAAAATGTTTGGAATGAGCCGAGTTTGTGTAAGATACTGAAACACTTAAAAAAAAAAAACCGGTGTTGCAAATAAAATTTGAAAAAAAAATCTTTTATAGAGGGGGAAAGAAGGAATTCTAAGAGAGGCAGTTACTTTCGTTTTACCACATTTAATCTAAAGGTGCCGACGGCCTTTTCCTGTTGTGTTGGGGCACTGTGTTGTTTCTCTACTCTATTGTTTATGCGGAGCGTCACGGCCCAACGGTAGCAGGTTACATTTTTGAAGGCCTTTGGTATAACTCGGGCCTGGGAATCTAACCCTCCGGGATGCTCTGACATTAGAATAAACACCCTAAAGCCTACCTAGAAAGGTGTTACCTGTTGAGTCCACTAGCAACTCATCCCAGTGGAGAAACGGAAAAGTCACATGATCTAAATTGGTTGGTTACAGCTATTGTACCATCTTTAATTGTAAGTTAACTTATTATATACAGGGCGACATTTTTTCACGAATAATGAAATATATTTCTTAAAATTTGCGACACATTCTGGCGGCTAATAAAAAAAAGTGTTTCGGCAGGATTACATTTTTCGGGAAGAGAATCTTTTTCCCGCATCCCTTAATGAAATGCTGCAGCAGGCGTATGTTTTCGGCCCCCTAATCATTGCAGACACTACACAACTTACCGCAGCCTTGCTGCATCATCTTCTAAACAGCAAACGGACGGTTTTCATACAGACCAGCGTTCAAAATTAAAGCATTTCTTTACTAATCAAGCCAGGATGACTGACATACATATATTTTGATTAGGATTACGGTACCTTCAATTCACGTCAGGGGTGCTTATGCCAAACATTCTAGTGAAATTTGTATTGAAATCCGATGGGTGGTTCTCAAGATATGAGTAGGTAAATTTGTCACATTTTCAACAAAAAGTGTACTATGACATCATCTCCCCACATTATTGGGCAGTCTTTTGGTTTTCTTTTAATTTTTTTTTATAACTAATGAAATTTCTCCTCAGCAACCCAATATTATCAAAGTACTATTGAATAAGTGGCATGGAAACTGTACAAACTTTGTATTCCCCAAATAAGGACCAATCCCTATTAATTTCAAGGTCAATATGACAGACGAAAAAAGCCAAAGAGAAGCAAAGCATTCCTCGTCAATGAGAGAAATCTCTGCTGCCCTGAACTTGAACTCACTCATGAATACAAATCTATTGACTTGATTTGTTAATCTGAATGTAATATTCACCAAACTGTGTAGATTTTGTTCCTCTTTCACATATCACAACTAAATGTTTGCCTCTACTTCCCCTTTAAGGACACCAATATTCTTTAAATCATTAATATTTGATTGAGGTGAACTGCTGTGCTTTGCTTGGTCTGAGTAACAAGAAAGAAGATGGATTCATACCCAAAATGTAATCAAGGTAGGCCTATAGACCTACCGAATGTTTCAAACACATGCATTCCCGTAATATACGGGGGAGGGGTAACCCCCTAGGCTAAATCTTTCGGAAAAACGACATTTAATGTCGAAGCAGATTGTACGTTTCAAAATTGGTTTTCAACCAAACGACTTCAGAAATTCACATTGTTCTTCAACAGTCCAATGACACACTGAGACACACTGACACACTGAATCAGTATAACATAAAATCCGAAAAGACCTGGTTTGTTTGGAATGGGTGACGATTTCGGGAAGCAGGGTAGGGATACATGTCAACCTAACATTAGAAAAATTATCCTGTATTGAGAACAAATCGCCCTCATCGGGGAGGTTGGTTCAGTGGAAGGACGTATAAATTTGGCATCAGAGTTGATATAAGGAAAGACAAGTTTGCTACGGGAAAGAATGGCCATGGTAATTTCCGTGAGGTGGCATTCTCACAGCAAACTCCATAAAAGCTATACATGACGAGGTATAACTTGGTTGTTCAAACGGCCGACACGGGTAACTTTTTACATGAACTGCAATAAGGTAGAGCGGGTCGAAGATCATTTATATAGTCAAAAAACTAATCCTTGAAACGTTACCAAAACCATTATATTTTAAAAAAATCATCGAACCGTTACAAAATTGTATTCTTAAAGAAGAATGAATAGTCAGCCGACCTAAATTTATTTTACAACATTAGCTAAATATTTAAGGAATTCTTTAGAAAACATGAGCATGTATATTTAAGGTTAAAAGAGTGATATCGCAATATAAAAAGTTCAAAACGTTTAAGGTCTAGAGATACAAGAATATATTTATATTGCAGAGGATGAAAAACGAGTCACAGTCATCCAACAGTGTTTGGAGAGCGTTCCAAGGATGGCGTCAGCGGGGGAATGCCCCATCTAGGAAGTTTGTCCTCGTCGGGGTGAATGATCCTAAATCCGTACAATAAAGATCAACTTCAGTTCACCCGACGATCTTTTCAACAAGAAAGACAGATTTCCCGAAATTTTTCAAGTTCCCTTTAAAAAAACAACCCAAATTTGCTTCAAAGGATTTTCTCTTCTTAATATTTGTTGAAAAGGCAAACGCCTTCCCGCTGCCTCCGGTCAGGAGTAAGAGTTTTGTATCCCTATGGGGCAAATCTTGGCACCACTTCTGGTTCTGGCGTATTCCATTGCTTATAAATGTTGAAACTGATGGACCCTACTTTAAGTATTGAATTGTCCAATACTTGAAATTCTTGTGTAACTCACACTTATAACAATAACTTTCGTGAGTCACTTCTTCATTGCATATTACCAGGGAGATGCTAGCAGGGAGTTGCACCTCTCTGCTGTTAGTGAGCTAGCTCCCTGATATCTGGTTGTATCAGGGAGTTGCTAGCAACACTGGTTGTACAGAGCTGGTTAATGATAGCGGTGATCCCTACCTCCACAATCGCTACAACACAATGACTGCAAATGATAAAGATATTTCTTGTTAAACGGTATGCGCATCAGCTGTCATATAACAGTACAGTACTCAGTACAGTGATCACATGTTGACACAAGCTGCAGTGGTTTTGAAAAACAAAAAAAAAAACAAATTTTAAACAAAGATGGTAATTTGAACAGAACATGAAAGACATCACAAGTTTTTCGCACAACTATTGCAATTTTAAATTGAATGGTAGTGACTTTTGCTTCCGTCAAAATTACAAGAGTGGATCATAAGGTTAAAGTAAAGATTAGTCTTTGGTTTCATTTTTCCGCCAAGTTCATCGTTTTGGACCAGTTACTACTTCATTTCTTATTCAGACATACAGACGAATCCGATCAGTACTTGTGTTTAGTGACTGTTGGCAGTCATTAGTGGGGTCACCAGCCTTAAATCTTCTTCATTTATTGTCTACATGAATTTTAAACCCTCATATTCAGTGAAATTGAAGGAATCAAGATACAATTTTGTGTACAACCATCCATGATACAGGTAAGCAGGGAAGCTGAAAGATTAAAAGGGGATATACCCCAGCTATGGCCGACTGAGATCAGACCATCACTTGCTGTCCGGATTCGTCTATATTCAACACCACGGTCAGTTTCAAATCTCTTAACCTACTTCCTTGTAGCACTTGAGTACTTACATCATAACAGGGATCACAGTTGTGGTTTTAAAAAATTGTTTTCTCTGGTTAAAAAGTAACAAACTGATAGCCTTATAAAGTTGAATTATGTTTCGCAATTTCCAAGTTTTAAAACCTTTATAAAAACATTAAGTAGCGTTACCGCGTATGTAAATTCAAAATAGCATTATTCCTACAAGACGTTGCAAGTCCTTTCCACACAAGTGTTAAGGCAGTAATTTCTTACATATACCGAAAACAACGAATTTAAATGACACCAAAGCAACTACTGTTACAATTAAACGTAAGGAATGAAATCTTCAAACATCTACTTCAGTCTACTGTTGCTGGAAATTTACTCTACTTAATGGTGGTAGCGAAGTCGGTTCCAAATTTCAGATATCCCTTAAAGAAACAGAAATATAACATTTTGTTAAACGGGCAGCATTTATTTTTCAAGATTGTATAGCTTCCATATACAAACATTTCTTGAAGGGAATTAAGAGGTACTGGCATGCATAAATCTATCTAAAGGGGGAGTGGGTGTCATTTTTAACCGTGCCACCTCCTCTAAGACCGGTTCCAGCATGAAAGGAATAAACCAGCACTTTAGGAAGCTCTTTGTGGGGAAAAACATGGTATTTGTGGGAAACTTTAGATACTTGGAGGGGAATTTGTCTTCTTTTGTCCAGCAAATCCTGCAAAATTCGTGTGAAATTTTGACTTGCTTTTATTTCAGGGAAAAAGACATTTTTCAAGACCCTGTACCTAGTACGATGTGGCAAAAAGACGGTAGCCTTTTTGGACACCAATTTTTATGGATTTAAATAATATAATAGAAAGGATTAGCTATGCATGTCGTTGTTTCTTTTTGAATATTCAGATGTACCACATGTTACCCCTAGTTTCACTTAAAATATTTTTTTCAGTTCATTAGATTGGATTTAATGACACACCAACACGGATGTGTCATATTGTGATATTTACATAAAAAGGTTAACTTTTCACAAAGTTTCAAGTTCAAGTTCGGTTCAAAAACTGTGAAAATAGGTTCAAGCACTCCCCTTTAGTCGCCTCTAATGTCGGGGAGGGGGAAGGTACTTCGGACATATTCTACAACCCCCAACCCATAGGTTTTCATTCAAAAAGAAAGAAAACCTAGCGTTTATTGTCTTGCAAATGCGCTGGTATAGAACCAATCGACAGCCGAGACGGAAGGATTATGAATTCGTGTGTTGTGAAACAAGACCATACTTCGTTTATTTATAACTGCCACGAAGGCTATAGTCAATGATGGATTGACTTCCCCAACTCAGTTTTACTAAGTGTGAAAAAATGTGAAGTTACGATAGCGCCTACAATATCCAGTCAAATACTTACCGAGGCATGCTGAACGGTTGAGTTAACCATTTTGATATTATCAAAACTTGGGATAGCCACACCAATTGCCCCTCTCTCTGTGAACGAAAAAGGTTATGGGATTTTGAAACATTGTAAGAAATTTGAGTCCATGCCTATCAGACTCCAAGCCAGAATCTAAAAAAGGCCTGTGGATTTGCCTCATCAAAAGTCCAAAAGATCAGATAGGGGCGGACGAGGTGAATGACTTGATAACCTTTCACACGACCTTTTGAAGAGAGAGCTAATTACGTTCCCGTTAAGGGCCCAGTAAGGTTCATATATGCACAGCAACTTGGTGAGTTTGAGAAATTATGCGCTGGTTATGAACATATATTTTGTATTAACCTGATTGTTGAATACTTTGCCTTAAAACGATCACTTTAAATAAAAATACACTGTGTGAAAGCAAATTATGTATCGTACCCACTGTAAGAGCAATACCACGTGAAAGAACAGATAACAGAAAAAACAGGAAAAGAGGTGGTTCATGAAAAGGGGATTCTTCCTTCAAGGATAAAAGGAGGTTTTCGAGCAGGTATCATCATCGATTTTTAGTAGGTACTTAGATCAGAGCTCAACTTATAACCTTTTGCTTTATTCTAGTGGCGCACATGGCCTTTTTCCTCGATGCACGGCACTGGATTGTTTT
Source organism: Holothuria scabra (assembly GCA_037179385.1). NCBI lineage: Eukaryota > Metazoa > Echinodermata > Holothuroidea > Aspidochirotida > Holothuriidae > Holothuria > Holothuria scabra. The sequence goes on along the minus strand of CM074182.1, from coordinate 37,108,741 downwards.
CCCTAATCCGTTGCTTATGAGGAGCATCACGTACAACGGTAGCAGGTTAAATTTTTGAAGTTTTTGGTAAGACCAGGCCTATGAATTGAGCCCTAACCTCTTACATGAGAAGCAAATTTACTATATACAAACTTAGTAACATTCTGACCAAAGATAAGGTCGCTTATGTCAGGAGAACTTTTCAAAAACTTCATGATGGATACTTCAGTTTGTGTCACCGCTTCATTGATCAACGTCATAAGAAAGTTTTAAATAAAATTCTATTTCATAAATTTAGGGGAATATTATACTCCTATCGCACAGCTTCCAAAAAGTTTTAAGGTAGACCTATAGACTAATATAATGTATTGCTTACGGTTTATCATTGGAACAATGTAAGATTGAAAGTCCTTTGGTAACATCTTCTGCATGGTGTCGATCTGGTGAAAGAAACAGAAACTTCACAATGACAATAACACTTAATGAATAACAAGTACATGAAGGTTTAATGTCCAGAGGAATTTACATGATTACCGTATATCACTTTCATACCTCCTTATTGCTGCCTTACGACGATACGACGAATAAAGTTCTGATAACCTAATTTTATGATGTCTTTGTCGTAAATTTACATTCAATCATTTAAAGTGCAAGTTCTAAAGTTTTACAAGGTGCACGAAAACCTACAGTTTAAAACAAAGGAACAATATTTCCAATATCACTCTGAAAACACCTCATATTGACCAATGTGTTGGTCAACTGTGAACAGAACAAAAAGTGGTCAGAGAGTGTAGCTAAACTTTAGCAAAATTTTACTACTCTATGGACAAATCTGACCGATAAGTGATCGGATTCAACTATTCGACCACTTTTGGTTCGGTGCATGGTTGATCAACTAATTGGTCAGTTTGCCAAAGTATGTTTAGATTGCTAAAAAGAGTCAGTCTTTGGAGCAGAGTGCAAATAACACAAAACAAAGTTGTAGTCCATTCTATGCAAGTGAAGAATACATACTCTTTGAGTGAATATGTCTCTCTACTCGAGGCGAGATTTGCTTTTGTACTGAATGAGTCATTGGGCATTGGGTATACTTTTTTTTGGAAAGAAGTTTTCGCTTTTTTTTTTATTTTAGAATATGCAACTGCTAATCACTGGAAGTGATCAGTGTAGCGGCCGCTACACGCAGACATACCAATTGTTATATTGACGATGGAGAGCATAGCAATTTAAAACGCACATTCGTTTTAAAATGAAAATGAATGAATGAAACGAAATGAAAAATGATACTACAGTAAAAAAGTATATGCTTATAAGCATATACACTTGCATAGAATGAACTACAACTTTGTTTTGTGTTATTTGCACTCTGCTCCAAAGACTGACTCTTTTTAGCAATCTAAGCATGCTTATAAGCATAAGGAAAGGAAATTGAGCTGGGTTTACCTTAAAAGGTCCGATGGCTGTTTGAACCAAATTCACCTTTATGCTGAAAAGGAGAAGATAATTGAAGTCTATCACAGTTATACCCTTATAATTGAGATCCCAACATCGTAGTTACAGTCAGAGGTGTAGTCAAGTCGCGACTCGCACAACACCTTTAAGTTTACCTGCCTTGATAAATACCGGTATTAGGGAATATTCCAGTATTTGTACAACATAGAGACTTGAGTTGCTAAAATAACTGCGGGAGTCCTGACTTGCCAAGAAAAGAGGGACGTAATTGAATCTCTGGAAAGGCCCTATATTCATTCTGCGTACTTATGACACAGCCCATAAACTTCCATAGATATGGTCTCTGCAATAGCACGTTTACCGATTAAATACTTATTTTGCTCCCGCTTTGTAACAATTAAACGTATTTTAAAACGAAATGGTTAGGAACAAGACTCGCGTGTTTAGCATCGAAACATATTGCATAATTAGGACAAAAACTGTTTAGGAAAACGGTGTAAGATGAGAGCTTTCTCGCACCAGCTTTTGGTAGGTTTTGAGCATGCAGCTTGAACATCTCGCTTTCTAGACGTTGTCTGTCCTGTACATCGACTTCCAACACCATCATTCTCAATATTCTTGTTTAAATATATAGGTTAATCTATTTGAAGAACAGGCTTGTTGATGTTTCAAAGTTACAAAATATGTGTAATATCCGTCGGTAGTTTGCTGGCAAAATCTTTTATTGTTCTCCTAGATTACAGTGTATAATTTGACCTTGCAAGAACCTTACGCCAGATAAGTTTCGAAGAATACATTGCACTTGAGCTTAAATTGTTTTAATTAGCATAACACATCAGAAAATGCATAATACTTTCAAAGACTCAATATTATAGAATGCTTTCACGTGAAGTCACAATTGGTAATCCACGCCCACTGCCAGGTAAAAATCAACAGTGTTTTAGTGCTACAGTCACACGTGGGTCTTCAGCTGCTTATCAGCTAGCTTTACTAGCTAGCGTTTGGCCGTCAAAGGGAAAGGGCGTTGTGACGTCACTGAAAGTACTCTATATAAAAGGAATTTTACCCCAAGTTTAGAATTTTAAAAATATGTATATGTTAGAGGCTGCAAAATGAACTGGATTTATTCATCCCTCCCGGCTCTGAAATATGAAAAAAAAAATCGAAAATTTGCCATTTGTGACACCAGTTAACCACAGTGTGGTTTTCCGAACTCCTCTTCCATGATATTCCGAATTTTCCCCACTAACAGCTTCATATGTTTTCATTATTTGTTTCAAGAAAGCAAATTTTGCGCGCGCTTTGCGGGCCGCAAATTACGGCACCATTCCTACTAGAGTAGTGCGGTCATAACATCACTTTGATAAACCTTTCCGAACTCGGAAAAGTTTTATTGGAAATTTGCCATGTGTGACACCAGATCGATCATCAACTGATACCGGCAACTACATTGCTATTTTCATCAATTTTCTTTCATAAAATTCCACATTTTCTCCAACATAAGCCCTTGACTTTCAAAAAGTAGTCGGAGAGCCTCAGTTCGCTGGCATTAGATAACATTATGTATGTAGTGAAACAATGTTTGGTCGCCGTGCAATTTCAGATTTGCCAATAGGAAATGCAGATTCTTCAGTAATCCTTTAACTTTTCAAATTCGATTACAGGAAGCCCAGAATCCCAAAATTGTCTGCACTACAAGCTACATATTTTCAAATATTTGTTTAATGAGGACAAAAATTTCGGCCCGCTATCCGCGGACAAATTACGGCACGGCCACTGGTGCAGTGGTGTTCACACTTTAAAAAAATCGGAAAATTTGGGTGCTTGGCCCCTGGAAAAGTGTCTAGCTTACGGCACTGGTCAAAATCAACAATAGCAGAGAAGGACGATGATGTTTTTCCATTCAAGTATGAATTTGTGTGCTAAATTACAGATTCGTCGACAGATCACGCAAATTACTGTCTTGCGTCCGTCATCTTGGTACGGATTTTTGGTTCAAACGTTGGCACGGGGACAATAGTCAGAACGATGTCTGAAGATTTCTGTTTACCTTACAAGGTTTGCAGTCCAAGTTATATTGCCTCGGTTGATAGCAAGCTTGTAAAGCATGGTCAGTTGCTATTTGAAATAAAAACAAAAGAAAGGCACAATTGCTAACGATGGCCACAATGCCGTAGACGACACTATCACGTAGAAAACTGCTGACACTTTAAGTAAAATAATATTATAGGCCTACAGTGACACTTTTTTATCAAGTGAAGTCCACATGAATTTGGCGCATTTTTTTTCCAGCTTAGCAACACACTGAACTACTTCACATAAAGGTAATAAGTGGATCGAGCGGTGAGAATATTCGTTGTTTTTGTTGTGGTTGTTGCTAAGAGGTCAATTCTTAAAATTTTTTGAGCATATTAGTCTTACAAATGCATTAGAAAAACGTGTTTTACCGATATTGCAAGCAGCAGGCACTATATTACTACCAGTAAAGAACACAAACCGAGTTTCAATTTTCAATGTCGACCTATCTCTCGATATACCGATTCGATACCGATGAGGAAATAAACATTCTGCTATTACACACCATCACAACAGTGACGTTCCATTCTGCTAGAGCAATATATTGTATCCCGAGTCAAAATTACTCAAAATGTGGGATGGTAAATATTGATTTGGCAATACCGCTTTTCAAGGTAGCCTAAATGTTGCTGATACTTGTAGGGGATATATCGGCCATTGTCGATTTTAAATATTGAAATGGGACTGGCGCTAAGGTTCCGAATCAATAGTCTTTTAGTTTTCTAGTTACGATAACCCTTGCCAGTTATTCAGCTAACTTATGGTTTCAGGTATAGGAAAAAAATGATTATATCTTACGGAAGATAAGGTGAAGAGGTACTGCATGGGTTTGCTTGGATTGTTGACGTAAACTGATACGTTGCTTAGCATAGTGATTGTAATCCCGGATGAAGTCGTGGTCAAAGTTGGTGGCGCTGTTGATTTGAGGCTGACCTCCAAAACTTTTCCTGGGAACATTTGGGTCACCTGCAGAGAAAATAAGAGAGCACTAAGAACAACCAGTTTCGATCATTTTATGCGTACGATTGTCAGATTTCGATGCTCTTAAGCCAGAAGGAATTCTAAATCGTGATATGTACCGTTAAAGCTTGGTACCGTCATCAATCATGTGTTTATCCTTTTCCATGTTACTGCTTCTCATAGTGAATTCCATGTTTGACTGGCTAGGAACTTGGTATTTGCTTGAGCGACTTGCAAATATATGGCTTCTGCTCAACTGTAAATTGTGCAGTGGCGGCATCAGAATGTCAAAACGGGAGGGGGGGGGGCAAACTAAAGGCAAAGGATAATATTGAGGGCAAAAATTTTCGGACGCAGCACGGAACAGAGCCCACAGCGTCCGTTCTTGTGGAGAGGGGTCTAAGGGGCAAGGTCCCCGGAAGCTCTGTGGTTGTAGAATATCTCTGGATGAAAAGTCTCTTGAGAGGTACATCGTTTATTTTTTGGGGTTATTTTCGGCTAATCCAACTGGTAACTGACCTAACTTGGAGGTGGGGGAAAGTACAAAATTTGGAGGGTGGCATACGCCTTACCCCTCGGTAGCGTCGTCACTGAAATTGTGACCTAGCTGGAGAAGTCCAGTGCTCATCCAGTAGGTCATTGAGTGAATTTGACCACCTTGTTAGATTCGGCAAAACAAAGTCTACCCCTCAAGTAACCTCAGCTCCTGATGTATTTTTCTTCTCTACCTGGTCACGTTACAGTGTGTTTGGGATGCTCTTTTAATACGTATATCACTTTATGGTTTGTGTCCCATGAAACTATGCAGCCGAGGTAGTCACGTGACTATTTTCCTCCTCATTTGTTTGTATTTATAATTGGTACAACTTACTTTCGGAATCCACTCGTTCGTTGGATACGCTGATGTATTAAGGCTCAATTTACTGCCAGCTGGAACCTGATTAAAATAGAAAACAAAATGTGAAAACCCATTCAATTTACCGTTATAGAAATTTTTGGTGTAGTTGCTCAGGGATGAAGAAAGGGTCATAAGGTGATTTTACACTACATCAATTTAAATCTGCAGCACTTATTGATAGACAGGAAAAACTAATTGCAAAAAGAGAAACTCTTGTCATGCTGTGAGTGTATGCCGGGAGGCACAATGGTTCAAGACAGGGGCGCGTCAATCTTGGGGGCAGGCGCTACTTTAATGAAACTAGAGTAGCAAAACTACTGTCGCTCAACCATTCTGATATTACCAGTGTTTTTATTCATCTTGAACAAAGTCATGGTTGACACTTAACACGTACCCAGACAACTCAAGTTGGGTGGACCAGCATGTAAACACTTTTCACCTAGCAGTTGAACTGTGTCAGGGATATATCTCTATAGCTAGTTCATCCCGTTATGGTGATACCTTAAAGGGCCAATCCTCTCAATCCAAACTATACTTCTTGTAGGGGGTTACAGAAACTCTCCATTGGCCCAGCTTTTTGACTAACTGTTAATTCAAACAATGCAGATTACCAAAAATTATATTACACAGCATGAACTGTACTGAGAGTGTTTTGGTTATACACATAGAGCTTTTCTATACTCACCCTGCAGTAAAAAACTGAGATTGTGACTGGATAAGGGTGAATTTCAGACAATTGTGGGAGGGGCTTAAGTAAAAAGGTTAGGAGAATTGGTACTGTTTGGGGTGTGAGAACTGGGCCTTTAAGTCAAATAACCCAAAAGTACTACATTTAAGAGCATGAGAAGTGAATGCTAACAGTCCAAAGGACAATACTGAGCTAAGACATAAAATGTTGAAGTTTATTCACTTGAAACAAATTGGTCTATTGCGCAATACTGTAATTTGTGACTTTCTAGTTGTACAACTCACATAAGATGTTTTGTTTCCTTCGAAAGTTAAAAATGTTTTTATGACCTTGAACACTCCTGTTTGCTTCCATAGCATATCGCACAGAGAGGGCTTAATTCATCACCCCATAAGAGTAAGAGTGCTATCACAACTTGTTCCAAGGTGCAGTAACTTCAGACAAACAAAGAAAGACAAAGATAGTAATTTGACTTAGAGTTCAACAATGACATCAAAAATTATTGTGCTATGTACCATTTTATATTGAGTGAATAAACTTCAAAATTTTATATCTCAGCTCAGGAATGTCCTATGAAGATGGGAGTAATTTTTCATACTTCTTAATACATGTTTTTTTTTTTTTTTTTGACTTGAGGTACACTTTAAGATAATGCTGCCTATGAGGGCAGAGATTGGAAACTTAAGTCATAGTGCAAAAGACCAGTTTGTGTAGGACAGTGGCATAAGTAATATAGACCAAAATCTGTCCTGCTTTTTCGTGTTACTTCGTGACGCACTTCGGAGGGTCTGATTGAAAAAAATACTAATCGATGGGAAAAGATGAAATAATAACCCATGCAATTACCACAAGCGATCCGTTTGGCCTATGGATCAAGAAAAAATAAGTAAAAATATCCCTTTAAATTCAAAATCTGGCGAAGGTGAGATAGACACACAACTTCCACGTTTTAAGTAAACTTTTCCTCAAACAGCACTAAAACTACAGTTGCAGCCTCTAATCATGTTCCAAAGGCACTTCAATTATCTGAAATGCGTTTTAATGTTAAGTTTATGAAAAATAAAACAAATTTTAATCTTATTTTGGGTACGTGGGATTAAAACCGATAAAAAGATGTGGAAAGAAAAAGGACACTTTTCCGCGAACGATGAACTCTTTATGTCCCTGCTACGTCGGTTTCGCGCGTAACGTTAACAACGAATGAGTAACTCGAGCTGGATACGGATCCAAATTGTATAATCTGCGTCACTCCGATCTCTGAAAAAAGAATAATACCTTCAACCCATCTAGTATCATTTTTGTATCGAGGAACGACGAAATCTGGAAGATTAACAATACGAATACGGGCGAGAATGTCACCAAGCTTTATTTCGTGTAATAGGTTCTAATAGGCACTGGCATCTGGGGGTGTGTTGGTTCTCAAGTTATATGGAATAGTTTGTAGCTTTAATTCGGCTTAGCAGTAACTTACATGCTATCTAAAAATCCTAAACCGCTACAAACTTACTTAAAATTTGGTGGTCGAACTGTTATTAGCGGCTGGGAACGGTTTCCCTTCCGAAAAAATATCGGAATTCGTGTACTAAATTTTCTGGTCCCAATATGAGCAGATGAGGCTCTGAGCTCAGTACTAACTTAGTGCCAAACTGCATACGGTGCACTGACCACATTTTGTAAAAGCCATCAGCCCTTTCCCGATGAAATGCTTGTTGCGACACTCGACGAAGTAGCCATGCATTAAAATTTTGATCTTTCTGGCACAAAATCTCATCAGAAATTCCTGCCCCTGGAGACTGGGTGTCATGACATGGCCGATAGCTTTAGACAGGGGCAGGTTTTTCAATAGAAAATCGCAATTCAGACCTTGGCATCTTTCATGCTACTAGGCGTAGACCTTTCAGGTGGGGATAGGGGGACTGCAATTCCCCCTGCTTATTTCAGGGCAATGACATTTACATGTATTTTAGGGCAAGAGGGTAGCCTGTAGTAGTCAGTTCGGCCTGCAGCGGACCGTGTTGACATACGACCGGGCAAAATAGGACTTGAAAAATATTCAGTTCACGGCAAACAGGATCCGCTTCTTCCCGTAGCCAATGCCTTTATGGATTTTTTGAAATGACGGTACCCGATATGTTTTTTTTTTTAAATATATCAACTTGAAAATTTTTTACCTTCTATTACGGCAATTTAAACTTAGTTTCAGTTGAGCATAACTTTGCTAAAGCTGGACCGACTTCCTTGGTTCAAGATCATTTGGTGTCTAATTATGACTGCATTCGAGTCCGTCAAAAGTCAGATACAAATCAATCCTTGAAACTCGTTTGAACTTGGTGCGGGTGCGGCAAAGATATAGGCCTACGGAAGGTCACTGCAAGCGCTACTCTGGATTCGATGTCCCGCATGCGGTGTGTAGGCCTACGTATGAGAACATTTGACCACGGTAGGCCAAAGCTATCTTCAATTGGCGCGGAGCGTATAAAAAATTTGGAAAAATCGCGACCCCTCAGACCCGCAGACCCCGATGACATTTCAAAAGTTTCCCAAATTTTGTTGTCCTTTTAGACAAAATATTTCAAAATCAAGAATTTTAATTGTAGAAAAATTGGAATTTTATGAAAGACAGGTCACGAAAAATAGCAACATAGCTGCCGGTGTCTCTTAATGATCGATGTGGTGTCACACAAATGGTAAATATCCGATTTTGATATGTACAGAGCTCAGAAAAATTTAGTGAGAACTAGTGCACTTAATGTTGCATAATGCGGCAAGCAAAGCGCGCCGGAAATTTCGCTGTTTTTTTTTTTTTTTTTTTTTTAGATTTGGAAAATTAAAAAAGGGGTTTCTGACACGGGAACTGGGGGAGCGAAGCATGCTTCCGCCCCTCGTTTTTCACTGGGGGTAGCTTTCTCCCCAGCCCCCGCTTCCTACTCCCGTGCTTAAAAAAGTTTTTTTTTTCTTTTTACTTTTCGAAAGGTAGGCCTACCATTTCAAACTAATTGTGCTCAAAGGGTTCCAAATGGAATGTTTACCTATAAAATACATGCAAAATCAAGCGATATGAATAAGTGTACGGCAGGTTCGAACCACTGGTTGTTGTGATTATATCTCTAGGAATCTTGGGCCCCTCCCCACCTGACAGAAGATAATGTATAGATACAGTATAGCTCTCACCCGGTCGGTATTTTCACATTTTGTAAAATTTACCCACGATCGGTTCCCTTTTTTTCCTGGCAGAGATGCTGGCGATCAGTTCTACTACATGATGCTAAGTTTCTCGCAGGAAATTTGAGATTGGTTCTTTGATGATAGAATGATAGATCATATAGTTTGAATTATACTTGGAGTGAACGGCAAAGGCTTCATGGAGTTTCGACGCTGGTTCAAAATCAAGCAGTCATGCTCACTGGAAGAGATTATACTTTACAGCTAAGGTATAGTCAAAGTTTTTTGTCAGCCCAGCTGAAAATTCCATTTGGAACCCTTTTGGGTTAAGTCCTTTGAACCCAAACGGTTTCAAGTGATACCTTTTGTAAATACCCTTTTCATTTAAAGGGCAGTCCCTTTGGTAGATGATTGAAATTGGTCAAAACTCATAGGGAATTATAAAATTACCCTTTTTATAAACCAAACCCTTTTGAAAACCCTTTACCATCTGGAAACTGTTGAAACCTTTTGGTTAATTTGGACATAAGATCTCAATGGGAATTAAGTTCTGCTTGGCCGTAAGACCTGTCCATCTAGGCCTATCCTCTCAAGTCTGTTAGATGGACGGAGTTTTACATGACTGCCCATATGGCCAGTTTCTAATCAATTGGTTTATGTCGAGACGCCACGGACTAGCTTTTCCAGTTGTGACTAACTGGCTTGTTTTTCCTACTCAATTGCTTTAAGCCTATGCTGTGTTTTTTACAGTCTTCATTATGACCAGGACAATACTCGAACTCCTGACCTCCCAACTGCAAGTCTAGGCGCGGGTCCGCACACCAAAAAAAAAAGGGGGGGGGGACTGACCTAAGAGAAAACAGGGGTGAGAGGGAGCTGCGCATGCATGCACTGCTATTTTTCCATATGTTTTATTGTTGATGTGACGAAAAAGGGAGGGCTGGGGCGTAATTAAGACCCCACCCCATGTACCCACGCCTGAAGTCGGGTGCTTTAACCACTTGACCATATGCCGTCCGTTATTTACTCTCTCATAACTCTGCTGCAAACCAGACTTGATTGAACAATATCATGTGAATCATTTATTGGTATCCTTACTGAACGCATCTCTTCTCTCTGTTTCTTGTTTTTCCATGTCATGTGTGTTTATTTTCTTCCTCTTTTGTATTCCAAATTCTTATTCTTGTTTTGTCCTGTTTCATTTTCCTTTTTCGCTATCCCTTCGCTATCCTTTCTCGTTCCAGTTCCTGATTTATTCAACCTTTCCCTAAATGAAGGGAAAGTCGTCCTTCCTCCCCCCCCCCCACCCCGTCAATTAATTGACATCAAAGTTTCTCCCTATCAATTTCACTGACCAGGCTGCACTGTGCACTATGCCCGGCGCATATTGTACAGATTTTGTACGTGTCAGAAAATTCGTGGAACTAGTATATGCAATGAATGTTGGCCACAAAAAGCCAACAATTCACCCTCAAATTTCTCTTCGTAGGCCAACTCGTTCGCTTGTGGTAATTGATATGATGTTCAAAAGGTTAAAATTGACCTTCGTGGGTAATTTTTATGCCGACCCTCAGATGTGAGTCACGAAAGTTAAAAACGAAAGCACTTTTTCGTGTACGGCCCGCTGCCTAATAAGGAAAGAGAAAATAACCAAATGTTTTTCCTCCCCCCTCCCTCAATCCCTCTCTCCCTTGCCATCATTTCCATCTGTTTTCCTCTCCCTCTCTCCCCAGCTCACTCCTCTGTGAAATTTGTAAACAAAAAGTGAAGAACTGGAAGAAACTTCAATGCACCATCCATTTGAAGGCTGACAGGAAATGCTGATTTGTGTCCATTCAAATTGACATTATTCTAAATTGTAACATGTAACAAAGATCTTTAATCCACCACAACTCCAGCTTGACCAGGGCATTACAGTGACCCCACAGTATGGAAGTGTCCCCACACAGCAAAGAGAGATCTGTGTAATGGCAGCTCCCTGGTAATAGATACTAAAATTACTGAAGGATAAGTAATTAGAGGACTGGGAACTCATGGTGTGTAAACAATGGACACAGGCAGTTACAAAAATAGGCCTGCAGTAAATGCTATTAACAATGCCTGCAATGGGATTGTTTCATGAAATTTTGCCCTGAGGCAAAAAATGAAGAAAATCACCAAAAATTAACACTTTTCTGTGGTTTATCTTGTTGCTAGGAAGGAAATCTGTTCCCCATCAATATGACACCTGTACAGCAAGTTTTAGAAAAATCCACAGGCAATTACAGAGGCTGAAACCTTTTAAAAAGTGAGACAGACATTTTTTGTGAGACAGACATTTTTTCCCTCTACAGTATAACATAAGCTCTACCCACACTTTGTGGGTTGAGCTAAAAATGGGGGCAAACATATCGATTTGTCTCCCAATAATTATGGTTAATCATAACAAACAACAGGCAGAATAAACAAAATATAACATTGTGGGATGTAAATGACTTCGTGGCCTCAAGAAAACGTCAGTTTGAGGGTACGTGCTTGTCAATGTGCGTGTTTATGCGTGTTTGTTTGTGGGTGTATATACGTTTACACTCGCGTTCGAATAGGTGGTTTGTTTATAGGCTTAAAGGACACGATCCACTGTTTGACCGGGTGTTGAGAAAAATTTGCCCACCAATCCACAAACCAGATCTACGCCCCTGGTTCAAGGTTTTAGTAGATACGTCATTAGTTAAGAAACACGAATTTATAAAGTAGTCACAGTTAAAACGAACAACAATTTCTGCAAGAGTGACTTACATCTTTCTCTGTAACATCGTACTGCAGGAAGTCGTATTGATAGAGAACATAACCAGCGCTAGTGGCAACGAAGTCCGTTACCCAAGCAAAAAACATCCGTGACGTGTCGGCATCCTTTGGTAAAATTTGTTTTGGTAAGGGGGCGTCATCATGCATATCTATATAGTATACCTCTCCCTGTGTTACCAGAGGAAAATAAGATTTTGGTGAAGAAGGCAAACAATGGCAGTGCAACAAAGTGTTTATGTTTGTATCACTTAAAAATTACAACTGATCTCAGGAGACCATACAGTACATAAAAACATGACAAAACATCAGAATGAACCTTTGGCGTTCCATACACCTTCACGGTTTAATCTTACCAACAAACACCAAAGAAAGAGTAAATACATTATGTAACTGCAAACTCTGGGCACAAGGGAGCAAAGAGCATGAGCGGGCTCTCAAATCTTTTTCAAAATGCGGTAATGCGACATTCAGCGTACAACATTTCAACAGGTACAAAGATCACTTAGTTATTCAATTCCCTTTAGATGTTGGTTCACAATTCTGTCGTCTCTTAACTTTAAAACCACGAAAGATTAGTGGAATTACGAGACAGTGAACTTGCAACAACAACTACCACTGTTTTACCACTTGGAAAAGGGGAACTATGCTTACGATTAGCTTACCGTTATTTTGGGAAATATCGCTACTAATTTTGCCTCGAATTTAGACTAAGTTGCATTTGTTAGTGCTTTTTAAAGAACACATTCAACATTTCCAAGACAATGAAAAATTGAAATAGGCCTATTTGCAACATAGCAACAAAATTTTGGAGAAAACATCATCAGAATTCTGGATGTCTAGTGGATACGTCATAAATAATATATGCACAGTAGCCTACTCTAGATTTCAGGTTTGGTCTCTAACAAGCGCAATTATTAGATCAGTTCCATTTCTAATTGTGAAGGTTGCTAACTTGCTATACCTTGTGTTGTACATCCACAGATTGATTGGTGATAACAGGCGGTGATACGAAAGAAAAGTCGAAATCGAGAACTTGATGGATTGGGTAACGCACTGTGAAGAGATTGAAAGAGATGCAATGCAAAATACGTAACTGTATACCTCATTCAAAATATGAAAATCAAATATTAAGACTTTATGGCCCAAATATTACAACTATACGGTCCATTTCAACCGTACATCTATCTTTTTTTTAATGTCCTCACTACTTTCTAGCAAAGAGCCGTTTGACGAAACCAGACTATTAAACTGCTTCCCAGGAAAGCTACGTCCGCTAGAGAACAACACTTAAGTCACGCATGTCTATTTCCAGCGTGAAAGTCATGTTGGCTAAACCTTTACATTATGTGCTATATGCCATGAAATTCTTTTATTCCAAAGAATAAAGTAACTGTGAGACTTACTGGATAGCTGACTCATATTTGCATTCAAGTCGCCGTTAATTCTTTTCACAATTTCGGAACATCCCTGTTAATATGATCAAAAGCTTAAAAGTTTTAACATAAATAATATTTTAAACTCAACATCTTGGAGTCACTGTCAAAATCTTACACAACCTCAAAGCCAAGTGAAAGATATTCTTCGCATTAAAAGTGTTATTATTAAAGTATAGGTTAATCTTTTAGTTACTGTACATACCCAATGTTTAATGTTTACATCGATCCAGTCTTTCTCTCATGGAATATAACTTAGTTTATAGTTTGCTGACCTCAAGTTTTCTTTGACTTTTGCCGCAACAATAGAAACCTAAAAAGCTACACTATAATAAGCCTGAACATACCGCGGACCACATCCTCTAGGTCACTTTCCTTGAAGATATATCGCAAGTTGTTGAGGTTTAACCACCGAGAAGGTTAGGTTAGATGGAGTTTTACTGCCCAGCTTCTAAACAGTCGGTTAAAATCGGGCTAGTGACGGTTTTTGTCAGTTGTAGCCACCGAGAATCTAGCACAATAAAGGACGTTAGCATGCTTCCTCAAGGCTATCGTCCTGACATACAGACATATTGCTAGCTTATCAACCGAAGCCGCTAAAGGAAATGTTTGCGCGATGCTTCCTCGCAACATGTTGCGTTCCTAGGGATCGGAACTTTATTTTGGGGCAGTTGCATGTATTGAAAGCAGCCTCGCTCCTTTCCACGCAGTCATGTTGTGCTTCGGTGTTGAAGATGTCGATTTAATTCAGAAATCTTCAATTCATACTGAGTCCTCTTTTGGAATCAATAAGACCAATACTGTCACAAAAACCAAAAAAAAAAAAAAAAAAAAAAAAAAAAAAACCCAAATTATGGAGTTGTTCCATTTAAGTTTGCCAGTTGATCAAATGAGATTAACCATACGTGAATTTTAACAGGCGACAAGGTATATGATAATTTTCTGTTGGCTTCAGTTCATAAGTGGCGCATGGAGAATGCCTCAAATAAGCGAGTTCGGTTATTCGTTGCCGCATGGAATTGTGGGGCACAGCGTAGGATATACAAACCGCTCAGCAGGTAGCGAACAGCATTCACTTGTTTTCGTCAGAACGTATATACACCACCACGTAAGTGTATAGCCCACTCGAACGAAAACAGGGGTCTCAGTGCTACTTTGCTCAGACTAAAATGCAAATTTTTACACCAAAAAGACAATTTGACACAACCCACTGTACAAAACCGCACTTGAGATCCCTCCTTATGTTCTGGATGGATTAAGAAAGAATAATATTACCAAATTTTCATGTAAACTCAAATTTTGGAATAAGTGTTGTAGGTCCGGGATTGGTTTGTTTATCCCGACGATTTGGACGATGTGCGCATGTGCATAACCACCAAAACGAATTACCGAACTGGATTATTCATAATATTACAAGCACGCAGTTTACTACAACAGAGCGAAATTTACAAAACTTGTAAAGGTGGACTTACATTTTTATTCATCAAATCCTTTAAATATTCCTGAAATTTGGCTTCATAAGATCTAAAGATTAAAAAGACGCAATGAATGAACAAATGATCCTTGCTATCAAATCGAGTTGTACTGTGTGCACGATAGGGGACAAATGAAGACGGGAACTATCTCCCTATAGTTCTTGTGGTCACTATGATGCAAAATATAGCTTTCTTTTCCCATACACAGTAACATGCCTACAAGTAAGATTTCCCCAATCACTCATATAGATTCGAGGTGGGGGGGGGGGGGGGTGAAGCAGATCCGAATCCAAATTCTTGGGCAAGTTAATAGGGAAATATCGGACAATTTTTCGGGTAATACAGATACAGAAGCAGTTTCGCTTTCAAAAAAAAATCCCTTTCATCTGTATGTCATTACATTTGGTAGGAATAATACGATGAAACCTTGGAATGGCATGAATCGATGTCCATTGTTTAACAAGAAATTTCCCAGCGTTAATCAACAGCCAATCTAAAATTTCTTTTGATGAATAGTGCACACCAGCTGGAATGCTTGCATCCAGAACATGTATTGTAAACGAAATCAGATTCAATTCTGGGCACATGCAAGCTATTTTACCTCATTTCATTAGATGTATTCAATCCAGTATTAATTTAAGATTTATAAAAAGGATTCATAAAATACATTCAAATGAAAAATAAGTAGGATAAAAGTAAAAGGCAAGAAATATACACAACAACAACATATCTACAAATAGAAAGTTTATTATATAAAACGATGCCATAAAACAAATTGCAACATACATTCTATTTTTTGGAATTAAATTGCAAAATGCAGAACTATAAATAAAAGAATATACATTAAGAAAGTATGTTCTGTATTTGGCAGGATGCGGGAATTTTTAAGCTTAATAACAATTGGAAATCGTTCTATTGTGGGATATGGTAAAAGTATAAGGTTTTGTTAATAGATCAAGTTTAACGGTCCAGTTTCTAACTAATTAGTTTTAGTCGAGCCCGATTTTTTTTCTCCTACACTGGACACACCGCCATGACTCAAACCTCTTCTCTTACACACACGCACACACCTACAAACACACACCTAAGGAGACTCTGGCTGCGAAAAGCCTTCGGGTGAAGACAGAGGCCCCCCACCACACACCCACACCTGCCCAGACCGTGCAAAGCCCTCGGGTGAGGTACGGGCAGGTACTACACACATGTCACCTCGACACACATTCCACCCCATTTTTTTTCAATTTTTCCTACTTTTTCCACCTTATTATCAACTTTTTTATGGTGGCCCTCAAGAGCCCCGTTTGGCATGGTTTCGACATCTCTTCTATCCTTATTTGGATACAACACACTCCGCCGTGACAAAGTGACACCTAAACAAATTTAACTAGACACCGAACAATCTCTTCCACCGAGTCACCCCACCACATCTCACTCTACATCTCGCCTCACTTCAAACACACACCACACCGACCAAGTGATCAAGTGAGCTCTACTATCTGCCCCACCCCCCTGTCTCCTGGCATGGTGCTCCAAATTTCTCCCTAAATTCTATCCAACCTCTAGGTACTCTACGGCTCTGCATGCGTACCACCCAAATTCTGCACCACTCAGTTTCATCGTCTCATCCCTCTGGCCACCTTGCCCATACAGTTCTCTAGAACTAGGCGGGGCTATGGAACATTATCTATCTATCTAGTCGAGCCGGCCACTGACTTTTTTCCAGTTGTGGCTCACTGAATTGTTTTCCATACTCCACTGCTTACGCTGAGCACTAAGCACAATGACAGTAGGTTCTATTTTAAAAGGTACGTCCCATTTTTCCCATGGCGGAATAGCGTGAAACTACTCCATAGATCTATGTAGAACATATAAAACAATTGTGTTAAATATTATCTAAATATAATCTATTATCAATATCGTAAAAATATCACAGAACTTTTTCTGATCGATGTGCCACGATAACATACTAAAATAAGGAATTTCAGAATAATGCATAACATTCTACAACAGCAAAACTAACACCACTTTTTAAAATTAAATCTTGTAAATGCTTTGTGCTGTTCAGTTGAAATGTTGTTTTCACCTCCTCATTCATAAAAAATATTCTGAATTGTAAAGGTAAAGAATAATTAGAAGTGAAAAAATATTTCAAAGTAATTTAAAGTATAAATGAGAAAGAACGTGACCATACTTTGTTTCCGGTGTAAGGTGAACTGTAACATCGCCGGCATCAAATTCGCAAAGGTAATCCTGACAGAAAAAAGACGGGCGTCCGCCAGTTTCACCTAAATAACAACAACAATATGAAACCAAAACAGTCACCACAAGTCCTCCGAATGCTTAACATCGTTCGTAAACGGATTTTCTCATACTAAAGTTAAACCTTGAAAATAATATAAAAAATTGTCAAATAATGAAATGAACACCGTGAAACTCACCGAGTTCAAGTGCAAAATTAGTTGACATGTCTTTGATGTTAACAGTCAAGTCGCCTGTAAGTTTTGTCCTCCTACAGAAAAATGTAACATACAATTTAAAGAAATCGGGCAAAATTTCACTAGCAGAATATACCTTCTACTAAACCAAAATTTCAGATCAAACATTATTTCCACCCATAGCGTACGGAACCATTTCAGTTTTTGGGGGGCAGAAGATTTTTTGCCCGAAAAGTGTAATTCTGCCCGAAAGACTATCTAAGCGGGCACTGGTTGGCGCGGAGCGTACTGAAAATTTTAAAAAATCAGTCGAAAATGGCATTTCGTAGATTTATAAGGGGAATCATAGCAGTAACTGTCGCAGGTTTCAGTTATTGTTTGCAAAAAATTCACTTGAAACTAAAATTTTGTGAAGGAGACTGTCTACGCGCGGCGGAGCGCCAGCATCAGTTGGCGCGGAGCGGACAAATAATTGAAAAATCGGACCCCTCAGTCCGCCGGAATGGCATTTTCCAGGCTTACAAGGAGGATTTAGGCAGTCTCCATTCCGAGTTTTCCTTTACAGAAAATCGTACACTTCAAAAAAATCGTACACTTCAAACTAAATTTAAGCCAGAAAGACTAAGTGGAGCGCCATCATAAGTTTGCGTGGAGAGAACAGAAAATTTTGAAAAATGGACTCCTCAGAGAATCGAACATGGCATTTCCTAGGCTTATATGGAGTATTTAAGCATGCAGTCGTTATTTTGATTGAAAAATTACCACACAAACCGTACAAATTCCATTGGATGAAATGGGCTTGTATCTTTTCGGGGGAAAACTACTAAACGGAATTGAAAACATGCTAATGTATTTCACTCTATTGCGACTCTTGCCTAAATTCAATACATATTTAATTGATGAAATTGTCTTGGTTAATGCACGAACTCCCGACTTCAAATGATTTTACTTCTATAAGTTACACCCTTTTGAAAAAATGTCACGTTAGGAGGTTGGTTTAAATGAATTTTTAGGCTTATGCATGGAAGACATTCTCATACTGTATCATGATAGTATTGAAAAACAAATCCCCCGATTTTCATAACCATTGCCCGAATTTGACTCTACTCTAATCTGACTCAGGATAGCTGGCAAACAATTGTGCACTACACCTGACCCCCTCCCCGCCTGTCCGTTGGATTAATTTGGCAATTGAAAACGTTCCAGCATTTTTTCAACCGCCGCTCGAATATTTTCAAAATTCAAATTCAATGCAAATTTTACATTTGAAAAGTTTTTCCAAAGACTACAATGTAAAGTGGGGTTGACGAAAACTTGTTTTCACAAGCCAGGTAACACAAAACGTTTTTAAACGTGTCACGTGAGGTTATAAAACATAAACCACCACATAACACGTTTTAAAAACGGTTTGTGTTACCTGGGAAGCTATCTGAGAATGTCTCAAATGCGACAAATTTGTGTTATCGTTTCCGTTTTCTGCGGAAATTTTCTTTGGACATAGCGCTCCCTGTTTTCGGGCAAATATTTGAAAGTATTAATCGGCCATTTTTATGTTGCACAAGATTTAAGACATGTCGAAGATTGATTGTGTTTTTACGTGCCAACCTTCTAAAATGCGTCGTCATTTTTTTCATCTCTTTAATTTTTCGTAAATATGTTACCCTGGCCATGATACTTTTCTATTTTCCGGCAAATTCTTGAAAGAATTTGAATATTCGACCGGTTAGGGCATTCTGTTGTAAAAAGCTATGAAGTAAAACTCACGAGCAATATATCTTTTTGCGCTGCCCGATTGTGTACCGAATTTCTGGAATCTTGTTGATTTTTCACGAAAATTATACCGCGACTATAACGGGCATGTCTTTTTTAAGAGTTCGGATACGCTCAGGAATATTCTGAAAAATCATGCATTTTTTTAAATTCAAGTGGCTGTCCGAATTTTTTCCCAAATCCCTGCTTGAATTTTAGATTGTGCGATTTTTTTTGGGGGGGGGGGGAGCCTGCCCCCTACCCCGCCCCTACACCAATGATTCTACCTGACTGTAGTTAGTGTTACTTTCGACATTTTTCCTAGTTATTGTTCTAATATGACCACGAACTATGTTATAAATCTGCATGTTTCGTAGAGAGTTCACTAAGATGGTATCCCTAAACACGGCTTTCGAGCATAGACTGCTGGTCAACAAAGTTCTCCAATGAAATTAAGTTGTTCAGGAAAATACGATTGTGCTTAAGTTCAAAATTTACAAACATTTATAACTTACCAAAATGGTATTTTGAACCAGAATTTCCCTGTAACGGACACTGATATGCTGTTTAAAGTAACCGTGACGCCAGTGGTATCCCGAAGGGACAATTTTGATGTAGGTATTTCAAAGTCGGTTACTTTAAGGCTACACAAACAAAAAGGGGAAATGGATGAATGGCATCTTGGTAATTATTCTATAATAACTATTGTTATATTAGAAATATATATATATATATATATATATATATATATATATATATATATATATATATATATATATATATATATATATATATATATATAGATATATATATATATTAAATATTTTTCGTATATTACTAATACCAAGCTTTATATATCAAATATGTTCACAAAGTAATGTGATCCTCAAAGCAAGTTTGATTAATTACGACAATTGTTAAATTTAAGTCTACTAGTTGGTCGTCACTTGGACGGTTTTCTTTTGTAGTTCTTCATTTTCTTCTAAACAGTATGTATTGCTTGTATTTTTACTACCTACTTTTGTATTGTTACAGTCTATTCAATAATCCCAGTTTAAAGTATTCTGATTGTGCGTGGAGATCAAATGCATTCCATTAATACATTCATTCATTCATTTGTTTGCTTGATTCATTCAATTAATTCAATCCATTCATTCAATCGTTCATTCTATTCATTCCTTCGTTCATTCTATTCATTCATACATTTATTCACTTCACTTCATTCTTTCATTCATTCATTTAATTAATTAATTAATTCACTCATTCACAATAAGCTAGTTCCGTGATTGGGTGTCCACCGAATAGAATAATGAATACACAAACCAGGGAGTTGTTATAGCGCAACAGCTCCCTGGTCGGGACGATGTGCACTGTTTAACAAGAAGTTTCCAAACTGGCTAACGATAACCCTAATCTCTATCCTAATCCCTAACCCTAACAAAGAATACAATCGATACAATACAATGGCAACAGCCAATCAAGAAACACCTTTTTAAACATTGCGCATCTACCCGTGTCGTAACAAATCACGACTCGAGTCATTTTCTCTCAAAATGACAGTGACTCCACAGAATTCAGCAGTAATTTCCCCATTGAAATAGTACAGTGACTCGAATCAATGACTCGACTCGAGTCACTTAAAAGTTTGAAAACTGGTGACTCGAGTCACGAATCTAGTGACTCGATTACAACACTGGCATCTACCCCCCCCCCCACCCCCCCCCCCAGTCCTTGCACAAACCGAACTGGGCGTTCCATTTTTTCGTACAGTACGTGCATGCAACACTAAGCATAAATCTAATATAAGTGTCTAGCCAAACCGAACGAAAATAGGTGTTTCATTCATGCTCTACATGCTTTATATGAGATTTGGAGGATGAGCGCATTTGCATAGCCCCCAAACGAAGTACCAAACTCGCTTATTTGCAGACGTATATGTGTGATAACATACGTGCATTCTTCCAAACCCACGTGCACGTTTAAGTACAAAGCTTCCTATTTTTTTCTCGGGTTTACTAGTTACGTGGTAATAACAATAACGATTATTAAAACATAGGCTATTTGAAAGCATTTTGGAATATCTTTATCCAGCACAACAGGATGCAGATCATACGATGGTTTGATACTCGATAGTATATTTTACACGTAGTATGGTGGCAACGAACTTACGGAATAAATATTATTACTGAAGGGACATTGGAGTACTATTAGATAAAGACCATGATTTCAATAAAGCAAAGAAGAAAAAAAAAAAGAAATCATGATTTATATCAGTCTTAAAGCCTTAGACATATATAATTTCGTCCAACACCAAATAAAACTTTTGTAGCCATTTATTAATTTTGTTTAAATTAGAACTGAACTGAAGCAAACTGAAGGGTAAATCCATATATTTTTGCATGTGTTTTGTTTAAAATATTTGAATGAAAAGTTTAACTTTTGCTTCAAAAACTTTGTTACTTTTTGATTTTTAACATTAACTTAACATTATTCATCAGCAGTATTATAAGGACAAAAAGATAAAAGGATTTGTAAAATTTTAAAAATGATGTAAAATTTGCCCCTCACAGAAAAGATGTGTGTCCATGATTGCATGAAAGTGAATTTGGCTTTGATATAATTCTTACGTCCTCAGGCTGATGATGGAAGTGGATATATATCCATCATCCATGCAACGTATTTGGGGGTGGGAGGGGGTTGGGTGCTAATAACTTTAACTAGATCCTTTTAATGCTTGTTTTTTGCATTTAACCTGTTCTACTGTGACAATTTCCTGTTTTACAACAAGTTAGGTTCCGGTAGTAAGTTCAGCAACTTGAAATTGTATGGTGGAGAATAATGTCAATCTTTCATTAAAAAGAAAAAAAATTAAGTAAAAATTAGTCCATTGAAATAAGAACGGAAATCATGATTTGTTTAATTTAAAAAGTGATTTATATCATATACATCAACCCTGCTTACATATTTTTAAAATGTATCCTAATTAAGGTTTCAGATTTCTATGAATATGTTGTAACAGAAATCGATAAAAGAAACACCTTTTGAAAACTTACTTCCATACTTCGTAAGACACTTGGTAGAACGAACCAGACTGAGTCGGAATTTGTAGACTGTAGACAACATCCGTCAGTTTCTTGATTCCGAATTCACGAACTGAGTGATTGGAGAAAGATAACAAAATATTCTCAACAGCATCTACATCATTAGGATAATAAGACCAACTTGACCCCAAAACATTTTTATTACAAACTGCATCAGTTTATTTCGGTGCAACCCATGTAGGAGTTCTTCAGGACTTAGCAAAGTCATTCTCGGCTATATCATTCTCTGACTTATGTTTAATTTTTAACGTTTCATCCAATCCAGTAAATCCTTCCTCCCTGTATTCGCATATATATATATATATATATATATATATATATATATATATATATATATATATATATATATATATATATATATATATATATATATATATATATATATATATATATATATATATATATATATATATATATATATATATATATATATATATATATATATATATATATATATATATATATATATATATATATATAGCCCTTTATCCACGTCCGGATGGGCACTGAATAAGGGAGAAAACATATTCATGAAAGAGTAGTAATTGCAGGTCTTATTCAAGAGGGAGTAAAATTGAGTCGATTTGGTAAATATTATCCGAGCAGACTCCGCAGTGTCTACAGGGTTTTTGTGCATGAGAGTCATTAAAACTGACGTTTTGCTAAAATTTATTGAACTAGCCAAGCGGGGTAGCAGTGATTGGTCTTTGAAAATAATTTGTGTCTACAAATCTTTTGTAAGCCATTCGGCTCAAGTCGTGGGCCCTTATGGTCCGAAAACCGCCATTCGAAAATAAAGTCTCCAGCTTATCTGCATGGATCTAACAAGTGACTTTTGGGACAAAAGTGACAGAGACTGTGTCGAGTATAGGAATTTTTTGGAAATTATAACACCAACGACTGACATCACATGAGTGATTAGGTCGGTGTATGGAATTATCTCGTTTGGATATAAGCCAGTAGACACTCCTTTCACGATATCGCTGGTATTGCATGCCCTTTTTTATGCCGTGGTGTCATTTTCTGCGAACTGGGAAACTTTTTGGCCAAAATTTTTTCTATCAAGTTTCGCCTCATTTATGGTGGAGCTACGCTTAGATAGTCTTTCTATACAGGCTTTTTTCCCTTCCCTTGACAAGCTCCTGTCTACCTATACCTGCTCTGGATACTACACTCTGAAAACTAAAGAGGGAACTCATTCACTTTTTAATGGTGTGAAAAGAATTTGCCCTCTTAGAGTGTTATTACCCTCCAAGAATAAGTGAAACTCATTCCGAGAAGAGCGAAATTTACTCCAAAAAGATTGAATAAAAATTCACTCTCTCACAAATCCCTGTAGGGATCACTAAATTTCTTTAAGAATGGTCTCTGCAGGTAATCCATCAAGGGTGAAACTTGGCTTTTTTGGAGTGAATTTTACTCTTTTTGGAGTGAATTTCAGCCTGTTTGGGGTGAACTTTGTAACTTTCACTCTTATAACAAATGAAATTTCGCTCTTTTTAAAGTGTACCTCTCCACATTCATCATCGTCTCTAGTAACGGGCGTGGGTCTAAAGTACAACCAGTTATCAAATCGTTATTTTTATTTCAAATCGAATGAAACTTTTAGATCCAAGAAGCCATTGACATTGGAAGAGGTATAAAACTATAGGCTCAGTGACTAAATTTAATGTTATGTCATGTTCCAAACCTTATTGTTGTTGAACCATTTCAGCTTGGAAGTTTAAACTGCTCATGTAAGGGGCACGCTTGATTAGTTTAAGATGTGTTGTTATTTAAACTTTTTCGACTTCCGCCTCCACATGAAAAAAAAAATAAGTAGGCCTAAATATTTTGACATTGGCAGAGGTATAAAACTATAGGCTCAGTGACTAAATTTAATGTTATGTCATGTTCCAAACCTTATTGTTGTTGAACCATTTCAGCTTGGAAGTTTAAACTGCTCATGTAAGGGGCACGCTTGATTAGTTTAAGATGTGTTGTTATTTAAACTTTTTCGACTTCCGCCTCCACATGAAAAAAAAAATAAGTAGGCCTAAATAAATAAAAAAAAAGAAACAAAAAAAGCTGTTTACTATAAGGGCAATACTTTGGGGTATAAACTAACATTGTGACACGAACTTCAAGAAATGTGCTAAGTTGCAAATTTGTAGCCAGCAATATACTGGTTACAAAAGAAGTGTAAAGCCAGGCATTGGAATTTTTCAGATTTTCTCAACTTTCTGAGTATATATTAGAGACGGGAAAGTCCCTTTTTCCACTTTATGCGCAACCACAAATTTGAACAATGAAAGGAGCGCATTTTCAACGTTTGAAACAAGTGCCAAAGAGCTTATAGTCTAGCAATTTGTTGCATATTGTTCAACAGTTTAAAGCGAAAAATACAATTGTGTGCAGTCAAGTTTCAGATGAATTCAATGCATAGAAGTGAAGCAAATACCAGTTCCTAGCCAAGAACCAATCTATAAATGGCGATCTATCCAGTAATGTATAACCCATCTCCATAATAGGGCTGGGAGCCACAATCATATTCGGATTAAGAATTTGCATATTTTCTACCTTAAGCAGTTCATGATTTCATTCATTTTTCTTTCTAATTCCAAAGATCATATTGAAAATATGGACCAGTCTGTTATCTCAATTCTTAAAACCAGTGTGTCTAATTGACTGATTGATTGCTAGAGAACATCTCGTTTAAAATTTTCAAGCCGATGTGGAATTGGTCCCTATCCCAAAACCTTTTGCATTGGTTTCTCAATCTATGGATTTAAATGAATTAAATTTCAGGCTGTAGATATTCATTTATGTGAAGTACGTGCAATCTCGTTTTGCGTATATTGACTGCAGTTTTAAAAACGGATGCCATGGTTGACCTAGACTGTGTGAATGGACCGTAAAATAGGCCTAGGTTGCATCTGCTGTGCATTCTTTGACATTTCACTGAAAATCACTGACAAAATTCCATTTCAAAGTCCCAAACCTATTCCAAAATCACTTTATACGAACGAGTGCGAAAAAAATGTAGGCTATTTCTGAATCGTGATATGTACCGTTCAAGCTTAGTGCCTTTAGAAATGTATCGTATTTGACGCTAGTAGCTAATGTATTTCCTGTCGTCCGAATTGGATGTCCACAATATTTTTCGTGCAAGTAATCAAAGGCCTTCAGAAGAATCAAGCATGGCATTCCATACTATATAGGTCGTTTGTGTTTCTTAAAGGCAGTAAAATGTTGCATTCCAAGCGACCTTTAGACACCACTGTTGTAGCTCTTTCATATTAAGGCACTCAAATCACAATAATAGTATAGCATGCTACATAGTCAAAATTTGTGTCGCCTTTTTGCCAGCAGCACTGCACTTACAACTTATTGACTGTGCTTGGAAGACCCCAGGACATGTCTGTACCAATACTTATGCTTTTATTACAAGCTGAAAAAACTGTTCAAGAAAGAAGACGTTTTAGTTTATGTACATTTTGAAGGGTGTATCCATGCACATGTCCACTAAATGTACAAAAGACTCACAGCTTACGTCAGAGAGGCATATCTCTGCACATTCACTTAAACGGTAAAAAAGAATTGCACAATGCATTTAATGCAGCTGGGTCAAAGATCAAGTACCCCACTATCCTTTGCGGCAGTTTTTGAATAAAGGATTTTATTTATACTGCAGACAATACATCACATGATCATGCGAGTTAAACAAGCATCTACCGGGCTGGTATAAGAATACTATACGCATGCGCACATCATAGGCAAAACAGTCACCAGGGTCTGATCTTGATCTTGTGACCCACCCGACATTACCTAATTTTTATATTTACAGTATAATATTACTTTCTAAATATTGTGACGTGACCATTCAACTATATATTAAAACGACCATTGATCTAAATTTAGATCAGTGGAAAGTCCTGTGAGTGATGTTCTTTACATACATTTACAACGACAAACCGTACAAACGCTATGTTCCACAGCTCTGTTATAGTTATGAATAACATAACGAGTGTAACATGAGGAAGTAATGATAGTATAACAGGTATTTGTATTGTACAAAGGAGAACGGTAATATAACCCACTTCTGATCGGATGTTTACATATATCAATATGTTACAATAGACCTATATGGATTCAATTTGTGTCCGATTCCTACTTCTTAAAGCACTGTGTGATGAAAGCGAACTAATTCTGTTACTCTTAGCAAGTTCCTAGACATTCATTCCATACTAGCGCTTTCTGTTAATCAAATCTGTTAGATAATTTAGAAGACTTTGGCTCTTTTGTTCTCCACTAGAATAACCATGCAGACGTTACCATACTACAGATATTGCTTTTGTGGTTCTAGGGTCAATTAAAATGTCCTTCCTTGGGTGTGTAAATAAATTAGAACAGCATGTTAAAATGGTATTACAAAACCATTCGACAATTAAAAGATGTTTCATTTGCCAAAAATGAAGCAGCAGATATAAACTTAAAACAGCTAAAAATTCGGCTTTTCAATGGTGTCCCCCAGATACTCCCGTACGTGCCATAGATCAATGGGAAAGTTACTCCAAGTAAGTTTTGATTCGCTAAGGTTTGTCTCCAAGTTTACTAAAACACTCTCCGAGGGAGACACTATGAGGGATTGAAAGATTTGGTCTCCAAGAGAAATCAGTCTCCGAGGGAGACACTATGAGGGATTGAAAGATTTGGTCTCCAAGAGAAATCAGTCTCCGAGGGAGACACTATGAGGGATTGAAAGAATTCAGTGTCATTGTTGCACTGAAACTTGGTCTCATCAAACTACATCCCATACGCCAACGAATCCTGTCTCATCCCTCTCTCGGCGCGCCTTTGGCTATAGCTATTATCCCGCATTTGCTATAGCAAGGAGCTTACGACTCCCAGGCTATAAATTGATATACTTGCATCTATCCCGATTGAGTTAGGGATGGAAACTCCCTGATTGAAAACACCATCACTTTTGCGTTAAAGCTTACCTTGAAACAAGCTGTAAAGTATAATGTAATAGTGTACTGTATATTATACATACAACTACAGTTTCACACTTACAGGATTCTAGTCCAGTCTGCGTAATACGGCTGGAAAAACCGGGAGCATTTGGGTCTGTACATGTATAACAGCATGATGCTACAGAAAATGTCAGTAACACAACGAACCCTGACGAAATGACCGCCATTTTACCACGCCTTTATCTGCATCGACAAAATCCAGCCTCGATATTCTTTGAATAATGCAAGTTTCACTAGTTCCGGCCCTGTACAGTGTTCAATGTTAAATCCGTGCTTTACTCCTTCAGTTACCTTTCAAGGTGGAACTACTCTCCTTAATATATGCTGCCGTCAAACTATGATTCCAGCCAGATTAAAATGTATGTCGAAGTATGTGGTTTTAAGTAACGTCTTCGCTTTCTGGCATATCAGTGACGTCACTTCACTGAATGATATGTATTGGTGAGTGAGATATTGTTCTTCCTTTAATGTCACTGATGGAAAGCTGTGTTGGGAAGAGGGCGTCAATTAAAAGGGCCTAAATTTCAAGACCGATCACGCTCAAGCTTGTTTTTTAAAGTGCCTGTTCACAGTGTCGTAGCCGGGCCCCCTCACTGATCCAACTTATTCAGTTCCTAAAAATGAGTACCGTGACAAATTTTCAAAACAATTTTACTTCAAAGGGTATGTTGTACCAGATTGCATATAAAGACACCCAACGTTTCGAAAAACTTCAAAGCGTAAGACACCCTTCTCCTCAGACCTAGGGGTACCAGGCGGGGCAAGGGGAAACCATTTGAGTCTATATAAGTCTAGCAAGCTTTTATTTATCGTTCACAAAAACTCCTAAATAAACTTAATTCTTTCAAAACTTTACTCGAAATAAAAGAAGCGTCATTGTAACGGAAAATTTCAATGCAAAGACGTACAAGATTACAAAAATTCGTAGCACATTGGAATAGCTTATTAAAACCATTACTCCTGGGCTTCCTTTCATAGCCTTGCTGGACGCAATGCTGGAATTGGTGGAAAAGCCGATTTTTTTTTAAATGCACGAAAAATAAAGAAAAGGGATCACAGTTACAATAAAAAGAAACCAATCTGAGACACATTCGGACAGTTTATGGAGGATCACAGTTAAAATATATAAATAAAAAAATCTGACACACGTTCGGCAGCTTATGGAGTAAAACCCCTTTTTCTCAGTAAAAACCTTTTTACTCCTAAGTCTTCCGCAAACTCTGTCCAAAGTGTTAGAATAATAGAACTATGAAGTTACCAAAAGTTATGAGAGTTTTCAATTGCTGGATTACACGGTCACACGATTGCACGTTTATGCAGTACCGTGACCCAAAATTTTGCCCGAAAAGTCAATCAAAATCCATGTAATGACAATTCTGCCAGAAGACGGAAAGTTGGGAGGCATTTAGGAAGCCTTTGTGGTCACGGTTTTACAGTTTTCAATGTGAGTCGCCCTAAATTGAGTAAATTGTGCTTAAATTACTAAATTACTTAACCTGCTGTGCCGTGGTCCCCAAATTCGGGCAACGTCAAAATATCGGGTCAAGTAAAATTTTCCAATACGTCTGCGTGAAAATTTATGTAAAACTCATTGTATAACTTGGACATGTCGGTCTTTCTCAAAAGGCTGAAAAGTGTAAAAAGTAAAATTACTTATACTTACACACTTACCAGCTTACCTCAGCCGACATTGAATTGGGTAAGATTCGCAAAAGTGTCGCAGATATAAGCATGTTTGACAACTAGGTTGTATATTTTTATACATGTTTAGGACACAATGAACGAGTTGAAAAAAGAGCGTTAGCTTAAAACAAAATGGCAATAGTAGAAAGAAATGGGAAGTTGTTGTTGCGGAATGAAGGTATCAGTCTAGGGGGTGGTAGTAGAAAATATTGGCTTCATAATTGTGATTTTTAATGATATTAAAAACCAAGACGAGACTGCAGATTAATTGATCAATCTAGGTTTGCCAATCATATTCCTTTTTTGTCAAAATTAGGAATTATAACCCATTGTTAGAAAGAAAATCAGGACGTTTTCAGCACATGGCTCTAGTTTTAAAAAAGTAAAATAGGCGTCTATACCATTTCGTATCTAAGCCCTTCGAGAAGCAAAAAAATTCAAATAGGCCGGAAGGGAAGCCTCCCTTACTCATGACAGTGGTCAAGAATGGGGTGGATTGGTGTATGCGGGGGATGACGATGAGTCGACTTCGCCCTCCCTATACACACTCCAGGAAAATGACATCTCGCATATAAACAAGTAAATCTTTGATAGTTTTAACAGAGTTTTTGCCCATTTTTTGGTTTTCTAGACGCCCGCGTCAACTGATGGTGGGGACCCGTCTAGGTGGTCTTTCCGACAAGATTACATTTTGCGGGCAGAAGGTCCTCTGCCCATCACCTTTATGGTCACGGACGCCTATGACCACTGCTACAACTTTGGAACATATATAGCACAACACCTAAACGTACTTTTTAAAAGTACAGGACAATTTTAAACGACAGCAGAATTTTTAGTTATAAATTGATATATTTAAATTACAGTCATTCGCTATGCACCCAAACTTCAGTTTTTGCAATAGTCTTCACAAATTCTCAATTGTCACAGTTCCAGATTGAAATCAAATTAAAAAAGCAGTACTGTAGCTCATTTTACCGAAGCAATAAAATGGAAGCGTGTCTGGACGAGGATCAGATTTTGACAGTTGTGGAAGGGGCCATTGGCGTCGCCAAGGGGGGAGGGGGGACCAGGGGGACACGTGCCCCCTGAAAAATCGTGTGCCCCCCCCCGGGGTGCCCCTAACTGAGATTTGAGATTTTCAAAAAAAATATGTCTTCTGTAGTCAGAGTGTGACTATGAATTTTTTAGGATTCGATTCCTCTGTTGAAAAGAAAAGGCAGTAAATTTTCATGTTTTCTAAATGAAAATATCGCAAAAAACCCCGGAAAAGCCATTTCCGGCTGTCTGAGGGGTTACGTTTTTCAAAATTTTCTTCACACTTCCAACTACGTCAATTGGAGGTGGCGCACAGCTCAGGTAACCCTTCAAGCAGGATAAAGCCTACATTTTTCCTTCAGAGGATCACATCTAATTGCCCATCAACTGCCTTTCTTTCTCTTTATAGTCACTGTGCAGCTCACCTTCTTCAAATTGTCAGCCTGATACGCTCTTGAGAGTTGTTTCACTGACGTTTGTGTTGTTATCAAAAATAAAATCTTACTCGAAATTGCCCTGTAAGTATTTTTTAGGCCAGTGTAAAAACAACCCTCTTAAAAAACAACTTTAAAACCTTACAAACACGCTTCCAGGGGCTTCGCCCCCTGGACCCCCACCAAAACTCACATTGAAGTACCCATCAACTTTTTTCTCTATAGATCATCTACCCCATTTTCAAAATGTCAGCCGGATAAGCTCTTGGTAGTTGAATCAGTGATCTTTTACCGAGAGGCTTACTTGAAGTTACCCTGGAGGTAATTTTTAGACCAGTGTTTAGTCAATTAAATTACCCTTAAATAACGTCTTTAATACTTCACAAACACGCTAAAACCCCGGAGCTTCAGGGGGCTTCGCCCCCTGGACCCCCACC
The DNA here is from genome assembly GCA_037179385.1 of Holothuria scabra. Taxonomy (NCBI): domain Eukaryota; kingdom Metazoa; phylum Echinodermata; class Holothuroidea; order Aspidochirotida; family Holothuriidae; genus Holothuria; species Holothuria scabra. The sequence continues at coordinate 37,077,945 of CM074182.1, read as the reverse complement.
GGGGCTATGCCCCTGGACCCCACCAGGGGCCCTAAGGCGGGTCCCTGAACCCCACCCATTGAGTCTCGCGCTTCGCGCTCGGTGGCGCCTCCGGCGCCATGAGTGGAGTCTTTATGCCCCCCATAAAATCGTTGTGCCCCCTCAGTGCACCCCACAATGAAATGTCTGGTGACGCCACTGGAAGGGGCTAGTTAGGTATAGATTGGGAGAATTGGTTGTGGGTGATGAATAACTGTCTCTAAATTCCCTGTTCCTTGCTAAACCTATTGGTAAGAGGTTTCAAGCTAGGACGACATACTAAACCTGAGACAAAAGAATTTCTACAATCTTGGAAAAAATGTTTGGACACATCTTCATAAATCACAGTTCCTAAACTAACATGAACGCCTGCTTTCAATGTTGTTCAGAAAGAGTAGTTGTGTGACGTGAACAATATAACTGTGGTCAACATTAGGAGGGGTCCCAACGAGCTTTGTCCAAGGTTGTAAATCGGAATGAACCAAACTGAAGAGGCCGGAAAGACGAAATGCTCTCTCTGGTGGTGACCGGGGTTTAGGAGCCCGAGTTTGAGTTACCGGTTGAGGTCTAGTGGCAACTTACAGCGAACAGTCACAGGATGATCATAACTTGTTGGGAAAATCAATTTAAAATCTGAAAATATAATGTAATACTTAGTAATCAAAACACGGAATGTCGGTTGGGTTTATTTTAGCATTGTACACTCACCTAGTTGTACATGAACAGATCAATGGTATTCTTTACCTTACACAGGTGAAGACGCTGCAGGTTGATGATGGCAACGAAGTCAGAAAACACAATGAGGCGATAGTCGGTGTCACACTCTCACCTATTCGGAATGCATTGCTTGGCATGCATTAACCTGGGACCAGGTAGTTGTTAGATTTGCCTCACAAGTCCCTAGTAGTATCTCACGAAGAAAAATTTCAGTTAAGCATGGTTGAGACTGAATTTCATAAATTCGCCAAATTCTAGTTACAAGGTAGGAAAACTGTCGCCAGCAATTTGAACATGTCCGAAATTTTCAGCGACTATTTTGCAAAAGTCGAACGCCAAATGATAGCAAAGTGTTAGTAAGGCATTATTACTAACGTAGAACCACGGACTTAAATACATGGACAGAGCACGTAACGTGTACTCCTATCCGTAGATGGTCGCCACCGACTGGGACAAAAAGGCGCACCAAGATGGCCTCCGGGAAGCTATAATTTGTGTGATTTGACGACGACGCTATAATATTTTAAGCAAAAGTTTAACTTAAATGAGGTAAAATAACATATTCCTGCACTACTTGTAGTGATTTTGACCTTACCTAGCCATATTTAAAAATATTTAAACTTTCTTGCAAAATATGGTGATAAACTTGAGCAGGACCAAACTTTCACACAAAACCCATAGCAGACAACCATCTTGGCGCGTTTTTTTCTCACACTACGGTAGCGACAATCTACCGTACAGTATGCTCGTTCCGTCCATGTATAGGAAGTCCGTGTGTAGAACTAACGTCGCGCGTTGTAGAGAATCCTTCCTCTGTGCCTAGAACAAAATAGGCCTTTGGTTTTCCTTGGGTTGTCTCATACGTGAAAAGTTGGTATGAATTAAATTGGTGGTCATAATTTGCGACTGTTTGGTGTAGCTTTGGCAATCCTCTCTTTACGTGACACATACTTAATTCGCACTTTTTTGCGACTAGTGCGCGTATAAAAAGGAAAAACTCGCAAACGCAAATGTTCAAAATTATCTCCATGAGAATGTGATTTCGTAATTTGCATGTCTGTTGCCACTATTTGTGCGCCCAGAAACGGATAAGTTGCGAAATTCAGGAATTTGCTATAAGTCTAATATCACCTCTTTGACAGTCTGAAAAAAGTGCGAATTTGTCCTTGTGAGACAGTGACTTCAAGTTGAGGAATGTTTGGAAATTTAAGTATCCTTCGATGCAATCTGATAAAAAATTTAGCATTATTTGAAGTCATCTGTTTGTTCCATTTCAAAATATTTTTTTCAGAACTGGATTATTCTGGCTCCCCTCTCTGACTAGCCAATGAGTCGGGGCATTTCCAACAATTTGATTCTACTATTCAATCACCTTTTCCATCGTTTTCGGCGCTGATTTCGTTCAACAACTTCATCGTAAACTTCGCGCAGAAACTTGTGCATCTATGTTTCGCATATAGCACTTCGAAAACATTGGCAGGGCGCACCCTTATTTAAGTGTGTGACATGCACTCCTGACCCCATGTTACCCCAGGTGCCACCATTTGTCACTTTACACTTATGTGTACCAAACGTCGAAATTCTACCTGTGAAAAGCAATCAACCTTTAGGTTTCAATGTAATTATGCATTATCTAGGGCAACTTCGATTTTTAAAGAAATTTCCCTTCGGAGATATGTCAAGGCTCTGAAACAAGAGTGTTAGCTAACCGTCTCGGGATTTCTGTCTTCACATTTGAACAAAACCTTTATAGACTATTGCGATTATTATGCGGATAATTCCCTTCTCTCTCGTAAGCGCAAGTTCATGTTCTTCCGTAATCACGCTTGTTTGTCCCATTCAAGCCCTGACGACGCTCCTGCTACTTTAGAATAGTAATTTTCTGGCAATCACAGACCGCGTTGAGAATAAAAGTGGGAGGAGCGCGAAATATATTATTCTTCCCACTCATTTTCAAGAAGGTCAACAGTTAAAAAGTATATTTGTCTGGCGATTATAAACAGATCCATTGCCAATGAAAAGACACTTCGCTCTTTCCGAGCCAAAGATCGAAAGTAGAGTTTAATCATTGACAATCGAGGAATTTTGGAAACTGAAAGAGTTTTTTCTTTTGCACTAACGCCACCGCTCAATTGTTTGTACTAACAGATCTCATGATTCCTAAGTTGCATTTAGCAATAGTTTAAGTATGCTATTAGAGTACGGTGGTATGCGACCCGTTTACGGAATCAAGGCTGCATGTCGTTAAACCTCCCAGTTGCAGAACTAAATGAGAGCTCCCTGGCAGAACCATCCTTGTTAGCAATCACACAGGCCATTTCACCATTTTTAACGTTTCAGAAAGATATCATATTTAGGTCTTGTTTGTATTATTTCAGTGTGTGTATAAGTTTAATAACCATAGCAAAATACCCAACTCACATTTTTTTGCAAGTGGTTTGGCATTTGCGGATTAGAAATACTTAAAAAGCCATGCAAATCAGCATTGATTTAAGTCTTAATGCATTTTTGTTCAACATAAATTGCAAAATCTAAAATGCTTAAAACGCTGTAACTTCGGCGCTACAAAACTGTAACATGTTACTTTTTAAGTTTGGTAACAATGCAAGGGGGAAGATGGTTGTCTATGCAGGTCTGGCTCATTGTTTCCAGAAAGGTAAATCCAAGTTTGGCCATAATAGATGATAACAACACAATGCGGTTTTAGTGTTGCGTTTTATTATATGACTACTTTCTTTGTGCCTTAATCCTTCTGGTCAATGTGTAGTAAATCTAAAGACATGAAGAATTGATTAAAAGCTTAGATAACCCTTTGTTTAAAGATTTATATCAACTATAAAAGACTACCTTAGATATAAAATACACTAGGAGTATCTTTTACCTGAAGTTAAAAATTTTATTTTTTAATCTTCTAAGCTGTGCCACTTTTTTGATGTTTAAATGATTTAAACCTTACTTACCAACTTATTTAAAACTGTTTTTTCGATCGATTAATATTCTTAGCCGTGGCGAACTAAAGAGCTTTTCACAACGCAAATTGTTCCTTGCAGTTTTTTGCGCCCATACACTACATTTTGGAAAGATATCTGTTAATAATCATTAGAATGGTCTATAGCAAAATAACAGTTTCAATAAATTGTGGAAATGTAACAAAGATATTTATTATTTTCACTGATATCATAACTCCGTAATTTTGGAAACATTTTCATTAACATTCAGCTGTTTATAGAACTTAAATTATAGTTGTAACTTAGTATTTTTTCACGCTTGCTTAAGAAAACTTTCAATGAGTGCGCAGAGAGTAGGAAGAGGAGGGCATCACAATCAGACAATCTGGTAATAAGATTCTGAGCATTATTATCTTGTTATTGAGATTGAACAAAACTCTTAACGGTAACTTCATTATTTGGTCAAAAGCAGATTTTCAAACCCGAAATATCTTGTTGAAATTTGCTCAAGAGCCTACTCTATGTTGTACCTTGTTAGGAAAAAATCGTTCCACTGCGCGCTTAGCGCTCACCTCCACCATAAGTGGCAAAATGCACATGCAAAAATGAGTATGCATATACGCAGTCAATAAGTTTTGGGATGTTTTAGTGAACTACACTCGAGGTGAAATTTGCAACATCTGAACAATTTACATTGATCTGGGGTGGGGAGGGACTGTGAGACCTTTGAAATCAGATAATAAGAAGTCTGTTGCCTCAGATTGCTTCACTGTAGCCAACTCAGTACAGCAGATAATATGAATGGTACATGCTGTGTTGGGGGTATTCAACCCTCGATGCCGTCTGATAACAGGTCGGGCCGGGGTACTTGAACTCTTATTTTTTTAACCAAATCTCTTCCCTTTGGCACAGAAACCAAACACAAACCAATGCAGTTGTGTGTAACCTTTTTTGCTGCAATCATGAAAGCAGGTTCAGTTCTGATGTAAGTAGAACATCTGCTATCGTTCCTGAATATTGGTTGCGGATATTACATCGCCCTATTTCGCGCAAACAAAAGTAAGCTACGTACATAAAAATCTCTCATACACAGAACCAATATTTACGGATTGACTAACATACTGAACTTTGGAGTTGTTCTGCAATCAAGGCTTAAGAAGGGAATCGGAATTGGCTGCAATTGTTCATTGAAAGATTAAAACATTCATATGAGGGAGATGCTAAAAATTAAAGATTAAAAAATGATCCTAAATCATTTGTTACACATGCGAAAAATTATAAAATATCTCAAATAGATTGAACTTCGAGTAAAAAAAAATGGTCCCGAAATTGCATTACTGTTTCTGGTTTTCGGAATTGGCTCAAACTGTGAGTACCGACACGACGGGTCACACTGCACCGATTTTCAATCTGCAATCCGATCCATTTTTTTTTTTTTCTAAATCGGACCCATAGTTCCTATTCAAACTTTGTCGAAAAGATGGTCACGCGATATCGAGAACTGCTCCTTATTTGACTCCAGTTAAACTATTCTGCTCTCATGATATATTACAAATCCATTTCGCTCAAAATAAGGATATTTGTTCGGAAACCAATCCGATTTCAGCACGTGTGTTCGATAAACGCTGTCTTGTCACCACGAAATAATTCTTTGATAATTTCATTTTCATAGTTCTCAACTGCAAAGTACATATTTACATACGTTGAAAAATTTTGGGCCCTTCCCAATCAGAGATGGAACTAAAGCTCACAAAAATCGTACAGTGATCGGATACGGCAACACTGTGGTTTGACTCGCCCTGAAGGTTAGTTGTTAATTAGATATGGTTTAACATAAACACGAAAGTGTTAGGTAGTGTCGGGAACTAGGAATTAGGACCACTGATATCGGAATTGACCGGGCCAAGGCCGGTCACGGCGGAATAGGATACATCTCTGGTGCAATATCCTTTGAGATTGTATCAAACTAAAGAATGTCTTCCTCATTCCAAAAAGTACCACTAGAGAACCACTAGAGAACGTCAGCTCATCTAAAGCCACGATATTGTGACGAGCCAATTATACGGAAAACCAATGAGCTAAACATGTTAAGGTTACAATCTAGCAAAAATACGTATCAAAACTGATAAAAGACTGAGCTTTGTTTTAGCAGCTCACTGTAGATTTGGAATGTTTCAAATCACCTTCAACGACGCAAAGTCCGTTCCAATTTTGAGGTGCCCCTTTAAGTAAAAAGAAACGAAAAAAATCTCATCAATACAATAAAATACATCTCCGTTTGTCACAAAGTTCCATTCTTGAATGCCATTTGTGCCATTGTAATTTTGCACCAAGGTAAAAAGGGTTTTTGTTCATGTTGCAAATTCTACTTAAAAACATTTGTTGCACAATAAAATCCAATTCAGGATTTGCGTCAATTTTATTTAAAGCTTTTTAGATGAATTTTGTGATTTTGTCTCATTTAGGCTGCACCGTCTCTGGCATCCATTAGAACAGAATTCTAGGGGGCAACATAGAACGACCCAGTCAGCTCCAGACATTTTTGATGACGTCATGTTACACATAAAATGAAACAATTTTTGCTATTTTCGCTCCACCCTCTTGCATCTTCTGCAACCAGGAGTATAGGGGCCAACGTACAAAATACTCGATAAGGGTCAAATAGTTTGATGACATCATTTTGCATATTAGAATGCAACGCCTCCAAAGTAAAAGACTGATGGCCGGATTGAAAGTTGTTGCTGCTTTTTGGTTGTAATATTTATAAAAGACTCACAACACAATCATCTACACGTTTTTTGCACAGTTTCAATCGCATTCACTCAAATTTTAAAAAAAGTCAAAAATATCAATATTCAATAATATTATGTGGCCAATGGTTATAATGAAAATTCCTGGAGGACGAGAGGGACGCTTTCTCGATATGATGAATGAGCGCCACATTGTCATTGACTATATATATCAGATGAGAAGTCGGCTAAAATCTACATTTAGTAATTTGATGGGACGAAGGTAATGTCTTACGTCGTCCACCGACTCGGACAATCGGCATGGTACTGTTAATAATTGACAAAGGAACTACGGGGAATCTATATCCCTAATAATGATAGGAAGGATGGGGATCAAAGTTGGAGGGATCGGTTGGTTCAATGTCTCTCTGGTTCTCTATTGTTGCCAACTTTTACAAAAAGATGTGACATTTTTTTCACTCTTTGAAATATTGGAAAACAAATACTGCAATTCATGCCAAGTACACGGTAAATAGTTTTCATCCTTGGTCACAAATCCAGCTTGATATACTTACCAAATCGTGTTGCACGGTTGTGTTACAGGCTGCGACGCCATAGTAGCCTGGAATAGCCATTCCTATCGCACCTTTCTCTGCAAAGAAAACGACTCAGTTAATTGATTACGGCGATTTGAGAAAATTCAATGGATCCTGTACAATCATGACGACAGATTCTACACGTTATTCTATTTTCCAAAGTAAGAGATAGTCATTAAGAGAATCTGCTGGTCCAATTAGACTCTCAGCAAAGCCCGGAATGAATCCACAAGGCATATGGGGGCGTATACGCTCTAATTTGGGCGAAGCAGTCTTTCTGTACCGATAATTTTGTATCAAAAGATCACCGAATTCTTCTTTCTTCACGAACGTTTCGCTGACAGCCAGACTTATTTCGCATGTTTAGGAACAGGTTTTTCAGAGTCATTTAAAAGTTTATTCATAGAAAATAAGAATTAGTGGCACTATACTCTAAAGAGCCCTTGAACACTTTGGCACACAAAATAACACTACTGTATACTGTTTTGGCGTTTGTTGAAATTTTATCCATAAAACAACATTTCTCTCTCAGAAATATTAAGTTTTACGAACTGACGTCAGGAAGTGTTTAATCTCTGTAAACGTTTAAAAGAGTTTATATTCCCTAGAATAGTCAATAATCCACTGGGCATTAAACTATTTTTTAAACTGATTCAATTGAATTGGTTTACAACCCATATGATCATGACGTTTCGTGTGGTACTAGCTTCATGACGTGGCGCATTTTTCAATAATTGGAAAGAACATGATGAAACTGATATAAACATAACGCCGGACACTTACTGTTCAGCATTGGTATAACTTGTGTTTTGAGAGCAATTGGGAGCATTTTCTTCAACATGTTAATCTGTTAGACGAAGAGCAAACGTTTCAATAAAACAACTTATCTATTACATACTTTGCAATCAGGGATTTTGCCAGGGGAAGGGGGTTCGGGGAAGGAGGGCCATACCCCCTCTCCGGAAAATTTCCATTTTCATGGTGAGCCTTAATTCCTAGACTAATATACGTTTTAAAAAAAACCTGCGTGTTTTGACAATATGCTTGATTTTGCTCGTAGGAAGGGCTGATTTTTCAATACAGAACCACACAAGCAACAACTTCCGTAAAGAAAACCAAGTGTCATTTATTTGTTTGCAGAAAAGTTTTTCCATTTTTTTCAATGAAACTCTCAAACTTTCATTTATTTCCATGACACAAGCCAAAACGTTTTCCTTTCTAATTTTTGGCTACTTGTCATCGTAGTTATTAAAATCAATTGGTGTGGCTTGGTCCTCTGTCGGGCAAATCCTGGCACCACCTCCATTTGTAACAAGATATTAATCGATACGGGTGGATCTTAAAAGTCAATATATAAAACAAGACATCTTTAGACGGACTGGGCCAAAAAATTAACCATTCATATGTCAATAAAATGAAATGCAACGCTTTTTATCTCTTTGAGTAGAATTTCGCTTTTAATCTGAATTGCTGAAACTGACATTACCATGCATGGGCCCGTTCGACAAAGAGTTACGTACGATCTTAAGTATGATTTCCTGTTGGCTTAAGTATGGTGAATCAAACTTAAGATTGTGTGTAACTCTTTGTGGAACGGCCCCCTGCAATTGTAAAACTTAACGCGTTCAACATGCAAAGGTAAATAAACACATGATGATATAATGAAGTTTCGATTGGAATATACCTGACCGTTGAAAGACAAATTGAAACAAGAAATAAAAACCTGTGAGAAATCTACGAAGCTAAAGTACAAACACTTCACATATATCTTTAATTACCTCGAAATCTTTGATTGAAGATTTGACCAACTCCACATTAGAACTGCAAAGTTGAATAAAGGAAAAATTGCGGATTATGTTTTTATATCTTAATTTACAAACAGAAACCCTATTCCCGTTTAATTGTTCTTTTGCATCACAGACGTTGGCGAGTTGATCCTCAGAAATTAAAGGAGCTCAATAACGATAACAAGGTTTACAAAGGAAGCTAATCACCCACTTGATTCATGCCTCTAATTCTTTTTTTTAAATGGTCATAGCTTAATCGACCCCACCGCCAGACAAGTGGCATATGAAGACTGAAAACCCGCAGTGAAGGGGCCTGGGACAACGTTCCCTGGAAATTACCCCCTCCTTACCCTGGAAAGCTTCGCCTTGTCATTTCCTTAATGTTTGTACATTTGTGACCCTGAAAATTTTCCCATGGAACTCATTTTCTTCTCTTTGGTACCAAGTTGCCCGAAATTGTGATATACCTCTCCTTTTGCGCAACTAACTCTACGTAGTTGTTTGCAAGTCCTAACTCGCTCATATAATTATATAATGGAAAATCTCCGACTTCCAAAATTTAACTCGCCCGTTTTTTTGCGGTTAAAACGAAAGGAATCAGATCAGTTCAAATAAGTTATAGAAGTTAAGAAAATCTTACCTTACAAGTTCTGACGTCCAGGTCACGTTACCACGTTTGACATCAAACTTGAAGCTCAGGGAGATTTGCTATTGGAGAAAACAACTAGGGATTGTAGGATTGGTAGAGCGACTACTTTGTCGTCTGAAAACTAAGCCCCGTCTACACTGCGACTCGATGCGACGCAACTCATTGCAACGAGATTGTTCAAACGTGTTGAAAAGTGTGGAATGCTTTTCAGCTGTAGTTGCAAACAGACGTGCAACCCAGTTTCATGCGACCGAACATTCTCATGAAACTGGAACGTGCAACTGACAACAATGACGGACTTCTGGCAGGAAGTCCGCGAAGATCAGTTAATCGAAATGGACAGAACACATTTTTGTTCCTTCAACGTAACAAGTAAAGAGTATGTTAAACGTTAGAATTTTGCGTGAATCGCTTCATGGACCTGCGACTTGTTGCATAATTTGGACACTATACGCTCTCAAAACTATATAGTTGGTCTTCAATCGCTCACCACGACAAGACAGTCTTGTTGCAATAAGTCGCGTCGGGTAGTATGGGCGTGGGTTTAAAGATGACCACTTATCTCATGAAAATGCAATAAAGCTATGACGGATTCTGGATGAGGCCCCAGAATAACCTTGTCTTAACTTCGATTGCGAACTGATACGTTACACTGTCGTTAATGATCATTTTTGAAGCGCTATCGCTGATGTGGCAATGTTGATAGACTAAAAGCTATAGTTTTTATTGCATTTTCATGAGACGACAGATCATCTTTAAGTTAACAACATTTGAACATATCAACTTTGACAAATTTGAAATAAATACGAAGCTAGCAATTAATGAAGTCTTAGTCATTCAGAAGAAAAAAAGGAAGATAAAAAAGAATATCCCCTTATTGCTAGCTATTTACGGAAATTACATGACAAAGACCCCGCACCCTTACTGCAGTATCTTTCCATAAGGTATGTTTACAAGTATAAGCGTTAACACGTTTAACTTGAAAAGTTACCGGTATCTAGAATAACAGCTCCCTGATTATTCTTATCGCAACGTTTATCTTTTACAAAACGTTAGCAGTTCTTCGCACAAAGTTCCGTCGGTACTGAGAGGTTTTGAATGTTTTCTGAAAATTGCGGATGCCTGCCCCCACAAATGGTGATGCCACATGCTTTTGTCACATTGGGCGATCTCAGTGTTCATGGCTTATCCACAACTAGACTATAATGACATGGAATGGTTTTTGAACATTTATATTAATCATTACAGTGTCAACAAATTCCAGATTAATCTCAATGCTATTGATAAACATTACACGACACCTCCCTAGCAGCCACCCCCAATTGGTTGGAAACTGGGCCGTTAACTTCCGTCTAACTTAACCTAACCTAACCTAACACATAGCAGCCCCCAACAACCATATTTCCAAAAGAGATGTCACGATACTGACAATCCTTCACTGTAAATTTATACCCATTTATGTTCGTTGATCATTGAAGGTCATCTGATTTGGTAAAGGGATTGTTTGTTTCGAGTAAAGCAGAATAATAAAAGATTAAGAAAAATATCAACCGTGTACTATTTCAGGATAATGCACGATCGGAGGTTAATCCAAGTGATACCGTAGGGCGCATAAATTCAGTTTAAAAAAAGTTTAAAGAATTAATCCCGGCGAGCGCATTGTCCTGTAATAATACACAAAGCCAAAGTAGTTTAACCTTTTTTATTGACACAAAATATTTTTTTGTTTTAAAGATTGAAATGGGGTAAATTTCATTTGTAAGTATTTACCGTTCAGACCACAGTCCCAATGAATGGAGTAGTTAGTTCTTTAGTTAGATGGAGTTTTACGGCCCAGCTTCCAACCAATTGGTTCAAATCGAGCCGGCCATGGCCCTTTTTCCACTTGTGGCTCACTGGCTTGTTTTCCCTACTCAATTGCTTATGCTGCATGGGCACCCAACACAATGGAACAGGGTCCGTTTTTAAATTCTTCGGTATGACCCAAGTAGGACTCAAACTCCCAACCTTGCAACTGCAAGTGTGATGCCCCACCCAATGGGGTGCTCCAATACATGGAGTTGCCCAAGATGTAATTGACATTACCGCGAGTTTATAACGAGATAACTACATGATCAAGTGGACCAATAGAAGTTGAAGATATTACAAACTAAGCATGAATGGAAAGGAGGCTAATAACTTACAGAAGAGAGCGTAAAGAGGTAGGTGAGAGATTTATTTGGTTGTGTAACATAGAAATTCATTTCGCCTTTCACCGCGATGACCGTTTTCCCCTTAGTTGTGTTCATTGTTGGTGCAGCCGATGATTTGACATTTATCTGCATAATTTTTCCAGGGTACATCTTGGTCACCTGAAGAGGAGTTCAGTTAAAAAGTCGGTACAAAATTATTCGTTAGCTGCAGAAATTTTTCCAAAATTGGCAAATATATATTTTTTTTTCAGAAAATATCAATCTTTTGACCGAATGACTGCCTTTAAATGAAGATTTGTGGTTTGGATATCCCTTCAAAGCTTCAAACTTTACTAAGGGCAAAAATGTTACCTTTTTATACCTATCACGTAGGCTAAGCATATTGAAGGATTGCTGAAATGTAGCCACAGACGAAGAAAATTCTGGGGTAATTCTTTGTAGGTATAAGGTCCGCGGCCTTATATCCTCTGACGTGTTATGAAATTATACAGACTACTGCAGTGCACCCATTGCATGCTTATAATGTAGAAGTCTGAAGCTGAACTTAAAGGTTGGTCATGTGCAGGCAAGTTGCCCCTTTGGGTCGCAACTCCTTGGGAAGAAGAAATCCTTCAGGAGTGAATAGTTGGCTTACGTTCTATGACTCTAAGCCAGAAAGTCGAGGGGATTTTGGAAAAATAGCTTCTTCAGACTTGGAAAACAGTTACAATAAATCTGAAAATTAATTTCTTTCCAGACTTTTGTGTAAGTGTGAATACATATCTTGATCACTGTCGAATACAAAAGAAATCTTGATGCAATCACCTTTTCGAGTAATGTCTGTGTGCAGGCGCGTACACAAGAGTTCAACGTGGCGGTGAAATTCCCACTCAAGTTTGGTAAAAGTAATGTCAGAATAGACTATCATGTTATCCCAACTTTTTAGGTATGCTGGTATGTTTCAAAACATGACAACTTAAGACAGCAATGATAGACAGGTCTCTTCTTCTTGTAATATGGAATTGCCATTGAAGGAACCCTATAGTTTTAGGTAGAAGTCAGAGATCATTTGAGGCCTATTAGAGGTCATAGTCCAAAATCACTGTAGACAGGCAATTTCTCAGAATGAAAAATGGTTGCTTCTCATACTTGGCATGCAAGTTGGTTTCTGTGGAAGCCAAATGTCTTTTGAGTCAAACGGCGGAAAAAAAAGGAATCCTTTACATCAGCTCGTAAAGGAGGCGATATTTCAAGTAGGCAACGGGGCACAGTGTTTATTCTTGATATGAAGCTTATCCATATTGAGAGGAAAAGAATGTTTTCAAAAGGAGTCAAATAGAAAGCATCTGAGGTCATGAGAGGTCCCTGTGTAGATCAGAGAACTCAGTAAAGAGTGATAATATAGTCAAGAGTCTTAAATATGAGTTAATTCAATTCAATATTTACACTCTAAAATTAAAAAGAAATATCACTCCTTAGAAGTGTAAAAATAAAGGAGGTCACTTCAAAAGAGCTGAAATTCACAACTAGAAGAGCAGATTGGCACTCCTAATGGAGTGCCCACCGGGACCACTCTTAAAAAAGAGTGATCCCTGCAGACAATCTTTAAGGAGGAAATCTCACTCTTTGGATCGAATTTCTATACTTTTGGGGTTAATAAAACTCTAATGGAGTGAATTCACACTCTTCACACTATAAGAAAATGGCTAAATTCACTCTTTTGTTTTAAGTGTGTAAGACTTTCATTTCGGAAATTATTCACTAAGCGGTACAAACCACACTGCACAAAAAAAAAAAACGAAATTGCCAACAAAAGTTTAGCAATGTTGAGAACGTTATGTGTGAAAATTACCTTAGGAAACACAGTATTTGTCGGAAAATCTGATGTATTAAGGCTGATCCTACTTCCGGCAGGAATCTGATTTAAGAAACGAGACGGATGAGGGGTAAAAAAGAAACACGTTTTACAACATGCATAAATGTGTTTATGCTTAATTACACACTCTTTTAGTTAAGATCTTCTTTTTAATAATAATTGAAAAAGAAAATTAAAAACACAACTATTCTTTCGTTGCAACCCAACTAAACATGGGCAAATTCAGGTAGGTATCTAGTTCACCGAAGTTGTGTAAGTCTTGCGCGCATCCGACTTCGTCGGTTGGGCAACTGACTTTAGTGGCAAGCCTATGTCAAGTCGAAGGACAGCCGGAGTACCCGGAGAAAAACCCATGAATATCAATCGGGATTTAAACTCCTGCACATTGCACGCACACAGCAGCTGGAATAGACCACTATAGCCGCTCGATGACCCTACTGAAGCATGTAGATATCCTTTATACTTCCAAGAGCGAGTTAACATACCCTGCCAGTAAACCCTCGAAGGACTGTGACAAACTAATTTCAGAATAAACTGAACAGGGAAGTGTTCCGTGATAGGCAAACGCCCCTCGTCGGTATCTCTAAAACATTAAAGGACAAAAGAAGTCGCAGCAAAATTATTTGAAACAGTGTCCAAGTCCTTAGATTTATTTTTCTTCCTCTTCAAAGTATTTTGCAGAGCATTTCAATTGCACTGTATAGGAGTTTCTACTCATTCATAAATTCCACAATTATTCAGTCAGAAAGATGTCAACTGATTTTCAGAAGCCATTCATGTAAGAGGGTAGACTCCTAGACTAGGGAAGACTGTATCATTTCCCCGTAAGAGTACCCTCTGCGTGATAATTCACGTGAGTATATCAGTATATGGAGATGGGAAAACAATACAGTACCCTACCAATGGATAAAAAAAAGTAGCGGGCCTCGCTTGATTAGACTAACAGTATAGAAGTTAAGGAGTAAACAAAAAGAAAAAACAACTAAGAGATTCAAGATTGGCTTTATGCACGCATTGTTAAGACTGATAAAAAGAAAACATCCTCACATCTTTTTCAGTAATGTTATGCTGCAGATATTCATATTTATGAAGAACGTAGCCTGCGCTGTTGGCAACGTAATCTGTCAGCCAAACGAATGCCATATGTGACACGTCCGAATCCGGTTGGATCTCCGGTATTTTCAAGGGAGCTTCCTCATGCCTATTAATTGGATAAAGCTCGCCCTGTAGGGTGTGAAGGAGAAAATGATGAAATGTTGACTTAATTACCAAAGGATAACAACAACGGCCGACGGTAAAGAACTTGTAGACTCGTAAATAAAAAGAAAGTCCTTAACAATTAGATAAAAAATGTTAACTTGAGATTGAAAAAATCGGCTGACATGTTGTACAGAGGGGGTTTGTATCATCAACCCTACTGAAGAAAAAAGATAACATTTTGATAAAGGTGCAGTGACCTTTGAAAAAAAAAAACAAAGAAAAATAAATAAAACAGAAGAATGACATCACAATTGTTTGCATTATCTTCACTTGTCAATTGAGTGAGTGAGAAACTTCACCATTTATATCTCAGCTCCGGCACGTCCCATGGGGTGGGAATTGAATATATATGAATTCAGTTTTCAAGCTTCCAACTTGGTGTATAATTTTAAGGCCGCATCAAGACAACACATGGAGTGATTTCAAACTTCTGGTGCAAGACTAAGCTTAACCGTTTTAACTTCATTACTTCCCTACAAGTAACGTGCGTGACGTTTCTGGACAGAGTAAAGAATTTTTTGCGTATCAAAGGTAGGCTTTAACTGAATTCCCTAAATTACAAATGGTGGGTGTAATGATTTAATTATCAGCAAAAACCGGTTGCCCTTCAAAAAGGTTGTCCAACTAAAAGATGCTGTTCGTACTTACCTTATGACTAATGTCCATAGAATTTGCCGTGAAAATAGGTTGTGATATGATGGAGTAATCGAGCTCAAGAATCTGTCGAATCGGGAAACGCACTGTTAGAGAGAGAAGAATGCGAAAACTAACAGATCAGTCCGCATGGGTTTATCTACCTTGTTAAGGGGGACTGCCAGCATGACATAAAATTCCTTTAAAAGATTTGTATAGTGAAACACCGACTTTTTCTGTCGCCAACGCGGGTGTACGCAACTTGCGTCTTCAGTTTAACAGCTGATCTAGTCTCTAAACATCAACATTCTGGCTGCCATTATTTATGCTTCGACACAACTTGCTGTGGTATTAAGTGATGGTCACTTGAACTGTCCAAGTGAATTGTGTGTAATGGTTGCTGATGGTTAAGGGGAATCACTGGAAGGCTTTGCCAATCTTTTAATGATTATGTAATGAATAAATTAAACCCTTGATTGATATATGTATCGAAAAAGTAGCCTAACGGTTACCGTGAGTTTGATTAAGTTAATCTTTATTTTGAAGTAGGGATATGGAACTTCTTGTTTAACGTTTAAAGGGAAAATTCAGCCAACACAGTTTGGATTAGTTCAATGGTCTAATCTATTTCATGAATGAATTAATAGATAATTAAAAGGCAAATATGAACATGATGAAATGGGGTCGTTTTAACACTAACCTTTCAACTGACTGAGTTGTTCTTCCAGTTTTCCATTAATTCCGTTGATAATTTCGTCACAAGCCTGTAAGTAATATTAAGTGAAACGTTGAAACTCGCCACTTATCGTTGGTCAATCCACCTACACACTAAATCAGGTCAGTTTTGTGTCCAGATCCTTGACGGAATGCTCAGTGGCGTAGCTAGGATTTTTTCCAGGGGGGCAAAGGTATGAAATTTCTCCAAAACTTTTCCCGGTCAATGTGTATGTATTTCATATAAAATATGCAAACTTACAAGTATAACAACATTACCATGTCACTTTGTAATATTACCTGCATTTTAATCTTAAAGTAAAACATTCAGCAATCGGAAATAACAAAGTACATTATTTTTGTAAACAATATCTGGTTTATTTGTATGTACTAACGCAGGATTTCTCTGAAGGGGAGGGGCATGCAGTATGGTCTAAGCCGGGGGGGGGGGGGGGGGGGTGTCCGGAAATTTTTTTGACGTTTTCAAGGAGCCTAGATGCAAAATGGTGCAGGGTTTTCGACTTTGACAGAAACAGTGTTGAAAGTTGAATCGTGGTGGTTCATGAGGATAAAACTGAAACTTTTGTGTCTTGACATGCATTTCCTTATGCCATTTAAACTTGTCTTTAAATTTGCACACTTTTAGGAGTCAAAATAAAAGAGCATTGATCGGTATTTGTTGTTTTTCTTGGCCACAAAATGTTATTTTGTCATACAGATTATCTAAGCGGAGCGCCACCATTGGTTGGCGCGGAGCGTAGAGAAAATTTGGAAAAATCAGACCACTTAGATGGCCGGAAATAGCATTTCCCAGGCTAATACGAAGAATCTTGCCAGTTGCTTCATTCTTTTGTCGTTTGCAATAAAATGCTCACTTCAAAATATGTTCGCAAACTGCAAAGTGATCAGAGAGTTAAGAGCTAATTTTACCCCAAAAATGTAATTTTGCCCAAAAGACCGAGCGAAGCGCCACCATTGGTTGGCGCGGAGCGTAAAGAAAATTTCGAAAAATCAGACCCCTCAGATGGTCAAAATGGCGTATTCATGCTTGTAAAGAGAATCTAAACATGTAGCCTTTTTTTATCGATGCCACCAGTGGGAAGCAGAGTCTACCTTTTTAAATAAAATTGGAATTTGACAGAATTTGCCTAGGTCTATTTGTAGGAATTAAAAAAAAATGGCATCACTGAAAGACCTTGCGAGGACAATCCTTCCCCTTTGAAAATTTTTGAAAAATTGGGTGTCCTTATAAGCAATCTGGTGCCACATATGCTATCTTTTGAAGTAAAATCTGTGTTAATAAAGACAGACTACGTATTTTTAAGAACAAAGAAAAAATGGCATAGGTGAGGGGGGCATGGCCCAATGGTCTCCCCTTCGCACGCCACTAAGGAGTCCTAATAGTGGCTCGATCACACAGGATATGTTAGAAAAGCAGTCTGTTAAGTGTAGAAGGCTACAAGGTACTCATTGTCCATTTATTGTTACACTCAAAGTGAGCAGAAAGTTATTTTCCCGAACTAGCTTGTAAGCCTCCCGGATTAGGCTAAGTAACAAAATCTAAGTGTGCCAACGGATCCCGTTAATTCTAATTCTAGATTAACTTTAAGTTTATCGTTGGCCATGGATTGTTTCAGCCCCACCCATCGTTACAGAGTAAAATCGTACAGCTACTGCTAGCTTGTAGAAGAACGTAACAACCTCGGGGGTCTACGGTTAGTGACTTGTCAGTTTTCACATCCTTTTACTGAATTCCCAAAGTATCACCTGAATAACAGCTTCCTGTGCACTAAAATGCACTGATCATAACCCCCGTGCGTATACAAGCACAGGAGAACATTCAATCTGCTACGCGGCGAGGACATTTCTGTGGAACGCGAATAGGGCCGGTTCATGCGACACTTACGAAATCTGAGTTAATTTGTTGCATGAAAATACGAATTATGTATGAGAAATGTCTCACAATTTCTTATTCTAACAAAAATTTTGAGAAATTTTTGTAATAATAAGAAGATTCATCAAATTTCCCCAAAAATTTTTCCAGGGGGGGGGGGGGCAACTTGCCCCCCTGCCCCCCCAGTAGCTACGCCACTGGGAATGCTCAATCTTGACATACCATGCTGCTGTGTAAGGATCACAACGGAGCATACGCTCTTATTGCTTTTTCAACAATTTATGATTATTTTCTGAGATGGTTGCAATATCGGATAGGGGGATATATTCCCTAACTTGGACATTTCCGTATGCCTCCTGCTGGCCTTGTTCATAGAACTTTACACCTAGTAGGGCACATGATACCCTCGTTAGGTTAATTTTACTCGTTTCAGTCTTGAAGCGAGGTGACCGAGTAATTACATTGATAGACATATTACACATGCTTTATTCCCTTTAGTTTGTAATGTATCGAAAAATAATGGTTCTTATAATCGTGTGGTGACAGTGGCGTAGCCACGGGGTGGGGTGGGGATTAGAACTCCCCGTGACCCAACCTTGCAATGCAAGTATGATAGTACTCAGACAAGATATGAAAGGAGTGTGTTTTCAAAGGGGTGAGATCTGCTAATTGTTAAAGGGATATACTTCGTTTAAAATGTTCCGACAGTGAGTTTAATGAAAATAGCTTAAGACATCATCAAATGTTCACTATCAAGCACACACCCCAGAAAAGTTACATCACCTTAAAGTATCATGAACGAGACGAGCTTTGGATGTTGCATCATTTGAAATGTTGAAAGTTTGGGTGAACACACTAATCTTGAGCAACAAATAACTTAGTTTCAATCTGAGGGAAACTCGTTTCTTGAAAAGAAGACCACCATACTGCATTATTTTTAATCATTTATCACTCTGTGTGAATAAATATTGGTTTAGAGGAGGTTAAAATTTTCTTGTAAAACAAAAACATTTTATTATTATCCCATAGAATTCAATTCTCTCTGAATAATTTTCAGAAATAATCGCAGCCTCGTCCATTAGCTACCGACAAGACTCAATAAGAGTGGTGAATTTCATTACATATCAAAACTTTGTATTTTTCAATTATAATTTTTCAGTGTGAAAAATCATTGAAAAACGCTATGAGTTCTTACACGATGAAGGTGATGATAACTACAACTTAACAAAACTATACAACCTCTACTTACTCTTTCATTTAGGGATTCCTTCAAAGCATTCGAAGCCTTTTCGTCACGAGACCTATGAAAGGAAGGAGAAAAATTTATTTATGGTTTTCATTTCAATAAAGAGAAAATTCTCCTAGTCCTACATACTGTCATTTGCTATAAAACGTATGGTATACTTTTGAACGGCAAGGAATATTGCCCTATTTTTCAAAGATCTTCCAGATAAAGGGTTTTCCAAACTCCGACGGACTGTTGGAGCCCTAGCCTGTGATGCCCGTGACCCTTGGACGGGAAGCAAACTTACGGTTTTCCTTCGTTCAGGTGGACTCGCACATTACCGGCGTTAAATTGACAGCTGCTTGTGGAACTGTACACAGTTGGGCGTCCATTAGCCTCACCTGAAACAAAGACGAGTAACGAGTCTATATACAACAACAACACATTATAAAACAAAACAGTTCTTCACTTCAAGGTCAACACAATAGTCTTAAAACAAAGGGAAATAAAGCATTCCTAGTCAGTGTGGGGAAATAACATAACCTCTACTTCACTACTTCGGGGAACTGACTTCTGTTCCCTGACTGGGCTTACTTCAAGTTGAAAGACTACATTTCCCCTTTAAGTTACAATGTTTAACCTTGATATAATATTTTTGAATACTTGAAACTGGTTTCATCCTAGACTAATTAGACCAGATAGCTGTAACGGAAGCGGGAACAACTTTTGCTACTTCTTTGATGTAATTTTATAACAAACAATTAATAGTCATATTGTCTGAACTTCAATATGGACAATTGTTCTATTACATCTTAGAGGGTTCAAGGGATAATTCTCCCAATGGTACCACATTACCAGTCAAAAAGGGAGCAAAATTGATTTTATCTTGTGCTGCTCGACGTCAGAAGTGAAGTTAAATTATATTTAACGAGAAATCATACATGCTACGGTGCTATTTACACTCTAAAAACAGTTGAGGAAAATGTTCACCAATCGCTGGTGGCGTACGTGAAAAAATCAATATGGGTTAAATTTTTCCAATAATTGGTCAGCCAAGCGGTGGGTTACCCAAGAAAGTGGTTTCTAACCACATAATTCACGTATAAATTCAACAATTTTGGACAGTTTTTACCCAATTTCAGTATTGTTAGAGACCTGGTCAG
This sequence comes from Holothuria scabra, assembly GCA_037179385.1. Taxonomy (NCBI): domain Eukaryota; kingdom Metazoa; phylum Echinodermata; class Holothuroidea; order Aspidochirotida; family Holothuriidae; genus Holothuria; species Holothuria scabra. Next base: position 37,057,565 of record CM074182.1, on the reverse strand, counting down.
TGTTGGTGATTATTTTACCCAGCTGTTCTTAAAGCGTAATGCCAGTTATCAAGAATAGAAAAGGAAAAGGAAGCTTGCTCGCTCTGAGAATTTATATCTCTGAGGTAATTTTATTTTTTCACAGTTTGACCTCTGTTGACTTCGCATGGCCTTTGACCTCTTAAAAAATAGGGTTTTCACAAACAACACGGTAGTCCGCGTGCCACGAAGTATATCCAGGGAGGTGTTACCAGAATAATAATAATAATAATAACAAACTGTAATAACTAATAACACCTCCCTGGTAAAATAACATTCAAGTTGAACGCAATATGAGAACAACCACATGCAGACTAAGAACTAGATTCAGTAAGATTGCTCTTCACGAGATATCGCTTTAATTAGTGGCTCCAAGTAAACTTTTACCTCCACCCAAAACGAAAATATCTTGCAAAGCAGTTTGGGGCATTCACATGCTAAGAACGAGATACTTAAAGTGGGTGTGACACGTCCAAAGTTAGTCTCTCAGTAAATATTGTTTGGTACACCTTGACTGTTGGCGAATGTTTTCCCAACTAAATTATGTCCATAAACACAGGAAAAACAGCCTTTTTGAAATCCGAAAGCAGCAAAACATATGTAAGCGCGTCTCGACATGGTGACGTCATTGCAGGAACGGTTACCAACACTATACCAGGGAGCTCACAATCTAAGAGTTATTTATGATGGTTGTACCGTGAGTCGGTCACTCAATGCAGATTTCCCCAAAAATATACTTTCTTAAAACAAATATTACAATCGCATTTTATTCCATGCTCATGTTAACTCTCATTCTCATAATACTCAAAATAAGCGTGTGTTTCGTGTACAAACATTTTAGAAACGATGACATTCATAACACAAGTTTCAGATACATTTGGTTCAAGAAGTGTACTTTGAGTCGGTCACCCAAATGTTATGTGCGCCCATAAAAATGATAGCGAAATAAATTCAATAAAATGATGTTGTCATAATTAAGAAAAATCATCAAAATAAGGAATATTATTTTTATAAGTGATCAGAGAATATTTTACACAATTTTTAAGACTATTTTGCGCCATGTCTGAAACTTCGTTTAGGTCGATAGGATAAAGGCTGTGCTTTTAGGCCATTTCCTCTAACAATGCGGTTTAATTCTTATTTTTGAAAAATTTTAAGCTGTGGTCACTTTGTTCTAGAGTTTCTTTTAAAAATTTTGTTCATTATAAGGCCAAAGAATCCCGATAGTCCTTTTTGTAGTCAGTGACCGACTCAAGATACATTCACTATACTAAGAGTTTTTATTAACTAGAACCCAAGGTCTAATACATGCCCTGTACAAAATTACGGCCAATTTGAAAGCAAGAACGAGGAACAAAATGGTTTAGTCTCCGACGGTCAAGCGTTGCACTGTGGTGACAACATTTTGGGGATTTTCGAAACCTCAGAAGAGGTAAAGTTTGCCTCGCAGTTCTCGAAGAGTAAAGGAACAACAATATTTTAAAATTTTACACTGAGTTCAACTATGCAAAAGCTGGCGTCACAAATCTATGGCATGTCGCCTATATCTGAAAATTATTTTCAACTTTCAGAGTCGTAAAGCGAAGGTGAAAGATACCAAGTTGCCTACTGGGCCGCCTCGCTTAAGCATAGACACTGTTAACTACTGTCTTCGTTTGACTTGGTACAACGCATTTTGCGTGAATTATAGACGAATCCAATTAACGCTTATTTTTAGTGACTGGAGGCAGCCAATAGTGGGGTACATCAGCCTTTAATCGTCTTCATTTATTGTCTACGTGAAATTCAAATCCTCATATTCAGTGAAGTTTAGAAAATCAAGATACACTTCAGTGTACAACCATCCATGGAAAAGGTAAGGAAGGAAATTTAAAGATTAAAGGTAATGTACCCCAGTAATGGCCGACTAAAATCAGACCATCACAATCTGTCCGGATTCGTCTATATTCAAAGCAAGTTAACAAAGCGTTACCTTAACAGCAGGATTCACTGCCAAACCCTGGGTGTCGATTACGAATGACGGTTTTAGTAGTCTACCTTAGATAATATAGACGAATCCGATTAGCGTTTTTTTTTTTAGTGACTGTAGGCAGCCAAAAGCGGGGTCAATCATCCTTTAACTGTCTTCATTTATTGTCTACGTGAATTTCGAATCCTCATATTTAGTGAAGTTGAGGGAATCAAGATACAATTTAGTGTACAATCATCCATGAAACAGGTAAGGAAGGAAACTTAAAGATTAAAGGTGATGGACCCCAGTCATAGCCGACTAAAATCAGACGATCACAATCTGTTCGGATTCGTCTTATAGACTGGAATAGATAATAGGCTCCATGCATAAAGCAGGATATTAATGATAGGCACTTAACTTCGCGAGTAAGTCCTCGAACTATAAAATCCTACACTAAACATCCAAAACGCCAAGTGTGCAGTATTTCATACTGACCGAGAAGACGCACACAGCTGCTTAAAAGATCGAAATATAGACGAATTGGCGCTTGTTTTAAGTGACTGTAGGCCGCCATTAGTGGGGTCGATCATCCCAAAACCGTCTTGATTGTTAACACGAATTTCAAACCCTCATATTTAGTAAAATTGGAGAATTCAAGATGCAAATTAGTGTACAACCATCCATGATAGAGGTAAGCAAGGAAATCGAAAGATTTAAAGGTGATGGACCCCAGTTATGGCCGACTGAAATCAGGCCATCACTTGCTGCCCGGATTCGTGTATACGCAGCGCATATTATTAAACGAGAAAACAACAGGTGCACGTAAATTTTATGTAGGCTCTTGAGCGCGTGCTCAATCTTTCATATTTTTTTGTGAAAGGACGCGCTTGCGTCCACACACAATCGTTACCCAATCATCATCTGACTGTGGCAGCGCGTCTATGAGCTACACATAACCCGATTTCGTTAGTGCGCGCATGCAATAAAAGTACTCGTGGTGTATTGAAAAGCGCACGTTCTATTCCTTTAGTTTTTAAAACGCGTTACGACGCACGCTGAGGCTAATTCTGTGCACCCCATACGCAGGCAAGCCCTAAAAAGTAGCAAACTGTTAAGGGCTTCACACACCTATCCATTTTTGCGGTCCGTTTTGAACGTGTGCGTGAGCGTCCCCAATCTGCACCCAGAAATTTGTGAACACGCAAATTTAGAGCATCTCTGTGGAACAAACCTATCAAGTTCGCACATGATATCGGATGTGTTCGTACACGTTCCTTAATAGACCTTGTGCATATGATGTCACAATGGCAAAGATATTATAAACACAGATACCAAACTTAAAATGGCGCGGTGACTCCTCACGGAGGCCGAATCGGAGGGGCGGAAGTGCTGAACACTGATCAGCCGTTTTGAAAGCTAATAGTTTGTTGATATCTTCCGGTAGTATTTACACAAGTAATTTTAAAACATTGCAATTCTTGCAAACAGCTTCTTCAATAAATTTCATTGACATGAAACAGTTTTAGGCTTCCTCGCCAGCTTTCACCTTGAACATTTGAACATTGACGCACAACGACTGGTTTGAAGTTCATTGGCTTGCTGATTGGTCAGTTTCTGTAGTATCTTCAAAAGCGTGAAAAGATCTACGGTATTCACGCGTTTACATTCTTACGCACTTACAACACAAAAGCAACAACTGCGTTCTTTTCCCAAGCACGCGTAAGTACGTGTCAATTATTCCGGACTTCACACAGAGAAATGCATTGTGCGCGTATTGAACTTGCTTTAAAAAAGCACGCAGGCTGAAATCTCGTCACAATGGAATTTTCTGTTACGCATGCTTCATTGCACACGCAGATAACCGAACAGAACTGTACGCATGTCAAATGAACACTTCCGCCCCTCCGATCGAGTCTCCGTGAGGAGTCAGCGCATCTAACAGTGTAGGGATAGGAGTTTGGTATCTACGTTTATAATATCTTTGCACAATGGCATTAAGTACGCCCTCCTTGGCCTTTTGGGGGGGGGGGGAACAATGGAACACAGATAAATGCTAGCAGTTGATCTGTCAACCAGTCGAATGCGCACATAGTCTGCTACACGTGTATGGCGTTCTTATCATAGAAATCCTCAGCTTAGGATTTCGATGGTTTTTATGCTTGCGGCGGCCACGTATTCCATTGTTGCCAACCAATGGTTACGTCAGTGTGTCGTCAATGCACAAGGACTTTACGTCGTTGGTTTCAATGCTATTCATGTGCGATGAGATCGGGTCAGATAATTTGGAGGTAGAAAAAAAAAATAAACTGGAAGTGAAGGGAAGCGATCAATCGGAAAAGTGATCTTAGATGGTGGGTTTGTCGAAAACGTACGGTGAATAAAACCGTTTGGTAAGGGAGTTGAATTTAGACGCTCATATAGATGTCACCAATTTCAGAATGTCTTCCGACCAGGTGGAGTATATTTTGGGACTTGTAGGTCCGAAAACCCGCAAGCAAGATAAACATTTGAGGGAGTCGGTCACCCCGAAAGAGAAGTTAGCTATTTCCATCAGTCGAGTAACAATGAAATAACTCTTACTGAGCAGGCTACCTGGGTAAAATGGTTGTAGGCTACCATGAGTCGGTCACTCAATTTAAATTTCAACATAAAAATGTTCAAAAGCCTTTGATAAAGTTCTGTTAGGTATAATTAGGGTATAACATCGTATGTTAGCCTGGTTAGGTATTCTCGGCAAAAGTGCTGACTGCGTAAACTTCGAAATATGTCACGATTTTTGTTACCCTTGTAGTTTTGAATAAAAATGTTACCCTTACTATGACACTTCTTATTTTCCCTACAAATGTTTGAAAGAATTCGGATATTCGACCATTTGGGACATTGCTGCGCTGGGAAAGACGGTTAAGTAATTCTCACGCATAAAGGCTTCTTTTGCGCTTCCAGAACGTACAGTATGATAGTGACCCCTGTGTAACTTGAGCTGTGTGAATTGCAATGTTATTCTACCACTTGGTAAAATCGTAGTCTTTATAGAGAGCGACTGATTTTTTACGGATTTTTAAAGGTGAATAGGCCTAACAATAGGTCAAAGCAATATTTTATTATAAATATAATTATATGTCTAAACTAAATGACCTGTAACCATTCCAGTTGACAGGGTTTCAGCTCTGTTCTCATAGTACTTATCTCAAGCTACAAACAAAACGGTGCTGGAGAAAAAGAACCCCTCAGTGTTGGGATGAAAAGTTCCTACTCGTCACGGAATCAATCAAACACGCTGTAATTATTTTAGTCCAAACTACCTGAAACTTTAATTGCTATGATCACTCCAAGGTACCATGCGTTCATATTGTGCCAGTCACTCCCAAAATGTCAATTGACTTCCAAAGTTCCAAATGTTCTTCGTCAACTCGGCATCTTTGTTATTTTGGTGTTTTTCATTGAATAAAACCTCTAGTTCTCTTACGAGCATAATTATTTTTCCATGTTAAAAATTTCCGTCATTGTTTTTTCTTAAGTGAATCAATTGGTCACTTACAATATACTTGTCAAAGCTGCATTGAGCGCGTCTATTCGTCATCCGAAAAAATCGCTCTTGAAGCGAATTTTTCAGACGCAAAAACGCACGAAGGACAGTATTCGGATAGGTTTGTTATGCGCCTTCCTAATTCATTGTACATATTTCATTTGTGCGTGCACCGGAGCAATGACGCGCACGCATTCGGACTGGAGTTCGGACGCAAAAACAGATGGGTGTGTTCCCGCCTTTAAAGAAAGTGCATACAAGTAGGAAACGACTGGTTGGTCGAGACATTGCAAATTCGTACCTTCTTTGGCCTCCATGGTCGGACGTTCCGCCATTTTGACCTTGGACTCTAGTCAATAAATACTCTTAGGTTTTCATTAACGGGAAGGAATCCATTAAGAGTAAATTTTGAAAATCCTTTTCCTACCCTCCCGGCTGCCGGCAAACTCTTATGGATGATGGGCAATGGAAGTTTCTTGACAACATACGCATCGGACACTTGGAAATTAAACGCACTCTTAATAGCCCAATCCCCAAATAGTAGCTTTTCAACCACTTTTAACTCCGACCAAATTATAGAAGAGCAGGTTAAATACTTCTAAATCACGTACCACTAACCTGGTTTAAAAAATACTTTTGAAAACATGAATTTTCCAGGTCCATTCTACGAACACAAACCAGAGTCCGGATGTGTCTTAACAACTAGCTACGGTAAAAGATTGAATTAAGTATACTGCGTAACCTAGGATGGACATTAAGACGACGTACCAACTTGTACGGCGAAAGACACATCCATGGAATCTATGTTCACGTCCAGTATTCCTGAACCTGAGAACCTGTCGGAAAACACGATAAATCAATGAGATTATAACCCAATAATTGAGACAGCCGGATTCATGATTGTTAAAAGGAGGAGGCGTGACTTACAGTGATAATCATCTTGAAACTCTTGGTGAGAGCAGAGAATTCCTCTCTGGTGGGAGCGAATTACAATGCCAGAAATTCTAGGAGTACGCACCCACAGGCTCCACGCATTCCATGGATTCGCCTCTTTCTATTACCAGATTACAATATCGTCAGAGAATCATAACAATATTGCAGAGATAGTTTTATCAACAACCACATACATCTACACTGTTTGTGGCATGACTGGAGTGCGAATTACTTTGATTTGGGGCTGCACAAATTTCCTGAAAGGTAAATGCATATTTACACGATAATACCACGTTTGGCCGCATAGTGGCGGGGGGGGGGGGGATCCCGTTCCGTTTCGTATGTCATAATATTTAACAATATATCAAAATTATGTAATTTTCCATTTTTCAATACTTTTAGAAGGCCTATGCGCCATTTGGTTCCCTATCCCCCATGGAAGTCATTATTATCGTTATGTAAAAAGAAGAAAAATTGTGAATAAGTTTGAAATGCTTACACGAAAAAAGAGTAGTGATACTGTCCTGTAAGAGAAACGGAGATACCACTTAATCGGATGTTAAAACCATAGCCAGCGTCAAGTGCTACGTCGGGGTAAGCAATGTTGAAGTCTGTAACTTTCAAACTGTACATGAAAGAGAAAGAGAATTGTAGAAAGAGAATTGTAGAAAGAGAATTGTAGAAAGAGAATTGTAGACAAACAGACGGGAATTATTTTTCTTATTAGAATTGCAAATGGTAATTTACCGCTACTTTAGGTAACGGTTTCAGACAAAAAAACTTACAGAAATAACATTATTTTGCTAGAGACAAATAAATACTGATGCACTTTAAACTGACTGTTCCCTCATTATATAATCTATAATTGCGAATTAGCATAAGCCAGAACCGTTCTTAGGGGGGTTATCCCCCCTCCCTAAAAGTATGTCCCATAATCCGTGCATGGTATGAGCGAAAGTCATTTCTGAACCTACTTCCAGACTCTGTAAGACACGTGATGCGCTGTTCCAGACTGTGATGGAATGTTCATAGAATAGATCTGTTCCTTCACCTTTTTCATTCCAACTGAACGCACTGTATGGTAGAAAAATAAAAATAATTGCGTGTTTTCTCTTCGGGTTGAAAGTCGACTGACCTTCGAAGTACATGTTGACCATGGTCAGTTGGACATAGAAATTCTGAGAAAGCTTAGGCTCTACCTCTTAAATTTTGTAAGCAGTTCATACAACTTAACTGTACAAGTAGATTTCACCGTTGATATGTAAACCGAAGTGTGGCGCTTGTGTACCGTTGAAAGTACTCATCATATATGTAGAGCCTGATGCAGGCATATAGAAAAAGTGGTGTAACAGTGGAATCTTATGAAAACCCTGTTTCTTGAGTTAAGAGATATTTAACTTGGGTTGAAAAAACCCCTTTACCGAAATCAGAAGGGGCATACAGTACGTCCTCTACTTTCCTCTCAAAGGACCCGATCAGGATGGATTTATACCTAGCAACGAGGATTTTTACAGTCACGCATTGATGTTATAAATGAAACGCTTTATAGCAATACTGTAGAAAAATGTCATACCTGTAATCACAAAATAGAAGGAGCAAGTACCGTGGGAAGGTGTAAGCCCCCTCTTTGCAATATCATCAGATTAAACCTATATTTCATCACTTAAAACGTCATGTTAAGCTGCTGAGATGATGGTATGCGTTAACTTAATACCAAAATGCAATTTCTGCGCCACTGGCGCGCACCAATCGTGAATAGTTTGTCATAACTTGGTAAAGGTCGACACCAGTCAATTTCTTGCTCAGAATCCCCGTGAAAACTCTGTTATCATTACTATCACCCCCAAATGCCCCCTTGTCCTTGAAAATCAAAAATAAAAAGATAATAGACGAGCATGCAGGCACTCAATAGCTTTCTGGTCCGATTTAAAAAAAAAAGCCGAACTTTCATTTTGCAGTCTGTTTAGTGCGGATAACGCACCCTGCAGTTTAGTCATCATTGTCACTATGTTTCTCCTTGAGGTTTTGTTTGTAGATGCCACGAGGTTAATTGGACGATGGCCATCCTGACCTAAGTCTCCACATGGCAGACTCATGTCATTGCGACTGACAAGGGGGGGGGGGGGGGAGGTTCAAGATTTTTGGATTAAGAGACTAGAAACCCATTTCATAAATTCATGCTTGGGATCTTCTTACTTTGATATGTCATAGAGGAGTCGTGATATCGACCTCAATTCTTCATGAAAATGGGTCCTGGAACAGTGAAGGATCATTTTCGCGTCCTAAAGCGGGCTTCCCGGAGAACAACAAATCATGCAATTGTTTCAATTGTACTCCCGAGCCTGCTCACATGTTCATGATCTTCAACAGCGGAAATGCAAGGAGAGCATTGTCCCACCGGAAACTACTGCACTCACAATATTTTGCACTAGCCTTAATATCGGTACGGTACTCTACTGGGCCCATGTTTCGGACCCTTACAAGATGTGTGCTTGCACTGTGGGGGATACTGGCAGATAATATTACTCAACTTTTGCTGCAATCTAACTAACGTGATTGATGTTATCTTCACACACTGTTGTGCGAATTTTACTTCCTTAAATTTCTGTAGGCCTACCTACCGAAAATAAATCTTGGGTGTTTCCCCAAGAACAATCTTAAACGTTACTCGAAATCCTCGTATTTCTGACTCTAAAGTTAGACGGGCATAAAAACTGGATAGGAGTAAAGTAAACGAGAAAAAAAATAGGAAATAAGAAATAAAAAACAAAAACAAACAAACAAACCAACAAAGAGTTCAACTCAGTTTGAAGAAGAATTAAAAGCACGTCATTAGAATGTAAACATCAAATGCTTCTTTAATATTACCTAAATTCAAGCCCAAGTGTCAACTGAGGCCCTGACTTCACTCTAATACAATCAAGGCCCTTTGGGCTTGGGTTTGCAGAGGGCACCACAAAGGCTATAAAGACAAAAATTGATCTTCACAGCTGTTTACTTAGATATTTTTTAGTTTATCTAATACATATATAAAGGCAACTGCCACACTTACTAAAGTCGATTCCTCTCTGTGTTACACGACTTTCAAATCCAGGCCGAGAAACAGGCGCTGATGAAGTTGACATAATTGTCAAAGCCAGCATTAAGATAGCCAACGTCAGAAAAGCCATTTTGTAAACAAACTTCCTGCTTCGAGTTACCAACAAAACGTTTGCCCATGAAATGACTTAAACTGTAAATTATGGTACTATATATGATTAATTTATATATCCTCGTTCGAAGTGCATTTCAATGATGCTTCCGCATTTCAATTGTTAATCGATGATTGGCTGTTTCCATATCTAGCAAATACAAAACCTACAAAACGCAGGAGTCCTTCTTTTTCGAACTTCCTATACTGTTTCTATTAATGTGCGATCTATCTTTAGGCCTATCTTTGATTTTTTTCTTTCATTCGCTTTCATCATATTACGGTGAAAGTGAAAGATGTCATGATTTTCAAAACACACTGAAGAGGACAAAAGTCATCTGGCATTTTTGATAGTTGTAAGAAAGTTGAAAAGGTTGGATATGACCTACATACATTTTTCAGGTCCATAGCCATGCGAGGGACACGGAATGTTGGGAAACCTTTTCTCAACGATAAGAGTTCCACGCCAGACAATAATGATGGAGCCAAATAATTTCACTCACGCTTCAGAGAAGAAGGCATTTCCCCTCCTCCGTAGTGTGCTTGGAAACCTTTTTGGAAACATGAAATGAGCTAGTAGACTTGGTCTGTTTAAATTGAACTTGTTTACAATCAATGGAATTGCCGTATTCCATTGCAAGCGTTTCGGAGGCTACATAGGAGACAGAATGAAACTATATCACCGAAGTTTTCTAAAAACGGACAAGCTTTGCTGTGGAAATCATTCTTATACTGATCAATGACCGCATTCAAAAGAGGGGTCTAAGGTCAAATCAGTTTTCGATATGTATGAGGGGTACTTTATAAACACTGCGGTGAAATTTGCGTCCAAATCCAATGGCTTTTACGATACGAGCAGGGAAAGCTGTCAAATTTTCAGCTAAAAGTAAACTTGGAGCAAGCACATATGTCATTATATCCTTACATTAATGAACATTCTTTTTTTTAAACTTTATAACCAACTTTTTCATCAACAATATCATGCTACTAAAATATGACCGCATGAGAGCCATGGGAACATTACAACAACTTACATCCCTCAAGAGGAGGTCCCATCGCTATTAAACTTCAAGGCCAACACAACAGTCATAAAGAAACGAAGCATTTTACCTGGTTATTCCTGGATAGCCAATTATGCAATTTCATGTAATCCCTTTCCGTTCATGTGATACTCTGTAGAATCTCAAACATTAACCTTAGGGTCTTGTTTAATTTTTCTATTCCTTGTCAATGCGAGGAAGTGCCCCAGCTCACTTCTGGACACAAATCTAGTAACTTATTTTGCTGATATCTCAAACAATCAAAGCCTGATTTGAATGAATACTTCATCAACTCAGTTGTGCAGATTTAATTCTCTGAAAAAGACTTTTTGCTGAAAGTTTCAATTTAACACTTCCACAACTACCAATTTTGCAACAGGTGAAGTTGGTATTTGGTAAAATCCAAAAGTGTCACAAATTCCAAATATTCTAAATATCAAGAAGAATTTTTCTGCAAATGGTTTCATGATTTATTTACACTGGCAAATGTTATTTTACACAAATCCACATTTTAAACAACATTTCAAACATTGTAAATTACATCACCCTAAAACCAGCTGAAGGGCAATTTGTTGTTTGCACAGAAACAATGGACTCTAAAATTTAAGAAATAATCCTTTTCTTGAATTTTCGTGGCAAATCCTCATAGCAGTTACTGTAATCCAAATGCGCAAGACAATGTGTAGTGGTACAAGTTTAAAGTGGGAGGCAGGTGGGGGAGGGAAATGGGAGGTGGGTGGGGGGGGGGGGGGAGAAATGGGAGAGGGAAGGGATTGGATAACAAATACAGATAATTGAAAGCAATCTTTCTCATCAGTGAACAATCTAAGTAACTTTTAGTTGTTTCTAATTGCTTCCAATGGTTTACTTCAGCTTCTGCATTAGAACATGATTAAAGATTCCAATATCCCAAAGTGACCAGGGCCGTCTTGATTTAAGGTTTTCTGTCTCAGTCTCAAAGTTTGGGTTTTAATTGTCCCATTTTACACATTTGGTTCACTCATAAAGTGTACTAAGTCTAAAAATTAAAAATAATAAAAAATTTAAAATATAAATATATATATTTAAAGAGCATGAAAATTGAATTCTAACAGTCCAACCCCCATCTTCATAGGTCATTCTTGTTGAAGTTTATTCACTCAAAAGAAAATGATACATTGTGGAATAATTTGTAATGCCATTGTTGTACTACTCAAATACAATGTTTTTTATTTTTGAAAGTTTCTTCACCTTGTACCAAGGAGGATAGCACTCTAACTCTTATGTGGTGATGTATTCAATTAAGCCCTCTATGTGCAACATGCTATGCAAGCAAACAGGAAGTGTTCAAGGTCATAAAAAAATTTTTCATTTTAAAGGGAAACAAAGCAGGTCATGGGAGTTGTACAACAAGAAATTCACATACTATTGCACAATGGACTATCTCGGCTCAAGAGTGTCCTGTTTTGATGGGAGTTGAACTGTTCGAATTAATTTTTCATGTTGTTTAATATATATTCTTGAACTTTTAAACATGAGGTACACTTTAAAGGTCCATTTTGAAGCAACAGCTAGATATGACAATTTTCTTCTTCTCTTCAAAGTACCTTTCATCATAATTTTAGACATCCATATTGCATATTCAGGGTGAACCATGCAGGAAATTTCACATTTGAAAAGAAAGAAAAAAGTTGTCACATGACTCTCAACAGCCAATCATGACCAGGGCAGTCTACTACACTTATTCAGTTTGGGGAGACTGCTCTTGCCCTTTGAGGAACAACTGCATAGTCAAGAATCATATCCAAGTTTCCATGGCAACATTGGCATCATATAAGTTATGGAAAGTGTCTTCTTATGCATCAAGACAGTACTTTCATATCCAACAAAACTTCAATCTGTAGACAAAACTTTGAATGAAATTAATATCTTCTGGTGTGGACTTCTTGTAAGAAATATGGAGTTTGATCGATGAACTAAGAAAACACTGACACACGTGCATGCGAATGAAATGAACTGCTAGCGTTAGATCGTTACAGTCAACTTCACAGTCTGTTGCTTTCCCTATTTAGGTCGGCAAATGTATTGGACTACACAAACAATTCTCTTTCCGTTTGGAAATATTTACCAGGAATGGGCAGGATTTACAGCAATACAGGAACAACTTAAGCGATTACAGTATGTAAGGATTGGTTTCTGTAAATATCTACTGGAATTGGTTTATAGTGGCAACATGGTTGTCAAATTTATCAGTATTAACTTGCTTCCAGTTGAATGATGAGCAATAATTCAACATTAATCCCCCAAAACTTTCCTGTTACACATGGTATGTCTGTTGCAATTTGGGTAAATGCTGAAATCATAGGCCTATAAAATAGCATTCTGCTAAACCCAGGATTGCCTGGACAAGTAATGGAACAAGTTTCTAGCAAAATCCATTCATATCTGGAATATTAGTAACGAATAAATGTATTTGAAACAGGTCAACCTAATGTACGGTAATTGTGACAACTGGAATTCGTTTTTTAAAGAATAGCTTGACTTGTATTTACTCCTCAATGGACCTGAGTTTGGTAATTGGGAGGTTAGGGTTCTACAGTATTCCTGGCCTGGCCAAATTACGATGGAAGTTTTCATGTAAGACTAATCCACAGCTTTCTAATCTGTACTGGCTTTCCAAGAGAAACCAGATTAGATCTAAATTGTTAATTTGGTTAGCGGAACCATATGGTGTTGTTATTTAAAAAACATACAAGCTTTCTGTCACATTGGTGGATGCCAACTGCTCTATCATTTACTAATACTTATTTAGTCTGCAGACTACATATAGAGATTTGTTTTTAATGTCAATATGCAGTCTTAAAGATATTTGCAGTCTCAAATCTTTCAACCCAGGGTGAAGAAAGAAGGGATGATTCTGTATCACCACATCATTGGAAATTAAGTGCTCCCTTAAAATTCACATTCATCTTCTTCCTCATACATATGAAAGATTTGATTTGTCATGTGACAACATAAGGGGCATTCATATGACAAACATACATTTACTCAAGCTGATCACCTCAACAATATCCATTTCTAAAACAATTCACCTGGAATATTAAAAGGAAACAAATCTTGTTCATTTGCATGACAATAAGACACCAATTCTTTTACCCCCAAGTTTACTTTTGAGAGAAAATGTCACCTGTTTTTTTGTTTTACAAGACTGCTGTTTTACTCCCCTTACAGATGTTAAGTGTTTGGTCTGCACCAATAACATAATAACATTGTAGGCCTCATTAACATAACAAAACATTACCATGTACCTGTTTGAACAGCTTGAAGTCATGTCTTTTTCTCAAATACATTAGATTAACCCTGCTTCTGCATTAAAGTCTTTTTATAGTTTTCTGGAGGCTTGAGGGAGCGGGAGGGGTAGGGTGGAAGGAGGGGTAGGGTGGAAGGGGGGCTAGGGTGGAAGGGGGGCTAGGGTGGAAGGGGGGGAGTGACTGACAGTTGGGGAACTTCCCATGTGATGTGAGCAATTCAGAGGAGTAACTTATTGCTTCAATATCTGTAAAGACACACTTCCTCAATCAAATGTTCCACTCTCAAGTCTGTACTAAATGCTTCTTCTAAAAAGGTATAACACTCAAGAGTTCCATTCTATATATTTCCAGTGGCTGCAATCAGTTCTTCCTCATCATCAAATACAGTACTTGATACGTCAGACTTCTTCCCATAGCTGTTGGGAAATTGTGCAAACTTTCAACAGACAATCAGCTTCCATGCTGTGGAATCAGCCTTGTGAAAGGCATCCTTTCATCAAAAAATTTCCTTCATAAGAATCGTCTTTCACAAATGCTAAAGTCTCTAGTGTCATAATCCAAAGGAAGCTGGGGTCTTTTTTCCAATGGATCCAGGGGTCTTTGCACCAATTCTACCAGGGGTTGATATTTTGAACCTGTTAAAAAAAGAGACAGAGACAGTGATAGAGCATGAATGATTAATGCTGGAAACTGCAATCATGCAAGACGCTTTTCACCCTAGTTTAATTGACAAGTATTTTTGTCAAATACTGTCACCTCAGAAACACATAGTAGATGATCCACAGTGCGCCCAGGTGGCCCGTGGGTACAATCATATACCACAACTTGTGTGAAGCATGTGGCTTACATTCCCCTTTTTGTTTCAAAATTGCTCAAATGTACGCAAATATTGACATAATTTTTTCCAAGCATTTTCTTTGGAAATTTTCTGACCACTTTTTGGTACTAGTATTTTAATACATTTAGTCAGAAAATATTCTGAACTTTAATGGTTTCAAGCTTATGAAAATATAACAGTCCAACTCAAAATGGAACAGTTGGCAAGTAAGTTGGGAAAGTGTTGGGGTTGATCTCCTTCACAAAAGGTTGCAAAACATCTTAAGAAGAAAAACTGGTTACTGTAATTTTAATTTGAAGGCACAATCATTGTGCCGTTTCAACCTAGATACTTACAAAATTCCCCCCCCCCCCCCTTAGACCCTCCCTTTCCTACTTAACATTATAATAACACCCCATGACATAATTCTGGCTATGTGTCTGCCAAACATGTTCTAGAACTCATCAAAATTTTAACAAGTCTACATGTTTGATTTTCTGACTTTTTTGAACCCCTAGTCTCTTCCTGATGGGTGTTTGAGAATTTTTGTCTCATGCTAGAATACTTTACCAAACTCTTTACCTAGTACCTCTGACTGGTCAATTCTACAAGCAAATTCACTTATATTCATATATCCTAAAGCGTGGTAGCTATGAACTTACATTACATGCTATGAGAGGCAAGATTAATACTCATTTGGGTGATTTGTTTCAACAACCTCTAAAAATAATGTTAATTTTTTGTGTTTCCAACATCCTATTTGACTCAAATCCATCCTCTATTCTGTTTCTTAAGTTAGTTAAAATTTCTTTCAAGTGCATTTTCAATGGAACTAAAATATCTAGCCCAAGTGAAGTACATGTAGTACTCAAGAACTGTTATATCACAATAGATTTAAGGCAGAGATATCAAGTCTCAAATTAAAGTCCTGCAAGACTTTGTAAGCAAGTCTGAAGTCTTTGTGAACAAGTCTCAAGTGTCTACATGTTTGTTAGTACAGTAAATAATATGTAAGTAGGCCCAAGTCTAAACCCCACAATTTATGATTACAACACTCCTCTTTCTCACAGGTATATCACACTGCTTATGTGGAAGTGAAACTATACCAGCATTCACAGCCAGCACGTCATGATCACAAGACTGTGCACATCACCATCTTGACAACTCTCACAAATCACTGAGCTACCAATCCACTCACGAAATACCAAGTCTTCTGGGGAAATTTGCAAGTTAAGACACAAGTCTTTACTAAGTTTTTTGGCAAGTTTCAAGTCAAATCTAAAGTCTTCTGAGCCCATGTCTCAAATAAGCTGCAAGTCCCTCAACAGGAGACTCAAGTTGGGAACAGAGTTCTAGTCCCAGATTTGGGATCTCAATGCTTGTTCAAGGAGCATCAAGATAAAATGATCCATTTATTTTGTTGCCTGGTATTTTTCCTGATTATTCAAAGAACCAAGATTTCAATCAATACCTCTTTGAGAATTTGTCTCTCTCTTCCTTCTCCTCCATCTTTTTTGATTTCATTTCTTCAGATGCTGCCTCCATCTCTTCTTCCATAGCTGTTAATTCTTCTTTTGCCTCTTGACGATTTTTCTGTGAACAGAGAGCAAAAAAAAAAAAAAAATTGTAATACATTTTGATTTGAAAAATGGACCATCTGGTTTAGGTAGTCTGCATCTAAGCCACTAACATAAGAGAACAGGACTGCCTCAAAGAGGCACTACCAATATTTTGTCTAAGAGTGGGGACAAAAACTTATTCTTCAAACATGGACACTGCAATATGTTTTGTTCTTTTGAGTGAACAAAAAATTCCTTTTGAAATATCCATGCAATCTAAATTACACTGGGCACACTGGCATTCAAGGTGACCAGAGTATGAAGTTTAGCACAGGCACACTGTATCAAGTGCAGAACAGAAAAAAAAAAAAAACTAAAAAGATAGAAAATAAGCTCAGTACGGCTGTGAATATGGAGACTAAGGTGGCTTCATTGTTTTTGGAGTTAGATATCTTGAGTCAGTTGCACCTTTGAATGGTGATGATAGTATTTATATAGTAGTACAGCCCATATAAAATGACCTTTCATAATTTTAAGGATGTAAATGTTGTATATGTATGCCAGGGAAATAAAATTTGCTTTAGTCAGCTGATTTTGTGATGAAAGATTGGTGTGACTGTAGTATTCCCCTCAAATCATTTTTTCAGCTTTCAGATACACTGTTATTTTAATAACCTCCTGATGAACAAAACCTCTTTCATTTAATTGAAGTTAAAGCACTTTTATTATGTGTTAAGGGTCTGTTTTATATTCCAGGACTGCTGCTGATTTCATTTTCTACAAACTGAAGTGTGTGTCATTAAATAACTTTATTGTAATCATCTGCAAACTAATTATCTACCTACTAAAGGTGTACAAGGAGTAGCAATTCCATCACCTAGGTGAATACCTAAATTGTCCTCTAAAATGCATGCAAATATTCTTACAGTAGAAAACTTGAGAGCATACAATTATACTACTCTCAGAGTAACATCATAAATAATGTACTCTATATTTTAAGGGATTTTTAAGTTAAAAGAGTAACACATCTACAACAATCTGTAAGAATAACCAGAATGCAAAAATGCATTGAGGTTTCGATGATATATAAATTTTCCATTTCAAATAATGCCATCATGCACCATTATCTTCACAGTCAAGTGTTACACTAGCATGTTCAAAAAATAATTTTGTTATTCCAGATGACTTTTGACCTCCATTAAAGACATACATAGACAGACAAACATGCAGACAGAGAGAGACAGACAGCTATCTTGAAAGATCACATTTAAAAAGGTTTCAGACTTTGATCCCCCAGCTGACCCCAGATGACCTTTGACCTCTGCCAAAAACAATGGGGACCATCTCCTGACTATAATGCATCTACATACCCAAATATGAAATCTATCCAAGCTTCCTATCTTGGGATATCATGTTAACAAGATTTTCAGACTTTGACCCCTGGTGACCCCAGATGACCTTTGACCTCTGCCAAAAACAAGATGAAACCATCCTCTGACCATACGGCATCCATCCACATATACCAAATATGAAGTTTATCCAAGTTTCTTAGATTGAGATATGGTGTTAACAAGATTTTCAGACTTTGACCCTCTGTGACCCCAGATGACCTTTGACCTCCACCAAAAACAACAGGGACCATCTCCTGACTATAACGCATCCGTATACCCAAATATATGAAATCTATCCAAGCTTCCTATCTTGAGATATCGTGTTAACCAGATTTCCAGACTTGGACCCCCACTGACCCCAGATGACCTTTGACCTATGCCAAAAACAAAAGCAACCATCTTCTGACCATAACGCATCCACATACCAATTATGAAATCTATCCAAGTTTCCTACCTTGAGATATAGCGTTAACAATGTTTTCAGACTTTGACCCCTAGTGACACGAGATGACCTTTCACCTCCACCCAAAAACAGAAGGGTTCTTCCTCTCAATATGGTGCATCTATGTACTAAGTTTAAAAACTGTCAGACATTTCTATCTTGAGATATTGTGTTAGCAAGCAACGTGTAACAAACACACACACACGCACGCATACATACATACACCACGAACGCCATTATGATCCCACTGGTTTCTCTTATCATGAAACCAAAAATAAAAAAGCATTCACCACTGCACAGCTTTCCCAGTTACTAGTTAGGATATTGCAGATAAACATCATATGTATAGGAATAGGTTCACAATGTACATAGGCTAGCCTAGGCCTATGTGCTATACCAACAAACAATGGCAAAAGTGCCAAGACATGCTGAAGAAAATTATATCGTAGAGAAAAACTTTAAGCCTTAAGCTCACAAAAGTATTGCACATTGTTGTAGGAGGGACTATTACACACGCCTTGACAATATTTTTGGATGTTCTTGGCCACATGGATTTTTATTGACCCTTTCAGTGCTCGATCCTGCTTGGTGAAAGGAATGTAGGCTACTGCTGACTAGCACAAACGTATGCAGAAAGTACTAACGTTAGCTCACTTGCTGAATCAACCATACATTTTGGGCTTAAATTTCTCAGTTAAGGAGGTAGACACTTGGTGTTTTCAATTTTTCCAAAAGCCAAGAATTGGCACTGTAGAATATCGTTAATTTATTTACCTTTTTCCCTTTTACAATGGCGAACTTTTTCCGAGATTCCATTGTCGAAATTTGCGAGATCCTTTAGCTAAGCTGTACACACTGAAAGCAGTGAATGTGCGGCGAGTAGTTGCTGTGATTGCGCTTAAAGTATGTGATCGATCATTGGTGTATGGAACAATCACAATTTCCACAAAAATTTCCTGTTGAAGTTCACCTTGTCTTCTTGGCAGGTGTCGAATGTGCACATCTCCTTCGTTATTACGTAGTGCAAAATATCGAAGCAGTTGCCAAACACGTCCGCCAAGCAAGCTATATTTCAGCATGCATCTGCTCAAATCTTATGCCATCCACATGTGTTCAAACTGCTAATTTTAGCTTTAGGCTTAGTGCAAGAGAATTTTGGGCCGGGCGGCCAATGTTTTTGTTTTTGTGCCAGGGAGGGGGTGGGGGAACTCTTCAGATTTTATCCTGGTTGTGCACCTGTGGTCAAAAACAGCTAGTGGACAACACTGTTACCTAAAAATGACATTCATTCCAAGTTTCCTATCTCAAGATGTCGTAATAATTAGGTTTTCGGATTTGACCACTGGTGACCCCAAATGTACTTTGACCCCCACCAAAAGTTATATGGTTCGTCCCTTGACAATATTGCATCTACGTACCAAGTATGACATTCATCTAAGTTTTCTATCTCAAGAAATAGTGATAACGATGTTTTCGTATTTTGACCCCTGGCGACCCCACATGACCTTTGACCCCCACCAAAAACAGAGGGTTTATTCTCTTGATAATAATGCATCTAGATACTAAGTATGACATTCATCCAAGCTTTCTACCTCAAGATATCGGGTTTACAAGGTTTTTCGAGTCCGACCCCTGGTCACCCCATAGGACCTTTGACGGCGAACAAAAACAATAGGGTTCTTCCTCACACTGTGGAGCAGCTATGTGCGAAGTATGGCATTCATCCAAGTTTCCAATCTCAAGATATCGTGTTAACTTGAGGTTTTCGGGAGTCTGACCCCTATTGACCCCAAATGACCTTTGACCCCCACCAAAAACAATAGGGTTCTTCCTCTGACAATAACGCACCTACATACCAAGTATGACATTCATCCAAGATTTCTACCTCAAGATATCATGTTAACAAGGTTTTCAGAGTTTGACCCCTGGTGACCCCATATGACCTTTGACCCCCACCAAAAACAATAGGGTTCTTCCTCTCACTATGGGGCATCCATGTACCAAGTTTGAAAACATTCAGACCTTCCCTTCTTGAGATATCGTGTTAACAAGCAAAGTGTCACAAACACACACACACACATACATCCACACACACACACACACACACACACGCACATACACACATACATACACACACACGCCATCGTGAATGCATAGGTTTCTCTTTCATCGAAACCAAAAAAAAAATGCTCATGTCTGTTTGCCAAAGTACTGTAAATTATGTCAACATACAGCAAGCACAACTTTGGGAGAATTTTATGTATCTTACAATGAGTGAAATTTCCACCTGTACAGCATATCCTTAATCTAGGAACATAAATTTTTAAATTCACTGTTTTTGGCTAATTTTTGTCAATATTTTAAAGCAGCTGCCATTCTGGAAGTTAAGTTTATTTCAACTGTCGGTAGAGATGCTATTTCAACACTGAAAGTTAATCCCTTCACCATGATTCATGGGTGGAAAAACCAGCAATTAGGGACCGAAGCTTCTTACAGTGAATTTAATCACAGTGAGAGGGGAATTGGAGTATTACCAGAGATATTTGGCTTCTTCTGCACTGGACTTGCACAAAAGGTGGGAAATTTGAATAACTTAATCCTCCAGCACTGACAATGAAATCTCTTTCTCTTAATCAATGCTTCCAAATTCTACACATAACATTACATTGACTGCAACATTTCTGACATTAATAGTCACTTTTGCTCACATCTGGTCAGTTTCACATGTAAGTTAAAACCCAGCAATTAGAATGCATGATTTACTTGTCAGTTTTATTAACGTAAGGTGTTATTTCTGAACATTGTCTTACTTAAATAACAAGACAGACTACCTTAACATCAACACATAATACTCTCATTTTTGTTTTTAAAGCTTTCTGTTTCAAAGAATTAAGACAGGAAACATTGCGTATTAAGTACACAGAGGCAAATGTATCGGTTTGCGTATGAAGTATATAACACTGATCATTCTTTGACTTCTATAGGTAAGTTGATACATGAGCATTATAACTTACAAGAGGGCAGTTACTGAGGTTACATCAGTTTATTAGGCATACTCTGAGTTAGTTAACTAGTTAGACAAGCACATACCAAGAGAGAAACCATACAGATTACATTATTACACCAAAACTACAAAATTTTTCATTATTCTGCAATTTGTTAATATGGACTGGACTTACAAACTTGTAATTTGATGATGATCTCAGAGCACATGTAGAAAGTGATGAATTTTCCTTCAAATTTATATTTTATTTTATTACAAGGTTGAGTATGTCTCAACTTAAATTTACAGTGTCAGTCAAACAGTTCATCATTAAGTGCTATGCAATTCAGTTTTAACATTAAACTGCAGGTGTCAAAATTGTCAACATCCATGCCAAGATTTGTAACGTTATTCACCAAAAGTTTATCATTGATTTATTCAACTACGGAATGATCATAAAATGATCATTAAATCATTAACTCCTAGTTCCTTGTTAATATGAGGACACATTGTTTGCTTCCTCACAATAGTTTTAAATATTATATTCATTCTACAATTGTGAGAATCACATCTGCAATGCAACTAGGGTAAAGTTTACGCTACACAATACCATAAAATCATGTGAACCTATTAACAATTGCACTTCATTGTTAAGTTAGGAACCCACACTTTGTTTAGTTTTTCTAGCTAGCAAATATTGCTTGGAATATGATCAAAATAGAAATGTTTTATCTTGGTTTGTGAAAAACCAGTGTTGCATAGGGCAATGCATTTGACTATAGTTTTCAACATCTAGTGCTTTAATCTTCTATACATAGATGGTTACACAATTTATGTGCAGCTTTAAGCTCCTATGTAACGATTGTTGTCAATGCAGAGTTGTAACGAGTCATGACTCTAGTCACAAAGGGAAATGACTCGAGGAACTGTATCATTATTTACCTCATAGAAATAGTAAATGACTCGAATCTTTGACTCAACTGGAGTCACACTAGAAGTAGCAAATGACTAGACTTGACCACACAATTGGGTGACTCGTTTCAAATCTGTGTCAATGAGAGAGCAAATTTAGGCAATTCCCAACAGTGTTGAGTGAAATAAAAGTTCATGGTGGCTAAACGGTGTTTAACTCTCTGGATACAGGTCTGACACATGATTACAGCTGACACTCCTTTCCTTGCCTCCAAATTAAAGCCATGTGATTTGACTTGAAGTTCTTGTTTATGTATATGTTTAAACTGCAATGAGTGTTACAAATCACATTTGAAGAAAACCTGTGGCTACTGACAAACACTTCATTAATTTTACAGGAACATTTAAGAACCCATGATAAAATTTGTGAATACTCATAGCAGATATGCATGAAAACCTTTGGATTTGAAAGTAATTGATATGCGTTTTTTTGTTAGAGTTGTTTTGCATGCTTCTTTAAACTCAGCCCTTGAAAAACAGCTCCAGTATCTTACCTGTCTTGATTTTCCAGGTTTTTTGATGCTATAAAACATTGGTCCAAGCTCTGCTAACCACTCTCCATCCACTGATGTCACACACTGCATGTATTCCTACGACATAGAGATTAAGATAGGGTGGACAATTAGCTTACGTGACTGTTATATTTTCAGAGTAGGGTATCCCTTGCCCTTCAGTTATAACTCTTAATAAAGTTACACCTCCTACTGTGATGTTGCAGCTGACACAGAAATGCGTATAAAAATAGTTCAGGAGTTTCAAACCTTCTCTGGCTGTTGTACCAAATTAATATTTGTGAATGTATCATGTTCCTTTAATGTTATGTGGGATCAGGGGTTGGCTTTAATCTTCCTGATAAGTGGAAAATTCTTCGATAACACCACTTGAAATGGTGCAGTTTAACAACATTTATAACTTTAATTTAGGCATATCCATCATTGTATTCTACTTAAAATGTTGTAGGTAATATCTGGCTTTTCCTATGGAAACAAACTTGTGCCTGCCAGAAACTTTCAAATGTCCCATCACATTGTTCATTACATTGAAAATTTTGCAATCATCAAAAAATAGAACCAACAGTTTTCTATTATTTTCCATTCCAACCAGATATAATAGACTTCAGAATATAATTTTTTGTGCATATTCTTCACAGAAATTTCCCCAGGAGTTCGCTTCCAAGGAAAGTGGGGTGGTAACTTGAATGATTGCTAGCAGTTGGTACTATGAAGTATGGGTGGGGAACAAACTGAGGTCTACCTGATTTTCCCAGGGTTCAAGTTCCCAAGGTTTGATGTTCCCTGTTTTAGCACTATTTTAATGGTTGGCAATGAATGTTGCAAGCTTACTTCACACATAACTCACATATTCATTCACATAATACAAGACAAGCATACCACCTGCATACCAGGAGTTACCACAACAATCTGTACAAGAAAAGTCTCCATTACCAGGCAATTACACTCATCTGTAATCCTTTACCTCAAACACCGAAGGCCAAGCCTTTGCTGGCACCGTTCAGAAAAAATCTTCAAAGGGACTTCATAAATTTGTATTAATTCCCATGATTTCCTACCACCATTGTCATTTCTTGCACCTCTTCTAAAGTTCTAGTTTTCCAGAGATGGGTAACTGCGATTGGGTAAGGTGTTAGGGTACCTGAAGGTGGGATAGCAGGGTTGGCTTTGTCTTGGGTGGGGAGGGGGTTGACTAGGCCTGAGAGTAATAAGTTTATAGTAGTAATCAGGTATTAGCTTATTAATGTGTAGTGTTTATTTTCTTTCTATGCAACTCTTTTTATTTTTCTTGCTTTTTTGTATCTCTACGGAGTGACACTTCCTGATAAGCCATATCGGGTTTCTCAGTGCATTCCCTAACACACCTTTGTTATTTATTTGCTAATGTCACTTGTAAATTTTTGTGTTGTGATAAAC
Source organism: Holothuria scabra (assembly GCA_037179385.1). Classification (NCBI taxonomy): domain Eukaryota; kingdom Metazoa; phylum Echinodermata; class Holothuroidea; order Aspidochirotida; family Holothuriidae; genus Holothuria; species Holothuria scabra. The sequence continues at coordinate 37,033,525 of CM074182.1, read as the reverse complement.
TGAATAAATGAATGAAATAAATGAAATGTTAGGTTCATTGTTCCCATTTCACAGTATTTCAACTACAATTTTTGTTATGGCCAGTGGTCTGTGTTTCCAAAATGTGAACAAAATGTTCCCAGGAACATTGAACCCTGGGAATGCTGAACCCCCAAACACTGAAGATTGCCCCCAACCTACTCACACCTAGTTAACAACTATGTGTGCATGAGTAATCATACGAAGGGCTTGTTTAAATGAGTGGCATCCATTTCAGTCTTTTAGCCCCATCTTGTATAAATCCATTTCACAATGAAAGTTCATTTCAGATCAGTTTCACCTTGACCTGAAGATGAAGCAATACTACTGCTAATACCTAACCTCTTTGAGGATATAACCACACAACAATACTTAAGTATAATCAGTCAATTTTTACATCCAGTAATCATGTGACAAGTAAAAATTTCAATTTTTTTTCTAAACTAGCTCATAATGGTGTTGTGCACAAATTCTTAAAAAACTGAATTGAATTGCTAATTACTGCTGAAACATTTATTGACCATTCATCCTTTCATCATTAGTATGTTAAAAAACATAGTTTTCAAAACTTTTTATAAATTTCACAAACCAACTCAATATGCCACTTTATTCAATGTATCATGACACTAAATACTAACTTATTCCTGATAAAGGTAACTTCCCTACCTTTGAAGTCATAACAAGTTCATGGTAGATGATGTAATCTGGGGTGAACCCCATACCAAAGAGGGCACTAGTCGGATGTAGATGACAAGGCATGCCAGTACGAATATTCACATATTCCCCGATACCCTGTTTAAGGAAGGAAACATAGATGTGATATTACTATGTCAATACTTCCTCTTAGTGAATGTTATTTTGCCATCTTTTTACTAACATCATTACTAATATAAAAAAACAGCATTTGACTTACCTAATTCTTCATAAAATAAAATGGTTACATATTTACATTGTATCTTATGACTAAGTGGAATTGAAGAAGAGTTTATGTCAATAATAAAAGAGAAACATCACTCCATACATACATTGAAAATTTCAATTCAAGATAACCAAACAAAAGGTATAGTTCTAGTTTCAGTTTATTCTCCAAATACCATCTACACGATGGTAATATAGGAACTTAAATAACAATACTAACAAAAATAAAAATATACCCTTCATATGTAGATGACAGTTCAAATTAGAAACACATACAGTAACAGCAGGTTTGAAGAGTTCTCATTGTGTTAATACATAGCTCAGGCTACAGGGGGTTGCAACAGCACACAGTTATGCGCTTGATGTTGGAATTCACATGTGGTAATTATGGAAAGATTTTCACCATCTTATGACAATATGACAAAGCAACCTTAAATTTTTAATAACAGGTTTAGATTTTAATGAGAAAAGGTCACACATCTATTAAATAAGCTGGGCCTTCTTTTAAAACAAGGTATAAGAAATTTTTTTTTGTTTTTGTGATTTAATGATGCACCTTCTCAAATAAAATGGAAAACTCCTCTAGGTAATTATTAACCCTTCATAAATTAGAGTTATGGAATAAATAATTGTTCTCTCTACTTGCATTTGTATTATTTCATAAAAAATTTTGATTTTTGTAAGTCAAAGATCTGTTGATACTCTTCAAATTCAAGGTTGATCTCATCTCACATCTCAGCTTCAGTACTTTTTTCCTATTTTTAAGATGTTGTCTACTTATTCCATTGTTTTTTCCTTTCCAAAGGGACCTAAATGGAAAAAGTTTTTCCAAGACTTTGGGGTCTATCACTGGTATTGTGTTTTTGTGCTCTTGATTGGCTGTTGTCTATTTTTATTGTTTCTTTTATGTGACTATTGTTATTTATGTCTCAGAACCAAATAAATAAATCAAACAATCGATCAATCAAGCAATCTTAAACCTTTACACTGGGCATTTCATTTTATATCAACAAGCCATACTTGCTTATATTGTATACATCTCTTAGGCCTCACTTAATTGCTTTGCATGTCAATTTTACAGCTGCAGTACTGGTAAATGATGACTATGCAGACACTTAGGAGTTCTTCTGCAGCCACTCAAAAATTTTGCTTAGAGAGAATTATAGAAACCTAGAAAACACTTTAGGGTTCAACTGTTTCAATTACAATTTGTAAGCAATCATAACAACAAATGCTTACATTTCAACCAAAATTTGAAAATAAGTATACATAATTACTTATGATTCTTCTGTATTTGCATCTTAATAATAGTAATAAGATCCAAGTTTAGAGTGCACAGCTCCACTCCAGACAGGTTTTGGCCGAATTCCCTGGCTGACAGTTTCTGACATGGGAAAAATCCCCTGAGCAAGTGCAGTCCCTAATAGTTTAGATCGCTCACAAAGTACTTGAACCAAATGAAGTCTCGTCGACAAAGGAGTTGATAGTCACATTGAAAGTACTTAGTAACAAGAAGAATTAAAAAAGAGCAACTTGTAGCCCATGGACAAGAGATGCAGAAAGAATTTGTCAAGGCTTGGGATATTATTATCTCATAGCTCCGTGAGGAGGATGAGATATTGTAGTCACTTTGCATATGGGGCTATATATGGCAATGCCAGCTTAAATCGCAATGGTTGCCATGGTAACTGTAAATATTCCCAGGTTACTAGCCTCGAGGTCTAACCCATGGTGAGGTACCCTGGAGTGACTGAAGGTCCAGGGATGAGAGAGGGGTCAAAACCTGTCCATGATTGCATCTAGACCTACCAAAATATGTGGTTGCCATAGCAACAGAGGTCAAAGGTCAAGTGGTAGAGTGGAACAAAAATTTTGCAAGTGATAATTTGTTCGTAAAACAACCTTTTTGTCTTTTAAACTCCTCCTAGTGGGCTGGACAGATTCTTTTCAAAGTTGGTAGGTGGGTACTGCAGGGTGAGAACTTGTGTCTCCCAGACCCTCGGAAGTTAAGGTCAAAGAACAGAGGTCAAAGGTCACATTTTGCAAAAAACCACCTTTTTTACTATTTTCTACTAAAACTTCAAAAGAAAACCTTCATTTTTCATGAAACTTCACAAGTACAATAGGGTAGACTAGTTCTACCAAAATATGTAGTTTCCATGGCAACCAAGGTCAAAGGTCACATGAAAGGGGGGTCAAATACTTTTTTGTATTTACTTTAACTCTAAACAGAAGCATCCCACAATTTACCTGAAAGTTTAACTGTAATAGCCAAGACAAGTTGTACTGATATGTGTGGTTGTCATGGCAACCAAGGACATATTTTACGTTTCAGATTGTCAAAGGTTAAAGTGGGCATGACACGGCCACAAAAACTGTTGTGTATTGCAAGATTAGATACAGTATTTTACAAATATCATCTCACACCCCATTAAGAACCTGTACAATGATAAATGACCCGTAAATGATATTTGAATGAAAATGTTCAATATCCAATTTCGAAAAATGCCCAAACAGCTCACCTGACTTTTATGATGCAATTGGCCCGGCACATTTCCGCCCTATGGTGCGCATCTAGATGTGGGACAAAGATATTATAAACATAGATACCAAACTTAAAATGGCGCAGTGACTCCTCATGGAGGCCGATTCGGAGGGGCGGAAGTGCTGATCACTGATCAGGTGTTTTGAAAGCTAACAGTTCATTGATATCTTCTGGTAGATGAATACATGTGATTTTAAAACATTTCAACTCCTGCAAACACAGTTCTTCAATAAATTACATTTACATGAAATAGTTTAAGGCTTCTTCGTAGGCTTTCTGCATATGAACATTTGAACATTAACGCACAATGACTGGTTTGAAGTTCATTGGCTTACTGATTGGTCAGTTTCTATGGTATCTTTACAAGCGCACCTCTTTACATGTGTTTACATTCTTACTCACTCACAATGAAAAATCAACCACTGCGTTCATTTTCCTATCACACAGAAGGGCGCATTTCTTTTACTCCGAACTAAACACTGAGAAAAGTAGTTTGCGCATATATAACTGGTTTTGAAAACGCACGCGTGCTGACATCTCGTCACAATGGAATTTTCTGTCATGTATCCATAGTTATGCATGCAGATCACCGAACAGAATTGTGCGCATGTCAAATGATTACTTCCGCCCCTCCGACGATTGAGCCTCTGTGAGGAGTCACCGCGTCTAGCAGTGTAGGGAGTTTGGTATCTACGTTTATAATATCTTTGATGTGGAACTAATGTAATGCTCGGTAAAGTTATCTTATCTTAGCAACCTTATGAAAATGATTGCATCACAATAAAGAGTCCAACATACTGAGCGAAAGGCGCAGACCATGATGGGGATTCGGAGCAAATCATTCGCCAATATGTTCGCATGCATATGGGCGCGGGTAAAAATAGTTCTGTTTTTGTGCAAGAAAGACACGGTTTGGGCGCTATAAAGAACAGCTATGGACATGAATGGACAGACCACAACAAGCGCATCCTCACTACGAGCGCGTCTTTACTGTATGAGCTGTTTGGTGAAGATGCTATTGCGAATACTAAGCAGTAACCGTGCAATGCACAATTCACAATGTAGTCAGTGGCCACGCTCACTGCTATCGCAGCACCGGTGTTTGCAATTATGTATACGCTAACACGCATTACCATGCACATGATTCGATGATTGTGAGCTCTCTGGTATAGTGTTGCTAACCATGCCCTCAATGACGTCACAATTTTGAGAGGCGTTCACATACGTTTTTTCCCTTTCAAATTTCAAATGGGCTGAGCCTGCCTGCAATTGGGAATTCAAGATGTCCTATTTCGGTATTTATGGGCATAATTTAGTAGGGAAATCATTCATTTTATGTCAAGGTATACTCAAAGAACAGCTACCGAGGAACTTACTTCGGCCTTGTCATGCCCACTTCAATGTTTTGTAACTAGCCTATTTTTCATCAATTAATATAAATAAGCTAGACTCCTAGGTTAGTATTTCGTTGTAGCAGTCTCGTCTTCACAACTCAAATTCTTTTTCACCAGCTTGTATGCTGCAGTGAGATTTTAAACTTCCTGCTCGCACTTCACTTTGATAACCCTTATATCTAGAATGTTTTCATATGGTCTATGCAGACAGACTTTGTTTTCACTCCATTGTTGCTGTAACTGTTAGGCCTAGTAGTATGAAAGTTAAAGTCTAACCTAGGGCTAGACTTGAAATCTGAAGCTGGTTAACAGTATGTAGGCTAGGTCTGGGGCTTAGGCATGGCTAGACCTACGCCATTCATAGGCTTGAGTTATAACCCAAGATATGAAACTGTGGGTGACTAACATAAGGTTAGGCATAGGGCCTACCTATCTTACATAGAAGTGCCCTTAAAACTTGGCGGTTCTGAAGCATCTCCCCCAAAAAACGTATGTGCAATTTCCTTGCCACGGGCTAGGATTCGCCACAGGCCAGTACGCAGAAAAGATTTGTGCGTCGGCAGGAAATCTTCTAATGCCACGCCTTCAACATGGCGCACACGCCCAGTTTTTTAATTGAGAGGCACTGGATGCGCATATCAGCTCCAGGGCACACGTTAAGTTTGCTGTCGCGTCAAAATGGAGAATACCCCCAGCTAGCGCCTGAATAATAACAATGACGCACTTGTCTAAAGCGTCCCCGAAAGCGTCTTACTTTCATAATCGTTGCCTCCATGTCCTTATCAGTTTAGTGTAACAGTCATGCTTGTTTTTTGTAGTGTTGCAAGGGATAACAACACTTTAAAACATAAATTTTTTTCAAAAACCTATCCCTACAGGATTAAAAGGGCAAGCGCCTGAATAATAACAATGACGCACTTGTCTAAAAGCGTCCCCGAAAGCGTCTTACTTTCATAATCGTTGCCTCCATGTCCTTATCAGTTTAGTGTAACAGTCATGCTTGTTTTTTGTAGTGTTGCAAGGGATAACAACACTTTAAAACATAAATTTTTTTCAAAAACCTATCCCTACAGGATTAAAAGGGCAAGCATTACAAAGTTTATGTGGCCTACATTTCTCCAGTTCTTTTATAATCTGGTGTCAGCATTTAAATATCCAAATGATGTTTTTTTGTTTTTGAATAAGGGGTGCGCCTATAGTTCCAAGAACTTGATTGGTCTGTGCCATATTCTTTCCCCTCGCTATCTTACGAAAAAAAACTTCATTCCCTTGAAACGAAAAAATTTCAAAGGATTGTGGCATGAAGTTTTAGTATGGTAATTTTTGTCAATGACATTCTACTGTAGCATAAAAACAGCACAGATAAAACTTCTAGCACATAAATAGTTCAAGTTCTGTAAGCAACTTGCGCACATGTTAGCGATGAGATATGCAACTCCGTGGATTGCCCTCTTGTTCCTTATCTTAGCTACAAATCATCAACCTTTCATATCACAGCTATGGAGTCATATCAATCTAAAGGAAAATAATATATCTTACACTGGGCGGGAAAACTGCATTTAACTATACAGCATAAATGCATATAAAGAGCAGAGCTGTGACCAATCACTCTTTTTTGATGCAAGTCAAGGGGACCCAGTTAATTCTGTTCTCTGTTACTTTAATGTGGATTTTTGGCTTGTTTATAATCATTTGGAAATTATTCCTGTAATATAATCAATTGGAGATATAAATAAATCAAATCAAATCAAATCAAACTTGACAAGTTGTGACTTGATTAAAACTATGATATAATATGATAAGGGTCTCACCTTTAATTTTGCTGCATGGTGAAAGAAGGCAGAACAAATGCACTTTCGAATGATATCCCAGTTGGATCCACATGATTTTAGGGGAAGTCCCTGAGAGTCCATGATGTCTTTAAGCTGGGCCCTAACCTCTCGAACTTTCCTCATCGCTTTCACATGAATGAAGTGTTCATTGGCCCAGACTGAAGAGTAGCTGTAATGATGAAACAAATGGGAATACAAACTAGTGACTGGGACAAAATCTGCTGAAGTATCGCTATGCAGTATTTGTTGTAGTATAATAAGACTACTGTTTGTTTACAAAAAAAGACCTCATGGCAGGTTGGTGAAAGAGTATGAATAGTGCACTCAAATGGTCATCACAATAGAAAGGAGGTTCTTACTCTTCCAGGGTGCGATTACCGCAGCAGGTAAAAGCTTGAAATCTAACCTTTACTGTAGATGGAAAGAACTCTCACTTAGAATTCACTAAATGTTCCACATTATAAAAGTATTCGAATCGTTAATATAAATGTTCAGATGTATCCTTTAGTGTCCTTAGTTTTTAAATAGTTTGGGCTTTCAGCCATAGTGAGAGATGAGACTACCACACACTTCTACTTAAAGACATAATTTTCTTTTATTCTGCATTTGAAATGTGATTACAATTTCATTACAACAACCAAGAACAGGTGCACTTAGTAATATGGAGTTTAACAGCTTGGTTTGAAACTGATTTGTTTAAGTCAGGCCGACCTTTTTTCCAGTTGAAGCTCACTGGCTTGTTTCCCGAATACATTGCTTATGCTGAGCATCAAGCACAATGGTGGTAGATTTCATAAGCACAGGTCTAGTATTCAATTGGTCTATATGAGTATGTACAAGATAAACTGTGCATTAGCATTTATAGTCCATGCCAGTGGTGCACAAAGGTGCAGTACGAGTGTATCCACTCAAAGCTATACTTCACAAAGTGAATTATCCTGTTCTCATCCACAGGTCCAGAGTTGTTTAACCTTGTACATTCATACACAATATTATGATTTAAAAGACAAAAATATAATCCCATTTCTAAAAATAGAACAAGATGAGTAAATTAATTTAGATAAATGCATTATCATGAGTTAATTGTGGGAAAATGTAGGGTTATCTAAACCAGCAGAAAGAGTTACTTAATTGGATGGAGTTTAAGGGCCCAGTTTCCAACCTAATGGTTCAAGTTGAGCCGGCGACGGCCTTTTTTCCAGTTTTGGCTCACTAGCTTGTTTTCCCTACTCCATTGCTTATGCAGATTATCACAGACAATGGCAGTAGGTTTCATTTTTAGAGTCTTTGGTATGACACGACCTGGGAGTAGAACGCGGGTCTGCTGCGTGAGAGGTGGATGTTTTCACCGTTAGACCAAACACATGGTCCAATTGAAAATGAGACTATTACAAAGTATAAATGAAATTAATTCATTATATGTGATAACAAGAGCACTTTATTGAAAATCACGAAATAACAAAGTTTCAAAGAATTGATTGACTTCATCTTTATTCTTTAAGGAATGGAAAAAAATTTTTGGTTGTTCACAGGACAACCTTCTTTTCTTATTTTTTCTGATATTTGTAGTATGAAAGAAATTCTAGTCACCTCAGACACCTTTAAAAATCCTTTACTGGTCTGCTTTCTTGTGAAGGGTTAAGCCCACATCAAGCAGCACTCTTATAGTTGACATTTATAGACTTTTCATTTAAGCTTTTACTTTCTCTATCAAATAATCTTTATGGTATGTCATTTTCTTAAATTGATCTCCCATCTGTCCTACAAGGAAGAGTGCTTTCATACTCAAATTTCGTAGACAAAAAAGGTGTGTGCAAGACAGAATGCTAAACTTTCAAGGAAGTAAACTTTAAATTGCCTAAATAGACAAAAAAAGACATCTTGAAAGTTGTGGTTGTAATTTTATGACTATCGATATAACCTGTATTTGTATGACTTCAAGTCATATCATTGCAAACACACCCACATGTATGGTGGCCACAGGGTGACTATTCAAGAAATGTATGAGAAAACCTCTGCAATATGACAATTTGTAGCATTTGTTGATTAAAGACTTAAGAGTTACTAAACATCACAACACAATAAAGCAGGTTATCATGTGATGTCAAGTTATACTGTACCTATCCTTGACAGCACAAAAATTCAACCAACTTGCTTACATTGGTCATAATTTCGGGTTAATCCTAGTATTCAAATCAAGAAAATGCTGCATACTGGCTATTGTCCAGTTATAATTACATGACAATTAAGCATTTTATATGTCACCTTATGGCCATGGTAAACATGTAGTATGGATCAAGTCAAAGGGGTAGTTTAAGCATAAAAATTAATTTCACATGTGAAAGAACTAAATGCACTCGGTGTGGTGAAATTTTCATTCAAATGGGACATGTATTTCTTCAGATATCAACAAATAAAGTCACTAGATTTGTGTTCCAAAGTGAGATTGAGGGCAGTGAGATTTTATCACTTCCTCATATTGACAAGGAAAGCTTTGTTTCTCTTTTTTATTCAGACTGCTGTGTTGACCTTGATGCATACAAGAATAGGACCTGCCTATGAGGATTGTAAAGTTTGAAAAGTTCTCATGCCACTTATGCAATCACATTTTGGCAATATGGGACTGCTGAGGAGAAAAAAGGCTGTAAAGGTTAAATAAAAACAAAAGACTGTCTTTTAATGTGGGGATATGATGTCATATGTGCTTGCTTCAAGTTCATTGTTTGTTGAAAATGTGTCAACTTTACTTGCTCATACCTTGAGAACTGCACATCAGATATCAATGCAAATTTCACCAAAATGCTTGGAATAGGTACCCCCTCTAACATATAAAAATTTGATATGACCTTTAAACCCTGGTTTTAGAAATTGTTTACTTGCATTCCAACTTTCCTAAACATTTTAGATCTAGCTTTTCACAGTTTATCAACCCATAAATCATGGAGGAACTTAGTGTCCTGGGTGTCTAAGTAAATACAAGCTAAAATCAAAAGCCAGCCTAATGCTGTGAAAATTGGGGTCTCACTTTGATAGTCTGCCTTTATTGATGTTTTCATTTATTACGGAATTTTTCAAGCGTTTTCAGACTGGGATGTGTGGACCTTTGAGGTTATGCATCTCTTTTCAAGGAGTACTGGAAGATCCACGGTGATCTACCATATATTATTTTAGACAAGGAGTGGACTGTTTGTGATAAGCAAAGCAAAAGAGAATGTTGGATCCACTGCTACATAACCAAGGCCCTATATGGCACTACTAATGTGTACACTATGGTTTTGCTTTAAAGGTAGAATATCAAAATTTATGTCTAAAGAACAGTTGAATGAATGCACATTCAAAAATGTAAACCATCCCTAACTTAATGTATTGTAGGAATATGTAGAAAGTTCCTACGCAACTGTCTTCAAACTACACAGTTTTTATACAAAGCAGTCTATATGTTTTCAATGTTTTGAAGTCCATCTTAAAGGAATGGCTTTAGCAAAACAATTTGGTGAAACTTCAACTCATGTAGGAAAGTTGGGTGGGAAGGAGCCAAAACAGTGAACGGGCATTAACACACCTGTGTAATCGTGTACATTAATGCTACTGGGGTGTATGACTATGCCCTACATTAATCAATGTGCAGAAACCTCAACTTTGAATTTGTGTATGACAATTCTTTACATGCACATTCTACATTGTAATTTTTACATAAACCAAAATATATCCAGACTGCAGGTTTTGTGTTTCTTCTGGGAAGCAAATCCCTTTCAAAATTCCCTTGAAGGTTTCTTCCATTATCTTCAATGTCAGGGGCATTCAGTTCTACTTTGATTGATTCCATCAATTTAACTCCACCTTCACCTCGACTATTGAAAATGTATAACTAACTAGAACATGTCTATTACCTCCCAGAAACATGTTCTTATGTTGGTTAATACAGAAGAGAACCTGCAGCATTCAAAAAAATGTTTTCACCATTCTGGAAAACCTTGAGGAGCCTTACACACATAAAACAGCAATTCATGTATAACGTAACGTGTTGCTGTGTCACTGTCACCTAAGGAGGGATGTTTATTATGCATACTTCTTAGGCATGCAAAGTTTAGTTTGCTACTGAAAGAAATGTTATTGCCACAATGTTTTATCGTACAACCACCAGTGTGTATTTATGTACAGAGAGCAACTCCCTGCAAATCTACCTTGCCAGAGCAAGAGCAGTCAACACATCCCGTACACATTTTCATGTGAACAATGGGGTTTATGATACCGGTATACTACCTAACCCTATTGCAAGTGTTCCTATCAGCCATCATCCTGATTGTGACATCCCCAAGCTCTCACTTTCAAACTAATCATCCCCCTTTCTATTCACTTGGAACACAGCACATCAAGTTAAATGACCTTTAATTTGGAAAGAACGGTGTCGCAAAACATGTTCCAAATGTTCTCCCCTCTGAATCCCCCAGGGTCCCCAATGCATTCCCATTTTGACTCAATGTTGATTAACTGAAGAACCCCTCACCTGATATGAATTCCTACTTAGAAAAAAAATTGCAACACTTACTGGTTGTTCTTCCACTGCTGAAAGACATTCAAATATGTCAAATGGTCACTCTCTGGAACAGAAAATTTTTCTCTGGCCTGGTCACTTTCCTCCTCTCTACCTTTTGGTCGGTAAAATATGGACGGGATGGACAACATGGAGACAATTATCTGGGAAGAACAAAAACATGATGGAAATCAGTTTTTAGAAAATTGTGAGAAAAACTAATGAAAAAATACTTTGAAGGGCAACATCAGGTTCCATACAGTACCCCCAAAGCCACCCAACAACCACCACTCACCAACCCTTCCTTGTTACATTACTGTATTAAAAAGCGATTTTTTTTCACTTTTTAAAACAGCAAAATTTACTTTGTAAAATCCTACATTCCATTTTCTCTACTTTTTAAACCAGCAAATGCCTTTCACTAAAGGCTAAGTTGTGTTTTCTAAGTTCAAAGTAATTTTATATGCAAAACTGATTTCACTCAATGTGATTTTCATGTCATCTTTTTAGCAACATATGTACATGCAGAATACTGACAGCTTTCTCATTTTATACTTCCCAGGAAGTGATGAAGGGGCACATCCATTTCAATTCAATGTTTCTAAAATTTTATCTCAATGGAGTCATGACAGTTTGGTGTAGAAGTCAGTGACTACTTGTAAGGTAGGTTTTTCATCCAGGAGCAATATACAGTTTTCCCATTTGAAGTGGTCTTTCAAAAAGAAAAAAAAAACAAAAACAAAAACAAACACAAAAACAAAAACAAATCTGATCCAAATTGTTGAGTTGGTTTCCCTCGGACAAGAAGTTTTAATTCATTATTAAGCCAATGACTCCTCCAACATTTGCGCTTTCTCAGCATTGAGTGTTGTAAAAGAATTGCCCTTCAGGTTCTGATTGTCCTGTTTACTGTTTCTCTCCTTTCAAAAAGTGTCCCTTTAAATTTATTGTTATAGAATTGCACTATCTTTTCCAAGTACTTTCAATTCTATTCCTGATCAAAAAAGTACATGATTTTCCTTTTTGTTGTAAAAAAGTAGCATCAATTGAAAAACCTGGCTAAACAAATTGAGTTGCAAAGGACAAACTATTGAAACTAATTCGTCAGATTGTAAACAAAATTCAATTTAAAAAACCATTAATGCATACCTTGATTTCCACTATAAATCAGATAAATGATTCTTCAGAGGGAAAATAAAGTTAATTCAAAGAACTTTTCACATTTAATCTATTCTATGAAAGTGCAAAAAGATACATAATAATTGGAGAAAGTCAACTTTACACAGACTGACTGATAACACCTGTTTTCACCATTCCAGTAGATGTTTGATACAGTGTGTTGAGCATTAAAGTGATGTGGCCAAGTGGATAAAGGAGTGGCATTTAAAGGCAATGTAGCTTGACAAACAGGATATGTTGAGTTCGATACCTGACTGGGTCAAATTTAGTAAGGTAGGTATTTAATCCAAGAGCAATCTGCCATTTTCCCACCTGAATTGCAGTCAAACCTTTTCTTGCAGTTTTTCCTTTAGACAGGCAAGCAGGAAGAGGACTTCTCAGGATGGCCTCTTCCAGAGGTCACCTGAAGTCACTGAGCTTTTAAAGCTTGCTAGGAGCTTACTGCTGGTAAGTGGGGATTATAAAGTGTAAAAATGGGGGTAAGGAGGGACGAAGTTGATTAACCATTTCTAAAGCTTTGAACTGCTGAGGCAAATTGAAAGAAGCTTTGATTAGTTTGAAGATGATTTTTCAGGCAAAACTTCGGTTTATATGGTTTCTTGAAATTCCATTTTGCCCATGTAGGCATAAAAAGCTTATCACATGCAGTACCATGCCAACAACACCACCACAGCAGACTGCAACACCCAAGAGAACCATTTAAGAACATAGTGGGCTGGTCACACTACAGAAATTTTCAATCCAAAATCTCATCCAATTCTTGTCAGAAATCATACCAATAGCTTTCTACTAGGACTTACAGCAATTCTAAGGAATGACGTGCCTACTTGATAACCAATCCTGGTGTGCCATACACTTAACTGAGCTGTTCAAATTAAAACTTAAAAAATTACTCACTGGAGCAATATATTCCCTAAATACAAACCTCATTTTTATAAAACCTCTGATAAATGCTACCTTCACATGACATCATGTGATATTTGGTTTCCATTTTAGTTTTTAATCCTATGATACCAATCATATATTTACAGAGGTTCACTATTTTTAGGTTCACCATTTTTTGTCTCTTTTTGATGAGTGGTGCACAAGAATTTGCTGAATCTGACAAAAAATCAGATCATTATCAGAGTGTAGTGTGACCTACATGCTGTGGTTTTCTGGTCAAAAAGCATGTATATAGAATGTGATTTGACAGCTCTAACATACATAAGTGTTATTTTGCAGTAAGCATGACATGTTTATACTTACCAATGCCTCTGTACTACACTCCATTTCACATGCTACTATGAGTAGCTTAGAAAGGGCAGGGTCTAGGGGAAATTCAACCATTTGTCTTCCCAGGGCAGTCAATTGTCCAGTGTTGTCCAGGGCACCTAAAATCCAAAGCTGGTACATAGAATTCAACATATTATCCTGCGAAAATAAAATCCATGGATATATCTTTATCAGTTTCTGCATGTTTACAATTCAGGTGAGATATCCCGGTGGGACATGATTGGGGTCACATTAACAATATTATAAAAAATATGTCTTCCCATACAGATTATAAAATATTGACAGGCCTGTCCACATAGGGTTTAATCTCCATTTAACAAGAAATGCAGCCCCCTCCCCATTGACTAGGGTGTAGAATATGTCCACCACATTCTCTGTTTGTAGTAAGAGGAAACTGAAGGGGAGACTTGAGCCATTGCTGAAAATGTTATTTAAAACCAAATTTGAACTTGACCTGAATTTGAAACTATCATTGAACTTTATTTTTTTATTGAGCTGAGAATATATAACACACTGATGTTAGTGTGTCATTAATGCCTATCTGAATTATTAACTAGCAAGAATTGTTCAGATCCAATGAAATTGATCTTATCAAGTAAGCTGCTCAGCTTACTATGAGTTTTGAATGTCATGGCACATATATCATTCTGTCATGATACTCCTCCTCCATGGTCTGCCTCCAAGATTATTGAAAATGTTCTATGACTTATGTGGGAAAGCCATGACATTGTTTCAACTTTTTTGTCAATTGACATTTCACTAAATATTCTACAAAGTATGATTCAAAACATTCTTACACTGCAATATGCAATGAATACTCAGTGTAATGATTCTTTTGTTCTATCTTTTTTACTTTGTATTCCTCTTTGATTTAATAATATTGATGAGAAAGATACATTCCCTGATTGTTCTGTAACTATGTCATGAAAGGTTTTTGTCTTTTTTAAATTTGTTTCCTATTTAATACATTAAAGTTCTATGACTGGTTTAATTTCTCCCGACATTTCTTCAAATTCACTGTGATAAAAAACTTGAAACAAACATCATGAGACTGGCTATTTATTCCACCATCAAGTCACACAACCTTTGCCTCTTGAACTATTAATAGTGTTTATTAAGTTGTTTTTAGAAAAGGAGGATGCTCTTGCCGTGCCCACCAAGCTTTTCAACTCACTTTCCTTTTCACCAACCTGCCAATGCGATGTTGTATTTCAATAAATTGATTGTGTTTCACTTAATTATGTCGCTGCAGAAGGACATATTAAACAAAATGAAAAGAGCGGGTCCTCAACTAATTTGATCCACATTTGTTCAAATTGGAACTAATTTGATGGCCAGTCTTGTAATGAATGTTTCCAGGATTCCCCAGGTTACAATAACAAGAGGCCACAAGAAAATTAGAAAAGAGGCATTGTGATCTGAGCATCAAAAGGGGGACTGTCTCTGGTAAAGGGTTGGTGATACAAAGTGAAATCATCTACTTGAGTCTGATGTTTTGACATTTGAAAAGAATGATGCAAGGTCTAATGAAGTTTTCATAAGTTTGGAGGTGCTCAACAATCCCCTGTTATTAGAATATGATTGCATAAGTGGCATGAAAACTTAACAAACTTTGCATTCCCATAGCGAGGCCCTATCCATTTCAAGGCAACAGTTAGTAAACAAAGCATTCCTTGACAATGCCAGGATCTGATATAACCTCTGCTGCCTTCAAACTCACTTTGGAACTCAAATCTAGTAACCTCGTTTCATCTTGAGAAATACATGTCCAGTCTGATGGGAAGTTTCACCAAATTGTGTAGATTTAGTAACACTTTTATATATGAAAGTTTATTTGCCCAAATGTTTCTCTTTTAAATAGCTTCAAGGATACATTGAAGACACTGTTACTTCAAAGCCATGCAGCAATAGGGACAGCAGGATCTCATCCTTCCATTGGGAATTGCGAATTCATAGACTACTGTGGTGGATTTCTTGTATCCATTCAGGTACTTTTTCTTCCCGAGACTTAGTATCAATGAAAGGAGAATCTCTTCTATAGTCACTTACTATATTTCACTGAAGAATTCAAACAGAGCAATCTGCTAAGAAAATGGCAACATGGTAAGTTGCTTTACACTGTAAATTAATGACAAGCAAACTAGTCTGCTTTTAATGAAAACAGTTTCGTGAAACACCAACAGCCTAGAGGTAGGATTGCAGCTAGAGTGAGTTTTGCTAGGCAGCTGTATCCCAACTCAGCACTTGTGGCAATCACAGGTCTCTAAACCTACCACAACTCACTACAAACCTGCCTGCTAAGAGCAAAAGTAGCCTAAAGCTATGCCTAAATTAAAATTTGGGGAAAATGAAAGAAAAAAATTATGACTGAAAAATGGGACAGATTTCATGGAGTTAGAAGGATCTGCTTTCTCCAGATCAGGAAACTACCCAGCACCCAAATTTGGTTAGCAATAGTTAACCTCTAAAATTAGACTTTAAGTCTAGGACAAACAATTCTGGTGTTAGCTTTTACTTACAAGAACAGCCCAAACTACAATTGATTTGGGGTAGATTAAAGAAAGAACATCACTGAATTATCCCATTACCTGAGGAGGGGGATCCATGAAGTGAAACTGCAACAAATCTTCCACCCCAAGAGATTTAAGCAGAAGGACAACATTGGCGAGATTGGTCCTCTGGATCTCAGGAACAGTTGTGGAAAGTAACTCATTTTTAAATGAACTTTCTGTGTAAAGCCTGAAGCATTGGCTGCAAGAAGAAAAAAACATGTTAAGTTTGCTAGGTTGATGAATGTGTTAAACAGTAACATCCCAGACAGCACACCTACGTTAGTGGGCCAACATTGGGTCAAAGTTAGGTATTCAAGGCTGGTCCAAAGTTGGTCTAGCAAATATCATCCAAATGGTGGCATGATGGAATTCTGACAATTCACAAGGCAGACACAATTATTGGGCCATTCTTTATTCAATGCTGCCACCAATGTTGGTTTTATGTTGGTTCAACCATGGTGTTCTATCAAGGATACTCCTAAAACACTTCATAGTAACATTATGTAAACCCATTTTATTCCTATGAATTGTTCGTGGTGATCCTTAAAATTTATTCTAAGAAGCCTTAAAGTTAAGTGCAGATGAGACATACCTACATCTGTATTAAAAGGGGCACAGTTCACAGAAATTTGCACAGGATTAGAAGGAGCAACAATTAAAGCTGTAGGAAAGGTTATTGATACAGCTAGCAAGAGATTTTTGAGATATTAGCCAATCTAAACACTTTACTTTTACATACTTAATGTATGACCAACCAAAACAAAGCAGGACAATACTTGACTGTTAAAACATTACAGATAGGTTCAAGTTATTCATTTGTAACCTTTTATAGATATATCTCTTTAACCAACAAAAATATTTGCAGAATGGTTCCAAATTGACCCTTATTTATCATTTCAATTTTCATTATTGGAAGAACAGCTGTGATGAGATACTTTCTATCATTTTTTTTCTTTTTTTTTTGTAAAACAAAAGTTTTAAAGTTATACTTTCACTTAATCTTCTTTTTAACCTTAACTCCAGACTAATGAATACAGACATAGCCTCTATATGTGACCATTGTTTGAAAAATTATATGGACAGAAAATAAATGCTAAAACAGTTTTATGTCAATGAAACTGTTGAAAATTAACTATAAAGTGAAATAAAGCCCTCACCCTGGTCCTGTTCTGCCAGCTCGTCCGGACCTTTGTCTGGCATTTGCCTGGCTGATGGGGTAGACCTGTAGGGCATCCATACCAATACGAGGGTTAAACACCTTCAGCTTGCAGTATCCAGCATCAACTACGAACATTATACCATCCACTGGTAAAATACAAGGAAGATAAAGCATTAATGAAGTCCTACTGGCAGTTATGACAATCACATGATGAGCAACCCTGCAGATATAAAAGCAAGTTACAGTGATGGAAGAGACTTGCTATAATTTTTAAAATAACAGAAAAGACAAAGTTTCTATGAATCTGTGATGTCATCAAGTTACCTTCCTCCCTCACGTTTGTAAGGCTTTTCTCGTATAGCCTAATCCAAGAAGCTAGTAATGGGGACCCCATCAGGCTTTCATTTCCTTAATTTTATTGTTTATATGCAATTTTAAATCCTCATGTTTAGTTAAATTGAGGGAATTAATTAGTATTTTAATATACAATCATCCATGACACAGCTAAGCAAAGAATTTGAAAGTTGAAAGCTGATGAACCCCAGTTATGCCAGACTACATCAGACCACCATTTGACTATTCAGATTTACAGTGTCTGTAACTATGAATGTGAGTAGTGTTTGGACTGCCTCCATTAATTGGTGCTATCACTTAATTTGACTTCATATGTCTCCATGTGCAGGGATACAAAACACAATGCAGCCTTCTATTTGCTCTATAAAAAAAAATTGGAAAAATGGAGAAAGGCTGGAATAAGTAAAACAAACTGGAAAATCCAAAGGTCTTAGCAATGGTAATCTTGCTATTAAATGGGAGTCAGATCACACTGAGACCACAGATTAAAAAGCTCTTCAGATGTAAAAGTCTTGGGTAAACAATAGATAAAATGATCTTCCCCATTATCATCAGAGGAAATGCCAAGTCATTTTACCACAACAAGAATAAAACAATAACCACAAATGAATGTGGTAATGGTGGGAAAAAGAAACAAGGGATGAACAGTTTTCAGCACTTAAACATGACACTGAAGCAAGAGGCTGTTTTTGCAGACCCTCCATTATCTTGAACTCAGGTGTTTCCTCCAAACCCAAACATTTTCCTAAAGAGGAGAAGAAAAACACTCTTTACATACTCTCATACTGGATCCTCTGTGCAATTTTTAAAAAAGGGAAATCTCAAGACCAAACAGGCAAAGCAAGACTTCCAACCTCACTTTTCCTCCAACTTAATATTAGGCATACACTAACACTTAACACTTTATACAAAGGCAACCTCATCCATAACATATATCAAGCAATCTGATATTGAATGCAGGAAGACAACCCACAACCCTTTAAATGAATGCTATTTAAAATATTTAGGTTTGACTGAAAAAATACAGAGACACTTTGGCAGAGTCATTGAAGAGCAGTCCCCATGTATCAGGGTAATAGATAGTGAAAACAAAAAAGGAAGATGATTGTGTGAAAGTTAATTAAAACAGGCAGAGAAGATAGAGGACAATATAAAACACTATGCCCTGATTAACAAACAAAAAAGTTTTTGTTAACCTGTGATTTGTTGACAAAAAACAAAGAAAAGATCACTAGGTGAAGATTCATTACAATGGGAAAAGAAGCTGTGGGAGGGGGAGAACAGAGGTAAACACATTGTCCTAAACAAACAACAGGTACTGTAATATATTACTGTCATAACAATCTACAAATAGTTGGTCATCCTGAAAATGAATAAAGAAAAAAATAGTGAGGAAAACAATAAACACATTGTCACAATCAACCAAAAAGACAGGTTTTCCTGTTGCAACAAGGACAGAGCAACTTGAGAAGTATTGGCCAACTAGACAGGGAATAATTTATTCATTATTGCATCGCAATTTGCTACACAAACAGGCCAAGTTGTTACACAAATGAGAAATTGCACAACAATTTTTGTGTGCATAACCCTTGCATTTTCACAAACAATGGGTGAAAGACCTCAAAAATCTTCAAAAGTGCTATGCAAAATTTGAATGCTTAAATATTCCCTGCTTAGAGCATGTTTATCAAATGGATCTGTCCCCATGTGTGCTGTAACTATATCTTCAGTAACACTCAATGGAGACTGCATGGCTTAAATTAACTTCTGACACTCTGACATCCTGATGTCAATGAACATGAAGCAAGTCATGCTACTAGTACTCCTAGATTTAACTGTGTGTTGGATACTGCTGACATTCTATATTGGAGATTACACTGGAACAAGACTATGACATCACTGGTGATGTTCTTGACTGGGTCACTTTTTATCTTAAAAATTGCAATCAGAGTTGTATCAGAGGTCCATTATGGTGTGCACCAGGGAATGTGATACAGAATTCTGCATTCTTGTTTTCTGTCATGAAGAACTTACCCTAAATGTCATTTGTAAGTTGACAGTAACCAACTTCATTTGACTTTTATTCCCAGGCAAAATGCGAACCAATAGAAAGCATTTGGCAAAATTGGAAAAAATGCAACTAAAAGCTTAAATTTTATCTAACAAATTAAAAGTCAATGATTTAAAAATTGAATTAAAGGTTTTAGGTTCTAAATCAATCCAAGTGTGTGCTGGACTCAATCAGAGAAGGAGAGTAAGTGGTAAAAATGCCCTGTATGAGCAAAATTTAGGAGTGTCGCTTGATGAACACATGGACAGACAGCTACATTACCAAGCAAGGTCAAAAGGTGATAATGTCCCTGTAACCTAAACCACTACATTAGAAAGTGTCATACTTCTGACCTACCCCACGCTTTTGTAACATCATGGCTTGATAATGGAGACAATTTCTTAGGGGTGTTCCAAAATTTCACATGAGCAAATTGCAGGTGGTGCAAAATATGGCAGTTTTTGATCAACTTTTGTACCATCATTTTTCAACTGGCTGATTTCAGCTGGGACTCTTTAATCAATTAGAGCCACACAAAATGGGGGGGGGGGGGGAGCATAGAGAGGCGGACTTCCATTTTGTGTTCAACTTACAGATGGCTGAGATACTAGGTAATCCCAGGACATACTTCAATGACACAGGAAAGTGTTTCACTTTGAGTGTCGTTCAAATATTCTGGAAGTGATATTATAATTAACTCTCTCAAATTATCCAAACTGCCATGACATTTGTGTATTACAATGTGATTTAAATTTTAAGCACCAATTTAGAAGAAAATTTTCATTCAAGTTGAATATTGCTGTAAATCCATGTTTGGTCTATTCTGGGAATAACATTGAGCTGCCCGTTGATGATTGTCTTACTTATTCCTACTGTACTTTCAGCCTCATCATAGGGAACAGCCACAGCAATGGATTACCACCAATGCCTATTTTCTTTGAGGAACATAAGTGGTAAAGGATCAGTCCACCAAAGGATTCCATTACAATTTCAAAGGACAGTTTTTTGTTCACAAATTACCTTACTATTGGTACAGCAATATGGTCACAGCATTTCTGTGGTTAGTTCAAAAACATTTGACCTGGCCCCTGAACTACTAATACTGACCACTCATCAATGTCATATTCCTATGCATTGAGAAGATTTAAGGAATTCTACCACTTTTACTTTTAAACCAAGTAATGTAAATTCTTTAAAGAAAACAACCTAAGATTGGACGAGGTTTCC
Organism: Holothuria scabra; assembly: GCA_037179385.1. Lineage (NCBI taxonomy): Eukaryota > Metazoa > Echinodermata > Holothuroidea > Aspidochirotida > Holothuriidae > Holothuria > Holothuria scabra. Next base: position 37,012,488 of record CM074182.1, on the reverse strand, counting down.
ATTTTGAGAATTTCAGTTTCAACTTTTGAACCAATCACATGATCAAGTGGATAAAGCATCTGACCTGTAGCCATGATGTCTGGAGTCTTACTCCTGGCCAGTTGATACCAAAGATTAAATGGAACAGTTAATGTTGCACTTGATGCTCAGCATAGACCACGTGTTTTGTCTAACGGTAGAGCATCTGCCTCTCATGCAGACGGCCCAGGTTCACTTCCCAAGTCAAGTCATACCAGAGACTCCTAAAAAAAAAAGAACCTACTGCCATTGTGCGTGATGATTTGTAAGAGCAATGGAGTAGGGAAAACAAGCCAGTGAGCCACAATGGGAAAAAAGGCCATGGCCAGCTCGACTTGAACCAATAGGCTGGAAACTGGGCCGTAAAACTCCATCTAACTAACTAACTAACTTGATGCTCAGCATAAGCAATAGAGTAGAGAAAAAAAGTCAGCAAGCAACAAAAGGGAAAAAGGCTATATCCGGTCTGACAAAAAAGGATTGGTTAGAATTTGAGACCCAAAACCTTATCTAAAACCTGTAACTTTTAAAATATCAGAATATAGCATATTAATGTGTTGCATACATGTGACATTGGAATCTACATAAATACCAAGGAATTTAGTCAATTACACTGAACATGAAAATTTTTAGTGTAAATGATTAGCATGAAAGAGTCAGTTTTACACTGTAATGGGTAAAAAACCATCAACCTAGGTTTTTAGAAGTATATTCCATTTTTATCTTTCAAAGCATCCTGTCATTTTGTATCAACAACTTCAACTCCAATGAGAGGATATTTTAAGTGTCACAATTTAACAAAGTTATATTGCCAGCTTTCAATGCTATATCTTTTTTAGCATCTGAAACCCAGACCTGTCAGATGAGGTGTCCGTTAATTTTATTGAAAATTTATCCCTAGCTTTAACTTTTTTTCAACTTATGACATTGCCAGATGCAACAAAACATTGTTTCCTAGCAACCTTATTGTCATAATATGACATTTTTTTCTCAAAACTGTCGTTTTCTTTTAAATTCCCTAATCACATTTTTGCTGTCAAATACTGGTTAAACTAGTTGAAGTATAAAAAGATAGGTCTACAATGGCTGTGATCAATGACAAGCCCTGATGGTGATCCCAGATAAGAATAAAAAACTTACCTGTCAGTGACGTTTCAGCAATGTTAGTGGCAACAATACACTTTCTGACCCCATCGGGAGCCTTTTGAAATATTTTGGCCTGCAGATCAGATGGGAGTTGGGAATAGATTGGAAGGATGGCAAGCTGAGGGGCATTTTCCAACTCCCCCAGTCTCTCTGGTGGAAAAACAAGATGTCAGAAACATTGTTTAAAAAAAAGGAAAAAGAAATATATTGACACTAAGGCCTAGCCACCTTCAAAATATAATCAAAGTGAGTATGTCACCTGCAACCTTTATATTATAAAGACTTAAGGGTAAATATATGTGGATACAAGTGTACCAAAGAAACAAAAACAAAATTAAACCAGTCTTACACCAAGATATACTTGTCATTTTTATCAGGATAACCCTCAAAAGGTATTTCGACCTTTCTGACAGTAAATTCAGCTACTAGCATGGTAAATGGAAAGTCATTAAGTCATTTACCTTCTTACCTAGTTTTATGCAGTGAAAATTGCATACCACAGCTCATTGTGAAATATTTACTTGTACCTTGAGTTACAAGAACATATATTTCAGGCAGAATAGTACTCATTTATCCAAGCACTTCTAAGCTTTCTCCACTTCAGGGGCATAAAATATTACACTCTTTCACTTCATTTAACATGTCTGCTTGTACAATTATTTAAGCATAAACAGCAATGGACTGTACATTAAGCACAGGATAAAGCATGATCAGGCTAATGCAAAAAACATGCCTGGGTGCAGATGGAGTGCACCTAGTGGTAGCATTAACCTCACAAATTATTGGGAATCACTACAAGCCAAATAAATTTAACATAAACACTAATCCACAGCTGCTTTGCCACACTCACTGGTATTAGTTTATCACAAGTTAATGACACAATTGTATGCTTTCCCAAAAAAGACTTTTGACAAGTTTGGAAATAAAGTTTTAAAGGGAATAAACTGAAAAGTTAGTTAAATGTTACCTTAAAATATCAAACAGTTCCCATGACCCAGAACTGGGTTATAAACTGAAGTTTGTGAAATGAAAAATCAAAACACCTACCTGCGATCAGGTCACATGTGACCTCAATATCCTCCTGCCCTGGCATAAACACCAGGATATCCCCAGGTGCTGCTTGGAGGTGAATCTGCACGGCCTGCTTCACAGCAGACTCCACATAATCCTCACAAACATTTTTGGAAAACATGACATCTACTGGGAAGGTGCGACCAGGAATCTAAAATTGAAAAAGCAAAATGCAATTAGTTGTCGACTGAATGCATTTACACGATTTCCTTTTTGAAAGAATATCCATGTCACTTCACGTATTTCAAAGGTCAGCAAAAATAACCTGCCAAACCTATCCACAGGTGCACATGACATTTCTTTCTAGGAGTGGTGAGTAATTTTTGCTTGAGAAAAAGAAAAGACTGCCTGCTTTCTAGATATCAGATAGAGTATGCAGTATTTACCTGGACTCTGCTACCCTACCCCTCCAGCCTCTATGCTCTTGTGAGTATGTTTTTGTATTGTACAAAGCACAGGTAAACAATTAGGTCACTTACATTTACAAACACTGCAACCCAACAGTACACAAAAAACCCATGACCTGTGACTCCAGAGACGACACTACATGTACCCACCATAGAGTGAAGATGGTAAACAATCTATCTTAAACTATTGAAACACAAAAGTTGGGTGCTTTTATGCATCACACCCTCTTTTCAGATGGCCATTAAAGGGGCAATCAGAGTTTGACAGCAAATATTAACCTTTTGATTCAGCACTTCGCTTTTTTTTTTTAAACTGATATATTAACTCTAATATAGAAATAGATTCCCCTGGGTTTTAAATGTTGTGAGGTGGTACTGTACTTGTCCATGGGGTAAAATGATGCCAATTTTGATACCAACAGGGAGGAAGAACTATCACTTCTCCAACAGCTAATACAGTACTGGTGGCCAATGGAGCAATTTTCTATGAATGTAGTAGATAGAAAATGTGAGGTGGCTGCCCTAAAAAGAATGCCAAGGGAAACCCTGCTTGTCTGTCCTGAAAGCTTTTAATGTAACCATGTTCCTAATATTCACAATTAATGCATTCTTCTTAAATGGACCATCAGAGTTTGACAGGAAATAATATCCTTTTGTTCCAGCACTTCCCTTTCCATTCTGAACTGATTGTTTAGCAGAATAAAGTAGCACAGAAGAGGTCTTTCAGGTCAGAAGAAATGATAATATTAGGTTTAGTTGCTGTTGAATGAAAATTCTGAATATTTGTAGGGTAACAAAAATTTCCATATAAATGCAAGACCACACAGCTTCCTCCACACTGTAACCAACTACAACATTAGACCAAAATCCTGGATCATTTTTTCTTAGGTCAATTTACTATTACATGTGGTGGAGAATTAAAATTGTGAAAAAAAAATGTGAAAACAAACTCTTGAGTGTTGCTTTAAATAAAATGACTGTTGCCATAATTCATGAATGAAAAATGTTGAGTTAGAAAAAGGTCACTAGTTTATTAGGTCATTCTGACCCCAGAAGATAAAGACACAGTTTCAAGTACTAAAGTGAAGTACTTCATAAGGTTCCTTTCACCAACCACAGTTCTTTCCTTTGCTGATCATTTTTTTAGTGTTTCTGAGACAGTAGGTAGTTGTCTTACATTAATTCTTTATTAAAAGAATGATTTAAAAACTTGTTTTTTTAGTAATCTTTTTGCTCGTTTGATGTTCTTTGTAAAGCCCCAATGAGTGCATTCCACAGTAATGTATGCTATATCAAGTTTTCATGCAACCTTAACCCTTGAAGGTTAATAGTTTTCACTGGTTCCCTGACCGTACAGCATTTTTCCCAAACTGACCCATGGAGATGGTGGGATTTTTAGGAGCCCTCTTCTAAAACACATATACAAATAAAGTTAATTGAAACTCTTAGTGGGAAGTAGTGACTTTCTAAAAAACAATCAATTTGCTTCAGATATTGGTGGAATTTTTGACATTTCTGCCTCTCTTTACATCAAATACAAAAATAGTTTCATGACCCACTGGGTACATAGTAAAAGGGAAGAATGCCAATCTACTGTTAAATATTGTGTCCAAATGACCTCATAGAACATGATGAAAAACTTTGAAACAGGAAAATGGCCTCTCTTAAAATTAGAAAACGTGTCTTTCCTTTGACCTGCTAGATAAACATACCGTGAAGACTGGAACGTTGCCAAAGAATTTTGCAAATTTGTCAGCATCCATGGTGGCAGATGTCACAATTAATTTCATATCTTGTCTTCTAGAAACGACCTACCCCAGTAAAGAAATAAAGAAAATGCAAAGTGAGCAAAAAAACAAAGGAGGTCACATTGTGAAAAGGAGAAAACAAATGAAGTATGGCCCCATAAAATCTCTTCAATTTCTTATTTGAAAGCTTAATAAAGTAATTCATTAACTTTCAGAGAAATAAGAGGTACAATATACACTTTAATTCATTTGGGCATTTCATGCCAAATTTTCTATTGTGACTGTACTCATGTAAACAACTCTCATGAAACTTTGGTTCCATGCCCCCCATGTAACCTGGCCTAAAATCTTTTTGTAATTGTGCCAAAATAAGCAAATTAAGAGGGTAAAATAGGAAATAAATTGGATAATGGTTGATAACTGCAGGAACTACTACCATGATTAAATAATAAAAGGATATAAACACAGGATCTAATCATGGTTTCATCTTAAATAACCTGAAAAAAATTTCTCCAAATTTTCTTCATTATTTCACATGGGGCCAAAATTTACGATTCCAAAAACCAATGTGGCGGGGATTGAATGAGAAGGTCAGTCAATCAACTCTTATCTTGAAAGAATTTTCCATTGAAATCAGAGAAAAGACACAAACAAAATGTTAAAAATTATTCACACATGTATGTTGTAATTATGGCAAACAAGACTATATCATGCTTATTGTTGTACTAATCAAACTGCAGGTTTTTCCCTATAGTTAAATACAATGATGGACTGTGCATTAGAACAAGATCATGCAGGTTCAATGTCATATGTAAAATAACCACATCAAAATAGCAAAAAAAAATGAAAATTTCCCAAGATGAGTTTATTTTAGATAGATACAAGGTCATCTGACCATAATGAAATCAATAGTAGTTGAGAATTATTACCAACTATTGACAAACTTGTACTAAAATGTCCCAATTACCTGAAAAAATTATCCTATTATCAAGACAAATGGATGCCACACAAGGCTTTTTGACAAATAAGGGCAACGGAAATTTTAGAACTCTCTTCCAATTTAATCAACTATTGACCATTTTAAAATGTTCAGGTGATTTTGCACTCAATCTGTAACATGATGTCATGCATGATACTATGCCTCAGGACATTGACGATAACCTTAACTTTTCTCATATATTTAACCATAATATACCTTTGTGACATGATAACAGATAGGATGTATTCAATGGTGGTTTTTGCTCCGACATCATGAATAAACATGAGCTGTATGCAACTTCATCATCAAGATGTAAACTCAGTTTATTGCCTCAGGGTGAGCATACAAGACCCTATGTGTAATCAGAACACTCTCAGTACAATAAATGCTGTAAAATATGGACTACATTCACACAACTTGCGGTCAAACAAAGAGAAGGAGCCAAATGAGAATTTCTGTGAAGTACTACAAAAACTATAATTTGGGGTGAGCATAGACTGTCTTTAAGACTGAGTCCTTTCAGGGATGTAGGTCCTTCAGGATCGAAGCAAAACTCAAGAGAATCAGGGGGACTTAAATAAGAAAAAGCGGCACATCAAGAATGAAAGACAATCATTTTCATTGCAGAAGTACATTACTACATTTTACCACTGGCTCTTATAGAATGGCCCCAATCATGGTGTTAAATGAAATTACTACCTTCCCAGATGAAAACAGATTCTACGTACTTCCTGTAATGCAAAGCTGAATGACGTTACTCTGGATTTATATTTCACGTTAGCCCTAAAGTTTTGAATTATGCACTTCAGTCTTTGCATTTTTTCAATCAATTTATCCGTAAACTATATCACATTCTATGAAGAGTCCACATCACCAAAATCACATCAAACCAAACCAATCTGGAAATCACAGATCCAAACTTACAGCCAGGCCTTGCTAATAGCAATTTCCGCAGTTCAGGGTCACAATAAATCCCAAATGAGACGCACACCCATAGGTTTAAGGCCTTGACATAAAACACTTACATCTCTGAGCAAACCGAAGAGCACGTCTGTGTTGAGTGATCTTTCATGGGCTTCGTCCATTATGACAGCACTATAGTTATCCAGGTCAGGTTCACGGAGAGACTCTCGAAGCAGGATGCCATCAGTCATGTATTTTACTAATGTTTTCTGCATCATTAGACAAGAGATTAAAAACACATCACTGACTCTGCTTTTACTCTTTTAAATTTTTAAAGTTAAATATAGAACACAGCCTTGAACTAAGCCCCTTTTTTATGCTGAATGCAAGATCATTTCTATATCCTGTTTCTCATGCATCCAACAGCACTTTTTACAGCCTTCAGGTAAATTGCATTTTATTAGAAGCACAATCATTTTTTCCTCACTCCAAACCATCTCATTTAAAACTTAAATGTACTGCTCTTTACAATTTATGAACAATGTGGGTTACAGTCATGATACAGTATAATGTGGCAGCCTTTCTGGCAGTAATTGGAAAAAAATTTGTGCTCAAATTTTACATACTCAGAGATTCCCCTTCATTTTAGTTAATGTGAGATGGTGAGGGTCCATGGAACAGAATGCTGCAACTTTAACACCAATAAGGAGATAGAGAGGACTACACAATGCAACTCTTCTTCATAGCTAGTACAGTTCAGGTGGCAATTAGAGCTGTTGCTGTGAGGTGGCAACCAGACAAATAGAATGGCAGGGGAAACCCTGAAATAAAAAGGGTTAGGAGCTTTGGGGGTCCACATGTTGTTGCAACCTTCCCATTGGAAGTGCATTTGAGAAAAATAACCTTTTTTGTCTCTTTTTAGGGAAAGGTGATTCGATGCTGCATGCCATCTGTGATGTCACTAGCTATAAGGGGCGAGAGAGGACATTTTCCCTTTCAGATTTTGTCCTTGCCCCACAACTTGCCCCCTCTCCAGCTAGGTCAGTTAGGAGTAAGGGTAACCTGGCAAAATGAATACTATGCCTCTCCTAAGATATGCTAAAACCTCAGAGCTTTTCAGGGCTTGAGTCCCCGGATCCAACTCACAGGAGAGGCCTCCTTGGACTAGGTTTTTCGCCCACCAATCAATTTTGCCCCTCAACATTTTCCCTTGTCCTTGGTTTGTGAACTTTCCCCCAATTTTGACATTCTGGTGCCATCACTGCATGTCAATAAATCTACTGATTGCATTATGAATGTCTCCTGAAACTAATTTTCAACAGAAGCTCAATACTTCCATTGCCTTATTTTATAATAATCTTTTCACTTTGTTTTATAAATAAAATTGTGCTCAAAGTATGAAATTTTAAAAAATTTTGTCAGGGAGGTTAAAACTTAATCCAAATGTCAAACTTCCATACGAAAGAATACTTTTGATATGAGGCATAAAATGCTGAAGCCAATTTTTATCAATTTAATATGGTAGACTGTTCAATAATTTGTGACGCCATTCTTCTTATTTACTATCTTTGTTTTTCTTCCTTTTTCCAAGGATACTGCATGCCACTTTTACAATAAAACCATATATAATATAATATGAAATAACCATTTCTTGACTCTGGATGTAAATTCAAGTTGATCATTAATGCACCTCTGTGAACACTAGTTCTACAGGGCACTTCATGGGAATGCATTTGCACACATCCTTTTTGTAACAAAACTTTATGAATCTTGACCAGAATATTATGCATTTTAAAACAAGAAGCAAGGGCCCTAACATTCCTCCCAGCAACATTTTCTTTTTTAAGTTCATTCAGCATTTGAAAGAACACTCAGAAAAATATTTGTTGAAAGGGACTACCAGGAAGCATGACATAGAATGCACTTTTTCATTTCATTTTTCTTAAGGGAGTTAGGTGGTGGTGGTGGTGGTGGTTTAGGGGTGGAGGGGGGGTATGGGGGTCATTTAAAGTTTGCAAGGAGGGGCAGAGTGGAGAGGGCCATAGAGGAGTAATGGTGAGATGGCTGGAGCAGTCTGGGGGTGGGGTAATGAAATGAGGGAGGAGGCTGTAGAACATTAAAGTCTGGGTTAGCTTGGGGAAATGAGGCAACAGTGAGGGTAGATAGTGGGGATGGCAGATTGGAAGAGGCTTCAGAACTGAACTAGCCAGATGCTTGGTTCTCAGGGCTGATCATTAGAGTTAGTCGAGTGGCACCTTGAATACTAGGTTTTTCAATAAGGACAAGCTAAATTGTTGCTACATGCAAAGACTCATGTATTACACAAGTTTAAAAATGTTTCAGCGCTGACTTACTTCACAAGTAACATCTTCAAAACGAATCGCATAACCGACCTCTTCCCCGAGGGAGACATTCATTTCCTCACTCACACGTTTAGCTACTGACATTGCAGCTACACGCCTTGGCTGTGTACATCCAACCAGACCATATTTTGTGTATCCATCTTCATGGAGATACTATTTTGGAAGTTATAAGAGACACAAATACATGCCCATTAGTTTCTGTCCCTAAAAAGGTCACTTCTTCTGTAACACCAGTTACATTATGCACCATTTCAGGAATCTAATGTTATCAAACCATTTTTCTTTGCAAGTTTTCATATCCTGGGTGATATCAAACTCCTAAGCATGATAAAAATACATCCACACACAAGCTGGCAAGATGCAAAAATGCATCACCTCAATAGCAGAGCCAGGATTCTCCAACAAAGTCTCCCTTTTTCCTCAAAGTAAAAATTTGTTCAAAATGTCTGCTACAGCATTTTGATAAAACTGATACTTGAGATTTTATTTTTCTTTTTTTTTAAAAACCAACAGTTTTAAAAAATTTCTGTTTTTATTTTGCCCACTACACATCATTCAAATTCATTTCAAATAAATATTTTCTCATAACCAGGCCCATAGTCAGGGCATCCAGTTATGAAGGGGGCAACATCACAAAAAGAGTTTGGCCTTCCTGAGCCATGGGTCTAAGGGAAAGAGATTTTCTCTCTTCTTTGAGAGATTTTGCCTTCCTTTTTTCAAGAATTCTAGGTAGAATTTGAGGCATCAGGTTCTACTAATCTACTTGCAAGTATTTTTTATTGACTTTTACTTGGGGAGGAGGTGGGATGTGCCAAAAGAGGCCCTTCTGGCTACACGCCTGTTAAAAAGTACTTCTGTCACAAACACATAAGAAATAATACAATAAGTTATAAATACCAGACAAAGTTACAAATACCAGACAAAGTTACAAGACACAAAATGCAACTCTTAACTTAACATTCATATACTCAGATTACAATTACAAAAATAGCTGAAGGGGAAATTTAACTGAACTGGAATGAATCTCAATTGCATGATAGGCAAGGTTATTAATACTGAACTATTAAACATACACAGACTGTTAACTGCTTGAATGGAAATGTCTTTGAAACAAACAGAAAACTCCTAACCTTTTTAAATAACTGTAAAATACCCTCATTGCTATTTACAAGGAATTGGTCAACATGCGTAAAACGAGTCTAAGAAGATTCCTTGCAAATGTTGGAAAATGCTTTAGAATCTTGAAACTAAACAAATTATAATCATAGTTGACAGACCTTCCCAGAAGGAAGGATGGAAGGAAGAATATTTCAAGGACAGCACACAGTATCCTATTAAAGCTGTTAAAGGGGCACACTGAGAGTAAGATTCTACAGATTGTTCAAAACCTGTTATGTTTTCTTCACACAGTAAAGACAAATTTTCAAGCCTAACTCATCCCTACATACAAATGATTCATGAGTGAGTAGTAACAATTCAATTCAGCTCCTAAAAATTTGGGATAAAACCCAAAAGGCAAATCCAGACAGCAAGTCATGTCAGTTGGCCATAACTATCACCATTTAATCTTTCAATCTCCTTGCTTACCTGTGTCATGGACGGTTGTACACTAAACTGTATCTTGATTCTCTCAATTTCACTGAATATGATGGTTTGAAATTTATGTAGACAATAAATGAAGATGATTTAAAATTTAAAATAAAAACCCCACTAATGGCTGCCTATAGTTAATAAACACAGGCGCTGGTCAGAGTCATCTATACTAGCCATGATACCAACAAATTCAAAATTTTAAAATTTTGTGTAGTTACTTTTTGATGCAGAACTTGACTAGTTATGCAAATAGTAGACATGCAGTGCCCTCCAGCACCATCACTACATTAAATAGTGTTATTGACTCAATGTGCCCTTTCAAAGACATATTCAAATCCAACCAATTGGATTTATTTTTATTCTGCAGTATCAACAAAATTTTTTTGAATATCTCTTGGGAATACTGCAATAACCACAGCATGTTAGCAAGTTTACTGCTTACCACAAACTTTATCTCCAAATTATCTTCCAAAGAGTTTATTTAAAGTTTAGTGAGTGATATCTAATCTCTTGGCAAACATGGAGTTTGCCCTTTATTTCCAGAAATAAATTTCTATGGATATACCAATGTACAGTTGTTCTTGACATATAGGTTGTAAAAGAAAAAGATATCAAAAGACACATGTATATTTTCTACCCCTACAAATGTAAAATTAAACCAATCATTGCCATGTTTTGGTTTTCCATTTTCTTAGATAAGAATTGCAAGAATTTACTAAGGTCAATTTTCTGACCTGTAAAATGTCACGTGACCTCAGTCACTAATTTTCATAAAAGGAAGTAGCTGAAGGAATGGTATCATAATTGTTCTCACATAAATTATATACAGTAACTTGTGGCACATTAAAAAAAGGAAATGCCCAAACAATTTTAATATTGAGTGACTTGTTACAGCTCTGGTCATATCAATCATCCATCTATGTCATTTTCAGGTTGCCAGACCTTTAACGAAAAAATCCAGACTGAAGCTTATCACGGAAAATATCTGCTTCAGGTATCTAGGGAGTTAAAAAACAGTTTAAACACAGTAGAGACATTTTATTCCCTACATGCCAACAATCAGATCCTTTCAAGGTCATATCACCTGTAGGACAGTACACATCTCAGGATGCTGACTTAATTATATCATCACATATGCAATTCCCTGAGTTTAATGGGAGGCAATATGCTTCTATGCAACCAAGTGTATAAAATTTGCCCAAACACTGCAGTTGTGAAGATTTTTGTTGAAGAGTAGAGCCTCTGCAATTGAGTGTGAAGGTCATGTTTAATTTGCATTTGGAAACAAAACTAGGGACAGAAATAGAACAACTGTAAATTAAAAAGAGTTTGGTGCTGAAGTGGACTTTTTGTGCAGATGTTTGTCAAACAGAGAATTTCCACACTTCAAATACAGTTTGAAGGACAAAAACATTAAACATTAACATTCAAAGGTTAGGGAAGAAAGGAGAAAATTTGCCCACAAGAGATTCTTTTCAGAAAAATATGTGACATAGGACTGAAGCATGCTAAAATAAAAGACCACGTGTTTGGTCTAATGGTAAGAGCATCCGGCTCTCACGTGGAAGGCCCGGGTTCGCTTCCCAGGTCAAGTCATACCAAAGGCTCCAAAAAGGAACCTACTGCCATTGTGCGTGATGCTCCGCATAAGCAATGGAGTAGGGAAACAAGCCAGTAAGCCACAACTGGAAAAAAGGCTGTAGTCAGCTCAACTTGAACCAATAGGGTGGAAACTGGGCCGTAAAACTCTATCTAACAAATCTATCTAACTGCTAAAACAAATCTGGTAGACTACACAAATGACCAACTTCAATAGCTGCTCAGATTAGTTCATAGGCATAACTTACCTGAGTTAACTGTGTTGTTTTTCCAGATCCTGTTTCACCAACAATAATGATGACGCTGTTGTCCCGAATGATATTTAAGAGCTCCTGTCGGACAGCAAAAATAGGCAAGTATTCTCTCTGCTCGCGGATTGATTTCTTCTGAGCAAACTCACTGGAAGCTTCAGTTTTTTCTTTCATGTGTTCAGCAAACTGCTGCTGTGATTTATAATTGACTTCCTCTTTGTCCTAACAAAAGAAAACAATAAATACATTGCCATAAGTTACAGAGAAAAAAATTACGTTAAGCACATTTTGACAATATTTCAATACCCTTATACTCCTTATCACTGATCAGCTTCCCCAGAATTAGCTCAAAGCAGAGGAGATGTTGTCATCCAACATTACACCAGGCTTGGTTGAAACTATTGGTGACATACCATCACAGATCATGCATGACATTGCAATCTTTTAAGAAGGTGTTATAATTAACCCTAATCTTATTAATGAAATTAAAAAATTTAATAACAAAGGTTCTAATCCATTTTGCATAAGTCTACCATGTAAAGAATTATTTTTAATAATGAAAGCAAAATTTTCTTAAAGTGAAATCGAATATCTATTTTCACAGACTTTCAGAGCAAGTTTTAATAGAGTGGATCCTTTTTTTACAGGACAACCGAGAAAATTTTCATGAAGGTCATTCACCCCTCAAGTATTGAAAGAACAAATTACTACCTTCTCATCTTCTTGTTTTATACCCATTAAGTTTCCCAATTTGGTCCCTGCCAATTCCCAATCCTTATGTTGAGCCTTTTTGCGTTCTTTCTGTTCCCTGTGTCTTCGAACCACGGCACAGCCCTTTCTGGATATCTGGGCCATGTCTGATGTGGGGTCCTGAAACATAGAAGAAATTATTTATGTAAGTGTAAGGAATATATCTGTGACAAAATTGTCTCCTGCACATAATTCTGCATGAACTAATTCTCACATGAATCAAAGTGATAACATTCAGATCCGACTATCAACAATCCAGGATGCTTTCAATATAAAGCCCACACTGAAACCATGATGAGACTTGTTTGATTATATGATGGGATGTTCACCAGTTTGAGAACTTGCTCTCTGTGCACATACAATGCACTAACTACTGGCATATAACCTGCATACACATCTAGGTAGGAGCAATCAGTAGACATGACCACTGTATATACCTATACACATGAACATGTTGCATGCGACATAAATTGGCAATAGACATACATATAGCATAGCGTTGTATGTAAACGTATGAGCGGTAGCTTGTTGCATCATGCCAGGAGTTAACCAACTTGTCACCTGAACTCATCAAAAGATGTATACCAAAGTTTATCTAATTTGATATGTTGGCTGGCCACCTGAGGTGAAGATGTAATTAATGGCCACAGACTTTTCCCATACTCATGGTTGATAATTACCATAAAACAACTGCCCTCCAAGAACTGATTAAGGACTGTCACTAGAGCTAAATGAAATTTCAACAAAACATTCAATTGCCTTTCACACTCCTCCTTCCCCAGTCCCCAACATTTTGAGCTATAAGACGACCTTACCTTAACAGGAACAACAGGTTCAGGTTGTTTTGTAAAGACAATCCTTCCATCTAAGAAGGGAGGAACAATATTATGGACTAACAAGTGAACTTTACGGACAGTTTCATCTTCAAAATCATCATCATACTCTACTTTCTGGACAACACCACTCGTCAGCATCCTGTTTGTTTCCCACTTGTCATTATCCTGTCAAAACATATGAGAAAAAGAAATGAGTAACAAGTTCAGTACATGTGACGAAGTCCTCCATGCATGTCACATATTTATCTTTTCTCCTCAAAAAAGGGGATTCAATGCATAAAGATGGATATCCCCCTATTATCTATTAAACAAATTCTTTTCAAAATACACAAAAAAGCTTACCAAAAGTACAACTTTATTTCCACAATTTTATCGAACTTTCTAATAATGTCATCATTCTGACCAATCATACTTTCATTTTGTGAAAATTTTATCTATTCACACAAATGCATTTTCAAACAGACTTTTGCTGAGATAGAAATGTAAACCACAAACTTTCTACGAATGGGCAGATCTTGGGGTGTACAAATTGGCTGCCACTGTTCAAACAAATAGAGTGTAGCAAGATAACTGCCAGGATTTAACATGATTTGAAAAGGAATATGTAATATTTCAAACAAATTCAAGAAGGAATGGACTATAGCATCACACTATATCAATATCTGTTTTTTGATTCAGCCTAAACTTGCATTTTTCAGGACATATTAAGTGTTCTATGCAAACTCTGTTAATATCAATCACCATGACTTGTGCAAGTCCAAACTGGAGCACACAAACTATAGCAGACAGTAATCTTGCTTAGTCTATACGTGCATGTACAGCTGTAATCATCTACCCATAGCACAATAGTGCAGTATGTTCTGTCTAGATATGTCTGAACTCTGTATAATGTGGACACACATTCACATGTTGCTTGTGTAATTTGGTTAAAAACAGACCACCAGCTGAAAGATGAGCAGCTATTTTCTCAAAGGAGTACTTTACAGCAAGACCCTGGTAAATCTTTTGGTTCTTCTTGTATCCCTAAAATCACTTCTTATGAATAAACATTTGCATATTTATGGCCAACTGAAGAGTATGCATGGACAAATACATCAAATAGTCAAATACATTTGTCACATTAACCCCTCATGAATATACCTTAGAGGGAATTCTTCATCAAGCTTGGATGATTGGATTTGCCCTTATTGACAGGTCAAAAAAAAAAAGAAAAGTACAATGGTTGTAAGATCTGTCATAGATAATAGAATGTGAATGGTTACCTCTGCTGTTTCAAGTATTGATAACATGCTTCAAAAATATGAGGAAGATTTGCTGAGAGGGATAACATAAGCAAAAAGAAGCTATTTTTTATTTGTAATTTTGTAGTACTGTAATGTCAGGTTTCAACCAGAATTTTGCTGCTGTGAATTAAAAGTTCTGGTAAAGAAGAGGGAATCATTATTAAGCACGAAAAGAGCAATAGCTCATACAAGTTTCAAAACAACTTTTATGCAACTATTTTCTCCTGGATTGCTATCCAAGGGAAAATGACATTTGATTTATCCCAGAACAATGACTTAGCAAGGTTATGAAAATGACTGTTTGACATTATGGTCTTGTGACACAAATTTGGGTGATTACACTTTCAGGTATCATCTGTCTATATTACTTTAATAAAGACAATTGCTATTTGTAATGCAACCAGCAATTTGCATTTTTCAGACAATTATCTCACATGAGCTTTCAAACTCTTACATTTAAAACACCTCAAATACCTGGGTATAATTATAAGAGAAGTTTGATTCAACCTGGCAAAAGTGTAAGACAAAGCAGCTTAAGAATATAAAAACAACATATCATTCATGACTTGTAAATGGTTTTAAACCAAAAATAATTGAGCACACCTGATAGGCCACATGGCCTTCTCCTCCTCCACCTAACAATTCAAACTTTGATTGGCAGTCATTCGTCACATAAGCTGGGATTTAATAATGTGAATTCATAGTCCTGTACCTTATTAATCTGTCTCTGCTGGGCTGACATTCTCTTAACTGCTTTAGTTTGTAGTTCCTTCTCCTTCTTCTGAGTATATTCTTCAGGGATTGCTGAAAATGGATTGTTCATCTCGTCATATCCTTCATCTGAACCGTACCACTGTCGATCTAACCTCTGTAGTCAAACAGAATAATAATGTCATATCATGGAGAGCATATGGTTGAAGAGGAACTGTTATCACATCCACTTGGCAGGTTCCAAAATCTTATGAACATCATGTGAGGATAACATGTAAATTAAAATGTACACTATGGACTTCTTCAGCTCCAGTACTTTTAGATCTTACCAGAAAAATATTTTCAAAAATTATAACTTATTTTGTAATTGTTGAAGCACTTGGTCAGCACACCATGACGATTGTTTTAGCTTAGATACAGCACTGGTAATCCTTTTTACGCTAGCACCCAGGTGGTGGAGATTATTTACTGTAATTATGCTATTTACTGTAGTAGTTGAATGGTACAATAGAAGTTTATTTTTCCAAGAATAAGAATGGTACCATTAAATCATGATATGTTATGTTTCACACCAAATATAAGATTAGTCACACTTACCCTTCTTGAAATACGTAAACTAAGCTTTTTCTAAGGAATTTACCATTTGACCTCTTGTGACCCCAAATGATCTTTGACCTCCACAAAAATCAAAACAGATCATCTAGTCAATATGATCAACCCACAAACTAAATATGAGCAATATTATGAGTACTGTTCTTGAGATATCATGTTTACAAGGGTTTGACCTTTTGACCTGATGACCACAAAGGACCTTTGACCTCCATCAAAAAACAATAGGGATCATCTACTCAATACCGCCAACACACATACCAAATATGTGATTAGTCACACTCACCCTTTTGAGGTATCGTGCAAACATGCTATTCCTAAGGAATTCCCCCAAATGACCCTTGACCTCCACAAAAATCAGAAGGAACCATCTCCTCAATACCACCAACACACAGACACAAATATGAGTAATGTCACATGTACTGTTTTTGAGATATAATGTTTACAGGGTTTTGACCTTTTGACCTCTTGTGACCCAAATGACCTCGACCAAATACAATAAGGATCATCTAATCAACATGGCCAACCCACACAAAAAATATGAGATTTGTCACACCTAATCTTCTTGAGATATTGTGTAAACAAGCCAAAGGGGTCTCACACACACACACACACACACACACACACCCAAACACACATACTTAATTGTCAATGGTGGAAAACGAGGTACCTAGTCAGTTGTGAACCACACAACCAAGGAAACGGTCAAACTAGCTAAGAGATATAAAAGCAACCATAGGTTGTGAAGGGCTCATCTACATAAACAATATATATTCTGACTGATGTCCTATGACCTCCCCTTGATGGGTTGAAACCGTATGTTACCTCGGTTGGAAGGTGTGTACCTAGACAAGTTACTTCAATTTCTACCACACACAAACATACAAAAAAGTGTTATCCAGATAAGATTGTTACTTGTAACATACCTAATAGAGGAAGTTGCTCAAATAGATCCCAAAACATGTTCTCACTACTACTTCATTGCAGAAGGGCCCCCCTGACTTGTTTCTCTAATGGAGGTACTCCTCAATTGTCAGTGTTACCTTGGTTGGAAGGTGTGTAACCAGACAAATTACCTTGATTTCCACCATTTTCTGTACTGTACTCATAAACACACACACAAGACATTACCATGGCATAGATTCCTTGCCTGCCTTCAGCAAGTAATCAACAACAAACTCTGATTGCTGATTCAAATACTTCATCAATTATTATTTTTCAAAACAAACACAATCTCACTCTCTACAAACTCAAGTAACTCAACTGATTAGACCCATACCTCTTCCACAATTCCAAGAAAGGGTACTGAAGTTGAAGTCACAATCATGTATTGACACAACATATTTTTTACAATGATATTGCAAACATGAAGGGTACATTAGTTATCAATTTCTCTACAAGTGTTCAGAGATTCTCTATTAAATGTAATCATGTTTTTCTTTGAGAAGTATTGCTCTTGGCTCCTGGCAATGTAATCAATTGAAATGTGAGAAACAACTTTTTTAAATTCCCTTTTTAGATTGTGCAAAACATGCTGACCTTTTTGTTCACCTAGTGAGGAAGTGTTACAAAGGGAAACTTTTCGGGTAAAATTACTTTGTGAACTAAAATTGACATTGCAAAGATGAAAAACAAGCAGGCTAAAGAAAAACTATTGTTAACTATATATCAAGTTTCTCCCTAAACAAACATAGTTTCATTAAGGTATGGTAACCCATTGAAATAAGTTTTTTTTAGGCTTCAGGGTTATCCCTAGTACTGTAGTTCTCTGTATTGTACCCCCATGCTCCCATTTTTTGTCTGTTGCATGCCTTTCATACGTCTTTAACATATCTTAGTGTTGCAAATTCCTACAGTACCAAATAAATCAATCTTCAGCACCTGACTTCATGTCATTTTGTGAACACATTGTCTGATGACACTTCATACATCTGTATCCCAACCAGAAGTTTACACAAAAACACTAACAAAACAGCAGAATGGAAAGTTTAATTTGTTCAAGTGTTACATTATGACAAAACAGAAAGTTATACCATAACCTTCAATAGGACATATACCTCTATCACAACAGGCCAAATAAACCTGAAAAACCTTCAACTCTCCCACAATTCCAAGAATTGATGCTTTACTGTGGATACTAATAGTCTTGTTTGTGTCAACATATTTGACAACCAATGGTAAACATGAAGGCAAACATTAACTCTTTACATTTGTCAAAATAGTCTTCATAAATAGGCTTTCTCCTTCTACTTTTGACAACAAGAAATGAAATTGCTGAATTAAAGTACAAAAAAGCCAAAAAACAAAGTCCCTTTTTTGTTGACATGGAAGTCACACAAAAGAAAACATCATCATAAATCGTTACAGCAGTATAGAAATATTTCATGAACCATAGTTAGGAAATATCAGCCTACATAATATCTTCTTAAAGCTCCTTTATATAACAAAATTACAGCCCTTCTATTTGGGATAATTTTTGTGAAAGGCCTGTAGATAAGATTAAGCAGTACAGTTGAGGATTTACTGTATCAATATTTATGACAACAGACTTAGTAACTGTTAAACCAGGACACATTTGTTGCACAAAATTCTTTTTTGCTGTATTGGTGGATAATAATTGACTGCTTATTTTTAGTAAACAGTTTTTAAAAAGAGACAGAAATATTCAACATTAAGCACTCTGCCTCTTATAACAGATATTTTAGGGTGCTTATGTTCTGCATAAATTTCTTATTAATGATAAACATAATTTCAAAGAATTAGCTTGCAATGTCATGTTTAGCTTACAGGTGTAATTATAAATGAATGATTTATACAATTTCAAAGAATTAGTGTACAATGTCATGGTAATTAGCTTACAGGTGTAATTTACGACACATGCTTGACAATCCTACCCTATCAAATGTTGTTTACCTGAAAGGATATTACCTGCACTAGATGGACTATCTGAATAATAAAGAAGTTTCATCCATATAAACTGCGGCAAACAAAGTCGGCCAGTAAGCTTCAAAGGGTGCTCCTGTCCGGCAAGCAACTGACTTTGTAAGCTGCATCAGGATTCCAAATGAAACTAAATTTGGAGACATCCCCACTTTTGAATATGTCCTAAATTCATAGTGTTATTACCTGTGTGTGTCACAAATTGGTACTGTACACAAATGCACCTATACACATGCACCCACACACACACACACTCATGAAGAGGATCATCTAATATTCCTTGGCCTATAGCAAACAATCAGAAGCAAAATTTTAAATAGGTCAAAGGGTTGAAAGTAATAGGAAACCATACCTTCTGTTCATCTTCCCAGTCTTGTCTGTCTGACTCAGAGGCAAATCGTTGTGCAGTGTCACCTCCTATGAAGTTAAAAGGGAGTTTTACAATATTATTTAAACCTTCTCACTCATTAACATTTCCAAGTCATGTTCTTTTTATATGTCAACCACAAATCATTTATAAGCCAACACGCTGTTCCAACAAGCACTACTTGTATACTTTAGAAAACTGAGCACGTGTTCGTTTGAGATATACTATAGACCCACAGTAATTACATGGTAAGGCACTATAAAGGTGACATGCCATCAAAATAATTTGACTTGAAGTTTTTGAGTATTAAAAGGTTTCCTAATTAAAAAATCCTATCCCATAGTGCAAAGATCTGTTACAGTTTCAACTTTCAAAATATCCCTTTTCATATGTGGATGTTTCTGGAGTAACTTGTTGCCAATGCAAAAACTATGATGTGGAGCGTTGTCAATATGGTTTTTCGTTCTGAACATTCCACAGAATTAGTGCTAGCTGATGCTGCGGAGAACTCTTTTCTGCCATTCAAAGTAAACAAAATTTTATTGATGTCTTTCTTGACCTGACTAAAGCTTTCAACACAATAGACCATAGTATACTCCTTCTAAATTATCACATTATGGTGTAAGAGGAAATGCTTACCTTTGGATGAAAAGCTACGTAACTTCAAGACAACAATTTACTGCTTACAATAATGTGCAGTCTAGATTTCTAAGAGTAACGTGTGGAGTTTAGGACCTCTACTCTTTATTGTCTACGTTTATGATATTTGCAATGTCTCTGAGTCTTATTTTTTAGTACTTTTTGCAGACAACACCAACTAATATCTTCTTCACAGACAGCAATAGCAACTTAGGAGAAAATTGTAAATGATGAACTAAGCAGGTTTTACAAATGGTTTGTATCGAATAAATTGTCACTTAACGCTGATAAAACTAATTACATGGTATTTAGCAGAGGCAAAATGCAGCTTCAATAATAGTATGAATAATAAGCCCCTTCTGAAAGTTCACTTTACAAAATTCTTAGGGGTACACATTGACAATAAGCTTTCATGGAAAGATCATGTGAGGATGTCTCAGGTCAAATTTCAAAAGGTGTAGGTATCTTAAAGAAATTGAAATTTACTTTACCTCAAAGAGCCCTAAGGTTACTTTACTTGTCTTGTTTTATCCCATCTTTCTCATTGTTATAGTATATGGTCTGGTACAACTAAGTCTATTCTACAAAAATTATTTATTCTTCAGAAAAGGACTGTCAGACTCATCCCAGGTTCAGCTCCAAGTGATTAGGTTTAACTCAAAACTTACTGAAATTTGATGATCTAGTCAACATGAGTCTAGTAATGTTAATGCCTATGGCTGTCTGAAAAAGCAGACTACTTTCAAGTTCTTTTTTTTTTTTCTATACCTTGCACAAACTTATTCAAAGTTACCACACTAGTATAAATGTATTAGCACTTGGAACACACATCCACAGAATTATCAGCTTACCCCATCAGTTGCATCTTTAGGAAAGGTTTATCAAAATATTTTGTCAGTACTTATCAATGCTCCTCTGGTATGGTAGGTTGGCAGGTGGGGAGTGCAGGGGGGGGGGGTTCAGGGGGGATTATGTTGATCTCCTGTTTATCTTATGTCTGCTCTCTTTGGGAGTGCATTTGTTTCTCAAGCCCAGAAGGGTTTTAAGAGTACTTCCATTCACAAGAGGTGTTTTTTCAAACTTCTTTTTATGTGCTTATCTATTATCTTGGTCATCTTCTGTTGTGATGAAATATATAAATGAAATGAAATGAAATGAAAGTACTGACATTTCTTTGGTTGGTTCTATGTTATTTTAATTTACATGACACTAGGACTTCATAACTTTGGTGAGTGATACTAATGGTTTCCAAGTACAGAATGCTTACTTCAAAGATAATTAATATCCTTGATACATAATGGTGTTACAACTGTCCTTGGAATGGTGCTTACAAAAAAAATTTGGTATCAGACACATATGGTCAGTGTCTCTATCAACATCACAAATTTTGCACACTTAGTTCATATGACATGAAACGCATCATTTCTGGCTAATAACTGTAACATAAAATACATTCTTAAAAGTTCTACTGCTTCTTCATATGGCACATACTTCATTTCAGAAATACATTTGTTCTAGCTTAGGAGTTTTAAAATTTGACTTTTTCCTAGCTTAGGAGCAGCAAAATCTGACACTATGAGTTAAGTGAGTTTGCATAATTAGCTCTTATTCATTCATGATTAAGTGTAAAGCAGCAATAACCCTATACAACAGTCAATTAGGATGAACTTTGCTGAAAATTGTTAGGGAAATTTCAGAGACTACTAATTCTTTCTACATCACATAATTTCAACTATAAAGTCCAATGTCCTGTCAATTTTAATGTCACCAGACCTTTCAGTTTCATTGACCTGTTTTTCTTTTTCTTTTTTATTCCCCTTTTTGTCATAAATTTTTGCTATCTTTCATATTGTTGTAAACAAAATGAAATGAAATAAAAATAATGCCTCTAACTACAATTTTTGAGAATCAAAATATTAAACATCTTAAAACAAGACATCGTGATTACATACTTAGTTCAATTTCCTGTTGGAGTCTCACAAATGTTGAATTTGTACGTAACCCAACCAAACACATGCCCTTTCAGAACAACCACTTTGCTGCACTTCCTTATGTAAGTATTAAGACTTGCCTTGTTGATCCATGTTTAGTTGACCTATTTTGAAAACATAAATGCTCAAAGACACTAATGAAATATTTCAACATCAAGGATTACTGCTACTACTAAGAGCAAATAAAAAAAAAAAAAAAAGTATTACTTCCTGTAAGATAATCTGCTGCCTGGCACTTGACTTACAGTAATCCCCTATCGGAATGTTACAGGTCTTTAATCCACTGCTTCTAGGATATCTGTATTTCACTACTTCAAAAGAGTAAATCCACGCTGAAATTCTGCGGTCATTAGCTTTTGGTTACCCTTTGTCAAACCATCATAATCAGGCATGAATAAAACCACTCATTTGCAATTTCCCAAATATAATACAAGAATGTTTATGCAACAATACTACAAGGAAGCCTCCTTTCCCAGAGATGTATTATTGTAGTGAAACTCCCAAGGGTGTACGTCATTACATGGAATATCCTGCAACCTGATCAGTTAAAATGCAAATGAACACTTGTAATGTTATTTACTTGACTAAACTTGCACAGAAAAGAGCAAAGAGGGGGTAATAAATTCAGATTTCAAAGTGACTGAATTTTTCTATGAACATGAAAAATTCCACAGATATACCAAGAGATAAATGACAAATTGGCTGGGGACATAAACACACTATAAGATGGAATACTGCACAGAACCTGAAATGAAGAAAAGCATTTGGAATGAGGACATTTTAAAAGCAAAAAAAAAAAAAAAAAACCAAAATGAGATAAAGATATCTTCCAAGCAGTGGAAAACTTGCTTTTACTTCAAACGGATATAATCAAACAGTCTTGTCCACATGGTTGCAATGTACTATACATGGAAAGGCAGATTGATACTTGATGCAACCAGATTCCGTCCTCTTTGGGATTCCCCCCCCCTCCAGATCTCACTAAAAATTAACTCAGTCTTAAATCATTTTCCAAGACCTCAAGAAAGTAAAACCAAAGAAACTGTTTTGCATTAGTGCCCAAAGGTTGCATTGGACAGGGTTCGAGGGAGGAAAAGATCTGGGGTCACATTTACAACTAAAAGTTCTATATAAATTGATATTAATCAGGCTAGCAGGTAAAATTCAGGATTGGGAAAGGAACATTCTTTTCTCTCCTCATTCATGAGTTTTTATCAAACAAAATTTGATCATCAAATACAAAAAGTGTCAGTTATATATTACAATCTTGAGGCATTGTGTTCACAAACCATTTTCAAGGTTTTTGCAGTCACAGCTAGTGACTTCAAAATAACATTGACCTTCACCAAAAACAACAAGGTTCTTCCTCTCAACATGAAAAATCTTTATTGCATGTATGAAGAGTGTTAATAGTCACTGCTGCTAGGGGTGTTTTTGTGAGCCATTTTTTAGATTTTCTTAGTGTGTAGATACCTCAAATGACATTTGACTTCCACCTTAAGATATCACAAACACACAGATGACATAACCATAGCACAGACGCCTTGTCTGCCATTGGCAAGGAGCCAGTCCTTGCTAATTTGATTTAAACACAACTATTGCAACTAAATTAAGCTAATTATAAGTACATATGCTTCAGGTATCAATGTCTGAACAACCTGCAAATTAGATATCCTATGTTCGCAAGTACAGTACAGTTCAAAATAATATGGACATTAGCTGCATTAACCCTTACAGGCCCTATCATTTATACCATTAGCTGAGTTGGTATTGAAAGTATGGCAATGCAACTATTGATTCTTCGCTTTACATCATGAATTGTTATCCCTAATATTTTACTTCTGTCTTTCATATCAAATTCTGAAATGAACACTCCTTTCCCCATGTGGTCTCCAAGTCAGTTAACTATCCAATTAAGGCATCTCTAACTTACAAACCATACTATTGAATGCGGATACCTTTTATCTATTTTAAGTGTCTGGGGGATACATTTAGGACAATAACAATCACTTCTCTGATGTTTGATTGAGGCAACCTTTCATCCGTTCACTTGTTCCATTGAGCTGTACCTTGCAATCATTCACAAAAGGACCTACAGTGTGGCCAACACAGAAATCTGGTATATGGAATCTCAGGGAGATTGACAGGGTCAAAGGCTTTAAGCTTTAGAAATGGTGTTCAGACTACTTCCTTTGGCCATAAAAGTTGTGAATATCACTATATCATAAAACTGTTTGATATTTCTGAAAGTATGGGTGTATTAGACCATAAAGCTAATATGTACATTTACATTTATTTATATTACATATTTACATTGTTGGACATATGCTACCATAGTGCGAGTCTTTACCCAAAGTCAGTGTACAGTGTGCCTAGCCCATCAGGACAATTTTTATTAGGTGTTTTATATATCGTTGACACTTCTCGATGGTAATCTTTGTGTGCCAAAACCCTAAATAACCTCCCTTCAGCTCTTATTTTGTCTTTGGTTGTATTGTACTTCCTGGAAGGAGAAAGTGCAGTACACTTAAAACACTATGTGAAATTGATAACATGGGTAGCAAGAGCTTGCATGGCTACATATAGCATGGTTATTTGAAAGTTTTGCATATTTCAGCACTATTTTGTGAACATCATAGTCAACTCACCCTTTGAGTAAAAAAAAAAAATTATAACCAGGCCAAACTATCATTTGTTTGCTTTATTTTGATATGAAACATGCTTTAGTTAGATAGAAATTACAGAAGTAATGGTTGATTGAAGTTGGGCTCTATTGTCACAACTTCATGTTGTTTTATATCCCTAAGTTTGGCTCACCATAAATTTTAGTGGTGGTGTCCTTTGTGGGAGTAAAATCAGATACTACATTTGTCCCATGTTGCCAAAAAGGGTGTTTTGGCAATTTTCCAGTCTTTAAATGAGTTAAAACTGACGAAACTGGGTGTTTGTTGATGAAGTTGATCTGACTAGACTGACTGTTTTCCATTCATTTTAAATTTTCAGCTAACCTTATCACCTCATGCATCAAGTACTTTACCACTAATCTCTGCCTTTACCCTACACCGAATGTGTCAGAAGTTCAGAACTTTGTAGGAACAAGTGGAACAGTCTTCAGTCTCCAATTAAAAGAACACTAATCATTTATACACTGACATGTAGACAGACTGAATGTTTCTTAAGACCACCAGTGGCATGGCAGCCTGCAGCTGCCAGAAATATTTGTGTAGGGGACTCAAAATGTTTTCAGATTTACTAGGAAACTTTTATAGGCCTATTTGTGTATTTTCCAATGGGAATGTCTGAAGTCATGGAGGACTTTTTTTGTGGGGGTTCATGTTTGTAGTAAATGGTGGCAGTCTGATCATAGTCTAGGGGCCCATATAAAAAATGTTTACCACAGCCAGGGTCCAAGAAATGCTAGTGTAGGCTGCAAAATCCAATCCATTACATGCTGATAGTACTAAAACTAAAGAAAAAAGCACTACAAACTTTGATGGATTCATGACGATCACTTCCAATGCTTAACAGGACTTACTTGGGGAAAAACTCTTTTCGAAACCAGACTGGATTCCTCTTCAGTTGTAAGGATCCCCCTTTTGACTCCTCTGGAAACACAGACAAAATAGTCTGCATAAACTTTGCAGGCACAGCATCCAAACAACTATTTTGGCATGATTGTCAGATTCTATGCTAGATTTATCAGAAAAAATAACGTCACTAAATGAATCCTTGGCTAAAATACAACAAATTGCAAATTGAAATCTCTTTGCCTAATGTATACCTGCCTGATTAATTGGCAATAAGGGGACTTTGCCTTGACCCACTCCAGGCTTTGCCACTGTTTGATTGTTGAAATAGGGAAAGTTCACCAGTCTGATATTGGGTTTTCTTTTCGAGGGTGTCTGACATCTTTTCGTTGTTATGGGACAAAAATTTATGGATAATATCCAATTTTGTTTCCAGCCTTGGCCAGTTCTCTTGAAAATAGATTTGCTGGAGTGGCATTTGTTGATCAACTTAAATCCACCGGCTGTGGTGAAGGAAATCCCATCACTAGATATAGGTTGCACTATGTCATCAACACTTTTGTCCTGTCACTGATTGTTAATAATCCTGCCTCACATGTCATGATTAATCTTCCCCATATCAATCCAGAATTAGCTTGACTATTTAATACCGTATTGCAAATAACACTTACAGGCTAATCGCATATTTTTCTCCTGAAAGTGAAGTTGTAGATTTGAGAAGAGCGTGTCATGTGACTGGATCCGAGTCACAGGAGTTCACTTGTGATGTTGAAGTAGAAGCAGAAACTGTGCATAAAGTAGCCTTGGCAGTGGAATGAACTTTACAATGCAACAGCAGGTTCCCTTGCTACTGATGTACAAACCAACCAAAGCTTAATACGTTGATCTAACACAGATATGGCAGGGAGCATTGGGAAAATTTGAGCATTACTGAAACTAATAATTGCAGCATTACTGTACCAACACTACAGAAATGCAGGTAACAATGAAATCATTTTTTAGCAAGAGTAAAATTTCATTAGCCTCCTATCTGAGAGCCATAAAATTTCTAGTGAGAGATTTCCAATGATTAACGCAACTCACATCCACTTTATTTTGAGCTGTATCATATTAATACATACAACTAAAACCTTACACTTTCCTGATAATGCATCCTCAGTTTGACATCTGCTCTTTTCAATTACAAAGAGCATCAACTTTAACCCTTTACCATTGTTTGGGTCCTTTTGGACCCATGTGGAGAGCGCGGCTGTTACCCATCTTTACTGTGTCATGCGGAGCTCGAAACTGCGAGTAGCTACCCGAAAATTCGGCCACAACAATGAGAGAGACAATAGTTTAAGTTCACGGGGTCAATGGCCTGCAGAAACTGATGCGGGGTGTGCTACGTCTGCTTTTCTGCCCACTCCCGAGGCGCCCAAATATGCCCCGATCGGAGCACAACGGCAAAGGTTAAGGGTGTGAATTTTTGTGCAAAGCAGTGGAGTATCAAGCATAAAGACCCATGATTTCCCCCATCATAATATTTCAATGATTCGAACAAAAACAATTCATCCAATCTGTATCAGAGCAAAAATGTCCACCAAAATGAAAACCAAAACAGTGTATTCAAAGTAAAACCCAGGCAAAGTTTCAGGTAGTTGCTGTATCCAGTGCCACTGTCATAGCTTTTGAAAAATTTGATCAATATCTAAAGAAGAGCAGGTTAAAGTGAGAAAAAATATCAAAGATATAGTTTTTGGTGGGAGGAAGTGGATGAAAGGGGGAAACAGAAGATAAACACCATTTGAACACCATTTAAATATCTCACCTGACACCTGTGGGGTAGCTCCAGTTTTTCTTCTATCTGTTGCCCAACTGTTATACTTGTGACTGGGGGTCATAGCTGGTGTGTCATCCACTCTTTTCTTTTTGCTGCTGGAGAGGACAAAATTTACTACGTGCAACTTTTGTTTCAGTATATCAGTTGTGAGTGGAACGGAGAAAGCCTAACTCCACCAGAAAGGGAAATGCACAGAAGACATATTAAAGGCATCTCCCTTGATTTGCAGTGCTGCATTTTTCAATGACACTACAGCTTAATTCTTTTACATCTATTATTGCACTCCCTCCCCCCACAGGTTTCAACAAGTTTTAGCATGAGTAAGGAAATGTCTCTTCAAATTGTAGTCAAGCTTGCAATTCAAAGGGAAACAAAAACAAAAACAAAAACTAAACTTGTTAGCTTTTAGCAATAAAACTTAACAAAAGACTATTTTGTGAAGGAGAGGTAGGGAGAGGGGGAATAAGAAAATTGAAACTTGTGAATTTGCAAGAAACTACAAAGCAACACTCTCAGCCTTAATTGCTAAAAATAGACATAAATCTGGCATCTCAGTAATGAAGAAGTCCAGGAGAACAAACCATATTGGTAGGTACATTTCTTTTGTACAAACTCACTCCTAACCAATATCTAGATTTTAATTCTTTTTCAATTACTGTGGGGTATACTGATATTGATGGCTACAACCATGTTTTGAAAAGTAAAAAAATCACTTTTTTTGTCAGTTTAACATAATATTCTAGGCTCTTTTAATTATTCTTTATAATTAAAATTGTTTGGAACATTATATTCAGTATTTCAGTGCCATTCCTCATTTAATGTACAAACATACTAAAATTGTGATTGTATTTGTTACAACTATACATGGAATGGACAATTCGCATTTCCACACAAAGCTTTTGTCTACTAATCATAAATACCAAAAGGGGGCACTTTGTAAGGTGAAAGTAAAAAAGTGCAAGGTTACTCAATACACTCTACATATCAGGCAACAAACAAACAGTGCCCCTGTTCTTTAAGTACGTACTTTACAATGAGTTTAATACACTTTGAACAATTATTCACAAAATGGGAATGACCTTATCTTGAACGTCAAAATACTTTTCTAATTGGAAAAGGCAAAGAAGGCCCACGTTCAAAGGAGCACTATTTCCTGTTAAGGAGTGACAAATGACCTTTTAGTGAGAGCAAATGCTTCAAACACTGAGGTAAATCATGTGAATATTCTTCTCTTTAAAATAATTTTTCCCCTTATTAAAGTTGCTCATCAAATTTGTTTGTGAAATTCACAAGTTTTCTAAACCTGCAAAGCTACCTTAGCTAAACATACTAATCACAAATAGTCAAACTTTATGACGATCAACATATCATAAATGCAAAACACTGCTTCAAGGGTGAGAAATTTACCATTCAATTTGGCTTTTAAGGATCAGTGATCAGAAGTTTTTAAAATGAGACACATGACTTTTGCCAGCAGGGGTACAATAGATGTACAGGAGCAAACATTTTAGACTTTAACTCTTCTTGTAAATTTCAAATGCAAAACTTGTCTAATTATGCTAATTGTAAGCAATGTTATGTGGTTAGTAACCTTCAAAACCTTTGTCAACTTGTTGATATGAGCTCAATATACCCCTTTAGAGGGGCTCATTGAGTTGATATCGATAACTTCATTAACGTGTTGAAGAGCACTACCACATGAAAAAGCTTATAATTAGACTGATAAGTCAAGTTTCATATCCTATAGTTACAGAAAACTTTTAATTTCAAATTTTGTGGTCAGGGTGCCTTATTTGAATGGTCTAGTGAATAATTTGAAAAAAAGTATCTGGCCAGAAATTTCTGACAACTAATATGAGCTGTTAAGTATACTTACTCACGAAACAAGTTTGACCACTTGTCAGTGGTATGTGGAGGAAACTTGACAGATTTGGAAAAATTTGTTGAATTTCAGGAACTAATTCAATGAGCCGCTTTAAGATGAGCAGTAGTACTGTATTAAAGTCATTTGCAAGCCGGGGTGGTCTCAAATAGCACAAAGCTATTAAAATTTTTACAAATGCGGTTCTCCAGGTAAGCACGTTTCCAACACTGGAACCCTTCTAAACTTCAAAATCTCTCTGGCATGGACTAACTAGTGAAAAATAAACTGCAACTAGCAGAATCAAGAAAATGATGCAGTCAAACTTGCAATCAAAGTAACTACCTCCTTACACTGTGGCCTGTCTACAAGTCTGTTCCAACATCATTTTAAATGTTTGCTGTTTTGCATAGTTTTGCACTCATTATTTGACGAACCACTTGAGATTTTCATGCAAATAAATTTGTGATAAACTGGTCCTTTTGTCTTTCTCCCATTGTAACTTGGAAGCTCATTTGTAAAATTGTCAAGACTACTAGTCTACTTCAAAATTGAAAGAATTTGTAAAGCATGGAAAGTGCTTCTGACTTTTTAAATTTATCAATGACTGCACACTGGACACCTTTGAAAACAACAAGTCACAATTCTTCATAAACAAAAACTTGTTATTTTTCACTTAAATTGCAAATAAGGAGAACCATCTTACTGCCTTTGTGAATTTGAACATTTGACTTACATCAATTTATTTTGATACTAGAAAACCTTGGGTCACCACAAGTTCAATATGTTTTTATAAGTACAACGAATCTTTTCAGTGTTATCGAGGATCGGGTGTCATTTTTTTTTTTTATTATATGTAACATGTATAAATACATCTTAAAGTAGACTTGCACAGGATATGAGAAGTGACAACTTCATGTATAGGTTTAAATTATCTTTCATAGTTTAATGTCAGGATCATCCATTTGTTTTTGCATCATTACAACAAAATGTATGTTGCTAGGAGACTTGTGATGAGTGTTTGCGGAAAAAAAAAATGAATTTAAGAGCCAGAGGTTCAAGAAGGAAAGAGGATCTGATGAAAGTATGACATTTTGCATGCTCATGAAAAAGATAAAAGGTACCAGCTTTTCATAAAACAAACAAAAAACTGAAATATTATGCTTTCCTGGAGTAATCAGTATGAACTACAGGTTTATATATTACCTGGTTCGACCAGACCTTTCTGATCTCGAACTACTAGGTTCTCTTCTAGTGGAACGGATACTGTCATCTCCATCTCTGACTGATCTTGCTGGGGAAGGGGTGTCCCATCCTGACCTCTTAAATGGTTTATCCTCATCCTCTTCCCAACTAGAACGAGATGGAGTTGAGATACCTGGGAGAAGAACAGAAAGATCAGATGAAGACAAAATTTCACTTTTCAGTGATGCATTCATTACATGTTGGATTGACATGTTTTTGTTACAGCTATTAATCCTAAAGACCATAAGTATTGAAGATATATTGCAGGTCAAATAGTCAAGCTGCAGTGGTAAGACACTGTACACATATTAAATAGTCACACTGTTTTAGGCAATGGACAGCAGCATGTCATGACTTAAGAAAATATCCTACAAAATCTAGGAACATTCCACCTACAGTTTTTTGCTATCTAGATTTAAGTTGTTGTGAGGTGTGACAAAGCCATGAATAGTGTGCATATGTGTTTATTGTTTTTTTCTGGGGGTTGGGGGTTTGAGATGTCATATACAAACAAAACTATTTGTACAATGTTTTAAGGATTCACATAATCCAACAGGCCTTGAATTTTGAGGCAGACCAACACTCACCTCAAATCACTGTGAGGAGTGTGAACATGGATTTTGAGCTCATACAAATCTATTTAACTTTAATAAAACAGCACACCTAGTACATTTGTTAATTTAATGTGATTTGTATCACACCTGAAGAAACTTAAACCCAAGGAACTCAAATTTCTATACCACACTTCTGGTCAATCAACCAAGCTCGCCCTGTATATTGAACATGCTATGGGTTCATAATTTGCCATTACTGTCTGTGGCCTTCAAGGATATGGCTCAACTTTTAATTCAGCAGCACCCAAAGCTCATTTTCCAGTTAAGGGTCACTGGAAAGTTATTCCTAATCCATTGCTAATGCAGAGTATCACGCACAACAGCAGTCTTTTGCTAGATTGCACCAAACCTTCAGCTGCATTTCTGTCACAGTGACAGATAAGTTTAAACAAAATAATGACAACTTACCTGTTGCAGCCTTAGAGCTCAATCTTTTCATATCACAGTTAGGATTTCTAGAGGAAATTTCAATTTCAAACTAAGCCATGTTCTTAAATGGATAATAAATGCATCATGGGAAGCTTGTCATCAGCTCATGATCATTATTGATTCACAAGAATGTATCTGTCATTAAATGTCCAACCAGGATCAAGACTTGGGTTAGCCATTTTTCAAGACCTCCATCTCTTTAATCACAAACCTATAAATTGGCATGAAGAGCAATGTGTTTGGTACAGTAATTCATGTCCAAATGCACATACCCTTCAAATCTTCAGGAAGACAGCCACACCTACATATCCACATACCTACAATATATTTTCTTAAAGTTGTCAGAAGTCTTTTTTAATCCTTTCTAAACAAAAGGAGGGTCATGTGTATTGATCTTGTGCTGTAGACTGGACAATAAAAACTGTTACCACAAACTGTTTCTTGATGAAGAAATATTGCACTTCAGTCTGCCTTTATGCAACCCTATTTTCATTTTATTGGTCTTAACACACAAGGTTCATGGTGTTATATGAATATACTGTGGGAAAATGAGAACAGCATGAGCTACTGTACCTGTATGTGCTGAATTGAACACAGTATGTGTATCCCACAAGTTCCACACAATTTGTTGGGGCATCAAATTAACAAGCTTTCTTATTAGTCTACTATGTGCTAGTGAAGCAAAATCACTGGCCTGGTTTACTGTTTCAAACAGAAGCCATCAGATATTCACAGCAGTTTAAAGACAACCTTATCATCCTGATTAAATTTTCCACTTTATGTTGAGTGCAACTGTATGATCTTAATGATGAGAAACTGCAAAGTGTAGTAACTGTGGGTGATAACTGTGACTGTGTTTATGCACATTCAAAATGACAAAATTCCATTGTCATGACTTTCCCATGGCTTTTTTTGGCTGATGTTTGCAGCATCTTTAAAAACAGTTAGATACCACATTTCCGTCTTTTTTCCACAAAATAATATATCTGAACATAAATGGAAGTCAGAACAGTATAAAGTCCATTCTATGAAATTTCCAAATTTTTCCAAAGACATTTTGAAAATTTGATCATTTTTCCTAACTTTCCAGGCCTGGAGATTAAAATTTCAGTTTTCCCCAACTTTGCAGGATTTCCAGGACCTGTAGAAACGCTGTAGTTGTCAAGGTAGCACCTTCAATATTCCATTTACAGTCATCATGCCCTAATTGTTAAAATGTAATTAAACTACTGTACAGTACCTCTTGAGATCCTTGGCGTACTGTACTCATCGTCATCTCTTGAGGGTGTCCTTTCCCAGTCACTACGATCACTACGTTGGCTGCGACTTGATCTCTCCCAATCCCTCTCTCGCCTCTCATAATTTCTGCCTTCCCTATCTCTGGACCTCTTTCTTTCTCTGTCATAATCACGGCTTTTTCGATCTAAAAGTAAAGATTAACTCTGTCCAATAAAACATGTGAGAAACCCACAGTTTGTAAGAAGAGAGATTAGAAGCTAAATACAAAGCAGTACTCCACCCCTCAAAACATATACTGAAGGCTGCATATCCTTTGAGCCTGACTGAACAGTGCAATTAAGGATGGGCAATATTAATTTATAGTAGAACTACTGTAGAATATATAGTACATAGTATTCATTGGTCAGTATTATTCATTGCCCTTGAGACCCTCAATAAATACTTACCCCCAATAAACCCTCATCCCCAATAAACCCTGACCCTCCCATAAACATTGCCTGAGCTCAACACTTCCAGCTAAATCTAATGTACAGTATGACGAGGGAGGTGTCTGAATGAACAATACGAACACTGAACTCTAAGCAAGAGGCAATCATTACTAATGTCTAATTGGGACAGTTCATTAGGTTAGTTCATTACAAACAGTGATTAATCTCAAACAGTCCCATGTAGTCCACTGCTTCCCCCTCCCCCCCATCAGTGAGCAGTAAGATTGTTTTCTTCAGATAGCAGAACAATTGATTTCCATATCTTTGCTTCTGCTTGGGTGACTTCCAGCTGTATTTGGTATTCATAAAAACCCAGGGTTCCCAACCAAATGCCTGATTTGCCAGGTATGTGGTTAGCAGCCCTCTACTAAAAGCAACTGTCTTCCTAAGGCTGATTCCCAAAATGCTAGATAATGTACAGTCAAAGTAATTGTACTTGTATGCATGTTTTCCAGCCTTTCATCATTTTTATATTAGGACTCACATCAACTTTAGGAGATTTCAGCATAAAAAATTTGTTTCATTTCTCCATCACAAAGTTACATTCTTTGTAATCAGAACATATTTCATCTTCCATTGTACTCTGTCTCTTTTTGAGACACTATACTTTAAATGGTCTTTGTCAATATTTGTAGTTGTAGTTAGATGATGTTTTACTGCTCAATTTCTAACCATTTAGTTTAAGTCTGGCAGGCCACGGTATTTTTTCCAGTTGTGGCTTGTTTTCCCTACTCCATTGCTTATGCCGAGCACCAAGCACAATGGCAGTAAGTTACATACTTGAAGTCTTGGAAGGCCAGGATCTAACTCTAAACCTCCTGGCTGCTTGGATCCTCTATACACTTCACCATGCAGTCCTTGTCAACAAAATGAAACTACTGTAGATACCAGAATGAGCAATGATGCACACCATACATGTACGTACAGTGAGCTGCTTCATTTAGAGTGCAGAACAAGTCAACTTACTAAATTACACATTTCTTTCTTAACATACCCATTCACAGATGCTTTCAATAAGCTTTCCACCCCTCCCCCCACTTTCGATATCCAATACCCTATACAAACAGCCATTATGGAAACTTGCAAATGTGACCATTTTCCATCTTCATTCATAGCTTCAAATTTCTTTAAATTACTTTAAAAAGGTTTTTCACCCCTTGTCCCTTTCCAATCTGACAAAACCACCTTGTGCCTGAATTCTTAAGAAAGGTCATGCAATGACCCATCTGCATGAGTCAAGCACCTAACTGAAATATTTTCCAAGTTTTTAAATTCCCCTCAAAAGTTAGATCTTCATTCAGATTGTCAAAAATGGTCAATATTACTACAATTTACATTAGATTAATAGGTAAAAGCTTTCAAACATCATTTTTTTGTAAATGCCACAGGGGCACCAATTTTTTCCTTTGCTGAAAAAAAATAGCTCATCTGATAGAGATGGGCCATTGATGGTGAATGAAGCAAGAAGAAAATATATGCTTTTTGGTTTTAAAAATATTCTTAAAAGAAATTCATGAGATATCAATCTTGATTTAAGTGTAAATATGAGCCACAGAATCTATTGGCTTAGTGTACTTTTTACACTTAAGTACTTTAATATTAAAGGGACATGCTGAGCTGGTAACCAAAACTTAAAATATTGTTGCAGGATACTACCAAATAAAATGCTTATTACTACCATAAATAGTCTCACATACAATTATTATGCATAAAGTGAAAATTTTCAATGTTTTGATATTTTGGATAATAAGGATTGTGTGCACAATTCTGAATAAGTGTCTAGTCAGTCTAACACATCTACTGACTGGTTATTTAGAATCCTTCACTCTGATTGGTTATCCACTGACTGGTTATTTTCCAACACACCTGCCATAATGATGATATGCAGAATCTACTAGCAACCATGAGTGGGCCCATAATTTTTGACAGCCATGCATATGATGACGGCACACACAATTATGCATTTTTGCATTCTGCGCACACTTCCACTTGGTTCTATTTGTTGGCTTTGTCTTGTTAAGAATGCGTGCACACTGATGCGTACGACACCATATAAGATATGTCTTGCATACTTACATGTGTGAGGAGAGCGCCAAGGCTTGCACCCATTCTGGACACAGAGATCAACTAACAAAGGAATGTGAGCTCCTTTATTTACTAGGTTTATGAGATGTGACATGGCGGAGTTAACACCATAAGGCCTACAAGTCAGGCACAAGTTAGACAAAGTAAATCCTAAAAAGAACATTTTATCGTTGGTGCAAAATGAAGAAACAAAATTTTGCTTTATTTAAACCCATTAGCTACTACCTCATGAATATTCATGCAGCAGGAGGAAAATGTCTAAGCTTACTATCATATGTTACTAGTACAGTATGCCATGAAAACTTGACAAGTTTAGGAAAGTTGGTGCATTTCACCAACCAACTCAATGTGCAGCTTTAACAGATATCCTTCTGTTTAAAATAAATGAAATTGCCTGTGTGACAGGTTTCAAGGCAGTCAAAACTGCCATTGCACTTTTATTTTGGTGATTCATGAAACCAGAAACCACACATACAAATCTAGTCTTGGGAGATTACTGTTCCATGAATTACAGTTCATTGTAGTGATACAACAGAGTGTTCAAATGTCACTATACAGTTAAGTGCAACCTCTTGAATGTTGAAATTACTCAATGCAATGTACATGTGTCCTGCAAAAGGTCAAGACAATCACCATTTTCTGAAGTTTCACTAGGCATGTAAGCAAAATTTAGTGGGCAGTTGTTAATTTTTAATCATATCAGAAAGATCAACCAAGGTTGGTCTTGAGTGTACACAAAATTTTGACAAATCTCAACTATCAGACAACAGGAAATGGCATTCCCTAGGCCTTCAAACACAACTTATTGGTTGTCATTATGAGCGTTTTACTGCAATGAACCATTTAAATTCAATACACAAAAAGAAAAAATGCAAACCGATCAAAATTTGCCTGCAATAGCCATATTTGGTGTGAAGAAGGGTTAGTTAGTTAGTTACATGGAGTGAAGAAGGGACAAAGTCGAGGGCTGTAAACCTAAGTTGGAATAGGGCCTTTTCATTGTTTTGTGAAGTGAAAAAAGTTTAACCCCTGCCCCATTCACCCATGAAATTTTCAAACTACAGTCAAGTATTTCCAAGTTAACATCACTTTCTGTCTGTAAAATTTGTGAAAATACTCTAAAATGAAGTCAGTCAAACTTCTTATATTTGTCTTTCTAGAAAAAACTTTGATATGTAAGAGGTCTAGTGCACTATGGGCCATAAAAATACAAAGAGTACATACTGAAATGACATTTCACTAATACTGTAGCTCATAATCTTTCTACAACTTATTTGGGACAACTAGGAATTAAGTTAAGAGTATTTTTTACCTGATGTTGGTGCAAAACAAATTGGACATACCGTTTTTGATTTTGATGAAAGAGAAACCTATGCAGTTGTTCTGGAGTGTATATGTGTGTAAGTGAGTGCATGAGTCTGTTACACTTGCTCACTGACACACTATCTCAAGAAGGGATACTACTGTATGATAGTTACTTTTGTGCTCATTGCCTTCATCTACGCACCTGTGCAATGACATCATCAGTATTTCCAAGGCTAATGTTATCAGGGATCACAGACTTCCTATACATGGGCAGAGCATACTGCACAGTGCATTGTTGCTACTGTACACGTGAGAAAAAGTGCACCAAGATGGCCGTCTGCTATAGTTTTGTATGAAAGTTTGGATTTGCTCAAGTAAATTAACCGATTTTGCAAGAAAGTAGGTCAGGCTAAAATTACTACACGTATTGCAGGAATATGATATTGTTAGCCATTCTAGTTTAACTTTTGTTTAAAATACTACAGAGTCATCATTAAATCATACAAATTATAGCTTCCAGGCAGCCATCTTGGTGCACCTTTTTTGCCTCAGTTGATGACGACCATCTACGGATAGGACGTATGTGTTTAATGCATGTCTTGTCCATGCATATAGAAAGTCTGAGAAGGGGATGCATACATGCTGTGCCTCCATGCATCACTGCATCAATCTCTAATGGTGCCCTCCATTTATGGATGGTAAATCGTTGTACTGTATAACCTGGGGACCGTTCCACAAAGAGTTACGCACAATCTTAAGTTTGATTCACCATACTTAAGCCAACAGTAAATCATACTTAAGATCGTGCGTAAGTCTTTGTGGAACGGGGCCCCGTTAATTAACAGTTCATTACCTCTGTCTTTGTGTCTTCTGTCATCATCTTTTGATGAAGCATACACAGCACCCCTACGTGCATCCCTTTCTCTCTTTCTCTGCCTCTCCAAAGCTTCCTTACTTACTCCCCCTGTATGAGTGGGGGTCTCAATTCTGGGGGATCTGTAGTGTCTACAAAAGGCAGAAAAAAAGCAAAAGTTGAAACAAAGAAACAATATATACAGTATGTAATAGAATATTGATGCACTACAAATATGACTTTCATATAAACTGTAGGCACCTGACTATGCAACTCATGAAATATTTTTTGTATGAATGACCTTTTGACCAAATGTCAACAGCAAAAATGAAATCATGTAACACAAGGACTATGTTAAAGTTCATTCAACCTTACCACATTAGACCAGCATTAAGGGATGCAAGGCAGCAACTTTTTTAGTAACTTGAACCTGACCTGGATCGTGATGATTGCTATCCTTGCCTATCAAGCAAACAGTGCAACAACCTTTTCAGAACTAAACGATCTTTGAATCTTGGTTCAAATCTAAAG
Organism: Holothuria scabra; assembly: GCA_037179385.1. Taxonomy (NCBI): domain Eukaryota; kingdom Metazoa; phylum Echinodermata; class Holothuroidea; order Aspidochirotida; family Holothuriidae; genus Holothuria; species Holothuria scabra. The sequence continues at coordinate 36,974,285 of CM074182.1, read as the reverse complement.
TAAACTAGAAATTTATTGTTTTAGAGATAGAACCTTTTTCATCAGTTTTTTAAAGTGCTTTGAGCTTTCTCAAGAAAAGTGCTATATATTGAATGAATGTATCATCATTTGGATCAGAATATTACTATTACTGTAAATTGCATGCTATATACTGTACTTAATACTGAAAAAATAAAGAGCATTTAACTAAAGATGGCACAGTACACAGAGGGCATTTCCCAAAGAGCATACATAACAAAAGTTTTTAATGAATGTGTATCATGCCACGGAACATGTCCAACAGTACATCACGAACGAATTCGAACAAAACAGTTATTGTATCCACTATGAACATTCAACATTTGGCACAGTAGTTTTAGCTATTATGCCCATTACATTGATGTCTAAAAGGATAATTTATGACTTTGGGTTCTGTTACAAAATGCATGGGTGGTCACTGATTGGTGGTAACCAGTTTTTGGGTTCCGTGATTTAATCACCAGGGGTCCACCACGCGATGGGGAACAATCCTTCCTGCAAATCTGAAGGCCTGTGTGAGATAACAGTTGTTGATATTTACTGTTCATGCCACCTATGGGTAAGTCTCCGACCCCTTAACCTCAACTTGGATGTACAATGTATTGTAGCAATGGCATCGTTACAGTACCATAAAATATCAAAGATTTAAACTGCTATACTGTCACTACAATTTTAAACTTATGTTTCTTGGTTCAGAATAATAGCCAATTCAAAATAAGTCAATACTTGCATGGGCCTTTTTTCCTGTAAGGAGAATTTCAATTACTGCATTTGCTGAACAACAATTATTTGGACCTGCCCAAACTTTTCAAAACTCATGCAATGCAACAGTCATGACTCTGGTATGCATTTATATTGTAACATGACAAAGCTTTTAACTGCTATTCAACATTGGTGAAACATGGGTTTTAAAGAGCAAGAGAAGTCTCCCCAATTCAAAGAAGAGTATTAAATTTTCCTGTTTCATAATTGGCTGTTGAAAGTCCTGTGACAACATTTATTCTCCTAAAATGTGAAATTTACCAGAAGCAATTGCTTGGTTTACCTTGAATATGGAATACTGAAGTCATAAAATATTATGAAAGACTCCTTGAGAGAAAGAAAAGGAACACTTTGAGACTTCTTTCAAACTATGTAAGTTTGACCTTGACCTTTACAGTCATTATTGATTCAGGTTATTTTCTTAACCTGTCATAAACATGAGAAAGACAGAGAGTGGAGGATGTGAAAAAGGTGGTTCATATTTCAGTATGCAACTTTAAAGGTCCAGTTCTCTCACCCCTAACAGTACCAATTCTCCTAACCTTCTTACTTAAGCCCCTCCCAAAATTGTCTGAAATTCATGCTCATCCAGATACAATCTCTGTTTATTGCTTCAAGGTGAGTAAAGGAAAACTCAATTTATAAAATCAAAACACTCTCAGTACCATTCATGCTGTGTAATTTAAGCTTTCATGCTCTGCATTGTTTGAATTAGCTGTCAATCAAAGGGCTGAGCCAATTGAGAATTTCGGTACCCCTGTACCAAAATTGTAGTTTGGGATGAGAGGTTTGGCCCTTTAAAGTTGAAGATTTCAACTGGGAGACACTGTAAAAATAAACTGTACTGCATCTCAGTAATTGGTCAGGAAGGGCATGCATGAAAAACACCACACAACAGTTCTACAAATTAGCCTTTAATACTGGCATGACAAAGTCTGAAAGTTCAGTAGAAACAGTAAAATCTGGTAGTCTTTGTACATATTGCAAACAAAAAGCAATCCCTGAGTGCATTTCCCTCTCATAAGTCAGTTTAGTTATTTGTTTTTTTTTTTTGGGGGGGGGGGTGGCTATGCACATGTGCTAATCCTCCGATTAGTCAGGATTTAAACAACCAAATCCCATACCTACACCACATATTCCAAAACTTGAATTTGCATATTGCTGTGCTTCAGGTATACAGAAGAAAATTGCATTTTTGAAATAAATAGTAACAAAAATAGAGCTTAATTGGCGAGATTTCCGAATTTCATGCAAAAAGAGTTGGAAAAACCAAACTACTGTACAGCTGACTGGTACAGTACCAAAAATGGCAAATTTCTTGTTTTTCACTTTTCAGAGCCAGAGGATCAATCCCCCCTGCCCCTCACCTTGTAGCTACAGTATGCCACTGCTACTATACCATACAGTACAAAATTCAATGTCCTAAAAATGAACAATGCTGTACGTTTGAACTCTCTGTGGTTACATTTCATAGGCTATATAGCTGGTATACACAGGTAGAATAAAAATCAACAATTCCTTCAATTTCCTTCCTCTCGGGTCTGTAACATAATCTGCACCAAATGTTAAGTCTGTGTGATTGAGAAGGATACTCTTCGACTGAGAAGGGTGTGATTTTTGTTCCTGACAATCAAGAAATCAAAAGCTCGTCTATCCTGACAATTTGTACCTAATTTCAGCCAAAGTAATTTGAACCATCACCTTGTCCTCTGGGTACATACAGGGCAAGTGTAAAACGAACCATTCCCTATTCCTGTCAAAGACTGAGTGGATCTTGACATATGACACTCAACGAAACATCCCAAGTTTAAAAAAAAACCTATGAAGTAAAGGCATAATTGTGGCCAAAATGGACAGGTACCACAGGACAATCACTAGACAGTTCTGAATGGCATTCAACAGTGCAGGGAACTTTCAGGACTTCAAAATTAGCCTTCCGGTATTTCTGAAAGACAAATGAAAATCTGCAATGTGTCCTTTAGGGGTTACAGTGTTTTATATGAAAAAGGAAAAGAAAATTTACAAAGTGATACCCAACAGCAATATTGAAACAAAGTACATTTCTCTATACACTTTACACAGAAAGGAGCAACATTCTTTTGCCAAAGTTAAGAGTAATCATTAAAATAATGACTATTTGTTCAAGGAGTGGAAAGGACATCCACACAAAAAAAAAATAAATAAATACAAAACAAGCTAAAAAGTATATGAAATGTCAATTTTAAAAAAATTAGAAACCAACACATAGGCCTACCCCAACTTATCAATTTTCAACACTTGGTTTTAAAGGACCAATCCTCTCACCCCAAACTACAATTCTTATAGGGGTTTACCAAAATTTTCAATTGGCTCAGCTTTTTGATTGACAGCTAATTCAAACAATGCAGAGTACCAAAGCTTATATTTCACAGAATGAACTGTACTGAGGGTGTTTTGATTATACATATTGAGTTTCTTTATACAGTACTCACCCTGAAGTAATAAAGTGAGATTGAGTCTGGATGAGGATGAATTTCAGACAATTGTAGGAGAGGCTTAAGTAAGAATGTTGAAGAATTGGTAGTGTTTGGGGTGAGAGAATTGGGCCTTTAAGGTATAATACAGCTGTGCATCAGATCTAATCATTTGAAAAGTTTCTCTGCTATAACATACTGTATAAGTTAAAGTACTGTACATTATCAAGATGTTACTGTTCATAATCTTCCCGCTCAACAAAAGGTGAATTTAACAAACTTTCACGAACAAAGTTAGGTCAGTTGTCAAACTTTTGCCTGCAGGACATTGTACCAACGCAATCATGGTTTTCCTTGAGTAATGGAACAAGACACGATACAGCACAGTAAGACAGTTCTGGTTTAATGGTAGCATGGGAGTCAATTTTAGGGCATAGGGGGAACATGTCCCCCTTTGAGTATAGATTGAGGGGGATGAATGGCAGTCCTCAGGAGAGCAATGGACTGAAAAAAAGTAACAACTTTTTGATTGCAACTGTCAGAAAATCTTGAAGTGGCAATCAGTCTGTTTTTACAATTTTTTTCACAACACTTATTCTGCACTAAAGTACATTTGTATACTGACTTAAACTAACAAAATTTGATGTCATCATGGTTTAATTGGTTACAATGTAGTGGCAAGGGCAGGCTATCCAGTCTTGCATCTGTGTCGAATTTTTCCATCCAACAAATATTCAGAAATTTTCATTAAGCAGTAACTTAAAACAAAAGGAACGTTTCCTGAAAGGCTTCTTTAATGTTTCTATTTCATTTAAAAACCACTTAAAAAGGAAAATTGAGGTGCTGGGACCAAATTTATATTCTTTGTTAAACTCTGATTGCTTCTTTTAAATATTGTGCACTGTACAGGTCTGAAGTACCTTACAGTAAGTATCTGAAGTAGAATTCCTGCACCGGTTTTTGAAAAAATTTGATAGAAAGATCTGTTTCTGTCCCAACAGAAAAATGTATGAACTACTGCCATGGAAGTACTCTCTCATCATACTTGTATTTAGCCTGAAGGAAATAAGTACTGTAGTGTCTATTTACCAAGTCTCAGTCTACCTGAATTTAGAAAAAAAAAATACAATAAAATTATTGCCCCATGATTTAAAGTAGCCAACCCAAAATTAGGATACTAGTTCAGACTGCATTTTCTCTCTTTGTACAGTAAATATCTAATAAATTCGGGTGGGGGGAGGGGGGAGCTATTTTTAGCCTACTGTAATTGACTTGATCATTTGAGGAAGAAGTACTTTAGGTGTAGGGTTGAAGAGACAGAGGGGAGAAGGCTAGGGGCTTTGGTCCCCAACTTTTTATGCTGTATGCATTTTGGGCCGCATCTCATTGTTATCACTGTATATTGTTGAGTTCACACATTGGGCCACTTTAGTGATTAGCCCTCAAAATTCAAGATTTGCTATGCTGCCCTTGTAGGAATGTAATACTGAATCATTTATGTTAGGCAGTCATTTATCTAACTGGCAGTTACTGCCAATTCACTTCTGTATTTCCAGTACTCAACTGCCCATACTGTCCAGTTTGATAAAAAGGCTCTCCCCAAATTTTGATTCACGTAACTTGTTAAATTCAGGTTAACAACAAAGACCATATATGAGCACAGTGTAATGCACTATTGCACAGTGTAATGCACCATGAAATTAATGCAACTGATGCATGAGGGCACAGCTCCAGTGTATGTCTTAGTGAAAGGGATAGCTCAGGAGATTGGCGAGGCATTTAACCACGGAGTACAGGCTCCTTCCAGGCCTTGAGTTCTAGATTCTTCAGGTGTACTACAAATCACATCCCTTTAAAAAGTATGGAGGGTGGTACAATAGGTGAGCTGTTCTCTTAAACTCTAATAGATTTAGGCCTATGAGTTCAAAATCCTCAGCTACAGTGTACAGTAGGTGTGCAAAAAATTGCACACCTCTCAGTGATTGGAGGTGAATGATGGTGTGCAATCACACTTGCATGCCTACCCTCCCCCTTTCTGGTAATGCCTATGTCCACTATTAATTGACTGCCAATGTCCTCTCATCATAGACTTCTTTGAAACATTTTTACAGTAATTTTGAAACTGCTGACTTCACCAAAATTTAAAACATTCTTTAACACTTCTTGATAATTGTTTTAGAAATAATTGTTTTAGAAATGTTCCTAAAAATATTGTATGTTTAATATGCTGATCAATTCAAAATACTGTACAGCACTATACATAGTCATATTTGTCATCTTTCATTTTTTTCCCTTTTTAAAATTCTTGGTAAACTGAAAATAACTTTGCATGTATCATTTTTATTGCCTTACAGAGTGTCTTCACACTACAGTATGTCACTATTGGTAAAGCCACACCCATTCCTGGGCAAAAATCACGTGTTTCAATGCAACAGTCACCTATGGGCCATCAGCTATTTCTCAGGAACTATACACTAGCTAGCCTACTTTTTGCCCATCAAAAGGTTTGTGACATTCAAGTGAAAGCACTTACACCTGTCCAAAGAATGAAAAAGAATGAATTGGCACTGAAAAATGAAACTTACTCAAATAGTACAATGTACTGTACAATGCCATGCTACTGTACTGTATACCCAAGTGTGCACCCAGCATTTACTATACAGTATAAAATGCAGACTTTATAGACTCACAGTATACATCTATATTGTCATTCATGTAGTGTCTAGATGATCTTAACCTGGGAATTTCCTTCAAGATGTGGGACATGACCTCCACTTCTTCACCTTACCTACTTTTGAGGACCTTTATTGTAAAATGTACCAGGTATGCAGTAATTTATGATATGGCCAGTGCACAGTTAGAGTAGCACCAAATGCAGTCATACATCAATTTCATAAATTTGACTGACTTCTGTATGCAATTGAAAACGACTTTGCACACAAATTACCAGACTGGTTTTTGCATTTAAAGTGTTCAGAAAACATTCATATATTTGGCAGCTCAATATTACAGTTATTGTGAGTGAAATAGGGTTACAGTACGGCTTCAAAAGGATACCACTACAAAAAGTATGTACATTGCTGTTTGAAGAGGGGATGCATGCAGGGAATACTGTACCCCATATAGACAAATCTGATCAGCACTTATGTTTAGTGACGTAAGCAGCCATTAGTAGGGTCCATCAAACTTAGTTCGCCTTCACTTATTGTTTACGTTAATTTCAAACCCTTATATCCAATGAAATTGAGGGAATCAAGATGATTCAGTGTACAACCACCAATAATACAGGAAAGCAAGGAAATGAAAAGACTAAAGGTAATGGACACCACTTCTGTCCCACTTAAATCAGACCATCACTTGACTGTCCGGATTTGTCTATAGGGTAAAGAGACAACTGAAGAGAAAACTGAAGAAAGATGAATAGGCTGATTATCATCCTGGATAGAATCAGGTTAGTAGGTGTCTATTCAATTCAGTTTGAGACTGACTTACATGAAGTATATACAGATACTTTACTGTGTATGCTCCTCACACCCCTAGATCCAGCCATGACCATTCCCTATTACTGTATGCCTTTGTTTGCTGAACTTTAGCCAGCAAAATTGCTTTTACATGCTGCATAAACAGACTGGTACGCTAAGTCCCAAGTTCCACAGCAATGTACTGTATGCACCCTGTGGTTATCGTCTTAAATTCTCCCTTAAAGTCACATTCTTCAACAGTTCTTTCTTCATTACTTGTCCATCAGGTTAGCTGTTTCTTCCGCTACAGTAGTTGGCTGCATTTTTATCTTCTTGTCCAGTTATATGCCTTTCAACTGCTTTGATTTATAGGGCATCTTTGAGGAGGTACTGTACTTGCCCCGAAGGCTACGTTAACGTTTAGCATTGTACCTGCCGAAGAAACTTATACAGTACCCCTCCTGGACTCTGATGTAGGGGATTTATGAAGGCCTGCTACCCCAATCATAAAATTAACTAAAATAGAAGACTTCTTGTCAAAATGGCAATAAATATAACTATGCAAATGATACTCTTGAACAAGTGAACATTTTTCCTTTTGAGTAAAAAATGTAAGTCATTTTTCATTTTCTTTATTATAATTTCAAGTCTTTTCATTCACTACATATGTACACTTTGAGGACGTCATTACAGATGAGAAAGTTTGATCACAAGCCAACAATATATACACTGTACATTACTTAACTTTTATAGTGTTCTTATACAAACTGTTGGCCCATCAAACTCGTTTCCCTATTTTTAGAAGAAAATGCAACACAATTTCCGATTTCACAGCGTGTTTGGTCTAACGGTAAGAGCATCTGCCTCTCACATGGAAGGCCCGGGTTCACTTCCCAGGTCTGGTCATACCAAAGACTCTAAAAAAGGAACCAACTGCCGTTGTGCGTAATGCTCCGCATAAGCAATGGAGTAAGGAAAACAATCTAGTGAGCCACAACTGGAAAAAAGGCTGCGGCCAGTTTGACTGGAACCAATGGGTTGGAAACTGGGCCGTTAAACTCTATCTAACTCTAACTCCACCAAAAGAGCGTGTGCAACCTCCATAATTGAATAAAAGGCCTGCCAGAATGTCAACAAAACATACAAATGAATTTACCTCTCATGTGACTTCTTTTTCCTATCATGACTCCTATCCTCTTCATCTTCAATTTCATCCTCTTCCTCTTCTTTGTAAGATTCCACCTTTGACCTCTTCTCACCCTGTAGTTCATCTAGCTGTGCATCTTTTAGCTGTCTCTTTTTCTGAGCCAAAATATCAAGACCAAGGAGAGACCCTCTTGGGAGAAGTGGTTTCTTAAAGTCATCTTTAGCAGAAGAAGTTTCCTTAGACTTTTTCTTCACAACAAGTCCACCTGTTTGAATGGTTGTGCCCTCAAGTCGATGGAGGGATCCACTGTCTGCCATTCAACTTGAAGTTCCTTGCACTTTTTAATGAAAAAGGAAAAAAAAAATAAATAGTTACTGGACACATGGACAACAATGCTGGGAAGGGAACGGAGGTACACTCCCGCAACATTTTAGAAATCACTTATTGACTTTCATTTTTCACACAATTTTTTTAAAACACAGTTACCGTATGTCCCTTCCTGCTCCCCAAATATTAAAAGCAAATTCAGTAGTCACCCTTGACTGCAAAACTACAGTCTGTGGGAGAAGAGAAAAAGAGGAAATGCTTACAATGTTGCCTATTAACTGTGTTACTATACCACTCCAGTTCATGCAGACATAGTCCAGGACAACAAACTTTGCAGTAACTCTCAAATATCTTGCACAGCAAACCTTTCCACTTTGAAAAAATTTGTTAATAACTGAGTATTTTCAGCATTTTCAAAATTTCATGAAGATGGGGAATTATTACTAAATAGTTGTTTCCTATAGTACTTAAATAACTGCTTACCAGAATGATAAATGCAAAAGAAATTACAGGGCTACACACTGTATATTGTTGTGGTACTGTAATCCCAGGAGATAAAAAATCAGTTACAATAGTTTAGTTACTAGTTAGATGAAGTTTTATGGCCCAGTTTCTTACCAACCAGTTAAAGTCAAACTGGCTTTTTTCAGTTGTGGATCACTGACTTGTTTTCCCTACTCCATTGCTTATGCTGAGCATTAAGCACAATGGCAGTAGGTTCCATTTCTAAAACCTTTGATATGACCCGGCCACGTAAATGAGAAAAGGTCCACAGGACTGAAAGTACCATAAGAAAAGGTTCATGAGAACAAAAATGTGAAATGTTTGCAAAATGGAATAAAGGTTCACAAGACCTACAATAAGAGCTGGCTCTTGTTTGCCATGGTCACTATGATGCCCTTGAGTTCCCAAACCTATGAATTTTACATACTGTGCCATGATGTGTGTATGGCAAACAGTACCAAGAACAACTTACAAACATTGATTGTTTACAGTGAAATGAAGATTTCAAGTGAAGCAACTGTTGTGCTGCAAATGTGTGTGAATATTGCATAGTGCTGCTGACTGGTTTGCCTTGTTGCAGCTGATTAGTTTGCAGGGCTGGCAGCTTAAAGATTCAAACTTAGCCCAGAGGATACAGTAAATCTCCAATGCAGAGTAAGCTTTCCATTCTGGGCTATGCAATTTTACATAAGTGAATGTCATATACAGTAAAGCAGGCCTACTGTAATCCTACAGTTTATGCTGAAACTGAAACTTTGAACAGATTCTTAATGAATCCTGGCATCATACCATTAAAGAAGAACTGGCCACTCTCTTGTTTGTTTGCTACAGAATCCACAAGAATCCCCCTAAAATTTTGAACAGTGATACAGTAGTCATTCTTAGGTGCTGTTCACACTTACAGTATGAATACTGTAGGTGTACATTACTGTCGGTCCTACAGTACACCTACTGTAGATTGTTTTTTACCTAGAAGTTGTTGAATTAGCTTTTCAGTACCAAATACAAAACTTGGTCTCTTTAAACCAGGGTTGTCTGGGCCACTGCAAGGTTTCATTTGGCCTGGCAGAAAAAATCTACAGTGTGACATTCTATAGTGAGCAGATTTATAGACAACAAATTTAGGCTACATTGTCTGCTACTGCATGTAGTCAAGCAGCTCACTGGATCAACCATTCCAATCTGTGATTGATGTCTCTTTGCATGTTCTTGAAAAATTTTTGTTTTGACATTACTGTACATACTGTACCTCAATTGATTTTACCATCAGTGTATTAAAACAGGAAACCAACAGTGTCAAATTTACAAATCTAGTATCAGCGTTTTTTCCATTAAAATGATCTGTTTAAAACTCTTAAATCCTAAAATACAGTAAGTTCTAATATGCACAGTATTGTATTTTTAAGCAGCATTTGAAGGTCCTTTTGGAATGTCTATGGTATACAACACTAATTCTATTTTTGCATTAAAGTAATACAGATGCACTGTAAATCACTGTAAAAACAGATTAAATGTTCCCAATGTAAAACTACATTTAGGGGGGTTCTTTGCAACTATTAATTTATCAAATGTTCTGCTGCAATTTTCCCTGAAATATTTGAAAGTAAACATCTCGATACTTTTTTCCCGAAGTATATACTGTACTGTAGTCACTACAAAATGAAATTTTTGTCCACTTCAAACAGCTATGTAAGTAGAAAAGTACTTAAAGTTTTAAGAAGATAGTTTCAGTTATATGGGACATAGCAGAACACCAACGTTAATGAGGTATCTAGAGTTAACACCACTTCAATCCTGTTGCCCTAAATTATGCAATACCCATTCCAAAGATGATCATAAAGTACGTGTAGCTCCTACAGTTCTTTCAACAAGCTTGCACGTCATTTTTCACCATCATCATCGAAATAAGATGTTGTTGGTCAAAGGCCATTTTGTTAATGAATCAGCCACTGTAGTAAAACTGATCCCTCTGCCTTGAAGTTAAAGTGAAAATTGCTTTGATACAGTACCAAAATGGCTGAACAAAACTGTGCAAATATGCTTTTGGTGTATCATTGAACAAGTACAGTACTGTAAGCCATATCCTCGTGATCATGATTAACCTCAGTATCATTATCACCTCAGAGGCCCCACACCCTCCAAAACTTTCTGTAAAAAGGTCTAGTACAAGCATGAAAAGACTTAGGATTTAGCTTTAAGGGCCAAACATCTCACCCCAAACTACAATTTTGGTACCCGGGTACTGAAATTCTCAATTGGCTCAGCTCTTTGACTGACAGGTAAGTTAAACAATGCAGAGTGCCAAAGCTTTTATTACACAGCATGAACAGTACTCAGAGTGTTTTGATTACAGAAATTGAGTTTTTCTATATTCACCCTGAAGCAATAAACTGAGATTGTGTCTGGATGAGGATGAATTTCAGACAATTGTGGGAGGGGTTTCAGTAAGAAGGTTAGGAAAATTGGTACTGTTTGGGGTCCTTAGTCAACTGTCTTTCAAATTTAGTTTAAGTGTCAGTAACCAAATGTTTATGTACATTAGTTCCTGTTCCTTCTGGACTGCAAAATCGAGAATTTTTACACTAACAATGTAGTGACATCAATACTTCCCAGTGGTTCTAAGAATCTTCCTAGATATCCAAGTTGGCCTATTTCTACTCACAGCTTTCTCAAGTGGAATTCCATGCCTCAGCTGGACCTACTGTACTGCACTGTAAGTGGGACAAACAAGAAGTCCAATCAATTGCCAATTGATAGCTTCTTAACTGGGTTAAGTTAGTCTTGCTGAAATCTAAAACAGTTTTGTCACTACTGATCTTAATTTTTGCTGAGGCAAGGTACTGTAGCTCAAAACTTACGGTATACTGTACTGTAAAGTTTTGGTCACTAGACCCCACGTTACCACCACTAGCTACATTTTAATCATGTTTTCATCTATGCTTAGTATCAGATCAAGACAGTTACAGTATCACCACAAGTGGAAAACAGAACATGGTTGGTGAGGAAACAATCAGACACTACCTCAAGAAAATCTCTCCATATGACTCACAAGTATTAGAAATCCAATCAATATCTGGAAAATTTAAGTCCCCAAACACAACAACCCTTGTAGTAAAGACTTTCTAAAGACTTTGAAACAAACTGTTATTTTTATCAGCACAGGAATTTGGTATGGGAAGAATGATATGTACCAAAGGGCAATCATTGGAATTTCATTCCCAAGGTTTAAGCTAAGTTCACACCACAAGCAGCCAGAAAACCCAAAGGAAAACTTGTTAGTAACTTCAACACAATTGATGCCATCCTTAATAAACAATAAATCCCCTCCACCCTACCAACTACACTCTACAGTATCTGTTCTATCTTTACCATGAACTTTTATAACCAGGTACCTGAATTTCAGGATCAATTGCTGACCTCACTATAAGGCCTGGAGTACCCAGCTCCCGTTGAAAGTCGAAACATCAACTCCATAGAACAGGAAAATAGGACCCTCTCAGCTCTTAATCAAAAATAATTGTCTTCAGTCAAAACTCCAAGAGAGCTTTCACAGAGTACATAATAGTTAAAAGGAGTCAACAAGTGCAACACAACTAAAACAAAAAAGTGCAACTCAAACTGGAGCTAAATTGATAGGCTATAATGACCTAACTGTTAGGCTTGTAACATAGAGACAAAATCACAAATCCCCTGCCTGACTGCCCGGACAAGTAAAAAAATCACGTGGGCAACTACCATGCTCAATGTTGCAGCCTGCCAGGCAAGTACCCCCAGACTTAAATTTTTGAGTTGCATAAAATGGAATTTGTACTTTAAGACATTAAAAATTATATCTACTCAACAAATTTGAATTGGACAAGTAGATACTTATGCGGGCAAGTAGACTGAGGAAGCAGCTAGCCCATTGGACAAGTACAGAAAAAAGAATTTGTTGAAGCCTGTCACAAACACTAATGCTAGTGACAAGAGCAAGTAAAAATAAATGACAAAATGGCCCTAAAGAGTTGACTAGCCAAGGACCGATATGTTTGCCCATGGGTCTTTGATCCAGTTTAAGTGTTATACTATGCTAGTACTAGGAGTAGGAGAGCAGGGGGTCCCTTAGTTTCCGCCCTCGGTAGTTTCTGCCGTTACTTTCCGCCCCTAAAAATCTTGGGGCAGAAAGTAATGTTTGAACTAACGTGTGATAAAAATAACTGTCAACTTCAAATTTCAAATCAACGTACAAGGAAACAATGAAATTTATGGCTAGGCCTAAAACTTTTTCGGTATCCTCATCAAAAATCATCAAAAAAAATGAATTTTACAACCTTTTTTCTAAACGTTAAGCCTAGTCACGGACTTGTATTTTTTTACATATAAGTAGTCCGCTAATCTATAGGTAGACTTATGCTGAATGTGTGAACAGTTGTTCACAGCACTGAATACCACATACCTGTACGTAAGTACGTATAAGTATACTAAAGTCTACAGGGAGAATGTTGCTTGAAAAGACGTCAACATGGCTGTAACGGGTGTCACATTGAATAGTAAAAGACATCGATGAAGTTTGAAACTTGAAGGAAAAGTTGATGGAATCTTCATTTGATAAAAGTATCACTGATATTACATTCCATTCCATTATTTTCTGCCTCCCAAAAAGATGTTTTCTGCTAAAAATAAAGGGGGCGGAAAACACCGTTTTTGAAGGGCGGAAAGTAGCGAGGGCGGAAACTAACTGTAACCCAAGGTTGTAAGCATAGCCTAGGCCTAACTTTAATAGGCCTACCTAGCCTAGCCCTTGAACAGGGCTGTGTGTTACGTTACATGGCCCAAGCTCATTACACTCCACATCACAGCCCTTGCCCCGCTAACACAGGGAATCCCATCACTAGGCGACCTCAGCCAGGGTCGTCATCTCTCACGTTCACAAATTCCTGTTTTCTCACCAAACTTTACACAGATGACCTCTGCCACCGCATCCACCTTTCTGCATAAGCTGTTCCACCAGATTCGATGTAATAATGGTGTATTTTCCCTCGAAAAATTGAACGTAACACTAACTCAATGCGCCATGTTTGCAAGCTTTCGAAAGTAGTCGGTCTTCGATCCTACTAAACCACGCGCTGGAATGCCTTGTGTACCCAGGCATGTGCTGACACGCTGGATGTTAATTTAGTTAATGCTGATATTAATTTCATTAAATGCTATCATTAATCATGTTATCATTACTGATTAGGATGTAAAATACAAAGGACCATTGCGCCAATTTTTTACTTTTGTTCGCAAAATGTTGCTAATCATTACACATGTTAGAATGGATCCCTGAGTTTTCCACCAGTTCCCCGAAATGCCATGTGCTGTCGTACAACTGAGTTCCACGCGCTGCCGTACAAATTGTACGGCAGTGCATTGAACTTGAGACAGGACGTAGTAGCGGGTGTCAGCGCGCGGAATAGTAAGACTCGTCGTCTTCGTGATATCCACTTTGGGGTCAAAGATCTTACCATGGGTTTCCACTTATTCAAAAATTTTTCACACTTAGAGAAATTTCGACAACGTTTCATCAATTTCAAAAACACTCAGAAGCTTTAAATACGAAACAAGAATTTTTTATATGAAATTTGAATTCATTAGGTGCAATGATCTTTTAAGTCATTGATTTGGTGAAATGGTTACAACATTCTAGGAATGATTTCTGACTATGTAGTAACACTTATTGTACGAGGGCTCATTCAAACGACAGAGTTTCTAACCAGAATCAAAGTGTCATTTTGCTGCATTTTGACCTCAGACTGTCCATGAAACCGATTTCTTGCTAACTTTTCGATTGAAAGTCACTTGCACATCATTTTGTGGTAACATAAGTTCGATGTGTGTAATATTTACCAGTTTAGAACGTATTTTATTCTGAAAGCCTAATGATGGGATTCCCTGTGTTAGCGGGGCAAGGGCTGTGATGTGGAGTGTAATGAGCTTAGGCCATGTAACGTAACACACAGCCCTGTTCAAGGGCTATACCTAGCCTAGCGAGTTCACACATTCACCTAGGCAAATCAATACACGTACCAGATCCGCGACGCTACGAAATGTTGGGAAAGATGATTTCAGATATGCAAACCGTTCCCCTCGAATGGGTGCTACTGGAACAAGATACGTGACGCTTATGTATTTAACCAGAGTCCTGAAGGCAGATATAAATCATAAACATTGGATTTGCATTTTATTTTGAAGATACTATAACGATAATTTTGAGAGTCATCGTTGCTCAGTTGCAGTAGAACAGAAAAATTGTGAAGTGTTATAGGTAGCAACGCACTAAGTCAAGTGTTCTTAAGAGGAAAAATATTGAAGTGCCAAATTTGTTTTATTCTGAACCGTCTGCAATTCTGTCTGCGTCCCCTCTTACCCGCATCTCATGATGAGAAAGAAATATGAGATACAGGCGATCATGAACAGTACAGAATCTTTTGTTATTGTGTACATGTTCTCTTATGTATAAAGATATATATAAATATATATATATATATAAATATATATATATATATATATATATATATATATATATATATATATATATATATATATATATATATATATATATATATATATATATATATATATATATATATATATATATATATATATTTATATATATATATATATATATACCTACTATACCTATAAATATATATATATATATAAGGTCGAAATGCTGCGGAGCACTGTTGAAATGTGTAGGTCGAAAAGAGGTAGTAAAAAGTGCTTAAAAGTTTGCGGAAAACTCCACGACGTTTCGGGTATAAACCCTTCATCAGGTGGCAAAAACCAAACTGAACAACCAACAGTAACAATTGGACACGACAAACATCAAATCCGAAGCGATCGCTGTAAAAACAGAACCGGACGAAAGTGACTCTCAGAAAACATGAGTGCGAAGGATGAAACACAAATCAAAAAATGAAAAAGAGCGTCCTGGATGAAAAAATGCACGTAAATATCGAACATGTTCTTAAAAAAGGGAAAACAGGAGACAAAAACTAGCTCCGGAAAAAAAAATTGTGAATAAGGCCTACACAGAAAAAAAACGAGCACGAACGGGTAAGTGTAAAAGGAGTAAAAACTGGTACAAAAAGGGGGTGAATATTACAAAAGGTCAATTCCAACGTTAAGCCCGTGTGGAGCGAGAGTACCTAGCCTCATGATCAGTCGGTTTTCAGCACTAAGGCGGTCACGATCGGAGCCTCGGCACATTACAGCTGCCGTAACGGTTAAATGCTGTATTGAACAAGGTGAAGGGGAATTGAAATGTGTAGCCACCGGGTATCCATGGAGATTCTGTTTGATGGACCTAAGGTGCTCGGTGACTCGATCCGCGAGGCGGCGCTTGGTCTCTCCCACATACAACGAGTTACATCTCCCACAAGCTAAAATATAAACTACATTAGAGGAAATGCAGGAGAATCTTTTTTTGACAATGAAGCTATTGCCGTTGGGGCCTGAAATGTTGACGAGGTCGTGTTTGCCAACAACTGGGCATGTATTACACCTCGGACGGTTACAGGGAAAGATACCAGGGGTGTCGTCGAAAGAATTGAGTGGGTGGGAAGCCCGAACTAAATGGTTGGCTAAATTTTTCTCAACTCTAAAAGCAGTGATGGGGGGTTCCGGGAAAACATCACGGGTTGAGGGGTCTTGTCGGAGCGACTCTACATTTTTGTAGATAGCGCGTAAAATAGGACGGACCGAAGGGTGATATGAAATAACCAATGGAATACGTAGATTTGAACCAGATTTGTTCTTTTTCTCCAAGGCTACCTCTCTGCTGGTTCCTTGAATTCTGCGCAGGGCATTAGAGAGGATTTGGGCAGGGTAATGGCGTTTTTCAAAAAAGGATAAAATTTCTTCAGAGGCAGTGGAAAAATCAGAATCCTCCGAACATATTCGCCTGGCTCGCAGCAGCTGGGAATAAGGGATAGATTTAGTGCAGGATTTGGGATGGTTGGAAGGGTACAATAGGTAGTTATGCGAGTCGGTTGGCTTAAAGAGTAGGTTTGAGGTCATTGTACGGTTGTTAATGGACAGTTTAAGGTCGAGAAATACAACAGATGAGTCCGAGATACAATGGGTAAATTTCAAAAAAGGGGCAAAAGGAATTAACAAAGTCGATAAAGGTTTCTAAATCACGGCGGGATCCAGTGGCAACTCCTACAATATCATCAATATACCTTTTGTAAAGTATAGGTCGGGGCCCGGTGTACTGAGAAAATAGTTGTTCTTCAAAGTGACCCATGGTCAAACAGGCAACAGAAGGACCCATTTTGGTTCCCATAGCCACTCCTTTAACTTGGCGGAAAAAGCGCCCATTAAACTGAAAACAATTTTGTGTGAGAACAAGTTCCGCCAGACGTAGGAAGGTGTCAGTCGGTATTAGGGGATCACGCCGTTTGTCTAGGTAGTAACGGATAGCTGTTAAGGCAGCATCATGAAGAATGGACGTGCAGAGGCTGGACACATCCATGGTGAATAAAAGACGTTCACCGCAATTTTCAGGAAACTCAAAGTCACGAATAAGTCTCAAGAAATGTGGTGTGTCTTGAACAAACGACGGCAAGGCTGATACTAAAGGGGAGAGCACGGAATCTACATACTCAGAAATAAGAACAGTGGGGTAGCTGTGTGAAGAAACGATAGGTCTACCAGGGTTGTTTGCTTTGTGGATTTTGGGAAGTAGGTAGAAATTGGAAATCTGTGGGCAAGGGTGTAGTAGAGAAGTAGCGTTTTTGGGCAGTTGGTCACTGTCCATGAGTTGGGTTAATGTGTTCTTAACTAACTTTTGGCAATCAGGAGTGGGGTCAGCGGGAAGTTCTGAATAATCACTTTGGTCGGACAGCTGTTTGTTGGCCTCAGCAATATATAAGTCCTTTCGCCAAACTACAACAGCTCCACCCTTGTCTGCTGGTTTGATGATGATGTCCCTGTTACTTTTAAGGGATAAAATGGCATCTCGTTCCTCAGGACAAAGGTTACGCAGTGGGGTCATTTTAGGGGGAAGGAGATTGTTGACATCTTTGTTAATTGTATTAATAACATTATCAAGGGTGGGATTTTCTCCTGGCTTGGGCGTCCAGGAGGAACGGACAGAGTTGGCGGGGTTGGGAACTTCCTCTGAGGGGGTGTCATCCTGATGGTCTGTTATCCCGAAATGGTAGCGAAGGCGAAGTTTCCTACAGAAAGCCGAAACGTCTCTGCGTATGGAAAACTCATCAGGAAGGGGTTCAGTGGTAAGAAGTTGAGGCCTTTCGCTAAAACTGAGCGTTCAGAGGACGAGAGTTCCAGATCGGGCGGGATGGTGACCACAAGCTTGGTGTCTGGCTGGTTATTAATGTTAGGTTTGGTTTGGGTGGGCGGAGATTCGGGCAACAGGGTAGCCAAGGTCTTGGATTTGGAGTCTTGTCCGACCAAAGTGATTATTCAGAACTTCCCGCTGACCCCACTCCTGATTGCCAAAAGTTAGTTAAGAACACATTAACCCAACTCATGGACAGTGACCAACTGCCCAAAAACGCTACTTCTCTACTACACCCTTGCCCACAGATTTCCAATTTCTACCTACTTCCCAAAATCCACAAAGCAAACAACCCTGGTAGACCTATCGTTTCTTCACACAGCTACCCCACTGTTCTTATTTCTGAGTATGTAGATTCCGTGCTCTCCCCTTTAGTATCAGCCTTGCCGTCGTTTGTTCAAGACACACCACATTTCTTGAGACTTATTCGTGACTTTGAGTTTCCTGAAAATTGCGGTGAACGTCTTTTATTCACCATGGATGTGTCCAGCCTCTGCACGTCCATTCTTCATGATGCTGCCTTAACAGCTATCCGTTACTACCTAGACAAACGGCGTGATCCCCTAATACCGACTGACACCTTCCTACGTCTGGCGGAACTTGTTCTCACACAAAATTGTTTTCAGTTTAATGGGCGCTTTTTCCGCCAAGTTAAAGGAGTGGCTATGGGAACCAAAATGGGTCCTTCTGTTGCCTGTTTGACCATGGGTCACTTTGAAGAACAACTATTTTCTCAGTACACCGGGCCCCGACCTATACTTTACAAAAGGTATATTGATGATATTGTAGGAGTTGCCACTGGATCCCGCCGTGATTTAGAAACCTTTATCGACTTTGTTAATTCCTTTTGCCCCTTTTTTGAAATTTACCCATTGTATCTCGGACTCATCTGTTGTATTTCTCGACCTTAAACTGTCCATTAACAACCGTACAATGACCTCAAACCTACACTTTAAGCCAACCGACTCGCATAACTACCTATTGTACCCTTCCAACCATCCCAAATCCTGCACTAAATCTATCCCTTATTCCCAGCTGCTGCGAGCCAGGCGAATATGTTCGGAGGATTCTGATTTTTCCACTGCCTCTGAAGAAATTTTATCCTTTTTTGAAAAACGCCATTACCCTGCCCAAATCCTCTCTAATGCCCTGCGCAGAATTCAAGGAACCAGCAGAGAGGTAGCCTTGGAGAAAAAGAACAAATCTGGTTCAAATCTACGTATTCCTTTGGTTATTTCATATCACCCTTCGGTCCGTCCTATTTTACGCGCTATCTACAAAAATGTAGAGTCGCTCCGACAAGACCCCTCAACCCGTGATGTTTTCCCGGAACCCCCCATCACTGCTTTTAGAGTTGAGAAAAATTTAGCCAACCATTTAGTTCGGGCTTCCCACCCACTCAATTCTTTCGACGACACCCCTGGTACCTTTCCCTGTAACCGTCCGAGGTGTAATACATGCCCAGTTGTTGGCAAACACGACCTCGTCAACATTTCAGGCCCCAACGGCAATAGCTTCATTGTCAAAAAAAGATTCTCCTGCATTTCCTCTAATGTAGTTTATATTTTAGCTTGTGGGAGATGTAACTCGTTGTATGTGGGAGAGACCAAGCGCCGCCTCGCGGATCGAGTCACCGAGCACCTTAGGTCCATCAAACAGAATCTCCATGGATACCCGGTGGCTGCACATTTCAATTCCCCTTCACCTTGTTCAATACAGCATTTAACCGTCACGGCAGCTGTAATGTGCCGAGGCTCCGATCCTGACCGCCTTAGTGCTGAAAACCGACTGATCATGAGGCTAGGTACTCTCGCTCCACACGGCCTTAACGTTAGAATTGACCTTTTGTAATATTCACCCCTTTTTGTACCAGTTTTTACTCCTTTTACACTTACCCGTTCGTGCTCGTTTTTTACTGTGTAGGCCTTATTTTTTTCCGGAGCTAGTTTTTGTCTACTGTTTTCCCTTTTTTCCGACCTTGTTCGATTTTCACGTGCACTTTTTCATCCAGGACACTCTTTTTCTTTTTTTGATTTGTGTTTCATCCTTCGCACTCATGTTTTCTGAGAGTCACTTTCGTCCGGTTCTGTTTTTACAGCGATCGCTTCGGATTTGATGTTTGTCGTGTCCAATTGTTACTGTTGGTTGTTCAGTTTGGTTTTTGCCACCTGATGAAGGGGTTATACCCGAAACGTCGTGGAGTTTTCCGCAAACTTTTAAGCACTTTTTACTACCTCTTTTCGACCTATATATATATATATATATATATATATACCAAGTGAACGACAAACGGGACATGTCCAAAGAAAAAGGACTCGTGTAGAGTTTGAAAGCTTGGGGAAGTAGTTTTTGCTGTATTTTGTTTGCATCTATATATATATATATATATATATATATATATATATATATATATATATATATATATATATATATATATATATATATATATATATATATATATATATATATATATATATATATATATATATATATATATATATATATATATATATATATATATATATATATATATATATATATATATATATATATATGTATGTATATACATAGGAGAACATGTACACAATAACAAAAGATTCGCATAATACAACATGAAAGCAGAGGAACCAGAAATAAGTTAGAACTTTGAAATGTAATAATGAAGCAAATGAGCTAAGAAGTGTAAAGAAGACTATGAAATAAGAGAGAAGAAGTGGAAAGGGAGAAAAAAGAAAAGAAAAGCTGCGAAGTTACCTAGGCCTATTTAATATTCAGAAGAAGATGCTTTAGCCTGCGCTTGCATACGTATTTAGTGAAGGAGAACTTAATTTTAATGTCATGGCAAAGAGAATTCCAAAAAGAGACACATGTGCTTCGTACTTGAAAAGAGCTAAGACATGTTCTAGAATATGGATGGTGTAGAAATTCTTTGGAAAGAGTGTTGTAGGTATGATAATTTGAGTTGTATGCGTAGAAGTCGTCAAAAACTGAGGGAAGAAGTGAATGATGAAATTTGTAAAGGAAAATTCCCAGCTGATACTTATACAGTTCGTTCAGTGTTAGTATTTTCGATTGAGTGAATAAAGGAATGGTGGATGACCTGTAATTTGCATGGCTAATGTTGCTGATAACATGTTTTTGGAGCTTGAAAAAAATATTAAGTTGGTATGTTTGAGTATTACCCCAAACAAGGAGAATATAGTTTAAATATGGAAACACAAGAACATTATAGAGAGTGAGAAGTGCATTACTAGGCAGATAATCTTTTAGTCTATTGATAACACCATTTGATTTAGAAACCTTTTTACTAACCTCAGAGATATGTTTCTTCCAATTTAAATTTTCATCTATACTGATGCCTATGTATTTTGTATGAGGTGAAGCAGTAACAAGATGACCATCTAGCAATGCACTAATTTTACTTGAGTCATTGATCCTACATTATCGAAAATCAAATTGCATAACATTTAGAGATAATTTGTTAGATCTGAGCAAATTGGAAATATGCGAAAATTCACGGATAGCTTCCGCAGGAGCAGTGCTTAGATTCTCATTTTGGAATTTTGGAGAAAAACTGTAGTGTTGTCAGCAAATAAAATGAAGTTTGACTTCACAGAAGACTTAAAAATATCATTTACATAAAGAATAAATAACAGTGGTCCAAGTATGGAAACTTGTGGCACATTGAATATAACAATAAGTGTGATTTGACGAGGAAATATTAAATTGAATAATTGCAACGATTGTGAAGACAACTTCTAAACCAGTTATAGGCAATACCTCGAACACCGTAACAAAACGATTTACTCGAAAGAATTTGATGGTCAATGGTGTCAAAGGCTTTAGAGAGATCAATAAAAATACCAATTGCAGTAAGTCTATTATCCAAACCTTTTACGATTTTATCAATGAGACTTAGAGCTGCCATATATGTAGAATGATCGTTGCGAAATCCATACTGGTGTTCATAAAGAATCTTATGTTTTACAATGAAATTATAAAGTCTATCAGGTGCAAGACGTTCAAAAAATTCACTTCTTCAGTATTCGTGGGGAAAACATACAGGAATCTACAATCTTGGACAAAACTAGATGGAACACCCCCGCTCCCCGTGCAATGTTGGAGGTAAAGCCAATTCGAGACCCACAATTTTCTTTGGGACCCAACATTGTACTGGGGACGGGGGTTTCGTAAATCGCTATTTTCTGTAGGACACAACTTTTTAAAGGGGGATAGAGGTCATGCAAATAGTACTCGGCACCATAAACAACACAATGACGTGAGGTGTTCCAACAGTTTTGTCCAAGATTGTAGAATACAAGATCTCATTTAACTTTGAGGAGAAACTTGCCCACGGGAAGCTTGTCAGCAAGATATAATGCAACAGAAGAAAAGTACTTACTAAAGTGATTTGCAGCTTCATTTTTATTCAAAATTATATCATTTCCTGAAAGGAAAGCCCTATGAGAGTCACTGTTATGCTTTTTATTTAAAGTTCCCATTCATGACTTTCCAAAGGTGAGTAGGGTCACTCTTTGTGATCTTTAATCAGATTTCTAAAGTATAATTTCTTTGGCAAGTTTATTATAGCTGTCAGAACATTTGGGTACTTGATCTTTCGAATTGACGTGGGGCTTTGAATAATCATTGAATAGAGTTTGTTTTTAATTATGTCTAATTGATTTCAAAATGCCAGAAGCAATCCATGGAGATTTTTCGTACTTGATCTTTTGGTGGACTTGGGTGGAAGGACAACACCTATTGAAAGTCATCAACAAAACTTTTGAAAAGTTACTATAAGCAAAATCAACATTTTGACCATTCATTAGAAAGGACCAATCAATATTACTAAGTTCACATTTGAAATAATTAACATTCTTTCGACAAGTATTGTTCTTATACACGTTTTTTCTGCTTGAGATGTGTATCTTACTTTGTATGATACAGAAAATCCCAGCCAACATGCCCAGCTGGACCCAAACTGGGTTTCAGCTGGACTACTTGCTTGGCACCAGCTGGGACCATGCGTGTTTGTCAGGTGCTCCCACGTGGGGCCAAAATGGGCTAGCCTTTCCCAGCTGATGCCCAGATGAAGCCCAACTGATTCCCAGATGAAGCCCAGCTGGGCCCGCTTCAATAACTGAAGCCTAGCTGGACTTCAGCTGGGAAAGGATAGACCAGTTGCCCCCCACGTGGGTACACCTGACAAACACGAATGGGTCCCAGCTGGGGCCCAGCAAGTAGCCCAACTGAAACCCAGTTTGGGCCCAGCTGGGCATGTTGGCTGGGATAGGATAATGATCAGAGATATCAGTTACAAGTACACCGCTTTTTAATAAGTGATTGGCAACATTGGTAAAGATATTATCAATCAAGGAAGGCGTGCTGGTCGTAACCCTGGTGGGCTTATCAATCAGCGGAGAAAAAGAGTATAGAGGCTTTGCAATTGCGTCACGGAACCGCCATGCTGGAGGACATTCATGCCAAATACACGTGGCTTTGTGCCGAACGCACTGCACAGTGTGCACTGTGATATGCACGGTGTGTACACATTCAACGAGCAAGCGCGTCCCGTATGGTTTACTACGTAGTTACATGTACTCCAACATGGCCGCCGGAGAGTATTATGACGTCATGTGAAAAGCCTCTATAGAGACATAATATTGAGAAAAAAGTTAAGGAAGTTGAGTTAAAGAAAACACGAAGCCGCCGCAGTTCAAATGTTAGTCCGATGTTCAGAGAGTAGCTTTGAGGTGCCTTAACCATTTTTCATGGCGTAGATGGCAAGTAGTCTAGATGGATCAAGCACTAAAAAGCTCGCACGACAGGTCTTCATGTGACTCTAGGGAGTGACACCATGAGGCCATGCCTCTCGTAAAGAAAAGTCACTTCTCCAATGAAGAATTTGCCTACTTTTGGCTCTTATTTTTAAGGATAGAGCTCTGTCCCGTAATTTCCAGACGTTTAAGGATTTTTCCCTCAACTACTCCTTACGGCAGTTCATTAATTATAAACCAAACACTTGTTTCAGTAGGGTTTTAGCTGTGTTCAAGTCTTCATAACTTCATTTTCATAACACATAACAGTATAAGATTCTGATTTCGACAGCATTCCAGGCCAACACCAGGCCATAACGGGAAGCCAGCCGTCGCGGTCACGTGTTATGCATATGTCACACAAATCTGTTTACACTTAAACAGGTTAGAAGCCTTAGATTATAATGGGTGTAATGTAGTCTAATCCACTGGCGTTAAAATCTAAATTAGTCTACTTTCCCTCCCTCCAGGAGTAAATGATGAACTTAATGTCCAGTGTAGCACAGAGATAAATAAATAGATAAATAAATAAATCAATCAATAAATAAATCATATCATTTTTCTTGTAAAAGTCATACATTATACATGTAACAATTATTCTCTTTCTTTTCCACTTTGCCCTTAACCTCCCGTCGCCATATTTCTGACAGGCAGGACTAGAACCAGCTGGAAGTTGTGTAGGTACTCACTTCATTGGACTTACTCTGTAAAGCAGAGATATAGTTATCATGATATTATCCTTCCTTAACATAAAACTTGCAAAACTACCCCAGGCTATCGTACTCATCAGGGAGAGAACGTATGACCACCTTTGAATAGCATTGCATCCATCACAATCACATTTGTCAGTACTGTTGGCAAGCTGGTACATATATTATTGTTACTTGGCAATATGAGAAAAATCAAATGGAGAATAGTACTTATTCCGTCGATCACTTCTAAGTGACCCTTCATTTGTTAAATGTTGATTATTTATAAACTGTATTGTGTTTCTAGTGTCCATCATATGTACTTTGTTTTTAGCATTTGTTAAATGACACCTCTGTTGATGATTGTTGTACATATGAGAAATATATTGAATTGAATTGAATTGAATTATGATATCAATATTACGTGTACTAGGAACAGTTTCCTTAAATCAGCTCATCCATGTTCGTAGCCAAAAGGACAAGAAAAGAGAAGTCCCCCGGAATAATTTTTATACCCTAAAGATGAAAGTTGCCTCTAAAATTTTCCGTGCTGCATTTAGTGTGTTTTGATCACATGACGGAAAAATCACTTTATGCTAATTTGCCCCTTCAGAATCTTTGCTAACTATAGGTCTGCATGAGCCTCCTATGACCGAACGTGACTGTCCAGTGGCGTAGGTTAAAGCGGACGGGGCGATCGCCCCTGGCTCTGAAATAAATGAAAAAAAAAATCGTAAATTTCCTATGTGTGACACCAGATCACCAAGTAACAGCCGTCAGTGTTGTTTCCCCTCTGTCCTTTCAAACTCCCTATTTGTAAGTTTGTAACTACTTATTAAAAACCAACGTTTTTGCGCACCTCGGGCGCGGGAAATTTCGATCCCTAGTGCGGTAATTCTCGCTCACAAACCAGGTTTTGCAAGTTATTCCATCCTCTGAAATAATAAAATAGGAAATTTGCCCAATTTTTAATCAGATTTCTCAAATGACACCGTTCAATAAAAGTTCTGTTTTCTGAATCTTTAGCATAAAATTCCAAGTTTTCCGGATAACATATTTTTGTTCCGTTTAATGAACAGATAAGGATTTATCTAAAAGTCAGCAAGGTTCGAAAACTTTTCAAAGGTCATCGGACAAAGTCCATCCCCAAGCCTAGGCTTAGAAAATATAATGTATACACGACAATCTTCAGTGGCTGTGCAATCTCGGATTGCTTATATGAAGCCAAGATTCTGAAATAGACTCCAAACTTTTCAAATTTTCTTCACAATAAATAAAACCCAGAATCCCAATTTTTCTTCAATACAAGCTTCATATTTTCAAATATTTGAATAAGGGCAAGAATTTCTTCTCACGTGGCAAATTTCATTCCCGGTAATAAGGTGTTTATATGGGCCTTTTTGGCACTTCCCCTGGAAAAAGTTCTATTTACGTTTACGCCTCAGGGACTGACAAGAATCGAACAACGAGACTGATACCTGCGTCTGTCCATTTTAAAGTTGTCCAGGGGCTCATTAGGGGTAGGAATTGACGTAAATCCTATCCTTGTGACGTAATATGCCATTAAAAATACTTCACATAAATTTAACTCACATTAAAATAGAAGTTTTTGAACACCATGATTTCATTCCTTAGGTAGAAAATCGTAACTGTCATCACATTCGCGACCTACTTTCTGCAGAATGGTTCAACCAGATGTAGACGAGCACATTTTTACTTCACCTGCACAGCAATTTTATGCTGAGGGATCATGTTCAGTTCTTGACACATTTCCACTTGAAAATGTCTTTTAGAAATCAGAAACTTAGAACTCGCCTCACTCTAATTTAGAAGATGAGATAAGCTTTCAGAGTTGAAGACCTTGAAACCGAATTTTGGATTCTTCAAAAATAAGAACTTGCTAAATATTGAAAACAACTTGGAGCGTTTCTCGAGTTAAATTAGTCTCCTTAACGGGATATGTTGAATCTCTTCTTCTTGTAACACCGAAAAGAGAGAAAAAAGCTTTAAGACAGACAGATCTTCCCGGAGGAACAAAAGTTCAGATATATTAGACAGAAGAAAAGGGTATTTTTGGACACATATGACCCAAGGCAAAGTCATTTAGTAAAATTTGAACATAACGTAGTAGAAAAAAATCTTAGGTGGCATAGAATTTAAACTTCCATCCGAACGACAAAGTATTTTCTTAACCGTGTTCGTAATTGGAATTTCTTACCATTTTCATTATTATTATTACAAGTGTGAGAGTCAGAACAAAATAATTATACTAGTCTCGGTACATGGCAGATTGACGAAGGCCTAGGTTTTATGATAGCAACGTGAGAGCACACGTTTCACTTTACGGCTGTTGCTGAACATTTTCCATTTTACAGCTGATGCTCAGGGTAGATGCTCACCGTTTAACGAGGAATTTCTGGGTAGATGTGCACTGTTTAATAAGGTGTTTCTTGATTGGTGGTTGTCATTGTATTGTATCGATTGCATCCTTTGTTAGGGTTAGGGATTAGGTTAGGGATTAAGCCATCGTTAGCAAGTTAGGAAATTTCTTGTTAAACATTGCGCATCGCCCCTACTTTCTTGATTGGCTGTTGTCATTATTTCGTATCGGTTACATTCTTTGTAAGGATTAGGGATTAGGTTAGCCATTAGCGCTATTGTTTGCCAGTTAGAAAAATATGTTAAACTGTGCGCATCGGACCTTTTTATAACGAAAGGAAGAATGATCTGTGTAGAAAATCAAGCACGTAGCCATTGACTTGTGAAAAAGCTTAAAGACAGTCAATTCACACCACAACTACAATATTTGTAGTAGTCTATAAAAATTCTTAATTGACCGAACTTTTTTACTGACATCAAGTTGAAAATGCAGATGGTACTGTAGCTCATACTATATAACATGCACTGTACTGAAAGTGTCGTGATTACACATTGAGTCTTGTAAAGATATTGTGTCTGGATGAGGATGACCTTTAGACAGCTGTGGGATGGGCTGCAAATAGGTTCGGAGAATTGGAACTGTCATGTATTTTGCGTCAAACGATAAAGGATCATTCACTACGTGGGGGTGATGGAATGATATCAGAAAATGCAGGACCTTTTTTACGGTTAACAGCAGACTTATCCCTAAGGAGAGAGACGTGACATTCTGTTTCATATAGAGAACGTAATTTGTTTTGGAAGACCTGAAGTTGTAAGGTGTATCCCTGGTATTTACTAGAGAAGTGAAATATTTACATAGAACAAATACTGTATTAAATAACAGCATATGCTTATTATCATTAAACAGCCACAGCATCTAGGAAGTTGATATATCTGCACTTATAACGTCCATTTGCTTTAAGCAAGAGAGGAATTCTTTCAAAAAAGCACTCGTTACTTTGCAAGTTGAATACATATGAATAATAGTTTGTTCGTCCCCGTTACAACAATTACAGGCTGGGAATTAATTAATCAATTTAGCTTTACAAAGATATTAATTAGTCGGAGAAATACGATGTAAAAACCTGAAATTAAAATTTCTTAGCACAGGGTCTAGTAAACATCTAAAAGAAGTATTAAAAGCTGTCTGAAGTAAAGTAACAGGGTCGTCCAAATTACAGTCAGTTTTCCATTTCGGTTAAAGAGCCCATGAAATGACTCAATGACAACGATTTGGAGTCATTCTCTGAGACTATCTATCACCAAAAAAGCATTTATTTTAAAAAATTCTGCCCCATGAAAGAGAAATGCTCAAGTGAAATGGTACCCCTTTCAGCACAACAGCTGAAAAATGTAAACGATGTAAAAGTGCATTGAACCAAAAATGACATCATCACAGGAATCCAACTTCAGAGTATGTGTATTATAATGCTATGTTTAAGTAACATTTTGCTCACAGATTGCGTAGCATGAGACCGGTACTGGTCAAATAATTTCTGAATTATATCTGAAGAATTTCCCAGTATAAAGCCAAATTAAGGGCAGTCATTCGTCACCCCAAACTACAGTTTCAGTATACATATATCAAAACTCTCAATTGGTACAGCTCTTTGATTGGCATCACATTCAAACAATGCATCATAGCTAAATTACACAGCATGGACACTGAGAGTGTCTTGATTACACATTATGGACTTGTATGGCCACTGGGACAAGCCATGAAGCAATAAACTAGGATTGTGTCTAGATAAAAATGAGTTTTAGATAAATGTGGGGGGGGGGGGGGCTATTAGTAAGTAGGTTGGGAGAATTGGAACTGTTTGGGATGATGAAAATATGCCTTTAAATATATCAATCAAAATTTGAAATTCTCACTCCCAATTCCTCAAAAGAGGAATTTTATAATTATTCACTAAAGCTGTCCCATTCATCATATTAGGCCTATCAGTTTGAATTTTAGGTTCCAGTCCTAGTCGATCTATTTCTAGACAGCAATTCTTCCAACCAGAAAAAGAAAATATTTCAACTCACATTCATTCAGATTGTTGAATAAGAAGACTGAATCTCACCCGGATTCCTTTGAAAGACATACCTTCCAATTGAAATTTGTCACAAACATCATTGTAGAAATCAACCAATGGATCTTGTACTAGCATAGACTTCAAAATGCATGAAGTTGAAATAGTAACTTCATGCCAACTTTTGATAAAAATATGGAATACTTCCTTAAATAACCAAAATATCAGCTAGCCTCCTTTCCCACTGTATTTACTGTTCCTTTTCTATAAACCAAGTCAAATTGCAGCATTAGCACATGCATCCAAAACAACACAGAACCTGTTGGTAGTATTTTAAGCCACTGTACGTGCAGAATGGTATACAGTATTGCATATGGGCCTGTGTAATGAGAGAATCACTGCTTCCTCCCCAATAAAAATAAAAATAAAAATAATAGTTACGTAACACTGGAAGACAAATGGATGCAGTTACATCCCCCAGGAGCCTGAGGTATTTTTCTGCTTGTATAACCTCTAACCACGGAACTTCCAAACACTTGTACCATGTATTATATACCAAACAATTTTCCCTGCTTGCTAGTTGGCTCAAGGAATATTGAGAAGTCACAAAACTCCATCTGTTGAACAGGGATATCCCTAGGTGTTAAAACCCCCTTTTCACTGGTTTTGAAAAGCAAACATAGGCTTAGGTTTTGTAATGATAATTTGTCGATTATATTTATCATGTTAGGCCATCTATACATGCAAGATTGTGTAACATCAACAGAGCAGGGTATACTGCAAGTGCACCATAGTACACACACTGTGAAGATGGGTTCCTGTGATGATGTCATTCTTGGTTCAATGCACTTTTACATTTTTCAGCTGTTGTGCTGGAAGGGATACCATTTCACTTGAGCATTTCTCTTTTGTGGGGTGGGATTTTTTAAAATAAATGCTATTTTTGTTCACTCTTAAAAAGTTGGTTAAAAAAATTCACCAACACTGGTCACGTATGTCAAATACCTGAAATTGGTTAAGTTTTCCCCAATATTTGTTGTTTATTTGGTTGCCACACAGGCTGGTTACCCAATAAAGTGGTAAAAACCTCTTGGATAACCCATTAATCAACAATTATTGGGTAAACTTTAACCAATTTCAGGTATTTGACATACGTGACCAGTGTTGGTGAATGTTTTTAACCAACTTTTTAAGAGTGTTGATAGATAGTGTCAGAGATGAACCCAAATCATTGTTACTAAGTCATTTCATGGGCTCTTTTAGCGAAATAGTGATAGAAGATATTTCATCTTCATAGAACAATCTAGCAGGTTGCTTGGAATTCTCAAAAACATGTTTTATATTATTACGAGGTAGCATTGTCAGTTGTTTGCTGAATACTGTAGCTCTCTTCCACTCCACTGTAATGGAATGAATTATCTCAAATTAAGTAAGTTACAAAATCTGTAATAATGTTAAACGTTTCGCAAAAATTTTGAAACCACTTAAACGTATTATCATTATTGCAAAGATCCGTGATAGTTTTAACCCCTTTTTCAAACCAGCTTTTAATAAACACAACGTTATGATCTATGGTTATAAATGAGTTGAACCAAATATTTTCAGCTTAATACTCACTATACTATAACCTATTTAGGTAGTAAAATTCGGAACGAAATCCACATTGTTATTAATATCAATTTTACTAATAAACCCAAAGTTATCCGTGATTGCTTGAAACCGTGAGAGGCTAGAAAACTGTTCCTTATGGGTAAATCTACAATTTAAAAATATTTAGCTATGCCAAAATTAACATACTATTTCTGTCTTACCAAATCCTTCTGATAATTTTCTCCATTGCATTCAAAATATTCTTTTTGAGTTTCTGCGGGAGGGTAAACAAGACCGTACCAAAAGAAATGTGTTTATTAATTCTTAACAACGACAGTGGTTTGCAGATTCCTCATGTTAAAACAGTTTGTAATTCCTTTGAGGCATCCTAGGTTAAGTGTTTTCTAATGAAGCCAGATAAATGGCTTTTCCTGAATGAAATTTTAAGGGATAAAGGTGGTTTTTATTTCTTTGACTGTAATATACGCTATACGGATAAAGTTCTAGCACTCATCCAGAATGATTTTTATAAGCATGACATGTAAGCTTAGTTTGTGTAAACCCAGTCTAAATGCTTCGTATTATTGCCACTAGTTAACTGTTTAATGGGAACAAATTGCGTTGTATTTTGGATGTTTTTTGCATATATTTCTGTATGTACATGAAAGATTACTGTTTAGTCCATCATACATCATACAGTCCATTTACTACTGTACATGTCTTGGAGGACGGTCCCTATAGCCTTCGGAACATATGCATGACGGGACAAATAAATATGAACCCCCCAAAAATGAGGGAATAATTTGTTCCTTGGACTAAGCACTGTTAACAAAAATTAGTCAAATGGTGTCGGAATTGACTAACTGCGTTAGTCACTTATATTGGACCAATTAGTTATATGTGACTAATTCCGTAGTGATGGACTAAGGAATGGTCGTCAAAACTTAGTCAAGCGGTTTAATATTTGTGAGAAACTTATTCGACTGGGTCAAAAATTAGTCAAATATTAGTCAATGCTGTTGACTAACGTGATTGGTTCAGGCACTGTTTCACTAATTTGTGTTTACAGTGAAGTTAAATTCCTATTCAGTACAGTAATGTACGATCCAATAGTGCATCAATGAACATAACTTATGCTCGAAAACTATGGTTAAAGCGAATCTTTAAAAGGGTTTTTTTAATTCTGTCTTTGAACTCGACAACAACCACATGAAAGCTTTGGAAGCAATGGCAAATTGTATTGCGTAAATACAGAAAAAAAGAATTAGAACTGTTTAGGTAAGAACTAAGATTCGGCTTTTAAGTCAAGCATATCATCTTATGAGGGGGGGGGGGGAGGCTAGCACTAGTAGGATGTAGATTTGATCACGCGAGTCTAATTTATTTAGGACAAGTGGAATGTGATTCGGGTGTTCCTTGGCTGACGTTAACGGTTCACGTTTCGTGGACTCTTAATACACGTACACACCGTTGTCTAATTGCAGACGATACAGTCTTGCGCCGGACTAGAGGATCTCCGAAAAGACTAGTTTAAGCAACATTTTCAACCATTCCAGCATCAATAGAGTTTAGTAGACAAACAAACATGTTAGGTCTTGGGCAGTCTGAACGAAACGTAATTAAAGATCTCAATAAAATGTTTTTCAACTTCGATATATGAAAACACATGCGTTAAATAAGAAATTTACTTTGATTCGCATTTAAAATATGTTTCAGGATTTAATCATTAGCGCGGAAAAATATTTTTGGATGAAATTGTTAAGTTTTATCAGATGGGTTCTAAAGCTTTAAAAACTTAGCCTAAACATACTGTATGTCAACTTCTGACATTTTCAGTTAAATCCAAGAAACTTCGAATACACGAAGTAATTGCTTCGAATGTACTAACATACGAAATAATATTTATTTGGTTTCAATTCTTTTCATTTGTTTGTTTTCCACAAAATGTAAATTCAATATTGCACAGAAAAACAGACAAACAGACATACAGGGAATCTGAAGACAAACACACAATAACTATACAAAAAGAAAAGATAATTTCACACTTTCCCTAAACAAAAGCCCCACAAGGTGCTCCCCACCCAATCCATCCATCTCAGCCCCAGTTGCACACTTGTCACTTCATAATTTTCGGTAGCGTATTATAACGTATGATAAATTAACACTTCCGAAATTTGAACCGTGCAATGTAAATGAATTATTAATGCTTAGTGATATGCCAGAAGCTTAGAGTAGTTTTAGCCGTTTAACTCCAATGAGTTCACGCTTGGACGAGAGATAATAGTGTTCGCTAAGGATTTCCAGGTGCTCCTTGTCCTAAAGAACTTGGTAAAAAACGAGAAAGGATGACATGGTTTCTTAATAAATTAGCTTAGAGGGTGTCGTACAGGCGCGTAGC
Organism: Holothuria scabra; assembly: GCA_037179385.1. Classification (NCBI taxonomy): domain Eukaryota; kingdom Metazoa; phylum Echinodermata; class Holothuroidea; order Aspidochirotida; family Holothuriidae; genus Holothuria; species Holothuria scabra. The sequence continues at coordinate 36,941,353 of CM074182.1, read as the reverse complement.
CAGGATTGTGTCATGGGGGTGGTGTCATGTGTTGGGTTGGGGCACGACGTGATGGAAGTTTAAGCATAGAGAGAAAAAACCGCTATTTAAGGTGTTTTTTGCATAGTTTGGGTCATGGGGGGGTCTAACTTCCACCCCCCCCCCCCGTGGCTAGGCCACTGGTGTCGTAACAATGTTCAAAGTTATTTTGCCCGAGAAAGTGTTAACTGAGTAAGAAGTTACCCCAAAACATATACGTAGAGCACAAAAGAACGACTCTTAAAATTGAAAGTATACATTAATGATATGGCCTCTCGTAGGATCGATATTTAATATATCTGATACAAAATTATTACTTTGAGATAATAGCCAATTGTAGAACCGATATATATATATATTAACATCCGGGAGTGAAAATGAACACTTACGACATTGCATTCAAAAACAAGGCGTAAGATCTTGAAGACCTCGCGTACTTTTTTTACGGTACTAAACCTGGTTAAAGGAATCATCAGGCACTGCAGAAAACCCCCTCATTTTTCTAAAAAAACGGTTAAATGTACGACCACTGTAGGAAATGAAATATGTTTATACACACACCCGTACACTTAAACATGTATACCTGGGTGTCGGTCAGATGTTGGTCCCCTCCTTTTCATTCTGTTGCTCATGGTAACAATGGTTATGTAAGAAGAACAAGGACTAAAATGGACCTTTGAAGGGCAAAAGCAGTCACCCCGACTTGAAGTAGAATAGTAGACTGTCCTGTTTCATGATTGGCTGTTGAGAGTCATGTAACAACATTTTCTCCTTAAATGTGAACTTTAGGATAAGTAGTTGCTTGGTTTTTCTCGCATATGCATCATTAAATTCATAAAATATTATAAAAGATTCTTTGAAGAGAACTAAGAAAAAAATGTAATCTTTAGCTGCTACATCAAAATAATTTTTGGAGGACTGTTCTTGACCTTTAAATTTTACACCCATTTCTCCAGGATATAATACTGCACTTATGTAGGCGCACTGACACCTTTTGTGTTTGAGGCTAAATGAAACACACCATTTCGCAACAAATACAATGAAGATAGATAGGTTAAAACACTGAACGTGGTTCATTAGCCCGGCTTCAGATTGAGGCAAGTGCCACCTGGAATGGTCATTAATGCCACCATGTTTTTTCGATTCCCTGACATATCTATAAACAGAAAAATTCAGGTATATGGGTATCTTTGGGTGGGTTGCGGAAATATAGCGGGGTATCTGCCAAGAGTCAGGGTGCTGAAAAATCAAAAATTTAAGGGGTAGAGGAAAGTAAAATGGCTATTATCTTTCATCTAGAAACTCGAGAGTTGCAATCTAGCCCTAAAAAACTAAAAGAAATATCCAGAAAAAAAATGTGAATATTTACAACAAATATGGACACAGGTTAGGTTTTCCTGTGCCAAAAGTACTTTTAATGATTATTTTCCTATCGTCATGATATATCAACATAATTAATGCATCGGCGGCCATTTTGCTTTCCGCCATTTTGGTTGATCTGAATTCCAAAAGAAGTATTTTAAAAAGTAAATTAGGATTATTTGTCATAAAATCTGGCCAGAAATTAAGGATAACTGGGTCAAAAGTATTTTTAATGAATATTTTTTACTTATTATTTTTTATACATTATGATCGTTTTATTGGCGGCCATATTGTTGTTTCCGCATCTTGATTGGTATGGGGTCCTGCATCAAATACCAGAAGTCATGTTTTGAGAATTATGTACAATTTTCTATAAAGGTATTAGAAATTTTTAGTCGAAATGTATTTTTAGTGATTATTTTCTGACATTTATTTTCATTTTTTTAATTATTTTCTTATTTTTGTGGGGAATTTTTACTGTATTGTTTTTACTTCTTCAGTGCATTTCCGACATATTGAATGACAAATACTCTTGTATCTAGGATTGTCAAGTTCCGCCTTTATTTGAAAACATTATTTTACATCATTGTGATTGAGGAATGTGGAAATGTGCATTTGTTTCACAATTTTTTTGGAAATATTTCATTTAGTTTGGAAGCCATTTTGTTGTTTTTCCACCATCTTGGTTAACCTGAATCTCACCAAAACAGTCCCAAAAATTAATTCTGGAATACTTGTCATAAAATATGACTAAATTTTAAAAGTCGATCCCTCAAAAATATTTTTAAAGAATATTTTCTTTATTATTATTTAATACAAAATATTCAAAGTGTTTGCACCTATTTTGTTTTTGACAGCCATTTTGAACAGGCGAGACCCAAAATATTTACTAATACCACTTGATTTAGTGTTCAGCGGACCGTAACGTTTCCAAAAAATATTGTGACGGAGAGTTGTAGGGTTGCCTGTGAGACGCCTGTGGGCCATAGCCTATAATGATCACTTCAGATGGCACTTACCTCAATTTCCTGCCCAATTTGAAGCTAGTAGTACTGATGTTTCAATGTATTGTTTTGCACCTTTTTAGGTATTAAGAAGGGACAGGGGTATCGATATGGACATGTAGATATGCAATTAATAAATTTGCTATAACAAGGAATGCTTACATAGATATAAAAATGATTTCGAGATGAGGAACAGCTTGTAACTCTCATTAACCATGAAGACATTGTCATTTCCGGGTTGGAAAACTGTTTTTCTAACACATTGTTAAAAAAAAAAATTTCTGAAGACGTGTAATATAATCATTTCAGGTTAAACTAGGACAAATGAATCGATTTACTGTACACAATTACATTTTAAAATAGCATATTCAAGATTTAGGTCAAAGGTCAAATTTCGCACCTTTTTTATTTTAAATGACCTCAAAAGTCACGTGATTCTCAAAATCTGTATTTCAACTAAAAAACAATTTTTTTGCAAGTATTTTGAGGGGTAGTTTGCAACTCTCGAGTTTCTAGATGAAAAATAATAGCCATTTAACTTTCCCCTACCCCTTAAATTTTTGATTTTTCATCACCCTGACTTTTGGCAGATACCCCGCTATATTTCCCCAACCCACCCGAAGATACCCATATACCTGAATTTTTCTGTTGATGGACATGTCAGGGAATCGAAAAAAACATGGTGGCATTAATGACCATTCCAGGTGGCACTTGCCTTAATCTGAAGCCGGACTACATTGAGTTGGAGCATGAAGTTCGCCAGATTTCTCAATACCTGTAAAATTGGCTTAACATTTTAACGACAATTGGTGAAACTCATATGTTTAAATCCCCATACCCTACATGAAAATAAGTGTCTCATGAATAAGCCAGTTGGGTGATTCGTTTTGGCGGCTGTACACATGCGCACATCGTCCAAATCGTTGGAATAAACAATCCAATCCCTCAGCTACAACACGTATTCCAAAATTTGAGTTAACAGGAAAATTTGGTGAAATCATCCTTTCTTAATCCATCCATAATGTAAGGAGGGATCTCGAGTGTGGTTTTGTGCAATGAATTGTGTCTCAACTGTCTTTTTTGGGGTAAAAGATTGAATTTTGACCTGCCAATAAGTAGTACTGAGACCACTGTCTTCGTTCAACTTGGGAAAATACGTGGAAGTGTTGTATATACGTACTGACGAAAACAAAGGAACGCTTTTCGCTATGTGCTGAGCTCGTTCGTATATCCCACTCTCTGCCCCACAATTCCATGCGGCAACAAGAAACCGAACTAGCTCAATCGAAATTGACAATTTATACCACTTTCTAAAATGTTTTGACCACACGCTTTTAAAAAATTATGCACAAAACAAATACAATTCAGGAAGGTCAAGAAAACTCAAAGTTTTGCACGTCTATTGGATTTAAAAAATGACTAATTGTGCTAATATAATAAACTTTGTCTTGTGGAAGTATTCTCCAACACCCTTGTTATCGATATCAACTCAATGTGAACCTTTGATGAATGTTTGTTAAAACTCATGAGAACACAATAACAGAGAATGATGCATGTAAGATCTTTATAAATTACATTAAAACAAAAGATCTTATAATGGATAGAGTTTGTATATTGGCCTTTGTGTCGACAGCTCTATAACATTTCCGCATTCGCAATGTTGACTTTGCGAATTCCCAGTTATCATTATCCTTCCTACTTATCATTACCTATTCGAGGAAAAATTTTTAAGTGTTTGTACTTTCGTTAAGTGTTTACAGAAGTTCGGAAGAGTTAAAGGGCTAAATTTTATTGAGGCGTCAGTTTCAAGACACGGAGAGAGAGTTGACGGGGTTTCCCCTCTTCTTCTTACTAAGAAACATACGTTTAAATCCACGGTATTTTACATTGACATAAAAAGCTCCTGCGCAAAATGTGTGATTTTATATACAGCTTGGTAAACTAGCTTTCTTTTTTTTTAATTTTTTAAGCATGCTGAAAATAACAGCCGAAATTTTGCTTTTTGTGAATTTTTTTTTTTTACTCTATATAATGTTGTTTATGTCAAAAAAATAAAAGTGCCATTCTTAAATGTTTCTTTTACATTGATCATGTATAAACTTAAGCACGTTATTCTGGATATGGGAAAGATTTGATATTTAATGATGTAGAAAACAGACAGAAACTGCATTAGAAAAAAACAATAAATGGACCTCAGTAAAATAAAAAGGAGTGAAGTAAAAAATAAAAAACGACAGAATTCAGGGGCCCCACGTTCACAAAAACAATATACGTAGACCCTATGCAATAACATCAGGCAACGTCATTTTGGGGGATAATAATTATAACAATAATCCAGGCCGACATTTTTTGATATGTTAAGGAGGTACATATTCTTAGCATTTTTATTCAATTCTTATGTTTGGTTCTCGAAATATTAGCAGTAGAATGTGGCAAGTTTTCTACTAAGAATGATTTTGAATCAAACAGGCATGACCATGTCACGGATTCACATTGTTTACACCAATTTAATGCAACTAACCCTTGATATATTGACAACATTGGTGCGTCATGAGCAATGAAATTTTAAAAACCTTCATATGCCTTAGGGGCAAAATAGCATACCTAATGATTAAATTATGAAGTTAATAAATGAGAAATGAAGAAAAATAAAACATTGTTCAGCAATATGAATCCATGACATCACACATGCTTGCTTCAAGTGTACCTTTAACACAAAATGTATCAGTTTCAATTGCTAATATCTTAAGAGCCGAACATGTGAGATGAATGAAACATTCGCCAGAATGCTCAGAATATGTTGGTCTTCAACATATCAAACATATATTTGGCTCTGGACTATTCTTTTACTTAAATTGAATGCACATAACTTTGGCCTTTTCCAATCGATTTGATAAATGAAGGTATTATTCAAATTAGAGACGATTGCTGGCTTTTTAGAAAAAGCTGTGAAATACGTTTTACTTCTCCAATAAGTGATAAGAACGAAAACATCTAAAAAATTCTTTTATTAGTGCAATTTAATTTTTTCAAAGATTAAATGACGCAAAAATTTTTTCGTCAAGGATTTAAAGGCTTGTAAAAACTAATACCTAGTCGTGGGGTTTTCTTATTCGTATAACGCGATCACATACCACTTTAAGTTAAAACGTATACTTAACTTGCATTCGGTTTCGGTATCGACCACGCGGTCATTGACATACAAACATATCCCTTCTCTAGGCCTTTTTACCACTGAAACAGAACGAGACTGCAAAGACTTTTGCAACAAAACCAATGCCCCAAAATGGCGCGGGGAATTCCTTACATGCCCTGATGATGGAAAATCACATACAATCGCGACGTTTTTTAAGTTTTCAAGCGGAACGAAGATTTGAAAGACATCTTCTGGTAAGATTAAAATATGATTCAAAGGACATTCTGATCGATCCTGACAGTTCTTTGTGTTCAAGTAGTACTCGAGTCTAACCTTTACTAATCACTTGCCGAGAAATGCATTCGATATAAGGATGGTAGCATATATATGCGGTAAGTATGAGTTTCTTACAAAGCACGGGCAAAGTGAATTCACCTATTATGCTTTCGCGAGTGTACGCAGGAAGTAAGCGTGTTAAGGGGGCTAGAGATATACATTATTGGGGGTCAGCCTTTTCATCCAAAGAAAAGCTGTGTAGACAGGAAAAATTCAATTTTTGCAAAACGTAAATGCATGGCAAAGTCTGGGCTGCGTGTAGATAGGGTATGACACACATTCTATGATAAGCGAAAATAGGGTTTGGAAGAACATGTATATATTTACAATTATTCGAATAGTCCAAATTCATTTAAGAATATCCCAAAAGTTCTACATCGGCCTACTAAATTCCTTGAAGTAATAGTGTAGTGCACTGCCCTGTTTCATGATTGACTCTTCATGGTCATGTGACAGTATTTTTTCTCCTTAAATTTACTGAAAGTTACTGCTGAATATGCAACAATGAAGTCCTAAAATAATATAAAATACACTATGAAGAGAAGTGGGAAGAAAATATGTGAGATTTAGGCGTTGTTTCAAAAAAAGTTAGGTACCCTTTAAGTCGCAAAATAATGATATACACCACACCAGGGGGTCTGTTCAACTTAGCAAATAACCTTTTTAACGTTTTCGAACTACGGTATCAAAATAAAATTGACTGAATACAAAGAACTGTAGACCATAGTATGGTTCTGTGTATATTTTCATGGGGATTAATGATTCGAAGTACTTGTGCTTTGCTTATATACTTCTCTGTGTAAGTGGCCCCTTAGTTCATTATCGTTGAAAATGCCAAAGGTACACATATAAACGGGAAAACTTGTGAGACCAAAAATGGGTCCGAGCTGTATTTCCCTACGAAATTGTATCTGTTCCCACATTGTTCCATCTCAGCGAAAATTAATTTATCAAATTCTAGAGACTGTTCTGCGGTTGATTTCTTCTTCCTGTGTAAGTAATTAGAGACTTTACCAATTAACAGTCTAGATTTAAGAGAGGTTCGATAAAGAATTTGGCGACCGTCATCGTACATACGAAATTGTTAAATGGGGACCCTGTAGGATTTTGTAACTTTCCTGCAGGGTCGTCGACAGAATGAATGTGAAAATTCACTTTATGTGGAATAGGAATTGTGCTTCAACAAAATTTAGGCTATCATGCAAGAATAACTGGAGAAAATTTTTTGAAATTAAATTTTTTCCACCTCGTGTTCCTTTCGAGTTAAAAATCTGTAGAAAAATAAAAAAGTAACGCCACCAGAATTTATTAATCCACGGCAAACGTCGCCTATGACATCATAATGGCAAACATACATCCAGGACGAAGTTGACTGAATCATGGTATTAATGCTTGAGCATTCAACTCCCATGAAGAGCTCCAGGGTTCAATTCCCTACAGAATCATACGAATGGTTTTAAAGGCAACAACAGTGGTCTCAAACTTATTTTAGAGCAACAGCTAAATCTCGCAACTTTCTTCTTTTTCTTTTCAAAGCAACTCTCATAATATTTTTGGATCTCATTAAACCAATCACTTACTCCTAGGACTTGGTCAACCGAGCACTTGCTCCTAGTAACTTTCACATTTGAGGGGGTATAATATTGTCACATGACCTCTGAACCAATCATGAAAGAGGGTAGTCTGCTATACTATTTCAAGTTGGGATGAATGCATTTCCCCTTTAGGACTAAAATGTCCAAAATTTCTTAAATATTATAAAATATAGAACCGCCTAAATGGTTGATGGTCAGGGGCAATAAGTTCTTTAAATTTTAATATTTGGCAAAAATACCTATATTCTCGTCAGCAACGCCCGACGTAGCTCAACTATCTCTTTACCAATGTGTTTTTATATACAACGTTGTATTAAATATAATAATTTCACCTGCATGATATAAACAATCCCCTCCCCAAATTCAATAGTTATTCAGGACGTTGTGAGTAAGGTTAGGTTAGATGGAGTTTTACGGTCCAGATTTCAACCAATTGGTTCAAGTCGAGCCGGTCACTGTCTTTTTTCAGCTGTGGCTCACTGGCTAGTTTTTCCTACTGCATTGCTTATGCCGAAAACCAAGCACAATAACAGTAATTAAATATTTGAAGTCTTGAGTATGACACGGCCAGGATCTAACTCTAGATTTCCCGACTGCTGGATGCTGCATTCACTTCACCATGCAGTCCTTGTCACCAAATGAAACTACTCTAGATACCAGAATGAGCAATTATGCACACCATACATACAGTAAACTGCTTCATTTAGAGTGCAGAACAAGTATACTTACTAAACTACACATAACTTTCTTGAAATACCCATTAACAGGTACTTTCTAAAAACTTTCCACCCCCACCCCCCACACACACTTTTGATATCCAATACACTGTATAAAAATCCTTTATTGAGGGGTTCTACGCATACGATTTCTTTCAGTTTCAGTTTTTTTTTTCAGTTTCATAGAACTTTATTTCAGTCTTTCATATAAAGAAATATGTTATGAATTATTTGTATGTACAGGGTACTGAAGAGACTGAGGAGTGACAACAAGAAGCTCCAGGGAGCTTATGTACGTTGACACCCCTTTACAGAGACTTAAATTAACAGTAAACAATTACTACAAAACACATATATAATACAGAAAAAGAAACACAAAAACACAAATAAAGGAACAGATAGCAAAGAATTAAAATTATTCAGAGGTAGTTGGTGATAAAATGATCTTTTAATTGCTTCTTAAATGTACTTAAAAGTTTACACTCTTGAATATCATTGGGAAACGAGTTCCATAATTTGGGACCATTAAACCGAATTCCAAACTGGGAGGATCTAAGTCTAAAAAAAGGTATTGCTATGTGGTTTCGATGTCGACAGGGGTAGGAATATGTGCCAGTAGGCAATTCAAAGTAAGTTTTAAATGTTGACGGGAGTGAATCACTTAACCAGTTGAATATGAAAATACCAGTATAATAACGATTAATATCATAAATATTAAGGATATTGAGATTGGCAAAGAGAGGTTTTGTATATTGCAGATGGAATTCATTACAAATGTGGCGCAGAGCTCGCTTTTGAAGAATGAAAAGAGGTTGAATTCTAGAAGTATATGTGCTACCCCAAATGACATTACAATAAGTAAAGTACGGAAGGATAAGGGTATTATACAAGGTAACCATGATTCTGCGAGGTAACAGTCCTCGAAGCCCATTTAAAACTCCAACACCTCGTGAGACTTTCATACATACATGCTGGATGTGATTTTTCCATGTAAGATTCTTATCAATATAAACTCCGAGAAATTTGGTAGCATCACAAAAAATAACTTTAACACCACAAAGGTGGACACAGTCTATGTCTGCACTGAGATACTTGGATGGTGAACGGAATACAATAGCAGTAGTCTTCTTTACATTGAGTAATAATTTGTTTGCATAAAACCAGTTTTGTATATAGACAAAATCATTTTGAATATTACGTATCAGATCTTTAATGTCATAGCTAGAATGAAAGAGGCTTGTATCATCAGCATATGAGGTTATACTGAAAGTATCACTGGCTGTATGAAGGTCATTGACATAAATAATAAAAAGCAATGGCCCTAATATAGATCCTTGAGGGACACCATATGTAATTGACTTAGGGACCGATTTAATGTTATTAATAACCACAAACTGACGACGATCAGTCAGGTAGCTTCTAAACCAGTCCAGGACATTACCACGGACGCCGTAGTACTCAAGCTTATTAAGTAAAATATTATGGTCAAGAGTATCAAATGCTTTCGAAAGATCAAGAAATATGCCAGAAGCAAAATGATTCTTTTCGAAGGCTTCCATTACTTTATTGGTAAAGTGTAAAATAGCATGTACAGTGGAATGGCCAGGACGAAAACCAAATTGATAGTCGTAAATTAATTTACGTTTCTCAAGATAAGAATATAATCTTGAGAACATAAGTTTTTCAATTACTTTTGAGAAGCATGGGAGGACAGAAATAGGTCTATACTGATTAACACAATCTTTATCACCGGATTTAAAGACCGGAACAACACGTGCAATTTTTAAGGAATTGGGAACATGACCTTTCTCAACAGAAAAATTAAAAAGATAGGCGAGAGGAATAGACAAAGAATGGGCAACAAGTTTCATAATACTAGCGGTGATTCCGTCATAACCAGCAGCGGAGGATTTAAGAGATAAAATTATTTTGAGAACCTCTTCTCTTGTTGCAGGATTTACAAAAAACGAATCAGTGACAGGATTATGTAAATAGGACTGGAAGTGGACATTGACCTGCGGTATCTTTTGATGAGTGGCAGACCCAACGTCAGTAAAAAAATCATTGAAAGTGTTACTAACTTCAAAAGGATCAGATATATAATCACCATTATGCCTAATTTTTTTCGGGTGTAGATTCGGTACTCTGACCATATAACAAGGTGTTAATTGAGCGCCAAGTACCTTTAATATCATTTTTGTTGTTATTGAACTCTTTTTCCAATATGACTTTTTACTTTGAAGCTTGTTCTCTTTTCAAGTCAGTACATATTCTTGCATGCGTAGTTTAAAAAAAGTGTTAATTGTTGTGGACTTTTATTTTATGACCTCACAGAGCTCCTAACTGCCTAGATTGCATCAATTATACTTGATAGGTGCCATATGCCTCTTGACAATTTTTAACAGTGGTTGCTTCATAAATCAAGTCATATCGTAGAAAGTAAAAATTTTCAACTTCAAATCAGTTATCGTTGTCATCAATTTGACAACTTCCGTTCTGTCTTATGTCTACGCTATCTATACTGAGTCGCCTTCTACGGTTCTACTCTTGCACAATCTCATTCCCGTTTTTGATTTATCGTCAGCTATCCGTCTGAGATGAGGCAACTTGGATAAACCAATCGTCATTTTGATGTGGTGATTACTCAAAATCAGACTCTGTAAATGCCCAAACTATAGTCTTTTATGTGTCACATGCGACTTATATCTAAGGAAAGATACCAAAAAATCAAACATGACACGAACCACACCTAAACAAATACATCAGAGACCTACAAATATGTGACAGAATTCGTATTCATGCAGCATACTTAATTAGACTATGCTCTTCATTCCGTGTAGGTATAATAACAAACATTTATCATGAGGCAAATGAGATCGAGGGAATGATATCCCTAGAGTAAACCCGATCAGCTAGGGAAGTCCGTGGATTATTAGTCGGATTCTAGCTTCGTCATTATGCTATTCTTGTCAATAGCCGAGGGGGAAGGGACTGTCAATGACCGTAGTTAATTACTCTCATTCACCCGCAGAATTTTCGAGCATGTCTCCAAGGCCGAAAAATGCTTCTCTGCCTTTCTGCTTCTCTCATCTTCACACCTTTTTTTTCTCTTTTTTGGCAAATTCGGTTGCACATTTTTCTTCTGTTTGTTTTGATTTAATTTGTCGTTAGAGGCCACGACAATCAAAATGGATTATAGTTCCACTTAACAGTTTAATTCAGGTTGTCATAATGTGTTCTTAGTGTGCATGACTGCATCTGTTTACTGTAAGGAGAGAAACAAAGATAGGTGTGAAAAATTTGCCCGACAGAGCTTTCATCCTTAGATGAATCAAAATGATACAAGTAAGCTGTCGTTGGTGTTCAAGTTCGGTTACTCATTATCGATCAATTCAGATAAAATGATGGAAATTATATCCTTTGGAATAGTGCAAGGATCATGCATTGACAGAGATGTTTAAAGAAGGCGTCTTTTTGTGTTTTAATAGGGAATCTCTAAGGATGTTATAGAGAGGTTAACTACCGATAGAATTTCCAGGCTCGTCTCTATAGATTAGTGGAGGGAATTGTTTAGATGATCATTCATTTTTAGTATTGCTTTCAATGTTTCGTAAGATTCTGAAATATCGCATTTCTCTTTGTTTGTCTGATCAAGTTGCAGCTTCATCATAACAAAATTACCGAGAATATACTCAAAATGTTTCTTGAATTCACTTCAAAAAACTTTCTTGCTCCGACTTTATAAACATGTTTTTGATGCTAAACACACGTGGCTAAATTCATAAGTGTCTTGTTTTGACCCAAGTTTTATTTCTTAAGATATAATGTTTAATAGCATGACGTTTGAGAAAGCATAGGATGTTTGCTTAGAATGTTAATCTGTTCACAAAGTGGGGACGAAATAAGTGTTTATTTGCCATTTGTACATTTCCAACTCAACAAAGTTTGTTTAATATGGAGGGCAAGGTTTCAGTTTGGGATATCGGAGGGGGCTTAATGTTTCTGATAGCCGGAACCCTTAAAAGTGTCTCACACCGGGCTCAGTCTTATATTGGATATCCATCCACACGACTCAAACGAGAGCGAACACATAGCGTGTTTTGAGGAACGTCAATCTGACATAAATCGACCTTTTACTGGATTTGGGATTTGGGAGAAGCTAATTTCAATAGATAGGAATTGAATAAATGGTTATGTAGTTTGGAATAAATATTGGAAATGAGAATATGCAGAAAACTTTAGACGGTATATTCACATTAACACCGACTGCATGGTCAAGTGGTTAGAGCTTCCGACTTGTAGCAGAGACGTCTGGCCGGGTTACACCAGTATACCGAAGACTTGAATTAACTGGACCTCCTGCCATTGTGCTTGGTGCTCATCGTAAGCAATGAAATAGGAAAATCAAGCCAATGAGCCGCAACTGGAAAAATGTCGTGGCCGGCCAGATTTACAGCAAATGGTTAGAAACTACAGCTACAAACATTGACAAAGAACATTTAAAGTATAGTGTCTTAAAAAGAGACAGAGTGCCATGGAGGATTAAGAAATATGGTCTGATTTCAAAGTACGCAACTTTTTGTTGGAGGAATTAAACAAATATTTTAGCATGAAATCTCCTAAAGTTGGTATGAGTTCTGATATTAAATGGTGAAAGGGTGAAAAGTCACATTAACACCGACTGCATGGTCAAGTGGTTAGAGACATAAGACTTGAAGCCAACACGTCTGGACGGGTTGTATACCGAAGACTAAAAAATGGACTTCCTGCCATTGTGCTTGGTGCTCAACACAAGCAATACAGTAGGGAAAACCAGCCAGTGTTACAACTGAAGAAAGGTCGTGAACGGCCTGACATGAACAAATTGTTTAGAAACTGCGCCCTGAAATTTCACGTTACTAATTCACACCTTAAAAGGCACAAATTGCCCTTTTCTAGAAGCCCTGAGCTTTACTCTGCCTGGATTATTTTGTAATTGCTCAATAAAAGCTGAAATTCTGTATATTTACTATTGATTTGTTCACACGGTAGATAGAAAAAAATCGACGTGCTTCGCGCATTGCATTCTTTGCCTCCACTTCCTTTTGTACAAGTAACACATTGTCATTTTGCTTGTAAGAACTTCCAAGTTGTTGGTCCCCTTGCAAATTTTGGGCCCCTGTCGTTTAATTCTGGGGCCAACCCTGCCTAGAGATCTCACCTAGGCCTCCCTCCGCGATTTCCTTATTGAATTTCTTACTATATTCGTAGTAACAACGATGCTATATTGCGGGAGTAGTTAGGATAATATGAATAATGTAAAAACCGGTCAAGCAACCAATTCACAAAGCTAATTATGCTATGGACAATTAAAAAAAACACCTCCCACATAATCACTTAAAATAGACTGACATTTAAGGAAACATTTGAACACATTAAATGGTTATGACGTGCATTTACGGTACTTTTGAAAAGTTACATCCCTGTATAGGAAAATCCTTTAAGTGTTTGTTCAATGAGGGATATGGCCTTTTGGGAAAATTACCGTAGGCCTCTTTCAATTAGTTTTCGCCTTTTCAGTTTTTGTAAAATGCCAGAGGAATTGTTCAGTACGGAGACTTACTAAAATGTGCTGAATCGCTTTAAACAGTCCAAATGCGATAGAATGGGATACAATAAATGGCTATTATGTACGAGAAGGGAAATAAATAATGCACATTTTTGCAATTATAAGAGTCGGGTGATTTGAGTGAAACTTTCAATGAATGACCTGAAATATTTATAATAGCATTTTTGCATCATGTTTCATTTATCTATCTAGCAGTATCAATCCTATCGTTGAGGAAGCACCATTAATGAAGAACATATAAATTTTTTAATGGAGCCCCTAGTATTTAATAATTGTCGAAAGTAAATTCAAATGGACATTATGTCCTAATCAGCAAGACACCATTTGGAAAACTTTTCAATTATTCGAAAATATGGAGTTAAACAATGAACCACCATTTTCAGTGTACCATCTAAATCGTTCATTTGTTAGTTAAATAAATAGACAGAGTTTTCAGGCCTAGTTTCCAATCTATTGGTTCAAGTTGAGCCGACCACGGCCTTTTTTCCAGTTGTGGCTCACTGGCTTGTTTTCCCAACTCCATTGCTTATGCGGAACAACACGCACAACGGCAGAAGGTTCCATTTTTAAGTCTTTGGTATGACTCGACCTGCGAATAGAATCCGGGCCTTCCGCGTGAGAGGCGGATGCTCTTACCGTCTTATATAAATCGTTTAAGACATACTGGTGGCTTTTCACTTGCGTCTTGTAAGAAAGATAAAAACTCTGTACACCATGTCCCCCAAATTATGTCGAAAAACTCCTTAAAACAAAAATGCTCAATATTGAAAAAACATAGAACGTCCCAAATATTTAAGCGAATTTTGCAAAATTTATTAAAGTGGGCATGACACGGTCACAAAAACTTTTGTGTATTGCAAGATTCGATACAGTATTTTACAAATATCATCTCACACCCCAATAAAAACCTGTACAATTCGGCATAAATGAAATTCGAAGGAAAATGTTCAAAATCCAATTTCGGAAAATGCCGCAACATGTCACCTGACTTTTGTGACGCAATTGGCGGCACAAATTCCGCCCTATTTAAGAACACGTATCTACATGTGAAACTAATCTAACGCTCGGTAAAGTAATCTTATCTTAGCAACTTCATGAAAACGATTGCATCACAATACTCGTTCAACATACAGAGCGAAAGGCGCGGACCATGGTGGGGATTCGGAGCAAATCATTGGCCAATATGTTCGCGTGCATATGCGCGCGTGTAAAAACAGTTCTGTTTTTGTGCAAGAAAGACGCGGTTCGTGCGGCTATACAGAACAGCTATGAACATGTATGGGCAGTCCACAACAAGCGCATCCCCACTAGGAGCGCGTCCTTACTGTATGAGCTGTTCGGTGAAGGTAGGTACCGTACGCGTACGTGCCATTATTCGAATACTAAGCAGTCACCGGGCACTGCACATTCACAATGTAGTCATTGGACACGCTCACTACCAGCGTCGCACCGGTGTTTGCAATGATTTACTCGCTAACACGCGTTACCATGCACATGATTCGATGATTGTGAGCTCCCTGGTACAATGTTGCTAACCGTGCCTCCAATGACGTCACCATGTTGAGACGCGCTCACATACGTTTTTTCGCTTTCGGATTTCGATTGGGCTGGGCCTGGCCTGTTATTGGGAATTCACAACGTCTTATTTCGGTATTTATGGAAAACATAGGGAAAACATTCACTTTATGTCAAGGTGTACCCAAAGCACATTTACAGAGAAAGTTACTTTGGCCGTGTCATGCCCTCTTTAAGCTTTTTTACACAATAACTTGGAAAAATCATGGTAGTTTGCCCAGGCTTTAGAAGTTTCTTCCTCCACAATTCAACATGTGCTATGTTTGCTCGGCTGTTTAAAGAGTAAATGACTCTTTCCGAACTCTAAATTTTTAGCTTTAAAGTATTTAATATTTCCCCTCTACCCCCTGTTCTAGAGCAGAGAGCAGTGTTCTCAGGAAAGTAAATCACAAAAGAAAACGTTCGTGAAGAACTATTGTTACACTCATCTCTCATACTTCCACGGATGGTGGTGCAACTAGAACGAACATAACCAAAGATGGACATAACCAAAGATGGCGGACATGCCTTCTAACAGAATAAATGCTTGGGGAGTATCAGAACAATGACAACACAACTTGAACAGAAACTGTGCTCGCCAGCAACATACATTGACATAACCAAAGAAGGCGGACATGCCTTCTCACAGAATAAATGCTTGGGGAGTATCAGAACAATGACAACACGACGTGAACAGAAACTGTGGCCAGCAATGAATGAATATATAGATTAGCAGATTTGGGGGATAGTTTCGAAAAAATGAACGAATTTGTACAAGAATTAAACGGTACTGCAAGTGTTCGACAGTGCCGACTCGGAAAAAATTCCCACATGTTCTTTGCACGTTCCAGAATAGTCAAGAACGTGTAGAGTGTCGAATACAGCCTTAGAATTCCGGACATTCACGGATATAGGCTTGCCACATACGAGAGATTGTGTAGTATTTTTTATTACTGTAGATTCAGAACGGTTTCAGAAAAACTTAAATGTGTTGAAGAATTCCTAAAAGTGTTAAGCATGGTAAAATTTTTCATTTTAAGCCCTCGGGTAAATTCTGCACTAGCAGCAGCAAAAGAAGTTACGAGATTTTTTTCACCTGAAGTGAATTTGAAGCGAGAAATAATTTGTTGTGTTCTATTTTCCATTTTTCCTATATATGGTTTTGAAAAGTAATATGAGTTTCCCTTGAATTTTCTGAACTTTGAATAATTTTGAAATTTCTCTGTGAATTCACTTTCTTAAGGAATATTCCAGTGAATTTGTTTTATTTAAGTTTTTAAGTTTTTTGACAGTGTTTTATCTAAGTTTTTCAAGAAAGTTTTCATTTAAGTCTTTCAAGGAAGACAAAAATATTCCAGACCATGTCCTCTAAAACCTGTGGCAATACCCGTTTCCTAGAGCATGATATATCATTTTAAAGATTGGCAATTTTGGTTGAAACTTCCTACTCGTTTTAGCAAAGCCACAGAATGTTATGTGATGTGGGCACATTTTATCAGATCCCCTTTTTTCCTTTTATAATTAAATGGCTTGTTTGTCCTTGAAATTTGGTACTCTTGGGATGTTTGAGCATCCCTCCTTGCAGATTTAATATTACTCTACACCATTTATAAAATGTGGCAAACTTGGTTCCTTAATATTTTTTACAGTGCATGACATCAAAATTATAAATAAATTGAATACAATGCGAAGTTAATGTACCGTGTTGACATCACAGATTTCCCCAAATGCACAAAATCCCATGAAAAAATGGCATTACTTTCATGGGCGTCCGCAGAAAAAAGTCGGGGAGGGGGGGGGGGGGTAAAATTTCTAGGGGGGAAGGCAAAACCTCCGAGTCACAATGAATTGGCACCAAGCAAGCGAAAATTTCAGCCCAAAATGCCTCCCAGATCGCCGGAAATGGCATTTCTAAAGCCTATTTTTCGCATAGAAACTTGGAAAACATGTCTTGTACGGGTTTTTGCTTTGATTTTTATACGTTTTTTCAAATTTTGGATTTTCCGGGGGGGGGGGGGCAAGTGCCCCCCTTGCCCATACCTGCGGACGCCCATGATTAATTTAACAACTAATATCTTCGGAATATTTTATGCTATCGAGATGTTTACACCTCCTGAAAGAAAGAAAAAAGATTTTGCATATTACAAAGCCAACGAATATTACCTCCTGAACATTCCTTTAAAGCAGGCTTCCTCAAATAGCTGTGCGCATGCCACTTGACGTGGTTTCGAGTGGCGCAAAAAATACTGGGAGAATATTAAAGAAATTAACTTTTCATAACCATTTTTTTTTTCATAACCATTTTTTGACAAGAGTTGTTCCGTCTAAAAGATAGGTACCGTAAATAAATCTAGGACTTTCCACATAATGACGTCACATACCGACAAGGATAGGCTATAATAATGTCCTATTTTGTCCTCACAAGAAAGCAAAATCACCGTCACTGTTTACATTCATTAGAGTCAAAGCGTTGCCGATTCACAGTTACCGGTGAATCGACAAAAATTGTACGGTTTGTGAAAAATTTAGGAGGGAAAATTGAACAAACTTTGCACCATTTTGCATGTAAGCTCCTTTTGAAACGCAAAAATTGTCAAAAGGCCTTACACCCCTCCCTTAGGACGGTAATCAGTGGCGCATTATATCAGTAACATGTAGCAATGTGGTGCTTCAGAAAATTTAATTGAGGAAGCCTGCTTAAAATCATTTGAGATTACAGGGATGATTAAAACTTGTAAAAAAATCCAAGTAAATCGTGAAAGTGCATGCGAGCCCTCCTCCATGTCTGGGAGGTTGATTTGTTTGGAAATGAAATAACTATCTAAAATGCAGTCAAGGAAATAAAACGAAGTTATTGCAAACCATTGCTGTACGTTAAAATTAAGTAATTTTAAGTCATAAAAGAAGGGTTAATGTAACATCAAGTTTTGAGTTGTTAGAGGGGTACTTATTTGCACAGAGTCCGATATGTGGGTCTCAAGATTTGAGCAGGTAAAGCTGTAACATTTTCAACAGAGAGTTATTTGAATGGGAGCACGTAATTATGACATCATATTATCACATTAATGTAAGGCCTTTTGTTTTCCTTTAAATTTTACAACCAACTTTCCCGTCAACAATCTCATACTATCAAATTGCGATTACATAAGTAGCATGAGAACTTTACAAACTTTGCATTTCACATATGAAGGTCCTCTTCTTATTAATTTCAAGGTCAAAACAACAGTCGGAAAAACATCGGAAAGTAAAACATTTCTTGTTTATGTATGGAAGTTATATAACTTTTGATACCCCCAAAGTAACTTTGGAACGCAAATCTTGTTAAGTTAATTCACTATCCAGAGTAATACAAGTTTGATTTGAATGAAACTTGAAACACGCCATGTAGATTTGCTTCCTCTTTCACGTATGAACATTTAATATTTTTGTCTTAACTTCTCCTTCAATTCTGACAGTCGTTTCTCGCTGTTTTAAATTAGGCGATCAGATGGGATTGAATCTTTACGCTTATCATAAGGGACGAAACTGAAACCCACAATTTCCACGTTAAAAAATGTATTGCAGGAAAACCTAGCTATCTAATATCAACTGATTATTTTGGTCTATGTTTTGAAATCTCAAGCTGGAAAGTATTTGATTCCATTTCTAACAAAAATGTTTACAATTGTGAGCAAACGAATAGTAAACTCATTGCCTTAATCTAAGTTTATGTACATATTTTTAAATCATTTCATGAGAAAGACTGAGAAGGATGGCACCCGGCTGCGAAAAAAGATACCAAAGTGGAACTGTATATGATATCCTATTATCAAATGAAATAGTTCGTTGAACTAAAAGTGCATGTGTTATAATTTACAATTACCTCAAAGTTATGGTGACGCCATGCCACCATAATGGTTAAACAGACTTAAACGTTGGTTAAATTAGTAAAATGAGTAAAATACAGAAGCTCTGCAACTCATAACTTTTTCAAGATCTTAATCATTAAAGTTTTGACCGGTGTTGGAGTAACTTGAATAGCTACGGAAGATAACGACTTAGAATCGTGCACTAATATCTTAATTCTCTTACACAGTCATATTTACAATCTCTTGAAAAGCCCATCAGTTTGGAAAGGAAAATTCGTAATACTCAAATTGAATCCTGGAAATTCCAATTTAATTTCGAAAATGTACTTCAAAGGAAGATCGATAAGCAATGGGTAACATAAGACATGATCTGCCACTTCCACTCGCGGCTACTCAATTTTACATAGGCTACTTAGCACATGTCTATTCATGACACCAGTGTATAACAGTTAATACTACAAAATCTGATAGAGTTTATTCTTGACAGAAGTCTAAGATATATTTTTCACACCGTATTGTGGCCAGTATTTGACGTACTTTAGATAACGGGAATTATGACACTTCTGTTCTATGTTTGGACATTGATTTGGATCAAACATCTAACAATGCGTCAGTTCATGTCTTTAGATCTCTTTCAGCCAGTAAGTGTAATATTATGTTGTGGTTAGCTAATTGTGAAGTTCCCGCAATTGAGCAAACCCAAGTATTAAAGACTAGTATGCTTGAACCCACACTTTAAATACATGTTTGTCTATTAAACGTTGCATGTTTCGCAAACAAATGTGTTTTTTAAGAGGTTTAAAGGGAAACGTTCAGGACACGTGCGTTTTAGTATTTAATCGTGTTTGCAAAGTGGGCAAAAAGTAAAGATGAAAAAGGTTTCCTTAATGCTTGTTTTTTAGAGTGCATAAGGGTGCATGTAGAGTTCGTAATAAAACTCAAGCATATACAAGGACTACAGAGATACCTACATCATCAAATTTAACCACATTTTGATTTACAATTGTTGGACGCCACAGCTTTGTAAAAATTAGAGCATTGTCAACTCTCTGGTAAAGTGCATAAACCTTTATATGAGAACTGTCTGAAAAGGCTCCCTTTTGGAGAAATCGAAAAAAACTGAATTAACGGAAGCTTTAATCCAGTGCAAGAGCTATAACCAGTTCAAAAGCAAGCCTACATAGCCACGAAAGGAGCCATATCCACTGCAAGTTTCGTAACCGACCTTTGCGAAAAGTTGTTGTTAATGGTTTTTATAGTAAACCGTACTAAACCAGAGAGTTCCAATGCTTAGTAGCGGTCCTGACCAAAGGAAATGAAATGTATCAATCTTGTATATTGAGATATTGCATTTACCACCTATTTCTACGATCACAGCTGTTTCCTCAACAACGACCTCTTGTAACATACAGATGGTCTTGAAAACCCGGAGGGCTCATCTCCTTACTACAACATATTCCCCAAAAGAATAAAAGAGATATACACTTCAATTTTTGGAATACTGTGTTTATAGAGGATCCAATTATTGCCCAGTGATGACTTCGCATGACGTCTACCCTCCAACAAAAATACAGTGTACTTCTCCTTTTCAAAATAATTATTTTGTGTTCCAAGAGAAAAAAGGAGCCATTTTTCTAACTAGAGATATCATATTTACAAAGATTTCTTTTTTGTTGTCTGGGGGCTATGCATGCATTAACATTGACCTCTACATTATGCAACAAGAGGAAATTTACTGACCCCTAAAGCATCCATAAGCCAGGTACCACGCCTCCGCTCATACATCTATGATTAGAAATAGTCTATCGATTTGAGCAGAATGCCAAGAATAGTCCGAAGTGTGAAGATCGAGGAATCCAATTGAGAAATTGAGCCTTTGTAGCTTGGTCAAAAGGTCATGTGTATTTTGGGGTCTCCTTCACTGTTACCGCAATTGAAGGGAGAGGGATGGTCTATTTTGCTAGTTAGATGGAGTTTTACCGCCCAGTTCCCAACCCATTGTTTCAAATTGAGCGGGCCAGGGCCCTTTTCCCGATTGTGGCTCACTGGCCTGTTTTCCCTATCCCATTGCTTATGCTGAGCACCAAACACAATTGCAGTAGGTTCCGTTTTTAAAGTCTTCGGTATGACCCGGCCAGGACTCGAACTCTCAACCTCAAGACGGAAAGTCTGATGCTCTGACCTACTGGACCATACAATCGGTCTGAGAGAGGGTCTAATGGGAGCGAATGTCCTCTAAACAGACGGAAGAAGATCCTTCGGCAAACTTTGTTTGCTTTGTGGAGAGTATGAGAACTGAATGCAAACTTTTCATATTTTTTGATATTTTGAAGCATATTTAAAAACGTAAGACGGCAATAAAACCGCGGGCTCCTGTTGCTGGACCAAAGTTGGTCAAACGACTTTCGAAATGATTCCCGTATAACCGATTTTCCCCTGACTATACCTCCAGAGTGGGGAGATGTCAATATGCATTGCGCACAAAAAAGTTTTCAATTGGTCTGTGCGGCCTGCATAATTGGTATATTATACTTGATCGACCTTATCTGTCACGTCGATCGAGAACCCATAAAGCACGATGGATCATTGGTCACTAGAGTGATGTATTTTCTGGATGGTTCTTGCCAACGTTCTTCTTCTATATTGATTGAGCGTTCTACATCTACCGCATAGTACACTTCCTATACAAACATTCTGAATTAATTCTTTTTCCTCGGTTGGCTTCACTAGAATTCAGCCTGTATAATATATAATTGATACGCGAGTGTTTACAGAGGCCCTCCGACTTGTGTCATTTTGCCAACGATACACAGTTTGACACACAGTTAGTCCCATCTTGCGATGTCCAGCCTTTTGTTTTCCTCTACCCCTCCTTTGCCAAGGAGGGGTTGAGTAAGGAATCTGCAGTTTAACTTCATCTTAAGCTATAAATCGTTCTCCAAACGTTAAGCATTCACCGCAGATAGTTCTATATTTGACAAGAATAAGGTTAAAGGCCTGCAATGAGCGACCACCCAAAATAAGCGATAGAAGCCTATACAAACCTCTTTGTGGCTTGTCCCAAAGTCTCTTTACCTGAACTCCTAACCTGATGACCAACGACAAATTATTTCATAAAAAAGATCTAAGGTTATCGTCAGAGTTGAGATTCTTCAGTTTCCAAGCAACTCGCAATTTTCCAGGCCAGTGGATAAGTCTATCATTTCGTCCCAAGTCATCAACTCGACCTAGTTTTTAAATTACTACCTCACCGGAGGTGATTTCCACTTCCCTTTACATTAGAGGGCAGATTAATTGGAAATAACCGCGGACAGAGATACAACAGATCACATCAATATCGTTTTGTTGCACTTTGACAGGTGAGATGTTCGATACTTAGTGACAATTCTCAGCTTCTATTGGTCCATTCATCGTGCGTTATCCTTGAATTAAGTCACGCTGAAAGCGGCCGCGGTCAAACTACAACGAATTCGGATGGGATTCCGATCCGAATGTGGGTATTTTATTAAAATCTTCTCCATCTCTGACCGTAAAGAGCAAAAAAAAAAAAAAAAAAAAAAGAAAATTGACAACCAGTGTAAATAATTGATTTGTTTCTGATATCTATGAAAAAAGAAAAAAAAAATGACGTCACACCGAAATACATTTTTATCGGACATCGTAGTCCTAATAATATCAGGGCATCGATGTGACGTCACGAAATAATTAGAAAAAAATAAATTTTCATAGTCCTACAGCACAAGTCATATAATTACACAGTTTGGCAAAGATTTGGCTCTTTCCGACCTAGAGCAGATTTTAACAAAAATCTGAAAAATCGGATCGGAATCGGATATGAATTCGTTGTAGTGTGACCGCGGCTTAATGCATTATCTTAGGTTACTCGGACGAATAATGAATGGAGAAACCAACGAACCAAATAATGAAGACACGAATAAAAACAACTATAGAAAAAATATCCCTTCTGACTCAATTGTCACATTGTGTCGAAGCATCTCAGTTGCATGTATTTTTAAACTTTCCGTGTACTGATCACTATTTCTTTATTATAGTTGAAACATAAATCCACTTTTTCATCATTCTGTTTTTGGCTAGAGATCTACTTAATCTTTCTAGCCCTAAGGATGCTTTAATATGACTTAGAGGGAACTAAGAGTAAAGTCAGGACAATGTTTTGCTCATCAAACCAGTATAACGCTACGGAAAAGCCATAAGTAGGACGGTAGGTCACGGGATTTCAGTGACAGTTGTCCTCACCATTTCCGCGGAATTTGACTACAGTAATAATACGTATAATGAGGTATCATCTAGAATGACATAGCCGTAACGAATTGTACAAGATAAAAGTAATATATACTGTAAATTATAATCCTGCTTCATCGGAGAACTCTTACAGCTTTTTCTCTGGTTGTGTAACAGAAACAAGTGAGCTCTCTTCGGCATTGGATGGAGTTGCTTAATATGCACTGGTTATTCTATAGGCCAAAGGGAATACATAATAAATAGCATTGGTTTAAGAGCAGTAATATGATCACGAGACCTTCATAAAAAGAAAACCATAGTTATCCCAGGAAAAATGCATAGGACAAAATATTTTCAGTAATATTTCAATCACACGGTTTAGTGTAGAAGCGTCCACATACATTGGAAAATACAATGGAACGACTCGAGGTCACGTGAAATGTAACATTAGTCAACAGAATTACAGCAAAGGATCCTAACATACGGTAACCTGGCCCTTAGAAATAAAGAATATGAGTAATTTAAGATGGTTCATAATTATTTCAGATAGTTTTCGGTTTTCATAATGTTACTTGACGCGGTTGGCTTTTATTGAAAGAACCACAATCTCATTGCCCAGGAATTTGTGCTGTAGACAACCGGGGGTCTGCAGGTTAATAAAACGATATTCAAGTACATTAGATCTAGTAGGTATAAGACAGTGAAAGGTAATGTGACATGTCTGCATAAAACCCTGTATTAACTTCTCAGTTAAGGAGTAAGCTTTCCAACGAAAAATCAGTTGATATATATATTTATAAAAAACGGTTATCGACCTTACGGCGGCCGACAGGCTGATTTTTTCTTCGTTAGCATCTTAATTATCTCAGAATTCTGACTTAGAATCTTGGAATTTTGGCTAAGTATTTCGGAATCCTGAGATAGTTTCTCAGAATTCTAACTTAGTATATCGGAATTTTGAGATAGTAAATAAGATGCAAACCCAAAATAACAGAAAACTTTTTTTTTGTATGTCCCTCCTCGGCCATTGAAGTGCGTGGCCGAGAGGGAATAAGCAAAAAAAAAAAAAAAAAGAAAAAAAGAGAACCCCAAAATAGGACTTTTTTGATCGCATCTTATATCAGAATTAGGACTTAGTATCTCGGAATTCTGACTTAGTTAGTAACTCAGAATTCTGAGATAATTAAGATGTGAACCCAAGAACACTGTTGTCATTTCTTTTTTTAACCATAGTACCTCTTATTTTCATCAGATAGCTTATGATTTAATAGTTGATACCGATGATTTTAAAAAACACAATTTAAAATTTCAAAATAAAATACTCAGGGAAAACAATGTAAAAAAGGCTCAAAATCGCTGTTAATTTATAGAATAAAGTGTAACGAGAAACAAGAATATTACAGAAAAGTTCTGGTACCGGTTAGAAATTTCCAGGACATTTCCGTTGTCTTTATTTATCTATTTATTTTGTTGTTCTGTAAATCCTACCGTATTTTTACAGTGGTAATGTTGGAATTGTCCTTGAAATGAAGATTGCAAAAACAAATGATATCATTTGTCATACATTGCATGTTCCTCCCTAGACATCACAACATTTTGATATTGAGACCAAGTGCAATCAGAAATAAAGCTTCGAAATAGTCAATTTTTGACGAATTTTGACGGGAATTGCGGCAATTGCCTTGGATTTTAAAGCTTTTAACATCAAATACCCAACTTTGTCATTTTCGTACTGAACGACCTTTAAGAAAGTGTATACAACATTTGAGTCTGACAGTAGTTAACAAAGACTGTCACTTACTTAAAAGTAGTTAACAATGACTGTCACTTACTTAAAAGTAGTTAACAATGACTGTCACTTACTTAAAAGTAGTTAACAATGACTGCCACTTACTTAAAAGTAGTTAACAATGACTGTCACTTACTTTTTTCACTTTTCTCGACTACATTCTACTTTCTCAGCTCTATTTATCTCACAATACTATAACGCCCTTTTAAGTTAGAGATGATCAAAGGATAACGCATGAGGTCAAATTCACTTGGCTTTTGAAAAAAAATCTTGCAAGACATAATTTCTTAGATCGGGGATGCCAATTCTAATTTGAAGACAGAGGTAGACTTACATAAATTAAGGAGATCGTACGAATGTCATTCCCCGCGTTTAGCCTATAATATATTCATAATTCTAAAAGTCAGTCATGTCGTACCACTTGTCGTCTTTCAAAAACATCGTTTAGTAAAACTGAACTTGTTCTAATCGATGACTAACCGTAGACGTCATTCGTGGGGTGGGGGTCAGGGGGCAATCGCTCCACAAATGAAAATATTGGGAGCAAACCTATCGTTTTGCGCTCTCCATAATTCGGGCAGATTTAAAAAAAAAAAAAACAACATGCAAAATGAACAGAATTTAACATTGTGGTGTAGAATTTATGGTTTCATACAGAACTTTATAAAACGTCAACGTGAGTCTTTTTTAAAGCAACAATACTGCATTTAATGCGTCCTCAATCTATATGTGCTGTGTATAAGCGTGTCAATGTGTGTTTGTTTGTTGTGTTGTGTGTCTCAAAGAGGTGTGTGCTCGTGTCCATGCGCTTGGAGGCTGCTTATTACAGAAGACGAATCCGGTCACGCACATCATCTTATGTTCCTGCTGTTGGCAAATTTTTTCCATCCAATCCACAAAACAGATCTCCCACCCTGCGACTGACACATTTGAGTGAAGAAAATTACAAGCAAAAGAGGACGTCAAACTGATAAATTAGCCCAAACCAAATAACGATACAGAGAGCTTAAATCTGAACTTGTTTCAGGGGGCTTAGACTTTACTTGGTGTCTATTATGAGAAGTATCGTTCGACAAAGGAAGAGCCTGTCACGACACACTTTAGCCAAGGAGATGAATCTTTAGCTCCCAATCTAATTTGCCCGAAAGACCTATACACCATTTCCCAGTCGCACTTTATCACATATTCATAAATACTTTTTGAGAATGCCGGCTTGTGATTGGTCAGTTACCCATGTTCTAATCCAGTGTAGAGACACAGGGTGTATGGAGAGCAATATTTTGATCAGCATGACTTAGTAGAAACACAGCTTTGCTAACACGGTATATGTAGGTATGACTAGATGTTAAACGGAAAATATACCGACGAATTAGTCTAGGGAGCTGTTATTAAATAACGGCTCCCTGATTAATCATAGGCCTATTTCATTTGTTTGAATTCAAGAGAGCGATTTATTTCAACTCCATCTATTTCCATTTTCCCTTTTCAAAGCTGTGTACTTTCACATCGGCTTATTCCCTCAAACTGAATACACAGTGGTGAGGAGCAACTGTTCCAGAGTCGATTATCACCTTCACTGTTTAAATTTTTAACAGCCAAGATAACTATTTATTCAGAGTAAAAATGTGACAAGCGATGGCATTTCCTCTTACCTCATTATCCTTACGCATGGCAGCGGGTAATGAATTTCATAACACAGTGCAATAGCATCATTATCATGAAATGACGATTCTAGATGAATTATTAGCAATAATTAATTTGATTATCATAGGTGTTTACTCAAAATGATTCCTAACATCAGCGTCTGTCTCTTAAGGCATTTTCATGAATGCTTAAAAGTCGAATGAGCTGCAATGGTATATGCCCTTACATAAAAGCTGTGTGCTTCTTCATTCCTTTTTGAATTCATGTTAATTGCATTTTCTCCACTCTGGAAGGTCTTCAGGTTTTCAATATAAATATAAGTATATGGTGTATATAGGGTAAAATTTTGGGCCGTAAAGTCAACGTTTTGGGACCCTTTCGTAAGGGGGAAAATTCCCTTCCCCATAACGTTTTCACACACTTTCTTAATGGAAATACGTAACTGCATGGTAAAATGCATTCGGTGGTACGTAATACACGCAATTACTTCAATGCTGACCAATTTACGAACACGCTGTTAACGCGTACGTAGTGGACCACTGAAATTACGTACATCAGCATCCTTTTAACGTGCATTTATATCTCAGAACCAATAGGGGAAATATAATCTTAAGTATTTTATTGTTTTTATTTTCTCCGGTTGTACTGGCGGTATACCGATTTCGCCTTACATGTCTATCCAGCGATATACAAATACACTCATATACATTGAAAAGTTGCATAGGTTTTACGACACGAATTTACAGAACTGTTTCGCAAGGGCCAATAAGGTAGGTCCTCACTCTTCAGAAGCTGGAAGTAGAGTGGTGTCAATAACGTTGAATCATATTCTATGGAGGGTGGATGGTCTGGCAAGCTATTGTTAGTATCGAAGTGATGTTATTGTTCTCGAAAAACGAAGTTCACGAGGTATTCAGAGTGCACAGTTTTCTTTCAGTGTACATACGTCTACGCAGTCCTGTACACTTTCAATGAAAGAAACTGACAAAAATAGTGTTCTTGCAATATTTAATGATAGAATTTTAGTTTTGCCTTTCCCCTAAAACATTTAAAATCCATGCGGTGATTTCGCAATAAAGTAATGTGAAAATCGAAGACATCTCCATATAAGCTACGAAGTAACTATAACTATACCCACGTATGCACGTATGTAGTGTATCTTGAGTCGGTCAGTATACATTGAGTCGGTCATTGCATAAAAATGTATGGCACGTGCACAGAGTACAACGCTTATTGATTGACCGACTCATGGTATCATAATGATATACGATCGCATAGCCTGAGTAAAGTGTCACAGGCGAACGGTGGACAGTTAGTTTCAAGTTCAACGGCGCCGATACTGCAAGTTAGTCGAGAACTACAATCACAGCGAAAAATATATATCTACCGTGACCCTCTACAACAAACCGTCTTCGAATATTTAGGTCCATTAGAGGCATTTTTTCTATATAAAATAATAACTGACAGAAGGTTGGCAAACATTCAGAATTGGGTCGTTTAACAGGGTAGGCTTGCATGCTGCACAGTGATCACCGACCGACCACGGTAACAGGGACCGCGGAGACGGGGGTGGGGGACTACGGGGGCTTTATCCCCCGCACTGTTTTTGCTGTGCAGTTTGGGCCGCCTTAAACTGCATTTTGGGCCACCTTAAACTGCATTTATTTTATTGGACATATTGGGCCGCTTCGATGATTAGCCCCCGCCTTCAAAATTGGCTCCGTGGCCTCTGAGTAAGTCAATCCAACAGGAGCTTTACGGCTTGATCCATGTTGCTCTATCGCGCCTAAATTGTGAACTTTTATTAAACAAGTTTCTCGCACTACGCAGCTTCGATCTCGTCATTTTTCACAATTCTGTCACTCGACCATTTCAGTGGACATCTTATGGGCCTATTAGCAACGGGAATATACCTCTAATTATAATTTCTCTTGATCTTTGTCAGGCCTCAACAATTTATGAAGTCTGTTAAGCTTTTTTGAGTGATGAACTTCAAACACGAGCAGTATGCCAACATGTTTGTTTAGCCAGTTTTAGATGTCATGCATGCACATCGGTGCACTGAGCAAATGAAAGTTAACAACAACACGGGCTACATTTAGGCTATAGACCTAGAAATGTAAAAATAAACATGATTTCACAACCAATTTCAGAGTGAAGAAGATTATAAAAAAACTGCCATTCCTTCAGGGATCGTCAAAGGGACGATCGAGGCAGGGCTTTGTGTGCTATGATATGTTATGTACATAGGCTACTCTCGAACTGCGGGGTGTTTTTGTCAGTTCTCGCCAGATTCAAGTAGAATTATAAATGATACGGGGCGGCATATAGACTTAAATCTCTTGTGAAACTTAAAATTATTGATTTGGTCTCTTACAAGCTCATATTTTAGTTGCATTTTGGAAAAAGTCCCCTTTCAACATGTCAAGCCCTGAGGTTATCGTGCAGTCGAGTCACTTCGCAGCAGAAGCTGTGCGTCCTGAATACCACGTGACCACCGAAAACGTACTGCCTCAACATAGAACCGTTAGCTTTTGTTGCAGTACAATAGCTTGCCAGACCATCCGCCTACATTGACTATGGTTGAATACGTATATGTTCGCTGCTTGAGGTAATGTATCTTGGGTCGTTGCATACCGTTCCTGCCTGTTCAAACTGAGCACGACCCGACAGCCCGAACACGTGCTGTTTAACGGACTACGCATATTTTACGTATACGTAGGGTAGTTTTATCCTTAATTGACAGGATAAATTTGTAGATAGACATGTAGCAAAATTCAAAATATCATTCCAATGGGGCTACTATTACGAAAATCAAATACATGATGAAACGTTCCCTCTTACTTTTTGTTACATCCTCCATTTCTGCCTGAATAACTCTTATCGCTTCAGGGAGGAAAAGAAGCCCACTACATGCAAGTTTCATATCTGATTTATTGATTGACAGTAAAAGATGTGTTTCAATACACAAAAAGTTACGTAACATTCGGGGTTAGTTTACAGGTCAGTCAGCATGTGTTACTTGCTTTTCATGCAGTACCAACACAATGAAAGCATAGCTCATTTGAGGTCACAGATCATGTAACAAACTCAGATATTACACTCTAAAATCAAAAGAGTGAACTTAGTCACTCTTTGAACGAGTGAAAAGTGTAAATTTACTCCATTAGAGTGATGATTCACTCCAAGAGGAGTGAAGTTCCCCACAAAAAGAGTGAAGTTCGCTTCAAAAAGAGTGAAATTCACTAGAGGAAGAGGGAAAATTCACCCTTCCACGAGTGCCTGCAATGATCGCTCTTTTTTTAAGAGCGATCACTGTGGGCACTCCATTAAGAGGGAAACTTCACTCGTTTTAAGAGAATTTCACTCTTTTTGGAGTGAACTTCACTCTTTTTGGAGGGAACTTCCCTCCTCTTGGAGGGAATTATCACTCTTATGGAGCGAATTTATACTTTTCACTCGATCAAAGAGTGACTAAGTTCACGCTTTTGATTTTAGAGTGTAGTTACACCCCACACCGCCTTTGATGTATTGGGGTGCCTATGTTGCTTTTTCAAGAAGCGACGTCACGGCATGTATGCACAGATACATCGAATACCAAAAGGTGAAGACAAAATACGAAATTTGAGAATTTACTGATGCTCTACTAATTGTGTAGTTAACCTTACAAGACGGAGAGACGGCATAAATTGAACCATTACACCTCCCTGATTGAACCAAGGCGAGAGTGCGCCATCACATTACTTGTGTGCATTTCTCCTAAGAGTAGATGGACATTTTATTTGAAGTTTGTTGCTACCATTATTGGAGTCACCAGCTATGACAAAACTATACAAGCAATTACTTGAAGCATGTGTTAAAATCTCACGGCTTCTCCAAAATTCAAAACATGAATTTAGAAAAGATTCTCCACCCGACAGTTTTAAAGTCTTATGAGTCCAATGTATCATATTTTCTCACCGCCTATTTTTCCTGATTGCTACCAGAGCGACAGTGGAGTTTGGAAAGTGGTTATTGCTTGGTCCATGCAGTATTTGTGATCGGTTTTGCACGGTCATGTCATATACATGTTTATCGGCGGTGAACATCACCAGACGCCATTTAAATTTATCCCTACGAAAGGAATTATTTGTAAATTGTAATCAAATTTGGTAAATTTGATTACTAATTTTATGGGGCATCGACTATTGACTAAATGAAGCAAGAAAACGCCTGCGGTCTTGTAGAAGGGTCACTTTATAAATAGGCAAGGGCCTTCTTGAATATGAAATACCGACAGAGGATGAGGATCAAAATTCAATTAATTATTGCTTTGAATTCGAATGAAGGTTTTAATCAACAAGCAAATATATCGAGTACATTAGCTTAAAGTCTTTTCGGGAAACAATGACCCTTTTCTACCTAGCAGGCTACTGCTTGTATGCACACTATGCGATGGATGAAATTGTTGTTTGAATAGAATAGGCTGTGCATAAAAGTAGGAAAACAATCCAATTAGTTGCATTGACGACCATTCCGGGCAAAAACCAGCATTACAAGGGTTTCACCTGTTCAGGGATTTAACTATAAAAATTTAGTTATTGGCATAGGGGCTAAGGAAGCCTGCAAAATAAGAGGAACCCTGTTTGATCACCACGGATTTACAAAAAGAACTGATCATACTTTCAGTAGCTGTTTAGCTTCTCCTTATTAGATGGTATATAAAACAAGCTTAGTTGGATAACTACGTTCCACTTGTATGTCTATAGTGGGTTCACACTTAACGTCATTGCATCTCTTAATGCTGGAGGGCACTAACCATGCCAAGTTGATGTGTTGCCGATATGCGCGCACGACTTAACCTACCAACAAATCTTGTAAAATGGACACCTGGACGTCAAAATAGAGATATTGTACGTGTCGTATGAACACCAAGTTGTATTTGAAATGCCCACGTATTTATTATTCGAAGTCCCGCAAAAACTTAAACGTCGGAGTGTAGGTTCTTTATGAGAACCTGCAGATTTTCTCGATCTTTTCTCTTTGTTGTGGGTATATATACAATAGAATTTTGAGAGGACATCATCTTCATCTTTAGTTACATCAGTTACAGTTCACTGGTTACATTAATGGCAAATGAGAGCAATGGAAATCTTCCGCTCGGTCACTCCAGGGAGCTCCCTGATTACTCGGACCAATGTTTCACGTATGAGCTTGAAGCCGTGAAACCAATAAAAAGGAAACATAGATCATTCTACTTCAAATTGGTAAAGTTTTTCAATACCACTGTCCACTGCATGGCAAGGAATTCAATATGATGATGTTTCTGTCCCTAGCCAATATAGGATTTGGTCTGAATATCTATCGCAATTCTAGTGAAAATTACTCAACCAACCAAACCAAACAGTCCAACTCAACCCATACCCAGTGATGCCAGATATAATCGAATTCCACTCATCCCTCCAATCATCCGATTGAAAAATATGGTTTTTGCTTAATTTTCAAGGAGGGAGGACAATAGTATCAAAATGACAACAGGAGAGACTATTTTCGATCAAAACAGCTACTGTAATGTCTAAAAATGTTTAGGCTATAGGTGGGTTTTGCCACGGCTCATATCACAGACATGATCTTGTAATGTTTGTACAATCTGAAATATTTTAAACCCAGAAATTCGCACTGTCATAAAGGCCAACTTGTAATCCGTCCGACTAAGGCTGATATAAAGAACATGCAGAAATACAGTGCATTTCAAATGGATGGATTAGTGACCTGCAGGAATGGTGTCAGAAATTGCCTGACCAAACTCCTAGACGGGAGGGGGATTTTAAAGGAAAATCTGGAGTTTGTATTTTTTATTGAAAAACTTGCCCCTAATATTAACATCAAACTCTTCATCGCGGTCTCACAGTTACTTTTTCTAAAGCCCTCCCTACTCTCTGCCCAAGGGCCGTTCGGGGAAACCAAACAATAAGCTGCTCCCGAAGACTCTTTACGTCCACTCAAGGACAACACGTGATCAACCTCACTGCTCCAGACCATTAAAATCATTGGTCTGCCATGCACGGCTCCATTCTAGACTGGGTGAAAAGAACAGATACTCCACATGATCTTGGCCAAAAGGGGCCGAGAAACGGTCTTCAAAGCACGTGACTTGCAGTTTCCTTTTTGACTTGACTGTCACGGTCAAGATGAAAGCACTGATAATGCGAGTCATTATAGAAGCACGTACACCTCAAACTGATTTGGGGCCCATTCGCACTGTCTATGTAGAGAGAAACGTCCACACGTGCTTACAATAGTACCAATTTCCAACTTCCAGTAATCCCGCCTAGTCGTAACAAAGAAAGCAATTGATGCAATATGAAGACAACATCCATAAAGGAATTCTGTTAAACAGTGTACGGCAGCTGGAACTTTTAGTGTTTAGAAAGATGCAACCACATGCTCAGTATATATGCTATACTTATACATGTATCATAGAAGAGGGTAACTTTCGTATGATTATGTTGTATTATGTCCCGTTGAATTAGTTAGATCTGGTTTTATGACACAGTTTCTAACCAAATTGGTTTAATTTCCCAGTGCGGCTCCCTATCAAGGTTTCCCTACCCCATTGCTTATTCTGAGCGCCAATCACAATGACAGTATAAGAAGGTAAGTGAAGTTTCATTTTTAAAGTCTTCGATACAGTATGACCCTGTGAGGAGTCAGCATCCTTCCGAAAGGGATTTTGTTCCTCTTCCGTACCTTATCCGACTCTCGGTCTGGCATTAGGGTAAAATGGGCCTAGCCTATATCGTTCCATCGACAAGCAATGCAATTTATAAAAGCATGAATGAATACCAAAATTCTACTACTTGCTCGAAGGACTCTCGGCCGAATATAAATACGTTAAAGGCGATGTTTCCAAGCGATTGATGTAGAATTGAGAACAACTAAAACCTGACTACAAATTCAAACAGAGGCCTGAACGACACATTCAATCTTCACAAATCTTTGGAATGGGAAATATTATAAAAAGAAAAATCTGAAAATAAGCGCTATCACGTGCATTTAATGAGTCCATCGGGATATTTCTTTTGTACACCAGAGATTTCCTATACATGTATTCCAAAGCTCTCAAGAATGCAACACGGAAGTTCAATAGATCAATCCCCAAGGATTGCAGAAACTTCATCAATAATTCTCGTCACGGTACAGCACTCCGTAATAGAAAGAAGTTTTCTAATATAGTTGCAGGAATGCAGAGACTAAGAGCTAGCGATTGCAGAAAACACAAGCTTGCATTAGCGTTGGGAATCTTTCCCAAATCATCTTGACCTGCTTTGTACTTTCGTCTCGCCAAACTAAAATGGCGCCATCGGTTTAATGTTTCCTTGAACTATCGGTCGCATTTGAATTGAACCACTTCCATGAAATATTTGGGGAGAGGAGGAGACCCTGTAAACGACTTCATCGTTTAACCAATCAATGATCAATATCCGGTCTTTGAGTGAACTTCTCCTTCTTAATATAAGTCCGCAAGCTACAAAGCTATTTTACATTAACGCAAAGATGGAATCCTCCTTGAAGCTGTTTTGTTAATTTCCAGACATTCTTTATCTTCGTGGTCGTGCCTAGTTGAAGAACTATTATACCTGTCAATTAGAACGGACATCATCCTTCTGTTGAAAGGAAGTTTTTGAACAACAGTCAAGCCAGGCTTTCATAAAACTTGTAATGCAAAACATTGTTTCACGTGCTTTTGTTGCATCCTCTAAATAGCAGGAGAAACTTGAATGCAAAGAAGGGGCATGTTTCATAAGAAAAGGATATTCTTCATTACTTATATTGGGTGTCATAACAATTTTACTCATTGACAATTTTCCCCTTGGGGATTTGCATCACAACTGTTGAGGTTTGGTAAGGTTTTCTGAAAGACACATATAGCTTTGGGGTGGGGCCTAGCAATTAGCTTACATTGTCACGTGTATTCATTTGCACGATTGTTTAAGCAGACTCACATTCTACCAGGCTATGAATATCTAAAAATGGTTGCAGAAAAAAGGCAATACTCATATGTATACACATTATACACACATGCAAAATCTGTACAAGTTACCGAGAAGAACTTCAAGAAAGCCACTTTCGGTGCAATGAAAGAGGACGCCCTCTTTCTATACCAGGATAAGTTTGCAGGAAATTGGGATTACATGGGTACATGGGGTTATAGAAGGACGATGAAGATTCTGTACAATTTCTGGATTCCATTTGATCTTATGTAGAATATAGTTTCACGTCTTGACCTAAAAGAGTAGACTGCTGACAAGGTTTTGCTAACCAAAGCGCATGAAAAGGATGGTTGCAGAATATATATCCACGGTGTTTCCCGCCTGTCATAAGAGCTTGCTTTAATTTCATCTGATTTCATTTAATTGTTTCATCACAACAGTAAATGAACATAATAACAGGTAAGTACAAATAACGAAGGTTATAAAAACAAGTGTTGTGAATGGGAGTACTCTTAAAAACCCTTCTGGGCTTGAGAAACATGAAAAGCACTCCCAGAACGAGCAGACACGAGATTATACAAAAGAGCCAAACAAATCCCTCCTATACCCCGCCCATACACTGCCCACTCACCAAACTTCCGTTCCCCGGACTGAAACATTACTGACAAATTATTTGATAAACCTTTTCTGAACGACGCAACAGACGGGCTCAGCTGATAATTCTGGGGTAGTGTGTCCAAGTCATAATGGATCTTTGCTTGCGACTTTTCTTGCGGGCCTCTCTATCAAATGAAAAGAGTATGAAGCTGGTCGGCTTGTGTATCTGTTGTGGTAACTATGACCAGATTTGTCGAAGGTATAAAAATAAGAAAAGTAAATTAGAAGTAGACTGTTCAGACAGCGATAGGTAAATTTAACTATCATGTTGAGTAGATAACGAAGCAAATATACGACTCGTCTCATCACGTGGAGTGGAACCTGTGATATGTCTTGAGAGCCCTTTTCTGAAGAATAAATAATTTATTAAGAATAGACTTAGTGGTACCGTACCATATATTACCATATATTACAACAACAAGTATGATGGGATAAAACTAGGCTTAAGTTAACTAATGAGAATTAATTAGAAGCAAACCATTTGTAAAACCTGCATATAACTTGGAAGACATTAACTGCCTACGTATCTACCTTTTAGGTAGCACTTTGTAACAATGTAACATAGGCTATTCGCGTCGTTAGGACCCCCATCTGATTTCCAAAGGAACGAAATAGCCAGAAACGTCGTTAGAATATAGGAAGAATTTTACCTTTTTTTAATAAGTTTCGGTGAGAAAGAGAAGGTGAAGAAATACGTTTACATGTGAGTCTGACCTGTAACACATTTAAAGTCTTTAAAGGTGGCCAAGAAAATTGGTGTCAAGTACAAGAGGTAAACGTTGAGAGTTATATTAAAACACGTGAAACTGTAGCAGAGAGTTGTCAGGGACAACTCACTGAGTGTAGTGAGCTCTGTTCGAAGTAATGATGACCTTTGCTTTGTGTAGATATGGTAAAAAAGCATCACTTTATTGAGAATGCCTGTAGGCCAGTACAAATATTTCAAGCAATGATAGGTTAAATACCAGTTACTGCCGGAATGCCAGTTGACGTCGCTTGTTATTGTCAGTTAGTCACTTTAAGGCCTAAATCTTATAATTCACATGTTGTAAAGTTCCTTTGGACATCAAGCCCCTAAATTGTTATTCCATGAATTTTGCAAAATTTCATCAGCTCCTGGGTTTCATAAAGTGCCAAATAAAAAGAACATAAAAAAGAACACGTTGCCCGAAAGAGATTTGAACCCGAGGCGAGCTACCTCCCCGAGAGACTGAAATAGTAAACATGAATCACGTGTTGACCCTTAGTCCTCTGCATAATGAGTTTATCATGCAGCTTAGCACCGTATATCTTATAAGTTACCCTACAACAGTTTTAGCATATGCTACTGTACTTTTCAAAAAGAACTACTGAACTACCTTGGGAAACTGGACGTTAATAGCCAAGCCGAGCAGTTTCCCCAAACTTATCTTGAAGCAACCGCTAAATATCACAATGTTCCTCTTAGTTCTCTTCAATGTATCTTTCATCATATTTCATTACGTAAATATTGCATATTCAATGTAATAGAAGCAGTTACTCCCAGTGAACATCACATCTGAGGAGAACAATTATTGTCACATGACTCTCAATTTGAGCCAATCATAAAGCAGGACAGTCTTCTACACTACTTCAAGTTGGGGTGACTGTTCTGATCCTTTAATCCAGGATTTTCCATAGCAGTGTCATGTGCACCCTGAATTGGAGGGGGGGGGGGAGGGGTAGAAAGCTCCACCGAACGAAGTATTTTTCTTTTGCAAGGGAGGGAGGGAAGGGGTGGAGAAATCTACACAAAAGCATTAAGACAACGGTGAGTTTTGATCATTTAAGACAAAATACGGACATGCCAATATCGTCCTTAGTGAATTTAAAAATAACAACCCGATAGACTTTCTACTATCAGCTAGTAATTCGCTACTAAGATTAAAGTTATAGAAACATGTAAAAAAATGACTTCCATCATGAATATCAAGTGCTTCACCTAGGTGACTACCCCCTCCATCATAGAAGGAGAGGTTGGTTCCTTTGTTAGCGTATAACCTGAACGTGAAGAAGCTAACGTTAGCACAGGCATACACAATACTGACTAACTAGATTGAATCGAGAAACGTTTCCAATTCAGAAAAATCATGGGAAGTACTTCATTATCCTCTCTCTCCTTCAAAAAAAAAAAAAAAAAAAAAAAAAAAACTCGAAAAAGTTGGCTCCTTTTACTGAGGCGCACACAGGAATTCGCAAGAAGGGGGGGATTAGGATTATAGAAATTCACAAAAACGCAAACAAAGTTGCGGTCAAAAAGCTTTACAGATCGCTGAAAATGTCACTTCACATGCTTTACAGGTTAATTACATATAAGCGGTTTCTATTTTAAAATCTTATGTTTGGAAATTTTCTAGCAATAACGTGGATGTTGTCCTTTCTCTAAGTTTTCGATTTCACTGCGAGGAAGGGGAGGGGGGTGGAGATGAGAGGCTTTCCTCTCCCATGAATACAACTTTCAATGCCACATTTTAATGTTACGTAGATGAAGAGACATCAAAATCAAAATCAAAAGTGCAACGCATTAAAATACATCTACTTACAACGGAATACATCCACTTACAAGGTACAACGTTACCCGACAATACTCTTAGGACACAACAATCAAGCCTTCACTCGTAAGACTCTTATGAATATTGATAAACCCCGAGGCGTTCTCTGGACAATTTTCTTCTCATGTGTTTTTTCAGACCTCGAATTTTATCAATATCCGACGCCTAGGATTGGTTTCGCTGGGCAATGGGAGATATGAACTTGAACACTTATTCTGTTTGAAAATATACAGACTGCCAGGGGAACTCTACAAGGCCCCCAGAAAATTTCTCGGTTATTTTTTTATTTAGGAGGTAGTGTTTTTTTATGAAAATAATCTGTAAACTTTATGGACAAAAACTGAACATAGATAGATGAAAGGTAAAAAAACCACAATTGGCCTGGATGAGAAGCAGATCTCAAGAGTTTTTTAAAATAACGTCAAAAAAATACACAGAATATTCTTACACTCAAAGGGAGTCCCTTTGGGGTGATGGAGGTCATGTTGTCCTCTAGAAATAAATGTTTGATTTTTCTTCACTTCATTTTAAAAACAGTGGAGAAGGGGTAATGAAACTTTGGGCAAAATGTATGCTTATTTATGAAGCAGTTTGGATGTTTTTGGCATTTTTAACTAAGGACATTGGCAAAAGATTTGAAAACCAGAGGACTTTGATGGGCACAACTGTATTTCATCACTTGAAAACAAATTATGGAAAACTGAGAGCCTGTTAAGGAGAAATAAGCTAGAAAAAAGCATTTTCAACCCTTTCTCGTCAAAGAATAAGCAATCCAGTTTTGTCCCGAAGCTACTGATTTCAGTTGAAACAGGGGAACATTTAATAAATAACCTGATCTTGTTTTATGAAACCGTCCGTATTTTTTGTTAGGCATACACATTAATATGGAACACTTTGCAAGTAAGAAGTGATTTTCCGGAGCATTACTTATTCTTTATAACAGCATACCATCTTTCTTTCGTACATTTTAAAATATTGACTTCAATGTATCGTAGAACAAAGTATAGAAAGATGTATTAAGGTAACAGAAACATTGCTTTCCGCTATGTTTAAAATGTTTCCAACGCTTCAGCTAGCAGTAATCTGTTCGTGTTTCTTGAACTATTTTTGCCTCTGAAATTTTACAGCTATTTTCACAGTGTGGAAGAACAGTACTTTAGGCCTACACAGTTAATTTATTCCCATGATATTTATATCATAGGAAATAATTGTGGCCATGTTTTTTTGTTCCCGTCCATCTCCACAATTAGACAATGTTTACGAAAAATAGACCTTACGCATTGGCGTCACGCTAACGTACTTTTGAAGGAACACAATGAGCACTGGCCGCAGCCAATAGAATCCCCCACGTGTAGTAGACTCTTTGATCGGGGCGTGGATTTTGTCATCATATGCATTAGGTCTGCAAGCAATCGAATACAGAGACCGCTTGAAAAATTGCAGAAACGAGCAATTTGTCACGGATGTTGCGGGAGGCTCCTGACAAAAGCAGTCATCTGTAATTTCACTATCATCTTAGGTCGATGGGCGATTGAACTTTCTACATTTTCCTCGATTTTGTTACGAATTTCAGAAATCTTGTGGGCTTTCCACGTTGATCTCCTTATACATTAAGTTCTTAGTGACTTGTCCGGTTGTCTACGGTTTCGGCGCGCTGTGATCTACCGCGTGTCCTATTAAGTGAACACATGTACTTTTATGTCGAGGGTATTTACACGTCCTGCATGCACTGTCAAGGTCGACAACCTTTGACGACCGAATGTCGTAGATAGCCCAATATCTGACACTTTGGCATTGTGAGTACTTTCGGAAATATCTCTCACTTCTTGATCGCAGGAAAAGTTTTCCAGCTACGCATCATTTTGTGCACCTTTTACCAAATGCATGATAGCTTTTATTTTTAACGATATTGTAATTAGCATCAATGAGCTGGGTCTTTCTACTTCACACGACTCATTCTTGAGCATGACAATTTTTATTTCCTCATAATTGATGAAACTACTCTAAATGATGATGAGTATATTTTTAACCCTGAAAATTATTTTTAACAAGCCGCTCTGCAATTACTATAGCCTATTCACAATTTTTGGTCAATTGTAGGTCAATTACTCATTTTGCCCCAACTTTGTAAACACGTTTAAATCTGAAAATGTTTGGCAATTAAACACTAAGTGTCTGGTAAATAAACGTGTTTTAAAGCGAAATGTTTACGAATTATAGACAGGCGTGCTTATCAAACATTTTCACAAAGTGAGGGCAAATAAGTTTTTAGAAAAAGCTTAACACCTTTCTAGTGTGTATACATAGGTCAATTGTATGTTCAATTCCATTGTAATATGCAAAGGTAACTCTCATTTCTAATACTGCAGTTTAAGAATATCATCAGTTCGACTTTAAGCTTTCATCGCTTATATGTGTCATAGTCCACTTGCAAAAGATGCATCGCTCTCTGTGTACTTTCATGTTATCCACGTTCGTAACGCTCAAGGGATTAGTCTTATAATAAATGTGCTTGTGGGAAACCAGTCGGTTTGACAGAAAGTTTAAATTTCTGGTAAAATCAACGTACTTTTGCACACTGATCTAAAATCCAATTATTCTTGGGGGGGGGGGGGGTTGAAAGGGTTGGGAGATAGTCCCACTTCTTTGCAAATATTGAAATCATTATACTTTATAATACAGGAAAAAAATGGTTCTTTATAACCAAACAATATTAGGAGTTTTCAAAATTTTGCTCTGAAATTGAAAATTGAAATAACAAATTGTACCATAAATATTACAGGATGTAGAAAATGAGACGAACTTAACAATGACATGATCCTATACTCCATTGGCTGTGAACATCACATATAAAACGGCTTTACAAGAATTTTCTTCAACGAGTTCTGGGCACACATCAGTTATATTAACCATCATACATCTGCATGACGATCACGATCGTTACACTATTGTCTTAAACAATAACGATTGGTAGCAACGTAATAGAAACATTCTGTTTGGTTCTTTTTTCAACTTTCTCAACATAAAATTGATCAAGACTATTTAAACGGGTAAAAAACGACGCACCGTGCACTTATACTGTTGTAATGCATATAGGTCCAAATTTGTTAAATCAACTTTGTTCATTCGTACACAGCAATATATTTATTTAAGACGGAGAAGCTGAAAACCTCGTTTGTAAATAGCCACATTAAATCAGCCTTACCCCGAGTAAAAAAGAGTTTACCAAATGAGTGTATTATTCATGGCGGTATAGGGATTGTCGCGGGATAATGCATAGTCACGTGCCCGTAATGGACCAATAGAAGATGAGGATTACTACCAATACCAAGTATGACTTAACATTTTATAGACAATAAAGTGCCTCAACAATGACAATTAATCTTTTATAACTGACATAGTCTATCCACATGATTAACATGAAGCCGAAAATGCGAAGTAATTTCTTAATCATAACACAAAAATACAGAAAACAATTCTGTTGGCATAATTCTGGATTGAAATTAAACTTAGTAAAGAGTCATTATTTTTAATTGAGATTTTGCGTCATCCGCTGTTCGAAACGCTTGAACGAAAAATTCTACGATAAGGATGCTTGAGAACAACCAGTCGGATTTATAGATATTTTAATTGCCAATCAGATCAATGTACCTTTCCACTTATCTAGCAGATATTTTCCCAAACCCGTAATTGACTCTCTGTTGAAGAACCAAGTGGCAAAGTCATGAAGTTCCTCCCGAAAAATTCCTCTCCCTGCATGGAGGTCCTTCGCCGAAAGGACATAAAACTAAGCTGACTAATCCTTCCAGCCTTCAGATCTCTATATTATAGGTCTGTCATGTATCGGTCTGCTCTAGAATGAATGAGAAGAACATACCTTTTACATGTCTATAGCCAAAAGACCGAGAGATCATCTTTTATCATTCCTTAATAACGTGTGTTTTTAAATGCTACAAACGTTCACTGTCAAACATGAAAGGCCCCAAACCGGACTAGACAAAAAGCAACCGTAAACGATTTACAACTATTAACAAATGATTATACATTACAGTAAAACAAAAAAGTGACTAGGCGACATGCCATTCAGAGCGTATTTCTTGCTGCCCGCCCAGGTGCAGCAAAATGTGAGAAGATCAGCCAGGACCTTAAACCACTCCTAGATAAGGGCCACAAAGCAACACTGCCAAAACAGTTATAAACTTTACTGGTAACCATACCCTGTTCTCCAGACTTCATGAAATTTTTTAACAGATGAAAGCAAGATTGGTATAGACAATTAATGGACGATCTTATGCATATGGCAGTATGATGTCGCTGAGCAAAATCGTTCCCAGGTTTGTAAGTACGCGCGTTTGTCTGTTACATGCGCGGGACTAAGTCTATTGCTTGCGTGCCACGTGCTTCATTGGCTTTCTCCTACATTACTTTCGGTGACGTCAATTCATAATATCCATTCTCCGAAAAAAAGAAATTGGTTTGTTCGTGATCTTACTCTATTTTTTAATAAAAGATGTTCATCAGATCTACTGTAAATTTGGGTTAATCAGGTAGAAAGAATCC
This sequence comes from Holothuria scabra, assembly GCA_037179385.1. Classification (NCBI taxonomy): domain Eukaryota; kingdom Metazoa; phylum Echinodermata; class Holothuroidea; order Aspidochirotida; family Holothuriidae; genus Holothuria; species Holothuria scabra. The sequence continues at coordinate 36,898,741 of CM074182.1, read as the reverse complement.
TAATTTTTAATTGAAGGCATCATAATATCTCAGGAAAACTACTGATTTCGTACGTTATTATTTGTCTTCAGTTATTTAAAGCTAGTCATTATGGCTTTTTCATGACTTTTATTTGCAGTTTGGCAAGAAGATGATCTATTTGGCTATGATATTAATATAAATTGACAATAAGAAGAAATTTGGCTTGAAAACTCTTGTTACGACATTATATGATATATTTAGCATCGTAAAAATGTAATGATTTTATTACAAAGTCATTGCATTGTGAGAGAATCCGTTAAGCGTTACTATTTCACAAAATAATTTCAAATTTCAAGCACCAAACCAGTAAGGTAACATGTTTTCCTTGTCATCCTTCTAACGCATTTTGAAAGTTAATACGAAGTGGTACAAAAAAGTGTTAGTGGTGACGTCATTGACATAGCTAGTCTGAGAGGGGTTACCCCTCAATCAAATTCTGTAACTAATTTTGATAAAACCAAATGATGCTTAATATTACATAATTTTACATCGACTGCATCTGAGCTTGCTTTAATTTAAAAGATTTCTCAAAGTGGGGGACACCCGTCACCCTCGACGCCTGTCCATAACCGGCGATCAAGCCCTGCAATTTAACCCAAACACAACTACCCGGGTACACCAGTGACTGGCGTACTCACCAGAGCAGATGGGAGTCGGACATTCAATTGAAACCCTAGTCGCTCAGCTAGTAGAAGAAGTAGTCTAATAATCTTACTTAGCTTTTTACCCCTAGTTTACTACATACCTGAATAAAGGTTTTTGATTAGTTATTCCTGGGAGGTGCTATTCGTCTCTGGTTATTCCAGAGTTTGAACTTCCTTCGAAAACCCAAAGTAAAGGACTAAAGGAACGATTCTAACAGTTATCTCAAATTATCTGCATTAGTCTCCTTATCATTACTTTAGCGAAACATGTCAAACGGGAGATTTTGGTTGTCGGTATACTAACGTCAAATTCCTGTTTAATATTCCAACCCACACACGCAGCTGAAGAACTAAGTTCCCGCGCATAAGGTACAATCTGGGGTAATTCTGGGATGACAAGCTGACAAATGAGAGTAAATTGACTGACTACACCACTCAACTTTTGGGAAGACCGCTTGCATGAAAGGTAACTTGATGTACACTATTTCCTGGAACTGAATGCTGATATAACAGGACACAACCAAATACGAAGTAGACATAGTTTCCATTTTTCTTGTCAGAAACAAGGATATTCGCTGAAAAAAATTGTTTGGAAATATATATTGAAAACTTTTTAGGTAGGCCAGGGTATACGTACACTTCATGGTGATCTTCGTTGCTGTTCTTGAAACATATTATATGTTTAACTAAGTCAAATAATGAAGTGTAAATGTCACATAACTAATCCACGAAATGAGCTAAGACAAAGCATTAGACCTTAAGAAAATGTTGGAAAACGCTTAAAGACAGAAACTGGTACTTCTCTTTCACCGCCATTTAATGGCGGAAGAGCTCATTATAAAGCATGTAATGAGAGTGGCGTGAATTTGATACTATTTCCATAAGGACCGTTACCAACCAACATATGCTCAATGAAAATCCTTTGACGTTGTAACGTATGATCTTTGTAATAGCATGTTCCCCCGTCGATCCGGACATTCCTAAAAGGGGCAAGTGCTAACCTAAGAGAAAACAGGGGTATGAGGGAGTTGCACTGCTAATTCCCCATTGATTTATCGGTGAAAAAGGGAGGGCTAAGCCCGTAAAAGCAGACCCTCCTTGGATCGGCGCCTGTTTCTAACAAACGTCCAAAGGAAATTTTGTAAGCTCCAGAAAAATGGGCAAAAGCAATCGTCCCAAACCCGGTTTTCAATAAACAGCTCAATCTCCACTTTCTTTTTGTCTCTCATTAAAGGATCTTTAATGAAATTTCAGGAATGAACGTTTGCATATTCAATGTTCGCAACGATATTTTTTTTTTAAAGTGCACAATGACATCGACGTGATTCCGGAGAATCATTCGTGTAGAAGATCGTCTGCTACACTAAATCATGTTGGAGTGACTGCATTTAGTAGAAGGGGAGTTTGTCACTATATAGACTAGTGTGTAGGTAAGGGAAGAGGAATGATTAATTAAGAGGGAAAAGTTGATAATACACCGATAAGACATTTTCAAATGAAGCGAGACTAGATAAAAAACAACTTGATCTGTTTGAACAATGGAAATATCATTTGAAAAATATATTAGATCGGGTTTAAAAGTGAAAGTCCCCGCTTATCCATAGTTTCTAAAGAGCTAAACTCGCATCTTTGATTGCGAAAAGTGAAGAAGAGGGATTTGTGGGATCTTCTCTGTCAACAAAACCAACGGCAAAGATTGACGTGAAAGGGGAGCTTTGAATTGAAATGAGCTTGCATGGAGAGCCAAATGTGAAGTTTCCAGGCCTGTAGAACTAGTTGCATGATAATATATATATATATATATATATATATATATATATATATATATTATATATATATATATATATATATATATATATATATATATATATATATATATATATATATATATATATATATATATATAACCGTAATAGTAAAAATTAATTAGTAATGTCAACCAGGCAATGGTAAAGTGCTCAACCCTGTGAAGGGAGCTGTAATACTGAAAAGGTTGCAATAAGTTCTTACAACATAGCTTTACAGAACTGTTTCGTAAGGGCCAATAATGTAGGTCCTCACTCCTCAGAAGCCTGAAGTAGAATGATGTCAATAACGTTAAATACGTATATGTTCGCTGCTTTTAAACGTGTCCGTTTTTAAGCACGTGTTGGTTCCGTGTTCGATGTGAACAGGCACGAACGGTGTACAGCGAGCCAAGATACATTACCTATTAGAATAATTACACAGTAGATGTTTGTTCCTGTGTCTACAAGAGCTTACCAGTTCGTTTCTTTTATTTAGAGTTGCTAAGGAAGGTTTGAGTATAATGAAGAACTTTTCTTCCAGACAGAGATTACAAGTTTTAGATGAAGTGGAGTATGCTCGAGCTTTGTTCATTAGTTTCCATTTTACGGAGTGTTCTACATTTGTATCCTTTAGTTTCCAGATGTATTCACTGAGTGCAGTTGCGTGTCTTTTGTCTTTGTGTTTAAAGCTAGACTTGTGGGCGGTGTATCTTGTTTTGAATGTGTTCTCTGTTAGACCAATGTATCTTCGTTGTTGTTGTCGTGGCGTGTTACAGCTGCTTGGTACACAATGTTGTTCGTGAGGCAGTTGCCTTCCAATGGGCACTCACTTTGCTTTCTGCAATTGCAGTTGCTTCGCGTTGCTGGTTGTACTTCCTGTTTCGCCAGTATATCAGCGCACAACAAATACATACTGGCGAAACAGGAAGTACAACCAGCAACGCGAAGCAACTGCAATTGCAGAAAGCAAAGTGAGTGACTTAGAGTTGTGGTTGCTTATGACGGCTAAGGTGCTTTCAAAGAAAACTGCTACACCCCCAAATCGCGGCTGTAACTGCAGGGTTAAAATTTCTTGTCCCCTTGATGGGAAATGCCTCACATCAGCCGTAGTCTACAAGGCTGAAGTCACTAGTAACGATGCCACACACTCATACATAGGCATGTCTGGCGGCCCATTCAAGGAAAGGTACAACAACCACAAGAAATCTTTTAACTTAGAACGTCATGAAAAAGAAACCGAGCTCTCTAAACACGTTTGGTCCCTTAAGAGGAGCGGCCAGGCTTTTACAATCCGTTGGCACATATTAGCACAGTCAAACACACATAGAACTCCATCTGGCTTTTGTAACCTTTGTCAAGCTGAAAAACTTGCTATAGTCGATCACCGTTCCCCCAACCTCTTGAACAAAAGATCGGAGATTCTATCACAATGCCGCCATCACCACACACGCAAGAAAGTTACTCAAGCGGGCAATGGTTAAAAACCCAGAACGGCGAAGGCTTGTGTTCATTGTTAACCGAGATCCCCTGACGATCGCATTGATTTGTGAGGAACTTTAAGTAGGGTTTTGTTTGCTTTTACAGCATAAATACATGGTATATATATATATATATATATATATATATATATATATATATATATATACATATATATATATGGGGCACCTCTCTGAAAACACTCGATTTACACAAGTTTTAGCTCTAATTTTGTTATGTAATTGGGGAGACCTTTTCTTGGAAACTTTTCAACGAAAAGTACTGCAAATTTGCTAGACTGACCGTGAGTAGGATCGAAATTTCCCCTGCTGCTTGGCCCCTTTGACCAAGCTTGTGTTTCTCAAGTTCGGTACCCCGCGGAAAAGATTGAAAGATATCTTGTTTGTCTTTGAGTCCGCCCAATTGTCCAATTGTCAACAGTGTTTGACTTGCTTAGCAGCGCATTGTACTCGAAACTCTTTGCCTACATGCTGTATACAATATAAAAAGGTCCAGGGCAGTGATAAACCAGTCCAGTTAAATAAGACATAGTTGTAGAGAGCTCTTTTAAGCTGGGGTGTAGGTAGGGTGGTTACAATGAGATACAACAAGGTTACACAGTATACACAGTTTACATAGACTATTACAGGTTTATTTTATGATTGCACATTCCACATATTACCGTGACAACTTAAGATAAACCAAACAGGGAATAGTTATTGACTTCTACGCTTTTGTTTACTGTTGCTGATCATTCAGATCATTCTATTAATTGTTATTATTCAAGCTAATTGTTCGGTATACACGTGACTCAAACACCTGTAATGAACGTTAACTAAGTCCCACGTGGTCGATCTCTTTCCAGGAAAGGTCATTCCCTTATCACGCTGCCTATATCAGTGACTCATATCAAGTAGTATGTTGATGAAATGTCAAAAATACACACAAGGGATATTTTGATCAAATTTGGTTGTTACCAGCTTTACAGCGCGGGAATTTTAGAACCGTAATGAAACCACAAACCAGCAGTGGATAAACTTAAAATAATTGCACTCATAAGGTTCCTTATCTTAGAATAGAATTTCCATTCTTCAAATAGATTTTTTGTCTGTACAGTATATGTATACAAGGTCAGGATACGATGTATTCAGTTTGTGCTGAGCCCGGTGACATATGAATCTAAGGGGTGAATCTTAGCAACCGATAGGTCTGGGGTTCAATTTCTGGCCGGCGGAATAGAATATGAAGGTCCTCATCTAAGAACAATCTACGGTTTTCTCATAATGCAGAACTTGCCTTTCTGAAGAAACCAATTGTGATCCGACATTGTTGAAATGGTGGGCCGCCCGACTTAAAGCTGTAATTCATCAGACGGGTTTCTTCCACATTCAAGGTCGTTTAGAGTCAAAAAACTGCTTTGAAAGGTCTTACTATTATTTCAGTTCATACCGAAAGCCTGCATGCGCAATGTTAACAATACTTTAATCATGACTTTAAGTAAGCGGAAGACTTAAAGTTTGGTCTAAAAGGAAAACTGGAGTACAATGTAAAAACAGTGTTTATGCTTTAGACACTTTATTTTCCAAAGTCTTGTCCCACTTAGTACATATGCACTCTAAAAATGTCTTCGCCAGTTAAACACTTATTTTGTCCCACTTTGTAAACACGTTTACATTCTAAACATATTTAACAATTAAACACTAAATTTTTTAGCAATTAAATGTGTTTTAAAACGAAAAATTTTGGAATAAGACACGCGAGTGTAGCGTTTAAAAATGTTGACAGTGCTGGAACAAAAAGTGTTAATAAAGTGTTTAATTCCTAAGTACCTTTTTTAAGAGTGTGTTTACACTGAAAAAATAATTAGCAAGTATAAACATAGAGTTCAGGAATTACACACGTAATCTATAGGGGTTTAATATGTTTTAAGCATTCTGAAATGTTTCCAAAGTGATGACAATGAATGCGTTTTTATTCCTAAACACGTTTCAGAGTGTACAAAATTGAAGAAAGTATGTTAATGCTGAATATCCACAAATTGAAGCTTCAAGCAAACGTAATTTTAATCTTTTAAAAGGACTTTAGAGCCTTTTTGGTTTTCTGAAAACGACTCTCAACCACAGTCAACGATCGGTTAATGAAATATACCACGAAGTTAAAAATGCCAATACAGTTAATAAAAAATAAAAATAAACTAATATATTATCAATCGATCAATGCTCAGAAGGACAGAGTGGGAATATTCAAAATTAAGGATTTGCAAGAATATCCACAAACATAAATCTTCTACCGTAATCTCTTTTCTATGTTTACCAATCAAAGTCGTCTTATGTGAAATTAGAACACCTGGAACATTTTATCATCTCTATGTAAATGACATTTATCCAAAATTTGTAGTACATGAAAAACTTCAAAAAGTTGAAAAAATTATACTTCCTTTCAGGCTGCATTGGATAAATCTGTGCTTAGCAGGTTTGAAATCATTCTTCAATCTGCCAAGCACTACACTCCTTAGGATTTCGTGGCGTTTTTACAGAAAACGTCACCTTTAATCCAGATAAAAATATACAGCACATTGATGTTGGTGTGCCGTTAAATCCCATCTAAGTGAGTGACTAACACAGAAAAACGTCACCTTCGAGGTATGCCTATAACTTGCAGCTGTTTCCAACTGTAAGCGTGGCAGTCATGCATCTATACATTTTATTGCGGCTTGTAACCCAATTAATTTCCGTGGTAACTCATTGCATCGTTGCCTTTATTACAGAATTTACAGATCTTCGAAGGGGCTTAATAAAATTGATAGTTGAAGTTTTGTCAGAATTACGACAATAGGCTGATAAATGTTTGAAACGCAAGGGATGATGGGTATTTCATGGGAAACTTGCCATGCAATCCGTAAAGCTAAATATTTTTAATGCAGTGGAGAAGTTAACTCTGGTGTTTACAATTTTAGGTTAAGAGACAGAAAATCATCGTCCATCTTTTTTCGTAAAGGTTGTGATCCCAGTCTCCTGAAAACATCTTAGTCTTTAGTTTATATTAAATGGCTTCAAACATGTCAATTGTGTAATGGATAAAATTAACATTTGGAATTTAAGGGTAAAGTTAAGTTGTTCTTTTACTTGATTTTTCATCAATTTATCATGTCTTTCCTATTGCAATTGAGTTATAAACCACAGCGAAATCAAATGAAAGAGTGCCCCATTTCTCTTTTTTAATTAATTGCGGAAGTAGATCAGGCCTCAATATTCTCCGACATGAACACTAGTTTTTTGGCTTGCAACTGAATTCTGCAGCTACTGAGGGTAGTTTTATTAAGAAACGATCAACTTGCATCGTATGGAGTGTTTTCATTTGTACTTAATGACAATACGACTGACTGATCGCGTGTTTAAAGCACTTTGTACTTTAGTAAAAATAAGTTCATAAATCTCTCGTGGATCTCAGATGATGATGAACCATCGAAGAGGTTGAACGTTCATTCCGAGACTTCTGAGATTACAGTAGCAGTACCATACATACATGACGAATACTTTCGATGTAATAATATGACATGGACTCCGTATTGAGAGAGTACATCACTTTTTGTGGGGTCCGTTTATCAATTTATGATTTTGAGAGTCACTTTACTAGAGCAAATTTCCTTAAAGAATTGCAGTTCGTAAGTAACAACTTAACAGAAGGCAATATTTATCTAGGCTGACTCAAACACTACTTCTACTAATTTTTCAAAAAGTCGTGAAAGACGTAAAAGGCCCATGCACGATTAATTTTGATGAAAATATGGGTCGTGTATGGCCGCCTTTGGACTTAGTACCACAAAGACAATAATGTTGATATGTCTGTATTGTTTTCGGAGAATGAGCCCTGTTTCACTAATTTCAAAGGACCACTTAAAATAGAGGTGTTTGACATGTGATGTCATTGGCAAAGGGGTAGTAGAACAATTTGGTAAACGTAGGGCCTGGTGACGTAGTGTCAAGATTTCCACACATTTACTGATTACAAGCTATGCAGGGAGAAAAATATCAATAAATGATGTTAACATGTAATTTAGAACGCTTGCCTTAAATTGTTAGCATAAATATTTGGTAAGATCTAAAATACATTACAACATGTCCTTTTCTACCCCACGTACCTATCCATCCATCATCAAGTTCTGAATGTAGGTTCAGATTTGAATAAAGTAAAAGAATTATAATAAGATATATGACACATGTTACATTCCTTTGTAGTTACTTTGATTAACGTATCTCACAACGAAACTGCCATTTTCAAGCAACTTCATCGCAACAAGGGGTGCATTTGACACCCTGCATGTTCCGGAGCAGGGTCCCTAAAGACGATACAGAACATGTTAGAAAACTGTTTCTGCACCAAAATTCACACTCTATGGGTTGCCGGTGCACGGTTTAGCGGCAACGAATATAAAGATAGCAAAGATGTACAAAAATGCTAGGAAATATCCGTACAATGACGAGAAATTAAGCGAACAGCGATGGTCACATGGTAGTTGGTGGCAGGCCTATATACTTAAAAACAACACCTTACGATTGTTTGAAGTTTTCATGTCCATGCACAGGCAAAAACACCCGCAAAATTAGTTAATTTCACAATCATGAATAGCAAATCTTACAAAGGGCATAGTCACAGGAATATGGTGATATTATCCATAGTGGTAAACATTTACACAAAGTGACACGCAGATGTAATACCTTATGTGAATGTGTTCTTCATAGGTTAAAATAATCATTTTTAATCATGTACAAAATCCATTTGTGGTGTCGCTACGGGCCAACCCATTGAAGCATTGACAACATTCTTGTTAACTCTACCGATACTGCAAGGGAACAAGTTTTATGCATACCATATCAGGCACTTATGGTAGCTAGTGATATGTCTATAAACAAAAGAAAAACTTTACACCTGTTTGAAGCTGTTATGTAATTCTGCCGAATGATTAATTTATGTGCCAGTAACATGTTGTCATTTGGCAGTATGCAGTATGGCTATTCATTTATTTGGATACAACATAGTTTACAAAACGCATAATAACATGTCTCTTTATGCACACAAAATACCATGTAAATTATGCATCACATCACATATTCCTCATTAAACCCCTCCCCCAAAAGCACACTTCGGGGAGTTGGACCCCCTCCCACACCCCTCGCTTGCGGTGGTCGGCGCTCCCTCGGAAAAACTTCAACCCCTCCCCTTGACAAATTCCTGACTACACGCATGTCAGTGTACACCAGCAAATAAAGTTAAATTAATTTTAACACTCATAAATAGTACATTCACGGAGGATATCACAGAAATATGGGTGATATTATCCAAGTGACGGTAAATGTTTGCTCAAAGTGTGATGAAGGGGTTATACTTCGTGTGAATGAGTACTTAATAGGGTTTACGTCCCCATTTTTGATAATGTAGAAATTACCATTTGGGGATGTCTTTCTGCAGTTGTGCGGGATTTACACTATATCCATTTATTTCAGAGTATCTGGTCACCTTTGTTTACTGCTATACAGTTCGTGTTTGATCCTGTCCATCGAGGTCCCATCAGTTCTAGTCATGTTCTAGAACAGTTAAGAGCAAACTGTCAAATACAGCCAAAGTTATTCTGAAAATTCGGATGCACTTCAACTTTAATATTTTACTTCTTTTTGTAATTAGTGATTTTCCAATTCACTCAGGCAAAATGATAACATATATGCGTGCCAGAGAGAAAGTTCAAAACAATCCGATTTTAAGATTCAAGATATAGTTGTCAATTCTATTGACAAACGGATTGGAAAAGATTAAAAAGACTAGATAAAGCTCATTTATAGAAACCAGATCACATATAAATATACTAGATGGTAATAAGCGTCACGTACACAATCGGAACTCCCTTGTGATTTATGTGATTCTTCGATGACCAAAACAACATCATGAGATGAAGTGTACTGGGAAATTCTTATTTTATTTTATTTTTATGTGTTCACCTTAGTAGAGTGTGAAAAGTTTTCTCTTTACAACGGATACCTGTATCAAAATATATATTCATTGACGTGTTCATTACCTCCGCCCTGCGAACCCTTTCATGACTTTACTACAGCTAAGATTCATATCTACTTCCAGGAAAAAGTAACAGTCAGCGCCGTAGTCAAGTCGATGAAATGAAGATCCGAAAGATCTTTAAATAGGAAGCTATTTTCATTTCTTCGTCAAATCAAATGCATCACTCTCTATTCAATATAAATGTTTCTTCAGGCTCTGTAGATTTTCCTTCAAAGCCTACGGATGCCTCAGGGGTTACACTTCATGGGAGAAATGAGATTCCTCTAAAGATAAAGTATTTTAATGCATTAGAGACCTAATAATGTCGTTTGCCAATCAGGATCTGCAGGCCATTAACACTACGGTGTGACCCGACGTTGTTTTCTAGGTCTTTACACCGTTTCCTAATAAGCGTTTGTGAAGCTTTATGAACCAATTTTGTGCACGATCATATGTCGATGAAATGTCTTTCCTCTGTATGGACCAGATACGGATCGATTTTACTTTTCTCCAGACGTTTGACTCAACGTTTTCGAAATCAAAACACTAAACGGTTGGCTTGATATGATAAAGTGTTAAGTTTTATCACGAGGATAAAAATGTCTTCATCTTAATGAATTAAACTAAATACTCAAGTTAAAAATCGTATATGACGGGACGCGAAATAATGAATATGGTCATCCAGACTGAATCATGCAGATTTCTGCGGGGTATCTTCTTAGGGGCGAGGTTGGCGAAAGTGCATTACAACTATTGTGATTTTGATTTTTCGTTTTGGGAGTATTATAAAGACTCCGCCCTCTAAGATCCGTGACCATAAATATATTCAACAAAACACCTGTAAAATCCCTCATCTAAAGGAGGTTTAGTTATATTTATTTTAAAACCGACAGGTATTTTTACTAGCTCAATTAATTAAGAACATCGCTTTAAGCAAGTGTTTCTTTTATGCTGATAGTATTTCAAGAATTTTTGGAAGGATACCTCTGTAACTTGTGACCTCTGACATTTTCTAAACCGCACATTATTGTACTAATAAGCACTATTTGGGAAGAACTACTATACAATGCTTCAGAAGCATGACGTATGTTTATTTTTATGTATATGTTATGCAGAAAAGCCAGGCTGAAAGAGTAGGATCAGTCTGGTTTGTGTTCCCTTTCATAAACGCGTTACTAAATACCACAGTGTTTTTTTTTACTGAGATCCAAAGATGCAAAGACATTTTCAAAATACACCATTTAGTTAGATGAGGCTTAACGACACGTCAACACGAATGCATTATGAGGGTCAGCAAGCGAATATCAAGTAAATTTGGGGAAATATTCACTTAAAATGAAAGACGGTGAAAAATTCAGTTAGACATATCTACACAACGGCAGGTGCAGGGTCATGTCAAAACTTCTTGTTAACTGGTTGTTTTCCTTGAAAAATCCCAGGATTTGAAAGGCCTTCAGGTTTGGCACAGTGTTGTAGTTTTGACGAATTTAAAAAACAATATTCGTAATATACGTCAGAATGTGACATACGAGGACTACACAGTGAAAGAAATTTATTGTGGTCTCTCATGACTGTGAAAATAGGACTGGTTAAAGTATAAGAGCGACCGATGCGAGCTCTAGTCAAAACTACATGTTCGCTTTGCTTTCTGTGGACTGCTTTACTGGCAGTCCCGGCCGTTCGTTTTACTTTTGCTTAGGGAGGAAAGATCCCCTAATTCCATTAGAAAATGAGGATTATCTTATTTTATTTTCATTTTGGGCTAGTAATCCAGGATGTAAGAAGTAACCATTTTTGGCGACTTTTGGCTCCATCGACAAATCCATGAGCGGTAAAGGAAAATCTAAATAAGATGGTCTTGAAATCCGAGATCATTTAGTTGCTGTGTTGACTGTGTTCACGAAATGTAACAACTCAATGATATCAAAACTGTTATGGGTCAGAAACTTAAACGGGTCCAAATCAAGACTGATGGCTTTCGACAATGCGATTCATTTTGAAGAAACTACATGAAGCTAGCTCTTGTATGTTACAGATTATTACTCTTCTTCGGCTACAGAGTCAACTCCACATTTCGAAAAGCAAAAATGTAATGTACTTTTTGCGAACTACATTTTCATCACATTTACACCTCATTCATATAAATTTTCACTCGATTCGACCGCTACTGAAAATTCTTTTGAAATACGAATTCACCAATTGAAAATCGCGAAAATATAATATTTCGGCGTGACTGCAAAATGTTAAAGGAGCCATAGCCATTTAGTAAGAATCAGTGCCGTACGCAAGATTTTACTGAATGGGGACATGCATTCTGGGGTGAAGTCTAAGGGGAAGGGTGTCAGATCCCACTTTACAGTTGCCTTATCCTTGATTTAGCAGAAGTTTGAAGCTAAAGAAAAAATAGCACACTTAATACCCCCAATTGCATTATTGAAAAAAGGAGTATAGTCAATGGGCTGAAAGGCACAATTTTTTGACCACTTTTCAGAAAAAAAAAACAACTAATTTATCAACCTATCAGTTTGTCAAGTTAAAATTCTGACTGCTTTAATAATTATGCAAGGTATGGTCTACAAGATATTATGTAAAATGGGTAAAACATACCAAACATGATAATGCTGAGAAGGATTTAAGCTACAGCTAACAACCGGCTAGTGCGACAACATCTCAATATTTGTTACGTATTGAGATAAAAATCAGACCCCTCAGATGGCCGGATGGATATTTCCCAGACTTACACGAGAAATCTAAGCAGTCGCTATCTTCTTTGTCGTTTGCATAAAAAAAAAAAATGTTCAAAATATGTTCGTCAACTGCAAACAGGCCCGTAGCCAGAATAATCAACTTGGGGGGGGGGGGGGGGCACATCAATATTGGAGTTTCGCCGGCCTGGGGGAGGGGTCTAAGGGGAGGGGGTTCCCCCTCCCCTTTGAAAAATTTGTGCCTTTTCGAGGACTCTAGATGCAAGATGGTGCGAAATTTTGCATTTTTCTTTGGTATATTTATACTCCGAAAAAGCTGGTCTCATAACAAAACTTTGCCCCTTTCTACACTAAAAGTGAAAATGAAATAGAAAAATATGGATTTTATAAAAAACAAGTTGCCAACGAGGTTGTCAAGGCTAATTGGTGATGTCAAACTTAACTTAAACAAATTATGAAAATCAATCTTTCCTCTAGCTTTATCAAGTATTTTCTTGCCAAAAAGAGTTTGATTCTGGTTCTTTTTTCTCGGTTAGAAAATTTCGTAACAACTTCAACTGGGTTGATCTGCATTTGCTTACTCCGTTCCCCGGACACCTAAATTACTCCTAAATCAGAAAGACGTTGATTTTACTTGTATTTAACTGCTTTCGTTTTTTGCGGTATACGGAAATTCCAGACACTTTTCCTAAAGCTGTTCTTAAGGAATAAATTTTTATGATAACTTCATGAAATTATTTTGTGCCTGAAGTCTCTCTTTTTGCACTGCCTACAACGCCGGCCCAGAAACCAGGTAAAATGTACATTACTCTCACGTAAGAACTTATATGACAGCTGAATGATACATTGACGTGCGAAATTAGGCTCGAAACAATACTAAGCGAAACCTCCTCGACCTTCAGGGAAGGGATCTCCACACGCCATCGATGACTAATAATTGACAGTAATAGTTGTGTACGCCGTTCATACGCTCCTTACCTGAGTTAAAGTGTGTTTTGTTCGAAAGTGGGAGATATTTTGACAGAATTCAGTCTAGGTATTTTGAAGTTGTGGTGATTTAATGGGGATAATTTTTTTCTCCTTCAGTGCAAGACCTTTAATTGATTTTTTTTTGGGGGGGGGGCACGTGCCCCCCCCGTGCCCCCCGTGGCTACGGGCCTGACTGCAAAGAGATCAGAGAGTTATAAAAAATACTTTGACCAAAAAATTTGACTAACTAAACGGTAGAAAAATCTCGACCTCTCAGATGGCCGAAAATTACGTTTTCATGCTTGTAAAGAGAATCTAAACAGTCTTAATGTTAAGCATTTGTGGATTTTGAATCTTTGCGGGAAAACTATACGAAGGAATTGAAAATATGCTGATGTTTCTCCATTGTGAATCTGGCTAAATCCAAGATCCGCTGAATTCCTGAAACTGTGGTGTGACTGTCTTAACTCCCGACTCTAACTGACTTTACTCCTAACATCTTCTGCATGATAAATGGCAAAAGATTGCTCACCTAAATGTCAAACTATTGCTCACCGCACCTGAACCCTCCGCTCCCTTACCGCCGTCAGTTACGTTCGTATGTCAGCCGTATGTCGTATGTCGGGCCCGTCCCTTTTGAGAATTCTTTAAAGGGTTGGTGTCTTTACATGCAATCGGTGCCGCACATGCTACCTTTTGAAGTAAAATTTGGAATTTGACAAAATTTGCCTATTCTTCGGGAATTAAAAATAACATTAGCAATGTTAGCATTATCATTAGGGGGCTTGGGGAGATAGTCCTTCCCCTTTGAAAATTTTTGGAAAAATTAGGTGTGCTTAAATGCAATCTTGTGCCACATATGCTACCTTTTGAAGTTAATCGGTTTTACTAAATTGCGCATTTTGGGGATCTAAAAGTAAATAAATAAAAGATTAAAAAAAAAAAAAACAAAAATTGGCATTCGCAAGAGAGAGGCATGACCCAATGCTCCCCTCCCAGCGTACGCCACTGGTAAGGAGTTGTTCAGCACTTAGTTATTGAATTAAAAACAGAAAAATGGAGGTTGCCAATTACCAAGATGACCTTTTCCTCTCCTGATGAATACAGAGTAAACCACCACATTAATTCTATCGGAGATAAGTAGTGAAAGTAGTGAAAACCATTCTGACCTTTTAACATAAACATATAAACCAATGCTGTAGGGTTTTTCTGTGAGAAAAATGTTATCTGCAACAGAAAGTTTGGCTTATGTTAAGAGGAGATAAATTCACTGTGGACCTGTACACAGTAGTCGGATATTTTAAAGTGTAATAAAAAGACTGCTGAAAAACTTCGACGGAGTTGAAAGGGAATGTACCATATCAACAGAATAAAGGTTAAAGTGACAGCAGAACGTTTCGAAATATAACTTAATCCTAACCTTTCTCCCTAACCATAACCCTAAGGACATTCTTAAACCAACAACATTTTTAAACCAAGAAAATTCTTAAACCTAAAACATAAAAATGAACTGATCCATACTCTTTAAGTGTTTGCATACATCCTGCGAGCCTATAAGACAGGGCCATGCAGCTTGGAATTGTCTTTTAAAGGAGTTGGTTTTTATCCGACGATGCGTTTAGGCTATATTTCAGGGACCCTATCAAAACTTTGAATATTAAGGTTGTTCCACTATTTGAGATCGAGCGTGAAACCTCACTTAAAGTTATAATATACTTTCACTTATAAAACGTCTTTATCACTTCTCATATACTGTCAAAATTTAAAATTTTGTCACGTCCCAACAGCCAGGGCGAAGCACTCGACCCCATCCATGGCGAGGAGCCTAGACAACCAATTTTTTTTTTGTCAGAAACTCTTCCCAGATTCCGGGAAATGACACGAGTCCTTACGCATAATAAGGACATGAGGGCTGCATTTAGCTTGTAAATAAAAATGTTTATACGCCATGTTGTTGAGTATCTACGAATGTCATAGCAATTACCAGGCACATTAGCCAAATTCATTTTGCTCGAAGCTATTCAAAAATGAATTTTCCATAATGAGGGAGCTCAAAGATAAGGTCATTGACAGAATTTTGCCAAGAACGAGAGGTATCTACTCCTCAACCAATTATCACGAGACCATGTTATATACTACAAATATCACAACACATTCGTGTTGTAGACCAACGTAATTACCTGATATACCAAATTTAAGAGAGGAAATAGCTCTTTATTAAATTTCTGCTCCCTTCCTTTAAAAAAAAAAAAGACTATTTGTTTGTCTACGAACATCACTTAACGTTAAACGTATACCAGAATCGAAAGTCACTTCTTGAAAAAATTCGTTTTCAATAATTACAAGTGAATGTACGCAGAATGGAAAAGCTTAAATGTTCAATGGCCCGCGCCGTTCCGGGGGTCCAGAAAATGAGGCCACTGAATAAAACACACGAAAATACGGTGGAAATAACATATTTTTTTTATTTTATTGTACATAGCAGTCTCCCAAACTTATTTTGAAGCTACAGCTAAATATCACAACTTTTTTCTTTTTTCTCTTCAAAATATCTTTCTTTATATTTGGACTTCAATATTGCATATTCAATTGAATAAGCCATCATAAATTTCTCAAAAGGAAAGGTGAAGGGATCGGTCACTCCTTGTAGATTTCATTTTGAAGGAGAAAAAAGCTGTCACATAAGAGCCAATCATGAACACTCTTAAAAAGTTGGTTAAAAAAATTCACCAACACTTGTCACGTATGTCAAATACATGAAATTGGTTAAATTTTACCCAATATGTGTTGTTTATTTGCTTACCCCACAGGCTGGTTACCCAATAAAGTGGTAAAAAACCTCTTGGATAACCCATTAATCAACAATTATTGGGTAAAATTTAACCAATTTCAGGTATTTGACATACGTGACCAGTGTTGGTGAATTTTTTAAACCAACTTTTTAAGAGTGAACCAAACAGGGCAGTCTACTACACTACTTCAAGTAAGGGTGACTCCTCTTGCCCTAGCGACTTGGCAACATTACGAACATTTACGAACCTTGCAAAATTTTCCTGAAGGAAGACACATGGGGGGGGGGGTGGGGGTGGGCAAATATCTGTAAGAAATCGTCTTTCTTGGCAGCTCTGAAAGCCTACTCTTATTCTTCCCTCCCCATACCAGATAATTACACCGTCCTGGACTATGCGACAGGTATACTCTGTCCTGCAGTCATACTTTTACTCCTTCAGTCCCAATATTATCTCTTATCGACTCTGTCAGCCTGTAATCATTTGAATTTTATTTGAATGTAATATTGGTTTATCTAGGTGTTTACCACTGGTCGATCGATCAGCCAGAAATTTTTTTATGATCAATTAAACAATATCTTATACGGTCTAGAAGATAGAGAAGTAGTCCTTTAACCCGAAGCAAAATTCAACTTAGGTTTTATATTCCACCCATATTGGCAACCATTATAACGGTGGTTAACCAACTATTAGAAGATGACGAAATATATTCTGCTTCAAACAAAATTTTATAGAGATATTAACTAGACCTTCATATTGAACAGTTTTATCTCATTTTTAGAGCTCCCTCACTTTTTCGTAGATTTTCTACCACGGTGTATCTATAGGGGTTTCATAGAAATCGTTAATACTGTATGTCACCTCAGTTAATACAGTTTGTTCAGCCATAAGTACATTCCTCATTATGCCTTAGCTCATATAAAGTTAACTTGTCCATACAAAACTCACTGAAGAGCCACCGTAACAGGACAGAAAACAACCAGCTTAGGTTCTGTACTAATTCAATAGCAAATTAAGGACAACGAACTTTTCAGGTTTCCATAGAAATTATTCCACATTGTATCCACTTTGTTCACTCATAATTTTGTCAATCCATGTCTTAACAACATCTTTCACCGGTCAAAAATATCCATTGCAAACTTCTCCCCACCGTACTTTCTCGGTTTAAAAAAACCCTTGTGAATTGGTTTCTACGAAGCAGTGGGTATGTTTATTCATATCATTGATTCCTCCTTTATTTCGAAGGGGAATAGATAGTTTTCCACTGAATATTAACACTGTACAGAATCCGTTGTTTACAAAAAATTATCATTGTTTAATTTTATAAACCACATTTTGTTTAAAATGTAGTAATACATTTATTATACATTCAATTCGATTCAATATTAAACATTTTTACCAAGGCTAGCTATTGAGCTTCCACACAAATGATGGACTCGTCCAAAGCAAAAAAAGTCAGAGAGAGGGCATGAAAAGGCTCAAAGTTGCATTTGCAAGCATTTTAGGTTTCATCCCCTAATAATTTCTTTGGAATCATGTTAGTAAAATGATTGTCATTCGATTTTGTTTCATACAAGAGGTAAATTTTTAATTAAGATACAAATTGTCAATTAAATTCATACAAAAATTGGGCGGTACCTTGACTTGTTCACTACGACGGTCATTTTAGAATCTAAGCGGAGTTTTTACATAAGCGAAAATGAGACAACTGTTCAATATGGAACGGCAGATGTTTTAAGGCGCTCAGTGACAGCGAGTTGGGACGTCTCTTGCTTTTCAATTATGACTTCACGTCGTATAGCCAACAACTCAGCTATTAACATCAAATTTGGTATATTTGAAAGTCCAGTTCATATGGGAAAACCGTACAGATTACTCTTGGATGAAAACTCCATCTTTCTTTGACCCAAGTTTGGGAACGAAACCGACCCTCTAAATTAGTAAGCTCCATTTATTAAGATACACTTGACATCATGCACTCGGTCAAAAATCGAGAAGTGTCCCAAAGATCGTCTTTGCTGTTTATATGGCCTCTCCAAACCAGTTTAGTTCACATCAACTTTTTTAATCGTTTTGCATAAAAAGTCGCAACGATCAGAGTGCACTTTTTTCTAAAAGCTCTATCAGCGCGGACTAACTCGAGTGTCGCAGCTCATGCACCTAGATTACAATCGCCGACAAAAGAAAATGAAACAAGTCCCCTTACTCGGTTTTTCATCTACAGAGCCACGGAGAGTTCCCAAACGTCTTGTGAAAATGTAAGCATACTTGCAATTGACTAGTGGCGTAGCTAGACTCTTTACTGGGGAGGGAGGCGGCGCATGCATCCAAAGTTTCCGATTTTTTTTTTTAAAGTGTGAACACTAATGTATCAGGAACGTAATTTGCGACGCTCGGAAAATATGTGTTCTTTTCAACAAATATCTGTAACCATGCCAGTGGAGGTTATACTGCAGAAAATAGTTTAGATTCTGGGTTTCCTGTAAAGAAATTTGAACATTTGGGGACTATTGAAGAACCTGCGTTTCTTATTTGCATAGGCCGAGAAAGTATGTAGACTGAATACCGTTGTTGTTACATAATAGCTGGAAACTTTTTTGATATCAGGACGCTAGGCAATGAGGACGGAACGCGCAGGCAAAAACTAGACTGCGCACTGCAGAAGCGAACACCACTTCCACCTGTTGGTTTTCAGGATGGTCGGTTCGGTCTAGAAACAAGACGTTACATTGGACTTAATGTAATTTCTCTCGTACCGTCTTCTTCAAAACCCGAAACATCTAAGCATTTAGGATGGAACGATGCTTGCGCTGGTGGAAAACTCACCGTCCTGTTGCTTTGCCGTCCTGAATGAAAGAGTCGTTAATTTTAACTAAGGAGTGCACATTGAGACTTCCCTGCGACATTCGAAATGCTTCCGAAACTTTGTTGCTCTTTAAAAATATTCAATATTAAGGGCCTATACCGGAACGAAAATATAGGGACTAGCGGCTCGGAAAAGTTTACCACTAGACTCATTTATGAAATTATGAGTGACCACTAATTGCATTGGAGATTGCAATGTTGGACGCTCGAAGCAGGCAGAAAATTTTTTCTTTTTAAAACAAATATTTAAAAATAGTAAGCTCTTATTAGAACTTTAAGAATAAGGAATATATGAAGGAAAGTTGGAAAGACTTCACTGTAGCTGACTGGTGTCTCAAATGGCGAATTCCGAATTTTTCACTTTTTTTTTTAGCCGAGGGTGCAATCGCTCCCTGTCCCCTGTAGCTACGCTAATGTTTTTTCTTTTGACGTCATATTTTTCATCTCCGGTCCCCAGCGTTACTGTTGAAGGCTGGATAAACTCGAGGCTGCAATGCCCTCTTCTCCGGATAGCCACGTCTCTTATTATTAGTCCTACAATCCTCAACAAAGAAATGAAACAATCGCTGTTACAGTGACAAAATTCACTCATAATTCCTCCAACTTAACTTGGAACCGCCTCAACCTCCTTTAACATTGTACCCTACATGAAGTGTACACAACTGTAACCAACATTTCAGACCAGTGACACTAGCAGAACAGTGACAATGTCCAACTAAAATGTTGTTTCCCTAAATCTTCTTTCTTTCTTCTTTTTTAAGAGGCAACAAAGTTTCGAAAATTAAATTTTGTTGGAGAGCCTCAATCCGAAGTTTACATTATGTAACAATAGTTTTTAGTGGCCGTGCAATCTCGGATTGCTAAAGGAAGACCAGATTCTTTAATAATCCCCAAACTCCAGATGACTGTCCCAGATATCAAATTTTCCAATTATTCCCACTTTTCCGTTGGCCATCGTTTGGGAGGTCATATTTTCGGGAGTTTGAGGGCATCAATGCTGATATTTGTATGTTTTCATGAAGAAGTTGCATTGACTAATTTGATACAAAAAAGCTACCATTTTGAGTGTAGACTGTAACTGAAGCGATGCGAGCATAATTAATTTGATGACTTTAACAACATTTGAAGGTTAGGTTAGACGGAGTTTTACGTCCCAGTAAAACCAATTTGTTCAAGTCTCGCCGGCCACGGCTTTTTTCCAGTTTTGGCTCACTGGCTTGAAGACACAATTCTTGTGTAATGGTTATTTTGAATAAATGTTCTCTGAGAAATGGGTGATATGCGATATCAGTGCTGGTTATTTTCTGTCCAGGTTTGTCAAAGTAATCTTTCTCTTGAACAAGGGGACTTCTCAAATACAAGTTCTCATTATCAGAACTTAATAAATTTAGCTACCGATACGCGGAGTGTTACTACTTGCAATCTATTGGTCCAAAAAGTTGTGATATTATTTTCATAAAAGATCAAATCAGTGACAAAAATCAACTATACACATTCGGACAGTTTATAAAGAAGAATCGTCATTGTCCTGCGAAATACTTTGCCCGAAATGGTAGAATATTAAGTTCGGGAAATAGTTGAAAAGAGGGGCAGATTTACAGGCTCAAAGAGGGTCCAAACGTTTTCCCGAAAAGTGGTGGCGGTACGTACATTTCATTTGGTATTTTTATGGTTTTGCAAATTGTAATCTTTTATTAAAATGTTTATCTTGTGAACGAAGGCTCGGAAAGATTTCTTGTTATTCTTCTCATTGCATGGCCTGGAACACTCAATTTTCGGCTGTCTAAAAAGTCGAGATTTCTGAAACTTTTCTGTATGTTCCCGGTCTCCGAGTCGTCAAATCCCAAGCACACTTTAAACTTATAACATAACTATAAACTTTTACAGCCCACCCCATCCATAAAATCCTGGTTACACTACTGCTAATATTATGCTGATGACCTCATAGAGTCAGTAAACTTGTCATTGTTGCTTGAGGGGAAGACATATGAGAGGCCGATAAGTTCAAACGTCTATATACAATGACGATATACTGTAGTATAGTATGTAAACCTGCAGTTTAGTCAGTGCCTGTAGAGTGCTTTCATTGAAGTCACAATCCCCTGCCCCCTTTGGGAAGCAAACTATTGCAGTAAGCTAGCTAGTGTTGCTATAGACGACTCACATGTGACCGGTGCACTAAAACACCCTTTAATTTTGCCCTGCAGTGCCAGGACGTTGCTTACCAATTGTGACATCACGTTAAAGCACTCTGCGTGCTCAACTATTTTACGCATGCTCTCATTTTATAGAGGCTTTTCACATGATGTCATAATACCCTCCGGCGGCCATGTTGGAGTACATGTAACTACGTAGTAAACCATAAGGGACGCCCTTGCTCGTTGAATTTGTATACACCGTGCATGTCACAGTGCACACTGTGCAGTGCGTATGGCACAAAGCCACGTGTATTTGGCATGAATGTCCTCCAGCATGGCGGTTCAGTGACGCAATTGCAAAGCCTCTATATTTTGTAGTTCGATTTGACGTTATAATACTTCTTTTACTGCTGATATACAAATGTGACATATTAATATGGGTGATTCCATAAATAGGGAGTCAATTTGTAGCGTTTGGGTAAAATTTCCATTTCCATAATTAAAAAGTTAACTAGAAATTTTTTCTTTCCAAATTATGTTTTGATACAGATCATGTAAAAAAAAATTGAAAATAATTATTTCTTATAATATACAGTTCGAAATAGGCCTATATAGGCCTACATTATTGTAACATCCTTGCTGTCCCATTTACACAGGTAAAAATCAAATTAGGAAATTTCATCCTTTTAAAAGCAATATTTATTGGCAAAGAGTGATAAATAGTTACAAATAAGTCAGTATGGTAGCCTACTTTTCAAGAAATAAGTCTCCCTAAGATAGGAATTCAGTTGTTTGTTGCAAGAATAATTTGTTCACCAAAACTTTCAACATTCCTTAACTTGAGATGCAACATCTATTACTCTTATTGTTCATAATATTTTGAGTAGATAAGCTATTGCTGCGGTTTATTGTTAGGACCGAATTATTTGTAGATGACTAGAGCTAGTTACTTTTAATGCTATGTTGGGACATTTTAAACGCAATATTTCCCTTAAATACAGTTATTTCATTGATATCAAATGACAAATGCAGTTCGAGAGGCTCATATTACACAACATGTGCTGAAAGGATTGTGGTTATACTTAAGACCTGGTATACTAACTAGGGTATTCCCTGGAGCGATACCCTGGGGTTATGGCTGGAATGAGATGGGTTTTAGACAGTCGAAGGCGGGACTAGGGGACCGTAGGTTAGGAACTGTCTGGAGCGATAAATAAATTCATTCAAGTCAGGCAGTAGTTAGTTTACGTCTGATGAGAGTAACAGAACGCAGAAGTCCAGAACAGGTTCATGTTTCTCTCGTATTTCGAAGACCGAAAGCAGGAACCTCTTGAACTGTGAACTAGAGTCTTTCTGGGGGCACCACTCATTAAGTCTGTTTACTCTCCACTCTACGCTACCCGTCCGGAGAAAGAAATTCTCTGGAAGGTTTTCGTCCACCCTCCTTGGAGAACATGAGGTTTTGCTACTGACTGATCGTGTTTTTGTACACCTGGGTCTTCCTGAAAAATTTCTTTCCCCGGAGAAGTGTACCCCCATGCGGTACTGAGCCTACAAACAGGTGTAGAATGTAACGGCTTAGATGATCATTTATATCTCTGGTGTTTGTAAAATCTAGCACACAATTGACTGAGTTTGAAACCTGCCCTAAGGTAATAAGATTGAACGTGTCTAGCTATCATACTGTTTCACATTTCTTATTTCGGTCCTATGGAGTCTGAAATGGTGGCTAAAGAAAATAAAGCAAACGAGCTCTTCCGAATAGGTTTGAGTAAAATATGAAGTGCAGAAACCCGTGGAAAGTTCAATGTGGTGAACTATATTTCACCAGAATACTGATTACGAAGTGGTAAAGTCAAAATCAGAATGTCATTCACATTTTTATAACTTGGCAAATTTTCATTTATCTCTGAACATTTTCATTTTTCATAACTGTTACATTGGTTTTATCACTTCGCAAAAGAGGGAGGCATGGTTTGTCAATTATGTAAACCTCCTGCAAGATACTACAGATAAGTTATCAATAAATCGGCAGTCTCTCATATACATATTCTTTACCCTATTATGCAACTCGGGAAACTTATGTAACAAGATAACACAAGACGCTATTAAAAATTAGGCAAAATGTTCAAAAACGTGCAGTGCTTCATTTCGAAACATTTTCAAATTCACATCATCGATATAAGTATGTCATCATTTTCCACATTATAGCTGTGAGTTACAGGATAAGTTATAGAAATGGTTCTCAATGTTCCCCAAATGGCAAAAAATCACTAAACCAACGAAAAACATGATAATTGACCCTCCGTCCCAAACTGCTGCTTTCGTGTCTTCGGTTATCACAGACCACACGATACAACGATTCAGCCTCCAAAGACACTTAACTCCATGCCAAGATGATTCCACAGAACTGACGACGGTCGTCTAAATTGGCAATGAATTTGGAGAGTCTGGCAATGAATTGGGAGATTCGTCTTTCACTGCCAGTTTATTTTATGGACTTCTCAAGGTTGCCTATACTGGGTGTATTGTGTATTTTGATACAGTATTTTCTTCAAAACGATACATAAAGCAATGATTTTATCAATAAATTCAGATACTTTGGACAATTTACACCTTCCTTGATGTAAATTTTGTCAAGTTCGAGTTTAATGAACATTTTTACTGGAAGGGAAAAGGAGAGAAAAGATCACAATACCTGTGCACCTGTTGAACTAGATTTTATAGATACTTAGACTATGCGTTCTGTGGGATCAACCTCTCATGTTTCATGCGGACATAAGGGGTCACGCTTTTGTAAGAAATGAGACTTACATTTCCCTGAATTGAGAGAGAATTTATTACCCATAAATCTATTACATTCCAACTGCAATTGTTCTCTCGAAATCGTAATTTGGCATAGGCCTACCGGTAGTTTTCATGACTAGCAGTACTTGAACGGTAACAAATCGACAAGTATAAAACATGAAAGAAACAAAAAAGATTTCTGTAATGGACTAGGTTCAGAGAAAGTAATAATATGGTTGAATGAAATAGCATAATAACACTCTTTTTCTGCTTTCTTCGTGAGCATTCATTTCAAAAATTTCCCTGCTTTCCTTCTGTAGAAATTTTTAAAGTGATCTGAGGCGCAAACCCTTTTCATCTCCATGACCTGTTATGGAATATAAATTTTGTGACGCACGAAAGTAAATGCTTAGTTGTAATGAGTTCATTCTATAGTACCTCAGTCCCATTGAGCCCAAGAAGGTTCCCCTATCCCAATAAGTGGTTTACCATAGAACTCCAAGCCTCCAATTGAACAACGCTAGTCTGCATCAGATTCCCCCCCCCCTTTCAGATACCATACCCAGGTGCCAGCGGTACTTAGTATCTTATTTCATGGGCAATACCTATTAATATTTAGCATGGACAATGCTAAGCTTAATCCAATTGGTAAGAAACAGAGAAGTAACATTTTATCTGACAAGTAGCTCACTGCTAAGAAATCGTAGTAGCTCACTCCTATCGAAATGGTATCAATCAAACCACGAGTTTATTACTTTGACTAGGTAGTAGCTTATAATGTAATGCCACGATTTCATCTTCGCCATTATAACTTTCATGAGGCAAATAGTGCCGTTATGTTTGGGAATCCATTATTAGTGATAGCAAACTTTAATTTATCGTAGAGGAATAAATGAGAGATTTTGCTTTCATATAGTTGTTGTTTTAAAAAAAAATGTTGTCATTATATATAAAAAGACACTTCCACTTCTCTTTCTAGTAACGCCTCACTACATATTTGTAAAAGAGAAAGAAATACTCTCTGGTTGCCAGTAGATACTTCGCAAAGTTCCTATCTTGCTTAAATACAATAATATTCCGATCCATACATCCTCTGGCTCTGTGAACCGAAACCTATAAGCCATTTCTATACTCTGCTACTTGTTTATGAAAAACGACCCTTTATTTAAAGCACTTAACTATGCAACAGAACGTTTGTTAAAACATCGTCCCATCACTTAATTTTATCGGTTGGTATAACAGGCTTGGGTCTCCTTCGGCGATGCGGCAGCTAAATTACTTTTAACCATATTGGGCTTCGTAATACTACATGATATTGGAATGGAATTCTGGGCCAAGACCCTTCCGGGTACTTTGGACAAGTTTCGATTTTCAAACAAGTTACTAAAGAGGACGTTGAAAATTTGCGATATGAGATTTTACAGGTTTAACGTAGATTGAACGGATGCTCACAGAGAACGATTGAATATTTTAGGGAGGAGGTTTTCACGAACGGTTGAAAGAATAAAATCTGTGCAGAAATTTGAATTGCTGCACTCAATATGAAAATTCCAAAAGGCTGTGATGTTTCCACTCTTACTGCTCGGTTTTCCTGCAGAGTTGTTTGATATAGGACTTCCAATAAAATATATGAAGTGCTGTGAATTGATTTAATGCCGTAATACAAATCGTCTCTTAGCCAATAGTAAATAAGAACCACGACTGTGAAATTTTTGGTTACACACTTCATTTGAATAAACATTTCCTATCACATGTCCACCAGTTTTGAGGTTCTTTATATACTTTATTCAATGAATCTCATCTAAGGTAAAGTTATGCCTCTCTAATTATTTTCGCGAAGCACACGAAAGGGGTTTTAAGGATTGATGAAATCTTAAATGTAGAAACCGCATTTCCCCGCCAATTCTCATAGCATTAGTACAATATATACTGTAAGTAATTATCCGTTTCTTAGTTTTAACCTTGGCATGTAACTAACATGATAAAGATACCTTTCCCCTAACCCTGTCAGTAACGTTTTACGTGCTTAATGATGATGTTTTGTCTCACAAAAATGAAATAAAAAAGGAAAGCCGGATTCTCGACTACGTTTAACCAAATATTTTCTTGACTTCGATTATAAACCGATTCAATACGCTAACGATAATGTCACATCATATCTAAAATGATGCAATTATCAACCGTACATCAGATCAGTTTTCCAACGAAAGTTAAAACAAGGGTTATCCTCTGACGTCATCTAATAGAGTGCGTATTTGGTCTAACGGTAGAGCATGCGCCTCGCACGCGAAGGCCATGGTTCGATTTCTAGATCGAGTCATACCAGAGATTTTAAAAATGGAACCAAGCTACTGCCGTTGTGCGTGATGCTCCGCATAAGCAATGGAGCAGGGAAAATAATTCAGTGAGCCAAAACTGGAAAAAGTCCGTGGACATCTCGACTTGAATCATAGGCTGGAAACTGGTCCGTAAAACTCCTTCTAACTAACTAAATAACTGACGTTATACAGAAGTCGGCATAGTTCTTATTGGACTTTCATGGTACAGCAAATCTATTTTATGTTTTTAACACATTCTTACATTTTTTAACAAACAAACAATTTAGGACCTACTCAAAGTTTAACAAATAGGCAAACAGATAGTGAAATATTATTTGGAAATGAATGTGAAAGGCTTGGCGGCGTGCCATGACATGCCCAGATCATTACTAACGTCCTTAATTATCACATCGCAATACAGCATTCAGGCATATTCAATAATTGCCAACTACGGCCACTCGGAAAACTGAAATTTAAGTATCGTAAAGCGTTTTGCTAGTATTCATTTCTTTGTCTGTGGTCTGGACCGCATTTCGCTATGTGTTGAAAGAGGCAACTTTACACGCATACTGTACCTTCTTATAGGAAACCCTGTATTATGAAGTGTTCTTTCAATACTCAACCCTGTTAGGCAACCCTTCAGCCTAAATGCATATTCTCTGAACTATGTCAAGAAATCTCTCTCCAGGATAGTACTCTCCATTTTCAAAAAGAAAGATACCCATAAGCTGTTTAAAGTCCCAACGTGCCAACAGCAGTGCAAATACATCTGAAGCAATGAAGTGTTTTTATGCAAAGAAACACTGAAATCTGAGCAGAACGAAAAAAAAAAATCAACGAAAGTAAGTAACAACAAAATACAAAAACATTACCGCCAACAACACAAATAAGGAGAAATGAAATGTCATTTCTTAAAGGTACAGACGTCCATGTTCTATTTGGAGTTGGAGGAAGGCATGGTGGATATTTTGGAACATTAAATTTCAACGTTGGTCTAACTTGTGGGTCGGTCTTACTGTCATCGTGGTCATATTTTTCAAGTTTTATAATACTACTGGGTGATATTTTATTTGAACACTCCTTTCATAACCGAATATCGAAAAAGGGGTAAGATATACGTATCACTAGTTTGTTTAGCAAGTGGATATTTGGATTGGTTGTATGCAATTATTTGTCATTAAAATTTAGGGAAACGGCCCGATTTTTACGACCGAACGCAAAGTACAGCAGTGTTTTTTATGGACTTATCAGTGTTATCATTCTGCGTCTTGTTGGTTTTGTTAATTTAAAAGTGTTTCTAGATATATGGACGTGGGTCAAAATAGACTTGTCTCTAGATTTATAACACGCTACCGTGGTTAAGAAAGGACATTATTTCAAGATTTTTATACCTTGGTTCAGCGAAAACGTCAACTGCGTGTACTAGTGTACCTTACTACATGCAACAACTATAGTGACGTTATTGATATCGCTAATCCAAAGTTTTAGTTATTTTGAACATTTTGTCAAACGAGTTTTTAAATCTGCCACTGCTATTTACCAGCCGCATGACCGGGCGGAAGCGAAGGAGGCAACCGCCCACCCGTTGAACATAATTTGGTATATTTTTATGTTTTTTTATCAGGCACACAGGGGTATAGGCCTATATATGTGCAAAAGGTACAACCTACAATTGTTTGAAGATGTTATGTGATTCTGCATACTTGTAGAATGATGAATTATGTGATAAATTATACATCATGTGTTTTTTAATTTACACATGATTATTCCTGCAAAATATTTCATATAATGCATGCTACTAGTAAGTCTCTATTTCAGTGCATGCAAAATACAAAACAACCATCTCCCTCTTCGCGGCCAAGCACCCTCTGGTTCGATCGCTGTGCTTTTTATCAAAGAAAAATCTACTTTGTCCTCCGGCCCTCAACAAACTTTTGGTTACACGCTTGTTCCTTATGAACAGGCAATTACCTTCCTGTCGCATATACTTAAGTAATGTAACAAAAACATTTAAAATACGTTCCTTTGAACAACCGTGTTGTAAAAGAATGCTTATAGTCCAGCGAAGGAGTTGGGACTCCCTTGTCCAGTCAGAGAGAGAGTGTTTCTTAAAAAATGAAAGGAGAATAGGAAAGGAGATCTTCAATAAAAGAGTTCACGAAAGGACTTCATAGTACTGTTATACCTTTCTACCAATTGGTTGGAAC
The DNA here is from genome assembly GCA_037179385.1 of Holothuria scabra. Classification (NCBI taxonomy): domain Eukaryota; kingdom Metazoa; phylum Echinodermata; class Holothuroidea; order Aspidochirotida; family Holothuriidae; genus Holothuria; species Holothuria scabra. Next base: position 36,869,987 of record CM074182.1, on the reverse strand, counting down.
CTGGGCCATAAAATTCCATCTAATTAACTAACTATACTTTCCTACCCTCAAACTCAAGTTAGCCTTAACGTGATTTATGCTTATTTTGCCTGTGTCGGTGATCAACTGATAGAAATATGTAGGAGATCCGCTTAAAGCTAGAGAACTTTAAGCACTCCCATCGAACGACTCCTGAGAACAGTAAAAACGAACGGAAAGGTGAAACTTCCATCATTGCGGAAAATTTGATGTGATGAATTTCCAATAAGAAGGCGTGATTTTTTTTGGCAACATGAATTATACGGTACTCTATCTACGTCTTAATAGCTATTACCATCTACCCCTTGTATTGATCAGGTCAATTTTTACATCACCTTACGTGTTCCTTATATGCTTACTCATATGTTTTTAAAGTTTTTCCAGCTAAAGATTCCCCTTCTTACCTCTCATCAATATTTTCCCAGTTTATTTTTTAAACTGGCTTCCTTTTCTGAATTTCACAAACCGCATCGCAAATTCACCATGATCTACAAAAGTTACATGTGATAGAGTTTCTAAATAGAAATTTAGCAACTCCTTGGTGTTGCTAATGGTTGCAATTGTGCCGTGCCTGCATTCATGAATATGAATATCTTGCATTTTGGTTCTAGAAACAGGGAGCTATGGGATGTGTTGGCTTGACCATTGTATAGACGAATCCGATAAGCGATTGTTTTTAGTGACTGTAGGCCGCCATTAGTGGGGTCCATCAGCCTAAAACCGTCTTTCAGTGGCGTAGCTAGGATTTTTTCCAGGGGGGGGGGGGGCAAAGGTATGAAATTTCCCCAAAACTTTTCCCGGTCAATGTGTATGTATTTCATATAAAACTTGCAAACTTACAAGTATAACAACATTACCATGCCATTTTGTAATATTACCTGCATTAACTCTTAAAGTAAAACATAGAGCAATCGGAAATAACAAAGTATACTATTTTGGTAAACAATATCTGGTTTATTTGTATGTACTAACGCAGTGGCGTACGCAGGATTTCTCTGAAGGGGAAGGGCATGCAGTATGGTCTAAGGGGAGGGGTATCCGGAAATTTTTTGACGTTTTCAAGGAGCCTAGATGCAAAATGGTGCAAGATTTTCGACTCTGACAGGAACAGTGTTAAAAGTTGAATCGTGGTGGTTCATGAGGATAAAACTGAAACTTTTGTGTCTTGACATGCATTTCCTTATGCCATTTTATGCTACCTTGCGAAGAAAAATTTGTCATTAAATTTGCTTACTTTTAGGAGTCAAAATAAGAGAGCATTGATCGGTATTTGTGGTTTTTCTTGGCCACAAAATGTTATTTTGTCATAAAGATTATCTAAGCGGAGCGCCACCATTGGTTGGCGCGAAGCGTAGAGAAAATTTGGAAAAATCAGACCCCTTAGATGGCCGGAAATAGCATTTTCCAGGCTAATACGAAGAATCTAGCCAGTCGCTTTCTTCTTTTGTCGTTTGAAAAAAAATGCTCACTTCAATATATGTTCACAAACTGCAAAGTGATCAGAGAGTTAAGAGCTAATTTTACCCCAAAAATGTAATTTTGCCCAAAAGACAGAGCGAAGCGCCACCATTGGTTGGCGCGGAGCGTAAAGAAAATTTCGAAAAGTCAGACCCCTCAGATGGTCAAAATAGCGTACTTATGCTTGTAAAGAGAATTTAAACGCGTAGTCTTTTTTATCGATGCCACCAGTGGGAAACAGAGTCTACCTTTTTAAGTAAAAATTGGAATTTGACAGAAGTTGCCTAGGTCTATTTGTAGGAATTAAAAAAAGTTGGCATCACTAGGTCTATTTGTAGGAATTAAAAAAAGTGGGCATCACTGAAAGACCTTGCAGGGACAATCCTTCCCCTTTGAAAATTTCTGAAAATTGGGTGTCCTTATAAGCAATCTGGTGCCAAATATGCTATCTTTTGAAGTAAAATCTGTGTTAATAAAGTTAGACTACGCATTTTTAAGAACAAAGAAAAAATGGCATCTGTGAGGGGAGGGGGGGGGGGGGGAATGGCCCAATGGCCTCCCCTTCGCACGCCACTAAGGAGGCCTAATAGTGGCTCGATCACACAGGATATCCTGTTAGAAAAGCAGTCTGTTAAGTGTAGTAGGCTACAAGGTACTCATTGTCCATTTATTGTTACACTCAAAGTGAGCAGAAAGCTATTTTCCCGAACTAGCTTGAAAGCCTCCAAGGATTAGGCTAAGTAACAAAATCTAAGTGTGCCAACGGATCCCGCCAATTCTAATTTCTAGTTTATCGTTGGCCATGGAATGTTTCAGCCCCATCCATCGTTATGTACACAGAGTAAAATCGTACAGCTACTGCTAGCTTGTAGAAGAACATAACAACCTCGGGGTCTACGGTAGTGACTTGTCAGTTTTCACATCCTTTTACTGAATTCCCAAAGTATCACCTGAATAACAGCTTCCTGTGCACTTAAATGCACTGATCATAACCCCCGTGCGCATACAAGCACAAGAGAACATTCAATCTGCTACGCGGAGAGGACTTTTCTGTGGAACGCAAATTGGGCCGGTTCATGCGACACTGGCGAAATCTGAGTTAATTTGTTGCATGAAAATACGAATTATGTATGAGAAATGTCTCACAATTTCTTATTCTACCAAAAATTTTGAGAAATTTTTGTAATAATAAGAAGACTGCCGTCTTTATTTATTGTTTACATGAATTTCAAACCCTCACATTTAGTGAAATTGGAGAATTCAAGATACAAATTGGTGTACAACCATTCATGATAGAGGTAAGCAAGGAAATCGAAAGATTTAAAGGTGACGGACCCCAGTTATGGCCGACTGAAATCAGACCAACACTTGCTGTCCGGATTCGTATATAGGTCACATCTACTTCTCCGAATTAGCTTTATAAATTGAATTGTTACAATTATATTAATAGATACTGACTTGTCCGTTAAAAATGAAAACGTAATACCAGGGTGAAGACAAGAACAGGTGTTGCACATGGGGACTAGCCTGGAAATCAAACATCTCAGTGAACCCCCCCAAAAACTAAAAATAATCAAAACATAAGGTAATATCAAAAATACCTATTAAAATTTAAATAACTTTATGGAAGAATGGGTCAATATTAAAAAAAATCGAGAGATAAAAAAGTGACACAATAAGAACACCTAACAGCCTAAAGAAGAAAACCCTTAATAAGTTGGAACGAAGAAGCTTCACGAAAAATGCGTGAAAACAAGAAAGAAATTGGAATGGCCTTACTGTAAGAACAAAAAAAAATAAAAAAATAAATAAAAAATAAAAAAATAAATAAAATAAAATAAAAAAGCAAAAAAGCTATGTCAACGGGAGTGCACTGCAAGGAAACACACTCCAGACTCAGCCGTTATTTTTGAACACAAAAATGTAGTAAATAAAGATTGCGTCCTTTGCGTTCAAGGTAAATTCGAAACCTCCTAGACCTCAAATCATGAACGGTTGCGTTCAAATTGTTTACGCTAGTTTTTGTGATTAACGTACAGGATTTGAACACGTAGGCGTTCGGGAATTGGAGCATTTGAAGCATGGAAGGACTTTTCCACCCCCAGCAAAGCAAAGCCAAGCTAATTTATTATCAAGAAATCTGTTGTCACACGCTCAAAGGTTTTACACAGGTCACGAGCACGTGTTACAATTTTTAAGGAGGCATTTAAAAGGTTTTCTTTAACATGCTTTGCGAGTGTGAATCGCATCGTTTTGCGTTCAAATCAATGCGCAAATAAGCGTCTGAAGTTCTGACGTTTAAAATGGAAAACCAAGTGTTCAAATGAAGGTCCGGGAGTTCACAAATGGAGCCAAGGCGTTTATGCTTTGAACGCCAGGACTCGTTTTTCATCTGTTACATTTTGGTGTTAAAATCTTGAACGCAGCAGGTTGAGAGCAATGAAAAAGCCAAAGTAATAAGGAAAAATCTGCAGTAGATGCGGCACTATATATGGGTTACATAAAGGGTTGAAGAATTCCTATCGATTTATTATATACATCTCGACATGATGGGAAACGGAGCAAAACCAACTGAACAGTATCATTAAATTTCAACAAGATTATTTTGACAGAACTTGAAGACGGCGTTAAGATCAAAGATTTATTACTTTTCGTTACCATAAGCTTGATAATTTTTGGTACGTACACCGTGACCTTGCTTGGGTAATCAGTTTCATATAAACACTAACTATTTGACCGGTAATTGACAGATTTGTAGATTCTTTCTCATAAAAGTTTGTAAGATAGACAGGACGGACACCAAAGATAACTTGCATAAGATTGTTTTTTATTTTAGGGAGCCTAATTAAGGTACGTTTTCAATACTTCCTTACTTCCATGTATGAGTTTTGAAGGATGTAGGTAATATTTGTAGCATAGTGCTGACCGTACACTCTTAAAAAGTGTTTAGCAGTTAAGTCAAACACTTATCTTGTACCCACTTTATAAACACGTTTAATTTCTACACATATTAAACTGCTGAAACTACGCAATAAAAAGTGTTTAAGAACGAAAGGTAGTAAGAAGACACCAGTGTATATCATCTAAACATGTTAACGAAGTATGCAAGTCCTTAGTCTGCCCTCAACTTTAAGAAATAAAGTCGAAATCAAGAGAGAGTCTAGTCACCTATTTACAATGGTTCAGTTATCACTTTATTTTGCATAGCATATACGTGAAATGATCTCAGAACCCATGCGATGTAGTGAGCTTTGGTTGGTGGCTATAGGGTTAGCCGTTGTTCAACGTTGATTATTAAATGGTCGGAAAAATTTAATACGTGCCTCTCTACAAGTTGCACTGTGATGCTAACAGTGGGGTAGATTCCCCACCCCCTACATTTTCAAGGTTGTGTGTTAAATGACAGTTGCACAATTACCCCTCAAAATGTGCAAAGGCCCCCAGCTTTTCCATCTACGCCACTGAAAGCTACGGGCAAACATGGTTACTTCTGCATCAGTTCAGAAGTAAATTTGACATATCACCTTGAGACTCGTAATTTCTGTCATCGGCATGGATTTCTTTTCAACTCTACGAAGTGGTAGGGGTAAATTACAACTAATTCCGAAAGTGTGACTCCGAAGCCTGCACGACGAAGGAGAAGCAAGAGTTTATAATGGTAAGGTTTACAGTGGTCTGCCTAAGGCCCCCGTGTAAGGTCCAAGGATAAACCCTCGATGGATGGAAATCCAGGAAGACTTTTTTAAGGGGTTAATATCATGGGTTACCCTGAGGTAGGGTTGGAAGAGCTCAAAGCGAGTAAATGTGGTGAATGGAGAACCATTTGTGATAGAACATAATTATACTATGACAATATAAACTTGGTAGAAGGTTTCCTGGGGCTATTAATACAGGAAAACGTTAGCTTCAAGGCCTTTGGAAGATTTAGAAGATCGGAAAATGATGTGCACGCGCACCTAATTCCCAGGCATGTGCCACTGCGACCATTTCGTGAAAACAGTGGCAACTGGGCGCGAAGATGAACAAAGTTTTGCTCTAGAACTGTTGTTAATTACTACCGTTGAACTCTGGATTTTAATGGATAAAACAGCAAAAAGTGAGTAGGAATTAAATTCCTAACTGGAAAAATGTTAAAATATGTTGGAGACGCATCTATTACATTTGTACCTTAATGAACCTTGCAGAGAGAGGATGAAAATATTTTCCCACAGATAAAGCGTGAACAAGAACGCCAAAATGTGAATCGTGACGAATGAGATCACATTCGTGCCTATTAAACAGTAAGTACTGCCATGACAGACGCTGCGCTGACAAATTTTACAAAGAGAATCTGCTACTTGGACATCCGATTAGTCTTTAATTTTTTTTTTTTTTATCTAAGATAACTTTAAACAGGAGGTAGGTAAAAATAATCCTCTTTCGTTGCATTCTTAAATGCCTTGCTCCTCAAACACGAGACCCATAAGCTTAAGGTGCGTTCACATATAACGGCAACGGTACCGGCAACGGCAACGGCAATCCGGCAGAGCTGTTCACATATGACGGCAAAAATTATTACCGCATACGGTAAAAATTTTACCGTATGATACTGACTGGAATTTGAACTTGACAAATTTGTTCCATCAGAGAGGTGTAACTTATCACACCTCCCTGGTTCCATTATCTGATTATCGAACATGGCAGACATTGATGAGGAGCTGATATTTTTAATGGCAATTGCGTATCAAATAGATCGGAAGAAAGGGCGGAAGAGGAAAAGATGGTTACAGCAGAATAATTAAATCTGAACAGAACTTGAGCCAAATACTTTCTTGACATAGTTATCAGAAAATGCCCCCCCCCCCCCGGAAAAAGTCTAGCTAAGCCACTGTCGCTTTGTTGCAGATTGCATAGATATACTTACTTATCTTTTACAGCATGGCTGGCAAAAAACAAATATTCCCTCCTTTTTCAGAGCGCAGTTTCATTTGAAAAAAAAAAAAAAAATGACCTGTGGCGTTTTTTTATGAAATAATCTTTCCTGTTCGTAGAAAAAGCGAAAAATCAGCATCAAATGTGTACCTTTTGGTCATTTGCGTAGGGTGAGGTGCATAGTCCAAAATTGTCCCCTCCACACACACACACACACACACACACCACTTTCATATTCTTCCTTTGCCACCGTGACTGCATTATGCTTGTCTGGGTCGGGCCAGGCAAAATAGGCATACGTTTTAAGGAAAAAAAGTGAGCGACCCATGTTCCTTAATAAACATTGCAATGCAGTATAGGTCTTTACTTAAGAGGAAATAATTTATAGCCTAATTATGTATTTTTTCAAGTCTAGCATACGTTACATCATGGACAAAACAAAAGTTATGATTGATGGCTTATTGTTATAATACTACTAACAATACCTGCTATCATCGTAAATGATATAAAAAGTTACCATTGAATTGGGGATTTCCCATTTCTTTTGCTATTTTTCTCACATGTTAAAATATTTTACTTTATCATGGTAACCATGATTTGTCACATTGTATATGAATGATTCTTTTTGGACAAGAATGACCAGTTTTTCTATAATCTGGTCAGATAAGTCAGATCTTTGAGGCATCTTGTATAGTTGAACGCATCCAAATAATTTGTGCTCTATTTTTGGCGGGATATCACAGAACGTCCCTGCCCCCGTACCGTTGGCTCCCACTGGTCAGACAGGCAGATGCTTGCACACTTTAAAGTTGGTAGGTTTTTTGCCGTACGGCAAATGGCGTTGAATCGCTCCATGTGCGATTGCTTTTTTGCCGGACGCATTTTTACCGGATTGCCGGATTGCCGCATTGCCGTTGCCGTGCTAGTGTGAACAGTCTTTCATTTTCTATTGTGTGGGATATTTTTGCCGTTACCGTTGCCGTTGCCGCTGCCGTTGCCGTTGCCGGACAAGTGTGAACGTACCTTTATGCTCCTATTTTCTCAAGCAAGCAACCTAATCAGGTAGATCAGGGGCGTAGTCAGGATTTTCTTGTGGGGGGAAAAGTCGACTCATCGTCCCCAATCTTGACCGACGGGACTAAGCGGAGCGCCACCATCAGTTGGCGCGGAGCGTACAAGAAAATTTTTGGTTTTAGATACCCCTCAGATGGCAGGAAACGGCACTTCCCGAGTGTTTTATGCTGCATGTTTACAGCCTAGAAATATGGATCTCATTTCTGATATTTCTCAATTAATGCCAAAAAAAAAAAAAAAAAAAAAATCAATCTTTGAAAAATGTTAATACATGTTTCTAAGCGGAGCTCTAACATCGATTGGCGCGGAGCGTACCAGGAAATTTTTGGTTTTACAAACCCCTCAGATGGCCGGAAACGGCACTTCCCGAGTGTTTTAAGCAAGAATATGTTCAGCCCAACTTCGAAATTCTCCCCGCTTCTTAATTGGAGCACTTGACAAATATTGAGGGGCTGAACATACCTTTAGCCCAAACTTTTTCATTTTTCATCGCCGCCACTGGGGTGTGGCATTTTCTTGAGGGAGCGAAGCGCCCAAGTGAGGAGCCGAGCGATCAAACGGGGAGAGGGTGTGATTCTCCCCCTCCGGCCCCAAGGAGATTTTGCAATTTTACATCAAAATTGAGTGATCTGGTGAACACCTAAGTTAGAATTTTTGGACATTTTCAATCTTGTATCAATGTTTTCCTTATTCCCTCGAGAGTTAGCCAGGTTAGTGTGTGACTGTAAGAGGGTTACTCGGTACGAGTCAATGGGGCCCTAGGGAATTGTGTCGCACTGGAACAAAACAGCTACTCATAAGGCTTACATTTATTTGGCTAAACCAGCCGAATTGACATTTTGCCCTGAAAAACGCCAAAACTCCATTTAAATAAAAAAAAATTAAAAATAAGAAAAATTAGGTATGGGCGGGACTAAGTGCGAACCCCCTGAACCCCCTGACCACGGGCCTATCTCCCTGGGTGTCACCTTCCCCTTTTGGAATGTTTTGCTGTCTCGAAGAGCTTAGTTGCAATATGGTGCTATATTTTGCCCTTTTTATACTAGATTCCAGTGTTCTCCACAGGGGGTTTTAGAGGGCCGACACGTCCTTCTAGTGAAATTGACAGCCCCTCCAAAATAGTTGCCGCTCTCCAGAAAATGCAGCTTCCATTTCTAGTTCATTGCTTCATTACACATATACAAGTCATAACTGGAAAAATGTGTCTTCCCTCCAGGCTTGGCGCCAGGATTTGCCCGACGAAGGGCCACTCTCCGAACGGGGGAGGGGCAGGGTGGGTAGCGACCCCAGCCCGGACAGCCAGGATGCCGTCGATGAGTTGGTGAGGGAGGTTTGAAGAAAACCTGTGCACTATACCTGCCATTGCGAGCCATATACGACATCAAATTTGTATATGCTAGAGGAAGATATTTCCGCACTGATTTAACCGTGGAAAAGGGGGCAAAAATTTTTGGGGTTAGCCCACACTAAAAAGAATCTGTACTTATTTAAATCTTATATACTTCAATAAATTGTCCCGGCATTTGGGCCCTATCGGACACAAATTATATTGTAATTTCTTCTTCGAGTCCGACTGACACAAGAGATAATTAACTAAGTTTAGCGAAATGAGATGAAATTCCCGACATGAACATTAATCCATTTATTCTACTTATTAATTTACATGAAATGATGGGAAGGGTTTGTACTTTATTAGCTATAGGTAACGGAACTGAGGAAGAGAGTGTGCAAAGCGTACCGAACATTTTGGGTTTTATCGCAGAAATAACTCTTGTGAAAGCCAAAGTAACTAAACCGACCATGAGAAGGCGACAGGTTATCCCCGACAGGGGGCGGGCCATGCCAACGATCACAAGTTCCAACAGCCCCTATGTCGAGAGGGTGGTATGAAGGAGCCTAACTATCCCATGTCATTGCAGCCTTGGGCACATTTTGCTCAATGTTACTTAATATTTCAAAAGCCGAGTTAGCGTTCTTTTGAATCTGAATCGTGAAATTGCAAAGCGCGCGAAATTTTTTGGTGGGCTCACAAAAATAACACAACCTATGTAATCATTAAGAACAAAAAGAAAAAAAAAAATAGAAACTGTAGGGGTTGTAGACCGTATCGGGAATAACATACATTGTGTCGAAACCACCTGGAATACCCGATAAAATAGCCAAACTATGCTCCGTGAGTGGCTCACCATCTGACCTAGCGCATGACACACACAAGAGAACAGCAACTAGGCTTTGTGATATGGGATAAAGCTTACGACCTCTACATAACCTGTGTACTCTGCCTACCAGTTACTTGGTAAGGTTGAGAGGACTTACACTTTCTAGACATGTGGAATGGAAGTATTGAAAAAACTGAAGTGAATCTACAGCGCGCGTAGCGCGCCGAAAATTTGGGGTTCTTATTAGGGAAATTGTCCCTTGAGAGCAAAAAAGAGGTAAACCATCGGGGAGACTAGTCGCCGTCGGGGACTGCATACTTTATCGTAACGACTAAGAGCCCCCCTCCCCCCCCCCCCGAAAAATTGTAAAAAAATGCCCCCGATTCCCTCCCTCCTCTTGCCCTTTATTTTTTTTTAATTTTTTTTTTATTTTTTTGGCTCCCCTTCATTTTTTCAATATCGCCTATCGCGTCCCCAAAATTTCTGTGGGGGGGGGGGGGGGGGCACTCTGCCCCTCGCTTGCTACGCTAGTGAGGTAGATGACTCAATGTGACTTAGTTTGAGACGGTATTGATAACAAAGGTATTAAAGGGGCTAGAAGGCGCGCGGAGCGTGCAAAAAATGGTAGTGTGCGAAGGATTGGTGAAAATCGTGCTCTTCACGGTTCTAACGTAAGTAATGAAACACGTAAACGAGAACGACATTAAAGAGATACTTTTGAGTATGGGACAGCAACATGAAAACACTTAGATTTTACTGCTTTCTCTCCGTAACATTTTGGGTAATTGCATGGGTCATTTCCACTAATCAGATGGGGATCATTAGAAAATTATGCCTCTTGAAAGTGGGCGTCATGACTTGGCCGATAGCGCAACGACTCGGCCGATTTTTCAACAGTAGAAAACCATAGAAAACAACAGGCGGTCACTGGACCATGAAACCTAGAGCAATGTTCCCTTTTGTCAATTGTGTAACAAGGAAGGACTTCAGGAACAGGATAAAATTGTCTAAGTTTCAAACTAGCGGATTCTCTAATGTATATCTCACCACCCCCCCCCCCTTATTCCGAGTGATTTACGCCCAAGGCTGCTGTAAAGCTTATTTTGATCTCTTTAATTTGAGAATTTTCATCGCTTTGCTCCTTCGTGGGGAAATCACAGTTTAAATATTTTCAATAAGTGTATGTACCAAGCGTTGTTAATTTTACTTAACTCATTCACGTTGTAAATAATTGATTTACTTATGTTGTACATTGTTTTTTTCTATGTTGATATTCGCTGCAAGTTGTGATTTGCTACGGAGTTGGTGACTACTCAAGAGAGAATTTTATTGTAACGATGAATGAAAGATTTTGAACTTTGACCCAGATTCATACGTGTTCTGCTTTGACACTCAGTCAAATATGTTAAGCTCGCAGAGTCAAATGAGTTGAACTTTGACACTGAATCAAATGTTTTGAATTTTAGCAGTGAGTCAATCATATCGAACTTGGCACTAAGTCAAATTAAGTTGAATTTTGACTTTGAGTAAAATATGGTGATCTCGCTGAGTCAAATATGTTGTACTCTGACACTGAGGGAAATAAGTTAAAATTTTGACACTGAGTCGAATAAGATGAACTTTGACACTTGTCCAGATATGATGAACTACGGTACTAGTAAAAGCGGTAAACTAACTTTTCGTTTCAAAAAGAACTCCGGTTGAACGAATGTAGATACTGATAGTAGAACGCATAGTTTTCCAACTAGCTACGTTGAACATATCATATCTGATGATTATTTCGTTATAATGACGTACCTATAATTAACTCCCTTTCAGCGTTGGCCAACATCACATGTGATCGATCCTCTTTAAGCCAGCTAGATTTCTTACTTGGGAGATGGGAACTTGAGACTGTCACGCGAATCTGTAACATGTCAAAATAGTCGACGGGTAATCACCAGTCATTGATCTCCACTAGGAAGCTAGGTTTCAATAGATGACAACATACACCAATGTTAACAATTTCAAATCTCATTACGTACTTTGATTCACGGTGGAATTGGACTTGTACGAGATATGCGGTAGCAGATGTAGGTATCCTGACAGTCCAATAAGATTTGCCTTTGTAGCTGTGGGGGAAAATGAAAATGGAAAAATGTGCTTCGAGGGATTAAGGTATGACGTCAGTAGGATCTGCCTCACTCAGTCTATTCTTTTGTCATCTTGCCCGCCTAGAATACGAGAAGAAGTCGATATTTGTGCTATTACAGAGCAAAAAGTCTCAATTTATCACCCTGTTGCTGTGGGGTATGCTTTAGTTTTCACAACCGAAGCATAAAAATCTCATCAAACATACTTGAGACATATGTACGAATTGAACCCATACTCTTTTTACACTGGACTGCGGTTCCTATAAATCCCAAGAACAACAGGGGAAATGTAATACGTGGTCATTTTTAATCAAGTGAAACTCGGGTGTTTCAATGAAAATAATAGGCTTTTACACAAATCTAGTTTGTAAAAAATTAACAAAAAATTGTTAATCAGTTTTGGTGTAGAGACCCTTTCAAGCTTTAAGGTTTTGAATGGATCTGCAGGTCAAAGATGACACCAAAATGTAAATTTTGTTGTAACGATTATGTAATGAAAACGGTGGGGTTATAAAGATAAGAAGGGAGTAAGAGGCAGCAACGTTTACAGAAAATCGTCCCTTCTCCAGGAAATATCACCTATTTGATTCTTTGCCGAAGGCATGCAAGGAAACTATGCGATGGTAATGTCGTGTGTGTTGCGTTGCCGTGTATGAAGCACAGGTCACACCTACAGCCATATCGGATCGGACCATACGGAAAGAACAACAATTTTGTCACCCTATGTAAGCATATGATTTATGATTTATATTAGTGGGCCATTAAAAAGGAAAGGTAAACTAATTATTTCATGACGTCACGTTGACAAAACAACTTTTGTCGGTACGTATTTCCTGAAAAAGCTGTCTGTGGGTGTGACGTCATGGAAGAATTAGCATAATTTCAATTTTCATGGTCCTGTGATACTAATCGTATATTTCTACTGATTGACAAGCTTTTGTTTCTTTCCGACTAAAGGTGGGGGGATTTCAAGTAAAACTCCCAAAAATTGGAAAGTGGTCCGATCCGTTATCGCTCTATGTGATCTGCGCTTAACTTGAACGAGGACAAGCAATAGCTTTCTCAATTAAGTCCTCTGTTGTCTGAAATTAGCCAGTCTTTTGTAAAGGGTCGGGTTATTGTAAGGCTTGGTTTCTAACCAAATGATTTAAGTCGGAACTCAAAACGACCTCACGACTTCAAATCGGATGTCCTAATCATTTGCCCATGCAATGGACTAATGGCTTTCAAGCACGATATCTAAAGGTAGCAAAGACCGAAACTTTCATTATTTTGTATGATTATTGTGGGCACCACAGGTAAAATTACAGAAACCTTGAGAATGGCTGATAAATAAAATTTCTCAAGATAAAAAGAACCGTATTGTTTTTGTGGTGCTCAAAGGTAACTTTAAGTTAAAGATGACCTGTCGTCTGGTAAAAATGCAAAAAAATTGTGCAGGATTCTGGAAGACGTCAAAAAATACCCTTGTCTTCACTTCAATTGCGAACTGATTCAATTCACCGTCGATACTGCAAACGTTTTTGATACGCAACTGATGATGTGACATCACCGATAGTGTATCGAATCGGTTCGAAGCAAAAGTTACAGCAAGAGTTTCCTGTGACGTCATCGAAAATCCGGTATAGATTTTATTGCATTTTCAAGAGAGGACGGGTAATCTTTAATTTGCAAAAACCTTGTTTTTCCAGTTTTCAAAAAGCAATTTCTCCTCAAAATTTCGGATTTCGTCATCTGTAGGTAATCAAAGATCAAACTGTAATATCCCCCAAACTTAAGTTCACAAGATCTTCGTCAAAGCAAAATTGACTGAAAAAAGGAGAATGGCATGTAGTCTTAACCATTCTGGTGACAATGTCTTCCATGGCACACAATCTTGTAGGAATTAGAAACACTTTGGTCACCCTAGACGTTTCAATTTGTCAGATAATACTGTATTTTCAAAACTAACACGTACCGTACCCGATTCAAAGGCATATAATATGATTATAGTAATCACCTCTATAAAGTGATAGGCACTGGCTGCATTATTAACATGTTCAAGACTGACACGTAAACATCAAATGGTAATTTAAAAAGTTTTCATGTATCATATTTTCAATCTCCAAACGGTTATTTAAAATTCACGAAAGTAACTTTGTTCTTTCTGGTGGTTGGTGATGAGACATTGAGAGAGGAAAACGTCTGTCTGATTGTCCTTCTCATTTAAGAATGAAAGCTACCGTCATTGCGCTTGGTGCTCAGCATAAGAAATGGTCAGAGATAACAAACAAACGAGCCACATCTGTAAATCGAGATTTGATCGGCTGGACTTAAACAAATTGATTAGAAAATAAAACGTAAAACTTTTTTTGTAACTAACTTCTCATTGGAGGTGTTATTGCGATTATGTAAGAAATAAAGTCTATAAAGATTGTGAATTAATGACCGCAGTGTTGGAACCATTTAAAAGGAACGGAGGTTACGGTATGTCAATGACATTTCATTTTGTAAACGATTAATTTAGAGTTTTGATACTAAGTTACCACTATCATCGTGATAGTTTGATCTTTTAATAATCCTACCTCTGTCTGCCTGTCAGTGATGACGGAAAATGAGATGAAACGGTCATGAAGGCTGTGTTGTTCAATTCTTACATGATTTATAAAAATTCACGTATTTTCACTGACAAGTTGAAGGCAAAATGTCATTCTACTCACGACTCCCGCATATAAATATACAAAACCGACGAAAACCCGGAATGATAAATTTAACTATGCACCGACAATGATAGATCTAAGCAGAAAACAACGAATTGCATAATTTTTAGGTCCTTTTGTATCATGTCTTAAAAGTAGGTTGTTTTTTGTTTCATATTCCAATTTATCCGGATCCTTTGTAAAGTTTGCCATACTTGTTGATAACCAACTGTTCAAGTGTTAGATGGAATATAGCATTACCTTAATTGTCAAGGTTTTCTGGGTCTCTTGCACAACGTCAGACAGTTTTCCATATTCCGCTCTTTCTTATTCGCGTTCCCTTTTATCATCTTGCAGGAAATACGTACGTTGGAATCGCCTTTGGCAAATTTTCTAAATTCAAAGCCAACTTTACCAAACGTGGAATGATCAGAAATGATTCCAGTATCTGACATAGGTTCTTTAAGTAAGACCAATCTTTGTTTACTATGTGGGCATTCCATCATTGTGGGGTTTAATCGTCGGACAGTTGAATCATTCTGACAGAAATAATTTGTTTCATTTTTCGAAGCAACTGCAACCAACCATTCTCTATTTTATCACGTTTCTAAGCTGTCCTATACCTTATAGGAATCAGCAATTTGTTTCAACAATGTATTCAATTACAAAATACAAAGTTTCAAGTAAGGTTGAATTTATTCTACAATCAATCACTCGTTTGGACATTTTGCATCCGAAAGTGTTACCTGGTTACCGTGTGTTCATTAGATTGTAATAGTATCATTTGAAAACTTAGGCAGCCTATAGTGTAGCCAAATTGTAACTGAATCAAATTTCGTTTTTACTCTTATGAATACGCTGATCCTATTAATCGAATCGTATGTTTGAAAGATTTACCCTGGTGGATTATACACACTCTTATTTCATTCATATGTAAACGTTTGTATACAAAGCGATCATTTGCTGATTTTATACCAAAATTTCGGAATTTTTCCAGTTAAGGTGCTCTGAATTGAAATGATGTTTCTAGATAAAAACACATCACAAGATGCCGTTTTTCTTTAATCAGAATACATGATTTTTGGGGATTTCAAATTTTGTGACATCACAAATCGGGAGTTTCCACAAAGTGGTGCTTCTATTCATGACCAAAACCACTAATCACACCAAGCTATAGATTCAAGTAAATTCAATTCTGTCACTCTTGATACTCATGACACACATCTGTCAGTAAAACGTGTAGTCGTGTATATATTCGCTAATAATTATATTTACCTCCTATTTTAAGTCATTTGGAATGAAAAACCGTTTTTGCCCGATATGCATAGGTGGTGCCATGAACTGATGATTTCTCACCCTCAAAAGGGTGTGCCTAAAAAGGGGGTGTGTAATAATATGAACACCAAAAATCGAGCTTAGTCACACCTTTAAGCACAACCCTTAAAATAGGCCTACAGCTAATCCCTACACACCGTGACAAGTTTAAAGTCATAACTCTTCCATATTTCTTGCGAACATATAACTTATGCACACATATAATCAAGCATCTATATTTGAACTGAATGCAACTTCTTCACATAGTGTACTGTAACTGACCACCCTGGTAAAAATTCTTACAAATAAAATAGAACATATCTTTAGAAACTATAACAAAACATCTTCTTCCAAAGAAGGAACTAATAAAATGTTAAAGGGCAAGTTTAAGCGAAAAATTAGCTTTCACATGTGAAAGAAAAACAAAACTACACAGTGTGGAAAAAAATTCCATTCAAATCAAATTGATTCAAATCAAATTGTGTTCAAAAGTGAGATAGAAGGCAGCAGAGATTACATCACTTCCTCACATTGACAAGGAATGCTTTGTTTCCCTTTGTTTTTCAGACCGATGTGTTGGCCATGATTGCAAAGTTTGTAAAGTTTTCATGCCACTTATGCAATCACATTTTGTTAATATTGGCCTGTTGAGGAAAAAATAGGCTGTAAAATTTAGGACAAAACAAAAGACTGTCCATTAATGTTGGTATATGATGTCATATGTGCTTGCTTCAAGTTCACTTTTTGTTGAAATGTGACAAATTAACTTGCTCATATCTTGAGAACCACACATTCGATTTCAATGTTAATTACACCAAATGCTTCAAATAAGTACACATCTTGCATATCAACACAAACCCTTCTTTTCAATCCACATGAGACCTGAGAACTAGATACAACTAGGAATTTTCCGATGTCCATCTTTTGACATTTTAAAGTAGGTACTTTATTGCGCAGAGAGCCAGTCTTAGTGTTTATCCTCAACCGTCAACCCTATAGGCAAATGAGGCCTCTTGGCTTTATCACAGGTACACATAATAGAGCAAATTCGTAGAGACAACAGCGACGCAAAATCGACAGAACAATGATCAGCAAATCAGTGTTTTGGGAGTTGCTAATTCATAACTCATATCTAATAACACTCAAGTGACCGCTTAATGTTTACTCAACCAAAGCAAGAAGTTGTTCAGTTATGACAAAATAAACAAATAAACAAAGTTTGTGACAACGATGTTTAAAGGGTTTTTAGCACAGGACACATTTTGACCAAGGCAGTGTTATTAGATAGGGATCCATCGAAATCTTTTTCTTTCATCTCTGAGTTGGTGTAGTTGGAGACAATTTTGTGTGTGTGTTATTCCTTACGATGTCCGCTACATTTCGAACATCGTGGTGGCGAGTGTTCCTTTGCTTTAACGATGTAGCTGCTTTATGATTGTTCTTCCCTTAAGGATGTTAATTAATTTGAGGGTTTGGACACGTGTTAAAACTAATGATAACGTAATTGCACAGTTTCTTTATGTATCTCCATACGGGTCTGCGCTTTTCTAAGGAAATGATGTGAGCAAATGCGATTACAATGAAAACCTGATATGAACGATCAGTCTCGCTCATCTTGTCCTTATTTGCAAATATCATTAGAACTGGTTTATTGCCAGCATCATGTATGTTCCTTGGTAATAAACAAGTTGTTTGAAATGTCGACAGTGCTTGATATTTGGCTGATCGCAGGAAATGGGAAAAATAACATAGCTTCACATAAACATTTTTTTGGAATTCTTTTAAAAACAAGGTGTAATTTCAAAATGGATTTCCAAAATCCAAGTCTTATCACCATGTTATCAAAATGTATGTTTCTATACGACGTATCTCGACAATGCCAAGAGAGAGAGTGCCACTTTTGGCAATGTCCCGTGACTATTTCTCAAACGTGAGATAAGTAGTTAGAAAGTCCTTTCTGCTACTTGTTGCAACTGACACAAGATCAGTCTAGGACCTTAGAAAAAAATTACTTAACTTACTACAATGTAAACTCTTGATTGAAATACTGTTTCTAAAAAATCAACAAAGTTTTGGAAACTCTTCAAATGTCGTCGGAGAGCCTTAATTCCGTAGACATTTTACAACATTAAATTTAACTTAAACGATCTTCAGCCGCCATGCACTCTTAGTTTTTCCAATAGAAAGGGAAGATTCTTAGTTTAATAAGTTAAATAATCCCCCCGTTGAACTTTTTTTTAAATTTCCTCAAACAGGAAACACAGAATCCAAAATTTTCTTCAATACTAGCACAAGATTTTCAAATATTTTATTTAAAGGGGTCAAACAATTCGGCGCCGCAAACTACGTCCCTACGACAATGGTGTTCATAATTATGAAAATTTCGGAAGGTATTTGCCCTTCCTGGAAGAAAATCTAGCTAAGTCACAGTTCTTGCCAACAATAGACCAAATTGAATTTCTCTCTATTAGCATTTTATTTCTCAACATGAATTTCCTATCGGTTACCTCTCTGGGCAATAAAAAGTGGATTTAGAGTGAAAAATAATTTCACATAACATTATGAGAGTAGCCTTAAGTGGACATAGAATTCCGAAAGTG
This sequence comes from Holothuria scabra, assembly GCA_037179385.1. Taxonomy (NCBI): domain Eukaryota; kingdom Metazoa; phylum Echinodermata; class Holothuroidea; order Aspidochirotida; family Holothuriidae; genus Holothuria; species Holothuria scabra. The sequence goes on along the minus strand of CM074182.1, from coordinate 36,851,643 downwards.
TGCTGACCGCAATCGTCCAGTCTTTTCTAAGGTCTCCCTATATTTCCATACGTTCGATTTGGCATTCATTTGAATTAATGAGGAGAAATTCACACTCTTTAACTGTACGTTCCCTTTATTCTTTTCTATGTACAACTGTTTTAACTACTCGGACATCAATTCAATACGCAATAGTCACAACAGCTTTTTACCAACTGAACAGACTTTTGAATATGTAATAGGGAGGGATGTTCAAGGGAAATTCACTGTGTAAAATAATTTAAAGTCAATAGTTTTATCACTTAGATGAGGTTTTACCGTCCAGTTTTTGACCAATTGGGATTAGTTTGAGTCAGGTATGACCTTTTCCCCAGCTCTTGCTCACTGGCGTGTTTACCCTACTGCAATGATTGTGCTTAACAATAAGCACCAAGCTCAGCGGCATTCAGTATACTCCACTTAACTGTTTTTGGTACGTAACGCTCAGGAGTCGAACTCCAGACCATACGACAGGCCGATTGAAAGCGAGATGCTCTTAACTATTGACCATAAAGTCGGTTAATAGGAGTATCTCAAATAAGAAGAGATAATGAGAGCATTCACTTTTAAATTAATAGTTCACATAGAGTATGCGTAAGAATATGTCCAGTATGTCATCCAATAAGTCCAATATGTCATTTTAGTCTTGCAAGACAGCAATTGAGTGACAACGCAAAAGTACGCCACTATGCTATTCGACCTACGGCGAAAAGATTGTCTTGTCGTGTTGAACGATTGACGACTAGCTCGTGCCGACCATGTTAAGAGGAAGTTGTCCACACTGTGATTTTAGTAGCATACCTCCGACGCGATTTCTGACCTTAAATATACTCCCTATCTGTTATGTCGAAGAGACCAGCGTACATTGTCTACACTTCGATTAATATCACAGACTTCGTCACGGATTTCATTCTAGCAAACCGCCAATGTTGTCAGCTGCACGATTTCAGTTTCATGCGACTCATCATGTTCGGTTTCATGAGACTAGGTTGCGCGACTACTTGCGACTAGTTGCAAATACTTCAACATTTTGCGACGAGTCTGAATGACTCGCCAGAGGTTGCGTCGCATCGACTCGCATAATGTGTGATTTTTCATCTTGACAAAAGTGTTAAAGGGCCTTATCAACTTTTCTTCCAACAAGCATTTACGTCATTTGGGTGTGAACATGAATGAGGCTTTACGTCGTGAGCTTTCCGCCTGTGCTTAATTCCTATTTTAGGGAAACCGTAGGAGAAGTAGAAGAAGAAGGATATCGATCATCTGATGTTTCACATCCTATTATGAATCAGAAATGTATGTGCCTTTGGCGGTGGTAAAGATGTCTGACAAAATTGACCAAAAGCAACGGATTGTCAAAGTGTGATGCTAACAAATTTGTTTACTATCGGTATCCCAAGGTCCCGTTTATAAAAATTGCTTTGTGGACATTACCGGTTTGTAGTGCGGTTTCGTATCGCAATCATTTATAAGTTTGTACCAACCATTTTTAATAAGCAAGTTTCGATTCAATATTTGTCTTTTTTGTTTTACTTTCAAGTTGAGAAAACCAGGGAGTTTCCATGTTCGAACCTCATGTAACGTCAGTTAAAGCAAAAAAGAGTTTTCGATCGTCCTCCTTTGCTTTAACGGGAACATGACAGAATGCCGCAATGGTCGAGTTTTTGAAGTCTCCAAGACTTGTCTGCATAGATCATGAAGTGCGCCTTTGAAAATTACCCCGCATAAGATGACTTTGTGTTGTGTTAAAATCATGTGATGTAAATCGCATGTTTACACAGATTGGCAAATTTTGGATTCTTTCTGACCGGAGAAGGAAAAGAGTTTAACTTAGACTCACAAAAACGGATTCTAATCAGATACGAAATCGCTTTAGATTAACCCGCGCTTTAACCCCTAAATCTCGGTCAACATCGTGTAAAATTACTTAAAAATCTATTTCCAAGGGATGAGTGCAGGTCTATAGAAGAGGGGTGTAAATCGCTTAAGCTGTCGAACAGTTGCATTTCGAGATATTTGTTTAAATATGGCTACAATCATCCCTCTTCGCTCTTCGTCAGTGCCAATGACTTTTCGAATTATCAAAACAAAGTTCTTTCCAGGAAAATGCAATTGGCTTCGAATTTCTAGCTTTGCTAGAACTCCTGTGTAAGGCACTAACTTTACATATCAAAAGAGGTGTTCTTGAAACCTCTGGTTTTGAGGGGTAACACAATATCCTAACGGAATCGGAGTCTTTCCAAACTGTGTCAAAAAGGCTAACTCTGCAAATCTGCGAGATTATTCCATGAAAGTGACGATACCTATTTCAACCTTTTTGTCACTTTTCACCCCCATCAATGTGAGAAGCTAACGGTTATCATCTGCTTATTGGGACTATCAGACTATCATTCCCAATCAAATCCCATCATGATCTCCAGTTTGAGCATATCACGCCTCGACAGGTGTCATGGGAATTTTAAACATGTTCAATTTCACCTTCGTATACGATAGGGTGACATGTTGTCAAAGACAATATTATGTCCGCACTCGTATATGTTATTACGAATACAACACCACGCCACTCGCCGTCATGATTGTCACTGGATGGGCACAGATTTGAATTGTATCCTATTCGATGCTCGGTATACTGAGGGTATATTCCGCATGAACTTGCCAACTATGCTGCAAATTCGGACTATACTGTCAGAGTGCGTGATTGCCATTGTGCAGTTCTGGACGTTTCATATTGTAACATGTAAAGACATTTTTTAAATACTGATCATTGCTAGGTGTGTCAAATAGTGTTCAAATAATGTTTGTAGGATAACTTTAACATACACAACATAGCACAAAATGCATACTTTTCTGTAAACAAAGTGACTTCTATAAGGCCTTGACCTATTTCCTGAAGCGAATTCTTCAAAAACATTTACCAAACGACTGCTAATGTTATCTGAAGTTCAATCTTTTTATTGAACAGTCCTGCCGAGTGATTCACACGGAAGGGAAATGGAAAAGCATAATTTATTGTCCAAGAAGCCATGACGGCAAAGGCCAACCCTCTCATAGACATCTCTAACATAAATCTAGTATGTTAAAATCGAGTCATGTTTGTTTTGTATATTATGATCAAATCAGCCGACTACAAGGCGCTTTCTCTTGAAAAGGGAGAAAAAAGGGGGAAAACAGGCAAATTTCTTGTAAATTTACACGTGATAGCCCTACATTTTTCTTTTAATTGTTTGCATTACAGTTTATTACTTCTTCTCCTTCAATTCTGATAAAAGCTGAAATTAGATCCCACGTAGACAAACAAAGCGAGGTCCATTTATTTCGTGTACACAGTTCTGACATAAAATATACCACTGTCACTGATAATCGTCGACCACTCTCTACCAGTCTCGCAGCAGACGTTTGGAATCACCAGACACCTACGTAAATGAGTGGAGAAACATTGTATGTTGCAAGTCATTTGGTCATTGGTATTACAAAGGTTAGAGTCGATAAACACTCCCTTCCTAGCAATAATAGAGGCATAAAATGATCAAGTAGCAAACTTATGATTTCAATTGCATTGATAACGTTAAAAGACAACATCACTTACACAACAAATCTATTCTCTCACCCCCAAGTGTGGGGGAGATAACCTAGTACAATCATTTAATTTAAAGCTATGTATTGAGGCTGACAGGGGCCCACTTTCCGCAGCAAGAAAGGAACAAAAATACCTTCAAAGACAAAAGATACTTAAACATCAGTGGACTCCTGAAGAAAAAAGGTAGTCCAGTCACTCTAACAACGGCAAAAGACCCTATTAACCAGTTCTTCAACTGCAAGATATCATCGCTGTCTATGGGGATGGCTATTATCTGTGGCGACTATTTGCAAACTGTGGAATTAATTTCAACCGACATTCATTGGAGGAGTTTCCTAATTTTATTAAGCCTTCACTTTAATTTTTTCTCTGCACTGAAATATGGAACGCATTGATCACTGTTTTCTGGCATTTATTTGTCGGTAATGTTAGTTTTGTTTTATTTTGTCATAATGAGATTCGTCAGACAGATAAATGTCCTTGAAAATATGTACGATGAGATGAACAAGAAATGTGAAATAACAAAAACAAATAAATCATACAACGAAAAGCTTGTATAAACATGTCTCGAATTTTGATGGAAAACAAACAGAACAACTGAATGAGCTAATAAACACGAAAACACAGCAAACAAAAAATAAAAAATACAGGATAAAGTCACTAAACAGCAAGTCGCACAGGAATTAAAATTGGTTGGTGAAAGTACGAAAAGGTCGAAAAAATTGCCATATTTGGGGGACCGTGTTCAGAAAGGCCATCATGAATGTTGAGGCTGTTAACTAAGTTGTGGAGGGGGTGGGGACTGAATAATAAATCCTTTATTTTTTTTATTCCGAAATCGAGAAATACGCCCAGGCTTAATAAAGTGTATATTGATTTACTGTGGGTGTAGTTAAATGATGGGAAAACTGTTTCAAAAGTCATATGGTGTTTTTTTGACATCCCCGCAGAAACTGTTAACATCCTTCATTACAGTACAGTGTAGGCGGGCTGATCCTCTGGTGACAAAAAAGATAAGATGAAGACTCCGAGATTTAAAGCATAAATGTATTAAATGAAGGGTGCGGTTTGTGACTATTTTTGTGAACTCGATCGAGAAATGTGTCAAATGAATTGACTGTATACTTCGAAAGGAAACGAATCTGTTGTTGAATGGTTAAACATCAAAATTTTAAAATAACCGCATAGCGATGGCTCATTTGATGGCAATTCTATGGCAACTTTGTCTTGAGCAAAGACGACGGATCAGGAAGGAAGTGAATCTAATCAACACTGATCCTAAAGTACATTTCACGCAAGCCTGGGCCAGTGTCCGCGTTCCAGAGAAGTTTTCAAACAACCTGGGAGGATTCAATAGCTGATATCCTTTTCAAAAGGAGTTCAGTCATGAGAAAAGCTGTAAAGAGATTTTCTAGAGACAAGACTGAATCATTTACTTTAAACAAAAAATGCAGATTTTTTTTCATAATATGAAAACTGCATTTCAGTAGCGTATGTAGCAACAAAAGAACTATCTTTCAAAGAAATATTTTGCCTGAGATAAAATTCATTTGGGGAAATTTGTGATGTCACCTGCGCACATTAATTTGGTGATGTATTCATTTTGCATATGATTTTGACCCAACTTCAAAGAAGTTTCAGAAACATTGCTTGCCTCACCATACCAATATTGCATGGTTGTGTTGATTTATAAAAAAAATAAATAAATTGAAACATTCCTAAATTAGCAAATTCTAAGGCCTAAAGAGATATTCAGTTAAAAAGAAAAAGAACAGGAATCGTTACATGATAAATAAAAATATTAGATACAAGAGACGTTATTAACATTAAAATGAATTTGGGGCCAATTCATTTCATTTAACAAGGAAACAATGAAGAACTAAAAGTGACGTAAATCACAAATAACAATCAAAAAATGGAAAGAAAAAAGAGGAAACAAAATCTTTTACAAAAAAAGAAAACACAAGAAAGCTTACTTTCTTATAAAATTGTTGGAAAGAGTTAACGTCGATCGCAAAAAAAAAAAAAAAAAAAAAAAAGATCTGTGCCCTCAAAACATAACTTTCTCTTGTCTTTTTTGCAAAAAGGATTTATATTTTGCAAAAATAAACCTCTTCTAATAGGATATCTTTAGGTAGGCTATAGGAAAAGGCTATTGCTAGAGGGTATGGAGGATATGGTCTGTAAGAAGTTCTCCTTTTGAACGAGTCCCTATAATTAAAAGTCACCTGAACATTACTTAAAAGATGAGTGATAAGTATTTCCTCTAATAATGCTCCGATATATGTTATATACTTAATTGCAGAATCTGGCGAAACCTAGGAGTGATTGTTTACTTATTTTTTTTTCTTTGCGAATTCTTCTTATTTTAAGATAATTCTATAGACAGATAGATTGAGGATTGTTTCTCTATACGCTCTACCGTTTTAGAGAGGCAACGCTTCCTATTTAAGTTTTCGTTGAATTTAGCCGGAATACTTTACAGAAATGATTACATATCTCAACTATCTAATGTGACCCGTCTTCAGAAATTGTTCTTTCACTTGGCGGCCCTACTTTTTAAAGTACCGTATCATTTCTTTTTATTGAAACAACATAAACCAACAGTTTTCACTGCTAGTCATGTAACATATATCGAGGATAAGTTGTAAAGCAATATCAATCACAGACATGCGGCTCTACAAGGGGGTGGGACATTAGCTGACATTTGCCTCCTCAGTGTTTGTCCTTGTCCCCAGTTGCATTCCTGATCCAAGTCGTGAGGAGATACAGTTCAACCGAGAAAATAAATAATATACCCATTTTTCCGCTAAAATTTCCCTAGTTTCCTCAATGTGGACATTCTAGCGTCGCCACCAATCACAGAGTATGGCGCCGCCACTAATCACAAAGCCTCAGCTAACGAAGCAAATGTATCAATATCCCACATCGGAGGAATATTTCCATACTTCAAAAAGTATATATATCAATCTTCTTTGTTAAGAAAACAAATTAAACAAACTCAACCAGCGAACAAGTCATAATATGAAGCGGTCTGGTGTTTGAAAGAGTAAATACATCAACCTTGAAAAAACTTACGATGGTAACATTAAATTACCCTGACCATGTCATTAATTAAAGAATGTATGATTAATGGTTTGGTTTATGCAGTAAGAAAACCTACTCGGGTTTAAATGTACTACATGAGTAAGGTAATGCAATATTCAGGTGGGAGCTTTTATGGATAATTATTTGATGTAGTTTAAAACTGCAACTAACGGTTTTACGTCTAAAGAACAGCGAGGAGGTATAATGCAATATAGAGACTATTCTTAGCTTAAACTTGGAACGCCGTAGTACAAGCTGAAGCCCAGGCACGTAGCCAAGTGAAAGGGGAGGAGCTCTAAGGGTTGATCTCACAAATACAAAAGCTTGAAAAAAAGGGCATCGCAAACTTGAAATGGCCAAAAATATTATTGTAATTTATCACATCATAGCCTAAATATTCGGTGACATGTGTGCAGTACGTAGGTAGGCGGTCATTAAACGTTTTTCGCAATTCGAAAGTTAAGTAAATAATTGCCTTTTATACAATAACACTATTCATTGGTTGTTATTGGCATGGGGCAGGTAAGCCATTCATGGCTCCTTTAAGAAATTTGGTTTCAAATGATATAAACAACCTTTCTTGTACAATTTTTGGAATCCCATTAGCTTGTATAGTTTACTGCATCCCGGTATTTTTTACATTCCCTTCAACCTGAACTGTCCTTAAATATCACCTATTCAATTTAAAAAAGTGCCGATTCATACAATACTTGATTCTATTTAAAACAAGTTAAGCTTTCGGTAGACATCTGTAAAGAATACTCATAAATTATTTTGAAAGGTTAGGTTAGGTTAAACGGAGTTTTACGGCTCAGTTTCCAAATTGTTTGAAAGGGATAAAGAAAAACTTGTTGCAAACATGTACTTCACTTTTACTGGATACCGTAAAATATAACGAGAACACTAAGTTTCCAATGATAAGTGCAACTTTACAAAACGGTGTAAAGATGGGACAGATTCTTTAAAGCATCTCAATTTCTCAAAGTTTTGAATAAAATTCTTCCCACACTTGAAAGGCAAAATTCCCCTTTACATTTTGTGTTCTAACTGTTTGACAATCTAGGATCGACTCCGCTTCCCCCAGTATATTTGACTTTTACATTGGAACAGACTAGTAAACAGAACCTGACACTAAACCATTAAAATATAAGTAAGATGATTATCTCAATGTTTGAAGTTGGTTACTCTCTGTGTGCCGATAGAAGGGTACTCTCAGCTGTGTCAAATTCTTATTTCTATCCTTTCACAAGTGTAAGATAAACAAAAATGTTCTTTTTTGTCGTGTATTGCTCATGTAAATAATGCAAAACGCTAACTATGTAGAATGAGGTTAGCAAATATCAATAGCATGAAGATAAAATTTGAAATCAATATATCTTTCTATTTTTCTCAAAGGCCAATATACTATTTCTCCCATCACTCTCACCATTCTAAATGCATCTTGTTATTACCTATAAGTTCTATTTAGAAACAGCAATTCTATTTTTTTTTTATGAAATGTTGTCGTTGAGCCCTCGTTTCGCCAGAGATAAATTTAATAAGGTACTTAATTGCTATGCATAAGATGTATTAATTTAAATTTTAGCCGCCTGTCATTCGCCAGAGGCAGAGCGGTCACATCAGAGTCGCCAGAACATCTCAATGTAAAATGAAGATATCAACTAACCAATCCCATAGAAGTCTCGCAGATATTGTTTGCGTCGTAACTTGGACATGTACATTCCCTGACAGGCCATGGCACGCCGATAATGCAATTATATTATCTTGTTTTTATGCATTAAAATTTCAATGGCGTAATCAAGCTCAGTTCCCGGGAGAACTTTCTTTTCTTTCGTTCATCCATCTGTTTCGCTTGATCAAATATCGCTTCAATGATAAACACATTTGCCGTTTCTCGTGTGGATGACATTTCGAGGAAGATCTTGTTCGGAAAGTCTCTAGGTAAAGAAAGTATTAGATTAGTTATTTTTCCAAAGTACAAATGTTGTGGTCGTAATGCTAAAGTACTTTCATAGGGTAAATACTAAATATTTTTCTAATCACGTTTCACGGTGAGGGTAAGTGCCCCCGACACCTGTTCAGCTGTAAAAAGAAATCTCATTTAAGGAAAACACAAGACGTATCCCTACCTTGTATCAAATAGCGAAAGGAATGAAGAAGGCAGACCCACGATGTAACCAATACAACACTTCTAAACTAAGCTTGTAGTTCAAGAAGCTTATCGGGAAGAGGCGCACCTCCCTTGTCTCGACACTTAGTAAACTTTTAGGGGAACGTAAGTTTCCTGATCCATCAAACTTTTTGTTCAAAACTAATTGCATTGATGGAATATGAGAACAGATTGTGTTTCTGTAAATTACGTGACTTACACCTTTGAAAGGTTTACTTCAAGACACTTTTCTGTTGTTATTTTGTACCAGGATCAAATGTGAAAGAAGCAAAATAAGGCTGGACAGTCATTATCTAAAGGAATGGATGCAAATGGTAGACTTTAGTTTTAAATCTGAAACAGTCGAAGGTCCGCACACCCGAGTTTAAATTGATTGGACATAGGAAACAACAGGTGGAGTGTAAACGACTTTATGTCGTGACCTGTAATAATTTCCACAGCACAACACAGTTCCTTTATATTGAAGTGTTGAGGTCACAGAGAGTAATTTGTTAACCCATGACGTTAACTTGAGACTTAATTGGGGCACTGACTTCATTTACCAGATAACAGTTATGTCGGTTCAGGACATAAATAAAGTAACAGTAGAAAATCGGTGAGTTATTGAGCTAGAGTAAATAACGTAGTTTCAGGGTCACTTCCACTGTGTAGCCATATGTATCTTTTAAAGGTACCGTCATACGTAATTTGAAGTTGTGACAAACACCTTTACAGCAAGTCCCGAAAATCTGCTTCGGGAATAACTAAAAATTTTAAATTTCGGATACAAAATTAGGTTTTATTAAATCACGTTTTTAATGTTTACCGTGGCCCTCTTTCCCGGGGGATAGAGGCACATTAAAAGATACCAAATTGAAATAATTCTAAAGATGGATTGATATGTTACTCCACATATACACCGAATAAATATATCCTCCTGTAACGCGAGACGGAAGCAAACACCCTACATTTGGTCCATCTACTGACATTTTGAACATTTATTTCTCAGAAGTATCTTTGTTAGCAAACTATACGCTCTTTGCAATGTATATTACTTGTCCATTTTTCTCTTATATATGTACACACTCATGCATAAATAAAGTTCTACCATACTGTTTCGTATTGAGTGATATGATTTGTGTTTTGTTATCAGCTAAATGTTTTCCATTTGCTGCTTTTAACATTACAAATACACACACTTTGCCAAGAATTAATTGAAATATTAGAGAGCGGAAATGGATTGTATAAATCTTCACCTGACAACACTTACTTAAGGTACCATCTATTGAAGTTATTCGCGGTTTTACAACCTAGTTTCTAACCGATTGGCTTAAGCATGGTGGTACTTCCATAGACCTATTTCCAAATAGCAATTACAAAGGATTGTGGGATAGAGTTTTGGTGTTTGTCATTTTTGTCAATGGCATTTTACTGTGGTGAAAATTGACTTACACCCAAAATGTATCCCACAATTCATTGCAATTGCTATTTGGAAATAGGTCTATGGTTTAAGTCGGATCAGGGAGCTGTCACCATGAAAGATGTAACCCAGCCTCCTGATCGGACCAGTCAGGGCCCTTTTTCCAGTTGTGGCTCCCTGGCTTGTTTTCCCCACTCCATTGTTTTACACACTGGGCATCCAAGCACAATGACAGTAGGTTCTATTTTTGGAGAATTTTTGTACTCTTCGTTACGGTATGACCCAGAGTCGAACTCCAGACCTCCCGGCCTTAATTCAGATGCCCTTATAACTTTACCATGCATTCAGGTCCCACCATGTAGAGGAGTCCACATGTATACGGTAGCTAGTACCTGACGTCATATATACATCAAGTTGTGTGAGACGATTCTTGTATAAAATGTTTCATGTCTTAAGATCCGATAGGTACAAGTAACCTTTGAAATATATATCAGAGATAGTTACATCTTTTTACTTTAAAATTCTTGAATGACTAAAAAGTAGGAATTGTGATAAACTGACAGAGACGAGAATTTACTACCAACAACTTTAGCCAACCAACAGGAAAAGAAAACAATCGTCGCATTGATCGGTTATTTTAAGTCCAAAGTCCAGAGGGACTCAACTTTTACGAATGAAATAGAAGAACGTACTTATGACGGTATTCCTTCAATAAATTCAATAACTCGTAAGGTGTTGGCAGTTTTGACATTGCTTCAAATTTCATCCAAAGCATGTGGTAAGCAAGCAAAAACAAGTGTAATAACTTGGATAGAGAATGTTGAACTTTCGGTATAATGTTATTTACCTTTTCATCGTTCATTCCTCATAGCGACTGACATACCAGTCTGAGAGATTCTCCCGTTTGAGAGAAAGAAAAAAAAAAACGAAATATATCCCGCATGAGTTAGCTAGATGGGGTTTTATAGAATAGTTTCTACCCGATTGATTTCAGCCGGGGTAAAAGTTATCTTGCACGTTGTATTGGCTAATTTATCCTTACAGAGACAAAGTGAGAAGAATCTCTAGAAAAGTATACGAAGTGATGATGTCGGGTTTAAAAACGGGAAGTGCTGGGGGCAGGTTGCACGCTGCACTATGAAATGACAATCCCGAACAAGTGAGGGTCCTTGATGGAGAAGGGGTGCTTAAAATCTCAAAGCGACTTTCCTGTGGTAATTTTGTGGTCAATATGACAGGCGTTTAGAAAAAAAAAAAACATGAAAAGTGAGCTGTGACTGTGTCACTTCATGCAGGTACAGATAGACAAATACAAGGAAACACGCTCACCTTAATACCTTGGGTGCTATAACTTTAGTAGTATACTTTAGTTCTGTTATAGAATTTTTGTGTCGGGCCATCATATTACAATCATTATGGTCTTTGTCGCTGTTCTGTCTAGCGTTAATGCACTGCGTGGCTGCTGTGATCTTAACTTACGATGCGTTGAAAGTAAATTTTACATGCCTTGAAAAGCTTTAGATACATTAAATTGAAAAAGATGTATGTCTTCATGCATCAATCTATACAATGTTGTTTTAGACGAATTGACTGTAACCATGGCATAGACACCAAAACTGTGCCAAAGGTATTGGAGAATTGTCTTGTATTATAATAACGAAATCAACATTTTGTTTGTATTAGCTTGTCAAACAAAACAAATCTTTGTTCTTTTTGTCCGTAAGAAATTGATTCTCATCCATGTAATGTTAGTAACTGAATAAATACTGTCATACAAAGTTGTTCTGGATGTCATGGTAATATTTTTCTTGCCGTGGGCTCCGGAGAAAGTCATTTGTTGACTTGGTTGCCGTGCGTTTTCATTTGCGAAGGTTACTGTAAATCCTGTGCTCTCTCAGTCGGTTTGCATAGAATACTACAGTTTTACTGCTGCCAAAGATCCTCCCATACCAACTGTACCGTTATTGATATATTGTAAGCACGATAATTTTTATATTTCATTATTGTTGATGAAGGCATTTATATTTACTGTAAATTTATGGTTTCAATGATATATTTATCAGGATTCAACAGATGTGTGCACTACAATTTATAACCACAGCCAATCTAAGATGATAACCCAAGTCAATATCTATCATTCAGTAATATCTTGGGAACCAGCTTTTATCTCGGTCTTATGGTTCATTCTATATTTTTATTCTCTTTAATATATTATCTCTTTTATGTGAAAATGTATAACTTTTACAAACAGACAAATGGTATGTTATCAGAAGCTTCCCGGCATAGTATGTTTGAGAAAAACTTGTACTTAAAGACTGAAACCCTATTGTCAAATTTTAATTTGGTTACTCTCATTGTACGGAAATATTTTTCCAGACATAAATATGCTTTATGTAATGACTTCTGATATCCCCGTATGACCATTATGTGAACTAACTGTTCACATTCATTACCGTTCCTGTTCATCTATCGCAAAGTTATGTCCTTTAAAAACTTTGTGAGCTATTCTTGTCTGTGCACATATCGTGTATAGGATGTTTTCATTTTTTCAAGCCAATAGTATTGATACATCTGGCAATGTCATAACATTTCTTTCAAATGGTAAGTTTAAAGGCATGGGGCGTTCCCCAAATGTAATAAACTGTCTGAGCGTCCCCTGCATATCAAAAATTCTAGCCAATCCTACTCAATCATATCTCTCTTGGACGGTCTACACTTGTAAACATAAAGTACTGCGAGGCATTCATTACAAAAGGTTTTCAATGAAGTGGAATTTACGTTTATGTCCAATAAATAATACCACCGATAAGCCTGACGGTTTTCCAGATGACAGCAATTTGGGCTTGTTTTATTGAAATTGGTTGTAGCCTAAACAAAAACTTGATCAATTTCCCTGTAAACACAAATTAGTCAAAGTGGTATCTGAATTGACTAACCACGTCACTCATATTTGACTAACTTGTGATGTTATATGACCAGTTTCGTAGTAATGGACTAAAGAATATCAGTCAAAACTTGGTCAAGGAGGCGTAATAATTTTTGGAAACTAACACAACTGGGTCAGGTATGAGTATATATTGTTGACTAACGTGATTAGTCAGTTCAGTCACTTTTTGACTAAAATGTGTTAACGGTGTTAAGTTTAGAAATTGAAAAGAGGATGTTGGTTTCCTTTCTTCTTTTCCCTCAGTATATTTGTTGAAATAGGTTTCATTGAAACCCGGTTGACTGATAAAATTTTACTTCTTATTCACCTACATAATTATTCCTTAGTAGAGAATCATGGCATGAGCAAAGGAGGTAGGCGTGGTTGCTTTTCGTTGGACAGGAGTTTAGGTATATTAAAGATACGGATCTCTCTATTTTCTACAACACTATAATGAATTTTTTTCATTAAAACTAAAGCCGTGGTTACACGGCAACTGGTTTTGATCGGATTCCGATCCTAACTTTGTGAGTTCTTCTTAATTAAAATATTCTCCATCGCTGTTTGAGAAGAGCCAAAAAATGCCAACAATTGTAAATATATATGAATGACATCAGAGGCCTATTAAACCGACACTCGTACTTTGATAAAAACTGTTTGTCGATGTGGCGTCACGAAATAATTAGTAAAACTTCAATTTTCGAAATTTTCGAATCCTACAAATCATATAGTTACATAAAGTGGAAAATTTTTGTTTTTCTGACCAGAAAAATATACGTTTTCTGCAGTACAAACTCTCTTTCAAAATGTTTGTCTTAAAACAGACAAAGTGTAGGAAAATGCGCTCATAATACAGTACAATTCACCCTTTAAAATAATCGGAAATTGGGGTGATTGCCCTTGTAAAAAGTTCAGCAATGTAACTGATTCGTGTCGCATAAATTACCATTGAACATCGACAAAACTAAAAGTTAAGTGATCACGAAGATAAAAAACTTTTAATAGATTTAAGATAAGTTCTAATATAAGTCCTTTTCTGAAAGTTAATTACACCAAACTTTTTAGGTGTGCAAATTGACGACAAGCTCTCATGAAAAGATCATGTATAGTTCAACACAAAATTTTAAAAAGTATAGTGACGCCATCGTAAGTAAGATTAACCGTTATTGTTATTGAAATTTATTTATTTAAGCTTGGGCATACGGTCCGTTTTTGCATTCTGATAGTCCGGTTGTTTACAAACTTTCAACACAGGACCACCATGCATATTGTGTGGAATCCTTCATAGGATGAAATCAGTCTCCTGCTGGTTTCATTGAATTTACACAAGTTTTTCGATCTAGTTTATATGGGTTCCTAGTTTCATTTACCGATTATTGTTTGATCAATCTACTTCCGAGTTGTTTTCTTTACCTCTGATGTTGCAAACAATTTTATGAGGGGTTTCCATACTAATTGACGGACAATCTAACCGTCCTTAAACATTTTAGTTGACGGAGATTCTTTTAAAAAGACTTTCTAGTAGGAAATTAATTATGACCTGGAACACTTCACTGCTCCAAAATTAGCAGCTGAATCTGTCATTTCCATCTCAGATGAGAGTTCTGTACTAAAACATTTCATAAGCACTTTTTAATAATGCATGTAAGAGGGGTGGGCTACATGTCGGGGGTAGGGTGCGAGTCTGTGTGGAAAGGACTTTCTCTTTTGCTTTTTTGTTCATAACTTTGTTTAATCTCTGGAAGTTTTCTTTTTTTCAAGCCCCGAAGGGTATTTAAGTGTACTTTCATGCTTTTAACTTAAGCTTATCATTTGAATGATTTGTTTTCATGTCTATTTAATGTTGTGATAAAGCGAGGACACGGTGATATGTAACAACTAAAAGAATGTTACATTGGACAGTTCGAATTTAATCATTCGTCAATAAAATACTTGAGAGGTGTAAAATGAAGGAGTTTTTTTTAAAACTGTAGTTGACCCACACGTTGAAGTTAGTCATTATGATATTGATGGTAAGGTGAAATACCCTTCGTAAAAAAAAGAAAAAAAAAAGAAAAAAAAAAAAGAAAAAAAAAGAAGAAAAAAGAGATGATTGAAGCTCGATATTTGATATCAGTTTGTGTCTCCCTATTCAGGATAAATCACGCATCAGTTCGTATGAGATTCCACACCTGAGTTTTTATATAACTGAAAAAGCTACATATCCAGCGATGCCGTTATTTTTACTCGACAATAATAGATAAGATTAAATGTCACTTTTTCATGAAACTTAAAGCAAATTTGTCACTCTGGCAATTTCCCAGACAATGTAATATTATATTTTAGGCGCGAATCCAGGTGTATTCTAACACTATATAGAGGGATATAGGTGTCATCTGTACTGATACATCTGTTGTTTTGGGATGTAGCCTGCGCAACCGAACACTTATATTGTCTCTCTCTTTCTGAAAGTTGTCTCACGTCGTAATAAGTGAAAGTTTTAACTTGACGTGATGAGGGGTTTGTGTTAGAATTGTATGCAATTACCATTAAGTTTTAATCTGTAAATATTTAAGTGAACAAGTCCCGATCAAATTTTACAAACTTAACCAGACAGGTTGGGAATTAAACACGGCTTAGAATTAGGTCATTTTAATGGTATTGTGACTTCTCACGTGAAGTAGTGCAATTTTTAATCAGTCTAGGAAACAATAAGTTGAGAAATGGTTTGCCTGAATGGAAATCACGTAAAAACTTGTATTTCACACGCTTGTTACAAGTTTTAGAAATACAACACGCTCTTTTCTCTTCATTGTTCTTTTGTCGATAACTTTACAGAATTTGGTAAGTCCACGTTCTGTAATGAGGAAGAATTCCTTAATCTATTCCCTTGTTACAACATATGACAATATATGAAGGAGAGCTTAAGGCGACAAACGCTTAGATGAAAAAAAAAAAATGAAAATGACTCCTCACTGTTACACTGTATGGTAGACAAGAGGTCCAAAAATTATTTTGCATCGGATATAAGACTACAGAACCTGAATATTAATTATATCATATGGAGCTATTGCCGAATAGCTACATGGAATAACTCTGTCTATGGTCAGACACAAGGAAGTAACCAAGAATGGGTTTTGAACGCACTCTAAATTCAAAAGAGTGGACTCTGTAATAGAGTGGAAATGTGAATTCTATCAAGCAGAGTAAAAATCACTTTTTAACAAGTGCCTGAAGGAATCAGTCTTCTTAAAGAGTGGTCACTCTCCTATCAATAGTAAAAATTCGTGCTTTTGGAGTGAATTTAACTCCTTACAGAGTGGAATCTTTTAGCTCTTTTGGAGTGGACTTTATGGCTTTCACGCTACTAATCGTTAAATTTTACTCTTTTTATTTAATGTAGGATACTTTCAAACCGCAGTTCTATAGGTTTAAACCAGTCACACCATGCAGAGACTGCAAAAATCTTTACTACGTTAACTAGTCCAAGACGGAGCTAAAAGCAGTAGCCTGCATGAGTTTAAATTGTTTCTGGCAATATTGTCCCTCACAAAATGTGAGCTCACAATAATTGGGGAAACAAATGACCGTGCCAGTAATTGTTCAGCAATTACACTCCAACGGTGAACTTAGTCACAATTTAATGGAGTAAAAAATGTGAATTCACTCCATTAGAATAGTATTTCACTCCAAGAAGGGTAAAAAACCATTCTATAACGAGTGATCATTTTTTTTTAACTATTTAAGAGTTGTCTTTGTTGACACTCCGTCAAGACTGAAACTTTGCTCTTTTGGAATGTTTCACTTTTCTTGGAGTGAATTTCCGCCCTTTAACCCCTCAATAAACGACATAACGTTCACTCTTCTAACAAGTGAAATTTCAATTTTTTTTTATCTTCAGAGACTAAAGTGACAGAAAACTGTTTAAATAAATGTCTATCGAAGAACAGTTATCAACAGGTATCACTTTCTTTAAATCTCTTTTATTTGGCTGTACCAAAAATACGTTCAGCCTACAGGGACTCTTTTGGAGAGTCATCCCTGCAGGCATTCGTTAAAGGGTAAAATTTTACTCTTCTTGGAGGAAATTTCAATATTCTTTGAGTGATTTGAAACTCTATTTAAATGAAGAGACACTTTTCTTTCATTAGAAAGCTACCTGGATTCACTCTTTTGTTTTAAGAACGTAACTTCTTGGTTTGATGAGGACGCCATACCCCCTTTAATTATTATAATTGCTAATCTCCACTAATTTCACCTCAGTGAATGTTAATTACCTCAATAAGTTTTTTTTATATAATTGTAATTAATTATGAAAATTGAGTTGGATATTAATTTCAATATCTCACCATTTCTATCAACATTAAAAGTTTACGTCCCCGATCGTGGGATTGTAAAAACTGTTTTGATAGTAAAATGTAAAACTGAAATTAATAAAAGGAGGTTAGATGCTTCTCTGTTCTTTTGTTAGTAGATTCCTCACTGCTACTGAAACTCCACATCAACAGGCTTTTGAAATTACTTCACAACATACGGGAATTACTGAGAGGGTAAATTTGACTATAGATTTTGCTGTGTGACACCGTTAGCATTTGTACTCTTTAGCGATGGATATCGGTACCCGTTTCTTTGTGTAAAGAACGATTCCAAAATAATTTCGAATGTCATCTAATAAACTAAATTTAAATTTTTCACCGATAGAAACATTCCTTAACTTAATTCAGAAGTAACAGAGGATACAGAGAGGAAAGGTGCAATCTCTTCAGGGCATCTCTACTGTCTGGACCTTTCTTCATGGGGCCGGGGGGGGGGGGGGTGGGGGCTAAACCTGATGCGTGGAGCGAAGCGACCGAGCCCGAGCGCGCTAGTGGAGGAGGATGTGGGAGGGGGTGTTCTCACTCCCACGATGTGAAGTCTCTTAGTTTTTTTTTAATGTGAAAAT
The DNA here is from genome assembly GCA_037179385.1 of Holothuria scabra. Classification (NCBI taxonomy): domain Eukaryota; kingdom Metazoa; phylum Echinodermata; class Holothuroidea; order Aspidochirotida; family Holothuriidae; genus Holothuria; species Holothuria scabra. The sequence goes on along the minus strand of CM074182.1, from coordinate 36,833,545 downwards.
ATTTGATTTGGTGCATCATTTATACGATGTTTTACGGATCATTTTCTACGAATAACCGCATTGAAATCAAATACGCAAATGACTGAGTTTGCGCGGAGCGCAAGAAAGGTTTTGTCCAAAATGCCTCCCCAATCGCTGTAAGAAGCACCTCCAATGCCTGTTTACCGTGCATTAGTGGGAAACACTAGCACTATTGTAAAAGTATACATAAAAATATAAAATATATGCTAATGGAAAGCACTGCTCCTTCGACCCTCATCCCCCTTGCTACTCGTGTGCCTCACTATTCCCCCACTGCAGGACATCTACATCATTTTTAATTTTCTTATTTTCACTTAGTTTCCACTGAAGGAAAAAAGTATTTAAAAGATACATCCTATGGCCAGTGCCTTGCAATTTCCGTGATGTAAGCGAAGTGACAAAGTTTGGAAAAATGATTACCGGTAGAGGACAGCGCATGGCACAAGCCCACTTTCTAAGCGAAGGCGACCATTAGTTGGCTCGTAGCCAGTAGCCAGTAGCAAGTTTTTATTAAAGATGCTTTCCAGATCGCTGGATTTAGTACTTTTAATTGGGCTTTGCGCCTTAATTTTTAACAGTCTGGTTTAACTAGCTGCGCCCACGGCCTCTTTTCCACTTGCGAGTTAGATTGTTCCCCCTACTCTGATGCTTATGCGGAACACTACGCACAACGGCATGTAGGTTCCGTTTTGAAGTCTTTGGTATGACCCAACCAGGAATCGAACCCCGGCCTCCCGGCTGTGAGTCGGACCACTTGACCAACCACTTGACCATACAGACGGTTCGTGACACTTTCCATGCCTCACAAATTGTATCTTAACATTTTCAGTTTTGAGATCTCATGCTCTACAAAATGAGTTGTTGCCGTATAAAAAGAGAAGTGTATTTTTTCATATATATATTGTTTTTTCAACTCGAAAACTTCGGGTGTAGCAAAGATGACACCTTTTGACCATTCATTGTAGGTGCAACAGGAAAATCAATTACCAAAATAACAGAGCATTCAGTGGCGGATCCAGGATTTGCCAGAAGGGGAGGGGGGGGGGGCAGGTCAGTTAAGGAGGAAAGGGTAACTATGGAGGGTGAACGCCAGCAGGACTATCTAAGCGAAGCGCCACCATCCGTTGGCGAGGAGCGTTCAAGGAAATTTTTTACTTTACACACCTCCAGAGGGCCGGGAACGGCACTTTCCGACTAAGAACAATATGAAAAATTGGTGCAAATATTTTTGTCTTTGACGTGGAATGACTAAAAGTAAAACTTAATAGAAATGTCACATTTTGAGCTAGCACTTGCAATTGTCCCTAAGTGTTAAAGTAAAAACGCACTGATGTTTAATATATATAACGTCCCAGGTACTGAAAGTTATGTTCAAAATATCGCTATAAAAGGGTAAACACAGACATGGGGGTACGGATGGAACCATTTCAGCTGACCACGAAAAAGGGGAACAGAACATTAACTGTCCGAAAAATGCAACAGTGTCCAACAGACTACCTAAGCGGAGCGTCACCATCAGTTGGCGCGAAGCGTTGAAAACTGAAAAAAATCACGACCCCTCAGACAGCCGGAATCGCCATTCCTCGTGCTTGTAAGCAGAAGCTAAGCAGGAATTAATTTGTAATTCTGGGAAAAGGACCATCCACTTGAAGCACTACAATCAGCTTGACACACAAAAGACTTGAAAAACTGGCAACCCCTCCAACAGCCAAACAGCCAGAATTGACGCTGCCTGAAAGCAGAGGCATAGGAAAGCATTTCAAGTTGCAGGGCAGAAGCTTTTTTGCCTGAAAAATTATCTAAATGGAGCGCCACCACCAGTCGACGCGGAGCGTTCAAGGAAAATTTTTACCTTACACACCATCCAGACGGCTCATGTGTTGGAAGTTATGTTCAGAATGTCGCCATAAAACGGTAAACACAGACATTGGCGTACGGATGGAACCATTTCAGTTGACCACGAAAATGGGGAACAGAAGATTCTCGGTTCGAAACAGACTATGTAAGCGGAGCGCCACCATCAGTTGGCGCGAAGCGTTGGAAATTTTGAAAAAATCCGAACCCCACAGAAATTCGGAATCGCCATTCCTCGGGCTGGTAAGCAGAACCTAAGCAGAAATTAAAAAAGGACCATCCAAAAACTACCATCAGCTTGACACACAGAAGACTTGAAAAACTGGCAACCCCTTCAACAGTCAAACAGCCAGAAATGGCGTCGCCTGAAAGCAGAGGCATACGAAAGCATTTCATTTTAAGGGGCAGAAGAACTTTTCCCCGAAAAACTATCTAATCGGAGCGCCACCATCAGTTGGCGCGGAGCGTAGAGAAAATTTTGAAACATCATACCCCTCAGACAGTCGAAAATGGCATTTCCCAGGTTTTCAAAGATGAATAAAAGCCGTCGCTGTTTTGAATTTTCGTTTTATGAAAAACGTTCACTTTAAACTACATTTTGGCCATAAAGACTATCTAAGCGGGGCGCCATTATTGGTTGGCACCTTTTTTAGGGTTAAAAGAGGATCAAAGCAGTTCCATTTTGATCAGAAAATTAACCAGACAAATGATGTACCATTGGATGAAATGGTCTTGTATCTCTTCGGTGGAAAACAGCAAAACGAAATTTAACCAGACAAATGATGTACCATTGGATGAAATGGTCTTGTATCTCTTCGGTGGAAAACAGCAAAACGAAATTTAACCAGACAAATGATGTACCATTGGATGAAATGGTCTTGTATCTCTTCGGTGGAAAACAGCAAAACGAAATTGAAAACATGCTAATATTGTTAACTCCCTTGCGACTCTTGGCCAAATTCAATATATTGAATATTGAATTGATAAAATTGTCTTTTTGGCTGCCCGAACTCCCTACTGTAAATGATTTTACTTCTATTCAGTGGCGTAACTAGAATTCTTCCAGGGAGGGGCCAGCACCCACATTTTCCGACTTTTTTAAAGGGTGAACCCATTTCTAGGGGACCTATAATTTGCGGTGCTCCTCGAAGTTTTTGCCCTGTTTAAGAAAATTGTTCAAAATAAGGAGCTTGTATTGGAAAAAGTGTTGGATTCTGTATTTCCTATATAAGAAAATGGGAAAAGTTCGAGAATTACTAAAGAATCTGCATTTCTTATTGGCAAGTCTGAGATTGCACGGCGACCAAAGATCGTTGCTGCCAGCTATACAATGTTATCGAAGGCCTCCAAATTGAGGCTCTCCGATGTCATTTTAAGAGTAAAGAGCGTATATTGAAGAACATTTGGAATTTACTGATAGAAAATTCATTAAAGTAGCACCGTAGTTGTCGATATCACTTAATTATCTGTAGATTTTGTCAATTCCATATTTCGGAAATGTATGAGGAGACACGACTGCAGTAGAAACTCCGCATTGCAGCGGGCGGAAAATTGTGTATTTTTTAAATAAATAGTTATAGAAATGGAACTTTCATTGAAGAGAATTCGGAATTTCTTGAAGGAAGAGTTGACCCAGAACACCACATTGCAGTTGACTGGTTTCACAAATGGCAAATTTCCGATTTTTTTTTACTTTTCAAAGCCAGGGACCGGGGCAAAATCCCCCTGCCCCCTTCCGTAGCTACGCCACTGTTTCTTTTAGTAACACCTTTTGGAAAAAAAGTCATGTTAAGAGATGGGTTTAGGTGATTTTCGGGAAGACTTATTCTAAGACATGCTTACATTGTATCATTATGTAATTGAAAAACAACCTATAGACATGAATTTCTTACCGTTGTCAGAGTTTTGTCTGTATAGGGTTAGGATAGATTTATGGCAAACTGGCCAGCTAGTAGACACTGCAACTGAACGCCCTCCCATTTGTCAGTTTAATTGATTTGGCAATTGAAAACATCCCAGACCTTTTTAAACCTTCGACCTGAGTATTTTAACATTTCGGACAAAGATTTTGCCTGACTACAGTATGAAATGGGGAGTAGGAAAAACTTGCTTTACAGGTTACCGGTGTTGTGTTGTAAAATAGGCCTACTTTGAAGTAAAACTCACGAATAATAGTTCTTTTATCTGCCGAAATGTGAACAGCTACATTTTGGAATCTTGTTGAATTTTTATGAACATTTTACGTCACTTATGAAGTTCTTTCCTTTTTTCAGGCAAATCTTTTTAAGATTAAGGGTGCACGCACAGGGATTTTCTGAAAAACAAGTTTTGAAGCTCAAGCGGTTGTCCAATTTTTCTCAAAATTCTGCCCAAATTTTGGATTTTGCTATTTTCCGGAGGGGGGGGGGGGATGTAGTCTTTCCCTGCCTCTCAGCCTCGAACGTCTTTGTCTGAAGTACTATCTGAGCGGAGCTCCACAATCGGTCAGCGCGGAGCGGTTAGAACATTTGAAAACCGCAACCCCTCAGGCCGTCAGAAATGGCATTTTCAGGACTTGTAAGCAGATTTTAAGCAGTCGTTATTTTGAGCTTTCTTTTTGCAAAGAAATCTTTAAATCAACAAGAAGAATGAAAAACTGCAAAATGATCAGAAATTTGCAGAATAAACTCCAAGGGTTATTTTAAAGTGATTAAGGGGAAAAGTCGAGGGATGTAAGGCAAGGGGTGACATTAAGCAAACATGACGCATCACATAGGCCGATTTTAGTTGGAATTGGAACTTATGTTTGTTTTATAAAGTATAAAAAAATCAACTTTTTTGGAAGGGGGGGGGGGGCGGATCTCCACCATCAGCTGGAGCGGGGAAGAAATTACAAAATACTTCTTCCTGATCGCAGGAAACTATCACTCCAACAAGCACTCCAACATTCATCTGACCCACCTTTGTCTTAAGATGCCAAATTTAAAATTAATTCAAATACTGGTGCAGGAGTGTGTGAAAGTCAAGGAAGAACAAGATCGCGATATTTTTACAGAGACTTTGCTTAAGGGGAACCATACGGATCCTCTGTCAGAACCGCGCAGCAAAAGTCGTGTTACCTTTACTCCGACTTTGGAAGGCGAACTGAAAAATCCAGGTCGTCGAAAGGGAGATTTTGGGGACTTGGGGAATGTTCGTTCATGCAGGGCGCGGGAAGGAACACCCTTCGGAGTTCTTTCACAGTCGTAGTGTTCGAGACCCAGAGGATCAAGAACACTGGCGTCGGAGGACAGAGAACCCTGCGGATTCTCTCCCATCTCAGACGGACTTGCACGAACGCGGAACCCGCCCGAAGCCATTGATGCTGCCGGAGAAGTTCGACGGTAGCCAGCCATGGGGAGACTACCTCACCCACTTCGAGAGTGTGGCTGAAATAAATGGATGGAGCCGCGAGCAGAAGGCAAGATTTCTCGGAGCAAACTTGAAAGGAGGAGCTCTGGAGGTGTATACCGAAATATCGTCGGCAGCCAGAACCAGCTTCTCGGCTTTAGTAGAAGCCCTTGAAAGACCGTTTGGCCGCGCTCACCAGAAACCACTGTTTCGAGCTCAGCTCTCCATGAGAAGACGAGGTAGAAACGATTCACTACAGCAACTTGCACAGGCCATCAAACGACTCGTGAATGGGGCATATCCCAGCCTGAACATGAACAGTATACTAGCAAGAAATTCTCACCGTCCCTGAAGAAAGTACATACTCAGGGGTTTTGGAAGGTGTACAATGTAGGATTTCTCCAGCTGGTTCCTTAACGTCACTCACCCCAAAATAGTATTAGTTCATCCATCAATATGTTGGCCCGGCTAGGGTGGTCGAAGACGGAATTTTTTCTCCGCCCTACTCATTCGACTTCCCATGTCTATGAAGTGCCAATTTGCATTTCCGCAACATTCCTACCTCTTCCATCTTCATTACTTATCTTCTCTTTCTTTTCCTTCTTTTCATCCTCTTCCCTCTTCTTTCCTTTCTTTCCCCTCCTCCTTTTTTCTCTCTCTCTCATTTTTCTTCGGTACCAATGCTCCATGGGCCATGGCCTGCTAGGTCCCTTTGCACACGCCGGTGTTGCAATGCTTGACAACTGTCTACGAAGCTTACTTCAAAGAATTGCCTGCACACTGCAGGACTTTTGTTTTCTTGGATTTTTTTTTTGTATTTGTGTTTTTTTCTTGTTTTTATGGGGGTTACTTGGATTGAATAGCTATCCGTTTGGAAAGATGGTTATCAGTTGAATTATTCACCAAGAGGTACAATCAAATTTTATAAATCTGAAAATCTTTTTATTATCTCTTTGGGTTTTAGGGTATGACCTAAATATGTCAGAAAATTGTTTAAACCAGTTGAAATCATATTTTAAGCTATTTAGAATTTTTTTTAGAGAGGACATCTTCCTCTGAAAATATATGTGGCTTATTTTAAACTTCTAGCATTACTTCAAATTCTCATTCCACTTTTCTTCCTTTCCGTCCATGTATTGTCAATTCAATGTTCACCATTACAATAACACAGAGCCATAAACGAGCTAGAGTTACAAAGACGAGCAGGCCGTTAAATATAAATTTGAAAGGAAAATACGTTAACCCAGAAAAGAGTTCTAAATTGACTGTCAAAAGTGGCGATTAGTTTCACTTTTTTTTACTTGGATAGAGATCCAGTCTTCTTGGCACCTGTTCTTGCATAAATCTTTAACGGGAGCTTTTAAGGGACATGGAAAATGGTATCCCTGCTCCTTATTCTTTAGTGACACAATTTCATTCCCGTGGGTTCGTTTGCAATTAGTGGATGGATTTTTATGTTCCAGCCCAAACTTAATTCACTCAGTTATGTTAAGATTTGATGAAGTTGAAATATCTAATACAAATGAGATGACGGGAAAGAGAAGGCTAGATCTTTCAGTTTCACTTATATAGTCTACTGTCATAAGGTATGTTCCGAGTACCGACAAACCTCTCGCGATAATTGGATCACTGTTCCCTTTATGTGAATCACTGGAGCAAACGGCGTTCCTAGATAAGTTAATAAAACATGAAATATATTTTTGTCATGTTATTGATCAAGATATCGGTATGTTTTCCATTGTGCAGAAACTGTGGCAAATATGTGGGCATAATTTATGGGTTAATTTTACGGTTTCAAATTGTGACGTTCTAATTTTCCAGGTACTTCAGCTATGCGGCATGGAAGCGCTGAAAACAAGGTAGTGTTAAAATGCACACTGAAAAAATATTCCCTTCTGTATCACACTTATTAATAATTTCTGTTTTGGTTAACCATGCTACTTGCAACCTAGTAAATAAGTCACGGTATGCTTCTATAATGCGTTGTGTGATAGGACCTACTACATATGTAGAGATACGCATAGAAAGGTTGCAGACTGCCTTTTGCTGCAAAAAAATGAAGGGTACTTTGATACAAATATACAAAAATATTCTAAAGAAACTGAATTATTTAAGAAGGTGAATTAGGCCTAAACTCACGTTATGTCCTCTGTTGTTGCAACTTATAAGCGTAGTGCTAAGTGTGATGTACACAGAAAGGGCCATGAAAGGTGAGTGATTTCAGAGAATGTTAAAATCATAGAGAGAAAAAAGACAATAATTAAAAGTTCCTATAAGAGTTGCATAAACCAAGCCCTTTTGTAATATTTTGTATATTTTCTCTGTTTAGGAGAGGAATGAGTTACCGTATATGACTATTTTAAGGGTTCATAAACGGATCAAGTCGACTGTTTTTTGTTACAAATTTTAGACGCTTGGACTTGGAATGTAAGGTAGCATATGGCCGACAAAATCTAATCATATTATTAGTTTCATGTCCTTGCTGGCACCTTAAAGATGTTCGGGCCCTAATGCGTCCTACTTTACAACTAACTTATACTCATAAACAGGTCAAGTCAGCTGGGAATCGAAGAGTCCGTTCAAGATGGTTAACTCATTTTTGAAAATGATCGTTTTGTGACTTTGTTGCCATCGTTTTATTTTCAGCTTCAATCTTATCAGCGACAAAGATAAGGGGTGGTGACTGGGTTTTCCACCTTATAAATTCCGGCCCAGCTTACCAATTCCACATATGATTCAACGTAATGAAAAGATATACAGAATTATTATTTGGAGCCCCTATAAAGTAGCTAGGTGTCCTATGTGGTCAACCAATAGGAGACTGAGAGTCGGATAGGGTAGGGGCAGATTGTCCTCCAAATTTCTCTGCAAAATCTTAAATTCGGGCACTGGTCTTGAAAAATTGTAACAGCTATTTGAGTTTTAAAAACATCTTACATGCCTTGCTTATCAGTTACATGGAAAACGCTAAAGCGTGCATGAATTCTTTAAGAACTTGCCGAAAACTAAGTAGTATCAATCAGGATGACATTTTCAAAACTTCGAAAATTAAATCGAATAAAAAATCCTCGACTTTGCCGGATGGCTGAAGCTCACTTTATAGCCTTGGCAGCACAATGCTCGAAATGGGGTCTGTTATCCGAATTATTTCAAACGTGTGCAAAAAATAAATACTAAACATATTTTACATTCACACTTACAAAAAAGCGGTACAAAAATCGCGACACATTCGGACAGCTTATCAAAAATAACTCAACTTCTTTTCATAGTCATGCTGAAACAATGCCTGAAATTGTCGAATAATAAGTTTTCCAAAGGTTGCCTGGTAAATTTAAGGGCTTCGAAGTAAACATTTCATTAACAATCAAAAGGATACATAATCTGGCAACCCATCCGGGAAGCCCATTAAGAAAAGGAACTGTTCTCAGCCCTACTCTATGGGGTACAGTCTACATACAGTAGGAATACCTAATGTCCACAATGTTGGCCGAAAAATCAATTAAAACACATTTTTGAAGTGCCATATTTGTTAATAACACCCGTCTATTTGTGCAATGGCGGCAATCTGTATTGGATATGGGGGACGGGGGGGGGGGGGATTTGACAAACGACAGGCAGATAACTACGATTGTGATTTGGGGAATGGTTACCGGTTTATGTTTATAGTCGGTAGTGACAGAATGGGATAACCACTGTTTGCGAGAATCACATGATATCTCTCTACCATAGATAGCCTAGCAGTGTCGACGCTCCTCATGCTGAGCCCATGCCGAGCCCATGTAAAAACTTCGCTCTTCTTGTGAGACTTTCCACTTCCTTTTGTAATACAGCATGGGGCTTTGAGCAGGACATTTAAAGGCTGAGTCAGTCTTCAATATATGTGGTTCTCATAGTGTTTTAACTTTGAACATTTTTTTCATAATAAAGACAATAGGAAAATTTTGAAATAAATTTGTTGTTCGGGTACGAGTTCAAAAATCAAGCATCCCAGTTACGTTAACCCTTTACCGTTGTTTGGGTCCTTTTGGACCAAGACGGAGAGCGCGGATGGCCCCCATCTTTACTGTTTCACGTGGAGCTCGAAACTGCGAGTAGCTACCCGAAAATTCGGCCACAACAACGAGAGAGACAATAGTTAAAGGTCACTGGGTCAATGGCCTACGGAAGCCGATCGGGGCGTGCTACGTCCGCTTTTCCGCCCACTCTCGAGGCGCGAAAATATGCCTCGATTGGAGCACAGCGGTAAAGGATTAATCTAAAGTATCTGCACCACGGGGCTGTGCACACACGCAGAAACAGCGGCAACAGCTTTGCAGCAAACACACTCCACAGGCTTATTTTAACCCTTTACCCGTTGTTTGGGTCCTTTTGGACCCATGCGGAGAGCTCGGCTGTCACCATTCTTTACTGTTTCACGCAGAGCTCGAAACTGCGAGTAGCTACCCGAAAATTCGGCCACGACGACGAGAGAGACTATAGTTTAAGGTCACGGGGTCAATGGCCTACGGAAGCCGATGCGGGGCGTGCTACGTCCGCTTTTCCGCCCACTCCGGAGGAGCGCAAATATGCCCCGATCGGAGCACAACGGTAGAGGGTTAAGCAGGTTAGTCTACCATTCAATGAGGCTGCTACATTAACTCCCGATGTTGATGCAGGGCAGGCGCGACGAAACAGAAAAATATTGCTGAGTCCTAACAAGAATATCTTACCGGAGCGCAACTATCAGTTGGCGCACAAGAAAATTGTTTACTTAACAACCACCCCCACCAGGTGACATGAAAAGGCTTTTCTCAGTGTTCTAGGCTGCATATATCCACTTCTTGAAGCCGTTTATTTCAGATATTTGGGGCTGAACATACCTTTTGCAACCCGAAACTGTGGCAGAAGTGACGCTTTTCCGAAACCAAGTCGGAAAAGGGCGTTGAAAATTAAAGGTTTTGCTCGAGAAATTCTAAAAATATTTCCCTTATCTTCATGAAATAGAATTTCCCAGTCCTCATGAGAGACAACTTTTGTTATCCCACTAATTTAAAAGCTGTTGTACTTTAAACCTGTCTTGAGCCCTCCTGTGTGCACATGCAAACCATTTTAGATTGTTCATAAATTTATCCTGAGAAGCAAACAAGTCCCCACATACTCTGTATGTTGAAAAAGTCTGCTGTTCTGTGCACCATTTGACGTAAATGATAATCAAAGGGTATTCAGCAATTGAGAAGTTTGTTTTCTCCCTAAAAATATGCTTGGGGTGAAAAACAGAGGCACTGGATTTCGGGTGAGAATCCCCCTCCGCTACCCTGAAATTATCATTGATACCGTTAATGTTTTCATTTTTCAACACAATTTGATGTTGTGTCTGAATAAAGAATATTTCAAACAGCAACAAAAAGAGGTTAGGTTAAATGGAGTTTTACGGCCCAGTCTCCAACCATTTGGTTCAAGTCGAACCCGCTACGGCCTTTCACCTAGTTTTGGCACACTGCACGGCTTGTTTTCCCATACTAAATTGCTTATGTAATCACCAAGCACAATGGCAGTAGGTTTCGTTTTTAGAGTCTTTGGTATGACCCGAACTCCCGCAGGTAAAAGAGAATATTCATGCATTTGATATGTTGTTTCAGTTATTCGGTAGAATAACGTCCGCATGGACTTCTCAAGTATGGGCTGTTTGTGAAACGATACTTTCATTCAATCAACATATATTAAAACTCGCGTTACACAGTTTGAGCCAAATGTAACTGTAGAGGGAAGCGCGTTATTTTTTGTTATTTAATTATTAAATACTTGATAAATTAATGTCAAAATGCTGCAGAGATTAAGACAACACTGTCATATCAGTCTCAACTTAAATTCACTAGCCTACTGGTTATAACAAAAAAGTAAATCGGCTCCACATATTTTTTCTTCATGCCTCAGATATTGGAGGGCATTTGATATGATGGCCCCTCAAAAAAATATTGTAGACATGTCCCCCGTCCCCCGTGATCGACGTCAGTGCCCTGGGTCCACCCTCCAAAACAGCTGTAACCAAACGCGGATATCCCTCCGAATTGATTAGAAAAAGTTATTATCATTCTGCACTTTTTCAATTTTTATTGACTTAAACATTTCATTGAAAAAGGTATATTAAAAATAACGACTTTTTAAATTCTGTTAACTATAAGCTTGTGGTTATGCCATTTCCATCTGTCTTTCAATACGTGAAACCGCGGGAACTGCTGGTAGCGTTTCGTTTATATTCCTTCGGACAGGATAACAAAAATTACTGCTTTGATTCTGCGTAAAGGTACAAGGAAAGGAATGCCCATTTTGACTTTCTTAATGGATGCGACTTTTCGTAATTCTCTACCCTCAGCCCCCGACTGGTGGCCCTAGATAGTCTTTAGGGGAGGATAATACATTTTTCGGGCAGAGTCTTTTGCCCCAAAATAAATGCTATCGTACGCTATGGAACTAGACTAAATACTTTGGTACATCATCGTATATAATCATAGATCCTTTTTGCTATTCCTCTCAATATAATAGCAATAATAATACTTGCATTCACAATGGTTTAGATTTGCGTAATCCTCAATCAAATACGAAGCACAATGTTACCTCCGCTTACGACAAATTCTCCTGATTAAAGACAATTCTTTATTACAACAACAACTCCGACGATGGTAGGACTTACAACGGTCTTACCCAAGTACAAAAAGTAATGATCTCCACGGAATCGAACCAGCAATTCTTGCATCACAAATGCTGCATCTCGAATTAAAAGTCCACCACACTTCTTGACAGTTCAGGAGATTTCCCCTTTTGGGAGAACTAGTTTCCCACAGGGAGTAAGTTACAGAGGACTTCATACTTTCTACTTCACCCACAATTCCAATTATTTGTGTACATTTTCAAGGGTGATTGAGTTTTAGAATCCCTTTGAAAAATTTGTACGTTTGTAATGTTATGAAAGTTAATAAATACTCAGCAGGTGACTCCTGTAATAGGCGGTTCCACACTACGTGTTATTTTGCAAAAAGTACACGCCTTTTGAGCGTCCGTCGTTCCTGATTAACATTTAACAAGCCTACACAATGTGTTTCATAATTTTCTCCATACCGGATCGGGAAAATAACACATTGGGAAAACATTAGTTTTCCTAAAGGGGAAAATATCCCAGACTGCGCAGTAATCCTTTTAAAATTTTACTAGAAGAAAACATAACTCAAGAAATAAACCTTTTTGGAAATTAAGGAAGTTTCAAAAAGATTTATCTAAAGGAGATTTTTATGTTTTGGTTTTTCATTCACTATCTGTATCTGTTTTCTTTTCCTTTTCGGAGATTTTCCTTGTCTTTAAGCCCAAAAGGATTTTTAAGAACACGAGTCTTGGCCTCAATAATCCTTTTCATGTTTATTCATACTCTTTAATTCCTATACTTATCTTTAAATGATTGTTGGTGTTGAAAAATAAATGCATGAAATGAAAATAAAAAAGGAATTTTTTCTCCGTTCATCTGCAATGTTCATTTCAATGGACGTCGTTTTTCTTTAAAGGCATTCCTTTTCAATTTATCCCGGCAAAATTGATGGTATGCCTACCTCGACAAAGCCATTTTCGAAGATATTATGCAGGTAATGACGAATGAATCCTGTCCGAAGCTTTTAACCATCAAATATATTGGGGTATTCAAAAGGAAATGTATTGCCGATCAATTCGTCCATTAACAAGCTTTTTATGGTAAACATTTTTCCAAATGGTCCTCTCCGTTAGTAGGCTACACATTCTCTACAGCTTATCACAAAGATTTCGTTTCTGTAACAGCAATGAGAGAAATAATGCTAATATGTTTTTCTTATATAAGCTTGCATTGGTGCAATAATGAAGATATGATCAACTGAGACGTAAGAATATCAACTCCTAAACGATTAGTTTCTTGGACTAATATAAGTAAAGGAGGATAATTGCTGTCAAAAGTATCGGACGTGGGCGAGGATTGACATAAGACGAAATTAGCTTTTTGTGTTCACTTCTGTATCAGATACATTACATAAAACCGGTTGCGGGAAAATGGTCAGTTTGTCTAAAAGCCTTAAATGAAACAGTTTGAGAGTGAGTTTATCTGATGAGAAAATGAGGGACTCTTGTCTAATTGACAAAACATTTGTTGAACTCATAGCAACGAAAGGTGAAATGAAGGATTGGGAATGTGTAGTATCATATGTGTGAAAGATCGCGAATCGTGTACTTGAGTAAAACACCCCAACCAGAGTATCGCTAAAATTGAACCGAAATAACGTAAAATTACACTTTTAGGTCTTTTTCTTGCCTCTAAAATGGTCAAATGTTAACAAATTTTGATCGACCCGTAGTCTGATCTATTCATATTTAGTTTAAAAAGATATAAAGTATATTTTCATTACGGACCATTGACTCGGACGGAAGCAACATATTTGACCAGATCATGGTCCAATGTAGACACGATGAGATACTTTGTATGTTTTGTAGGTTCTTTGGCACTAACTGAAAAATGAATATGTTTCAGATGCAGAGTATGACATGAACGACTCGGAATCCAAAATAACAACAAAATAACAGAGCAGTGACCTACTCCAACCAGTTGGTTAAACTTCCATCTCACCTGTTAACCCAATCGGTTTAGTCAGGTAACGTTCAGGAATCTAATCATTTTGGGATCAGATTTTGTTCACAAAATTTGTTTGGGCCTTATTTATAGATGAAGAATCTGCGTCGATTAGGACATTTTGAAATCTCTTGGTCAACTGTTGAAAGAGTATTAGAGAGATCTCCTGTAAGGCTAATCCAGTTTTGGTGGCTGATATTATTGTTCTTCCTGCCTTAGCTTTATGAGGGATTAAAAGAAATCTCAAATGAGATTGTTTGCTGCCCATCATTGCGAGAAGTGATATATCATTTTTCCCCTCAGACTAAGAATGTAACCACAGAGACCTTATGCATTGATGTCACGTCAACTTCATTTTGAAGAAAACAGTGAAGCACGTGACCGCATGGAGTACATGTCTCTATAATGTTTGTAGTAGACTTCAGTTGGGCCCGAATACAGTTGGTTGACAAATCAGCTGTCTGAAATTGTTGGTGTGACTAGCGGTTTCCTCCAAACGTCATACACATCGTTACGCCAGTGACGTCATATACATCAGATCTATTCATCTGATGCGTGACTGATTTCAATGATTGACTTTGACAGGTGTCAGGACAGTCTTCTAAAAGATCCATCTAATTAACCTTCATATATTATCTTGCACGTGGTTTTCAAGGTATGACCTCCAATGACCCCAAACGACCTTTGCGCACATAAAAATACAAAACAGCGATCGAGACTTTACCACTTGATCCCCAGTGACCTGAAATACCCTTTGACACCTGCCCAATAGAAGGAGTTTCGCCTCCTATTACAGTGTACTAATTATGACAGCTGTATGACTTTCTTGAGATATCACTCTTGGAAGGTTTTTGTTTTGACTCCTTGTGTTCACAAATGACCTCTGACATAAGTATGAAGGTAAGTTCCCCATATCAAATCGAGATTTTCACAAATGCTCTGTCAACCACAGATAATAGGATAAGCTTTGAAATCTACCATCCCATCATAGCACATTAACCTAATCGATCAATTCGTCCTACTGTGAGATATTCCTGCTAGCCTTTTCCAGCTGAAGCCCAGCTGGGCCCGCTTCAATAACTGAAGCCTTACTGGGCTTCAGCTGGGTTTCAGCTGGAAAAGGCTGGCCCAGTTGGGTCCCACGTGGGAACACCTGACAAACACGAATGGATCCCAGCTGGGGTCCAGCAAGTAGCCCAGCTGAAACCCAGTTGGGGCCCAGCTGGGCATGTTGGCTGGGAATCTCTCACATACAACATGTTTTCCAAAATTTCAGTTAACATAAAAATTTTGTAAAATCATTCTTTCTTAATCCATCCATAACAAAGGGAGGGGTCTCAAGTCGGGTCTTGTGCAGTAGATTGTGTCGAAATCAATAGTATTTCTGGTGTTAAAATTTGCGTTTTAATCTGCGGAAAAGTAGAACTGAGACTCCTTTTTTCGTTCAAGTTGAATAGAAATTTAGGTAATATTGTGTGAAAGTACTGACGAAAACAAGGGAAAATCGTTCCATATGTGCTGAGCTCGGTTTGTGGATCGCACGTTTCCCCCCCCCCCAATTTCATGCGGCAACGAATTGATGAACTAACTTATTAAAACATGCACTCTCGTACGTAAAACCACCATGTCGTAGTTGCTCCTTGACATCTGTTACAATCACATAATCTCTAACCTCCGTCACACTAATACATATATTTATACATATAATATGATTAGCTCACATGCCAAGTATGAGAAGTATCCATTATTTTCTTCGAAACATGACATCTACAAAACAGGCTACAGCAAACCGTTGCTGGCTTTTTATATTCCCAGAAAATATATGATTCAAGTTTTCCTCACACATTCTGATCTATCGGAAGTAATACAAATTAGTTACGCTACACTTTGAGAGTTTATAACTAGTTAAACTGTGCAGAATGAACAGAGGAAATTCATTTGTATCATAAGTCATGTTACCACACACTATATTAACTATTTTACTTTCCAATAAATGTTGCATCATAAAAGTGAGAGAGGCACAAGTAAGTCATGGGCTACCTCATACAAAAAGCAATGAATAGTTCCTCTGAGTATATATATAATGTAAGATCACAGTCAAGGTTTACGTTTTTACATTCAATATGGCTGAACTTTTTAAAGGCATATGCTGGTGGCTTTTCACCCCCGTCTAATAAGAAAAACAAAACTATTCCACACCATGTCCTTCAAACCCTATATCACAATACCATTTTCCTAACTCAAGATATCTCCCTTTAAGATTGGTTATGTTTGTTAAAAAATAACTGTTTTTCAACAGAGCCACAGAAATTTGTGTAATGTGGTCACACTGCCTCAGATTCCTTCTGTTGTTTGTAATTGGACATCCTGTTTGTACTGACGATACTGTTGGAATGTTTGAATATCTTTTCTGCAGATCGAACATTACCCTTCACCATACGTACAGAACAACCAACGATGTTGCTTAATATTGCCTGCAGCGGCATATAAGTTATAAATAAATTGAATACAATGTCAAATTAATGTGCCGCGATGACATCACTGATTTCCCATGATGCACCAAATCTCAAAAAAAAAATTGCAATAATTTAAAAATGTGTATCTTCCGAACGCTAGAAGCTATCGAGATGCAGTTTTCAGCTTCTGAGAGTGAAAAATTTTCTGCATATTTTGAAGGTATGAATTTTTTTCACCGGAAATACCTTTAATAACAATAAATTACCCATGCATTGTATATTCCTTTTACCAACTTAGGTTGGCTTTCCCCAGTTTACCCTATCTCCGTTCACATTTTGAAAAATTCACGCATTTTAATATTGTCCAATAGCCAAGCGTATCACTCGCTTATCCAAATTTGAAGTTTACATACTGACAACTTTAATGATGCCATTAAGCTTGAATTTAAAACACTCTGCTGGTAAAATGTACTTGAGTGCACGTGCTTCATTATTATGAAGTTGTGTAAATACCTGCAGGGTAATGGATCATCCTATCATGTATATTTATTAAGCACATTCTCTGCAATAATAAATTTTACTTTGCAATCTATTTTATGAAGATACCAACGGTATGATGAATCATGGGCTCATTCATGTTTAATGCACAAACAAACATAAATTTTTGAATAGAATCACCTTGTGTCCCATTGGACAGTTATTGATGAGCTTTCTCTTCATTACGATCATGTTATAGGCCTTTTCTTCTAAACTCACGATTTTTACGGCGTTCACACAAAGCTGATATTATTAGAGGTGAAAAGCTGCACAAATCCCATTCATGCTGCTTGGGCAAATGAGTATTGACGAATGTATTCAATGGCCGATTAAAACCCCCAAAACTTTTATTTTTACTGATTATCCAGATACATTCTAATTATAGAGTATATCGTTCACCTTTGTCAATGTTTGTTGTTGTCGGAATCTTTCAGAAATGATTGAGGCAGTTTTACAAAATAGGAGTTTTCAGAATATCCCGTACAGTCAACTTGATAAGAAAGCTTCGAAAATTTGGAAGTTCATCTTTCTTGCATTTCGTAGCGTGAGGAAGTGTGGCAACACGCGTTCCCCCACTCACTCACCTCACTGTAATCATACAAGTTCCTGTAAGTTCAGTTCATGGACACAAAGCATTAAACTCTTGATTTATTGTATATCAAAAGTAGGGACCTAAAGACAGTAAATTGTTTCCCAGCCATTAATTATAATTTATGATACATCTTGATTGCAAATTGCACATTGACTGATTGATCATACGGAAGGACAGTTAGAAATATAAAAGGGTCATACATCTTTTACTCTGAAAACGAAGTAAGTACAATACTTTCGTCTTTAATCTTTATTGACATTTGACCTTCTACTAAAAACATATGGTTCTTACTCATGTTAAGATAAGCTTATACAGAACGGTTTTTCCATTCTAAGTTCTGGCATTTAGGAGCAATTTGTAGAGTTACCATTGCTTCACAGTGAAGATATTGTATTGTATAACATAAATTGTAGAAGAATGATGTCAGTTCAATTTGAGGGGACGATCTTGTGCAGTGCGTAGTAACTAGTTTCATCGAGCATAGTGATACGCTTCATCAGCGTGCACGACTGGTTCTACCTGAGTTTGTCATCGTGGATTTCAAAAATTTACCAAGGGGAAGTTTTCAAATAAAGATTAAAACGAAAACAGCTTTCATGACCTTTGAAGTGTGATTCACTCCGATCTAGAGGTACATTGCTGGAAAAGTTCTGGCATAAAAATTTTCGAGGAAAATAAAAATCATTTCCAACAACTGACGACATACTCGGACAGCTGATAAAAACATTTTTCTTCAATCTCATTTCATAGTCCTGCCGATCACTCGACCCAGAGCAGTGGAATATGTAGATTCAGACTAAAATGCAAAAGTCTGGATTTTTTTTATTCCTATAAGTACCACGGACAACACATTACAGGTTTATAGAGTGCCCAACATCATTGCAAACAATGTTTGAGATAAATTTTATCTAATGATTTTTCATTTTGCAGTTCCTCTTATTTAAGTTCCTTTTATTAAAATGTTCATTTTGTGCAAACTAATGCCAAAATAACGACTGCTTAGATTCTACTTTCAAGCTTAGAAAATGCTGTTTCCGAGGGTCTTAGGAGCCGTGACTTTTAAAAGGTTTTACTAAGCTGCCCCAAATCCTGGTGATCCTCCACCTAGAAAGTGTATCGGATGCATCTGAAATCTAGGTCAATCCACAAAATATGCAGCCCTCCCTAAGCCAGCCATCAAATAGATCCTGGTCACACTAAACAGTGACAAAAATTTAGAACAAAAAATTGGGGGCGATGCGCACTGTTTAACAAGACATTTCCTTACTAGCTAACGATAGCCTATTCCCTAACCTACTACCTAACCCTAACAAAGAATACAATCGATACAAAACAATGGCAACAACCAATCAAGAAGCACCTTGTTAAACTGTGCGCATCTACCAAAAACTTGTAGTCGTACTTTTGATCTGATTATTTTCTGATCATTTTGATTTCGATAAAATTCTATTTGTTAGCCTTGTAAATGCCATTTCCGGCTGTCTGAGAGGTCGTGATGTTCAAAATTTTCTCGGCGGCCCCCTCCAACTGATGGTGGCGCATAGCTTAGAGAATCTTTGTGACAACAAAGCTTTTTTTGTCCCAGAGACAAAAATGATACCATGTCAAACTCACCCCATGACCATGGAACTGGTTGCTCTCTTGGTCGGACACTCACAAAATTGATTTTCAAACCCATGCAGTCTTTTACCATCAGCTCTACCAATGAAGAAATCCAAGATTCTCTCCGGGCCTTAGTACGTGTCCAAACTTAAACCGTACCAAACATACAAGTTGAAGAACATGAATGAAAGTTCCCTTATGAAGTCATTTGAAGATTTTCAGCTCAATCTTTTTAAAGTTTCAGGAAACGCTATAATGTATTTATTCATTGGCATCATTTTATCTTTTTTTCGTTAACTTTTTTCGAATACGTTTATCCTTTTGATGGAATGTAAGAAGATATTGTAGTATGAAATGCTTTTAAAATGGAAGATGTCATAGGCCGGCTAGATTCATGACTCTTTCTCTCAGGGGTCATGCCTTTTGTCCCACCCCAGATCCCACCGAGGACATAATCTCTGCCCGATTGAGGCATCGACATCTGCTTGATTGAGGCAAGTTTTGGCCCAACGAAGGGAAGGGACTGCACCCATCCCGTCCCGTACGGCCATAATCAGATTGCCTGTCGATTTTAAAGTCTTTGACATAGTTAACTGCCGGGAATGACACTACACCAAAATGTTAGAACTTTTTGTGTGAAACTAAATATGATCTTGGTTTCATAACATTAAAAGTCACTGTAGAATAACAGTGAAGCAAATTGTGCAATAAATACAAAAAACTCTTCAACCTAAAATCAAAAGTGAATTAGGGTAATCTACATACTGACATGAAATCTGGGTGAAAGAACAAACCCTAATGTACTTCTGATAGTGATCAGAAATAATTTCATTTTACCAATGGTCAATAACTGTAAATCCCTGTAAGTACAATATATCAAGATAAGAATGATATATATCTTCTATGCTCATTAGCCGTGTTCCCATTTGATCCAGGGAGGTGGATCTTGATCTACCGAGGTGGATCAACATCAGTTACCTTGATCGAGATCCGCGTTCCCATTTGAGTGAGCTCGGTAGATCAAACGTGTTTCATGAACACATTGCGCAAGCGCGAAAAGGTCACCAATATTTACAAGGCGGCCTGCCGTGCATTTCGTATCGATGTATCACAAAAACATACATGAGTGTAACCGGAGATCCAGGGTCACTTGATCTACCGATGTGTTCCCATTACAAACTTTGATCCAGCGCGGTGGATCTGATCTACCTCGAACGGTCGATCAAAATCGGTGGTTCTTGATCTTGAGTGAGTGTTGTTGATCTGCGTTCCCATTAGTGTTTGATCCACCTCGGTAGATCAAGATCCACCTCCCTGGATCAAATGGGAACACGGCTATTGTCAAACAATTTTGGAAGGAACAATTTTTAATGTATGGGGAAATACCTGTCCCTCTTATTTAAAAGGATTACACGTTCTCCAAAAGAAATCTATCCGGGTTCTCACAACAAAAATCTTTCGTTCTCATAGCTAAAAATCCAAAAAAATTTGATATATTTAAATTTTAAGACTATATATTATTGTACAGGATTGTTTACAGATTATTATCCATCAAATTTGATGCATACTTTAACAGTGGCGTTGCCACGGCCGGGGGGGGGGGGCACGTGCCCCCCACAGCGAAATTGTGCCCCCAGGTGCCCTCATCCCATTGTACTCTGCCCCGCTCAACATGTTGTGAGCATGCGCACTTACATTTTATCTGCTGAAATGATAAAAGGTGAGTGGCCAATTTCTTCAAACTACGGGCAGCCTTTCACTTGCACTCCCTGGTCTCGCTTTGTGACATTGTATGCATACACCGGTAACAAAGAACGCGTCAATCAGCCACGTGTGTATCCTTTGTAGGAAACTATGCTGCGGTCTCACAAAATCACGGTGAGTCAGGTCAAAATGCTTATTGCAGCTTGGGTATTAATGTGCACTCAATCGTGCTCGGGGGCTATTCGTGTGTTAAGTCTCATCTAGCCCCCAAAACGCTCTCAGTGTGAGACATAAATGCAACATGAATACTGTCAAAAGTTTACAAACTTGTCCATTTTCAAAGAGGAGTCTTGGAGGAAAATCGGAAATCAAACGATTAGGACCACATAGGCCGCACATACTGTCTGTATCGTCTTCACGTAGGTTGTCACCCAGGTGGTACACTAAGTACGAATGATCATAGGTTAAACGCTTTCCCTATGCTATCAATTGAAAAAAAGTTCATAAGAGAAAATTCAAATTTTAATCAACGTGTAATTGAAATGTTTGCTCATCTCAAAGAAAGAGGAATACATTGTCATAGCCACGGGAACCTCCGACGAGCCAGTTGTAAGACTAAATTCAATGAAATAATGGTGAAGTTTGCGGTCAGTTTGATGCTCATCAAATGCCATGTGAAGGCAGAGAATGCTTCGTTCTATAACCCCAATTTCGTAAATATCGCGGAGCTTCCGGGGCTTCGCCCCCTGGACCCCACCGGGGCGTTGACCCTGAACCCCACCAGGGGCTCTAAGGCTGGCCGCTGGACCCCCACGCCGTAGGTGGGAGTTCGCGCTCCCACGGCAACTTGGGCGCCGTTGGTCTAGTCCCACCAATACCAATTTGCCCCTCCATGTATTTAGACCACGAGCCGCCACTGGCTGTCAGTCAGACTCAACAAAATGTAGTTCTGATAGTCTCACCATAGTTATCCCTGAGTTATATGTTGTGCCCCCTATAAAACGTCTGTGCCCCCATTGCTCCCCCGGTGAAAAAATCCTGGCTACGCCACTGTACTTTAAGTTTAACAGTAAAATTCATAACCGATACCGATCTCATAAACACCGAGATCGGTATAAGGAATTCACTATACATAACCTTAAAAAGATGCTTAATCCACATTTTCTTTTAAAAATAGGCTTACATTCTATTTGCATAGCGACTGTTTATCCTATTTGGCTTTTTATTTCCTTTATTCTTGTGTTGTTTTGTGTCATGATTTGTTTTTGTAAAGCGGGGCAGCCTTGAACCATTTCGGGTCACGCTTTTTACAAGGTAAGGTAAGTGAGGCCATGAGTAAAATTTTTTCCGCAATCTGTCAAAATGCGTCCCAAATTTTTGTAATCATTTTTTTAATTTTCGCCGAAATTTTAAGAAAAGTTTCATTAATTATTTATTGTTTTTGAACTTTTTGAAAGAGTTTTCCCAGACTTAAGAGTTTACTGTGAATTTAGAAAGATACCAGTTTTTTGAGATTGAAGTGGATGGCAGAATTTCTCCAGGTTCCTGTCCGAAGTTAAAGTGTACCTGAAGTCAAATATTTCAAAACTGTATATTGAACAGCATGAAAGAAGGAATTCTAACAGTCTAACTCCCATCTTCCTAATTTATTCTTGATCTGATATATAAGATTTTGAATAGATATTTACATGAAGAGTCATGATGTGAAATTCACTTCATTCATATTAAGTAATATCCCCAACGTGTATTCATAGGCGTACGAGGCGGGGGCAGGGGGGGGCAGACTGCCCCCCCAAATTTTTTCAAGACCTAAAATTCGGGCAGGGATCTGGAAAAATTCGGGCAGCCGTTTGAGTTTTAAAACCTGGTTTGTTTCTACTTACACAGAAAACTCCTAGGCGCGCCCGAATTCCTTCAAACACTTGGCCGAAAAAATAATAAAAAAGCATCATGGTCACGGTACAATTTTCATGAAAACTCTAAAAGATACCAAAATTCGCGACGTCTTCGGGCAGCTAATGAAAAAGCAATTTTTCGTCAGCCTCACTTCATATTCTGGCGCAAACGTTTGTCCGAAATGACACAATATTCGGGCAAAAGTTGCAAAATAGTTCTGGGATATTTTTAATTGGCAGATTACAAGGGGAGAGAGGATGTATACAGTCCCCAAAATTTTGCCCGAACAAATCAATCAAAAGCTTTCTTGTGACGCACCATATTAATACATGACAATCACCAATAGTCACCAGAAGGCTGAAACGTACTTGGTCGAGAGGTATTTGGGCAGCATATGAATGAGATGACGATTTTGCACTTTTCAAAATGATCCTCTTAAAATTGTGCGAAACTTTTTAACCTGAAGTGCTATGAAACCGAAATTCGGAATTGGAATTTGGGCAAGAGTCGCAACCATGGGCGTCTGGAAGGGGGGGGGGCAAGGGGGCACTCCACCCCCCTGGAAAATCAAACTTGTGAAAAAATTAATTAAAAATTGAAATAAAAAAATTAAAAATAAATCATCAAAATATCTTCACTCACAACGTCAGTTTCTACTCGTGAAATATGCGGACATTTGACCAGGAATAGCAAAAGAGAAGATGGTATGCTGAATAGTGAAATCGCAATTTGGGGACCATCATTCGTGATATCTATTGGAAATTTGTAATTGTAAAAACTATGCCACAATTGCACTAGTTGTCAGGTGTGTAGTGTGCATATGGCATCCGACTATTGATGAATGCGTTGGTCTTGGTTTGGTCCCGTGCTGATCTCAAGTGGCGACGCGCGGATGTAACTGGGATATACAAGGTGAATTTGGGGGGGGGGGGGGGTATGATTCATAATTGGGTAACGGATATAAGCCTTTATAGGCTGTTTGACAGTTGTAAGTTTTATCGTGAATAGGCGTGCGAGGACATGACCAATAGGCAGATTTCCCTTCAACAATATTTTACATTGAAAATTCTAAAAATCTCAAAATTACAGACATGAAATTCCTGTGTCGTTTCCGGCCATCTGGAGGGTTTGTAAGGCCCAAAATTTTCTTGTACGCTCCGTGCCAACCGATGGTTGCGCTCCGCTTAGATAGTGTACACAATTGAATCATCCATGAATGACCTTGCCCCCCCCCCCTTGTAAAAAGACACAGACATACGGTACTCAATTCGTTGCATGGCATCCCCACTCAGGTAATTCGGGCCTCTGAATCTGAGCTAAACAGGCTGCTTAAACACACGGGATCCTTGTAAAGTTCGACAGAACTTATATTTAATAGCCAGAATAGCCGGAATGCGATGCAATGCCATCCTCCCTGGAAGTTGAGAAGCCTTGGGATTTTCGAGGGTTTCTGAAGTTTTTCAATTTTCAAAATTATATTGATGATAATCTCATGCTGCATGACGTAAAATAGTTTGTAGAACGCGCAAACAAACTCATTTTCCAATGATTATAGCTTAATGTCGTCATCCAATGGTAGTGTCAAGTGGTACATTTCATCTGGGAGTTTTCTGACCTTTTTGTAGATTTGCTCATTTTTGGTGAAAATTTTATTGCAAACGAAAGTTCAAAATATCGACGGCTTTGATTCTGCTTATAAGCCTGAGAAAGGCCATTTGCGGCTGTCTGAGGGTTGCGATTTTTCAAAATTTTCTGTACGCTCCGCGCCAACTGATGGTGGCGCTCCGCTTAGATAGTCTTTCGGGCAGAATTACATTTTTCGGGCAGAGAATCCTCTTCCCCCCCCAAACTGAAATGCTCCCGTACGCCTATGCGTGTATTATTCCATAACGGTCAGGTGATCAGCGTTATTCCGAGATAAACTCAAGGGACCGGACAACGCCACGGGCCTGGGAGCTCGTTGCGTTTATCTCAGGGTTTCAACTTTTGTATTGTGTTTATTCAGAAACGAAAGTTTAATTCTGTTTGGTTTTTGAATAAATATCGTTGGGTGTGAATGAAAAACATAAACAATAAAACGTCTGGATATTTGCATTGCATCAGAATAACATACTCTTGGATTTAATGCTTTCACTCGATATAGAAGAAAGTAATTGAGCCAGCCATCCTTAAGCTACCCTTTTACACTTGTACAAACATGACTATTGGAGAATTGATGGATTACTTGACGAATTGCTTAAGATTTAGAAATTGATTAAAAACAAAACTTAAGTTCAAGGGGAAAAGTTGATCGATTTGCGTTTAAATCCTTATAATAAGATTGGCTTTTACTAAATGAAAGAATTTCCTTTTCTAAAAACATGACACAGTGTTTATTGTGAGCTATTGTGGAATTTTAAATGAAATATGACAAAACTTGCCGTTCAGCAAATGGACAAACGTCGTAACCGTTTTCGCAATTAAGAAAATAAATGTACAGAATATTAGGTGACTGTACAGAAATGAAGCAATTGTTAAAAGTCTTATTGTACGTTTAAGTGACCGCCTAAGATGTCTACTTTTGTTTGGTATCTTCTGGCTAAACACGAACATACAAACAAATATACATACATAATATATTAAATTTGTGTAATCTAAAACTAGCCAAGGACAGTGGCAACCTTAATCCTCTGGAAGTGCCATATATTATTAAAGTACGACAAGGTTTCCCACGGCTAAATATCCTGCTTGAAGTACACATAAAAATTTTGCATTGCAGTTAAAACGTTTAGACATCCCATTAAGTGTCACGTCTGTTTGGAAGACTGCAAATGACATAAAAGCTGCACAAACAATATAAGCTTTTAGAGCCAATCTGTTTTTTAAATTTCATTATCGTTATACATTTTAATATGTCTTTTTAAATGACCAAATTACACTAGTTAGGCTTTGTGATTCTTTTTCTTCTACGTTTGGAGTTTCTTCTGGCTAAACACGATACAAATATGTAATGCAGTATAAGCGTCTTCAGACAGAAATTTTAGCAAAGTTTTGCCTAGACACAACTCAAATGAATATAACAGCAAGTTGTAAATGTTAAAAGTTAAAAAAGAAGAACTCAGTTAAGACAGTTGGTGATATCAAACTTATCATGTTGTAAAGGGGTTTCAAACGGAAGTGGACAATCACATTGACAACGGCTTATCATAACGGTAAAGTGTGGGTATATGTACACTTTATTTAACACCTTTCGCCACTTATCTCTAAATCCTGGTAGACTTTAGGAATTCTTTGCTCGTTAGCGAAATGTAGTTTAAACAGTGAATTATATATATACCATTGCGTGGACCTCAAATACCTTGCGACTTTGGAGGTGACAATTCTGGTCAATCTTTAGAGCCAGGATCATAAAAAGTACAGCATCTTTCTAACCCTTGGTATGTACCTATTTCGTCAAACGTTGTTAGCCCTGGTGACCACTTGCAGAAAGCAACCTATTTGAGATCTAAAAGTTGCTATTTCAAAAACACTTACAAACATTTATTGCCTCGTCATGTTATCTCAATCGGTGTCAACCAAAGTGTTAAAATGCATATCCTTGTGGAAGTTACTTAGGCCTCATGAGATAGACAAAAATATTCCAGACCATGTCCTTCAAAAACTGTCCCCAAATCCATCTTTTCGTAACTCAGTACGGTACAACTCACTTTAAAGATAGGTAATTTTTTATTTTCTAACAAAACCACAAAAAGTTATGGGATGTGGACACATGGCCTGAGGTTTTTTTTTTTTTAAAAATTGAACATCCTGTTTGACCATGAAATTTGGTATGCTTGGAGATTTGAACAATCTTTCCCTGTAGATTAGCAGTACCCAACACCATATGTCGCGCATAACACACAATGTTGCTTTCAATATCTCCAGCATTAGCATCAAAATTGTAAATGAATTGAATGCAGTGCCAAATTAATTAATGTACCGCGATGACGTCACAAATTTCCCATAGGCCTAATGCATTACATAAAGAAAAAAGTGCATAACTTTGAAAATTAGTGTCTTCCGAACGCTATATGCACAACCCGAGACACCATAATTTTCTGCGCATTCTGAAATCAACGATGAATTATATCTTCCAGGAAATTCCCTTTTAATGAGTACATGAGGGAAAAGTGGGGAATGTGTTCAACTGGCGTTTGGAATCGGAGAGAGCTCCTGCCGAACTGATCGATTCTCTCTGCGACTATTTATAACTAAGTGTTGGTGCAGTAAAAATGCAAAAATTAATTACTCAGCAACTTTCACCTCATACAGTTCGGGAGATAACCGTTTTCGGGTGAAAATGAGATTCACCTGTTCAGGGGAAAACTTCAGCATGAATATTCATTAGCACTAAGCGTACCTCTTCGCAGTCATCGTTTGTTTTATAAATGTGGATATATTCAAATTAAAGGTTATTGTTCACCACCACAGAGCAAAATCACAAGAAAGTTTCAACAACATATTAATGAGCACAATTGCAAGCAGGAGTAACGTACACAACTTTCTGTAGGAAAAATTGCATAAATCTTGCGGCTGTGTCGAGTCTATATTTTAAGCTTAGGATACAGAACGTGGCAAAATCGCTGGATATCTCAAAATTTGCGCGGTGAACTATCCAACATGATACGGTTTTTTTCTCCTAGCATCATGGTTTCTAAATATTCCAAAATTTCTCTTTCCTAAGATCGATAAAATTTTCAAGGTGTTTTAGCGTTCGCGACGGTTGAATTTGCACGGTAGGATCGCAAAGCATCAAGGGAGAAATTTGAAAATAGCGCCACCCTTGGCCGTATTTCCCCCGATCGGGTGAAAAACCATTTTTCTCCGAAAGAGGTTATCTCCCGAACTGTCATACTCCACGGCTTCATTGAGCAAGACCATGACAAATATAATGGTCAAATGAAAGTTACGCTGTCATGTCATCCAACCTGGTGCTGGCAATCTGATTACTAAGTACCATAGAACCTTTTCCAAAATGGCCAGTGCAAAGGATTCTGGGATGGAGTTTTGGTACATTTTGCTTTTGTTTGTGGCAGTTTACTGCTTCAAAAAAAAAATACACACCAAAATCCTATCCAACTATCGTTTCTAATTGCTACATGGAAAGGGGCTATTGTGAAGTGGGAACTGCTGCACCATTTTAAATCTTTACAATGAAGAAAAGTTACTTTTAGGGGGATACATGATTGACATAACACATATTCAAAAGCCTAATATGCATTTTAACAATGGGCATTATCTTAGGCTGATGTGCCGTTATTTACCAGTATAAGGGATTTTCTGTCTTTGGGGCAACTCTAACACTGCCAAAATGGTCTCATAATGAAATGTCTAATTAAGGGAAGTTCTTATAAATAAACTATAAAAATAGAAGTGGACATTTCCAAGTTTGGGTTTTTTCATTTCGCAGTGTAAAGTTATAAGCAAACGACAGACTGCTGAAATTAGAAAGGCTCCTCGTTCGATAACCTAATCAAATATACCCTCGTAGGACCCCGATTTTACTTACGGTAATCTCAGACATCTACAGGATTTAACGAACAGACCCATGTAGTCTACTCACCTTACGCCTTAGGATCTCCTTGGTACCCCTGATATTCATAAACTTGAAAGAAATTAACCAGGTTCCCCCTCTTATTGTTGCAACACGCGCCTCATATGACAACCAATTTTATTCTATGGATTCCTGGAATTGTGTCCTAATCGTGATACAACTTTGGCAACATATCGAAGGTATGTACCGGTACTGAATAGTTAAACGTAATGATTTACAGTGACGAAAATTTCACAATGATCTAGAGATGTCCATTTTGCTGCTCACAACATTCGAACATGTCCTTTCTGATTCCCTTTGTTTTGTACTTTGCCTGAACTTAAGTTAATTCTAACTTTTATTTAGTCAGATTAGCGATGCGAAGTCTTGAATAGTTAAGTAATGTTAAATTTGTCTTTATTTGCAGGAAAAAGATGATGTTTTTGTTTCGCTGACCTGTTAAGAAGTGTTGTGCATTTTCGTATGATTGTGATGTAAGAGTATGCGAACGTTTAGAAATAATCGAAATTTGAAACCAGAGTGAAAGAGTTGCTGTACCTCTTTTAATATTGGTGAGCTACTTCGGTAATTTCTAAAGTTACCTGAGAAATATATTCGTCAATGTATGTAACTATGTTAGAAGATGGCAGCGTTAAATATGGTCTTGCCCTTCGAAGCGTTAAAATGATTCAAACGTGACCCGTCTTCTAATGTTGGAAGTAAAGGAATAAAATACCGTTCTTGGTAAATAAAGCATGATAGCGCATTCTCAGAGTTCAATCCATTCGTCTTCAAAGCTCAATAGTACTCCTTGGTGATGATTTAAATCTTAATTTAAAATGCTGAACACGGAAGAATGATTATTTCGCATTTTAACACTCATTTAATAATGGAGATACCTTTTGCCAATATCTAGAGAGCTTTTGTTCACCTGATAAACTTATATTTGGGATAAAGCTGTCTTTTACGTGTAAGGAATCTTACATGCATACTTGAAACAAGAAGGCCAAAATGCTTGGTGATTCTTTCATTCAAGGAAACGGTACTTTTTTCAGTTTTGCCATCTTGGGCTATTGCATTTACTATTATTTAACAAGGTTCGTTGAAAACTTGTATGAAAACTTGCCATGCTGCCTACCGTCTTAGTCACAGAGTTTACAAACTTCAACTACACTGGTGATCTCAAATCAAATCCGACTTCTAGCAAGTACAATAAGGTACTTTCCGACACTTTCAATCTGTATACTTATATTTATAAAGAGTCTGTCATTGCCATCTTGAGATATTTTGTTTACAATTCAGTTTTTTTCAGTTTTACCTATGGTGAACTCAACTGAAATGCCTTTTGACTTCTACAAAAAGAACAGCTTTATTCCTCTCACGATGACAAATCTATGCATCAAATATAAAAAAAACTTCCATCACTAATATTTTGAAATATCGTATTTACAAAATATTCAAAATGTTTTCCCAGATACAACTTAGGTGACCTTCAACTAAATAAATATTGCTTTCTACTAAAAATAATGCCTTTCATCTTTCAACTTGAAAAATGTGTACATCAAAATATGAAAAGCAGACGCGTCAGGATTGTGTCATGGGGAGGGTGGGGGGGGGAGGTAGGTGTCGGGGTTTTTTGAGCGTAATGGAAAAGTCTACGGATAGAGAAAAAGAACCGCTTTTTTAAGTGTTTTCGCATTGGAATATTGGGTCATGGGGGAGGGGGTTCTGAACCCCGACCCCCCGTGCTACGCCACTGATGGAAAAGTGCTAAGCATCGCTTTATTGAGATATCGTGAATACAAGCCATTTGGGAGTCTTTCTCAGTTTAACCTGTGGTGGCCGTTGTGATCTTTAACAACATTAAAAATATACGATTTTCGCTCTCAACAAGTAATCCCCACAAACCAAGTTTTAAATTGTACATTCATTGCTTTCTTGAGATATCGTGATTTGAAGCCATTTAAGAGGCGTTTGCTGTTTCACAGTTGGTTGTTTTATATGAATATTTACCTCTACCAAAATTTTCTCCTCAAAATGACAGGTTCATGCACTTAATGTAAAAAATGTCCATCATTCCTACCCTTAAATACCTTGACTAAAAGCTATCTACGAGGATCTTGCTGTTTTAAATTTGGTGACCCGAAATGTTCGTTTCAATTTGACAAACGTATAAACCAAGTTATGAAAAGTGTGCACATGATTGGAGTACCTTGAGATATCGTGATTTCTACACTCATCTATGAGAGTTTTTCTGTTTTCCTTCCGTGACCCTGATGACCTTTCACCTCTTCAAAAAACAAACAAACACACAAAATAAAACATAGGGTTGTTCCTCCCACCATGATAAATTTATCAATCTATATATAAAGTATGAGACGTGACCGTCATTCCCAACTCAAGCTAACAATGTTTACGGTTTTAACCACATGCCCTTTAATCTTTTCAATCATGGTCTGAAAGTTGATCAGGTCTTTGCGGAAGAATTATACTCTCGCCTTTGTGAAAGGTGACTACTCAGATGTAAATGTCATGCACAGTATAGCTGCTGACAACCATGGTTAACTACAGGTAAGCCTTTTCTTCAACCTATATATTTTTCGGTAAGTGACAACTCGTAAAAAATCTAGTTAAAACTATGCTACATTGTAGCCAATAAATGTGTATGATTGAATATAGGACAGTTGCATTCATAAAAATATATTACCTCCATAAAAATGCAAAAGATTTCATGCAACCCAGTTTTATCAAAATATGCTTCCTAATTGCACGGTTAACCAATATAATCAATTGCTTTACGGAAAGCTATGTAGAGTACGTCAGAGGTGATCATTACATATTATGAAGCAAATCTCAAGAGAAGAGCCAATACTCAGGAGAGTAGCCTCTGTTCATCAATTTTTGTCGAGTTTAATTTGCTTTTCAAACAAGTTAGCTTCTCAATTGAAGTGAAATTAGTTGCCGCGCCTCGGTACAAAATCTGTGCAAATGTTTCGGTTCAAAATGAGCATCATTTGATGGTAAAGGTGTTATTCATCTGTTCATCTGTCAAGACAAATGTATGGAATGATTTTCGCTTTAGCAGTTACTTCGGTGGAGTCACTATGTTGTGGACTAACCAAAAATGTGTGCGAAGTGAAGTAGAACCCGTGCCTTTTTCCACAATCAAAAATGTTTGAGGTTAGGACAAAAACTCGCGCTGTGAAAAACTTCCATGATTATGTTCTTATTCAAAATGTAACGTGAGAAAATAATCGGACACATGTTAGAACCATGAAACCAACTTTGGAGATGTAAAAGACCAATCTTTAGCGAAATGAAAACCAGTCATAAGCGACTGAGTTTGGAAACTTTTTTTTTTTTTTTTTTTTGGGGGGGGGGGGGGGGGGGCATGGAATTGCGCACATCCTCTAAATCGTCGAGATAAACAAACCAATCATGCACCTATACAACAAATTTTGCACAATTTGATTTTACACGAAAATTTGGTAACATCATTCTCTCTTAATCCATTCAATATCATCAGGAGAAATCTTATTTATGGATTTTTGCAGTGGACTTTGTCGAATTTACGTTTTCGGTGCAAAAATTTTCATATTAATCTTCCAAAAAGTAGACCTGAAACCCCTATTTTGTTCGGGTTGGCTAGACGCCGGGAAAGCCATTGACCAAATGCTGAGTTCGGTTTGCGCTTCAAGGACTGTGCCCCACAATTCCATGCGCCATCGTATTACCGAACTCGTTTATTTTCAAAGATGTCAAAAGAAAGGGTTTAAGGTCACATCAATGTTTATTTTTTTTAAAGGGGTACTTATTCCAATCATATCGGTGAAATTTCATCATGATGAAACGTTCCTTCTTAATTTTTGTTACATTCTCCTTCTCTGCCTGATTACCTCTTATCGCCTCAGAGAGGAAATGAAGCTCACTACACCCTCACTTGATATCGTCACGTTTCACATCTGATTAATCGATTGACAGTAACAGATATATTAAAATACACAAAAAGTTACGTAACATTCGAGGTTAGCTAAAAGGTCAATCAAGCATGTGTTAATTGCTTTTCACGCAGTGTGAATACAATGGAAGCTTAGCTCATTTTTGGGCACAGATCATGTGACAAACATTGTCAATACGTCAAATCAGTTTTTAGTCAGATCTACTACGTTTCTACTACAGTTTAACTACGTCCACCCCGTTTGCAGTTCAAATATTGCAGATCAGCTATGTTCTCTTCATTTGTAAACCAATTTTCTGGCTGAATAGATGTGTAACATTTTTGATACCATGGAGCAAATGCAAGTGTTGTCAACAAAATACGATGAATATTGGTTTCATGCAACTGTTGGTGGAAGCAGGGAAACAATATGAAGAGATCAGAGAATGTGAACAAAAAGGAAAATAACAGACGAGAACGAAGAAAATTAGAACATGTTATGTGAGGAAAGGCTGGAGCCCGATAGGAGATTAACAGTGGAACATTATAATCAGTTTATGGAGGAGCTGCGTCGGGGCGATGAAAGGTCCTTCCACAACTGGCATGTTTACTGATGGTAGTACTGAAATTAAATAAGAACCGGTTGACACGGATCGTATGTATAGCAGATCGGGCTGGAACGTGATCCAGATCCCAGTTCTGAACGTGCTAAAGACTGCCTTACACACGGACAAGACACGGACATAAACTAGTTTGAACGGACAGGTTGTAATGCGAACCTTAAAGAAACGACACTGAACTGGTTCGAACTTACTGTGAAGGGGTAAGACGGGTCCAGAACGGGTTGCAACTTGTTAGGAACGGACTGCAAACGACAATGAACGTAACATCTCCCCATTTTAAACGCAGGACGAGCGTTGTACAAAACCGTCTGTAGTCGTAACGCACTTACTTCAAACTGTGTCGTGTCGTAGTTAAAGCCAAAAGTACACATTTCAACCTGTACTAACCCCGTTCCATCTCTTTCATGAAGTTTTCAGAACGGGCAGGGACTTTCTTCGAACTATATACTTCATTGTGAAGAGGGCTTTAAATAATACGGAGTAAAAACTGAATCTCGGCTAAAATTACCTCACAATTCTTAGCGAAAGTATCGTACAAGTCAAGTTTACCGAGTAGTTTTAAAAAAAATTTGGGCGAAGTACTGATGTATAAATGTCATTCTTTATGTAGAAAACATGACAATATGCCCCGCTACCAAGTAATGTATAACCCCTAAGTGACACAAAGCTATATATAAATTGCTTCATTTTACAGAAGTTACACATATTTCTGACGGCCCAGCTGAACTTATTTTCGAGGCGAAAGTCAACGTTCATGCAACAAAAAATTATAGAAATACCCAATGAAAGTATCAGTCTTTTTCAAACAGGAACGAACAACCAAACATCGCAATATTATTGGTTAATTTGGTGTCCGACAATAACCTTCACACAGTTGTCCCTCTAAGCAACAAACTGCCCTAGCAACACAAAATTTCAAAAGTTCAAAATGAAGACAAACGTTGGCTTCGTAGTGTGTAGCTAAAAACAATGCAAAACAAACACAACATTCTCCTGAGTTGAGCTTAAAAACCATAGCTTAATCTAACACTAAAGTGCACGATCCTACACGTGTGGAAAAAGTCATGACTGCACGAGTCCATAGGTTGTCCCTTTCGGGAAACCAAAAAAGGACGAACCAAGAAGGGATAACAATAAGCAGGTTAAGATTATCTTGATGATCTGATCGTACTCCAAACATCTCTCCCTAAGTAAGGTCTCTCAAACATTTCCAATGCTTATTAGTTAAACTTCTGAGTGTTTGGCTTAGTTCAAGACAAGTCCCAAAGCTTTTTAAATGGCTGTGGTATATTGCTACAGCGCGGTCTTAGCTTCATTGTTAACCGTATGAGACCTACATATGAAATTATGTTAAAGGTGAGATAGCATATACAATATACAACAGAGATCAGTTTTAACCATTCACCCTGGGAGAATTTGGTGCAGCATGTTTAATTTAAATGGTTTTATTTCGGGATGTAACTTTCTTGATAGCAAAACCTCGTTAGAGGTGACATTTGGTTTTAGCTTGTTAAAACAGACGATGGCTCTAATTTAGAATCAGTGGCCGGAACCTAAACAATAAAGCAATTTATCACAATTAAGCTATAACATTACGATGAACGTCAAGATGTTACCCATGAATACATTTGGACAAATTTGAGTTTATATTGCAGAAATTCACTTATGGCTAAGTAAGCTGTTAGAGCATTGTTCGTATAGTAAGAAATAATTTAGTGAAAAGCTATTTTCTAACTTACCCTTTTATCTTTATTAGATATGAATCCACGGTTAGGTACGTAGGTGTCGGTGGAAGGCGATCGTGTTCATTTCTTCCGTAAACCCTTTTTGACATGTCATGACCATGGGCCTATACGGTATCAAATTGGTATTATATTGTTAAAGGGCAGAGCAGGGTACGTTACCTCTAACAGGTAATAAGGAAATGGATAAAAGCCCCCAAAATTTCATAAGTCAGATGGTTACCTGGAAGATGGTCCTAGGAGAGACTGGCAGTTAACCGATAATTCGTTATCATATGAACTAGGCTCCAACTTTTTGATCAAAGAAAGACATAACTTGGGCTTCCTGAGACAACTTAGTAATTCAAACTTGATTCATTTTGCTCCTTAAAACTCATTTGCTGTATGAAACTACTTGCAGTTTTTAGTATCAACATTGATAGAGAATGTCTTCTAAATAAAACACATATGAAAACAGAACAAAATTATTTTACTGTGTTGGTAATCCGTTCTATAGTCTTCAACATGCTACAGTTGTTTCAAATTGATAAAGGCTCTATGAGCGATGGTCATCCAAACGCTATTTTAGTTCCAATTTGGAAAGTATCACGTGACTTACTGCATTGTACAGTTGTGTTGATTTTTCTTTGTTGTAGTTATTTAGTTTGGACGAAATTTATAAGAAAAAGCTGTTTAAGCTAGTCCTATCTTCGTATTGCTGTAAGTCCACGAACTGGCAAGTATAAGTAGTCACACAGCTCCCTGATCACACTTGAGGAGGGAATCCTACAGTGTAGAGGACTTTCCAATAATTTAGAGCATGCGTGAATCCTTAAACTATACAGTGAAACAATAACAAATGGAATGCAAATAACGCGGCCATTCTATTGAGGACAGTTATGAGGAAACGACAAAAGCCCACTTTTCTCTCATACAATAACTTGAAAACGACAGCTCCCTGCTCACTGTTCGTCTTAACCAATGACGATGCTGAAAACAAGAATTATAGGATAAATCATGGGGTGTATCCAGGGTGTGGCTTCTGTTCCATTCAGCCAGTCTGGAGCAGGACCACACATGTTTGCCCTTTAGAGGGCGTGCTTGTCCATTTGGGACGTTTAGCTCCTTAAGGGAGCAGAACTCCTCCGGGAGTAATCGTTTGGTTTTCGCCCCTTGGCTCTACGCCAGAGAGTCGATGGGACTTTTAGAAAAAAGATAACTCATGGATTACTATTCGCTTGCCGTTTAAACTTTGCATTAATGAGTTTAGGGTAAAATATTGTACTTACCGCTACATTTATTCATTAACCACAAAAACAAAATTATTCCTGTTAGTTGGCTATCATTTGCAGTATCTTCAGATACTGCACATCTAAGTATTCCTAAGCCTGGTCTCACCAAGAAATTAATTTTACACATATCAGATAGGTTGACATTTTCTTTTACGTGTCACAGTTTTTTATACCGATCATCTCTAACTCATACTGTTAGGTCTACAGAACGCATTTTACCACTGAATGGATCCCTCGGACATTTTTTGAGCAGTAAAACTCCATCTAACTAACTAACTAAATTATCCTCAGACATTCTCCGTCTCTACTCTTACACACGGTCCAAGCAGTCTCTTAAAGGACCAATCCGCTCACCCCAAACTGCAATTTTGGTAGGGATGTACCGAAATTTTCAATTGGCTCAGCTCTTTAATTGACAGCTAATTCAAAAAATGCAAAGTGCCACAGCTTGTATAACACAGCATGAACTGTACTGAGAGTGTTTTGACTATACACATTGAACCTTTAAATACTCACCCTGAAGCAATACACTGAGACTGTGTCTGGATGAGGATGAATTTTAGATAATTGTGGGGGGAGGGGGGGGGGGGCTTAAGTAACAAGGTTAGGAGAATTGGTGCTGTTTGGGGTGAGAGAATTGAGCCTTTAATTTCCAATGGACTTTTCAACTTATCTTCATCTTTGTTTACAGCAATTACAAACACTGTATTATTAGAGTCGACAAGGGAGCTCTCATACCAACTTACCGGCCGGGTTGGCATCGATCTTCAGTCTATAAACGAATCCAACAACCAATTGATCGTCGCCAATTGCCGGGATTCATCGACCTTACCCATTGTAATTCTTTCCTTAATTCGTGTCATGGATAGCTACCATTAATAAGAAACCTCAGCATAAACAGATTAGGTGCAGATTTGGAATTAGATGCAATTATTTATGGTGCATACAGACAAAAAATAAAGAGAAATGACCCACAAAGTTCTCACTATCGCCATCCATTTTTGTATGTTAGTTACATTATTTTCAGTTGGGGTCTTGTAGGCCTAGGTCTAATTTATGAATTTTTAAATGTTTCATTTGTTTGTATTGCTTTTGTATGATTGATTTTTTCTGCTATTGGAACAATATCCTGTATGGGGACATGTTTGTATTAACCCTAACACCTCTTGAGAGGTATAAACAGTGAACTGAACCCAGCTGAACTCGCTTGCGGGATTCATGTATAGAAGAATACCAGCAGTGAAGTAATGGCCATATCTGGAACAATAAGCCTTACTTTTTCCATTCATCTGTTGAGTACATATGTATTACGTATGATTGTAAACTTAAGCTTTTCCAAATGTATTGAATACGAGGACTTGGAATAAACTTTACACAATGAAATAGAAAATAAAAAGCTATGACCCCAACTTGTGGCCCACTTCGCTGCACGGTCTTCTTCCAGTTGTGACTCACCGACTATAACATCAAGAAACATTCAGTTGGCCGGCAGTGGCGCACGCAGGATTTCCGTGAAGGAGGGGGTGGGGTACACTACCTTGGGTGCTCGCCGGCCGGGGGTATCTGAGGGGAAATATTCTGCGTTTTCAAGAACCCTAGATGCAAAATGGTACAAGGTTTTCGACTTTGACCGGAAGACAGTTCAAAGTTGAATTGTGGTGGTTCATGAGGATAAACCTGAAACTTTTGTGTGTTAAGACTACGTGCAATCTAATGCCATTTACGCTACCTTTCGGAATACAATTTGTTTTCTAAATTTGCATACTTTAAGGATAAAAAAAATAAAAGAACTTCGATCGGCATGAGCGAACGAGAGCATCTCAGTTCACGGTTATTTTCGTGGCTACAAAATGTTATTTTGCTTTAAAGACTATCTAAGCGGAGCGCCACCATTTGTTGGCGCGGGGCGTGCAGAAAATTTTGAAAAATCCGCTCCCTCAGATGGCCGGAAATAGCATTTTCCAGACTCATACGAAGAATCTAACGAGTCGCTACCTCCCTTTGTAGTTTGCAATAAAGTGCTTACTTCAAAATAAGTTTAGAAAACTGAATAGTGTTTGAAAGTTAAGAAATACTTTAACCCGAAAAATGTAAAAATGCCCGAAAGAGTGTCTAAGCGGAATGGAGAAAATTTCAAAAGATCGCACCTCTCAAATGGCCAAAAAAGCTTTTTTCAGATCTACACGAAGAATTTAAGGAGTCGCTATCTTCGTTTGTCGTTTGCAATAAATAGCTCACTTCAAAATAAGTTCACATCGCAAAGAGATAAGAAACTTATTAAAAATACTTTGACGCGAAAAATGTAATTTTGCCCGAAAGACTATCTAAGTGGAGCGCCACCATTAGTTGGCGCGGAGCGTAGGGAAAATCTTGAAAGATTGCTACCCCTCGTGCTAAGTGATCAGAATATTACCATAGCAAATGCACTACCACTATTATATAAATGGTCTTGATTCTTTTCGGGGAAACTATACAACGGAACTGAAAGTATGCCAATACTTCTCTATTGTGACTGTTGGCTAAATTCATGATCCGCTGAATTGAAGAAATTGTCTGTGACTGCTCGAACTCCCGACTGTTAATTATTTTACCCCTAACATCTCTTACATAATAAATGACAAACTATTGCTAATCGCACCTGAACCCTCCGCTTCCATACCCCGTCACTTACGTCTATGCCTGCTGGGGAAGGAGTCTAAGAATGAG
Source organism: Holothuria scabra (assembly GCA_037179385.1). Lineage (NCBI taxonomy): Eukaryota > Metazoa > Echinodermata > Holothuroidea > Aspidochirotida > Holothuriidae > Holothuria > Holothuria scabra. The sequence goes on along the minus strand of CM074182.1, from coordinate 36,795,064 downwards.
AATTCTTATAAAGGTAGGTGTCCTTAGAGGTAATCGGTGCCACTCGATAAATAAATAAAAATGGCATCACTAAGGGGGCCTTGCATAGACAATCCCTCTTTTTGAAAGTTTTTGAGAAATTGGGTTTCCTTGCATGTAATCTGGTGCCACTTGAGTTACCTTTTGAAGTAAAATCTGTGTTACCAAAGTAGGACTTTGCATTTTTAGGATTTAAAACATGACATCCGTGAGGTGGGGCCATTGCCCAATTGCCCAACTTTGTTCGCTACTGTTGGCTGGGACCGGAATAAATCACAAAGAACTGTGTATCACCTTCTGCAGAAAAATCAAAATTCTTGAAATTCTCAATTATATAGAACCTATTTACCAGTACCACATCTGGTAGATTTTCCATAAATTCTATACAAACGTGGTGGTGTTTTCTCTGTTAAAGGAGAGCTTGTGTCTCTAACTAAGCAATCCCATCCTATTTATAACTGATTTAGCGGTCGGAAGTGCACTTTTTGTTATGCCTTTTGAAAAAACCTTCGTTTCTTGAAACTTCTACAAATGAAATTTAAATTTAAAGGCCTACCTTGGTCTATGAAATTACCCCGAAGTCTCCTCAATAATTATTTCCTGCCATCAATTGATTGATTGATTAATAAAGATTCAAATTCTTTTACAATATAATACATCAAACGTGACAGGAGACGTGTTCTTTTAATTTCTCTGGACTAAAGATGGGACTGTTGAAGGTGGCCCCATTTTATATCGAATGTTTAGTGTTTCCTCCCAATATACTTAGAATTTGGTTTCGTGTCTCTCCGTGTTGATGATAAGTTAGCATATTGTGGTGAATATTTGCGGCTCCACACATTGGAACGGTTGATTAAGAGAATTTTCTGTGCTCTGAAGAATTTTTTCGATCTAAATGCAAACGATTTCTTATGGCAGAAGTACAATGTAACAATCAACTGTCAATCGACTGATAAATCTGTCCAAGCGCAGTCAGGGCAAATTTTTATTCCGGACCGTCCTCGCACCCGATATAGGGCTTATCAAACATGTTTGGTGCTCGTCTTTGAGTTGTGGAATTGCGTCGTAGCTCTATGTGCTACAAGTTAGTCGTTTTTTTATACTTGTCATTTGTTTCGAAACGTGGGAAACAACTCATGAGAAGCAGGTCGCAGTCGGATTGTTTTGGCTTAACGTACAATCAGACTTCGACCCGGAAGAACTAGTTTTAAAATTGTATGCAGTTATAGACTTAGAGACGTCGGGTTGAGTTGCCTCGGGTTGCAGTCGTGTTGGAGAAGTGGGCGCTGGCCTGAATTTTCTAAATGAGGAGAAGAGTCAAGAACATTAAAGGCCCAGTCCCCTCACCCCAAACAGTACCAATTCTCCTAACCTTCTTACTGAAGCCCCTCCCACAATTGCCTGAATTCATCCTCATCCAGACACAATCTCAGTTTATTGCTTCAGGGTGAGTATAAGAAAACTCAATTTATAAAATTAAAACATCCTCAGTACCGTTCATGCTGTGTAATATAAGCTTTGGCACTCTGCATTGTTTGAATTAGCCGATCAATCAAAGAGCTGAGCCAATTGAGAATTTTGTTACCCTGGAACCAAAACTGTAGTTTGGGGTGAGAGATTTGACCCTTTAAGTTAAAAAAATTGAATACTAAACGACTGAGCCTTTTCTTAACTCAGGGGCGCTGTTACCTTGATTGCATTCAGATAGTTGGTGTCTGTTCAGTTTTTTGCCATTTTAGTCAATCTGGCAAGGAGTGAACTGGGCAGGTGGAAAACCACTCTCTGCAATCCAAAAGACCAAACTGTATTTGTCTGTACGGTTCAGAATTTAAACATTGCGTTGTTAAACTCAACTACCTGGTTCAAATATTTCCAAACCATCATAATTATCACGTGACTGAGCATATTAGCCATCGAAGGTCTACAGGAACAAATATGGCTTTGGACATTTGTTGGCTTGTTAGTTAACACAGAAGACCCATCTTTACTTGTCGCAATGACATCTGCTGGGATAAAATTGTCCACAATATCATTTCGCTATACATTAATCGCAGAAAGGAGAAATTCTCTTACTCAGTTGGAAAGGTTTTTAATTCCTTAGGCCTGAGTGGCAATGGAAGTGTAGTACGGCGGTGTGTGTTGCAGTCGTCATTACTATAGGTCGTGTGACAGGAAAATTGACAAAGTTGGGTGTTTGATGTGAAAAGCATTACAAATCAAGAAAATTGCCGCATTCCCTATCACAAAGCCGTTCAAACTTTATCATTCTACAGAGTAATTTCTTATTGGCACTGAATCATGCATAAACATGATCTTAATATGCAAATTTTGTAATGTCTATAGGAGGGAAATACCATGTATGCAATGTTATCCTTTGTTTTGCAATCTCCTTTACAAAGAAAGTTATACCATTAGTTAATTCTGAGGGTTTTATTTTGGAAGATTAACCTATCCTTGAAATGCATCGGTAACAATGACTAAACCATAAACTATCTGATGAATAATTAAGGTATACGGTTTATGAATGTCGACACAGGGAAACACCCACATCATTATTCTAGCATAAGCAACAGGTTTCTCCTGACTGGAAACATCCCAACTTTAAAGAGATATACTTTGAGAGCCGCAAAACCCTAAAACAGACTAAAATAATTTAAAGTTTTTTTTTCAGAATAGCTTATTCCTTAACTTCCAAGTAAAGTTAGGACCATTAGATGTCATTTCAGAATACCTTAAAAAAAAAAATGAAACAAAAAAAAATCAGCATGTTTAGTAAGAGCCATAGCTGCCATGTATGTTTTTGCAGTGTGCTAGATCCGATTCATTAGAGACTATAGTCCAAATCTATTTCGCACAGATGGTTAAAGGCTACCACTACTGAAGCAATAAAAGATCTGAAAGGAGAGAAAGGACGAAGAGGTTCACACTGCTACATATAACCAGAACAAAAAAAAAAAAAAAAAAAAAAAAACAAGCAAACAAACAAAGAGCAAAAAATAAAATAAATAAATAAATAAATAAAAAACAGTAGGCCTACAAACAAAATATCGTAGTGCATGATTAAAGAGAATGTTTACTTCGATCACGTAGGTGTTTTAACACTTGTTTGACTTGAACAAAAAGGTTGGAATCTGGGCCTTAAAACTCCATCTAACCTTACTTCAAGAAAACAGATTTCTGTTGCTCTCATATACGTTTCATAAATGACACAACTGCCAATAAGAAATTACAAAAACGCACATTCCCTTTAGTATTGCTGAGCAATTTATACAGTCTCTTTGCCCTTTTGGCTTATATAATTTGCATTAAGAAAGATACAACTTTAAAATGAAGTACGAAATAATATTACCCACATTCTGCTATCACTGGAAATTAAATGGCCCCACCCTTAATTGAAAAACAACAAGACTGTTACAAAATATAAACCAACAAAATAAAACAAGAAAACCCTGCGACGAACTGAAGTACACCAGTAAACTGAACGTCGCAAACCAGCCGAAAATTTCCTTTGGAACCATTTGTTTCACATTTGACCAACCAAAGGGTTTAAATGGATTTAAATGCTTTGAAAGGGTTCTCAATAGGGTGTGGATTACCCAAAAGATAATTTTGTAATTCCACTTTTATAATTTTAATTAATCAAACGATTCCCTTCCAACCTACAGGGCTGTCTCTCAAATGTTTCCAAAGGAAATTTTCAGCTGGGAAAGGTTTTGGCATCGATACTTTTAAGTCTTGAATATACTACATTTGCATTACATTAGTATTTTTGGCACAGAACCTTATATTAAAGACGGAAAATTGACTAATTTATTAAGTACCCTGTTAACCTTCTTGTGCATGCTTGTATTTATTTATTCACAAAGGTTATGACGTTGCATTATTAAAAAAAGATCTTACCTAAAGATATTTGCTTCCTTGGTGATTTTATGAATAAACCTGGCTAGAACGGAAACAAGACTAGATGGTTAAACAGGCGCCCAAACAGGAGTCTGGCAGTTTATTCAACTTTGTTTGGTGATAATGACCCGTTTTTGGTCAACGAGAAACTTCATACAATCAACAGTCAACTTTTTGAGCGTGTTCTGGGCTGGTGTCCAGTAATGAGCTTATCTTGGAGTAGCCTACTTGCGCATGCACTCCAACTAAGAGTTCACCGAAGTCATACAGGGAGAAATCTGAACGCGCAAGACCCTGTGTCTGTCCATGTATATAAAAACATGGTTTTTATATACATGGACGGACACAGGGTAATACAACGCGCACAGTGGCCAATTAAATACATCTTAACTTTGAATTCCAGTTTGAGGCTTTAACTCATGTGGAAACGACCAGGGAGATGTCAAATCTTAACACCTTCCTCGTCAAACCCCAAGTACCCTGATCAGACATATAACAATATACAGTAGGTTAATTTTCTTCATGTAAGATCAAAAACATTATGACACTAACAAAGCTAGGTACTTTATCTTCAACTTAAAGTTTAAAAAAGTTTCCAACGACATTCGCAGGGTTGAATTTTGACCCAGTTATAGTTATATACAGGTACAGGTTTTCCTCTTATAGATAATGCTACGTTTAGCTATAGTCGCATTTTGATTCTGTTTTTTAAGGGAATAATGAATATAAATAACATTTCTACTTTACAAGCTCATTTAATCTGAAAGAAACATTCTTTTATAGCGACGTCCGCTTTATTTAAATAGTACATATCCCTTGAAAAACTTGAAAAACAAATATCCAAATTAATGCTGATCAATAGACTGGTTGATGAGTAAAATTTTCACGTACTACCAAGAGATGAAATCCGCGTAAAGTAGGAAAGTTGAAATCGGCGGAAGCAAGTTTTTCTTGAAATGCCATTTTAGAACGTCAAAATATTCAACCCTTTTGGTCAACGTTTAAGTTTTTTTGTTTCAACAAGAGCTTTTTACTAAAGGATTCCCTTTCAAGTTGATCCACCCTTTACATCAAACGGAAGGATGATATTTTTTACAAAAATGTGTCAAAAACAATAAAAAATTTTGTCACAAATATTCCCTCTTGTGGAGCACTTTTGTTCCTATGCAACATTCATTGCACAGTAATATTTCCCAACTCGTCTAATATCAGTCTATAAATCTATCGATCAATCGATTCATCAATGATATTTATATAACGTCAAAATATACACATGCTAAAAAGCGTTTAAACACAGATGTTACTGCTGATAAGCCTTATGAAACAAGTGGGCCTTCAGGGGAGACTTCAAAATACACTACAGATCGAATTTGATTGGCGACTACTTTTAGGATGATTTTTACAAGGGTTTAAGAATGACAACTGCAAATCTCCCTGATGTTTGGTTTTCATTATATAAATAGGTTGAATCATATGAAAGACTATACATTTGACAATGTTTACTTTTTAAATTTACTTAAAATATCTGCTGAACAAAACCATTAAATAATTAATGAGTTACTATAAAATTCAGTGGTAAATGGTTTAAGTTTTATCAAGGGCTAATCGCATGGAGTGGGGTGGAGCCCATCTACAGCCGATTTGAAAGTAATTTCATATTATTTTATATTTTAGGCCTATTTAACAATAGAGTTCGGATAGTGCGTCTGTTAGGATTGTTCTCCCAATGAGAAAAAGATTTTCAAAGGATACACTTTCCGTCCGTTTTGCCCGCTCGGCGGACTTGTATTACTCTTCTAATTATATGGACTGGACCCGTAATACGAGGGTGTGTACTTCCAAAGAGAGGTACTTTTTCGATACTTACTGTATAGGTAACCGTCCGTTGTGAATTGTATAATTGTAGCCCAATAACTTTATGTGTCTAAGTGCATCAACCCCCAAAATGAGATTGCTCAAATGAAAGGAATTTTATGGTGGCCAGTGAAAAAGCAAACACTTTATTGCTTTAACCGACATTTTTGGCTACCTGTATCAGTGGAAGAATTATGCGGGAATTAAATGGCGAAACTGTATCATTTATAGTAGGTTTTTGTAACTTAACATTTGTGCTGTGATAACATTACCATCAATGTAGACCTACTTACGCAGTCTCTGAGATTTTGGAACCAATATCTTGTACTTTTGTCTAAACAAACAACGACTCAAAGATTAGTCAAAAGAACATTTATAACCAAAAACACCCATGAGACCGAAATAACTTATAACCATGTTTAGGAAAAGCATACCGTCGTTTTGACTTCTTTCAAGTTGTCTACCCCTCGATTCGTCGCTATGTGTTGTTACAGAAATTGCAGTTATAGTTATATACAGGTGCAGGTTTTCCTCTTATAGATAATCCTAAGTTATGCTATTTCCATTTTGTTTTTGTTTTAATGGAATAATGAATATAAATAGCATTTCTACTTTACAAGCTCATTAAATCTCCGATGAAAGAAACTTTTATAGCGGCGTTTGCCTTATTTAGAATAGTACATGTCCCTTGAAAATTAAAAAAAAAAAAAGAAAAAAAAAGTCAAACAAACAAATATCCAAATTGATCTTTCAGCTGATCAATAGACTGGTTGAGGAGTAAAATCTTGACGTACCACAAACAGATGAAGTCCGCGTAAAGTAGGAAAGGTGAAATCGACGGAAGCAAGTTTTTCCTGTAATGCCATTTTAGAACGACATAATATTCAATATGTCTCCACATTTACAAAACATAAAACAAAGGGAAGCGAAAGAATACATAAAAGTACTGAGGACTCATTAACAGCACGCTTTATGTATTCTTTATGTATTTCTTTATTTTTACCTCTGTACTTGTACAACTTTTTGTGACATTAAAGACATTTTTTGCAGTTTACCATTGTGGGACATTTTACTAACCACAAGGTTTACTCCTAGTGTTTTTGGTTTACCATTCGTATACATTGTAGTCTTCAACCCATACTTGACAATCTCAGAATGGAATGAAAATTTCAAATAAGGTTTGAAATCGAAATAAATAGTTCTGGTCTCTAAGTCTCAAAATGACTCGTGTATTTCATGATTCCGCACATTGAGACCTAGGGACATGCTATACAGCATGGTACACAGTGATCACTTCAAATGTTACCGGACCACAATTTACTACATCGGTTTGACTTCCTGACTGGGTCAACTCCATTTTGATGCAAATTACACCTTAGAGGATTATGGCAACATACATTCTCTACAATACGACCATGTCAGTCGAAAGATTTGGTTTATCTATCAACATTTATGTTCTGCTAACAACGCACACAACACCGTTAACATGAAGACCTTAACGGTGGATCAAAATCATTACTCCATATTTCGCGGTACTTAATAAAACATCATATCTGGTTTTATTATTATCAAATGGAATTTACAATACGGTACATGTCGGGTGTCATTACGGAAGTTCTTATGCATCTTCCATTTAATTCCCATTTTGTTAAATCCCATAATGTCCAGTCACAGGCGCTAACTTAGAACTGTATCCTCATTGGTGAATAATGATGAAGCGAGAACCTCCATATCTCGAAAGAAGTACATCCTTTACAATAATAAAAAGTCTTCACGTCCAATCACCGTTTCCTACTTTTGTGATCCTACCACTTCCGTTTAACATATAAGTTGTTTCCAAGGGACATGTTGATGTGGTAGTCTCTGAATCCATCAAGATCTGTTCTGTCGCCCTCGCTGCCTCCGCCATTGCAGTCAACTTTTTCGATAAATGTGGATTTCCAGCCACCATATTTTTTGTTTTAAGAAGCTCTAGTTGTGTATAGAGTCTCCTTAGTTCCTCCTGATAAGAGAAAGACAAATAACGGAAACTTGTGAATGAAGTATCTGCATCCCGTCCGTATTCCACTTTAAACAATGCAGAAACGGTTCATATGGTGGTAATATATGAAATTATGCAGTAAGTTTTAGTTGAACCAGCTGCTTTTAGCTGTTAAGATTTCATAGTTAATAGTTAATTAGAAAGAGTAGTTTTTACGACTCGGTTTATAACCAATTGGATAAAGTAGGGCTGACTACGATCGTTCCTCTAGTTTTGCCTCACTTGGCAATTTTCTATACTGCATTGATTATGGCGAGCAGTGAGCATGAGCAGTGAGTTCTATTTTAGAGTTTTCGGGTCAACCGAAATCCAGACCTTCCGGCTGTAAGTTGGATGTTCTATCATTTTGACAATGTTACCACTTAACAATTTTAAATTTAAACTTGAATAGTTCAGTGTTACAACATTTCCATACTGATACTTGTACAAATAAATTCCATTATGATAAAATTTGAAATGCAGGAAAACTATTGAGGGAAAATAGTGACATTTTTACTTGCATCTTATAATATTTACTCGTCACGTTTTATGTCATTGTCAGAGTGAGGTGTTTGGTATTCATATAGTTCATTTGTGAGGAAAGAGCAGTGACGTGTCCTGAAGTTTTCCAAAGAAAAAGGTGAATACTAAAAGCTATTTATGAATATATTACACGTTAAAATGCTGGAAGTATTTTTAATTTTTAATGCGGTAAACAGATTACAACACTGTGCTGAAAAATTTGGTAGGTGTATTTTTGGCAAGTAATCTATATTTTAATATGAGGAAAATGCACGGACTTATAAACATGGACATAGCATGTAACGTGTACGTCCTATCCGTAGTTGGTCGCCACCGACTGGGACAAAAAAAGGCGCACCAAGATGGCCGCCGTGAAGCGTCAAGTCCTCTGATTTGACGACGAGTCTGTGATATTTTAAGCAAAAGTTAAACTTGAATGGAGGGAAAATATGATATTCCTGCAATAAATGAACGGATTTTGACCTAACCTTGCCATTTTTCAAAAATATTTCAACTTTCTTGCAAAATTATGGAGATACACTTGAGCAAGTCCAAACTTTCAGACAAAAACACAGCAGACGGCCATCTTGGTGCGCTTCTTCTCATACATACGGTAGCGACAATCTACCGTGAAGTATGCTCTGTCTATGTATAGGAAGTCCGTGGCCGTGGGAAAATGACATACACCAAAATCCTATCCCACAATCCTGTGAAACTGCTATTTGGAAAAGGTCAATAAAACTTAATTTCGCTCGAGTTTGAGCTAATATTCTACTCTTAGACACTTTCGAGGGAACGTGACCGTAAGATGGATTGGAACATAAACGCCGAAGGCTGAAGGCCATTCTGTTATATAAGAATTGATGAAGAGAAGCAGCTTTTACGGGATATTTGGGAAGAAACGAAAATGATGCCAAATATTTCGTTGCAACAAAATATGAAGTCATCAATACCCAGCATGATCATCTGAAGACGCAAAACATGAAAACGGATGAAAAACTAAATCCTCTCCAAGAGACGAAATTCTCATTTTTTTTAAACCAATCTCTTAGTTTCTTTAACGGAAAAGTTTAAAATTAATCGATTACTTCATATTAAGACGGAACGTCTGATCGGAATCGAACGAAGAGAGGGGAAGTTTCCAGAATTTTAAATGTGTCTTAGTTATTATCTCCATGGAATTCCGGGTATGAAATTAAGACCATAAAGGAAATGTTGCACATTTTGTAAAAGCGAATGAAATGCGAAAAGGATTCCCTGAGGTAAGAGAGCAGATTACTAATAGTATCACATGATTTTAACATCGATGTTGAGAAACTCATTCTTAATTTACGTAAAAGGAAGAGGCTGCAGTTTGACCTCAAGCGAAGGTCCACACTTTTTACATATTTATGTGTTAATTGATCTATTAGGTTAAAAAAACTAGATTGAAGAACTATTTCATTTTGATACATTTAACATGTTAACTTGAATAAATCATTAAGCATTATTGTTGCCAAATAAATAAAATTGAATCTATTTTTCATTACGTTATGTAGTTTTCATTACATAAATAAAACTCATTTGGAACAAATAACGAGCTAAGGCAACTTGAGTAAGCACAAATGTCACGAGCCATAACATGACATTTGTTTTACCATTTTGTCTTCTCTTGAAACTTAAAAAAATGTCCCCATACTTTAAGACACTTTTAATTTGCATGAATGACAGGATGGATACCGTACATTTCAAATTTTATATTACCATTGGGTAGCCCCTCATTTCTACAAAATTTCAGATTTTAAAAGAATAAAACAAGGAGTGACTCATAAGTGTGAGGCGATGATTTCGCACATGTTTGCTTTAGATTCCATTTAGTCAAAAAGTGAGATAAATTCATGTGCATAACAAAATATGTAGTGAGACGTAGAACCTGAAGACTTTGAGTAGCATTTCGGAACAGTGAAAGGAACATCCAAATCTTGGAAAAGGACACTATGCTGAGTACAGGTCAGTCTTTCCATCAATATGCAAGCCACGCAAATTGTCATGATTCGACATTCTTTAGCGACTCACTAATACAATTGTGCACAAAAGGACACATCATGATTAGATGGAATGTAGTGGTTGGTGTCCCTTGAGATGGGTCCAAACTTATGAGGAGGAAGTCGCAAAATAGAGTGATATTTTGCTATGTAATATCCAAATGCAGTTTAAGTTCAAATATTAATGAATAAATGCATAAAATCATATACATAAAGGCCTTTAATGTTTTTCATCCTCACCCACCAAGTGCAGTGTTGGTATAGCTTAATTTGAGGGCAACTTGAAAATCCATTTGCATACTCGAGATGGATTCGGTACCAATCGGTTTTATCTGGCGAATGGTCGAGACCCACCAACACTTAAAAAAACATAAATATTCATTTAATGACGGGTTTCTCAAATCCATAGCCACACAGAGAGATAGGGAAGAGAGTGCTTTTCTATGACGAGACAAATAAGGGAGTAGTTATATTTGTGCTCAATATCTCTCATCCAGAAATGACGATGCTTGTCCTTAACTTGTTTCTGAACTCAAATTAATTTTTTAAATCACATATCACTAGTGGTTTTGTCTAAAAAAGATAAAATATCCATAATGAAATGTCAACTACGCAGTAACAATGAAGCAGTAGGCTATCAAGTACTTTATTCGTAAAGCCGTTGAAACGACAGTGTTCACTCTCTCTATAGTACGCCAGTAAGTTGCACGGAATGACAAATGCAAATTTAGTTTCCTCGCATGAATAAATATGAGTTTATATCTCATGAATTTCAGTTTTTAAGCTGATTTAAAGTCCTACGTTTTTCATGATTTGTCACGTATCCTTTGATTAGATACGTCAGCGTGAAGAACATTATTTTACAACTTTTAAAAGGAGTTGAATACACTTAAAAGGAAAGATTTGGTTTACTAAAAGGTTCTTGGATAATGCATGAAGCCGTTGAATTGTAGCTTTGTTGGTAACTATCGCATTTTTATGCATAATGGTCGATGCAATATGTAGTTTGTTGCTGACTAATAAAATCACCGTTAAAAATGACACATTAGTCCTTCGTATTCTGTTCTGAAAAGAATATTCTTATTTTAAAATAACAGTTAATAAAAGATATACTCTTTCATTACTACCTTTATCGTTGATATCTTCTGAATATCCTATACAAATTTAACACATGTGCACTGTAAAGTACATTTAGTAAAAGCTGCGTGTGATACAAGTCTTCTTTGAATTTAGACATTAAACAGTATGTTTCGTCTCGTAACAAATTCCCCAAGGTGCTTCTTATCCCGGTCTTGGCAAGCCAACTAAAACTAAACACCCGAAAATCATAAATAACAGCAAACCATTGGCAACTAATATAACAATAGCAATCTTTGAACACTGGTTCCGGATAGTCTAGTGCAAGCAGTAGTTAAGCTACATTGACAGACAGTTCGCTTCTTCCATGTGCGATATTCATCCACATAGAAACGAAAATCCCTTTAGGTTAGCTTCTGACCTGTCTGTTTCTCTTGAGAAACATTTCAAGGGTATTTTCTCTATTAACATGATCAATATTTCAATGCCAGAATGCTTGATGCACCAGGACAGAACAAATGTCCACTCCCTTCAGTTTGAAATCCATTTACAAATTGCACAGATAAAATCGATTTCAATTTACCAACCTGCATATCAAGCTGATTAAGGCTTTTCCCTTCAAACGTCATTAATCCCTGTGATGATGTGGAGTTTGCCTCGCGATCCCACGTTCGCTGCCGAAAACCAATCGAAGTTCCCCCCATCGTTCGATGATCGGTCTTGTCACCCTTTCCCTGTAGAACCAAATGGATCTGAAGACAAAATATAGAACGATTAATAAGCCATCCAAATGGGAATTAAACAATTTTAACTGTCACCTATATGTAGGTGCAAGTTCAACGAAGCGAAAAAAGGAAGCATTTAAATATCACACTTCCAAACAATTTGGGATAATCATCATAGGGACTCCTGTCCATTCAACGATGTTTAAGATGTCTCTAGTACTGAACAAAATTTTTGTCAGTTAATAAGGGGAGATAATTAAATTCATTTAAATAAATATTTGAATAGAAAAAAAAATTAACAAAATAAAACATACAACTTAACGTGAATCATGCCACGGATGTGAGAAATCTTGTTAGAGCTCACCTCCATAGTGCAAATGATTGCGATACACTCCAGAAATAAAAAGAGTGAAGTTTCACTTGTTGAAAGAGTGAAGATGGAAAAATCACCCCAAAAGATCGAGAAGAGTGAAATTAACTCCATAAGAGCGAAGTTCCACTGTTGATGGAGTGTCTAGAGGGACCACTCTTTTAAAAGAAGTGATCTCTAGAGGTACTCGTTAACTAGTGGAAATTCATTCTTCTTTGAGTAAATTTCGCTCTTCTTAGATTGCATGTAACTATTCTTGTTGTGAACTAAACTTTCAATGGAGTAAAATCACGCTTTCCACTCTATTATCATAGAGTAATTAAGACCACCCTTTAGGGTTTAATAACTCATTTGTACAAGTACAGGCATACATCTTCCAGCAGGCGTGTTCCAGTTGCCAGGATATTCGTGAAAGATTTTGAATGAGCCGAAGACATAATAAAAATTGCTTTTAATGAGGTGTGTGTGACAGGGTGAAAGGGTAAATGCTCTAACCTCAATAAGGAACATTTCAAAGCTTTGACGTATTACCAGCTGTTATTATTTTTTAAAAAATAACTCTTTATAACCTTTCTAACCATATTTAAAAGTTACAGTCACTGAAATATTGAAACATATGCTTATTTACTTTTCTATTGACGCCCCTTCATACTGTCATGTTACTGTTATGATACTGATATCCGTGCATTTTGAAGAAACGGAAGTGATAACCTGTTTCTATCTTTGCAGTGTCATCTACATTTCCGCAGACCACGTTGTCGCTAATCAGTACTTACCAAAATATTTAGTAACATGGTGTAACACATCACACACACACACACACACACACGTACACCCACCCACACCCACATACAATACAAGTACACACATACGCACTGGCTTAAGATGATCAAATTGTTCATTTTAATTTGTGTCATAGCCTGTCCCAGCTGCTGAAGTTCTCGTTTCACCTAAAACGAAAACTAAGGAGACAGCCAGGATATCGTGCAATAATACGTTCTCCTATAGGAGTGGTCTGTGTGCTCTCGAATGAGAACAAAGCTGTCAAAGCTATACAGTTGTTAGTTTATACAGAGCTACATCACGCTCCAAAAGATACCTCGCTGATTTTTGGTTGTGACAGTAACAACCCTGTGAATTTTCAGAAGAGACCAAGACTGCCATTAGGCTTTTTCCAAACCAAAATCTTAGGAAGACTGCAGATTTGGTTGTACGTAAGTTTCAAGTGTGTTCATTAAACGACTGTCGAGAGTAAGTCCTCGTTATCTGCAAAACTGACAACATCGAGTACAGAGAACCTGTCGATGGAGTCATGCAAATAATGGCCTTTTTTATTTTTTCAAGCGAGAAAGAAACTTGCTCAGAGCGAAAGCGAAAATATCACATGTCACGGGACAGACAGTTTATAGTTTTTCAAGTAGATTCGATGCTGAAAGGGGAAATTGCTTTCTCCTCTAATATAAACCAAATTTTAAACTATTACTTCAATACGTGAAAGTAATTTGGTAAATCTTTCAGGTCCCAAGTTAAAACGAAGGCAGACGTCATACGATCTCCTTTCAAACTTCATTTCTAACAAAGCAAATGTTACTGTGAAAAAACAGTCTCTTGTGATGAGAAGTGATACTTTATCAAATGTTAAAACAGACGAAGCAAAAGATCGATTGATTAGTTTAAACAGAGGAAACGACTGGGGATGAGGTTAGTAGACATACCAATCTAGAGAAAAGTAAAATCGGAGAGGTATAGTGCTCAGACGAAGCCGAGACCAAAAAAAAAAATAATAATTATAAATAAATAAATAAAACAATAAAAAATAAAAAAAATAAAAATATGAGTACGGGGATTGCATGTCGAAAAGGATTGCAATGTAAACATTCACGGGCCACTTTCGTTGTCTTTTTACAAAATTGCAACACTTCTTTCCCGGAGAAGTGAGCTGGCATCTTCGTCTTCAAGCAACATATCTGGAATAGTAGGCACGGCCTTGCCCTATCCTTTTCCTCCCAATCTTAATGGCAAATGTTTGTATACATTGTAGTGTAAGGAACTGCTCAAACTGATATTCTGCAAAACTATAAGCACCAAGCAGAGGTGCATGGGTTCCATCTCGTTAGATCTGAAAAACCTAATTTACCCTAAAATAAACTTTTGCCCGAATTTCATATGTCGTATGATTGGCCACGTCACACGACAGGACTAAAAACAACTACAATAAAGTCATGACGTGGACTACAGACGGGAAGCAGACAAGTCATCCACTGATATACCTACAATGAGGCACGAACTGCCACATGCCGACAGGAGAGACGGGGATGCTCTGTGGAGCCTTATGAGCTACAAGGTATAAAGAAAATAGGTTAGGTGAAAGGTAAGGCCAGAATTTCAGCAATTGAAGAAATATCTATGTGATCGAATAAAATAAAAGACATTGCATGGTAGGATATACGGTTATTTGGGAATCTATTTCAACAAAATTTTAGAAATATTTCCTTGTCAGCTGGGGAGGATAGGATTCTCTGCACGAAATATGTAATCTAGCAAAAGCGACCGAGCGGAACAGCATCATCAACTGGAGCTGAGAATTTAACATTTTGAGTTTATAAAACCACTTATCTGTAACTCTTGGGGTATTTCTACCAAAACGTGCTAACGCTCTAGAAAAATGAGACGTCATTTATGGAAGTTATAAGGAGAAACATACGTCAGATTAAATAAAATAATAAAAACTATAGAGAAGGCAAATGGCAACACGTCGCTCTCTAAATCCTTTACAGTGAAAAAACACTCTTTGAGAGTAAAGTTTCCTGGGACCAATGCAAATTTGGAGTAAAATTTTCAACCGACAAAGAGTCACTGTCATTCTTTTAGAGTAAGTATTAAGTGTTTATTTAAAATCCTTCCACTTTTCAGCTTTTGTCATTCTCCGAAATCACAGGACTAATCGGCATTGCTTTAAAACAAAATTGAAGCAAAATTATCTTAGTTCAAATGTAACAAAATATTTTTGTTTCATAATTGTCTACTTACTAATGACGTAAGCTTATTTTATAGAGACTGAGTGATGTAAGGCTGTACGCACGGTGGTTGTTGCTATATATAGATCATTGAACACGATCTCAAAAATATATTTCTCGTTTCGTAGTCTAACCCATTGGTAAACAATATGCCTTGTGTAATTTTACTTCATTCGCATATAAATTAACTAATTAAACAAGGTAGAGAACTATAGGCCTAGAAACAGTTAAGGAAGAAAATATTCCACATGCTTGTTGAATTCAGTACAATAAAAGGGTCATGAATGACTTTATGCAATGCAATTGGACAAATGTAACAGCGTCAATTTGGTCAATAGCTGAATTATGGCGCCTTTTCGGTATTAGAGATACAAATAAAGTCATTTCAACAATAGCGATGTAACCTTTTCAATTGAGTACTTAAAAGAATGAAAAAGGAGAGTTAAAAATTTTGTTGCACATTTATAAATGAAAGGCAACTAGTGGAATTCGCAAATTGTAACGCATGTTCTCCTTATATCAAGGAGGTGTGTCAAAGGGTGGACAAAACAAAACACTTCACCATACATACGAGTGATGACAATTGACCATTTGTAAGTGACTAAAACTTCTATTCAGAATATAAGCACTGTTTTGAAAGATGTTAGTCATCATTATCTAAATGTAATATGCGTTTTGATATTTTAACCATACTGATTTGCGAATGATGTAAAATCATCACAGTTCATTTGAACTTTTGCGCTATGATGTTTGACATACGACGGTATGCAAATACTTTGCTAATCGATTTCCTTAGTTTGAAATTCATTGGACACCGTTTGCGAAGAACTTTTTTGAGATAGTTAAACTTGTACCCCAGATTTGAACTTTGACCTCGCACCTTAGAAACCTAAGAGATAATTTTCAAATTTTGTTTTAGCGGTATCAAATCATCTTTATTAATAATAGATCATACTGTAAAGCAGATAATGTTTAATAGATCATACTGTAAAGCAGATAATGTTTAACAAAAGTTTGAGTGAATTTTGTTTGGACCCATTCCCTTAAATCTAGGGCTTTATCAACCTCTATTGCTCATGGTCAGGCATCCTAAAAATTAAATCTCATTTCGATCCGCTCAGGAGTTCGCGACACATTTTCTGCAAAAATGCAGGTAAAGTTGACATTTGTCCTATTTCTTTATTACCCTCCAATATACTCAACTTTGAAAAGCTGGAAAATGACTTTTTACATTTCGCGTGGGTTTTTCTAAAAATAAATGGACAAGTAATAGCGGGAAAAGTCAAAACATATGGAAGGGGAAAAAATAAA
The DNA here is from genome assembly GCA_037179385.1 of Holothuria scabra. NCBI lineage: Eukaryota > Metazoa > Echinodermata > Holothuroidea > Aspidochirotida > Holothuriidae > Holothuria > Holothuria scabra. The sequence goes on along the minus strand of CM074182.1, from coordinate 36,778,226 downwards.
AATAAATGTAAACAACTGCGATCTTTGAAGCATTTTGTCGTTAATTATGCATGGAACTCTATTAGACGTATATAGTGTGTTTGGGTTCGCGCTATTATTAGACTATTAGGTCCAAATTCTTGTATAACACTATGTATAAATGAGGAAAACATCTAAATTGAAATTATCGTAAACACCGAAACGAAAAACATGTTTCTAAAATCATCAAAGTAATAAAGATTCTTCTCCATAAACATTGTAAAACATTTGTTTAGCAATTAAACAGTGCTTTCTCCAAGTTTTAACACATTTTTTCGACTCTAATAATGTTTACGTAAGTTTAGAAATTCGACACGTGCGTTACGATTTCAATATATTTGCAAAGTGTGAACAGGACGGTATTTAAATAGAATAAAATATCTTAAACAGAATTTTTAAGAGTGCGGTTCCCTCTTTTGATTTGAAATGTGTTTCTGCCACCTGAAATGGATGAAATTATGGTGAATCGGTCGTCTTTAATTCCATCATCAAACAGTTCAGTGAGACACATAAGTTTTTTAATATTTTTGTACTCTTGATCTGTTTCACCAAAATTTGATATGAAATTTAGAAAGCTGAGAGTAATGCTTTTTATTAACTTTCAATTTAACTTCTTGCATATCCTTATTAAGCTTAAAAATTGAAATAGTTTGATTTCAACTTAAAGGTTTTATAATTTTCTATTACCTTTGGGATATTTGAAAAAGCCAAAAATCAAATTGGCTAAAAAATATTGCACATAATTTCTGTTGTCGACAGTCTGATCGGACAAGGGGAAAGCGTGCGTCTGTAAACTTTGAAATTTCTCAAGAGGGTAATATATCGAATACATTCATAAGAGTTTTTTTGAGAGAAGACAGGTTGTCTACTCAAAAATAATCCAACAGATTTTGATTGAATATGAACAAAGCAAACACGTATCAAAGGGATACCTAGGGGCCCCTTTCTCATGTATCTTCGGTATAACGACTTTCTTCTACGCAAACAGCCTCCTGTTTCACCCCAGGAAATGCAAAGTTAATTCGATATTGATTTTTATGGGTAAGTTAATTGTGCTTTATACGGTTTGTAGGATGTGTTAGAATCCTCGGTGATTGATTCAAGATACACGGGGAAATGAACTTTTCGAAACAAAACATATTTAAAGAAAATGTACTTTGAAATTAACTTCAAACCAACTAAACACTTTGTTATATACGATTAAGAAAGAACACTGATCATTGAAATGTGATACTTCAGGTCTGTGACAAAACTGTCGCTTGGGATTTTAAACTTTTGAATTGCTTTTAAAATCGATTTATGCTTTAGATGTTGCTCTGCCGATTTCACGGAATTATTTGTCTACCATCTAGTTTATTTTTTGCTTGCTGCTACTTTTACGTATATTTAGCAATCGATAAGCAATCGATAGAATTTTGAAATTGTGAATCAAATCCTCTACATTTTTTCGATCGAGTAAATTTTTTTGTTTTCCTGTAGCAGCCGACCCGACCATCTGGCGGAAGATGGTCATTGAACCATGAAAGCGGGTCAGGGTTAGAGTTGGGTCGAGCGTCTTAGAATATGTTCGGTTCAGTGATTTATACATTTAAGACCGTCAGGATAGAATTTGAATTTTATTCGGTTTGGAGGGGCACCCACACAAATTTGAATGATCAGATTCGAATGAAAATAATGCGATAAGAATAAGTTTACCCACACTGGATTAAATAAATGATCTGAATTACTGGCCGGGGTCGAGGTCGACACCCCTCTAATCCTTAGGATTTTAAGCGAGATTTGGAGGGCTTTTACCAACGCGTATGGCAGCGAAAACTGCAATTCTTGGACCATTTTCACGTGTTTTAACCTTTTTTATCATTACGAATGATGATCGTAATTGTGAAAATTACAAAATTTGTTCCTCATCGAATTTTATGTTGCCGACGTCACTGGACCTTGTCGCCTTCGTCATTTTGTATTTTGTTATATTTGAAAATTACATTGAAAGATAAGTAAAATTTAAAACAACAATTTATTATTGGATATTTGCCAAAGGCCAGGAATGGTACCCTGTATGCAACTGATCGTGTCATGAAAACCTCACATTATAAAGATCGTTTGCGAAAATTGTAAATCTGATCCTTCTTAAGTTGTCTTGTGCCATCTTTATTACGAATGAGAGGCTGTTTTTAGTCTTCATAATCGTTCTATATTTGCAAGAGGGAGATCCACATTTAAGAAAATAAATAAAACCACCACGAGCCAGGCCAGGAAGTGCGGTAACATGTATTGTAATGTATTAGGATTCCTTATACAACAATAATTAAATTAGGATTTTCTTTTGCCTCATGTTGTGGAAAAAATTAGTGTAAGCGATGTGTCTAGCAGGCGAGACGAAAGAAAATCTTTTCGAATAAATTTTTTCAAAGGAGACTGGGAAATTTCGGAGACTGTTTTGAATATCATTTGACGGAAGAGGTGTCAAGTAAACTAACGGAGGATTGAATAAATTTTTACTCATCCTTTTTATATCAAATATAGTCTCTTCTACCAGGAATCTTTTGTCGACAGGTTTTGACAGGAAAAATGAATCTTTGGGGAAGTGAAATGCAATCAGAAATACGGAAATAACTATCGTAATGACAAAATGATTTTAGATGCATTTCAGTAGGGATACGACTTGGCATCGCGTAACATACTGGGATAGATTTTATTAAAAAAGACTAGGTATGATTAGAAAATGAAGCAGTTTTGTTTATTATTCAAACGTGATAATTTATTTTTGTGCCACCATTGAGTAGAATAGGATTTGTTTTTAAATTTGAATTAAAAATCTTTCTGAGCAAGGCCTTCGAGTTAGGACGTATATGGGGTCGTTGAGTTTGAACTAAAGAGTAACTTGTCAGCTCACTTCCTTCGGTAATCCATCTTGCAATTCGAGTTTCCCTGAGTCTCTGGTCTTGTAAGTTTGGTAATTTAAGTTTGGTCAGTTCGGTGGTCTTTGAAGAATAGAGATCCCTTCGTGGGTCAGCGAAGGAACAATCAGGGGTCATGTATTAAGAGTTTACTTACAATTATTTTAGTTATAGGAAGTAAGCTCTTCATTTTATGTAGCGAAAACTGAACTATACTCTGCAATATAGAAGGTTTGCAATGTTACAAACTTGCATTTTGAGCACTTACGATTTATTGTTGTAGCTCTCATTTAAAGGTAAAGAGCAGTCCCCCAAACTTATTTTGAAGAAAAAGCTAAACAGCACAATTTTTGTCTTATTTCTCTTCAAGGTATCTTTCATTATATTTTACGATTTGGTTATTGCGTATTCAAGGTAAACCAAGCAGTTATTTCTACACTCTTAAAACGTTGGGTAAAATATCCGTTGGATAAAGAAGTTTATGAAATGTGTGGGTAAAACTTTGCCCAACTTTAGGGGTTAATTGGTGCACTTTTTAAACGCTGGGCAAAGTTTTTGTTGAGTAAAAGTAACTGCCTAAGTGTTGATCAATCTTTGCTCACATAATGGTTAAATTTCCCCTTCCATGCACGCGTATACTGTAATACCCAATTGACTGGTCAAAATGACGATAAGATTTTATTCTACAGTTGAGTATATTTTCCCTTTACCCACTTGTTGGGTACTTTTTTGCCAAATTGTTGGGTATATTGTTGGTTGCAGTGTTTTCACCAAACAACAGTACACTTGACCCGATTTGTTTCACAATTCTTCCCATAATCAGACATGGTACCATAATCTGAAAATTCTCTTTGGCATTTTTTATATTGGCCAAACAGCTAAACTCGTACATTATTTTAGACCATAAAATCGACCTCTATTTCCATAAAATTCTTTAAATAGTACTCCGAACTAGAACACATTTGTATGAGATTCCATGATTCGTATTTGGCGCAAGACTGCTATCCAATGAAAGGTCAGGATCTGGGATATTCTCTTTCACGTCCGAATGAGCATTTATATATTAATATTTGAAACATTTCGGCATAACAAGAAACCTGTCTCATAACCATGGTAACACTGTATGAGAGCTACGGACCAGCTAATTCGCATGACGTTAAACTGCATCCAGGTTGTGGCTTCTGTTCTATTCAGCCAGTCTACAGCAGGACCACTAGGTGTTTGCCCTTTGGAGGGCGTACTTGTCCATTTGGGACGTTAAGCTCCTTAAGGGAGCAGAACTCCTCCGGGAGTAATCGTTTTGGTTTTCGCCGCCTGGCTCTTCGCCAGAGAGTCGTGGGGACTTTTAGAAAAAAAAAAGAATTCTCACGCTGCCCTTGTGTTCATATTTATGCATTGATGAAACCTCAAGACTTCATCACATCATTTACACACATCATTTTACAGTGCCTTTTAAAAATACAGTGCCTTTTAAAAATGAGAGTTTTGGACGTTCTTATACGGAACTCAGTGACAAACCAAATAGGATATTAAGCCAGGGTTATTAAACTGGGACCGGTGGGTTGCCATAACAAGGGAGCTGCAGTGGCAGCTCCCTGCCATAACCTACAACCTAACATGTAAAGAAAGCACCAACGTTTAAGGAAAAGATGATTAACATATAACCAACATTTGGTTAATGCATTTGCCCAACAGATTAATAAAAGAAGTGCCCAACAAGTGGGTATGTTTTTAAATGCTCATTTACCAGACAGTTGGGTAATCTCCTGCCCAACAGTTGGGTTCAAACTTTACCAAATTTGGTTGGTTAAAATTTTGCCCAACTGTTTAGGTTGTTGAATAGATGCCCAGTGTTGGTCAAAAAGTTGGGCAAAATTTGCCCACTTTTTTAAGAGTGTAGTAAATTTCACATTTGAAGGGAACAAACACTGTCACATGACTCTCAACAGCCAATCATAAAACTAGACAGTCTACTACACTACTTCAATTTGGTATGACTGCTCCTGCCCTTCAAGGTGGTCTACAAACAATCCTATGGTAATTCATAGTCAAGTTTGGGTTGATGGGTATTTATAAGGTCAACAAAGGTACATGTGCCACAATTTATGGTTTAACATTGTCCATAATGGAAGGACTTGCAGTCAGATCACGACGTTCAAATTGCATAGCTGTGTAATCTGAATGAACCTCTTAGGAAATATGAGCCCAATGTTTAAATTTGTTTCGTTAACAATGCAGATATAGAATAACAAAACACCGATAATAATGTTATGATGCCTGACTATTAGTCAGCGAAGGATTCAAAAACGTATTGGGTAAACAACAGAGAAATGCTAGTCACCTTAAAACGAAAATTAGAAGTTGGGAATATCCACTAGTTTTATTTTTTTAAGAAAAAAAAACCACATGTATTATTTAAAGTTTTTGACGTGTGGTGGACGGACTCTGTCAAGCGTCAGACTGTTTGCTGAGCTTTTTCACCGTCACACACTCAATGCATTGGCTCCAACGCTACATACACATTTTGACGGTTGAAATAACATCTGTACATCACCGACAGTGTGCATTGACCGATGGTATTGCAACCGGACACGGTCCGACGTCACGTCTAATTCTCTGAATGTTGATTTTCCTGGGCATGACATCTTGATTCTGCGTGGTAGATTTATCGTTTCATAATCACGAATTAGCTTCTTGTTATGAAACTACGAAGAAATATTAAGTAATCATACAGCCCTTTAGTCGATTCGTTGTAAATTTGAATTCCTCTTTGAAAGATCTTCCGACTGAATACAAAACTTTCACTTGACCACGATTAATATATTTCCACATTTTACTGTAGGCGATGATTAGGGAAAGAACGAGCAAATGCTGAACGATGGGCGGAAGTTCCTGTTTGTTCACTTTTGTACTTTTCTTCCAGTAAATACAAATGTTATCTGATTTTAAGTTGTTTATTAGATAGTGACGGAAAAGCTGTCAAGGACAGTCGCATTTGGTAATTCCCACAATCGCTTCAGGTAGTACACCTCAAAATTACCTCGTCAAGTTTGTATAGAAAATAATCAACAGGGGCACAAACAGAAACAAATCTTGTCAAAATTTTGACTAGATTCGGTTCATAAATGAAAGGAATAGTTTTATTTTTGTAAAACTATTTCTAGTCAATTGTGAAACAAATCTTGTCAAATATTTGACAAGATTCAGGTTCGTGCCCCAATTGATCGGGCCATAAACTTTGTATGTTATTTTTCATAGAGCTATAAGAGCGAACATCCTAAAAATAAATGATTGAGACGGATTAACTGACTATCTTAAAGGTTTATTATGTAACACAAAATCCTGAAAGTACGGATGCACATTTCTTTTTTTTTTTTTCTTAACGTTATAAAATTTTCTCTTATTAAATATTCCTTGATGATGAAGGCTGTTTCAGTTTATGTAAAGTAACAATATAAACTGAATTTCCTGGAATTGATACATTAAAGAGCGATAAATCAATCTGAAATCAGATCCAATTTAAATAATTTCCTTTTCAAACTTTGGTCTAAAGATGATCACGCTATATCGACAACCCAATTTGACTCTGCATAAACTGTTCTGATTTCATTATATAAGTTGGTAAGTTCTTGGCTTTTCCAGGGGAGAAAGAGAAAAGATTTTAAGCAAACTTCACAAAAACTGGAACCTTAATTCCATCCGAAATCACTGTGTGACCATCGCTTGGGGGTATGTTACATCATCTTCGAGAGACTGTATTCGTCCTATGAGAAACAACCTAATCGCACCCGTTAGGTTACAAATACTATTTCGAATGAACATATACAAGTGTGATACGGAATATGGAGGTTTGTAACTTCTTTGTAGGCGATGTATCTTAATTTTACTACAAAACATATCCTAGGTTTGCAATCATCGAGATAAATACAGCGGGCAAAAATCACCTTTATCCCTCCCGGTAAACTCAAGTTTTTTCTCCTACTCAAATATTAACTGATTTAGTGTATTTCGAGCATATTTCCAACCTTTCGTTATAAAAACGACGTTCAAAACATAGTATATTGTAACCATCGAGGTTTTAACATGTTTATAACTAACACTGACGGTTTTAAGAGTGATAAAGCGAAGGACAGTCATCGAGCAACCTTAGTTCACACTAATAAGGTACCAAACCGCATTAAACGGACCAGGGTTAAAGGCAAATCGAAACTATGCAAGCTACCACATGACATTACTCTTTTATTTTACGTAAAGAAACTTGTAAAGTTGGTTATACATTCAGAACCCTTGATAAGACATTGGATACCCAGTGAAGCATTTGGAGTACATATGTCTGCAATGTGTGAACAATGAGGACAATAAACTAGTGTTTTCTTATAAAATTTTCCTCATGAAAAGGAGAAATTATGAAATTGCCTTGACTTACATATATCTCCGTTTGGATTAAAAAATTAAAAGTGTTGTTTTCAACAATTTTCAGTAGGTATTGCAGGGACCTCCATCCCCATTATACCGTTGTAATTTATTGAAAAAAAAGTACATTTGTATGACCTCTGGAGAGGAGTTACCGATCTCAAAAAGGGAATTTAGGAGTATCCGTAAGCAAAAGTTGAAGCTTAAGTTGAAGTATATCGATAAGTTATTTTTTTTTTAAATTGATCCCACCCCTACCCATTCCTACGACATTATACCTGTCCCTTTGAAGGTTTTATAGGAAGTAGTAACTGGCCTTACCTTAGAACCAAATAATAGAGCTAGTACTATTGTTGTTGTGAGCTGACTATACAGAAACCAAATCAGATATAAGACGTCGGGATTTGCGAGATCTTGCAGGAAGAAACTGCGTGGAAGAAAATTCAGTGTTTAAATAAGTAAACAATATCTCAGTTTTATTGATGCACGTATCATTCTCACACAATAAAATCATTCATTCAAATGACAATATGAATTACAAAGATAGCTTTCTAGGAAATACCATGCAACTCTGATAAATATGTGTTACCAATGGACCTTTTTACATATACTGCAGCCGCCAGTGACAATTATTTTGTAACTTGAGTTGTCGCAAGAGGTTTTTCATTGGTTGTATTTCACGGGAAGATAATAAATTACAAACGACTTTTATGCAGGGTTTGTTTAGCGATGAAATTTTATCGTGATTTCAAATATCACATGTAGGGTGTTTCTTTGTATTCATGAGCAGAAGGGAGAACGAAGGTTGCAATCTATGAGGAGGAAAAAGGATTTGATTGGCGACTATAAGATAGTCGATTGACTTTGCATTTAGGCATCCGGCAATACCGCCATGTAGCTTTTGATTAAATATTTAAATGACGCTAACATATGCAACATCATATACCGCCCAAGAGAAACCCCTGTTACCTTGTTCATTTCATTTACAGCTTTCAGTAAGGAGTCATTTCGTTCATTATTTATATACTTGTTTAATCCTCTGGGTTCATGTTCTATTTTTTCAGGCCTAAACCCTACGGAACAGTCACAGTTCTTCCCACATAACAAACTATTTGCCAGAGCCCATGGCGTGTAGGTCTCATTTTATCACACTACATTTGATAAACAAATAGCTTCACGATACAAATGCACAGGATGATATTAACAGCTTCAGGACTTAATGAAAGCGCTTGGGCCTCATGAAAATTTGGGTCGTTTTGTTGATCAACCCATAGAGTCAAGATTAAATTTTCCTGTAGAAACAAACCACAGCGGTAAAAGTCAGGGTCTTTTTCGTATTTGGAAGTAAAGCTGCTTGGTGATGAACCGTGATTACACGTGGTGTAGTAATGCGGTTTGTGCAGTCTACAAATAAGCTTTGAAAGTGCATTGAACGGCTCATGCACGTATAATTCTTTTGTGGCAAACATAATCGCAACCACTCTACAAGATGAGCTCCGGAAAGAGCCAAAGAAGTTTTTAATTTGAATGTTAACAAAAAGAGCAGACACATTTATCCGGCAAGACATTACATTACCACTTAAACTCTTCACATCAATTTATCAACTCAAGTATCTACCGCATGTTTTTCTTGGGGAAATTGTTACTGTAAAAACTGAATTAATAGAATTCATTAACTGGGAAATTTAGTACTTTGGCTGGGTCACAAGGTCAATTAAATCATTGGACCATTACGTCATAGAAATAGCTGGCTCAATGGTTGAACCTTAGCGTTTTCATCGCCCGTGTGCTCATGCGTAGCTTAATCGGCGGATGCTCCATCGTCTTCACTGAATCAATCTTCACAGCTGTTGCGAATGTTAGTGGGGCCTTTTATCTTTGGAAAAGTCAATGATCTAACCCACATTAAAGAATTCCCAAAAAGTCATTAGCAAATAAAAAAGACGGGACAATGATAAATATAGTTCCTTGCTTGATGTGAAAAAACCGAATTAAAACGTTCTCATAGTGCGCGAAACGAAATTGACTAAATGAGTCTTTTCGAACACTGTTTTTTTACTTACCTGTATAAACCTTACGTGAAGTTCACATTTGATGCTGACAAGCAATATTTGCGATATTGCATTTGTACGTTACAGTTTATAATAATTATTTGCAAACTTCATATTGTTTGATTTTTTGATGTTGGCAGTTTTCACGTCAGAGTTGAGATGTGCTTAATTTTATTGAGATTAGTCAATTAAGATTTTGTTCAGCTGGCACTTTAGAAATTGTTCCTATAAAAACATGCCCAGGTTGGTGTACAAAGCAAGCAAACTTTACACAGAATGCGTGAGATTTTTTTTACCATCGAGCAATTTCTTTACTATACAACAGTCTGTTACGTGCCATGCATAACCAAGTGAATCCTTCTTGTGTCCCATCTAGATCAAGAAAAGCCGTGTTGACTAAACTGCGGCATTAATTGCAGTTGCAATCACAAAGTGTGCAAAACGTGAGCCTGGGAACGTCCGATCGCATATTTTTACAATTAAAACCGTGGCAGAAATTGAGCTACGTTTTAAGTAAAAAAGAAGAAGGTTTCTTTGTTGCGGAATGGGCCGAACGTTTTAATCTACCTGCCTGGCAAAATTTTGAAAGGGTCAGGCGGAACGGTATAATCTCCATTTAAATTTTAAATATAACACCAGCCTTAAGGGCAACTTTATGTTATAACTTAGGCGGGAAACGGGAGAACTAAAAAACAAAAGGGGGGAGGGGAATTCTTTTGTCCGTTGGCAGTAAAAAGTTCTGCTATATCATCTAGACTCACCCCGACCCTCTTATTCTTGCGACACCCTGGTACATTAGCGATTTTAGCAACAAGTTGATCTCTTTTTTATCCAAAGGAAACTCTTCGATAGCTTTTTGATTGACATTCTTCTTGTTAGCGCAAAGGATGTAATCGGGTAATTAAGCGCCACAATATGATGGCAAACTGTGTTGCTCCCTATTGGGATCGGTGTTTTCGAATATTTTGAACTGGTCACTTCGACTTCACATTGTTCCATCATGTTAAAAGAATGATTCTTTTACATCAACTCCTAAGAAAACGTAAACCTCCAGTTTAATGACTATAGAGACCAGTTGCATCCACTTTGATAAAACATGAAAAACAGGTTTTTAAATTTTTAAATGAAAAAAAAAAAGGAACAAAATAAGTTTGATCCTTTGTCAATTCACAAACAATCTTAACAGGGTGTTGATCACTCCATCTCTATATACCTACATTAAATTTTACAAAATATTTTAAGGTAAAAAATTCTAATGGCAGAGTGCCCTCCCTTGTTGATGACATAATCCAGTTTCGTCGGGGAGCATTCTACGCACGATAAAAGGTGCGGGCCTAATAAACTTATAGTCACCGGGACGATCTTCTCTATTTTGCTTACTAAAAGGCCAGATTCTTCAAGGAAACTAAAAAATTCCGAAAAATTCCTTACAAAATCGGACGAGAGGTTGTTCATGTGCATGCAGTGCCCAATGGTCTGCCATCTAGCCTGCCTTGACACCCGAATTCTGGCAACGGTAATGAAAATCAGCCATGTTTTCAGCTACACCTAATGATGAACAGTTAGTTTGAGAATGTCTCTGCACAAGTCTGACTGAAAATTCATGTGAAGCCCCCTTGTAACGTGAAATATTTTCAATACGTTTGAAGTAGAAATCATTTTCTTCAGTTCAGGCAGCCACGTAGAAAATTTCATCTTTTTCAGTGGACCTTGTAATTGAATTCAACGAATTAAATTCTTAACAGAGTCAAAAACAGTATGTTTTCAAATCCATTGCTTAGTTCCTCCGAGGCAAGACCATTACCTGTAATTGTAGCAGTACTTTTCATCTGGTGATTTTCTGATCACTTAGCAAGTTGAGTTTTTTCTATTGAAGGGAAAATTTTATTTCAAAGGAAGGTTCAAAATAACGACTGCTTCATTTCTAGTTATAAGTCTGGGAAATGTCATTTTCCTGTCTGAGGGGTCAGATTTTTTTAGCAATTTTCTGTTCGCTTCGCGCCAACGGTGGCGTACGGTGGCACTCCGCTTGGAAAGTGTTTTGGTCGAACAGATTGCTGAACAGAAAAACGCATGCCTGCAAACTATTCTTCTCTTTGGGGTTAGTATTATGAAGTGAGAATCTTATTGTGAAAAAAAGCTGAAAATAATGACTGCTTTGTTTTTAGTTACGAGCTCGAGAAATGTCATTTCCTTCTGTCTCGGGGTTCTCAATTTTCAAAATTTTTTATGTGCGCTCCACTTAGATAGACTTTCGAGCAGGATAACATTTTTCGGACAAAAAAGACAATTCTGCCCCCTCCCACACTGAAACGTTCCCGTACGCCTATGCCAATACATGAAAGATAAAACTATAAACATATGGCAAGCAAAACTTTTTCCGCGGGAAAATATTCCAATATGGCCCGAGGGCCTTAATCTGCATGATGATATTCGGTTAACCCCAACAAACTACAAATCACCCCTACTTAATTTTTCTATAAGAAGGAAAGATTCTTCCATAAAACCCCCAAATTTGTCACTAAATTACAATTTTCTCCAGTATAATCTTCAGTTTGTTTAAAGTGGCAAAATTTTCCAATTTCGATGGATAGTCCATACAGCACATAATCAAAGCCAATTCTTAATTTATAATTCATTAATTAATAACCCCAACATTCTACCTAATTTTGCTCTTGAAAGGCATATAACTTAATAAAAACCCCATTTTTGTCGTTATAATCTTACCGAAAAACCAATTTTCTTTCATTAAATTCCAAAATTTTTCCTGTAAAATAAGCTCCTATAATTTTCAAACCTTCTTTCAAAAAAGGGAAAAACTTTTTGAGCGAGCTAATAGTCTCATCTTGAAGCCTTAGTACGTAAGCCTAGTACGATTAAATATGTATCCTCAAAAGAATTTCAGCTGTCGCCTATATAAAGTTTTTGATTTTGCCCATATGAAGGACAAGTTCTTCAATAAGCACCCTAGCTTTTTAATGATCTTTACAAAAGCCAAATTTCTTTCAAAAAATTTTAACTTTTCCTTCAAAATAAACTCCACATTTTTAGTATTTCTTTAAAAGAAAGCCGAAAATTTCGGCGCGCTGCGCGCGCCTCAAATTCTACAAAATCACGTCTCACCGGGACTAACTCATCTCTTTTGTCGGGGCTTTGAAAAGCTGGTCCCTCTGTCGGGGAGCTTGGCCCCCTGTCGGGCAAATCCTCGCGCCACCCCTAAATTTTCGACATGTCAACAGTATTATGGTCAAGCGATCTCGTAGACTATTTTTAACTTAACATGTCGTGTCCGCTGTTCTGCATTATTTTCAGGTCTTTGCTTCTCCGAACAAGTAAACAGCCTATACATGGCCATGAAAGTAACACATGTTAAAATTTAGTAATTTCTTTTGTTTGAAAATGACAAATTGATGAAAGTGTGGATACAAGTCTAAAATATTTGGGAGTTGAAATTTTGTTCATGCTGAGCCCCATTTCTACCATTTTTATCAAAATTTCTTTTATGTTGTAACAGGCACGTGCAAAGTGATTTGATGACATGATAAAGAGGTACTGACGTCACAGCTGCTGGGTTTCGTTGGAATAAAACTGAATTGCACTTTTTTCTGATAAGTCTGTAAATGTAATTCATAAAATCCAGGAGCACACCTACCATCTATCATTTTCAAACACATCAATGAAGTCTACAATCGATTGATAAATCTCTGTGTGGTAATTGACAATGTTATGACGATATTTACTCAATCACTAGTACCCTTCCTAACTTACAAGAACCAATTTTACAACATGACACGTCCGTAAAAAGAAATCTTTGGACAGGAAATCTCAGTTGTCTTCAAATCGCTCTCATGTGGTAACGTCACAACCCCTTTAAAATCAATCATCTCACCTCAAACAGCTCCAATTCTCCTTACCTACTTACTTAAGCCCCTCCCACAACTTTCTGAAATTCATCCTTTTTAAGACACAATCTCAGTTTAGTGCCTCAGGGTAAGAGTATAAGAACCCGATGTATAATAAAACACTCTCAGCACAATATTTATTGGGTAATATGTAGTATAGTATTCTACATTTATAATTTGCTGTCAATCAAAGAGTTAGTTAGTTAGGTGGAGTTTTTTTTTTGCCCAGTTTCTAATCAATTGGTTCATGGCCTTCCTTCCAGTCTGGGCTCACTGACTTGTTTTCCCTACTCCATTGTTTATGATGAGCACCAAACACAAAGGTTCCATTTCCGTATTTCACGGCTAGGAGTCGAACATCCGACCTCACGACTGCAAGTTTGATGCCCCAACCCCTGGCACTGGACCACGGTCAATCAAAGAGCTGTACCAATTGAGTATTCCCGTGGAATACTTTAAAAATTGTAGTTTGGGGTGAGAGTTGACTGCCTTTAAGTACTGAGACCCCTTGAATCATCAAAAGAGCATCAACATACCGAGGTTGTAAGCGTATATAGTTAAATTGGCAGAAGGGGTTGGCTAAATTGTTTTTATGTGGCCTATATGTTTTCACAGCATAGAAAGCCACAAATGAAGGCAAATTTATATCAATGCAAAGTTAGCCAGAACATGCGCACGATTGCATCTATCGGGTACACCGTAAATTTACTAAACGCGTCTGAGAAGTCTTAGTAGTGCCAGCAGCATATACTTTACTGTTCAATCGCCAAAATGACGTTCAATAATCTACTTGTTAATTACTAAACTTGAGGCATCTAATGTCACTTCCACATTTCGTAAACGTCTTACATGCAAAGGTTGCAAAACGGAGAGCTGCTATACAGATGAGATACACGCAAACAAGGCCATACGCAGACGAGCAGTGCCGTAAGTGGCCTTACTAGGTTCCTCGGGCTAAGTTAGTATAGGGGAAATTTTTGAGAGTTTTACCTTAAACTCTAAGGCTGGCTTGAAAGATTTCATGCTAAAAGAGGACACCTCGCGGTAAAATCTACCACAAAATTGGACTGAAACTATACTTTCAACTCAACCCGAATCTTCAGAATGATCAAACTGAAGCACAATTTTTAAGTGGCAACTTTGCAAACGAACCCTGAATTGAGTAGGCATGAAGAGACACTTTTTTGTAGTGTAACTCGTCTCACCCTATGACTCGCTTCAGAGTAAAGTCGATCTGCCGTCAGTCCGATCATGGTCCTAATAGAGGAGCTCCATGGTGCGACTTAGTCCATTCGAATAAAGGATACGCATCACTCTACTATTTTTCAGTTAACTAAGTGCGTGCTCTTTATCCAGAGTGTAACATAGAACTATTCTACTGCTACTAGTTAAATGTTTGCCAACATTTGTAAACATCCCAGAGGTTCTGAGTCACTACACCCAAGTTCCTCACTAAGGATCTCAAATGTGTGTGGCCGCTACCCTTTAAAATTTACAATATAAAACCTAAAGCCAATGGGAGTATTTCCAAAATTATTGGCTGGCATGGAGGGAAAAACGTGTCCCCTAGGTTTGACGCAAATGGATATGAACAGAGTGAACAATAACCCCTGAACAAAAGATTCACCTTCAAATTTTCCATTGGCCTTACACATGCTTATATTTTGAAAATGGTTAAGGATCAATTTACTTTTAATTAGCCTATTTAATTTCTAACGTTAGTTATAGAAACAGGACAATGAAACTGGGCAGTAATTTCTAATGAAATAGATGAGATATCATCTTCGTGTGCTGATCCCCAAAGCAATATCAAACCTTTCAAGAAAATACCCGCCAAGCCTCGCGCTCCACTTTGCAAAACTGCTAACAAAATATCCGATCTAGCTGTCTATATAAAGATATATAACCACACAATTTGAACATTCCATCAAGTTGTTAATTACTGTGGTAATGCGATTGTCAGGTTTGCTATAAATTGTTTTATCCACATTGTGAATGCAGTTCAAGGAATTCGTAGGCACGGGAAACTCACACTTGTTCTCAACATTTCTTTTAATCAAGATGAATTATATTCTCCCCTCGGGATATCAGCCAATGGAAAATTGGCAAATGGAAAAGACGGGTATTTAAATGATAAACTGGTAGGAGGAATGTGATACATCAATCAGTTGGCTGTTTGTGAACAACCAAATACATTTGGCATTATGAGTTTTGAATGATCGAACTAGTGCAACTTTACTGACATTCATTCCCAATTTATTTTTAAACAATATGATAATAATGACAGGTAGTCTCAAAATCTACCGTAAATTTTATATAAAAACTTGCGAACATTTTTAAGTGTTGTATAAGTTGAAGTTTTACGAAAAACTTTATTCCGAGGCAATGGATGTTTGTTTTTACAGTGGTGCAGGTTGATGTAATGAGTTAAGTCTTATCCACATAGTAGCAAGGGCATAATCCATATGCTGGCAGTCGTGAGACTGTCAGCTTACTTGGGAAGGACTGATTGTAAGCTGACTTGGGAAGGAAGATTTGGAAATGAAATTGGGCAGATGCAATATCGAGAAACAAGCGCTACATGCAACGTGTAAATTTTCCCTTTAAGTACTATAATGTATGCGGCAGACGCGATACAGACAGACTCCAAACACACAAATGTTAATCAAACTTGATTGAAGAAATACTTTGTGCATGTTTATAGAACTGGGGAAAAGGTCATGAATATTCAGCTTTTACGACATAATGAAACAGTCAAAAACCTAATCTATACATGGATAAACAAAACGGCGGTTGTCATCAGCGTACTTACATGGCTATTGTATGGAAGAGCGTGATTAATGTTTCGTTGTAAATAGCCCAGCTGATAAATCGACTTTCGTTGAATTCCGACGGAGCTTTTCTCACAACATAGCAGAGTCTCACGCCCCAGAGTAGTAGAAGTAACTCAGCTGAAAAATTGAAAAGTAGACAGATGGATAAATAAAGACCTAAAAATAATAACTCTGAAAAGTTTCATCCGTTGAAATTTTTCGGATTCGGTTTCCTCATTTTACTGTGTCCACAAAATGACTAGCATACTTCGCTATAAGTGGTAATTCGCGAGATATATGGATTATGAAAAAATGTCGTGCTTGATTCGGACAATAATGGAAGGTGATATACTACCAATATATACAATCAATCTTAAAAATGAATCTGACCGGCTAAATCAGCCATGCTTGGGGTCCATCATTAAATTCTACTAAATTGTATTTTCTACATGCGATTCAGTGAAATTAGGGATACTTTTATTGTGCAAACATCCAAGATACAGGAAACCAAATGTCTATAGAAAGATGGGAGCTTGAAAGACGACTTAAGCAGACCATTCTTCCTTGACTGGTCGGATTCGTCTGTAAGGAGTCAATGAAAAATTGTACGTGCCTGGAATGTGATTAGTAATAGATGTCTTCAAAAGTATCGCAGAGGCAACTGATCTCGCTTCTCTATTCCCTCCCCAGGTCCCAAGAAGCAACTATAATACGCCATTTGTGCCCCAGGGAAACCTCGTAAGACGCTGTTTTGGTCTTGTACTTTGATTTTTCGAGATTTTCTGCAGTTCCGAAGAGGTTTGATGTAATCCATCATAATTTATACATCATCGATTTCTTATCGATTATGGGTTAATAATCCATGGCAGATGCGGTTCATTTTTATTTCAAACCTCTTTCTGCATAACGTATGGGTCATTTATGATGGCACCGTATTCTTGCTCGCCTAATTCTGTCCTTCACACGCTAATTACGATTTTGAAACGTCCGTGAATTTGAACAACTGTCATCTGCGTAACTGACCCTTCGTACAGGAGAAGAAGCTTCAACATCGGCAAGGGTTATGGTTTATTTAATTTTATTTCATTGATTTTTTGAAACAGAAGGATATCCCTTCGTAATGGCATTTTTAATCGCCTTGAAGGGGTAATCTTTAAGTCGTTAATGGTTGCATGTCTTTCGAGACGCCACGTTTTAGATCGAAGTCCTTGGAGTGTCCGCCTCGCTAAGAATGTTCAAAAAAGATGCGTGTCTTAAATTATTTTCCCATTGATAGACCAGCTGTCGGTCAGGTTGTTTTCAAAGACTGAAGAAAAAATTAAAGGTTATGGGTAAAATTTAAACTCTATCCATGCCTTTGGTTAAATTAAATGGAATGTGAGGACATCCTACACAGAATACTAAATTACCAAACCGGCTATTGTACTTTTAAGTTTGTAAGCAAACCTGTCCTATTTGAGTCGTTTAGCCTTAGCCTTGCAGCGCTCCTTCAATGTGACAGAGACCTAATAGGAAAATTTTAATACAACCTTTTTAACCTTGATGTCAAAAATGAGCGTTTTTCGTAAAATTAAGACCTCGTTTTAAATCTATTCTATTATTTATCGATTTTACAACAAGAGACACATTACCTTCTCACAAAACCTATAATCTGCCAAACCTTTTTGCAGTTTTAATCATCTAAATTATGATTTAAGTTTTATTCGTTTCTAATTTCAAGGCATTGCGTGTGGCGGCATTCTTTCGTGACCTAATCACAATCCGTATGTGACTTCTGCAATTTGATTCAAGTTCATAACTTGACGAATGTATTCATCAGTTGTGAGAAAGAGGACTGGTTTTGAATTATTTTTCAAATTTTGAGACAGGTTTTTATTCACCTAGATTTACTTCTCAAGGTAGGAGCTGTCTGGCGCTGCTAAAAATGGTAACTTAGAAAGTGGCTGAAAAATTGATGGAGCTGGATCTTATGTTTTATTGAAGGTGTCACGTTTAAAGTCATTAAATATTTGCATGCCAGATCGTACCCGCGAGTCCTTGTTAACGCAGTCATTCGTCACTCCAAACTACAATTTCAACAAGAGTCTACCAAAATTCTTATATAGCAAAGCCAACGCTTTGAGCTAATCAATCCAGAGTTGCTCATATTGCACATCATGCACTGAGATTGTTCTGTTTACACATTGGACCGAGCATGCTCGTGTATGATGTGAGAAACAATGAGAGAACATTTGTTTTGAAATACAATTCGTAAGCAGAGTGCGACAAGGTCCATGGATGAGCAAATGCAAAAATGCAACGTGCTCTCTTTGCAAAAATGCAGTGTGGTCTCCGATCATTTACAATGTGCTAATTTTCAGTTAAGTAGAATGTTGATGGCAAACGAAGCTCAAAATAACGACTTAAAAGAATCCATTTACAAAGCAGGAAAATACAATTTCACGCTTTCTGAGCGTAGTCACAATTTTCACAAATTTTCTATACCCTCCGCGCCAACTGACGGTGACGTTCCGCTTAGAAAGTAGACTGCAACAACTTGTAAGCATCTAGTTTTCAATTGCCATTAGTAGGGGCAGAAGGATATACATGCTTGTGAATTAAAGTTAAAAAAGGTTTGCACAATTTTTTGGTAAATTTAATCTGGTTATTTTTCATCATTATTTAATTGACTTTCGTATAAAGTGACCATTTTATTGCAAAGAAAAGCTCCAAATAACGACTACGTAGATTCCATACTAACAGGCCTGCACAGCGCCCTGAGAGGTCGCAAGGTTTCAGTATTTTCTGTGTGATACGTGCCAACTGAGGGTGGTGATCCGCTTCGATAACGAGATGATCGCTGCAGAAATGAAGCAACCCAACAAAATTGTGAAGTCCTCGTTCATTTTCCTATGAACAAAATCCTGGTTACGCCACTCTTAGTGACTGATTGCCTTTGAACTGAAGTTTAAGACAAAAGAAAATCATTTTACAAGGCTGAGGCACCCCTCATTTTTTTAAAACTTTATTTACCAACTCTCGACATCCTAAATAAGTTTGAAGTCCTCTTCCAAATGTTGACATAATTGACAACAAATAAAAACTACCCTTGAAGATATAGAGATTTCAAGTTACCTCCAATTTCAGGTTTATATATGGGTAATGACTTTTAAGGGCATAAGAGCATAATGAGTTCCTTATTGAAATGGCAACCAATGATTACAAGCCGCTCTGCTGCAGCCAGAGAAACGCTGTATGAAGACGTAACCGGATGATTTTAATTTATCTGAGTTACCAGGCATTCCCAGTATTAGACGGCTATCATTCAGTCGGTAACATATAAGACAGTTATGGAAAGTTTGTCTCAGTTTTTAATATAAGTGCACAATTATTAACCTGCATTTCCTTTCTAACAACTCCTTGTTCAAAGAGAAATGTAATTGAGTAGTTAAGAACCATGAAATTATTGTTTAGAAGGGATGGGAAAGCAGGAAATTCTTCATCTTAATTATAGCAGTAGTTGTTACTATTTGCCTGTTTCTAGGCCTCATAGTAACAATGTCTAAAATTTACAGTGAATTTCATTGGCAGGCCACGTTGTGCCAAGATAACCAGCAAAGATTCAAGACAGCATTTTATGACAGTTGTGAGCCAATGCTATGGCTAAGCTGATAATCTACTTATTTACTAAAATAAGGTACTACGCCTCAACTTAAAACCACGTGTTTTATTTTTTTTATCTAGTTGAGTGGCACTGGAATTGTTCTTTTCTTCTTCATTGTTTTTTGGGGGTGCATCTCGTACAGCGGCAGTTGGTTCCAGATTGAAAGTCTTTGGTGCGACTCGAGCTTTGAAATCGAACCCCTGTCTCCCCCGCTTTGGATAGGAAACGGTAAGAACCTTCCAGATAACGTTAAGCCGTTTTGAACTTAAAATCACTCCTCGTACACCACGCGAAATTATAAACATGACTCTAGCTATTTTCAAGTGCAATGGTCAGGCTCACGTAAATGCCTCTTTCAGTCAATTTAACGAAAGGTTTACGCCGCTAATGTTCATATTTAATGTTCGCATCAGACAGTTAGGATAATTAGTTAAGGGCACCACAGGAGGGACTCTGTAATCAAATCGTGGGGCAGTCATGTATTTCAAATTGATCCAGACAAATTTTTCGACGAGGACATATGAAGGTCATTGCAGGTGATCAGATCATAAACTCATACGAAGAGTGAAGTTCTACAACGAGAAAAGTGTTTAGAAAAGAAATTCATCACGCAAAGGGGCGGGTAACAGCATGAAGGAGCTGTACGCAATGTGTTTTGAAAGAACTTGTAGTTGTGCACAGAACTGGTTCTTTTGGAGGACTTATCGAACAAACAAGGTCATGTTGTAGCCATTTTGTCTATTTTAAGCTAAGTTTGTACTCTAAAAAAAAATTTGTACGGTAAAATTGAGAAAAGCGCAAATGCGTGAGTTATCTTCACTCGTGATTACTACCTTGCACTACCTTGAGCAGACAAGTTTCTATACTGCCATTAAGTATATTTTCTTCGTTAGGGAGAATTCTGATCGTTTTTAAATAGGGAAATCTCCCAGACTGACAGGTCCTACTGAAATGAACATTTTTGAATTACTAGTGAGTGCACATTAAACACTTATTTTGGCTTGTCAATCATCAGTTATCTTGAGGAATTGTATAAAAATCTTCAGTTCACTTTCTTTCACATTATAGCACCCTGAATTGCCTATGGGTACGTTACATTCTCCTCATATATCTTATGAGGTAGCCTACAACTACTGAGAGGCAAGGGTTATGAAATACGAGACTTTCGCTAGTACTTGTGACTGAGGAAGTCGTAAGTTCTCACTATTGATAGAACTGTAGGAACGTAAGCCTACTTCCTGAAAATAGTTTGTGTATTTTTTTTCTACAAATTAGTTTGGAATAAGATTGTCATATGGGACGGTTCTTGCGAAATGTTTGCATGTCGTGATGTTATTGACACTCAAGTTTGAAACTGTAAAAAATAATATTGACATTGCGTACCCTAAATAACTTTCTACTGAGGTAAACACCAGATATTATTGGTAAAACTTACAACACATTTTACAGGTGTTTCGTGCCTGCTTATTATTCCAAACCTCACTTTCATTTTGTCGTATTGTAGTGTAAGCTGTCGACTATCCAACCACAACGTCGGTCTATAACACAACAATACATGCTAAACTGGGCAGATTGTCAACAAAAGTCACTCTGCTTTATGACTCCACATGCTGTAGCCAAGGTACCTGTGGCTGAATCCTTTGAGACGATGCGCACTGTTTAACAAGAAATTTTGCATGGGGTTGCATGCATTCTTGCACTCTTATCAAACAGGTTAGTTTTTGTCCAACGTGAAGAATCCTATAGCTTTTTCGAGAATTACGTGAAGAGATTTCTTAAGGACAAAGGTTCTGCCTGGAACCCTTTATCACTTTTGTTCTCCAAGGAAGAAACATATAGAACCCTCTTTTTGCTTAGAGTGTAGTATCAAATTGTATATCAAATTGACTGATTCAGACCTAACTGATTTAAAAAGGAAAAAAAGTGGACATTTAAACTTGACCAATTTTTTCTCGTATATCAAACATACGTTTGAAAATATCTTATTAAACATATCGTATAATGCAAAGGGAATTCTCCCTCTAGAATGTATATAGTTACTAATGCATTGTAGTCTATCATGGACACAAATATAACAAATTTAAAAATTGTAAAGATTGTATGTCAAATTCCTTTATGAGCTGTGAAATACACACCTAGAGGCGGTGGGAAAATACAGGGTTGGGGAGATTACAATCCCTCCACCGTTTGACAACGGTGTTTTCAACACAATTTACCTCCCAGCTTTCATGTCCACCTCCGAAAAAGTAGTTCACATGCTATATTGGAAACAGTGAAAATCAACAGCAAGCCTTAGTCCCGTAGACCTTCTCATGATCCATTAGGCAAAACCTTCGACAGTGAATGACAGTAGCCTATGTACCGTCCATGGTACATTCTAAGTAAGAGAAGTTTTGAACTTTGAGTAAATCAAAGTAATGTGAACCTAGAAAAGGAAGGATCACTGCAGTTGGTTGAAGCAACCCCACGCCTTTCAAGAAATCCATCCAATATTCAGCGGTATGGTTTTACTAGGAGTTTCACATATTGTTTAGCAATTGCAATACTGTACAACAGTGGTTCTAACAATTGTCTTCAAAATGAAGTTTTGTTGGGAAAATGGTGGTTCAAGGCCACCGTATATTCATTTTCTGCAACCGACAAGAGCTTGGCAATCTGTTGATTAAAATGACATCTTGATTTAGAATAAACATTTCAAGGCCTTCCTTTTATATCTCTTTTCATCATTTCTATCCGCGATTTTGACACTCTCCAAGAATGCGAACAGGTTTGTTGCTCAAGAGGGACAGCTTCCCATTATTTGAGAAACTGCAGAGAAGTATCCTATCAAGTTTTGGCTTTTATCGCAGGGCTCATTCTACTTTGAACAGATTTAGTGAAAACAAACAGACAGCCTGCATTTTTTCCAATTCTTCCTTTTATGAATTTTATGTTCCCCGTATGCCTGCATCTTGCTTATTTCTCACACATTAGTCGGCCGACATATTTCGCCCCTAGGCAAAAATCTATAACATTGATTTTTTACCTCCCCTCCTGGACTCCAAATTTTGTTTAGCTTTGGCGTAGATCCCATTATGGTGGATTCTGTTTTTGTAACTCCAAACGTCGCTTTTCTAAAGCATTCTACTCCCCGGATAGTTAAAGACGTTACCATGGCCTCTGAGAGACTGCATCCTGTTAGTTTAAGGATATAAATTTTGGGATAAATTTCTGTTATAAAAGTTAGGAGCACTCAAAGCAGAAGATATACGATTTCTATACCTTAACATGTTTTTTCGAAGAAGACCACCATAGGTTGCATCGCGTTTAGAAAGACAAAAAAGTAGGTCAGTGGCCAAAACATTTGAAATAACTCTGATGAGAAGGGTCTTTTTCTTCTCGAGTGAAAATTTCATATCATGGAAATTACGAATAGTGTAATGTATTGTTGCATAAAGTTTTGAAAAAATATTTTTTTTTTGAGAGGCAAGGTTTACTCTACTGTGGGTAGTTCTCGGAATTGCCTTTATGGATACCTCGAGAACAGATCGTCAGATCGTCAGATATCGGGAACAGTGATTTACTCAAAAATGTAATATGATGTGTGTTACTGAGAAATTATTGAAGTTACCAGCTTCGCATTGTCCAAAAAACTAAAGGAGTGTTGTAAATGTTGTCTAAAATATCCAGGGGCCCATTCCACAAAGAGTTACGCACAATCTTAAGTTTGATTCCCCATACTTAAGTCAACAGTAAATCATACTTAAGATTGTGCGTAACTCTTTGTGGAACGGGCCCCAGGTGTGTCTTAAGTGCAACTAATGCATTATGATGTTTCCTTTACAAAGGGGAAAATGATTTTTGCTAAACGTGACAATCAAGATGAAGTGCGAAACTCAGAAATCCACGCAAATGACGTACATAAAACCACTTTCAATAAATAAGTTGCAACCAAAACGAAAATGAAAATTCTGTTACACCTCATATTTTATTTCCTGGATATGGCTCCACAATTGGAATGTCACAAGTTGGTACCCTTATTTTATGGAACCACCCTGGTGCACTTTTGGTGAAGAACCTAGTTCATGGTTCAAGTTTATTCACCTTATACTCTATTACCTGACAAACTTATCGCTGTTTTAAACTTTTTAATTTCTTATTCTCTTTAAGATTGTCACATTACTTTGTTCTCTTCTACATCCGTACAGATGGGGTTCCTTCTAAAGCCAAGACTTTTTCTGTGAAGTGTTTATGAGCTGACTTTTGTTTTATATTGAGCTGTTGAAACTATCCCGTTGAATAATTACTCGCTTAATGTAATTTATTTAATTGACTTATAATTTACCTCAATGAATAACCTTTGTTATGTAAGGTGCTTAAAGAGAAAAAGCTCTATAAGTTAATGTAACTTCTCCAGTATGCTGACGACACTACTTTTATACTTGATGGCAGTCGTGAATCTCTTGATGAGACCCTTCAAATTCTTAACTTGTTTGAAAGAGCATCCGGTTTAACTATCAACACTTCTAAGTCAATTCTTTTCCCTCTCGGTACTTTCATCCAGAGACCCCCTGAATTTGTTCACTTATACACCCTTAAATTCTCTTCTGGTCCAGTTAAAATGTTAGGCATCACTTTTAATCATAATGGCAACGATCTCTTCAGGCTAAATTTCACTCCAAAGTTATCTAGACTTAAAAGTTGTCTTCGAGTTTGGTCTACAAGAGACCTAACCCCGGCCGGCCGTACTCTTTTGGTCAAAACTTTTGGATTATCACAATTAGTTTATCTTTTTATAACTCTTCCCGACCCACCTCCCTCTTTTATCAAGGATGTTGAGAAAGTTTTATATGATTTTATCTGGGCGGGTAACCAAGATAAAGTTAAAAGGAGTTGCATTATCAATAATTTCAATAAAGGGGGCCTGAAGGTAGTTCATATTCCAAGTTTTATAAAAAGTTTAAAATGTACGTGGGTTAAGCGGTATTGTGATAATAGTGAGGGAGTTTGGAAAGTGTTCTTTGATGAAAGTTTGTCTGCTGTGGGAAGAAAGCTTATTTTTCAATGTAACTGTAAATCTAATGATCTTCCCGTTATTCCTAATCAATTTGTTTATCATACTGTGAGAGCTTGGCTGGATGCAACTTTTCATTTACCTGTTGAAAATTTTGGAGATCAAGTTGTATGGAATAATCACTATATCCGCATAAACAATATACCGGTCTACTATGATTTTATGTTCAGTAATGGCGTTAAGTTTGTTTCCGACTTTTTCAATAATGATGGTAACCCGCTAAGTTATCAGTCTTTTAGGGAGAAGTTTCATTTTAATGATTTCCCGTTTACAACATATTGGGGCCTTATCCGCAGTATCCCTGTGCATTGGAAAGAGTCTGGTTGTTTTCCAAGTAACATAAATAATTCTTGTATAGAATTCTTAGATAAAATTCTACAGTCAAATCGTACTTCACAATTGGTGTACAGGACCAAGTATCTGGCTAAAGTCGCTGCGGAACCTACAGCGCTTATAAAATGGAAAACAGAGTTTCCCCACATAACCACTGAAGAGTGGGATGGAATATTTGTCATGCCATGGCAATCAGTCTCAGAAACCAAACTCTCCTACTTTCAATTCCGTTTCCTCCACAGAATTCTCCCTACGAATAAACTCTTAACTGTAATGGGTATTTCTGAATCTGATTTATGTTATTTTTGCAACTCTAAGACTGAAACACTAAGTCATCTTTTTGTTGAATGTAATCATGTAGCTTCATTTTTAAGTGATGTTGAAACTTTTTTGTTTGGTTCTGAAATTCATTTTTCAAAAGAGGATATCTTTTTTGGTTATCAAAAGCAAAAGCTTCATCCTTATAATTTCCTCATTCTTCACCTAAAATGTTTTATTTTTAGCATGAAATGTCAAAATAAGAATTTAAATTATGTTGACTTTCTGCATAAATTTCAATTTGCCCTTCGAGTAGAGAAGCATATTTATGTAAACAGTAAAAAACGAGGTAAAAGTGTTATAAACTTCATGGATCTTAAAGATGCTTTTGCACACTGTAATTTCTTCTCGGACATTTAAAAGGGAATTGTTGGGAGATACTGTACGTAGGACTCATTCTGGTGGTCCCTAAAATCGACTTGCTTCTTTCCAGGTATTCATGTTTACTGATGCGTTTAGACTCACGCGTATAACTATTCGCTTACTCCCGCTCCCTGTTATTTTCTTCTTGAATTGTTATGTATTGTGATATACAGCCCACTGTTAAAACACCTTTATTCGATTGTGGGTATTTATTGACCTTTTGTAAACATTTCTTGCATTGTTTGAGCTATTTTACGCAATACCATGTAAATATTAGTCATACAGCCAATCTTTAAGCACGTTGGTAAATATTATAAAATAAGGAAATTCAAAATTCAATACAGACATGGAGGATAAAAAAAAAAAAAAAAAAAAAAAAAAAAGTGGTTCTTCTTTCAAAATTTTATCAGTGTAAATTTTCCATTTTAATGCCAACTTCGTATAAAGTTTATTTTATTGAGTAAGTTTGTTTCAAGACGGAAATAACGTTTTTCATTTAAAGTAAAAAGTTTTTCCTTAAAAATATGTTGCAACAATGGAATAATGTATGTTATTTATGATTGTACAACAAAGTTTTTCTTTATGTGTAAATCTGAAAAAAAAAAAAAAAAAAATAATGTAACTTCTTTCCAAGAATAAATGTTATAGTAATGATAAAGTTATTTGCTATTTGTACCGTGTGAAACCCCGAAAATGTCTTTGTAATAAATATCTAACCTCCATCAATTCCACAAAGTAAGTTGACCACAACTTTTAACTTTGAAAATCAGGCTTCGTTAAATAGAATGCATGATAAACCGGGATAGTTTCTACATGAAACTAATATCTCAAACGTTTGAGTAACTTCCGCAAGTCTAACCTTCTATGTTATTACGAGAAATGTATTTTATTTTATCAATGAGTTACCTTACAGTAAACATGTTTAGAAAGCTAATATTTGCTCATATTCGTCGGTTTGGCGTGTCTATGTACACATATGGTTAATGTAGCTTTTGTACAAAGATTACATCAATCATGTTACTACAGAGTAGAAGACTCAAGGGTATAACTGCTTCATTTGTTTAAGACCTGTCGTGCGTGAAATAACATAATTTAACTATTGCCGCATGTCTCGTTAAATGTACTACATCTTCGAGGACATACAGACGGAACCATTCTAATGTGGGTTTGTCTCGACAAATCAGTGACATCTTTGCTCCTTAAATTGTATTTATTGATTTTGTTGTTTGATATCGAAAGAAAAAAAAAACACAAAAATATCGTATAAAATAAGGTTTGTTGTAAGCAGCAATATTAAGCCCCGCCCCAGCCTTTTAGTTATTCAGAAATTATCAGGTTATAATCAGTTAGGTAAATTTTTTAGAAGGTATTACACCTCAGCTTATAGACGAATCCGATTAGCGCTTGTTTTTAGTGACTGTAGGCAGCCATTAGTGGGGTCCATCAGCCTTTAATCGTCTTCATTTATAGTCTACGAGAATTTTAAATCCCCATTTTCAGTGAAGTTGAGAAAATCAAGAGATACTTCAGTGTACAACCATCAATGGAGCAGGTAAGGAAGGAAATTTAAAGATCAAAGGTGATGGACCAGAGTAATGGCCGACTTAAATCAGACCATCACAATCCGTCCGGAGTCGTCTATATTCTTCTGGTTAAATATAGCCACCCCACATTTTGAAAAGAATCGCCGCACTTCACTGATAGATTAAATCTAATGGTTATTTGGTTAGATGTTACGTACAATACAATTAAATCATTGCGCAGACAAAATTTGCATTTAACGCAAGCAAATGCCGAGTTGACTCTTCTTTATATTTGATTTACATACTTCACTTTTCTGTTGTGTAAGCAAAGTTCGTTAAAATTCCAATCACACCTATTGGATGTTTTATTGAGTTGTCAATGCATTTCGCATGCTTGTCACCCAACCACTTCTTGGATGATGAAATATAACAGTGGTTAAAATTATTTAATTTCAGCCTGTAAACATGATCATTTTCAGAGTAGACTGGGTAAAGTTATGCAACTGACAGCAGAAGAATCTATAATTGTTTTAAAATTCTTCAACAGACTGTCCTTGTCGTTTGTTGACTTCTTACACAAGGGGACTTTTAAAACGCTTTTGTCATCGTAACAAAGGACCACTTAGCCTGAAACAATGGTCGTCGCCTATGCAACGGAGTTGTATCATTTTGCATAAAACATGCATCAGGTTGAGCAATGGAAGTCTCTGAGATAGAACAGTACTTTAATCTTTGAGCTATTTTGACAAGAGTAGAACCCTCTCAGGACGATATGGTCTCCATTTAATCACTTTGTGTGAGAGTATCCCTTAACATAGACAAGTGAAAAGGTCATAAATGTTCTTCAAAAAAACTCCACAGACAAGCTAAAATGAAAGTACTCTTGGGTATGTTTTCCAGACTGTGGGTTTTCACAATGTAGTAAACGGCAGACAAAGACATGATCATTCGTTACCTCTAGAAAAAATAAGGAACCCACCCCCGAGGAGAAGTTAATTTGTGAGATCGATAAAAATAGAACAAATCCGAGACGAGAGGTCCACAGTGTTTTCGTGCCAGTAGAAGTAATCGAGAATATTTCAGTAATCATACCGATTTGGCGAGCAGAATAACCGATGATTGCCTGAAAAGGGGACCAACAAGTTGGGGGCAATACGAATCGATCAAAATTGTAATTTATTTAGAATTACTGTCATGTGGTAGAAGTAACAGCAACTTACAACACTTTTTAATTATCACATCATATGCGAGTACAGGTGGAACCTGAAAAATTATAAACTTTGATAAAAAATAAATGCAATGAGTTAAAACTATTACTCTTTTGTCCAGTACAGAAAGTAAGGGGCTACGGGAAGATAAACGTTTAACAGACTCCTTGTCGTATAAAATATTTCCTGCTCTTTTAACATGACAAATGCTTTGTCAATGTTGTTTGAAACTTCTTCACTCTGGCACTATTTCTCTTTCTTTCAAGCAAGGTACGGATTAAAGAAAGGAAAATTTATTGAGTAAGTAGATTACCTCAAATTGTTTGCTGTGATTTCTTTTCGAGATTTAATCTGAAGGGACCAAAGGAGCATATTTTCTCAATCTAGCATTGTCTTCAATCCTTAACGGAATTTCACTTCTTCGCTCAAATGCTAAAGTGTCAGTATACTACTTTACGTCAAGCCCAAGTGGTTGCAAGGAACTCTCACAGACCCCTCGGGCTCAAGTTAGAATGACAACATCTGAAGGCTAAAATAGGAGATTGATATGTGGAGAAATAACACAGGTGGTTTGGGAGGGAGCTATACGTGTGACATGCCGTGACATTTGCTTTAGTTCAGTTGAGTTTCGCTAGCTGAGGCACACAAGACGACGATTTTAGAATTCAAATGTTATACCTCAGACGGGCGGAAATTTCTAACACAAAGTTTCTGGGTTTACTTCTCCGACGAGACGAGCAAATGTAACAGTACACCCTGTATTGTATAACATTAATATCTGATAATTTATTTTCTCATTGCTGAGAAGTTAGAAGATGATGTTGTAAAATAATTGCAGTTTTATCCGGATAAGAACTGGCTTTTATCAATGTTTTTGATCCAAGGGTTGACTCCCAGTCAAATAAAAATCTTAATCTTCTTTAATGTGTAATTTTGAAGTTTGTTTTAACTGATAGTGTCTTTCTGTACCAATTTAAGGTTTTCGAGATATTCGCAGTTGACGTCACCACCTTTTTAATGAAAAAGTGAATTTGAAGTAAGATCTCATGTACTCACATTTTTGCCCAATGTGTATGGGGAGATTCTACCTATTTCTTAGATTTTGACTTAATATTGTGGGCAAGGACTTCCAATAGACGACTTTGAGTTTGCGAATTCCTCCCGCATACGAATGTAGCCGCGGCCTAAGCGAGCACCTTAATTCCCCTACAATTGAAAACTTACATGCAGTTGCTGCAAGTTTTCTTTAGACTTAAAGGACAGGAGCAGTCACCCCAACTTGAAGTAGTATACTGTCCAGTTTCATGATTGGCTGTTGAGAGCCATGTGATAACATTTTTATACCTCAAATGTGAAATTTACAAGACATAACTGCTTGGTTAACCTTTCATATGTTATACTGAAGTAATAAAATATTATGAAAGATTCTTTGAACAGAAATGAGACGTGAATTGTGATATTTAGCTGTTGCTTCAAAATAAGTTTGGAGGGACTGCTCTTGACCTTTAAGATGTTAAACTTAATTCTGCCATCACCTTCTAAACCGCTGGAAAGTGAATAATGAAAATTTAGCCAGAAGGCATGGATTAAGTATCTTTATAAAATGTAAACTAAAGTTGAACTTAGGTCCATTTTGTAGCAATTTCATTTGAATATCAGCATGCGATTGTGCAAAAAACAATGTAAGGTTTTTAAAGTCATTGCACGACCACTTCAGTCTAGGTGTAGTAAGTTAGTTGTGATAAGTCTGGAAAGTTGTGAAATGGGCCTTTTTCATTTTGCACTATATCGATTACTATTATAAAAACAAGTGACAGACATACAGTCGTTGAGTTAGTTTAAGTCGCACGTAGGGATGGATTTTGTTATAAACGAAGAATACTGCCTTTAGGGGCTATTTCTTTTTCATTTTAATTCCTTTTCAATTTTTGACAGCAGCGAAATATTTAAAATGAGTTTTCTAAATTCAACTTACTGTTGAAGAAGGAATTCTGAGTAAAACGTAGAGAATATACATCGAGCAACAAACCTCTGTGAAAGAAATGCTTCTGTTTCGATTCTTTACATTTACGAAAGTCGCGATTCCGCTGTAATGATCTTTTTTAGTACATTTTAAGTACAGGTAATTTTTTAAATTTCTACCAGGAATATGCTTTTATTACAGTTCGAAGGAAGATTGAATACAGTGCAGATCGAACTACCCCCTAAAGTGACATTTTACATTGAAAACATTCATGACCACTTGTCCTGTCCAATTAAGGTGTCCGTCCATTAGTAAAGGGAGATCTCACATATTTCGCCATTATGTGCACAAAGAACTGTTTGATTCAGTTTCACACTGAATGAATTCGTCATGTTTGGGTTTTCCTATTCTTTTTGGTTATAATACAACACAGTTTTGCGGTGGAGTAGGAAGTGTGTCTCATTGTATGAACTATCGAATCTCACGCTTTTTTGCCTACACCTCTGACTAGATTTCATTTCCTCGCTAACTCTGTAAATTGCAGGTGACGTTTGAAGGATTATAATCCAAAAGACTAAAACAAATGTACGCTTATACAGTCTGAATTCTTCATTTACATACATAGTGAAACCAAGTCAAACTTCATTCAGGTACACCCCCTGACGGTGCAATTGCATATTGATGTATTGCAAATTGAATAAAGCATTCTACTAGCGAATCAGTACCTAAAATTGAATGTCAGAATCAAATGTTAAGTCTATGAGACAGATTGAAAATGTATGAACTTCATGAACAAGTCTAACAACAATTCTCTTTTTATTTTGCTCTTGAAACTTGTTAAGTGCCGTTTGGGATGCTTACTGCACCTAAAGTCGATGACCTAGAAAGTAGGGCACAACCAAGTCTGTAAAATAAATGGATACATCTTTTCTTGGAGAAAGACTAACAAAACGTGGTAGTTTATCGATTTTCGTTGTCTTTTCGTCCTCTCTCGTCAATGTTCATGCCCTAGAAATTCCAAAGAAAGGACTCATTTTCCATTCATCAGTTGAGTTATTTCGTGCATTCGACATAACAACCCCTTCTACGGCGACGTGCCTTCTTATATGCCTGACTAACGAATTCAGATAGTTATTTATAGAACTGAACATGATCGTATAATAATGTCAGAAAATGTAGGGCTAAAGTCATGGTCTCAGGTGCTGAAAAGCAGTGAGACAGATATACGGTTCTAAAGGTAAGCGTTTGAAAATCTCCTTGTCAGAGGCACAACTTGTACTGTACATTGTAGAAAGGTTGGGGAAAGTACTTCAATAAATCCGAAGTGACATCAACGAACAAAATGGCGATATCAAAAGGCCCCTCAAATATTATACCGAATTCTTCTTTGGAGTGATATTTAACACTTTTGCCCACATTGAATGCGTGCCTGTCCGAAGACAGCATGGTATTTCCTCAAAATTGTATTCCTTCACATGACTGAATCTAGATGGGACACTTAGCTATAATAAGAGTAATGGATAAACTCGGTATTATTTACTTTTAATAATCACTACCCCCTTGCTTCAAGTATCTTAAAATATATTAACTTGCACCTAATTGGTCTGCTTAGTTGTTGTAGATATCCTTCCCGATAACTTCTATATCTATTGTTTGCACACTCAGTAGACAATCTTTCATAGCGTTACAATTATCTTTATGCAAGGTAGAAAGCCTTCACTGATTAGTTCCGTAAAGAAACTGGTGCGGGCCGCTTATAGAGTGCACAAAAATTACTGTAAATGATAAACTACCACTTAGACGGTCTTCCACTATGTAAATGCTATAATGCTATGAAATTGCAGACTGGTGATGTGAGGATGTACTTTCTATTGTCTGCTCGAAGAAGTGGTCCCGATCTTACTTGTCTTTCTTCGTTCTCAGTTTCACTTCTTGAGGAGCTCTCTTACTGTTTCTCAAAAGAATAGCGCAGAGTCAAGTTTAAGTTTGATATGTCAAAGAAGAACATATTCTAAGCATTCTGGTGAAAGTTCCATTCCTTTCCCATTTTCGGTTCTTGAGATATTAGCCGTTGAAGATGACAAATTTTCTATACAAATTGAACTTGAAGCAAATAGGTGTGATGTCATGGATTCACATTGTTGGCTAACGTTTTGTTTTTCTTTCATTTTCATCCTTTTAGCTTGACCTTGAATTGATAAGCGATGTTACCTTGACCCCAAGGTATGTAAAATTTTTAAATCTCCATTACTCAGGATGCACCTATGGTATTAATAAATCAAAGTTTTGTTGCAAAAAATGGGTGGTAAATTTTAAATAAAAACAAAACATTGGCTAAAATATGAATCTATGACTTCACGTCTGCTTGCTTCAAGTTCATTCTTTGCAGAAAATTTGCCACATTCAGTTGCTTATATCTCGAGAACCGAACATGAGAAATAAACAAACATTTCACCAGAATGCTTAGAATATGTTTCCGTTTAACATTTCAAACATAAATTTGGCTCTAAACTATTTTCTAATGTCCTGTAGCGTAACAACATGAAAATGGGTTGAATGCGTGCTCAAAGTCGCCATTTTACTATGTCTAAAGAGTCTACTGTCTGTTACAACTTACTTTGCACTTTTAAACAGTCGAAGCAAACTTCGTCATAAAAGTACTTACTCAACCATTTGTTCATCGCCGACCTGAGTACAGGAGATACATGGCAACTATTGGTCGTGAAATGCAACGACCTCAAGACCGACTGTGGTGAAGAATTGCGTGCAAAGTTCAGGGGTGCCAGAGAATTGAAGATGGGGGGGGGGGGGGGATGAGGGAGGCTACGAAGAGGTTTGGAGGCAAGACCAAATCTAGGAGGATAGCAGACAGATAATTTTACATAACGCAACTCCGCAAAATGTTGTCTAGATCAAAACTTTATTTTATGAGTCTCAATTTGGTGTTCGGATAAAATCTGACTTGAAGACTTGAAGAAAGAATTGCAGAGATGCAATATGGAAGACTCTGCTGTAATTGTGAACAAGGAATTTTAAGTGGCAAGTCTGGCAGTTAAACATTTCATTGCCCAAACGAAAGTTATCAATAAAGAATTTGGAATTTATCTTTATGTTGCTGGTAATGTAACAATTTGAAATGTAACAAGATACTTAAGTCGGCGGAGACCAGATCTCACCGATTTTTCACATGTTAGACAGCATGAAAAATGAATTCCAACAGTCCAACTCCCATCTTCATAGGACATTCCTTAGCAAGTTTATTCACTCAATTCAAAATAGTACATTGCGCAGTAATTTGTGATGTCATTGTTGTACTATTCAAATAGCAATCTTTGTATTTCTTTGTTTTTCTGAAAGTTACTGCACCTTGTACCAAGGTGTAATAGCACGCTTACTCTTATGGGGTGTTGTAATTAATTAAGCCCTCTCAATGCAACATGCCCTGGAAACAAACAGGAAGTGTTCAAGGTCATAAAACATTTTTAACTTTAAAAGGAAACAAAGCAGTGAGTTGTACAAAAGAAAGTCACAAATTATTGCGCAACAGATCAATTTGTTATAATTGAATACACATTAAGTGGAACCTACTGCCGTTGTGCGTGATGCTCCGCTTAAGCAATGGAGTAGGGAAAACAAGCCAGTGAGCCACAACTGGAAAAATGCTGTTGCCGGCTCGACTTGAACCAATCGGTTGGAAACGGCGCCGTAAAACTCCATCTAACTAACTGACTGACTGACTGACTAACTGACTAACTGACTGACTGACTGACTGACTGACTGACTGACTGACTGACTGACTGACTGACTGACTGACTGACTGATTGACTAGATGGAGTTTTACTGCCCAGTTTCCAACCAAATGGTTCAAGGGTATATTCAGTTTCTTTGTGTCTAACAGTATCTTCCTTTCGAGGTGCTTAAGTGTGATGGTTTCTCATCCGACCACCCGGTGAAATTTTCCAACTACTTTGATCTGAACCACAGAAAAACAAAAATTCCTACTTGGCTAATTTGCTAGCATTACCTATGCACTTACCCACCCGTTGAGTCTCTTCTATTAAGGACCCTTAAAATAAAAATCAGAACAATCATACAATGTTTACAAGGATTTATATATTAAAGAGACAGATCCTATCTTACAGTTGCACGCTACGGCGGGTTTACAGGAACCATATCTTTATGAAACATTAAAACGTCTCTCCGGGAGTCACAAGAGCGTAACAGATTATGTAGTTTATGAAACGTCGTTAGGAGCCTTTGACTTGTGATTATTGCAACCAGCACTCAATCAAATCTCGAGGGATATTACTTGAGTGACTTTGAGAGATGTGATGTACACCTAGTCTGTTTCATACGTATACCTGTAAAAGAAGGATGTCAATCAATTTCTCACAATTCATCCAAGTCTAAAATTAGATAGGGGCCCGTCGTCTCTAGCCTTTTTGTGTAAAATACTCCAACTCAAAAGCTGGTATTATTTGATAATATGTGGGAGTGTAAAGGATAGGATGGAAAAAGGAATATGTTATTCCAAACATAATATGATCAGTCTCTCTCACTGAAAGTACATAGTAGATAATAAGCACGTGCAATAGGTCGGTGGAACGCGCTCAGCAAAAGTTATGCATTTCTACAACAGTTTAAATAGAAATCCAATGAACTGGCTCATGGTCTCTTTGTTTTTAAGCGAAAACTGTTGGTCTTCAAGTTTGGTGCCTTTGCCCAGCTTGTCAACTGGTTTTTCTGGTTAAAGAGATTAAGTAATAGAATGCTGTTTTTCAGGTGACAGGCGCCAAGTCGGTCAGTACTAATCATGGGTATTAGTGCAGTAAAACTTGTACTACTGTTTGCAATTATACATTTGTACATTGTTTTGAACAATGGCAGTGGATATATGAGACAACAGTGAAATACGCGACATGTTGTGGGCGACCAACGCATATACGGAGATTCTCCATTCAACCGTGACCAAACCATGTAATTTGTTGCTTACCTTTTGACTTGACCATCAAGAAGCCAGCAATGGCGGTGCTAATTCCTAGGAACGCCTACAACTCACACAATTTTTTTTTTTTTTTTTGGGGGGGGGGGGGGGGAGTTCACTTTTGAAGAAGGAAACCTAATTGCCTACATATCGCACTTATCCCTATTCCGAAATGCCTTACCCTAGCAAAGAATACAGTCGACAGTGAAATAGCAAAAACCAGTCAAGATTTTTTTTTGTTAAACAGTGCGCATCTGCTGAGATTTTTCATCTTCTGATGCAGGCCTGCTACTATCTTGCTTTGCGAATGACCTACATTGTCAAAGAAAAGAGCAGCCCCGTTCTATATTGTTTTTTTTATTTTAGGAGTTGATCTACTGGTTAACTTTTTCTCTTTGGTCCATTCATTACTCAGGTAATTGTGTGTTTTCTGCTCTATACCTTCGATACTTCATATGGATAGAGTAAAATGAATTAAATTAAACGAAACTTAGTTTTTCAATGGTTATGTTGCATTTATTTTGCGATCAAGATGAAATAAGCACGTACTCATTTGATTAAGACTTTGGGTTGGGTCACATATTTAGACGGTGTTTTACGGCCGACATTTAAACCAATTTGTTCAAGTCGAGTCGACCATGAAGGCTTTTTTCCATCTGTGGCTCACTGGCTTGTTTTCCCTACTCCATTGCTTATGCTGAGCACCAAGCACAATGACAGCATGTTCCGTTTTTAAAGTCTTCGGTATGACCCGTCCAGGACTTGATCTCCCAACCTCCCGACTGTAAGGCGGATGCTCTTACCTCTTGACCATGCAGTCGGTCGGCTTTGCGTAGAGATCATTTCGCAGTGTCATAAAATCCAACGCTAGTCGAGCAGCATGCAGGCACATTTCTTCCATCATTTTTTGAGAGGAGGGATATTTTACGTGAAAACGTATCCACGTGTAGGAGATGGAATAAAGTGTAAATAAACAGTTGCGGTGCCAGAATATCTTTATGTGGAGGCTACGGGCAAAGGAAATTTTCGGGAAAAAATTTTCGCGAGCAAAGCGATGGCGAAGGCAAGTGCCGCGAGTCCCGATGGGGATACAAGGACAAAACCCTAGGAAGGTCTGATGCTTTAACTCGTCTCTGGTTGAAAGATTAAGTCTCAGGAGAGGTATTTTATTATTTCTATTTATGAGGTTGACTTAACTGTTGCGGGTGGCGTGGTGGTTAGGGGTGGGGGACTGTGGAGGGGGTGTCGAGGCAACGACGGAATTTGAAAGGAAAAATCCCCCTCAATCCCCACGAAACACCGCTATGTAAATGAAAAGAGAGAGCTGATAAATTCTAACGGACTCTTAGGTCATTTTGAAGGTGTTTTCAATTCATATACGCAGACTCCGCGCCCATCAATGGTATTCACACAAATCCCCATTCCCAACTAAAGGGCCTAGTCAAAATCCTCAGTCCACTACCTATGAAAACCACTTTTGGCCGGGCGCGAATGGACGTGACCGCAAAATTGATCTGCACCCCTTCTATGACTTAGGCCGCCAGTCATGAGGATCGTAATAGTCTAATTCCCAAATTAAATATGACCTAGAACCACCAATGGCGAATCCGGCCTGGTATATCCAACATCATTACGTAAAAGCCTCGGATTTACCTAGGTTCCAACTCATGACCTAGCGCCTCGAAGTCTAGAGCTCCGCAGACCACTTAGTTGATAATGCTACATTTAAATTACTGACTCTCTTTGGGATCCGAGTTACAGATACTTTTGTTTAGAGTGACAAGTATTGCACAAATGAAAGCCATGCATTCCTTTCTACAACAGCGAATACTGAGGAACATTACACTTTTTTATATACTAATTGTCTTGAAAGGAATCCAGAATGACTTCAAGTGGTGTAATTCAATGTTGAGTTGAGTCAGATTACATCTGATGGTATTTATTCAAACTTTTTCAAGGGGAGTGGACACCGATCATTGTGTTCCTTATTGAATTAATATGAACAGTTCGGGAGATAACCTCTTCCGGGGGAAAATGGTTATTTACCCGATTGGGCCCTGGGAAAATACGGCTATGGGTGGCGCCATTTTCAAATTTCTCCCTTGATGCTTTGCGATCCTACCGCGAAATTTAAACGGAAAGAAACGTTCAAAACCCCTGGAAAATTTAATAGGTCTTAGGAGAGAGAAATTTAGGAATATTTAGAAACTTTGTTAGAAACTGGTCTAAATCCCAATTGATCAACAGCTAGAAGCACGTTAAGGTATCAATGTCTGAATTTTTAAATTTCACTCGAAGCATCGGTCATCTTGTGCATTATAAATTAGATTTTTTAGGGAAAACGCAAAAGGAATTAGTCGAATTAACTTTACCCATAAACATTGTATACACGAAAGTATACTCCCTTGACAATAAATATAATTATATACGGAAGCACCGTATGAATTGATGTAACAACTGACTAGTGACGTCATGTGAAAAACCTCTGCATAGGAGTTGTCACAGGGCCAAAGAGCCCCAAATGAAGTCGGCAATGCAGTCTATTAATTAGTGTGGATCTTTATTAGCATCCGAAGTCGAGGATTTACGGACAATTGCCCAGAGATCCACAAAGCAGCGACTGTCGATGAAACACAAGCTTGAAAGCACAAGGCTGACTGTCAAAAATCTCAAAAAATTCTTTTGCAAGCAAAGTCATATTGGAGAAAAGTGAAATATACTAACATAATACAATTTCCTAGCAAGAGCTTTCACACGAATGGTTTGGCTTTGAACTCCCCGTATCTACCCTGTCATCGCCAAAAGTACAGAACAGAATTTAAAATGAGAATGAGGTAAGCTCTGAGATTAAGGGGGTGATTTTCTCAAAACTTGCAAGTAAACCTCGTTATGGCAAACCTGAAGGATGTTTGAATATTTCTCAACGGACACCTTTTGAAAGAACAAACCTTGACGGGACTAGATTGTCTCCAAAAGCAAAAGAAATTACCATGAACCATTTTCTGGTCTCATTTCATTTTTGAGATTTTTATTCGCCGTCACGTTCGCAAGCTTCAGAAAGATTAATCTTCAGATAACGCTCTTGGTTTGTGCCTTACTGCATGGCTTTACCTTTGGAGGTTTCATGTGTCATCATGTCATTTGACTCGCTATAAAAGTACGACAGAAGATGTTGAGCAGGCATACAGCTTACGACAAATTTTTATCTTTCTATCCTAGGGAAATCCATGGAGACATAACACGATCGATACACTCATGTCTTAATGTTAACGACATACTCCTTAAAAAGGCTACATTGATGCATATCAGTAATATTAAAAACCTCAACTGAGGTAATTAACAAAAAATTGTGCGAATAATACAACCGTTGCATGACGTACTTCAAATAGACACTTTGCTGATGTCGGTACAACGGCCTCACCCAACTCTCACACACAATTTAAATTGTTATATGTGCAGCTGTTAAAAACAAACAATTGCCAACGATATTGGAAAAGGTCCTATTATTTCACTAAGAGTCTCCTGTATCATTGAGCTTTTATGAACCGATTACTGTAGGGTATCATTTATCGATCGTGATGGCATACTTAACTATAGGTAAAAGTCTATACATAGTTGCCCAAAATGGCATCTCATCTTACCTACAACTTACTAGAAACTTTATGCCAACCTGATACAAGTTCTGAATATTTTAGACAAATGTTATTCTGTACAACCTTTTGTTAGTTCTCATGACCGTACAGGTCTCTTTCTCTCAGCAGTGACTTTTTGAAAGACTCCAGGTCACACTTCATGGCATAATCTGTACCGGACTGAAGCAAAGATATCTGACCGATTAAGCAAGGTCTAATCTAATCGGGGTACTGTACCTCCCAACGCCCGTCCTGTTCGACCATTCTTCTGGTTAAAGCGAGGACATTTGAGTAAAACTCCATGATATTTAGTTGTGAACTTGAAAATCGGTCAGGAAAGATATGAACCGAAAAGATAATGGGCGAAATGAACTTGAATTCATTCATTCATGACATTTTAAGTAACAATCTGTCAAACGGTATTACAGATTCATTGCAGGGTTGATTAAACCATGGAAGTACTCACCTATGTTTGCTGCATAATCCCACCAGTCATAATGACATTGGTAAGTTTTCAATTTTTCAAGTGATATTCCCTCTTTTACACGTGGTGTTGATACCGCCATTCTTACGATTAGATAAAGGGCGAAACCACTTATTATAAGTCCCAGTCTTTTTATCAAATCCACATCTGTTATACGAACTCTTGCTGCTGACCTTACTCGAAACACCACCGAAATTCTGAAAAAAGATAAAAATTGAAAATAGATCAGTTGCAGGAATGAAGTGTTAAAAAAAATCGTGGGCATATATCCTCGATAAATGCTGCCTTACGAATGATTGAAGTAAATGAGACAGGGGTATTAATAATCACCCGTCATTAGGAAAATAAAACGTTGCATCCAACCTTTCAGCTTGCGGCTCACAAGATTTAATTTTAATCTAAAAAAGAATATTTTAGGGAAACATTGTCCCAACCAAAGACAGAATAGTATGACATTTTTCAATACTTTGTTCAATTAACATATGACCTCAAAAAGGAGGAACAGCGCCCTCTAAAGGAGGCAAGCGCGTATTAATACAACTGTTGTATTAATACAACCTCCAGCCAATACCGAAACTGATTTGAACAGTTTTTTCTGCGCGTTCAACGTCTAAGTCGTGCATGCAAAGTGCTTCATTGTTTTCCATCAAAACTGACGTCAATGCGTAATGTCTATTAGACATGCGACTACATCATACCCAGATTGTTATATGAATCAAATAATACTCCTAAATATACCCATACTTCGCGGTTAAACAGCTTAAGTATTTTCAGTGAACTAACATTTTTATCAGGTGTCGCACAAAATTTCCTTGACTTGTGAACAGATGAATAAATTTGAAATAACAATTGTGTTATACTTGTTACCATGACGACCATTATCGTTAAGTTTGTGTCATGACTGTGGAAATCAATCTCTTTTCAAATTAAAAGCTCTAACGTGAGACTTAAGGCTTCAGATTTATAGATCCAATTTCATTACTTAAGAATATTCCAACTATCATAAAAGGCATTTGAATGTCACAAATTATGCATCCACAATCCACTAAATGTCACTTCTGTAAGTTTTACCCACTTCATCATTTCATTTTTCTTTGGCTGTTCAAGAAGTTTTGATGATCCGAGCGGTAGTCTGTGGCAGAGATTAAAAAAGGCCAAAAATAAATATAATACAGGAAAGAGTTTCTGGCCTAGTATGCCCCGTATGTTTTAGCAGAACTATCTAGCATTGGACGAAAAAGGAAATGCATGCACCTCAATTTTACCATTTTATTGATCTGTATTTTAGCAAAATGCAAAACCAATCTCTCAAACAGCTCGGAAGTATCCGAACATCTGTAATAACTTGGTCCTGTCTCATGGGTTCTTACTGAGGTTTCTGTTTTGCCAAATTCAGCAAGTCGTTATTGTGACTACGTGTGGTGCCAATACATCCAAGTAGGCTACATTATGATCCAATTTAGAGTCAGCCTTGTGCACTAGAATAAGCAGTAGAGTAAAACTTTGTCAATTTATCATAAATTGAAACACCTTGCCGCTGATAAGAGTCTTCAATTTAATTTTTTTCCTTGTTAGTAGAGGTTGAAAACTAATTTTTTTTCTATTTTCCCCAACTGATCATTTGCCTATCATATTGTTACCGATTTTACCAGGGAGCTGTTCGGTAGCAGACACAACTGTCATAGACTTTTCATCTAGGCCTATAAATTCTTCAGAACATAGCTTTTTCATTCAGGTTTAATAGTTTTAAACTTTGATTGAAAGATTACGCTTTTGTGTCTTTTGTAAGGAACTGCCGACTTTCCCCCACGTAACAGGATGTGACCCTTTCACACCAAGTTATTCCAGAACAACTGACTTTGTTAAAATATGTTTTGATTTACAAGGTTTGTTATGGAACGGTTTTAAGCTCCAATCAAACCGTATCATTTTTATATGACTGGCAATGACAGTTTATATAAATTAGTTCCTTTATATCTACTCCATTTTGAGGGGTAGTCTGCAAAAAGTAATGTTGAAGTTTTACACACTTTGTCCTATTTTGGCACATTTTCGGATAACTTTTCAACACATCTGAAATGTACGTTGTGATAAAAGTTTTTCAAAGAAATTGCGAGAAAATATATTGAATGTGACTGGTACCGAACTAAGTGTAAATTTTTATTTATTGCATGACGGCTGGCAAACAAACGTTAATGAAGGCAAGGTTGAAGAGTTTATCTTTGCGTTGGCTTGTGGCCAATCCATCCCTAGAGCTAACTGATCAGGGAGTTGCTAGAGACTAGCAACTCCCTGAACTGATCGAGGCATTGAGATAGGATATTGGGGAGAAGAGCAGGGTTTCCGTCAGTAACAAATGTTACTACAAAGAGTCAAAACAAGTTGTATCTCCACCCTAACAGCTCTCTGATTTTACTTTTTTCCAGTTTTAGATTTCATTCGGATGGTATAAAATGTTAAATGTTTTTTCTCATTGTAAAGAGCTTTGAGGTCGTATTGAAAAATAGCTTTATAACTTAATATATGATTATTTTCATTATAAAGTTGCTCGTATAATTTTATCAATCCATCAAACCTGTCAACATGTCTTCATTTATAAGAATATGTTCATGAACATTTTTATGATTGTGGTTGTCCGCAATGTTGAACAACTTTCAACATGTGTGGAGGTTTTGAAAGGTTGAATGGCTAGTGTTAGTTCATCTTCCCAAGAAATGTGTTCAAACATTAAAACATAATGGTCGGTCAGGTCTTATCATTCGCTGAGAATATGTGGTCCGTTTAAGCGTTATTTGCCCCATAAAAAATGACTTAAAAAAAATAAATCTAGCGGAAATGTTTTGCCAAATTGGGATCGAAAGAGAAGACAAAAACGAAAATAAACGCGCAAAATTATTCACTAATAAATCAATGGAGATGGCTGGAATATGTCTCACATCAGAGGATTAGGATCAAACCTTGGCATGCCTTTACGCAGTAAAACGACCAGGAACTGATACTTTTCCGGTGTATCTCTATAGCACTAGTTAAATTTTGCCAATCGATGTTCTTTCTGAAAAAAAGCGAATCTGATTGAAGAGTCAGGAATTTCCCAGCTAAGTTCATTAACAGGAAAAGATTAATTCATGACAAAGAGCACATATATGCAAAAACAAATAAAACGGATGAGAGTATATAAATGATAACTGACTTGTCATAAGCTCCGGCTTATCTTTCTAACATGCTTCGTAGGAAAACCTCACCTTTATCTAGTCTCGTTTCTAGTTCCACAATGGATAGAACCCTACTGCAGGTCCTATGTTATGGAACTCTCTTCCTTCTCACATACGGAATTCCAAATCTATTGCACTGTTAAAAAAACACCTTAAGGAAGGCTCATTGAGCTGATATCGATAACCTGATGAAAGTCTTAAAGGGCCATTACCACATTACAATGCTTATAGTTAGCATAACAAGTCAAGTCTCAAGTCCAAAAGTCATAGAAAACGTTAAAACTTTGAAGTTTCTAGTGTTCTGACTTGTAACGGTTTTGTACATAATTTGAAAAAGTGTCTGGTCACGATTTTTTTAAAACCGACTTCTTCAACCGTTAAGTACTCACTCATCAAACAGTAATTTGTATATAGGGTATGGGGATTGTCTAATATTGACCATTTGTCGTTGGTATGTGAAGAAAACTCAACAGGTTTGGAAAAAATAGTTGAATTTCATGAACCAACTCAATGAGCCGCTTTAAGACTTATTTGTTTAGTTGATTGTTGTTTTTTCGTATTATTTTTCTTGTTTTCTCAG
The DNA here is from genome assembly GCA_037179385.1 of Holothuria scabra. NCBI lineage: Eukaryota > Metazoa > Echinodermata > Holothuroidea > Aspidochirotida > Holothuriidae > Holothuria > Holothuria scabra. The sequence goes on along the minus strand of CM074182.1, from coordinate 36,734,836 downwards.
CGCATTGATCATATGGAATTTGCGCTGTATAAAAGTTTGTATGCATGTTTGGTTGTGTGTATGTATGAATGTCTGTATGTATGTAAAAAGGAGATACTACATGAAGTATCTTTGTAACTAATTCCAATGTAATCAACGGCAAAGCGTCTTTGCTTTGTACTTAAATCAGGGTTTTACACCTCAATTTCAAACCTTCAGGTTTTATCTAGCGACGCTCAATGCGTTTTCCTGTTAGATCATTTGTTTTGGCTAGATCCTATCCCAAAGCTTTAAATAGCTGGACGTTCAACAATTAAAGCTGCATGTCTCCGGGGACTGTTGACTTTCGGTGAAGGTAACAATCCGATCATTATTCCTTCATACACTTGTACATATGGTCCATTTATTGACCATTTGACCTTTGTGGAACTAAGGTTTCGGATTCATTCTGGGACAAACTTGAAAAAGTACCTAAACTTTATGACGACCTTTCGATAGACTTGTTCCCGTTAATTAAGAAGTTAACCTCAATTTTCTAGGTTAGGTGTAACTTTGATTAATGTTCTTCTGTGAGTTAATTGAAGTTTCACTGTACGTCACTGAGCTACCAAGACCAATGAGACCAATTTATTGCTGTTGACTAAATCTATATATACAACTATCAATATTGACATTCAAAAATCTCAAATTGTTCACTCGTGTAAACACATTTTTAAAATATAATTTAAAAGGCTAAATTCGTAGAAACATGAGTTAGTTTGACGGCGACATTGTGTGGAACATTTAAACGAACTTTATTTAGTAAAAGCGATATAACTTTGTCGGTTGATTGAGTGGTTCCAAGTTCAACTTTTCTCGCGGTTTATGCACTTAGTGTCCTTGAGAATATTTCATTAAATATTATAGACGAGACATTTTAGCCATTTTCTCCCGGAAAAAGTTTGCCATGTTTATTTTCTGCGTGTGGTCCAATCCAATAGTTGATAAACAACAATCTTTCTCTATGCATTCTCTAAGAAATTAATAACCAATGCGGGTAGGTGGGCATTGCCCACCAGAGGCGGTACCACGGAGGAATAAAGTAATTTGCCTTCCCTATCACAACCTTGATTTATTGTAATTATTCGAACTTAACTCCAATGAGTGGTTGGCGCAATGGCAAATGAGATGCCATGGAATAATAAGATACTAATTGAGTCAGAAAGTGTTAGAATTCCGACTAGGGTAAAGCTACTAGAATCTAGAAAGTTTGGACGTGATGAGGTTCATCTAAGCCTTCCTCTTGATCCAAAATTGTGCCTTCTTTGTACTCTTCTTCTTAGGTTTAACACCTAGGAGGAAAAACTGACCTAAACTAGAACATACAAAAATAGCAAGAGTCTCCCATCTTTGCCTAATCGATGATAACAGTATAGCAGATTCAGAGCTGTATAGATACAGTTCTCACGTTACCTCACAGGAACGTTTTACGTGGGACATTTCGGCAATGTTTGAGGGCAACTCAAATGTACGTTCAGACTTGCCCTCAAATATGGCAGTCGATAAACACCTACTTGTGTCGTCACCATGGTTATAGTCGAGTCCGGGCTCGGGATTCAGGGTTTCAAAATTTGAAGGACTCGGACATAGAGGTCACGTTGATTTTTCCCCATTGAGAAGGTACAGGGACTCGAGTGCTTGAAAGTGGAAAATTGCACGACTCGTGAGTCGGACTCTCCGGACTCAACTGAAGCACTGAACGTCGCTCAGAACTATCTATAGAGCACCTGGTAAATGAATTACCATGTACAGAATGTAAATAAAAAAGTGTTGACAGCTCATCGACAACACTTTTTATGTACATATTTGTTTGTAATCCTGTTTCTTCTGTATCAGTAGAAAAGTTTTGTAATACTACAGACATTTTGACAGAGTACACAACAATAGCACGTAGTCTAAACTTCTTCATAAGTATGATGGAAGTCGAAATATAGCAATAAAATTTTCTAAAAGCAAGATTAAATGCATGTAGTCATTGCAGTCATTACGGTTATGCATCAGTTTGTCACACAAACCAAGTTTGTTCTTCTCTTCTTGGAAAAAGCCTTCCCCCTCTTAACCAGTCCATCTTTGATTTTGCCAGCGAACGTGATTAGGAAGAAGGCCAACACAAAAAACAGGGGTGTTGTTACTCTTTCCTTGAAACTTAAGTCCCTTATTTTTGCACTCAAATTGGGTGATTTCCCTGCAGTTTACTAAACAACATATTTTAATTCCTTTTACCCTCAAATGGTTGATAAAGGAGCACGGCGTTGGATGACGACACCGACAGTAAAACCTCCACGTGACCTCGAATCATGTAACAGCGGCAGATATGCCTCAAATGCAACCTGGTGCATCGATAACTGTGCTCCGATCAGGTATCGAACACTCGTGCTAGGTCTCACGTTGTTAATTGGGCCTGGAGAAGCACAGTGGCAGGTGCGTGTGTATATCTAGGCCGTGGAACATTAAACATTAAATCGATCTCGTGGTTAGATTTGCAACCAGACAACTCAGTTGACGGCCAAATTAGAAGGTGCTAGAAAGGGAAATCTAAACGTTTTTTTGTTTTTGAAGCATAAATAGCCCACAGTTTATCAGAAACAAAATACATGTAATCACTTAGTATCGGGGTGGTCTTGACGTCAAAGGGAATTAGTGACGTATCGAACTGACCAATGAAATGCCTTCATAAAATTTAACTAAGACGATTCCTAAATTAACAATGAACATCTCCAAATATTTTAACCGCTGCCCAAATCAAATATCAGTTCTTATTGTGGACTAGGTAACATTGTTAATCGCCTGTATTGGGGTTCGTACGTGTATGCAAATCCGGTCACTAAGTGATTTTGACATTTTTCGGCGATTTTGTGTGGCCCATGTTCTCATTTCTGTCATCTACAAGTACCACGAATAGTTGTATTCAATTCAAAGTCTGAACTCTATTCGCTTTTTATGGTTGTTTGCAACCATCTATGCTATTGGTAATTAATAAGATAACTAAAATTATAGCCGATGAACCATGGCAATTTCCAAAAATTACGTGACTGACGGATTCGTCTGTGTAGCCTTTGTATATCACTGGCCTCATTTGAACTCTGAAGGCATCAGCATCGCCATCCAAGCAAACTGCAATTGCGCATCCCTCGAGATAATATGCAGGGTAGTCGGTGTCGGTAGGTAATGTTTAAAACAAAAAAAATGTAGCTTGTACTTTTTTGTTATGTCACAATCAACTGAAAACGTTGAAAAAAACTCAACGAATCAACTTCATGCATATTTTATCACCTACGTAGGACCATCATTAAAGGATACAAAGATGGTTGAGATGATTACCCTAGCTCCGACCGCCTGGAAATGTAACTGACAAACTCCCAACTTTTTAAAATTGTTGAAATAGTTTTGACTGGGCTCAGCTCAACTGCTAGAGTTGAAAACATCTGTGTTTCACTTGCAATAAATTTTTTAACTTTCCAATCTGCCCTGTTTTCAAATTTTTTGCTTAACCCTAAAACATTTTCGTCCCGAAAGGAGAAAATGAATCAGCGCAATACCACTTACGTGCGGCGGGATACCCTAGACGATCAAGATGATTTTTCAGTAATCAGTAACGCAGTAATTCTATACAAAGAATACAACAACATTAATATAAATGAAACTGAAATTTCTGATTCTAATTCTAGCGTTGTGGCAACTATTTTTACACCTTCTATATTGAACGGGTAATTAGTGTTCGTGTCAGTTTCCCCTATGTTCGCTAGTTTCTCCAATGTTCTCTAGCAATCTTAACGTATACATTATTTACGGATATCGAGTACTTTAAACGCATAATGACGAAATTTGACTCCATGTGAGTTTAACGAGCATCGTTCTTGTCGTAATGGTTCGCTTTTCTCACTCTTAAACACTTTAATGTTTTAATGCACCTGCTTCAACACTATCTTAAGTCGTGTCAGACTTCGAGGCATAAAGGCACCTTAGCTCCCAACTCATGTCAAGAAATGTTTTTCTTTATAGAACTCGGTAAGTAAATTAGCAAAATGTTCTTATTAATGCAGGAAGTTACAAGCGCGTGATTTGAGGACAATTTTCATGGGAATAGAATCTAAAACAGACTTCCCCTGAAGTGATAAAGGGGCTAGTTAGCAGTTAGTTTGGTTGACTACCCTTTGAACAAAAAGTGGAGACGGAGGTCATGATGCGATGACTTCAGCAAAACAACGAAGAAAGTCTATTGTTTCATCATTGATCTCCTTCGAGAATGTGGTTAAAAGAAAGAAATATTTCAGGTAAAATAGCCCGTGTCAAAAGAATGTTAAGAAATGACTGTTTTCAAAATATGCTTCAAGGGAAAATTCTCTCACCACAAACTACACTTTTAGTATAGGGTAACAGAAACTCTCAATTGTCTCAGCTTTTTGATTGACTGCTAATTCAAACAATGCAGAGTACCAAAACTTAAATTACACAAAACGAACTGTTCTGATAGTGTTTTGACTATACACATTGAGCTTTTTTTATTCACCCTGAAGCAATAAAATGACATTGTGTCTGGAGGAGGGTGAATTTCAGACAATTGTGGGAGGGGTTTAATTAACCCTCACCGTTGTTTGGGTCCTTTTGGACCCATGCGGAGAGCTCGACTGTCACCCATCTTTACTGTTTCACGCAGAGCTCGAAACTGCGAGTAGCTGCCCGAAAATTCGGCCACAACAACGAGAGAGACAATAGTTTAAGGTCACGGGGTCAATGGACTACGGAAGCCGATGCGGGGCGGGCTACGTCCGCTTTTCCGCCCACTCCCGAGGCGCGCAAATATGCCCCGAACGGAACACAACGGTAAAGGGTTAAGAACGTTAGGAGAATTGGTACTGTTTGGGATGAGAAAGTTGGGCCTTTAATCATTTTTTATACTCAAAATCGTCATTACTCCAAGTGCTACGATAGTATCGGTCACACTAACCTCCACGTCTTCAGAAGCAAAGCCCCAAACATTGTTGCAAATCCGATTTCTTTAAACCATTGCATTGTAGCGCAGCTGAAGTCGGTTGGACTAGAATAGCTGACTAAAATCTGCAAAACAAGTAAAGATATAATTTACCAAAGAGGCATTAATAATAAAACGTTCCTTCTTACTTTTTGTTACATGCTCCTTCTCTAGCTGATTACCCCTCTTCGTTTCAGGGAGGAAATGAAGCGCACCTCATGCAACTTGATATAATTACATTTCACATTGGATTAGTTGACTGACAGTATCAGATGTATTAAAATGAAAGAAATGTTGCGTAACATTCGAGATTACCTAACAAGCCAGTCAAGCATGTGTTAACTGTTTTTTCACGCAGAGCGAACACATCGAAAGCATAGCTCATTTGAGGGCACAGATCAGGTCACAATCTCAGAAACCAGTTACACCCCACACCGTCTTTTGTCTACTGGGGGCCGGTCTATGTTGCTTTCTAAAGAGGCAACGTCACTGCATGCATATCACAGTTTATATTATTGTTGAATAAATTAGAGGGCATCTTAGCTGTCTTTTTGTGACTGGGTTTAAAATATTCTACATGTACAAAGATAGGTATCCCTTACATTTTTGTGCGGAATATGTAAAGTTTTCAAGAATTTACTTGGCAACAAAAATCGTGAAATGGATTATTATATCTTAGTTTGTTGTAAAATGTTTATATGTGAAAAATCACATATAATTCACGTCTTGTTGATATTTAATGTTTGTTCTTTCATAAGAGACATCAAGTTAATCATTATATCACTGTTTTTATTATTTTGCAAATGTTTTTATGGGAGCAACTAAGTAGTCCCGATACATTATGGGCGATCATGAGGGTTAGAGGGAGGGAGAAAAATTGTCCTCATTACTTTTAAAGAAAGAATCATATGAAATATACCCTTTATTTTATAATGGATATGTTCACTCGATTCATATTTGTGTTTTTTATTAAAAGGCTAGTAAATATTTATCGCAATTGATGTGTCAAGAAGCAAAGTTTAATTTCTGAGGCATTTTGTTCTACAATTACAAACATTTTCGAGGGCTCCGCGCTTTTTCCTTTGATATCATTTCGTTCAAAATTTTGAAACAAGTGTTTCAGATATGTTAATACTTTACAAACGTTTCATGATCAGACTGATACAGTATTGGTAGTTTGTGCGGACGTTATACCGAAACACGATATTAAATTGACAAAATGTCTTCTTCATGCTGATGATTGGAAAATTCTTTATCCGTACACAATTTCAACTTTTGTGATAATGTTTCTGGTCTTTATGCTAAGTACAGGGTAGTAGGCTGGGATTACCCCCTGTGATCCGGTGGCTTGAATTTTCACCCCAAGTATATTTTTGATTGACCGGAGAAACTAAATTCTTCATTCATGAATGGTCTTTGATTGGCAATGAAATCAATACATACGGGACAGAAGATATCATTTGCTAAGCAAATAGACTTCTGTAATAAAATATTATGGACTTTTAGAGTCGGGATAATTTTGCGAACGATTTGGAAGCGATTGCGTCCCCTTAAAACAGCTGTGGGAGGGACTAAGATTTAGTTTGTAAAAGTGGAATTGTGTGGGATGAAAATTGAGAACGTTCTTCCCATTCCTTAAAACGGGCCAAATATTTTTATAATATCTTGGGCAAAACTCTGATTTTTTCGAGGGGTCGCTTTTAGTCGCTTCTGCTTGTTGTATCCTTAACGAGGTAGAGCTCGGTCTCTTCGTCACTTACGTCAATACCTTCCATGCCCTCTAGCTGGGTCTGTCAGCTATTTTTCGTTATCTCAAATATTTTTTTCTTCAAAATATCGTTATTCTTCGAGTGCAGTTCTTATAATCGAAAGCTGAACCATTTCTACAGATTATTAGCCTGAATACCTATAAGCAGTCATTAACTTTTTTAGCAAAACTATATTTTCAGCAAAACTTTATACGGAATCACAAAAAAAATTGTTTTCATGCATCATCATTTGCAAATGTAGCGACTCTCCTGAGGGCTGGGATAACACACGAAACGTGATGACCGAAATATTTAAAGTTTTAGTTAACTTTACTCGTTTTTGTTAAAAAATATTCATAAGTCACCTTTTGCCTTCATAAAAACCGTTAGTACACACTAAGACACTCTAATTACCATCTGAATTCACGATTAATTCTGTCAACCATTTTCCTGCTCGGAGGTCCAAAATTTTCGCTCGCACCACGCGGTTGGGCACACCCTTATTCACGTCGACATCGTTGGGCTATCTGTGGTGGACTTGAAATATCATTCATCATGAGTCTAACACAGTGGCGTAGCTACGGGGGGAGGGGGTTTGGGGTTAGTATAAACAGGCCCTGACAACACCCTGGTTTAAGTCTCTGGTAAGATTACAGAATAATTAAGATCTATCTTCTACGAATCAGATTAGATATCCCTGCTTAGTATTTAGCTTTGTGTCTTTATGTCTATCCCTCCTTCCTTCTTTCATCACCCTCTTTTCTTTTGTCTCCTCTTTGTTTTCTCTTGTTTCATTCGTCTTCTCTGTCTATCGCATATAAAGTATTTGTAGTTTAATTGTTGTCTGTTTTTACTTGTACAAGGTGTCCAAGCCTCGATAAGCTTTACTTCTGTTGGGTATCCTCCTCTATAATTTATGTGATGTTACTGAATTTATTTTCAAAGTATGTTACAGTGGAATTCGTCAAATCTTTATTATCAATTAATTCCTAACACAATACGGGTCCTTCGGTCTTTAATTTTTTTATTCTCGACTTGCTATCGTGTGAGGCATGGCTAGCTATCAGTACAATACTCCTCGTATGTCAAAAACTGAAGTGTTACTAACTGCCAAAATGTTATTTGTTCGTTAATGTTAGTGTTTGTTAGGATCAGAAAGTGAAAGGTATATTTTGTTACACGGCAAACAAGGAATCCTTTTGTGAAATAGTTGCATATTTATTCATGTTTGACAGCATTTTGTTTCGAAAGTCTTCCCTACTCTCTGTCAAAGAGTTCTTTGGCGAAACCAAACTGTAAACTGCTTCCCCAAGAAGACATACGTCCACTGAAGAACAACTGACCGACCTCACGGGACTCAGACCATTTACATCATTTGACAGCAACTCCTGTCAAATATATCCATGCAGTTATTTCAATGTAAGCTGAAAAGGCTAGCAATGATTACCAGATCAAAATAATTGCGGTCGATATACATGAAGATGTTTTTCGTAAGGAAGTAATAGTAGGGTTGTCAGATTTTTTCTTGTTGAACAGTGCGCATCGCCCCAACTCATGTGTTTGTTTTCTTTTTTTACAGTGAATTGCAATTATTCAACTGTTCAAATACACAGCAATGAAGATGTGTTCATGAAAGTGCAAAGAACAGAAAATAAACAAAAGAGAGGCAAGCATTAAAGGAAGGGGACTCCTATTACTTACAGATCTTGTTGAATAAGAGACGAGTTCAAAGTTTACATATGCGCTTGTGTTACCTACCTTTTTGTTCAGGTCAACTGGTAACAAAACACCTGAGCGCTGCTTCGTCCACGCGTAGCAAACTGTTTTAGGCGTTTTAACATCCCGTGATCCTTTAACACACGTAAAAAAAGTGACCCGTTGTCATTTAACCTATTGAGCGATACTGCTCCTTGAAGAAACTCCGAACTGGGTCAATGGTAAAGCAAACCCAACTATTTCATACATTCTTTGAACAAGCACATACACCCGTTAGAAAATTTGCACAAATATTTGTAAGAACTAAACCTTTCTTTACATTTTCTTGTATTCTACATAACTAAAAGACAAAAATCAACATTAATTTTTTTCATCCATAGTCAGCTGGTTTCCTCGGGGAGGCTCAAGGAGTGCAGCAGAGGTAGTAAAATTGTCCCATTTTGAAGGAAGAATAATTATCGGATTTATCTCCTCTGTTCGAAAAACCCATCTTTCAAATTATCCTGTCGGTTCATCGTCTATTCTCGCTTCGTTAAAATGAAGTCACGACGCTACGCCATCGGTGACAGCAACGTATCACGTTAAGGTCAACTTCTCTCGTTCCTTTTCTCACGTTTCGTTTTCCGTTTATTAGTCCGCTTATGAAACCTAAAACTGTTTGGCAACATCGTCACTGTCATTGATATAAGTATGAATTAACTTTGGTTTGAACATCATTAGGCACCCCGCCCTGTTGCGAGTACGCTAGTGATAAGAAACAGATAGGAAAGTGCTGATCCCAGAGTTACTGATTGCAGAGAACGATTCGGAGACAGGCAGCAGCCCAATGTTTACCGATAGTTAGTAAGTATAGTACTGGATTTTTATATTGGACAGTGGGATGTTTAGTTCCTCTGGCGGAATGTATCCGACTGGTGATAACGTTGAGAAAAATACATAGGCCTACAAAATGTTTCAACTGGTTTGGTGTATTAAAAGACACAGCATGTGATACGATTTCAGTATGTTTCAAAAAATTACTGTAGGAGAAGATACACACTACTGTTACTATTAAAGTGTACCTCAAGTCAAAAAGTTTAAAAATATATATTAAAAGGCATCCGAAATTAACTCTAACAGTCCAACTCTTATCTTTATAGGGAATTCCTGAGCTGAGATATAAAATGCAAAAGTTTATTCGTTTAAAAAAAATTGGTACATTGCACAATAATTTGTGACTTTGTTGTTGTACAACTCACATAACCTGCTCTGTTTACCTTGGAAATGAAAAACGTTTTATGAACTTGAGCATTTCCTTTTTACTTGCATAGCATGTTACGAAGAGAGGGCTTAATTAATTACATCGCGCCATTAGGGCAAGAGTTCCATCACACCTTGGTACAAGGTGCAGTAACTTTTAGAAAACAAAGAAATACAAAGATTGTAATTTGAGTATACAACAATGACATCACAAATTATTGCGCAGTACACTTTGACTGTCTAGAACTAGATGGTTTTTATTACAGTACTGTCATGCCTTTATGTCAACTCCGTCTCAAACACCTAAATCAAACTGTTGTTTAGTGGCAACCTTTTTGTATGAAGAAAGTATTCCAATCAACAAAGTAATAGCTCACACTACATGTAATCAATTTCACGTTTTTATAATAACCGTAAACTTGTACTAATGGCACAAAATACTTAACTTTTTATCAGAGACATTTTGTCTTTGTTTGTAACGTTTTTGAAAAGAAAGAAAAGATACTACTGCATTATTCAAAGGTCAAGTGCATTCCCCTAAACTTATTTTCAAGCATTTTTTCATATCACAGGTGCATTAAGCGGTTATAGTACATTTTACATTTGTGGAAAAATTTTCGTAACATGACTCTACACTACCTCAAGTTAGGGTGACTTTTTCCCCTTTACATAGGTAGACGAGCAAAGTCACAATGGACTAGCGGAAGAACGATTAACGCGTCGTTGAATCTAGAATATGGTGTACAGCACCCTGCAGTTATACATGGGGAGGACTACATATCCCCAAACGTGTTTAAACATCAACAATGGCAGACAAGGCTAATTCTTGACCTTTACTGTGCTTCTGGGCGAGTGTGTTACTTTTTCCAAAGTCCTCCCGACCTTCTGACAAAGGGCCGTTCGGCGAAACCAAACTTGAAACTGCTTCCCCAAGGAGCTATACTGCGAGTGTGTTAATGACGATTTCAAGAATCGCATGTCAGACATGTCACATGTTGCGAACGACTCCTTAATAAATCTGAACAGACGATACAGACCTTGATGACTCCAAAACTACCTTCCATAGAGGACGAACTGTTATGAAGAGTGTACTAGTGGGACGAAACCATTATAAAAAGGAAAAAGGATCAAATATTTACCAGATTTGGTTCATTTTGAACCAGAAATAGTTCCTTTTGAGCCGAAACGCTTCTAGGCCTCTAACTAATCTACACAGTGTGGTGAAACTCCCCTTCAAATCAAAGATGTTTTTCTCGAGATATGAATAAATGAAGTCATTCAATTCTGTTTCAAAGAGAGTTTGAGGGCAACAAAGCTTATAACACTTCCCCATTGTGACAAGGACTGCTTTGCTTCCTTTGGTTTTCCGTACTGTTGTGTTAATTGGTCTTGCAAGTGATTGGACTCCCGGTAGGGGAATCAAAGCCTGTAAAGTTCTTACACCACTTCTGCAATCACACTCTAATATTACGGGATAGTCGAAGGGAAAATTAGTTGTAATGTTTAAGGAAAATTACAACATCTTTCGTCAATGTGAGGATTCATATGTGCTTGCTTTTTGTTGAAAAAGTGACAGGTTTTCTTGAACAATTCCTGGAGAATCACATATCAGGTTTCCTTGCAAATTTCACCGAAGTGCTTAGAGTAGGAAGCCCTTTTCTACATTTTAAAACTTGATGTAACCATAAACTCTTCGTTTTAGCCGACATTGTGTGCTTAATTCCTTTATTCAGAGTAATTTCTCATCAGGGGCACTAAAACGCGAAGTCTCCGTGTTTCAATTCACCGTTTGACATTAAAAAAGAAGGTCATGAGCTAACTTTAAAGAAGCGTTTAGGGTCAAGTTAAGTTTTGATAAGTTAGAGGGGTACTTATTTTGAAATCCGATTTGTTGTTCTCAAGATATGAGAGCAAGAAGGTTGTCCGATTTTCAACAAACATTGAACTTGAAGAATCACAAACAATATACATATGACATCATATCCCCACATTAATGAACAGTATTTTGTTTTTCTTTAAAATTTACAGCTTATTTTCTCATTAACAATCCCATATTATCAAAATGTGATTGCCTAAGTGGCTTGAGAACTTCTCAAAAAGTGCAATGCCGATGGGGGAGGTCAACACAGCAGTCTGAAAAACTAAACGAGAACAAATGATTCCTTTTCAATGTGACGAAGTGATGTAATCTCTGCTGCCCTTAATATTACTTTGGAACACATATCTAGTTAGTTCATTTGCTGATATCTCCGAGAAATACATGTCCAATTTGAAAGGCAGTTTCACCATACTGAGTAGACAGGTAGATGTAATTCTTCTTTCACAAAAGAAAACTTATCTTTTGCTGACATTTTCCCTTTAAACAAGGAATCCGATTAAAGTGACCTCAAGTCAAAAAGTTCAAAACTGTATATTGAACAGTAAGAAAAATGCATTCTTACAGTCCAACTCCTATCTTAATTGGACATTAAGCCCAAATGAAGAATGCTGAAGTTTTTTTTACCCAAATAAAAATGGTACAGGGCAATAATTTGGGATGTCACTGTTGCACTACTCAAACTACAATTTTGTAGTCCTTTATTTTTCTGAAAGTTACTGCACCCTTGTACCAAGGTGTGATAGCATTCTTACTGTTTTGGGGTGTTGTAATTAACAGAGCTATCTCTGTGCAACATGTTATTCAATAAAACAGGAAGTGTTCAAAGTCACCTTTTTATATTTTGAAGTTAAATGAAGCACATAATGTGAGTTGCACAAAACACCAAAGTCACAAATTATTGCGCAATAGTTTTTTTGCTTTTGTTGTTATTGATAAATTTCAACATTTTCTATGTCGGCTCAAGAAAGTCCTTTGAATATTACTAAAATTCATTTTTCATGCTTTTTAATGAATATATATATGTAGAAACTGAAGAAATGGTGGGAAGTGGAAACCAGTGGCATAAATATTTCTGTAATATTCGTGTAACATTGGCAACCTTTGCCTTAGTAAGAAAGACGATATATATATATATATATATATATATATATATATATATATATATATATATATATATATATATATATATATATATATATATATATATATATATATATATATATATATATATATATATATATTACTTGAGATACCTGGCATCCATTCATAGCATGGAATTGATTCTACAGATGATCAAGTGTGTTGTAAAATTTGACGAAAAATGAAAACTGAGGCCATTAAGCAAATGTTTAGTTTCTGTTTGGAATTCTCAAACTAATACTAAACTAATTTTTTTTTCTAAGCGTGGCAGGAGCATCACGTTAATAATATGATTACCTACCGGACAGTAAAGAAGAAGGCCACCAAGAACTATGATTCGTAATAAAACCGGACTCGCCGCTTTAACAACCTGAAAGCAAAAGAGAACATAGTTATGTAAATTGGGGCTCTAAGTTTTACTTCACGTATTGAAGTGGCCCATGAGGTGTCCATGAGGTGTCAAAGATTCTTCTTATTTATAGCCTTGTCTATCAGGTTATTTCAAAATGCATTCCTGACGGGTTTATGAGACATCCGTAATTTGTATCAATGGTCCAATGTGTATTCTAATCTGATCATTGTACAGTTTCTGATTTTTCCATAGACAGCCTCACAATTTCTCTTACAGTATCAGGGCCACTAGCCTTTCAGGCAAAGCATTAATAAGTGCAATATTTTCGAGCTAAGACCTATATGATATTTGGAGAGTCATCTCTACGCTATTTTCTGGAAGCTGAAAGTGAAAGAATTGAATAAAATAGCGCACCAAATATCGTTGAAAATAAAAACAAAACCCTATATATTTCTACCCTAACATAGGGCGCAGTTTGCATGGGTTCAACTACTTTCCTTACTCAATCACTTTCTGATGTGGAACCCAAATCTGTTGGACAAAAAAGGAGATTGATTGTGCCCCATTGGTAAATGAATGCACTTGATAGTCTCAACTCGTGAGTGGACTGTGATTAAGGCTGGAATGGATCCTCTTGAGAATGCGTTTTCGCAGCAGTATCCTGAGATTGATTCAGAGAGTGACCTACATTCCACAGTCATAGGAAGACCCTTTACCAGATATCAACTGGATCTCCTCGCAACTTGTTGGTAGAATATAACCACCTTCTGCCTCTAATGCATCACAGTATCGGCTGCAAGAGGTCAGTTGTGCGAAAAAAGTCCCTTCCTTCCTTCTTCATTCGATAGCTACGATGCCTGCGGCTGGTGGACTCAGTGACAAGGTTACGCATTAAGACCGCTGGCTTTTATTTGATTCCAACGTTTTCTAGCGGCAGAGTTTGAAGCTTGCATTACGGAAAATGTAGGTAAAGGGCTCCCAGTTGTGTATATAAGAGTCTGTCTTATGTTTACCCAGCAAATAAAAACAATTATGAACTGAATACAAAAGGAGAGGGGCTATTTAAAATTAACGTTCTGTTCTTTGAACTTTTATTCATGATTTCCCTTACACGTTGAAAACTCGACTAATTCTAATTAATCCTTTTCAAACAGAAAATCGATTAAATGTTTTCATTAATTCTTGGAAGGATTACATCTTCCTTACTGATTGTTTTCCTGCTTTTCCTTCCTGATAAGGTGTAAAACATCAGAATAAAAGAGAAAACATTTTAAACACATCTTCTACAAATTAACAGCTCTGCTTATTCCTTTTAGTTCACTCGAGTCTTTAATATCATAGCAGAGATTTCTAGTTTTGAATGTAGATCAATTGTTGTTATTCAATGGGCAATGAAAGTTTGACAGAAAATAGTAACGTTTTGTTCTAGCACTTCCCTTCCCCCTTGTAGTCTTTCGGAGAAAACAACATGGAAAATTTGAAAACACATTTTTAGATCAAAAGAAACGTTAATTTGTATACTACTGTTGAAAATAGTTTACACGGATCCAAGGCTAGACAGCTCCACTTCACTGAAATCAATTACGACGTTAAAACGTAATGTGATCATGGATCATATTTTTGCAGTTTTGCGTCAATTTAAAAAAAAAAATGGGGCAGAATTAAAGTTGTGAAAAATTGTAGAAAAAGGTCTACTTATGGTCTTCATTGCAAAACAGCCTTTTATCCAATTGCTGTCTTTATACGTAGTTTGCATGATCATGCTGAGGGAGCAGGCAACCACATACAACACATAGTCTAACCTATAGGAACTGTAAAATCGCAGTGCGGTATCCTCCAAAGAGGTGTCCAAGTAGGCCAATGCAAACTTTTATTATTGCCTGACAAATGTTTTCTGTACTACAGCAAAGTTTCCATCATTAGGATCCATACACCAAAGCCGTAATCCTTCTGAATTCAGAGAACTTATGGATGCAGTAGTTAAGGTACAAAGTATATAAATAACAATAGACGAGATATAACTTCAGATAAAAAAAGAGAACCCAAAATCAGAAGAGAAAGATGTTGTAAGTGAAAACATATATTGTATAAAGTTTTTTGGGGCCGGCTTTTAAAAACTGCAGTTTACAATTAAGTCCAATTTCCTTTCATTCTCAATAGCTTTTGTGTATCAAATGAGTAAAGACCGTTTACTCCTTTAACACTTAAATAGAAAAATGGGCTCACAGGCAAGTTCAAAGTTCATTCAGTTAAAAAAACATCAAATAGTTTACATGAACAGCTTATCATGAAAAAGTCTCAAAAAGAAACATTTTCAAATAGTTGAAATTTGATTTGAGAAACCAGTACAAGAGTAACCCTGTTCACCACAATATTGAGATCGTCCATATTCAGATTTTTTTGTTCGACGGTCTTTTTTGTCTTTAAATTTTCATGTCATTTTTGCTGTTAACATATTTCAAATTTTCACTATTTGATGGTGTTTTCGAGAGAAGTAAATTAAAGGCGACAGACGTTTCAATTGAAGTATGCAGTTTTTGATTGGCTGCACGTAGACTATGGTGGTGAATGAATTTCAAATAAATACGATTTATATATGGTAGATAAATCTAAAAGGAATAACTCCAAATCTAAAAGTAACTCCGAGTTACGTTGACCACAACACGAAAGGAATGTACAAACTAAGCCAAAAGATGACTCCTTTTTTAAATTAGTTTGAGCCTTGTTTTGGACTAAGAATGTCAAATTCATTTAAGGCTTCCATTCATAAAAATAAGAGAAAGATTTCGAACATTAACTCCCGTGCAAGTGTTTGTGTACATAACGACTGGCGTCTTATTACGGGACCGGATTGCATTAGACTGGTGACGTGAACAGCCCTTAGCAGCTGGTTGCCGTTCTCCAGTATTGAAGTCTCTTCATTTACGTCATGACCTGTGGCCATCATTAGTCGGTTGTTCCCGTCGTCTGTCGGTTTCCATCCCAAGATGGCTGAAAGTGTGATCTCGTAAACCCAAGACTAGAAACTTTTTAATCGGAAGCCATGTCGAGAAGCCTCTTTTGTCCAATGACGAAGAAATTGTAATTGTAATCACGTTACACTTAGAGCTCTTAGCGGTGCCTTGCAGCAAAATTAAAGAAGTTTGATTCGATTTGCGTCAGAGCCTAGTGAATCGCAAAAGTCGTTGGCACCTATATACTCTATCGAAAATGGCTCTGCAGTTATATTTAAAGATAAAATGCAGTGGTGTATATTTAAGTCATACCAGGTATATTTTAAACCAATTTTTGTCCAAATGAACAGGTTCATCACAAGTTTGATCTGGACGGTAGTTGGGGGCTTTAGTGGAGATCTAAAGATAAAGTTCATCTTAAAACTTTATTTCCTATGAAAGAGAGTAAATAAATCAGTGGAAGTAGAATCTATTTAAATATCACTAGTTTATTGCCCTGTAATTTGTGCTGTATTTAAAATAAATGTTAACGCGAATAAGAAAAACCACACACTCCCAGTGTGAGATCAAAGCGTCGTTACAGTGTATTGACATAATTTTGAATAGATCCCCATGCAAGCAAAATATGCCCTTATGTTAACAAAGGTCATGCGGACAGATCTCCCAATGGTATACTCGCTGCCTAAACCAATTTAACCTTAAACTAATTTAAGTGTATACATTTTGACCCCTTTCAAAACGATAGATGTAAAGAGATATAGGAATCTGTAGACTGTAGTCCTTCTGTCAAATTATGAGAAATAATAAGCACATAAGCCTACTGATCTGCATAGTACAAGGCTATCATCAATTTTAACTAGATTCCGTGTTTTCAATAAAATGACAATATTACCCAGCTCATGACAGTTAACGCTAGTTGCCCCAAACAAGAATGCCTACTCAATCATTCTAAAGGAAAAGGCATCCCAATGCAACCAGAGAAAGTTGTAAAAAATGTAATCTCGAAATAGTTTATAGGTAAGATTAGATTAATTATTTTTCTTGCTATTCCAACTAGGTCTGAAAGTTATTAGAGAATTTTCACCGCGTTTGGATGGAAATATTAAGGTTCGAGTTGTTATGTGACACCGTCTGAAAATGCAAAGAACTTTGATTTGAACAAAGCGCTTTAGTAGATTTTAAGGGCAAGGCTTACCGAGATCTGAAACCCAGTTCCCTACCATGAGGAATAAACAAAAAGAAAATGTATAAAGTTTGCGTCCTCGCCTCAATCATCAAGCTGAAGAGTCACGGGAATAGATAATTTGCATTGTAATTAACTTGCACATGCAAAATGAATGCATTAACATGCTTTTTGTGTCATTGTTATTCATTACACTACACAATTAGGCTTCCGCGAATGCATTGTAGGTAACCATCCGAACTCTTTGTTTTATAACTGGGTATTTCCATGCATCCTCCCATTGACATCCCGTTATTCTCTCTTAAAAAGTTCAGTCAAGTTGTGATGCCAACCTAAATGTGCACGTTGAGTTAAAAATGGAAAACTGCGCATGCGACCATCTCAGACACGATAGTCTGTAAAACTGCACTGCGATCATTGAGTATTATGTGGTATAGATGTAGTAAAAAACACACGAATTCATTTTCGTGGAAGTACAAAACTTACAGCTCATAGTCATTCAGTACGGTACCTTTAAAATCGCAAATAACAAAAGATACGTGACTACAAAAATGTTTTAGTCTCACACTTTTGCATTCTCCTTCTTGACCATGACACTCAGTCAAAAGAGCTAGACTGAAAGCATATCTTATCGGGTACAAATAAATATTTGTAGTCTCTGAAATATGCTTTCTGAAACAACCTTTAAATTGAACGTCAAATGGGTTCAATGCGAAAGTTCAAGAAGTCAGATAATTTATATTAAATAATGACGATGTATCTTTGAAAGATGTTTTCACATGTAAAGCCAGATCGAAATAAATTATGCAAATTAAAAGTAGTTTTCCATGCAAAGTTTGGCAATTGTCTTAAGCTCTTTCCCCCTCTTTTCCATTAACAAAAGTTTTGCAGGAGTGAGAACTTGATTTAACGTGATTGTTGTGACAACTCTGTGAATGTATCTCACCTTAACTTCACGGAAGGAGATTGTAAACATTAGGAGGGGCAGGAGACAAATAGTAACCATGCACTGGATAAGCAGAAGTGTTGTCCGTAGAATCCAATTGTGTTCAAACATACATGTCCTGTCATCTACGCATACGTTGCATCCCTTTCCACACCTCAGGCAGATCATTTTCTCGTAATAGTTAGCTTGTCCTAACTCCATCTGGGTGTACTGTTGTTCAATATCCGTACCATTGTAGTAACGAAACTCTTGAGGGATACTTAAGTCGGGGAAGTAGAATCCCTCTCGGCAGACACATTTATAAGATCCTCGCGAGAAGCCCCTCCCTTGAATGTGTACACACTGTGGAAAGAGGGAAACATAAATTAAATAATTGTGCACGTTTTCTAGCCTATTTAGTGTCCATTCTGAGAAGAAAAATGGCAGATTTTATACTTCATACTTTGTGTGTACAGACAATCACATGGGATCCTCACTTTGTCATGAATTTTTATGCTTTCAAAAAAAATTTTCGGCAGCGTCCCCTTGTCACGAGGGTGACAGCATCGTTTGTCAAAATGAAGGAACGAAAATGGACGTAATTGGGGGTCGTGAACCACGCATCCTAACAGAGAGAAAGCCACGATCACGTTATTAGCAGAGGGAGCGAGACATTAGCAGGAGACAAATTTACCAAAGAAGAGACATTAATTGTCCCCTCAATACAACATTGAACACGTTCAACGGCAATGCTTCGTGTCAAAGACCTCTCGGGCAGATGAGGGAGACCCTTTTTACATGACAATTGACACCTACATCGCGGTTTTAACAACCTGCATCCTTTCCCGGGCGTCTCGTAATTCAATTTCGCTCACATGAATAGAACAGCTGAATTCTCTGTCGATTATGTAGTATGAACTAAGAAAAGTCTTAAACGATGAATTGGTACACTTTTGCTAAAGGAGGGTGATCTAGGGACCGCAAAATGATGCCTTCCCAATTTCCCCATTTTGGGAAAAATATGCCGCAAAGTTATGCCGCAAAGTTCAATTCATTATTCCTCAATCGAAAATTGGTCAATAAACTCCAAACAAACAAATGGATTGAGGATTTCAAATGAGAGCACTAAGTATGCTCTTGCCTTTGACGCACGTAACAGGAAATAAGGGAGGGGCCCATCGCTGACTTTGGAATTTCATAAAATTGACATTATTATGAGAAAATAGGGTGGGAAACTGAATTGATTTTCTTAACTTTTGCGTCGTAGGCGCAAAAGTGCATGCAAACTTAATACAAAATACCTTCCCAACTTTTAGCGCTGATATTGTGAGACACAGCTTTAGAGTTCTTTATCTCCTGTTGACATGCAGCTGTAACATGTAACAGTAGCCTTTTATCGGTTTATGATCTTTTGCTATGTTTAAACGCGCCTTGAAGGGAAGGTAAGAATGCGATTTACAGATAAGTTCATAACCGTCAGTCAAGGATGTCCATGCATGTTTTACCATGATCTAGCTGCAATGCCATAGTTTTGACATGTATGCCTGCTTGAAATGTTCAAGACCTTCCGATATAAGCGCAATAATTAGAAAGAGCCGTACTTGCACTGTGGAGATCTGTGTTTCACCCAGTTTAACGATGGCTTCAATTAGAACGTGATGTTCTGTGATGTTCTGTGATGACATTTGATAATCCACTCCCTCGAAACTTGAAAGTCATCCTGTCCTTGAAGTCCTTTTTTGTTACATTACTGACAAAAAGCAACATAATTGCAGATTTCATGGTCCACGGACCGGTTTTCTGTGGTTGACAAATTGGCCAAATCATTAGGCTGTCGGCCAAGTCATGTCTTCCACTTTCAAGGGGCAGAATTCTCCAATAAGGTTTCCTTTAATTAATGTTAAAATGTGAGTTCAAGTACCGTGAGCGTTATTTTTTCGAAAATGAGGTGTATGACCATATGAATTAATGACCGCTGTAGGTGAGTCTAATGATGATGTTACGGTCACGCCCAAGCTTGGATCAAAATACGTCTGTGAATGTTGTAATGGGGAAAGCAGCTGCTTTTGACCAACGAAGGGATTTATCGTCTGAGAAACATGGTGATGTAGAAGATCTCAATTCAACAAAATATTGCTTTAGCCAAACAACAAAACAAAGGAAAAATTGCAATTTGTTTCCAAAGTTTGGACACAAATGTACTAAGGAGTTTATAACCTATTGGTTAAAAACTGCACCTACAATCCCTGGGCAAAATTATTGGAACACTTCCGGTTTTATTTTAACCCTTTTTCCCTAACCACCTCTCATTCAATGTTGAGAAAAAAAGAGTCAGAGGGCGTTTTGTTAAAGCTTTTATACTCGAAACCAATCCTGAGATGTGAATTCGTCCCAGATAATGTTTTCCAGGATTGTTGAGTCGTCAGCTTGAGAAAATCTGTTAGATAAATTGTTGTTGCACTTTTAAAGGTCATGGATCACTACGCTAAATCGTGACACTTGTTAAGGAAAGGCTTTGGATACAAGTCCACAAATTTTGCATTTTCACATCGATTTGCTGAAACCAACTAACCATGCAACCCTGGGTGTGTCGCACAGTAACAGCAATTCGTATTTTGCATCTTTTTCAATATATTGCATTCTATTAAGGTGCTGATCCACGATCTCCAATAAAACTTATTTGACCCTTTATTTGACACCAGCGTCTAAAATTATACTATTCAAAACTTGAAAAACTTAAAAATAGCAAAAATGAAGGTTTCCTGCAGTATGGATCGAGTGGCATATATTCAATGATTTCATTTATTCTAGATGCATAAAAAAGATTGTCAATTGAAATCTTTGACCCAAATACATAAATCCGTACGTATCATATTACCCCGAGGGTAAGTCACCGACACTTTCGTTGATCTGAATTGCATCTTTCTTCTGACTTTTCAGAAGTAAATGTCATTTTGCTGTAGCCAGAGATGTTAGTTTACAGCACGTTTGCGAAGACAATAAATTTGTATCGCCTATAAAAATTATATGTAACCATCATTCTTAATGTCCTTTTAAACTAGTTTGAAATGGCTTTTATGTGTCTATACAAGGGCTCAGGGTAAAGGAAATCGCAATTATTTCTGTCCGCACATATATTTTTTTTTATAAAAAACAAGACCAACATATGAGTATTTTATTCCGGGAAGCAGGAAACGCGCCTTGTGTGGAATGGGGAAGATGTATTGTAGTTCAGGAAGTAAACGACTACTTTGGTTACAACTTCAGGAACATATTTAATAAATGTGGAAACTTCTGTTACTGTGGTGCTCAGCAGAATCAACGGAGTGAAGGAAAGAAGCTGTGAGCTTCATATGTAAAATGACCATTTCTATCCCGACTTGACCCAATTGGATAAAAAACTGAACCGTAGCACCTCATTTAACTGACTGACTGACGGACCTACCAACCGACCGACAGACCGGCTGGCTAACTGTGTATGGCCTTAACGACATTAATTTTTGTACCTACTTCAAGATGGTTTTTTAACCGTAACGACTATTCTTTGTGACTTTTATTTGTCATACTTTGTTAGTCCATACTATGATATCCGCCCAGCTTTTTTCTAAAGGTGTTTCTTCACTTCTTTTTTATAGTTCAAATTAATACCTGTGACTGAAATTTTAGTTCCAGATATAGTTTGGAAGAGTTAACAAGTACACCATAATTCCTCACCAACTAACAACAGTTGTGTAAAGTTAATGCAACATAAGCAGTTTCATCAAACACGGTGAGAATTTTCAATGATAAGCTCAACTTTTGAGTCTTGATTTCATCACGGAAGTACTGTCTCCGAGAAAATACTTCCATGATATCATAAGCCTTTGATGATAAAGTTTTAATATTTCTGAAAAGAATTCCATCATCGACTGCAAAGGTATTTAGGGAAGACAAAATCCCTTCAACTTCTTATTTTACTCCAATGTCTCAATTTAATCTGTTTTGGTCTCTTACTGATATATTTTATTCATTCTGTTAGCATGGTTTTCTTTGCTTCAGCACTTCTTTCAAATTTGTACCTCTCATCTGAGATGGAATTCTCCTGAATCCAAGGGAGCAATAAAAGAGAAAACTTAAGAAATAATTTGACATACTAGATTTGAATGCCAAGGTTGACAACGAACTCGACGCTTGAGGTCAAAACAGGCTCGAATTTCCTTTATGGAACGGATTTTGCACTCACTTGTCATTTTATGGAAGGTATGCTTTCAGTAACTAGAGCCGAAACATTCACGATCACTATATCAAATTTCTAGGTACTTCTTCACCCAAATGTCCAACGTAATTCCGTCATTTTGTAATGACTCAAAGTGAAACTTTCATTCAAATTAACTTTTAGTAAATACTACTTTAGTAAGGATAGTATTTTCCTTTTTCTTTTCAGGTTTCACAAACACGACTCGTTTTTTACTTTTTATTACCCCCAACGTATTCTTTGAATGAAAGACGTTGCCTCCTTTAGAGGTGTTTTACGCTAAAGTAAACTATGATTTATTGTTACTGTAACAACAAACGTTTGCGATATTTCTTTCAACACTTTGTCTTTTAGCGAAAAAAATTTTTACTTCATAGAACGAAAGTCAATTTCGTAAACTGAGTTGTAACTTGATGGACTATATGACCTTCAGAAAATCAACAAGGAAGATGATCATTTTGCACCGGGTAGGAGGAAGAGTTGTTCAGTAAAAGTCTCTCAAAATTACATTTCTTTTAACGCAAGTCTTCACAATTGCGTTAAGGAATGTTGCTCGAATTCATTTACTTCGAACATAAAAATCCGTCATGAAAATCGAGGTTCTTAATCACAAAGCATTGATATTAATCCATTCCTAGAAATCCACCCAAAGCCCGACAATAAGGACCGAGTATTGTCATATGTTCTTCTTCCAATTTATCGCTCAAAGCAAAAGCCAAGATTAGTCTGCAAATTGAACGTGGTCTCTGGAATACGAACCTAACAAAGCCACTGAATCTCAACTACATACAGAAACGGCCCGACTTAGACCAACTGATTCGTAACTAGGCCGTCATACTCCACCTAACTAACAAACAGAAGAGGATAACGAAAATCTTAACGACGTCGTCAAGAACACACCGAAGAGAGTTTCATTCATTATAAATCATAGTTGGTGAGAAAAACCTTTCTTTTAACTGTTAAAAAATACTTTCAGGTACTGACTGTCAAGTCAAAAATACCGGATGGGGAGCTGGGCCTCTGTTAGAATGCATCGAATAAAATTAATTACCGCAATGTTTAAAATACAATTATTCTAAGACAGTTTTTTTTAAAGTCATTTTTATATCTAACAAAGATAATTATGTATCTATATTTTCGGTTTCAATTAGTTCAACATACATTGCAACTTAAGTTTGCAGTTGGGATTCAATCTGATAAAACGTTTATCAAAGTTTCAAACTCATTCCAATAAAAGGAATGGCAAGTAGCCTTTTTTGAATGATACCTTCAAAGAACTGTTTATTCTTCATGCTTGAAACAAGCCGTTTCGTGCATTTGACCTCTTTCAGTTGTAACGTTAAGAGTTTTTCTTATAGCCATCCTTTAATCCACAACAAAATGTAATCTTCATTGAGCAATTCGAGTATAGGATATGGGTATCTTGCATGACTAAGCAACAATGGTAAAGAGAAATGGGAAAACAGAACAAGTTTGGTTTTAAATCAATTATTTTGAAGGTAACAGTACGTTTGGGTGCAATTTATTTCATTCAAAGACTCTTACATTGAAGGCAAGTATACTTTGCCACTTCAGTTTCTCCTTTTTTAGCAGAAATGTGAGGTAAGATATTCTTTTCCAACTATGTTTACTTTCCTTTATCGTCTCTGTTTACGAAAAAAAATTTTTTTAAAATTCTTTTAATTGATCGAAGTACCCATAAAATACAAAATCAGAATTTTAGAGGAATTAATAATGGTATACAGGGGAACTTGGATTTCAAAAGAAATCCCGTCGTGAGAATTTCTATGGTCTACTAATTTCCAAATTGCAAAGGATGTTGGCAGAGAATTGGTACGAACCGCTTTTTAATTAATGGCATTTTGATGACCGATGGGTCATGGGTACATGAAAACTCTATTCAGCAATGCGTTGTAATTGTTAGTTGGAACAGGTTTCACATTAATTCACCCTGTCCCGTAACTATGTTCACAATAGGTTTCCAGCTGTATCTTTACCTATTCAGGCCATCCTCAAACCTCAATGTCTGTTTTCAATATCTGTCAATTTAGTTTCATGAAACAATTAAAAAGGTCAAAAGAATCTAGCTAATATCTTACACCTTGTGGGAAGCGAATTGATGAGGCGTCCCTGCTCCAGTTATTAAGCGTGGTAACCCGATCCATTAACACATAATTCTCTTGTGAATTTTACCTTTATGACGTCCGAATACATTCGGTTGAAAGACTTGCCACACATTTAGTAAAACGTTACATTAAAGAATAGTATTTGATCAACGTACATGCAGTACACATCAAAGTAAGAATTCCTAGTAGCGACAGGTATCGAGTGTTGGGGCCGCAAGGTTATATTTTTAACGGCCTTTCTTATATCATCATAAGCTAGGAAAGGAACTTATTTAGACCAAATGATGCCCCTATAAACATCTTTATTTCCGTATCCAGGGTTTGCTCAAGCAATAAACATGTTATTTCTTTGACCAATATATCCCATTATAATCAGATTGAAACTTTCTTTCCAAAATTGACTAACGTATCATAGGTATTTATGAATAAAACAATAAACTAACTTTAAGTAGAATTTATGCAGAAACGTCGGTCTAGTCTCATGCATTTCACTTTTTCACTGTTTATCTGCTCATTATCATGCATAGGCACTGTGGAAACGTGAAGAAGATCGCCCAACAAGCCCAAGAATTTTCAGCCACAATTAATTAAATTGAGAATTAATAACCTTTAGGCAAGACAACCGGTTTCATGTGGTGTATCGGGATGACCTAATTCGTGAGATGATGGTAACATATGATTGATGGACATGGATTCGAGGAAAGTATTTATCTGGGAAAAACGAATGATATGTAAATCAACCTGCATTTTTGGAATAAGTTTGTCAGCATACAGCTTTGAAAAGCAATAAGGTTTGACGTTAAAAAGATAAATAGTCATATTCTACATAAGTAAATCTTGCTAAGTTTATAAGAATGTGAACGGTAAACTTTTAAATACGATTGTCGTCACACGCTATAGCGCACTGTATTGAAAAATGAGATTTTTATAAATAACACGGTAACTGTACAGGTGTTGAGTGAAAATTGCTGTGAACGCTGCTTAAATTCTTTTCACTATTTTCTCGGTGGTGGGGCCCGAGGTCGAACGTGACCTTTGGTGTAGGGATCGACCAGCACAATAGGTAAACGGTAGGTTGTGCTTTATACTCACTTATCATGTTTAATATAGTCTATTGGTTAATTGTTTGGTTGGAAATTAAAGGGTGTGATATCTAGCTGAAAGGGCCATCGTAATTAAGTTTCATCTCTACCTTATTGTATTGAAAAAATTTACTTCACGGTACTATTGGTTCTTTTTCTTATTTTTTTAAGGTTTGCGATACGATTCGGAAGCCCAATTACATTGTGAACGAAATGAGCATTCATTGGTTGAGGCAACTATTTTGCAGCTAAATTGATCAATCATCAAACTAAACTGAAGATCCCTCCGACAATTTGTGATTCAAGACAAGGAAATAAATTCGTGTGAAATCTTTTAAATATCGTGCCGCAGGTTATATTAGGGGCAATGTAGACTCATTAATGCTCGAGAACGTTTAAGCAGTAAAAGTATTAATAACATATATGTCATATATGTTTGTAAATGTCATAATGCCGTAAATAATGATTAAATGTGTTACAATGGTGATTTTGCCATAATCTGGTGGTAGCATCACAAATCAGACAACAAAAAACAACATTATGAATTTAATCTGAATAGCCTAATATAAAAGTATTAATCAATAAAGACTGATCCTCTGGTATATTGTACTTTCTTTCAGTTCAGATGAAATTTTCTCGCAAACTTTAAAGCGAGAAGTACTTTTAAATTGCAGTACCATGTCACAAACAGAAGGCAGAGTTTTTTTTATTATTAATACTAGAGCCTTCTTAGATTTGTTTAGAGAGACCGAGGCTTTAATTTCAAATTTTGTCTTGAAAACAGCGTCTCATTTTTCATTTATGAATTAGTTTTGAAAGATGCGATAAGATCTTAACTACCAATAGATTTTTACCTTTGAAGAATATCACAAGCTTTATCATGACTTAAATGTTTAAATGAACAAGACTTGTTACAGTCACTTGTTGTAACAGAGAATGAACAGGCTTACATTAAGACAAAACTAATTGAACCATGAAACATGCAGTCATGTTCTTACGGACATAATACACGATCTGATATCAAATAAATGCAAAGCATTGAAACAAAAGCATATGTACCTTTTCGGAGTCCTTGTGGCATCTGGCTGAGTCTGCAAAGATGTTTTCAACTTCAGACGCAGATTCATTTTCGGATGGACACTGGTTGATATCGATTACCCTCAAATCAATATCAATGCCACTCGTTCCTCTAGAGATACAATCAAAAAGAGATAAAGGATATATCTTAAAGCAATGTAGACGGTATGTCTCCCACGTGGTACATTTCTGCATGACTAACAGTGTTGTCAATTATCATCTGCCCGAATACGTCACTGCTTGTGTGACTGAAAAAACCGATACCTGATTCTGTTATTAATATTATATCATAGCGGGGCCACGGGGACCGTAAACCCCTAATCTCGTTTTGAAAATGACTTTATTTAGCGGAACAAAAAACGACATCAAGTAACACTAAATATTTCTTTAATTTGCATATGTATGTATATATATATGTATGTATATATACATGTATAAATGTATATATATATATATTTAGATATATATATATATAAATATATATATATATATATATATATATATATATATATATATATAGATATATATATATATATATATATATATATATATATATATATATATATATATATATATATATATATAGATATAGATATATTGAAAAGGTTGCAATAAGTTCTTATAACATAGCTTTACAGAACTGTTTCGTAAGGGCCAATAATGTAGGTCCTCACTCCTCAGAAGCCTGAAGTAGAATGATGTCAATAACGTTAAATACGTATGTGTTCGCTGCTTTTGAACGTGTCCGTTTTAAAGAACGTGTTCGTTCCGTGTTCGTTGTGAACAGGCAAGAACGGTCTACAGCGAGCCAAGATACATTACCTATTAGAATAATTACACAGTAAATGTTTGTTCCTGTGTCTACAAGAGCTTATCAGTTCGTTTCTTTTATTTAGAGTTGCTAAGGAAGGTTTGAGTACAATGAAGAACTTTTCTTCCCCGCCTATTGTAATTAAATTGACCAGTTCTTCCGACAAGAGTTCAAATAGCTCAGTCGGTAAAGCTTACTGCACGTTGAGCAGTAGGTCGTACTTGCCCAATTCTGTACTTGTCTAATTCGGCAATTAGGGGGAAAGTTGTTGTTAAATAGTCGACCTCAGAGAGAAAAAAAGTTTGGGGCGAAATATAAGTTTCGCCTTAACGTAACAATAGGCGGTCACTGGACCATGTCTACAACAATTTCGCTTTTTGCCAGTTATGTCAGAAGGAGAGACTTTAAGGACAAGACAAGTTTGCCCAAGTTTCAAGTTAGTGGATTCTCTAATGGTAAGCTAGCAGTCCCATCAAGCATGTGTAAATTGCGTTTCACGCAGTGTGAACAGAATGAAAACATAACTCATTTGGGAACACAAAGAACATTTAACAAACTCAGATGTCACTTACACTCCACACCGCCTTTAATCCACTGGGATGTCTGTGTTGCATTCTTTAGAAGAAACGTCACGGCATGTGTACCTCAAGCAATAGCATGAGGCATGGATAACCAGTTGTGAGAAACACTTTCAATGCAGTAAAAGCCATATACCAAATACCAAATACCAAGTACGGTAACTTTCTAATGCAGCAAATTTTCCATAAAAAATAATCTCCGAATAGTGCAGTGCTGTAATGACTGGAGTAAAAGAGGTGACTCGAGTCTGACCCGAGTCCCAAACTCACGGGACTCGACTCGAGTCATCACTTGCCAAAGGCTCGACGTGACTCGAGTCACCATAAAATAAAATTTGAAAGACTCGACATGACTCTAGTCACAGAAGTGAATGACTTGACTTGACTCGAGTCTTTGTCCACAATGACTCGAGTCACACCCGAGATTAATTAAACAGAAACTAAAATTTACTTTTATCATCAGACGCAAACCAACGGCCGTTCATTACTGCTTTATCCATTATGCGCCCCTATCTGTACATAGGGGGATCCTAACATACAGCTCTGCTTAACATGTGTAGCGTCGTCAATTTCAAGGGATAACTCGTACAACTCCTCGAAGCTGAGTGCCCTGTATGTGTAGTACTATAGTGGTACCGTGCCAGTGTAAACTTTACGATTTCCCAAGACCGTACCTCAGTGTCTAGCCTAGTATACTATGCTTCACAGATAGATAACTGATTTCCCTGGCCTCTTTTCTAATATGTGGTATTCTGACTTGAAGAAGCTGAACAAAATTTCATTTCCATGTAGAACTATTCGGTTGGTAATATCTGTTATGGTATCGAGGATTTAGATCAACGAAATCAGTTTGTTTACGGGAAAACTTGTGTGACCCGTGGCTGCTGATGAATCACAGTTTAGGCCTATCATAGTTATCACTTGTTTACGTAACATTGGGGCTATAGTGTCGTGTAACTGGTAGCAATGGTGTTTATATGTTCGCAGCAAGATTAAGGGTGTATCGTAGGTCTATATGATGAGGTTATGTGCTGAAGCATATACTGCCTAGTTTGTGGTGTACATGCATGGCTTGAGACTCAGTCAAAGCTTGAGAGTGAAGTGTAGGAGTTTAATAGGTATTTGATTATGTCTGAGTGTTCTTGCATGACAAACATATTATTAGGTGAATTATGTCATTCCCAGTGGCGTAGCTAGGATTTTTTCCAGGGGGGGGGGGGGGGGAGGGGCAAAGGTATGAAATTTCCCCAAAACTTTTCCCGGTCAATGTGTATGTATTTCATATAAAACATGCAAACTTAAAACAAGTATAACAACATTACCATGTCATTTTGTAATATTACCTGCATTTTAATCTTAAAGTAAAACATAGAGCATTCGGAAATAACAATGATATTATTTTGGTAAACAATATCTGGTTTATTTGTATGTACTAACGCAGTGGCGTACGCAGGATTTTTCTGAAGGGGGAGTGGCATACAGTATGGTCTAAAAAATGGCGCAAGATTTTCGACTTTGACAGGAACAGTGTTAAAAGTTGAATCGTGGTGGTTCATGAGGATAAAACTGAAACTTTTGTGTCTTGACATGCATTTCCTGATGCCATCTATGCTACCTTACGAAGAAACACTTGTCATTAAATCTGCACACTTTTAGGAGTCAAAATAAAAGAGCATTGATCGGTATTTGTGGTTTTTCTTGGCAACAAAATGTTATTTTGTCATAAGGATTATCTAAGCGGAGCGCCACCATTAGTTGGCGCGGAGCGTAGAGAAAATTTGGAAAATCAGACCCCTTAGATGGCCGGAAATAGCATTTTCCAGGCTAATACGAAGAATCTAGCCAGTCGCTTTCTTCTTTTGTCGTTTGAAATAAATTGCTCACTTCAAAATAGGTTTGCAAACTGCAAAGTGATCAGAGAGTTAAGAGCTAATTTTACCCCCAAAATGTAATTTTGCCCAAAAGACCGAGCGAAGCGCCACCATTGGTTGGCGCGGAGTGTAAAGAAAATTTCGAAAAATCAGACCCCTCAGATGGTCAAAATAGCGTATTTATGCTTGTAAAGAGAATCTAAACATGTAGTCTTTTTTATCGATGCCACCAGTGGGAAACAGAGTCTACCTATTTGACAGAATTTGCCTAGGTCTATTTGTAGGAATTAAAAAAAAGTTGGCATCACTGAAAGACCTTGCAGGGAAATCCTTCCCCTTTGAAAATTTCTGAAAATTGGGTGTACTTATAAGCAATCTGGTGCCACATATGCTATCTTTTGAAGTAAAATCTGTGTTAATAAAGTTAGACTACGTATTTTTAAGAACAAAGAAAAAATGGCATCTGTGAGGTGGGGGATGGCTCAATGGTCTCACGCCACTAAGGAGGCCTAATAGTGGCTCGATCACACAGGATATCCTGTTAGAAAAGCAGTCTGTTAAGTGTGGTAGGCTACAAGGTACTCATTGTCCATTTATTGTTACATTCAAAGTGACCAGAAAGCTATTTTCCCGAACTAGCTTGTAAGCCTCCAAGGATTAGGCTAAGTAACAAAATCTAAGTGTGCCAACGGATCCCGTTAATTCTAATTTCTAGATTAACTTTAAGTTTATCGTTGGCCATGGATTGTTTCAGCCCCATCCATCGTTATGTACACAGAGTAAAATCGTACAGCTACTGCTAGCTTGTAGAAGAACATAACAACCTCGGGGTCTACGGTAGTGACTTGTCAGTTTTCACATCCCTTTACTGAATTCCCAAAGTGTCACCTGAATAACAGCTTCCTGTGCACTGAAATGCACTGATCATAACCCCCGTGCGTATACAAGCACAAGAGAACATTCAATCTGCTACGCGGCGAGGACATTTCTGTGAACGCGAATTGGGCCAGTTCATGCAACACTGACGAAATCTGAGTTAATTTGTTGCATGAAAATACGAATTATTTATGAGAAATGTCTCACAATTTCTTATTCTAACAAAAATTTTGAGAAATTTTTGTAATAATAAGAAGATTCATCAAATTTCCCCAAAAATTTTTCCGGGGGGGGGGGAACTTGCCCCCCATGCCCCCCAGTAGCTACGCCACTGGTCATTCCTCAATGTGTAAATCTTAATATGGTACTAACTTTCAGATAATGTGTGTTCTCCAATCTTCACATTTAGGGTTGTGAAGTAAAATTCCACTTGAAAGTACAGGAGTGGACATCAGTCACCTTCTTAACCCCCCCCCCCCTTCTCCATAGGCAAACAAGGCGTTGGACGCACTATATTGATTCGTGCTTCAGGGTTGAATGAAACATGCAAAATCACTTTCCCCGATTAGTTACGGATTAAAACATTGGTCAGTGTCAATGAGCACTTACGTCTCTATTGAGTACAATGATAGTTATCCCCTTTACACGTACACGGGTGCGGATGTGTGATATCTTTGCTTTTCAATTCTAAAGATATTATTCAGTCACTGCTCATAGATATAAAAGGATTAAACTTCATTCCCCATAGCCTACAATCAAATCCATTAGTATCCTTTAGTAAGTACGGTACAAATTCTATTCAGTCCTTCTTTGCACTTCCATTCAATCTATTCAACGAACTATGTCTCTAGGTCCTAGGCCTATCATGCCACTTTTACTGGTTGTCTGACCTGGACTTCTGAAAATTTTTCGGTAGTTGCAATGACAACAATTCTTCTAATTTCATAGATTTTTAGAAAGTGTCTTTCCACCATAGGTTTCGTACCTTTCCGCCATGGCAGAAAGGTGCGGAACCTGTGGGGGAATGTACAGATAGAGGAATGACACTGTATTCGGCGGGGATACAGGGGGCACTTGCCCACCCACTCGGGGTGAAAGGAGTTGGTCTATTTGGGCAAAACATGGACAAAGCCTGATTAACAGTGACATTCGGACAAAACGTGTTCTTGCCCCCTCATAGAGAAATACCCTCGTACGCCTATGCCCCCTCTTCCAACAAAAGTGTGCAGTCACTTAGCAAAGGACTGCATTTGCAAAATATCAACCCATCAACTACAATGGACTCGATGCCAACTCAACATGTAAGAGAGCAGGTGACTTGGAGTGACTCAAAGGAAATAAACACATTATGACGGAGGTGACTCAAGTAAAAGACCACTCAAGCTTTCTACAGACTCGAAGTGACTCGACTCGAGCAGAGAAAAGACTCGACATGACTCGACTCGACTAGAATTGCTAAAGACTCGAAATGACTTGAGACTCGACATTTTGTGACAAGAGGTGACTCATGACTCGACATGAGTGACTCGATTACAACACTGGAATAGTATGTGAATACTAGATTAAAGTTTAAATCATGTAACGGTTTTCAAGTTTGTCTTTTTGTATCGATTCTTCTATAAACACAAGGTCTTTTAAAGCTTGTATCTTATCTAAAGTTACAACCATGGGCGCAGATCCTAGAGTGGACAGCTTTTTCTGTCGACGGGGACGTTATCAGGGAGCTGGAAAAGATGGAGATTGCTCGCTCTGCTCTTCTTTTGTACTAGGTCCTTAGCTGTCACTTATAAGCCTCGCATTAACTGATCCCTAAAATTCCAAGGAACTAATAGGTATTAGACAGTCTTGACGATGGTTCTGGTTGTCCGCTACAGCTGAGAGAGATCAGAGGATTATTTCCCTTCTTAGCCTCCAATATTTCTTAATCACTGGAAACATATTGAAACTTCTTGTATACAACTTTGGAGGGACTTGATCCTAAGTAACGCACACTACATGCCATACGGGACGGGAGTTTCACGTTTGACACTGTTAAGTTCCAATTTCAAAACGGATTTCCAAAATCCACGTCTTTCACCATTTTTATCAAATATGTTTGTTTCCTTTGGAATTCATGTCGAAAATACCCAGAGAGAACGCAACTTTTAGCAGTAATTCATTTCTCCTTGTCGCATGTGCGACTAGTACTGAGTCAGTCAGTTCATCTCAACTACTCGTCGAATCTGCGACAAGGAATCTGTCCTTGTCTGAGAGAATGCCATTTTTGAAATATTTCCCGACTCCTTGTCGCATATGTGATAAGGAGTTGGTCCTTTTACCATGGAATAGAGTATGAGGATATCGTATTGGGCTATAATTTTGTCAAAATAGGCAAAAAGTTCTGCAAAAGGTGTCCAGATTGAAGTAGAAAATCCATTTTCAAAATAGAACTTGTTTTATCTGATCCTCATGTCATGTGACGTATATCCATACCTGGGACTTGTCAATTATGGTGGTCACCAAAACGTAGATTATTTTTATAGTCACACTTGATTTATTTCCCCAAACTTAACTCCTAAGCCATGAGATATAAAACTTGCGGAGGTTTGGGAGCATCATTGGCTCTGGCCTAAGAAGTGTATTTTACCGCAATAGCGAAGGAAGATTTCTTCAAAGGTTATTTGGACGCCCCCCGTCAAATCAGTGTTATTCTCCGCTTACATAGTAGCAGCCATTGAGCAGATTTCAAGTTATGTGTTCCCACCATTATCAAACACGGTTCTCCGCAACAGTGGCGGAGCTGCCATATGACCAGGGAGGGTGGTCGCCCCCTGACGGACCAAAATCGTCTGTCGGCGCCCTTTTTAGGTTTTTAACCTACTTTACTCTTGCACCATTATTGGCTAAAGACATAATTTAATAGCGTTCTTTTAAGGTCCAGGTAACAAAATCCTCAACAGCCACCACTAACTGTACTATCTGCACTTCATTCTGATGAAAAGGGTCATCTTTTGTTACACAGGGATAGGTTTTGCCGAGACGTATCTTCATGGTTTGTACCGTATGTTGTCTCTGTGCTAAGTTAATTGCTTCCACACCAAACGTGATTATAACCTTACAAAATACACAGACTGACATTAAATTCACCCTCCCGGCCAATGAAAGATATTCCAAAGGGCCCAGCAGTAATTGTAACGCTAATAAGCCCTCTTGTTTCCGGGGATAATTGTCAACATAGACAAGAGAACCGAGCTTATAAAGATACCAACATAGCTTCCACAACATTTTTCAAAATCATTTGGAGAGAACATCCAGCTTACAATAAAATAAAACTGTTGCCACAGTGGTAATAGTTTAAGAGTTTCAATGAGCAGTTTCCATTTTGCTTTTCTTCAAGTGACGATTCTAATGATAAATGGCTATAGTTCTGTCACTGCACGATAATCCCATGAAAATGCTCGTTTCTGTACTTTCGTGGTCTCAAAAGCATTGCATCTAATACGCCTAGGTATAGGCTTCTTTTATTTATTATCAATTCGGTATCCAGAGAGCCAAGCAGACCTTTGGCCTTGGCTATTTCTTGCAATGTACTTAATTAATGGCTATTTCAGAGTGGTCACATGATGTAAATTACGTCAATTAATGTTTCTTCGTGTACTTATCTTGATTTCCAGATACCAAAAATGTACACCTTACGGTCATTAATTTCCATAACTCCCCCCCCCCTTGTAAGATTGCTTGCTATTTGGCTCTAGCAGGTTTAATTTTTATCTGCACAAAGTAGCCCATTATTACATTAGAATTTTAAATCGAGACCTGACAATAACACGAAATATAATGACCGCCTTCATACTAGGATATGAGAGGGATTGAAACATGGGCGCCCGCAGGTAGGGGCAAGGGTGGAACTTGCCCTTCACTGGAAAATAACAAGACTGAAAAAACGAAGAAAACATAAACAAAGGACGAAGAAAAATTAACATTAACATTTCTTAACAGTTCACTCGGTGCTGTCTCTACTTAAATGCGGTAAATAGGCTTTAGAAATGCCATTTCCAGCGATCTGAGAGGCATTTTGGGCCAGAATTTTTGGGCGCTCCGCCCCAACTCATGGTGGCGCTGAGCCTTTCTCCCTAAAAAAAATTGCCTAAGAGAATTTTGCCCCCTCCCGAATTTTCTTCTGCGGAGGCCCATGGATAGAAAATTTAAACATGTTTTAAAAGGAAAACTTGCTGAGGAGCAATGGCAAAGTAGTCTTCTACCAGATCACATGCGGAAAATCAAATGGAAAGTCTGAAAAGCCGTGGCTTCGATCGTGCTGAGGCTCAGGGTATTTACTCCTTCGATGCGACCCTGCAGACCATTTTCGCCCCCTCTGACCGAAATCTCTAGCTCCGCCACTGCTCCGCAAGCGTTTGCGACTTATTAAAGGCCAGAAAAAAAAAAAGAAAACGAAAACAGCCAGGACAAGAATTTTTTCAAATTAAAAAGGGTCTGTTAAGAATGTTCCTACAGCTACATTTCTTACGAACTACAACGTATCACTTTAATAAAACTGTCCTCTTAAGACCAAGCCTCATGCGATATTTTTTTTTACTTCTTGCACAGAAGAAGAAAATTAGGACGTGGTCATCGCATGTGTTTATCCAACTCTTCTGCTTTTTCTTAACGGGTCACTGTTTTGCTTATGTCGAGTTCTAAATTAAAACCTCTCGATTATGTTAGAGCGTTTCAAAGACATCGGATTTAAGCAGAGATTGCAGTTTCCGGATAAATACAACTTTTTTTTTTATTAAAAACGAATAATAACAAACCTGTGTTTACCAGCCAACGTGGAGGCAAGACCTTGTTTCGTAATACTGGGGATATATCCTTGCGAGGGCAATATAATACTCTCTTAAGGGGCATAGGTAAAGCATGTGATAGGGCTTTATTTGTAGGAAAGTATTTGAATATTTTCAATGCACTGTAAAAACAAACTAGTTAAGTAGTTTCTAAATTGACTAACCACGTTACTCACTCATATTTGACTAATTTGTGAGGATATCTAACTAATATCGTTATTACGGACTAAAGAATTTTAGTCCAAACTTAGTCAAGGCCGCTTAATTTTTGATAGAAACTAATTAAATTGGGTCAAATTAGTCAGATATTAGTCAATATTGTTGACTTGCGTGATGAGACAGTTCGAGCACTGTTTGACTAATTTGTGTGACTATTGTGTGATGAAGGGATATCATATGCTTATTACAAAAGCACAATGTAGAGTGCAAATCGTATCTTTGGTAACACAATGCACCCGTAAAATTCTTTGAAGAGCAGTAACGGAGCCTCTTACAACCAGGGGACCATCGCACATCCTTCAACTGGCTAAAATTTTTAACAGTCTTCATTATCTCGATTCCCATAAGAGGGACTGTCTTTTTTCGTAACAAAGGTACGTTCCATTCAACTTTTCATGCTACGTAAACATTGTATGCTGTAGATTTGCTAAGTGTTCCCAAAACAGGCCCAATAGATACCTTAAACTATACACGGAGTTAACTTAAATTTCGCACTCTGCAATTTTGTAAAAAATAATGTTGGTTAGGCCGCAGAAATAATCGCAAACAATTATTAGTAACATGTCACTGCCAACATAAACAATACTGAAGAGTCCCAAAATAGCTTTCGCACACTGTTTTATTGGTTATTTTAAAATGACATAAAGCCGTTATCTTATCGTGTAAATGGTTTCAGTATACCGACGAGCAGTTTACTCTTTGCCTCTATTTGATAAAGAGAAGCTTACCATTAAATCAGAGTTGTTATCTGACATTGCACGATAATGACTGGAAAGTGTTTTGTCCTTCACTTTGGTAGAGCAGTAGCGGAATTTCGATATTGATGTCTTACATTCAAAGTTCCGAAACTGCCTGACACATACGGGGATATACTGGGGTTTCGGAGAGTTTTACCATGGAACTTGGCTAAACGAAAAATGGTATCCCCTTATGGTCAATATGACCGTAGATGATTAACTTTGGATGTCAGTTGCCGTTGTTCATTTTTGTGTTTACTAATTGAAAATAAAATAGAAGGCTTAAAAAAGGTGGGTGAGCAAGGATTTAGTATTTGCCGTCGCCGCCCCCGGAAGTGACTTTTCCAGACTGACAAAGACAGAGATCTACCGGGTTCCGAAAAGTTGAAACCCGGTTAAACGCAAAATTGTATACCGTGATGGCAAATATGACCTTAAATGATTAACTTTGGATGTCAGGTATAACACCTTCTTCCATGTTAAAATGTTTGAGTTTTACGAAGGTTGAAATGCAAAATGGAGCTAATTTTGAAATCCTCTTGAAGCATATTTCAACAGGCATGACGGCCAATGACTGGTGCACTTTTGCTGCTCGGTCAGCTGATTACGACCAACTAGCTGCTTGCCCCCAGACTACTTTCAGAAGCTGGGAGAACATGACCATCGGAATATAAGACGCTTTACTGACAGTGATGGATTCGAAACCCAAAATATCACATCCACTGAAATGGTGACATATTTCAAGAAAAATGGATATACAGAGGAGTACAAGGATAAGCGTACCTTTCGTCATGGGTCATTTCCCACAATGTACCTAAGTACTGGCTAGTTCTAAGTGGTCACATAGTGTATAAATTCCATGCTGATTCTCGATGGTGAAGCATCTTGATCTTCAGGTACAAACAATAAACATTAAATAGTGAAAAGCCCAAAATTTCGTTCCCTCTGTAATATTTCTTGTCTTTGACACTCGAAGTAGTACTGACAAAGTTCGTTCCTTTTGACATGAAATGTTGAATCTGGGCTAAAAAAACGCGAACTATGACGACCAACTTTATCATGTTCGTGGAAGAAAATGATACTAACTAATTATATTCTAATAGAAGTATAATCTGGAAGGGTGAACGGAAGAATGATTTTCTAACAGGGGAAGAAAGGTAAATGTGAAGTGCTGAAATCCAAGCCCTTCATTTCAAGATCCCCGTTAAGCCATTCTCGCACCCTGTAACTGAAAATCTTACCTGGGCCACTTTCGAAGTGAACATGCTAGTACATAAATTGCATAACAATTGCGATTTAATAGATAGACGGTGGAGGGACAACATTGTTGATAGAACCTTTGCCTAACAGTTCTGATTTACACATCTTCGTGAGAGACCCATATATCTGGAGACGTGTATTCTTTTCGCTATATCCGATGGATAAGGGCCGCAGCAACCCAAAGTTTCAGAAGGCCTCAAAGTTGCCCAAGGTAGGGCGAGCACAGTTTGCCTTTGGATTAAATATTTGTGAGGATAGGCATATATTACAAAAGTTTTGTATCTTTTTCTTGTTTTGATCAGGACTTAGAAAAAAATTGGGGTTTATTTAAGAAAATGTCTTTCTTGTGAGCCATGAAAAAGTAGGTTAACCTAGGGTGGGCGTTACATATTCCATTAAGTATAACACAGCCCAACTTCAATGGTCGTGTTTGGTGTCGTGGTATACTAATAACGTCGATACATCTTTTTTATACATGAACAAATCAAAGCAATTGAATTAAAATGAACTTTCAATTGCATGTAAGATAGTATAATGCTTACTTTGTGGTTAAAAAGATTTGATCTGTTTTCTTTCGCTCGCTTTCAATTTGTTTGTTTGTATGTTTGTTTGTGTCCTTGTTCATTCATTCATTAATTCCAGTCCTTTTAGATATAAACGTTTTACCTTTGTGTCAGAGTACGGTTTATAGTTCCTCAATTATATTAACCTTTAGTTCTAAAACCTTTTAAACCCTGTTTTATCAGACCAGAAAGGGGGCAGGTTTTGTTTGATAGGAGGTGTTGCGGAATAGTCACCGTCATGCTTCTGTATTTGTAATAAAGTAAAATGTCATGAGGCAGTTCTTCATTTAATCGATGAAAGAAACCTTCGGTTGCTGATGTTTTCCTCTTTGAGCCAGAATGCTGAGTAACAAAATTTTCAGTGATCGTAGCTTCTTCTCATATGTCCTTGTTTTTGTGGCTGAAAAACATTTCCTTTGAATCAGCGAGCCTAAATTACAAAAACTAAATGAACTCATTAAGGTGAACCTATAATGTTCAACAATTGTGTTGCCAATAATTTTTACATCTTTTTGTAACGGCCATGAATGTTTTAAGATTTCTAAGGTTTATTTCCTTGAACGAGAGAAATGTTAGTTAGGAGACACCAGTGGCGGACTTAGGCCGAGGCGCATCCGGCGCGCGCCCCCTAAAAATTTTCCAAAGCTTTTTTAACTTCTTTTTTTTTGCTACTTTTCTACATAAAGTAGTATTATCTTATAATTTTCACACTACGTTATTATAATTTTTACATAAACTAAAGCAATTTAGAGCACCGCAGTTTCAATTTTTCCGATTAAATGTCAATAGGGTGATATCAAAGGTCTCAAACCTATTTCGGACCACGCTTTATGTAGAAAACTAAACTTTTTCTTACAATCCATATGCTATTTGGGTTGATCAGATGTGGAGTCAGGATGTATAGAATGTATAAAAAGCGCATGACCAAACTTCACATGAGCTTAATGCTGATGTTCACTTATTTTATATAATCTGTGATCCCGCTTCTTCCCTCATGCATGAACTAGAGAGTATTTTATATAAATTTATTTGGTCACGCAAACCAGACAATTAGGGAAAACGCTCTGTTCTAACATGTGCAAAATGAGATGGTGGTTTAGGAATGGTCGAATTATGATCTTTTGCTTAAAGCTTAAAGTGTAAATGAGGAGAAAATTATTTTCAGGATGGCTTTGCTTTTTGGAAAGTTTTGTTTATAGGAAGAAATCTGGTGGAAAACATGTGTTTTAATCAGTGGCGTAGCTACAGGGAGGGGTACTTGGGGGGGGGGCTTGACTCCCACTGAATCTTCCAGTCCCCCAGCAGCCCCACTGGCAAAAAAAATTATATTCATTCGGGCCGATGATAATATTCAATCCGGGCTACCCGGCTACAATGACATAGATAGGCCCTCACTTGGGATAGATCAACGCAGTTGAAGGGTATCCTGCAATTGTGCCGCGCTCTGAATTTCAGAATTTATTCAGGTAAACTGTGACAAGCTTCATATCTTCGGAATCTCTTGATTTTCTACTCGTCGGGTTTCTGGATGGATAATTTTTTAGCAGATTTAGAGTGGGTGAAATTGCCTAGGGGAAAGCCGTGTAATTTGGACCCCCTAATTACAAAGCCCCACAAAATCAGAGATAAGCGCAACCAACTGCTCTAAGGGGCAC
The DNA here is from genome assembly GCA_037179385.1 of Holothuria scabra. NCBI lineage: Eukaryota > Metazoa > Echinodermata > Holothuroidea > Aspidochirotida > Holothuriidae > Holothuria > Holothuria scabra. The sequence continues at coordinate 36,694,798 of CM074182.1, read as the reverse complement.
TATTGGGAGATTAATGGAATATTCTTTTTGTAGGAGAGTAGAAACTATCCTTACATTTTCCCAGGGAAAGTTATCGCTAAAAATAGAAAATTTTGAAAGTGGTCCAATTTACACCACCAATGTGTAATTTGAACCAGCAAGGTGTGAAAAATGAACCACCTGCCGTGTAAAATGACCGGGCAAAATACTGCTGCAAAATTTCTCAAATCATCATTTGAATTGATAACAGAAACACTTCTCACACCCTTCCTGTCTTGTAGTGTTATATTTTAGGCCTAATTAATGTTATTTCCCCTTAAAATGGCTCGCCCTTCACTTGCCTTCCCCATACCAAAATTAGACGCCTCAACGTACCAAGTAGGCACCGACCAAGTTTGGTAATTGGCTCATGGCATGGGAATTACACATATGCCCAAGCTAATTACTAATACAAACTGCGAAGAGGAATGAAAGGGTGAACAAATTCTTCTATGTACAGTAGGGTACTCCTATTGTCTATTCATTTCCATGTGTGGAATTAATTGAAGCACCCGGGCCCACGTGTTTGTAATTTGGACCGGTCCATTTTACACATCATATCGTTTAATGTGGACGAGCTGTCCATATTACACACCCATTGGTGGTTCAAATTACACGATGTTACTAATTTTACCCAAACTCCTCTAGCCTAAATCATTTCCGAGTAAAAACCCAACAAAGGGTCAACTCGAAAACAGGATCAGTTCACCAGTTCACCTAGCATCTGGCCTGTTACTATCTCCTGTAGGGATTTTTTTCAATTCCTGGGGATGCACCAATTTGTTCCAGAATCATACTTGATGTGGTGGGTAGAATATTTGAGTCAAATATGGTTGGAAGGAATTTGCACTTTGCACGGCCATTGCTGCCAGTCATTGGTCAGTGCAACAACCAAACCCATGTTGGATCAATGAAGTCTGAAGGGTCGCAACTCTACCACTATAACCTCACAAGCCCATAGGCGGCGGAAGATGTTTTTTATTGGGGGGGGGGGGCACAAATTTTCGGCAGCCGCCATAATGGTGACGCCGTGAGGCGTCCGTTTTTGCACGCAGCACAAGACCCATCGTCGTGGCGCCCAGGGGCCGCTTAAGGTCCCCTGGTGGGGTTCAGGTGAAAATCCCTGATACGGATCCATGGGGGGATGGATACTTCTGAAGGGTGTGGCTGCAAGGTTTATTTGTCTCTAATTCTGGTGAGAAAAATTTGTGATTTTCCAAGATTAAAACATACTTTTGTGATACTGATTAGCTCAGTTCATTACTCCACTGGACTATGTATCCTAGGATCGCAAATCCGGAATCCTGCTGAATGTTGCAAGCGGCTGTTCCAGTGCACGCTTGACGAAGGTATTTCCAGAGGCGTAAGGGAGCATTTCAGTTTAGGGGCAGAAGATTTTTGCACGAAAAGTGTGATTCTGCCCGTAAGAGAGTCAAAGCTGAGCGCCACCACTGGTTGGCGCGGAGCGTCCAGAAAATTTGAAAATTCGTACTTTTCAGACAATCAAAAATGACACTTCCCAGGCTTGTAAAGGGGATCCAAGCAGTCGCTTTTTAAGTTTCAATTGCAGATAAACGTACGTTCGTTCCAAACTAAAATTTAGCCAGAAAGACTAAGCGGAGCGCCACCATTGATTGGCGCGAAGCGTACAAAACATTTTTAAATATCCGACCCCTCAAACAGTTGAAATCGGCATTTCCCGGGCTTATATGGGGACCTTAGCAGTCTCTATTTTTGAGTTCCCTTTTGTAAAATATGATTACCAGAAACTTAAACTCTGCTATTAGGCGATCTAAGTGGAGCACCACCATAAGTTGGGGCGAAACGTACAGGAAATTTTGAAAAATTTGACCACTTCGGACAGTCAAAAATGTCATTTCCTATGCTTTTAGGGGGTCGCTAATTCGAGGTTCTTTTTGCACAAAAAAAAAAGGTTCACTTGAAACTAAAATGCTGAAAGGAAGACCATCTGAGGGGAGCTTCACTTCTGGTTGGCGAGAAGCGAACAGAAAATTTTGAAAAATCGGACCCCTGAGACAGTCGAAAATGACATTTCCCAGGCTTATAGGGGATCTTAGCAGTCGCCATTTTGATCAAAAGAATCAGATAAAAATGTACCACTACCCATTGGATGAAATGAAGTAGATGATTTTTTTTCTATTAGT